>OX421937.2:4021257-5357510 GCA_949128155.2 Xanthia icteritia
TACTGCATCATCTTTTGTGTCCTAAACATTGTATATATTTTGTTCAACATCCAAGGTCCCATATCCTTGGATTCAGATTATTATGTAGCAAATGTGTACAGCGTTACTATAGTGACAGAGATATCAGCTAATGTTTTATTATCGTTAATAACCGAGACAGAATCTTTTATTAAGTTCTCTTCAAACTTGGCCGTTAACTCTTTGTCTACATTGCAAAAGAAACATTCTTGTTTTGTGTCATATTTCATGATATTCATAGCTATTACTCTTGATATTGTAATTTTTCTGTATGCCAATTTAATACAATATTCGCCACTAACATTCTTTATATACGCCTGTCAAGATATCTCAAGTTACTTTAGCCGTATACCTCTAATTTATGTGTCAGATAATTATAGAAAAACAGTGCAAAGTATTTGTAAATCGCTAAAAGCTAATTTGAAAAAAAAACAAATGAATGATTCTGAGAAAATCAAACATATGAAGGTCTTTATTGATGCTTATATAAAACTATCAAAAAATTTGAATTCAACGCTCACGATAATGAGGGTGAAGGTAAGTAATGGTATAAATAAGAGGACAAATTAAAAGAAAAGAAAAAAACATTAATACCTAAATATTATTGTTTCAGATGATAATAGCCTTTGGGTGTGATTTTTTAAAATTAATAACTTTTGTTTATTACAACAGTACTATAAGCATTGTGGTACGTTTATTTTTATATCTGCAAATTGACAAATAAAAACTATTTTGTTTAAATGATCAAATCAAGGTGATTGATGTAATATTTTTTGTTGTTTCAGGAACCTGCACTGATGGCCCCTTGGTGTGTAGAAGTGATTATTGCTATAACACTATTGTATTTTCCATTATGTTTAATGGAATTAAGTGCAAATGACCTGGATGACATGAAATATACTCTTGCTGATCAGATTTTAATGTACAAAGGTAATCTATTTCTATGTCTATCTATCTTCTTATCTCATAGACAGGATGGATTTTTGAGATAGGGCAGTAAGGGTGGGTACCTTAACCATTGTAGCTACAGGAAAACGGTCTTAAGAAACTGTCCTTAAAACTTTTGAGACATTTTAATCTGATTTATTTAGAAGTACATTTTTTTTGTTTATGTTCGACTAGTCTGTTGTTGTAGGTTGGAGTCTCATTTTCTGACTCTTCTAGTACTCAAATCTCAGTTGGTTCAATGAATTTTTTGACCGTAATATGAAACAGGATCGAATCAAAAAAAGTTTTTGTGGAAACTGTCCATTTTCTTTTCAAAATCTGAATGCAGATCAAAATCTCAAACAGTAAGTGATTGTTGGCGGTGTGATACCCTCGTGCCTCAGAAAGCACGTTAAGCCGTTGGTCCTACGCCTGATCTCTCTCCGGTCGTGTCGGATTGCCGCCCCATCGGACTATGAGAGTAAGTGAAGCGAGAGTGCACCTGTGTCTGCGCACACACTTGTGCACTATAATATCTCCCGTGCTGAAGGTGTTGAGATTGGCCGCAGTGACCGAAGTACGTATGTATGCGCTAGTGGTCACAGCAATACGCTAGTGGTCACAGCAATACGCTAGTGGTCACAGCAATACGCTAGTGGTGACAGTAATACGCTAGTGGTCACAGCAATAGCACCAGACGCCACAAGTCACGGGGTAGACCCGATCAAATAAAATTATGTTAAGTAACTAAATATTTATAATCATTGACCCCGAGTTTTTAACTTATTGTATATTTACAGACAAAAGACTACGCGATGCCATATACGACGCTCTGGACTATATTGATGCCTGTTCTTCTAAATACACAATATGGAACCAGTTCCCTATCAATGTGAACTTGGTTCTGGCTTTTTTTAATTTATGCGTCGCTTATGTTGTGGCATTTCTACAGTTTGCATATTAGTTTTACAGCAAGAATTGAGAGTGATTTGAGGTTTAGAAGCACCAACTAAATTGTGTAAATTCAGCAAACAATCTATGTAACTAATTTAATGATTAAAACGAATAATTATACTTTGAATGTTTTATTTCATTGGAATTTGAAAAGAACTTCCTAATTGCGTATCACACAACACTTGAATCTCTACAGACCATGAAAAATATTGCCTAACGCAGAGTTCCAAAATACTTTTAACCGTAAAATGAAATCCTGCCGTAACGAAATACATAATAATAAAGAGGAATTACGATCGGACGAAAAATATCGGGCTACAAAAGGTACGATGAAAAAAAAAACATTTAATTTGTATCATGGTTAAAAATGACATAATCTTCTGGCGGTCGTTATTTCGCGTTGTGAGCGGGAGTTAATTTAACCATCAAAGAGCTATCTTTTGACATCCAACGAAATATCCTGTTTTTATATTCCATGAATTACTTAAGTACTAACATTATTTTCGTTTTGATATAATATCAATTCTTCATTAAATTAATTAAAATACCTGAATATCTGAATTCTATACCAAGGCTACTGCTTATTAGCAGTAGTGTAAATGGTTTCTAGAAATCACTTCATTTTAGGTTTCTATAAATCTAAGTACGAGTATATGTGACAATACCTACTGCGGGCCCTATCAGAATACAAGCGTCATATCTCAGCATGATGCTGCGACATTTAAAAATAAATGGCGCAGTATCATGTTGAGATAGGAGCCTTTTGTCTCGCGGACTTTCTGATTTTTTTTATTGTTTTTTTCTTAATTTATGTTTCTATGAGTGTGTTTTAGTTTAATGTATGATCTCCTGTGCGAGTCTCAATAAATACTTTTTACTTATTTGGTTTCTTTCTATTTATACCAAAGTCAAATAAATACCATAGAAAGATAATTAATACAACCAACAAACTTACTGTGGTAGGTTTACTATTACTTTCACGCACTTTGCACTTTTACGCACTGGGCCCGCGTGGTGGATTACAGCCCATTCCCGCTCCAAGAGACGAGGCCTGTGTCCCAGCAGTGAGAACATTATAGGCTGAATATGAGTTACAATTAGTCATAGGTCCCATTTAATATAATTATTATTATATGGCATTGATTTTACATTCTGTGACCAATTCCTCGCACACTGACTTATTAATTGTAAAATTTTAGGAAAATCGTCTACCATTACAATGTTTGTAAATATGTGAGCACCATGTATCTATCACATAATTAGTTTATCTGTTGTTGCTTCATTTTTAATTCTTAAAACTTATACCTATTGTGGTATAATAATTTTACTCTAGGTGCATCTTCCTCACATAATTATGACTAATGTACTTATACAAAATATTTTAAAACATTTTAAAAGAGTAACGGTGGAGTTTCACCATTCTTCTCCATGCGAAAACTGCCTTTTGGAAGGGGCGACTAGAATCAATTCAATTTTTTTGTAAATTTTTGACGTTCAAAAGTGCCTTATAAGGGCCTCTTTGAAATAAATGATTTGACTTTGACTTTGACTTAGGGAGTGGACCTATTTCCAATAACCGGATACAAAACCAATTCTACTCATTCAATCAGCCCTGAAGCTCAACTTAGTTTTTTTTTGATGATGCCATACGCATCTCCCAGTTCAACCTACGAGATTGCTAAACTCTTCAGTTTTTATTGAAATAAGGCTGCTCTTGCTTCTTCATTAATGCTCGTGTATAACAAAGCAATATAATCCACCACCATGTTTTCGCTTTGTTTGCCCAAACAATGCGTTAAGTACTTATACGGTTTTCGCAATTAAGTGTGTGATCCAATTTGCATTTGTTAGGCACCCATGACATTGGGAAAACTTGAATTTGAGTGAAACGTGCAAATGCGTGTGCAGCATTTCAACGTGAAAATCTAGGCAGCAACTCCATATGATATATTTGCCAAACAAAAATAATTCCATATTAATTATTTGTAGCTTTGAAATCTGACCTACGGGGTCATTATCCAGGCCAAACGAAAAAATATGTGGTATTCATATTTCATTCATAAAGGGTTACCAGCTTATGTTCAATGTTGAGTGATGCTAATATTCAAAATATAATGTGATGGTCAGATTATCCCCATCGGAGGCAACGCACAAACTCGGGCAATGTCGGGCACTTAGCAACTTTTGGCCATTATAAAGCCATGTTGGTTGAGCAGGTTTCCACTAAAGCTCTCTGAAACTTTCAGTAGGTATTTACAAAATATTTTCATTTTAATATTTAACATAACATCACGTTTTATTTTCCCGAAGGGGTGGGCAGAGGTGTGCCTGTAATATATCCACATTATTTTTTTTTATTGTAATGTTTCACTCACCAAAATATGCACGCAATGTGTAGCTATGACTCCAACAAGAACTGTGCCAATACAACCAGGAACCAGGCCGGTATTCTTGAAGGCAGCTGGCATCGCAAGCAATCCTGACCCTAATGATGATTTGAGTAAGTGAAAAAATGCGCCTAAGGTCCTGTAAACAAAAACCATAATTTTTATTGATGGATATGGACAGTAACCACTGGACAGTTGCCCACCAGACAAAACCCTTGGTTGGAGGTTGGAGGATCCTCCCTTTTCAATGGAGGATGAGGAACTTTCCACCCTGTTCCTGATTCGACTTGCACTACAGTAAAGTCTTTCAAGTAATTAGCACATGTACAAACTTTGTTGAAAAACTTGTAATAAGCTTTCGGGAAACACTTCAGTACTAGACAGATTGATAGGCGGTCACAAGAGTGATTAAAATGATTCAATTTACCGTTACGTTTATGATGTACAGAATCCCAAAAACCTGTTAACAGTTCTTATTTTCTATCAAAACTATTTTTCATGTCCATCATTTCTTTCAAATGATTGTAATTGTGTGTGATTTATAAACGTTATTTATAAAAACTCCAACAATAGCAGTTTTTATATTATAATATCATCGCATTTTAAGCTTAAATATTTTGCTATCTCTGAAAGTATTCGCGTTCTTAGAGAAATATAACAAAATGGTTGTTATTTTTTCAGACTGTGAGGTAAAGTTTTTATTTATTGAATAAAAAATTGGGTTTACAATATTCTATTGGAGGAATAATAGTGTAAAAAGCTTTGTTGTATCTTATGGGATGTTCCATCATCAAAAAAAAACGAATTTACATACAAATTGCATCCCCTTTTTAACCCCTTTTGGGGTTGAATTTTCAAGTATCCTTCCTTTGTGCTCATAATCCGCCTCTAATGTTCCCACTACTGGGACACAGGCCGTTTCTCTGTGAGAGGAAGTGGGCTGTAATCCACCACGCGAGCCCAGTGCGGGTTGGTGAATGTCACATGTCTTCGAATTTTTGGTTCTAGGACATGCCGATTTTCTCACGATGTTTTCCTTCACCGTTTTGAGAGCAGTAGTGATGAAATTAAATGAACAAAGTAAAGTGCCTTCCTGGGTTCTAACTCACGACTCATAACTCGGTGCCGATACCACTGGGCCACCACCGCTCTCAATTTCATAGTGCTCACCTTCGCTTTATTGCGTTGTCAGATGGTTATAAGATGTAGAAGAAGTAAAAGATATTATAAAGTAGATAATTTTTTATGACTATTAAAACAAGGTTTAGAGTACAGTGTAAAGGAGCTCGTCCGAGGAAGTATACTTCCACCATAAATCCCTATTACAGCTGTACTGGGCTACGTTGCTGTAATCCGGTTTAAAGCTCTGGTTAAACTGGGACGAATCCCGCTCGGGATGCGAGACGAAATTCAATCGCGCCGATTGAGTCAACTATGTAATGGATAAAGGATTCACCTCAGTGTGGCCAGAGCTGTATTATCTGTGGTTGTCGATGTAATAATAGACACAAGCATTAGACATTGTAGCAATTGTCCCCGACATAAAAGTGCAACTGTGGTGTCTTTGGTATTGCAGATGATATAAAGGAGTTGTAGGAAGTTATAAGGCCTAGCACGCACTACGAAATCTCACTACGCGTTTTTTATTCGCGCGGTTTATATTCAGTGTACGGAGTACATTTCAGCATGAATTTTAAATCGCTAGTGCGTGTGGATACATAAGATACCATGTGTTACAGAATTGCGATAAATTAAATTGCGCGATTTTTAATCGCAGTGCGGACTACACCTAAGATAGATAAATACACTGGCGGCGGTCACCTAAAACCTACAACCATGGGTAGTAAGGGGCCGCTTGATGGTCACAAAATAACATACAAATAAAACTAAATGTTACTTACGAAGTAGGATGAACAACATTCCTATGTTCAAAGGGATTGTATTCGTCGTCCTTGTCATCATCTTTTCTGTCAAGCGTGATCGTTGATTGTGTTGTCGATGGCACATTTTCTGTGCTGTTTCGTACACTGCAATTAATAAAATACCCATTAAAAAAATTAAAAAGCAATTACTTTAAAATGCAAAATATAATTAACTTTTGTTAAGCACCAAACGTTCATTAATCACGAGTCAAACATCAATTTCATACATTGCTCTTTGAGAAGCTCGTGGCTAAGTAATTACAGCCAAACGGGTCGATTCGTCAGGTTACGCTTGCTGGGGGTTGGTTGGAGACTCCTCCGAGCCTCGAAAAGCACGTTAAGCCGTTGGTCCCGGCTGGTCGTAATTCTTTGACAATTGTTACGGGTCGTCAGAAGAAAGGCTGACCACCAGTCTTACCAAGGGGTATCGTAGTACCCAGTTACTGGGTTGTGAAGGTCAGATCGGCAGTCACTCCATGTAAAATAATGGTGTTCAGCTGCTTCAGGTTAGACTGGAAGTCGACCCCAACATAATTGGGAAAAGGTTAGGTAGATCTTTATCATCGCCATCGTAGTTTAGGCGATTATCATACTGCACCGCGCTCCATCGCGTAGCGCGGGGCCATAGCAAACCATCTGCAGCTTCTGTCTTTATATCAAACTCAAACTCAAAGCATTTATTTCAAATAAATCAATTACAGGCACTTTTGAATTGTCAAGGGGTCGGTCAGTCAGAAATATGAAGCTAGTCGCCCATTCCAAAGCGTAGTAGGTACCTATGGAGAAGAACGGGCAAGAAACTCCACGGACACTCTTTTAAATAAAAAAAATGGTTACATAATATTGGTTACATAATTCAAGTTGAAGTTATACATGTGAGAATGATGCAAAACATTGAAAGCGTCCGTTAGAAATAAAAATATAAACTAATTCAAACATTAAATTAAATTAAAATCGTCGTGGCAGCTAAGAGATGACCAGTCCCTACTGACGGCGCCCGTTCACGAACATGACGCATGGATTAGCACCATTCAGCTCAACCATTTTGAAACTTATATAACAGTGTCATAATCACCATATTTGATATCGGCACAGCTACGCGTTTTCTTTCATACAGCTCTACAAGTTATTATCCACCCCCATTTTACCCATTCTCTTTTTATCATCTTTCACACAAAACATCCAAGATCTTACTTACATGTTTTTTAGATCTTGAAAAATATTATAATTATAGGTGTAATTATGGATAAAATATTTTCTTAAGAATTTATATTAAATATCTTAAATATTTATACATATTATATTTATCCAAACTAATATTATAAATGAGAAAGTGAGTTTGTTTGGTTGTTTTTTTGTTTCACGCTAAAAAGGCTAAACGGATTTGAATGAAATTTAGTACGTGGGTAGTCCATGACCTGGATTAGGATATAGGATACTTTTTACCCCGATATTTTAACTGGATCGAGTTTTATGCGGGTGAAACCGCGGGCGCAGCTAGTAATTGTATTATAAATAATTCGAAAGTGTTTAGTGTAGTTTGTTTGTTACGCTTTCACGCTAAAACGGCTGAACGGATTTAGATGAAACTTGGCACATGCGTAGACCATGACCTGGGTTAGGATATAAATACTTTTATATCGATATTCTTACGGGTTCAAGACTTATGCGGGTGAAACCGTGGGGCACAGCTAGTATTAAATAAATAATATCTTTCGTTGGACGAATTAATTAAGTTTTTCGTAGAAATTGAAAACTAACACTAATAATAGAGATTAATATAAAGTTTATTGTCTGCTTAGACAATATACTTTATTTATCTCAAACTAATCTATAGCTTAGTTTATTCTTAGAAAACGAAATTTCTGTAATTATTCAAATGTTTTCAAAGAATTTAAGCTTCAACATTAAGTCGTCAAGTGGTGAAAGTGCGTCAGCTGATTGTGGAATACTATGTTCGATGTGAAGAAAATTCTCAGTACCAGACCACAGCGATAGTAAAAAAAACACGTCTTTCGGAGTTCCCCAAGGAAGTATTTTAGGGCCTACACTATTTTTAATATACAAAAACTATCTTTGTGACCTAAATCTAGATCACGGCCAAATTGTTTCTTATGCTGACGACACCGCCCTTCTATTTTCGGCTGACTCTGAAAAAAATGTCTACGAGCTTACGCAACATGGGTTCAATATTGTTAATAAATGGCTTCAACATAATTCACTAACACTGAATGCAGACAAATAAATTACATTAAGCTTTCGATGCACAAGCAAACATCAACAAGCACTATCTCGACATAATATGCTCATCACACATGCTCAAATTGCACAATTCCTATAGATAACCAATGTGTTTGTCCAAAAATTAAAATGGCAAAAACAACAAAATACCTTGGTGTTACAATAGATGAAACACTATCGTTCAAACAACATACACAATCTTTAAATAAAAGAATTCGCAAGTTGATATTTGTTTTTTTAAAGTTACGATATGGCTGACCCAAAACTAGTTAGACAAGTTTACTTTGGACTGTGTCAATCAATATTAACTGACTGTATTACACATGGGGTGGAGCGGGTAAAACAATGTTACTAACCATCGAGAGAGCTCAAAGGGCGTTTCTCAAACTGTCTACTTTCCACTGTTTCCTTCTTCTTACTAACCTCCTATACAAATTTTGTGAAGTATTAACAGTTAGACAACTATTTATAATGGGTATTGTATTAAAAACAACACACAGCTCTACCCTACAGCAAAATAAAAAAGTAAAGATTTTGTTTGTCCACAAAATAAAACAGAACATGCTTTTCTATCCAAATTTTACCTATACCTCGGTCCTCTTTTCTATAATAGATTAAACTCTAAAGCAAACATTTGTTCCCTGAACTACACAAATTGTAAGAAAGTATCCTTGCGAATTTTCTTACAATTTGTGTAGTTCAGGGAACAAATGTTTGCTCTCCAAAGTATGTCTTACGAAGATACAGAGAATTTACTAACTGTGCTACAGTGAATATATTATATACAATTGCACCTACGTTAAGTATTTATCAAAATTAGAAACTAAGAGTTAAGCTACTCTACATATAATTTGTGATCTAATATCAACCTTTTGATTCTTTATTTATTTTATAAGTCTATTTAAGATCTTCCCGCCTGAAACACACGATTACCTAGTTCAGTTCAGGCACGTAAGTCTTAGGAATATAATTTACATTTAAAAAAAACTGTACTAATTTTCATGCCTTGTAATTTTTTGAATAAAAAAAAATATTTGACATTTCTCGGGTCCCTGGGGTTCCAGACCTTTGGAAGGCGTACGAGTGGCCGAAGCCAATCCGCAGACGCTCGTTAGACGTTTTTCAAGAAATGAGACACCAACCGATGATTGTCCCTGTATGTACTATGCAAGTGCACCCAAAGACAACCCCCGGTTGGTGTAGGACTATTGCAGGATATGGAAACAAAGATATTGGACTATGGGTTTGGGTGCCTAAAATTGATAGGTGACCTGGAACTATGGTAGGACTATGGCCCCTGCCTGATCAATGTTTTATATGTACACGGATAAAATGGCAGGGGGTGACTTGCACACTCAATATTCCGAACCCGAAAACTGTCGCTAGCACATAGTGGCGTAGCGACAAGGAGGCAACATCTCCTGAGGTGCTTGAGGAGTGAAGAGGTATTCTACGGCTTTCAGAACAATGCCAAAGCCCGGAAGATGGTAAAGATCCCTACGAGAACTTACTAGAATACTTCCTTCCTGCAAGCACGTTTGCTCTTGCAAATATCCACTCAAGCAGACCAATTAAGGTAAGAATGAGATGACGAACAAGATTTCTCCCGGGAGATGGGTCCGTGGGGTCGCTACTACCCAACAGCTCACCACATGCTGCCCTGCGGGTTTCTGCATCTCTCTTGATCTGGCTCCTCATCCTAGACCTGTTCTGGCAAAGTAAACTCTACCGGCACTGACCTAGACTTTGGAGCGCGCAAGCCCCACCACGACGTCTTATATGAAACTAATAGCATAAATAATTAAGTGTAGATGTACTGAGACCTCTGTCTAACCTTTTGAGGAATACAGGTTTTGGCTCTTATCGTTATCATTCATTTACACACCGTTCAAAACGGCTTAAAATTTTGCAAGATACCTACTTTAATCTGAGGCAACGTAGGATGCGGGACGCGACTGCACGTCGATTGTAACCGACTTTTAATGATTTTATACTGAAGATCACGTCTAAACGAGTTGTGTTAATGATTTGGAAAAAATATATGTTAAGTTAGAGCATTTTATTAATAATTGAATATATTATGAATATTTTAGATTATGTTTATATTTAATAGTGAAATTTATTTGTTTTGTGTCTAACGCCGATAAAAAACTGAGAATCACGCAAAATCTATCAAGCGTATTTTTCTGAAACCTTCACCATTTTAAAGATGATTTAATTATTGATCTTTTAGTAGGTATACGTGTTTTATTAAAATATCTTCTATTTTATGTATAATAAATGCGTCTAATTTGGGACTGGGATGGACGAGTTCTTCTTCCTGCCAGTAGGACGTACGATGCGTTGCGTGAACTCAGAGTACAGAACACGCAAGCTAACCACTCAAGGTCACTGGCATATATCTGCGTCTTAAGGAGAAACGCGATTATTCGCGCCACGTTAAATACCATATAAGTTTGTTGACATAATTATAGATACTGCCATCCATGAAGACGCGCCCCACTCTTCTTCCTAATTACTTACAGTAAAGTAATTGCGTTTAGGAAGAAGAGCGGGGCACGTCTTCGTAGATGGCACTATCTGTAGCGCGAGTGAATTTTCTCTTGCATCCCGCGCGGGATTCCCTCTGCTAAACCAGAGCTTTACTTTTTGACAGATATTGAGTGTTAACCTCCTTGATGTACGGTTGGATGGTCTAAAATCCTGTTAGAATAAACAATGTTTATCTAATAGGTACCTACTAACGTGATTTATAAAGTACTTCGCTCGAGATTACTAGGAAGCACATGATTAAAGTCTACTTTGATCGAGAAGATTTTTTTGTTTATTGAAGCGGTAGTTTCCTGTGATTTTCAGAGTTAATATTTATCACGTATTACCTTTCAGGAGCAATATAGGTAGCCAATAAAGTGGATCAGGTGAATTCTTACATACCTAGATATTATTATATATATTGCAATATTATTATACTATTGACGTACTATTATCTTTTGAAATACTATTGACGGCAGAAACGACAAAGTTAGTGTTATAACTTTCTTTTATTTTTTCCCCGTTATAATCTACTATATAAAAATAAGTCGGGTTTTCCTTCCTGACGCTATAACTCCAGAACGCACGAACCGATTTCCACGGTTTTGCATTCGTTGGAAAGGTCTCGGGCTCCGTGAGGTTTATAGTAGGTAGGGTAGGTAGGGTAGGTAGGGTAGGTAGGGTAGGTAGGGTAGGTAGGGTAGGTAGGGTAGGTAGGGTAGGTAGGGTAGGTAGGGTAGGTAGGGTAGGTAGGGTAGGTAGGGTAGGTAGGGTAGGTAGGGTAGGTAGGGTAGGTAGGGTAGGTAGGGTAGGTAGGGTAGGTAGGGTAGGTAGGGTAGGTAGGGTAGGTAGGGTAGGTAGGGTAGGTAGGGTAGGTAGGGTAGGTAGGGTAGGTAGGGTAGGTAGGGTAGGTAGGGTAGGTAGGGTAGGTAGGGTAGGTAGGGTAGGTAGGGTAGGTAGGGTAGGTAGGGTAGGTAGGGTAGAGTAGGGTAGAGTAGGTAGAGTAGTTTGGTAGGGTAGGTATAAGTACTTAGTGCTACCCGTGAGAAGCCGGGCCGGGTTAAGCTAGTATTGTATATACTTCTATTCCGAATGACATAGTATTTAAATACAGTATCATCTTTTATCTAACCAAATTACTGTTAATAGTACTCAAGTTGCGTACTAATAGAATATTAAATTCACTGATTACTTTACACACTTGATTTACTTTGTAATTGCTTACGTATGAAACATGTGTAGGTACTTAAAATTATGTCATAGGGTGTCTACGGATTTGCTCGATTTTTAACGATCGACATAAATATTTTTTCTTCAGTACTTCTATGATGGGCCCAGCGATTAAGGCCTCGCCTCTCATGCACGAGGTTGTGGGTTAAAATTGAGGCAAGTACCAATGTGACTTTTTCAATTCATATGTACTTTCTGAGTTTATCTTAGAAATTACTGACATCGGTGAAGGAAAACATCGTGAGGAAACCTGGACTTATAGTTAATATATGTCTGAAATCACCACCCCGTCTTGAGCAAGCGTGGTGATCAATGCTCGTGCCTTCTCTGTATGAGAAGAGGCCTTTGCCCTGCAGTGGGACAGTAACAGGCTGATATTATTATTATACTTCTATGCCTCATGACGAAGAAGTACTAAAGCAAACATATGTGTCAAAACCTGGGCAAATTTGTGGGCACCAGCTTAACTCTTGTTTTATAAGTGGACGTACATAGTATTATATTATCTGTGTAAGTGGATAACAATATGACAGTACTAAACTCATCTTTTAGGACATGTTTACATTATCTTAGTGATTATGAATGTACAGCAGTTTAAGGTGTCTAATTATAGTCTTAAATTTTTAGAGTGTTGCTTTTCTGTAATTCCTTCAAATGAATAATCAGGACCAAATTAGTATTGCTGGTATTTTGCGGAGCGACTGTCTAAGAGAGTTTTGCTAAGATTTTTGTGTAATAAATTTATTCTTTGGTTGCCGAACAAGCTGCCAACCAAATAATATAATTGCATAAAACTAAACAACTGGAATATCGAGAAAAATTCTAGTTTTATTATATACATTGTTAATCTTTCCAAAGTTTAATGCTATTCTCACTCGACACCTTTTGCCTTCAAATCGAGCGGCAAAAATTGGTGTGGCAAAACTTCCCCGTACGTAGGTAGTTGGTTTAAATTAGTATGTATCTGTAAACATAATTGTAAGGCCTTGGTAACTGTGTGTTAGGTTATACGAGGCACATACTTTAACACTTCGTATTCCGCAGGGAACGTGGATCCACGCAAGACACAATAGCTTTTTAATTGTTTTTGTTATTACGGCATTCATGTAGTGCTCATGGAAACATTTAACTTTGAGAACAAACTAGAAATCGCGAAAAAAAGCAGCTGCTCCATCTTCTGTGCGCCAGTGTGGGGACCCCATATAACCACTCTTGCGGGTGGCTAAGTTCAGCCGCTTATGCTGTTAGAAAGATAAGACAGTTAACAGATGTAGAAACCGCGCGTTTGGTCTATTTTAGTTACTTCCACAGTATTATGTCGTATGGCATTTTACTGTGGGGTCGGGCTGCTGACATTGAATCTATCTTTATTTTACAAAAGAGAGCTGTCAGAGCAATTTATAATCTACATCGTCGCGAATCTCTCAGGGAACTATTTAAAAAGATTAATATTGTGACGGTACCTTGCCAATTCATTTATGAAAATATTATGTATGTGAGAAAAAATCTACATCTTTTTAACAAAATAAGTGATAGACATAATTTTAATACTAGAAATAAAGATAAAATAAATCAACCATTTTTCAGTCTATCTTTTATGGGGTACTGTGTTAAATGTTACAAAAGAATACCTTGTGATATATTAGAATTAAATGAAAGAAAATTTAAAACTCATATAAAAAATACACTTTGCAAACAAGCATATTACAAATTAGAGGATTATATCCAAAATAAAAATGCTTGGAAACATGGTCCTGCTCCATAGGACAATTTAGAATCTAGACAAAATCTAGCTGGTTGCTAATTTAATTGTAATATATTTTTTTATTTTTTTTATATTGATTTTACATTCTGTGATTATTTGAACTCACACACTGAGTTATTAGTACCTATTACTTGTAAAAATGTTTGGAATATCGTATAATTTTACAATGTTTGTAAATATGTGAGCACCATGCATCTATCACATGATTAATTTATCTGTCATTCCTTAATTTTTCATTATTTTTACCTAACGTGGTATAGTAATCTTAACCTAGGTGCATCGTCTTCACATATAATTATATAATTGATGTATACAAGATATTGTGAAAACATTTTAAAAGAGTAACGGTGGAGTTTCTTGCCCATTCTTCTCCATACGAAAACTACCTTTTGGAAGGGGCAACTAGAATCAATTATTATTTTTCTGTAAATGTTGACGTTCAAAAGTGCCTTTTTTGTGCCTAATTGAAATAAATTATTTTGACTTTGACTTTGACTTTGACCAGTGTACTTTACTACTACGTATTGCTGGAGTTGTCGATTCGCCCACAAATAAATTGAATTTGTGCGAATCGCCTCTAGAAAAAACTAATATTAATTAAAATGGTCGTTTACTCCTAAATTTAAATTCGTGCGAGTCACCAATAAGCCATACATTCATGTTCCGCGTAATTTGTGTACCCCGGATTTTTTTCGAGATTTCTGGATAATTATATGACTAATGTACCTACCTATACAAAATATTGTAAAACATTTTAAAAGAGTAACGGTGGATTTTCTTGCCCATCCTTCTCCTTACGAAAACTACCTTTTGGAAGGAGCGACTAGAATCAATTATATTTTTTTGTAAATGTTGACGTTCAAAAGTGCCTTATAAGGGCCTATTTGAAATAAATGATTTGACCTTGACTTTGACTTTGAGTAAAAGTTGTTGATAATTTATGAGTAATTATTTATGTGTAATTATTTATTTATTTAAAATATACGCTATTAAGCTTACAGTATATGAACACCAACTCGCTTATATTCAATGAGCCTTTATGAGGTTTTCAGTGATTTCAATTACACTTTGTAAATACTTAGGCCTATAAGCTATGTTCTATGATAGGCCGGTGGTCATTGACCGATTACGTGCGTACTCTTCACGCTTCTTGAGTCGGCTTTAAATATACATTAGTCTGAGTTCCGTTTAATTGTTGATTTTATTAAGACATGTTTGTACCAAACACTGATCTTTTATCTCATATTACCTATAAAATCTTTGTTTAAGTCATTGACTTATAAAAATAATAATTATGAGTGTAAAATTTGTGTAGTACAGACGCCAGCAGGTCAACCTACCCGAAACTGTCAATCTTTCCCAATCAATTTTGAACCGTATGCCTTAGTGATAAAATTGAAAATCGATTATAGAAATTTGACAGATTGTAGTAGGTTGATGTGCTGGCGTCTGTGCATAGTTTATTATTGCAGACTACAAATAATTGATTTTTTATTTTGCATAAGTACAAAACGTGTCAAGCATAAATTTTATTTCACGGATAAACGATTTCTGATGTTCGAAAAATCAATGCGTTTCAACTAAGGTTGGTTAGTTTGTTTATTTTGACAACCTTAGCTGAGACAAAACGTACTTAAGATACAGATTAAATTCTACCATTTCCTATTTCATTTAGATTCCGTTGCTGGATTTATCTTTTAGATAGTCTGATCTAGAAAAATCATCAAGAAAATTCTGTAGTGTATTTAGTTCCCGGGAAAATGGATGAAGACGTGTCGTAGGTGTAGGTAGACACATTATCTTGATTTGAATGATTACTATACAATCCGTGACATCAGGGATAAGTGTGAGTATTATGGTAGGTTTAAGATAACTACCAAAACGTCAAGAAAAAAAAATCAATCAAAATTCAAAATGGAAACCCAAAAGTGTAGATAAATTTATCTAAGTGACGACCTTGCCTTTATTTTGTTTAGGTATTTTTGAATGTATTGCGTAGGGTCTAACAATTAGTATTATAATCGTGTTAGGTAAATATTTTAGTAATGATACTACTACCAAAAAAATATTTCCAACGTTGAAATTCTCAGAAATTCTAAACGGAAAAATATGAATGTTAATTACGTTGCGTTGGAATACAATCTAATTTTAAGAATTTACAAGTGTACGTCTAGTATGTTTAGTAAATTCATATACAGGATGTGTTTTCGAAAAGGGATCACTATCGCAGCTGTGAAAATCAATAAACAGCTGAACACCATCCAAAGATTGTTGAATTATTTAATTAAAGTAATGGTTTTAAGGATCCCAAAGGGACAAAAAATAGCACTAATGGATCAACATCAACATTTTAAATAGGAGTTATTAACGATTGACGAACGTTGTCTGGCGGTGGTCCAGCGGTGGCAAGCGCTACTGTACATTTGTACAATTACCAGCTATCTCATTACGTAAACGATTAAATTGATATTGATATTTTCGTAAACGATTACGACTAATCTGTTTCATTCTGACAGTTCAACAACATTCATTGCGTTATTTATGTTGTTGAGCAGATTTTTTTTTCGAACTTGTGAAGCAATGGATTAGCAATCTGTTCCAAAACGATTCAGATTCTGATTGGTCGTGTATTACGAAATTAGGGGTACTGGTCGTGCAGTGTTTTTGGGGTTTTTCATCTGGAATTTCTCAGCAGCAGCCGAAGTTCAAATTCGTGCCCGGTTGATGACAATAGACTCGCCCCCTATTACATGAGATTTAAACATAACTGGCGAAATGTGGATGTACCTACTATAGGTACAGGTACCGCTACCTAACCTTTTGGGGAAACAAGGCGTGATGTTATGTAGTTATGTTATTAACGATAAGCTTAGGTAGCTGGTAACTTCCATAACGATCCCTGTACGTACTTAAAAATCACCCTGTGTGTAGGCTTACCTATATAAAACTCACATTTTATGTCAACGTCGAATAGATAAGAATCTAGCAGTATTTTTATCTCGCAAATACGAGTACTTTTTAGTCATTATAAACACATACGTAGGTCATGTCTATGTTGATGATATCAAATTTAAGTATAATATTATGATGGCACACAATCAAATCGTGTAATTTACACACAAAACTACACGTTTGTATTAAAGGTAACTGTGTCATATAATAGGCAGTGTACATAATGCCGTAAGCGGCATTCTCTCAGTGCTGTCAGCTTGATACTAGTAGATCATTTTAAAAAGCCGCAAGTCGTAACATATGTATGTAGTACAGTACGACAGTGTTATGAACTTAGCGGTAACATGTACGACACTGCCATGAACTTAATACAGGAGATAATGTTTATTGGTTTGTCCGGGACCACTGCTCTTTACCGTTGCTTTTTTATAGTAGCTATTTTTTTTGGATACTGCCCCCCAAAGTGCGCAAAACTATAGGTGGCGAGAAAAAAATCGCCAGTTTCTTTCGGGATATCTGGGATAGTGGGACTATTAAGGTTGGGGAAGATCACGTAGCGCCTTTTGTTTGGA
Source organism: Xanthia icteritia (assembly GCA_949128155.2). Taxonomy (NCBI): domain Eukaryota; kingdom Metazoa; phylum Arthropoda; class Insecta; order Lepidoptera; family Noctuidae; genus Xanthia; species Xanthia icteritia. The sequence continues at coordinate 4,038,758 of OX421937.2, forward strand.
AGTAATAATACGGCCTAGTCAACGGAGCCCCGCTGGGCGGGGCTCCTGTTTCTGAATGGTTAAGAATAAAATTACCACGAATAAAAGAAGAATAAAGGAACCTCCCGTGCAAAATCATCCCACTGTAGGGTAAAGACAAAGAAGCACGGGGTAATGGAGGGCAATTGGTTTTTTATAACACCCTCTGGTTATAGAATTTTTGGGATTCATACATACAATATCAAGCCTGCATTTGCCAAATAAGTAGGTAGCCAGCAGGTGTATTGATCTTTGCGAAGATAATAAAACAGTTTGTTGAGGTATTCAGGGTTTATTATTAACTAGCTGCGTCCCGCGGTTTCACCCGCATAAGTCTCGATCCCGTGAAAATATTGGGATAAAAAGTATCCTATGTCCTATTCCAGGCTATGGTCTACCCGTGTGCCAAATTTCATCCAGATCCGTTCAGCCGTTTTAACGTGAAAGCGGCTTCGATGTCGGAAAATTGTGTGACCACATCCTTATTATTCTTGTTGGTACGTAACTTTTTATCCTTGGTATAAAATTAGTTAAAACCGGCTGTCGTATTTGCAAGTAGGTAGGTTTTTATTATTGTTACTAGTTTTGCACAGAACTGGTTCTTGAAGTCAAATTGTTCAAGTAGTTGCAGAGAATATACAAAGCAAATTTATTTAATCAGACATCTCATGAGAAACTTCGTCTTTAACAACGACAAACAATAAAATCTGTAGTTCATATTTATTTTTTACTTATGTTTGTTTTATAATGTAGGTGATGTCTTAAATTGTTTCTTAGTTAGTTAGAAGTGTTTTTTACTATAACATAATTGTATGGTGAGTTCCTTGAAAAACCGGTTCACAAAATCTAATGCAGCATCCCGGAAGCAGCATTAGGTACTCTGATCCAATTAGAACAGTACACGTGCAGACATTCGACTCAAAAACTGTCCACTGAAATCCGACACACTATTTTCAAAGGCTTTAGTAAGGTACGAAGAACTGTCAGCAAAAAAAAGTCGAATAACACTGTTACGTATGGCCACGAACAACGGACCGAACGGGAATCTATAATTAGTGTGGAAAATGGAATTCAAATACATGCAACACTATTAGGTACTTTTACATTTATCATCTAAATTGATAAAAAAATGATTCGATTAATTGGTTTTCAGTATTTTACGTAACAGCTAAGAGTTAATACTCAATAAATTTTATATCATATTCATATTCTCAATCAATTAAGATGTAAAAACTGAATTATTAATCGAATTTTGCTGCTGATCGTAATAAATGTTTTTGATTTTCCCTATAAATAACGGGGGCACATTACCACTCAGTTTACAGCCTTATATCATATGGGTCACTATCTGTTTTATGAGGCGTCACAAAAATTCAGGATACTGTCGGCGTGATGATTAGATATGTAAAGAAGTTGAGACTACCACTGAATAAGACGTGTCAAAAAGAACCTAAAAAAAAATGCGTCCAACTAAAACTCAAAGCATTTATTTCAATTAAACCATTTACAGGCACTTTTGAATTGTCAAGGAGTCAGTCAGTCAAAAATATGAAGCTAGTCGCCCATTCCAAAGCGCAGTACATACCTGTGAAGAAGAACGCGTACGAAAATACCACGGACACTCTTTTTTTTTTTTTTTTTACTATAAAATGGTCACATCATTCATGTTGAAATAACACATGTGAGTACAATGAAGAAAGACGTGCACGTTACAAGCGACCGTAAGAAAAAGATAAAACAAAGAACAATTCAAAAATTAAAATAAGCTGCCATGCAGATAAGAGTTGACCAGTACCAACTGACGGCGACTTACGAAAAAGAGGTGTATTGCTAACCTCTTTTTTATAAGTCAGTTTTGAATTGCGTTTCCGCAATATTTATTATGTTACACGAGTAATTGTGCATAATCTATAGATTACCTACAATTACTCTAGGTAAAGGCACTAAATACGTTACTGATTGTAGGTATATAGGTATATTAATAGAAACAACAGACGATCATTCTAGACAATTGCTGATGAGAATAATTTGAAACAATCTATTGTCAATCGTCAATCAGTTTTAATATAGAAGTCAAATAGTTCGCGGGTTGCGAGTTTTTTTTCTCAACGCTAAATTACTTTAGGTACCTATATAGTTTTTCCATACGGAAGAATTGGGTTAAGAGAACTGTAAAAATCTAAATTTTTCTTAAAAGTAACAAAAAGTCATGAATTGATTCCAAATCATTCATGATTATAATCATCCGAGCCCAGAAGAGGCCCTGGGCTTCGGAAATCGCAGGCTGATTCACGGCCACCGTAGGCGTGGGCTTGCGGACGGTGAGCAATGGGTAGGTCGCCGTCCGATAAGGACCAGGGGCCTTATTATGAAGTTTTAATGCCATCATTATTCCACTGCGAAAAAAGGATGGTGCTAGCGACCTTGTATAGCTCCGTCTCTCACTCACACTGGAATAATGGTGGCATTAATACGGCCCCAGGCCCGTGTCGACGGCGCGTTGTGTTCCACGCGCGCCTCAGAGATGTCAGCACAACTGACGGGGTCCGCTAGGACCGATGCCTGCCGCGGTCGCGGGAAAGTCCGAAAGGGATACCATACCTGGCAACGTACAGGCAACTGAAGGAACACGGATGGGTTTTAGTCAGTAAGAGTCTGACACGCCCTCCCGCTCCGCCCAGAGCGGGAGAAGTTATTCGATAATTTCCCATCAAAAAATTACGTTACTCAGAACGTCAATTGATGGTCATCAAACTGTCACAAGCAACAGTGGCCGGTTCAATGCTACCCCCATTCAGCGGATTCCTGTGGCCTGAAGCACATACATACATAAAACTCACGCCTTCTTCCCATAGGGGTAAGCAGAATTCCTTAAGACACTAATCGGCTTTTAATGATTTTATACTGAATATCAAGTCTAAACGAGTGGTGTTCATGATTTGGAAAAAAATATATGTTAAAAAAGAGCAATTAATAACTTAATCTGTGAATATTTAAGATTATGTTTACATTACATAGTGTAATTAATTTGTAAAGTTATGTCTGACGCGGATAAAAACTGACAATCACGCAAAAACTACCAAGGGTATTTTTTAAAACTTTCACCATTTTAAAGATAATTTAATTATTTATCTTTTAGTATGCGTGTTTTATTAAAATACCTTTTATTTTATGTGTAATAAACGATTAATGCATTCAATTTGGGACAACGCTCCTTGATGGACGAGTCCTATTACTGGCTGGACGTACGATGCGTTGCGTGAGCTCAGCACAGAACATGCAAGCTAACCACTCAAAGCGACTGGCATATATCTACGTCTTAATGACCATGTGGAAGATACGTCTACCATAATTATCATTTTGCTGCCCTTATCCCAATTTACTTGGCGTCGGCACGTGTATTTTTCTTCCGTATACGTATCTATTAGTCATGGTCTCGGTATTCACCCCCTTACTAGCCATTTCATCATACACACAGTCCATCAATAGTTTAGCAGTAGCATTACAACTTCTAACATTGAATTAAGGTGTAAGAAATCATCATCGGACTCTATCATGCGTTAGCAATTTTGGGGTTTATTTACAAACGTTGTTTAAAGTTAAATAATGATTAGCGACTGTTTAACCATACATTTTTGGGTCCGTAGGTTACGCCCCCAGTGTGTTTTGCCCCCGTGGTGGAAGCCCCCGATTTCGTTTTAGTACTATAATATTTATTAGTTAAATATTTTTATCAAAAGTACAGTCAGATAGCAAAGTGTAACCTATTATAAAAAATGTCTAAGTCATGGTTCATTATTAAAATCAAAATCATAGTTTATTATTATAAATCTTTATTAACAATGTCGGTGTAACAAACGTTTGCTTATCTAATAATAGGTACTAATGGGTAATAATAGGTAATACGTAGGTACTTAATATGTAATAAAAATTAAATTAAATGTCTAATAAATAATAATAGGTATCTACGTAAATACAACTTTGATAACAAATAAAACCAAACATTAAAATAAAGCAACAATAACATGCAAAATCACAGATACGAAATTAAAAATCACAGTTTAAAATTAGGATTATTTTAAGTACTTATATACTATTTACGTACTAAGTATATAGGTAGGCATCTACTTAAATATTTAGAAGATTGGTAACAGAATGTTCAAACACTAAAATATAATAAAAACAATTAACATTTAAAATCACAGATAACAAAAGTAACAAAAGAAGAAAAACATAGTAAAAATATTAGGATGATTTGAACTTTGTAATTAAATTATGTAATTTAAGTCATTTATATGCAGTGACTATGGAGGTTACAACATTGATATAGATATAAAATTAAAATGTAGTAATTATGTAACAATAAACATGCAAAATCATTATTTTTAAGCTAAGTAAGTAGGTGATTATTTTTGCTTGACTTGCACATACGGACGGATTTGTTCCAAAAACTCCATAATTGTAATTTGTTTCTTTTCATATTTGTCTGTCAGCTTAGCAATGAGTTTGTCATTGATTATTGAAGATTTTTTCCTTTTACATATAGGACTGTCATTTCTTCGTAATCTGAAAGTATAAGATAAAGATTATTTACTAAGAGTAAAAAAAATGAATTACTGATATATTAAGCGTTATGTAAGTAATCAGCATTTTACCTCACTTGACCTGTGCTATACGTAGAAATATCAGTTGTTATAATTTCCAAAAACGATAATAATGATGGTTTTCGGCCCAGATAGCACTGAAGCCGTTGATTCCAGGCCTCCACTAAATTTGTGGTTCTATGTCGTTCTTTATAGCAACACCACTTTGAGATCATCCCCGGAGGCTCAAGCCATTGTTCAACGAAATAATCGTTGAATTGGGTGACTTTTTCATCGGGAATACTGAAAACAAAAATTATGATATATATGACATGTCGTATATACCTAAGCATTATTTTTATTTTTGCGTACTTATAAAAACAATCTATGAGCTGTTAAAACTTTAAAATAAAATGAAAATTAAAATTACCTGTTTTCCATTACGGAAAGCCAACCATCTTCTATATCTTCTTTAGGAAGAAATGCTAGACAGGTGCACAGTTTCACATACAATGTTGTTTCTTCGTGTGCCAATAAACCTAAAGACTTCGCTTTTCTGTAAATGGCTCTTTGGAAGTGAACATTACAGCCATGTATTGTGACCGCTGGCAATACCTCTTTTATTGCCAGCATTGTAGCTAATTCAAAATCTACAGTGAATTTCATGGGGCTGAAGTCCGGCACAGCTTCTTTAATTTTTTTAAACATGACTTCATATGTACTTTTTTCTTTATTAACTAGTAGCACATAAAATATAGGCACAATATTGGTTGCTTGTGCATCACTTCCCATATCTCCATGAATGGTAAATATTTGGTAAAATGGACCTGGACAACAATCAAATGTACCATCCCCGAAGTAGTGTTGTATATTTTTGATGTGTTTTAAAGCCTGTGCTGATACGAATACTATAATTCTGTTGTCGTTCTCACAGTAATCAACTAATAGATATTTTTGAAAAATCTCAGGTATAATGACTTCAGCTGGATTACGAAACTGTGTCTTTTCTACATTTAAGGCTTTCTTTCGAGAGTTGTATAACTGTTGCTTGATATTATTGAATTTGGGTATGTATTCATCGAAGGCTGTGTCTGTGTTTTTTAACTCGGCAAATTTTGTTTCAAATTTTTGTTGTATAGAGCTCGAGAAACTCGTTTTCACTTCCTTTTTTAATTTTTCCATAACAACTCTAACTTCATTTTTCATTAAGTTAGGTTGACACTCAGCATTATGACACTTTTGGATTTGTACATTGTCACTTTCCTCACTTAATTTTATAGAACCACTACACTTGCCATGTCTTTTATTTACGCATGTCCACACACTCGATTTATTATTTTTCCTATGAAGATTATAAGCAAATCCGACATGTAGTAACGTTCTTCTACCTAGTTTATTTGAAATTATTTTGTAATTGGTTTGTGCTAAACCCCGTGAAGGACCTGGACTTGCCATTTTGAGTTAACATGACCGACTAAACTTTCTTATCAGTAACATATTGCAACTATGTGGGAAAGGGATAGAAATAGTGCCCATCGCTATGTTTGCTATTTTCACTGTCCGTCACCCTGGACTCTATTGTTTTCAACCCTATCTTTCCCTTTCTTTGACTACCTATCTCTTTCTTTTAGAATTCGATCTGGCTATTGTGTAAAACCAGTTTGGCCGGGCACGGGCGCCTCGTTTAGACAAAGTACAAAGTAATGCATCTAAAGTAAATAATTGTAATATAGTAATAAAGTGAATATCCTTGTAGCATGTTTATAGTATCCAATATTGTGTTAGTTAGAATACTTATTTAGTAAGTTTGTCTACGTATTTGGTTCCGAAACACTTTTTTCATCGTCTGTATCTAGTAAAAAATATTTTTATTTCGGCGAAATCAACTATAATAACTTAATTTAAAATCGGGGGCTTCCACCACGGGGGCAAAACACACCGGGGGCGTAACCCACGGACCCACATTTTTGACGTTTGAACGTCATTGAACCTTAAGCAACGATTACCTATAAATAAACCTCTTAGTTCCAAACATGCAAACAAACATGTTTTTTTAATAGCCATACATAAAGTTTAGTTTGCGCAATAACTTCCAACTTTTCGATGACTTTTTCAATAGTGATTCATAAATCAACTTAGTCGCTATCTATCTATTGTAAAATAATTGTCAATGGAGTTTATGACATTGTGGTGTATATGTCGCAGTAAGATGATTATAGCCGTGATATAGTATATGAAAGCGGTATATATGAAAGCGGTTCATAGCTGTCGGAGTGCTCTAATTTTGTTACTGTGACCAATTTTGACGTAGCACTCGGTCGGCTCGCGCGTAGTTGGCCACAGTTATAACCTAACCTATTTGGTCGGAGTGCCCTAATAGTTATAATATAACTAGATCGTGCTCGTATCATAGTTATATTCTTAGTAGTGTTTAATTTATTACAATATTAATTGTTTGAATTGTTACTTATCCCTCTTCCTCTCTCCTAATGTTGCTGTGCCCGACAGGGTCCATATTGATCTTTTACTTGTTTATACCATCAATGTAATACTATGGAATGCAATAAAGAATTGAGTGAGTATTGAGTAGTAATGCAGTTAGGAACCGCTTTATATTACGGTATATAGCTATATCCCTAGGGATATAACTATATCACGGCTATAACCCTCTTACTGCGACATATAGATTAGACAAACAGTCAGACTACTAAACGTTGTGTTGTTGAATCTAGTTGGGTCAAAATCAAAATAATTGCTCATTTCATAAATGTTATTTTTATGTCACTATAACATAAAAGTAACATAAAGGAAATCAAGGGCTGCATTCACAGGTGTAAATCAAAAACAGTTTTAGACTTATATATATATTCATAATTAAAAATCTTAACATATACACGTACACAAGTATATTTTTAATGATCGTCGTTGTACTCATATGTCGATCTTTACCTTCAAATATCTCGGTAACATGACACTTTGGGCTACCATGTTACTTGACATTTTTTGTTTGTCTATGTTTCATTTACCCATACATACCACTTTCTACGTGCGCCGCAATTTCGAAAAAAAATCAAAATGGTGGTGGGTCGATATGCCAGCTCCCATACAAAAAAGTTCAAACCCCTTTATCAAATCGAGATACTTGTTTTTGCTAACGATACAGCAATTAGGATTTTAAGTTTGCATCAATTAAAAACACTGACTACGACCATAGAAAATATGCTTATTTTTTATTATACTATTTTTTTAATTATAATTTAGATAATATTTTAAAAGTATGCTGTAGACACGCCTTAATCCAATTTTATGTAACGTAACATAAAAAAATGTTACACAAGTGTAACATAAAGGAAGAAATAAGCATGTTTTTCTAGAGACTAACCGCAAATCACAGAACATAATTAACTTGGTCGTTGCAGCTAATAAGCGACAGAATAGCACTAATATAATAGTTTCCAGACATTAAGAAATAGTTTAAATTTACTTACCAATCGTATTTTTTCCAATTTACCAAAAAGAAACCAGTTTATGTTTTTTTTTCAACGCGCACCATGCACCCATTTTTATTGCCGAGAACAAAATGGCTGCTGCCCTATGATTGGTCGCCTGAGGTCCGGACAGTGACAGCTAATTTTGCCAGTATTAAAGTTTTACAAACTACCTTTTTCGCGACTAAATAATGCGTTACATAAATGAAATAACATCGATGAAGTAATTTTGAGACCAGTTTTCTGTTTTATTTAAAACTATAAATTATATTTCAAATGAGTTTTCAAAGATTCTACACACATTTTACAGTGTTATTTGAGAGGATAGCCACTTTTGTCTGAAAATAAATATAATACTTTTAATGTTTTATCAAGTTTGAAATATCAGCGCTGGAAGTTGGACACATGTTTTTTGTATGGCTACTACAAGACATGCCTTTAAAAATGCCGCAATATATAAAAAATGCGGTGTCAACTACTAACAACGACATGTATAATACAATTTAAAGAAGGTCTCCTTTGTATTGTTCCGTATTTTATAAATATTGCCCTGATAGATTTTTAGTAGAAATTAAAGTAAGATGATGGACAAGTAAATTTTCTGAAATGAGCAATTATTTTGATTTTGACCCAGTTGCTAACATGCACACCGCGATGGGGCTTACTTCATACAGGGTGCCTATGAAGATAGTCAGAAACCACAGACCACTGTGAAGTTGTAAGGCTATTATATACTTCTTTATCTTCCTTAACGTTCATATATTGATCATACGCAGCGAATGCACCTGACTTAGGACATCATCATGAGGTCAGCGTGTTTAAGCTAATCTAGCTAAACAAATAATTACTTTGATCACAGCAGTGATTATCATTTCTTAATTCTTATAAGAATAGAACAAGTACAATATCAGCAACGTAAACAAAACTAGATAAACCCTGATCTTTGATTAATTCTTGAATATTTGACATTGGTTTATTACCTTTTACGGAAAACTCCATTCATTCACCTTGTGAATAATTTTTGTATTTTTTTAATAACATTATTTAAGTCACGCACAACAGAGTTAACGTGACTGGTTACCTAGTAATGCCGAATTGTTTTTTTTTACACGTGTACCTAATTTCTCCAATCTGCTAACCCAGTGGGGGGAAACTGCGGGTATGCCTACGCAATTTATGTTCATGGTTTATTTATTAAATCCGTGTATTTATATAAAAATAATCGAACAGAATATCGTCGGTATATCAAAAGGCTTCTTTAGCGCACTACCAGTGTTTACAAAAGAGATATAAGACGCAATAATGATTAATTCATCAAATCGTATATCATGCTCATACATTGTATCGTCGAGTCAGTTAATGTAATTAAATCAAACGGTAAATGAAGACATACTTGTATATACATAGTATCATCACTAATGGATATATCAATCATTTCGTTCACTGCAATCCTCTAAAACAAACCAGATTTCTATCAAACACTAGATTTTACCTTCCATTTTCCATGTTCAAATTCATTACACAACACAATATCAACTTTGTCACTGTTTAAATAGAGTTTTTTTTTTGTTGTATCACTTGTTCACATTTTCAACGCGCGAGTGGAGACGTACATCGAGTGGCGTAGCTGTTATCTTAAGAGCAATCGTCAAAGTAAGGTTTTCATAACTGTAGGTTTAGAGTTGGAGTGGGAGAGATGCATTGTCAGTTGAAGACTTGATTGGACGACGCACGGTCTACAATAAATTGACCATTCACTGTAATGATGCTAATGTTGTAGTTATTAGCTATCGGATTTTTTATGTTTTTGTGGCGTTTTGCTATTTAAACACGCATTTATTTACATTTGAACAGGATTTATGAAGAGGAGGTAAAAATATTTAAACAATTTTTTTCCTGATCACCGAACGTGTTCTACATTTGCTCGAAATTAAATGCGTGTTTTATAACGATTAATGCGACTCTGTATAAATTATTTGCTTATTTAAAGGACCAGCTGGTGATTACTTCCTCACACACTGACTATCAAATCGACTACTTTTACAATGTTTGTAAACATGTGAGCACCATGTACCTATCACATAATTAATATATCTGTTGTTGATTAATTTTTAATTATTATTACCTATTCTGGTATAGTAGTTTTATACTAGGTGCATCGTTTTCCGTACCCTTTTTTTTTTGGTGGGAAATTATCAAATAACTTCTCCCGCTCTGGGTGGACCGGGAGGGCGTGTCAGACTCTTACTGACTATAACCCACCCGTGTTCCTTCAGTTGCCTGTACGTTTCCAGGGGCCACGGTATTCCTTTCGGACTTTTCCACAACCCCGGCAGGCACCGTTCCTATTGGACCCCTTCAATTGCTGACATCTCTTTGAGGCGCGTGTGGAACATAACGCGCTGTCGACCCGGGTCTTGGCCTTATCGGACGGCGAGCTACCTATTGCTCACCATCCGCAAGCCCGCGCCTACGGTAGCCGGGAATCTGTCTGTGATTTCCACCAGGGCGTCTCCTGCGGTGGCTGGGGCCGTGAGGGTGTGAAGTTTGCCTCTCCCTCACGCGTTCTGCCTCCTCCTTCGCGAGCATTACTGCTTCGCAGAAGGAGGTGACGGCCTCCCATGCCCTCTCGCTCCGTACCATGGCCTGGACCAGGGCCGGACGCGAGAGATCCCCGCCACCGATCGCCCCCACGAGGACACGGCGATGCTCTGCCCAAGCCGGGCAGACCTCCACCGTATGCTCAACCGTGTCCTCCGGGCGATCCACGCAGTGATGACACGTGTCCGCTCTGTACCCTACTATTCGTTTTTATATTTTCAAACCTACTATTTTGATACTTAATACACAATGTTTCCTCTTCTTTTAACATCCATAGACACACTTGCATCACCATGTGTGTGCTCCGTCAAATGCAATTGGCTTATTGGCTATTATGGCTATACGTTTTACAACAAACTTCCCATTGACATTTGAAACTGACCCATTAAACTATTTAAAAGCTGGATTAAAACCAAACTTTGTAAAAAAGGGTACTATAAAATTTCAGGTTATTTAGAAGATAAAAAAGCGTGGGATTGAGCTGCTCGCTCTGCTAAGCCTTGTGATAAACCCATAAAATTCTTTCTCAGTTAGTTCTAATGATGGTCTGGCAGTTTGAGTAGTTTATGCGGCCTACCAAAATGTCCTTTCTTTCGTATATTTCGTCAAATTAAGCTCCTTAAGTTCCGCGTTGAGCTCCACAATTACTGACAAATGCGTGTGTTTCTTTCCTCAAAAGACCATTTCAGACACTAATCTACATGGTCCTGATATGGCCTGACCAAGATTATGTCTGGACTTTAAAAGAATCTGTGACCTCTGAGTTTGTTTCGGTCTTTCTTCTCAGAGTAGTCAGATAGGAAACGCCGAACTCAACTAGATTTTTTTTTTTTTTTATATGACGTGTAAAAGTGATTGCATTATCCTATTTACAGAATAAACAATTTAATTTCATTTGGCCGACTTGCATCACAAATTTTGCCCAATCTTGTTGTAGTATGTGCCCGGTTGATGGCAATAGGCTCCCCCCCTATTACATGAGACTTAAACATAACTGGTGAAATGTGGGTGAACTATAGGTACACCTCTGCCTAACCCTTCGGGGATTATAGGCGTGATATTATGTTATGTTAAACTGAAAACTTAAACTCAAAGCATTTATTTCAATTAAACCATTTACAGGCACTTTTGAATTGTCAAGAAGTCGGTCAGTCAGAAATATGAAGCTAGTTGCCCATTCCAAAGCGTAGTAGGTACCTATGGAGAAGAACGGGCAAGAAACTCCACGGACACTCTTTTAAATCAAAAAATTGTTACAAAATATTGGTTACATCATTAATGTTGAAATTATACATGTGAGGACAATGTAGAAAGACGTGCACGTTAAAAGCGTTCGTAATAAAAATATAAAAAACAAAGAACAATTCAAATATTAAAATAAGCCATGGCAGCTAAGAGATGACCAGTCTCTACTGACGGCGCCCGTTCACGAACATGATGCATGGATTAGCACCATTCAGCTCAACCATTTTGAAGGGAGCTAAATGATCCAACACACGCGCCACCGCCAGCAAGACATTAGAGTGAGCATGACATAATCTCAGCCGCCAGGGCACATTCAAGTCAATGAAAGACATACCCAGTACCTAAATGGTAGCTTTATAGTCGTTACATAGTACTCACACATGTGCTATGCAATTATACAATGCTAAGACATTGAATTTATACAATGCAAAGATAGTTTTTAAAATCTTCAGCAGCTCCAACGGTATTTTCAAATGCTAATTAATTAGTTTATGCTTGTGGAGCAGGACCAGCAATGAGCCAAGCATTTTTATCAATTATGTAATCCCCCAACTTATAATATGCCTGCCTACATAATGTGCGTTTGATACAAGTTAAGTTGTTGCACCACAAATCACTGAATTAATTTAACGCTAAACGTATTTAGGACATTATTCTGTCTCTATCATCTTCATACAATTGACAGGGTTGAAACGATGTTCTAAATTAGTTTAGCGCTAAATGCATCTTGTGATTTGTGGAGCAAGTCGGCCTTAATAAACAATGAGCCAATTGCATTTGACGGAGCAAACACACCTACTCAAAGGACCAAGTCAATCGTTACCTGCCTTAACTGGTCAAAGCCAACCGTTATCAGATCAGGGTAACTCAATTTTGCTAGTATTGACTAGCAAAATTGGTTCCCAGGTAGACTAACCTCGATTGGTAAAGTTAAGTGAGCGGACAGTTACTCTTCAATGATCGAGGGATTTTCCTGAATCAGGTCACGTTCTGGAATTAAGGACCAGTTATCGCAGTTCAGACAAAATTGTTCTCTGTAATGTTATGGTATCTCGTTTGCCGTTCTCAGACTTTTGTAGTACAAGATGCTTTGTTTCGTTACATTTATAATTAGGCAAAGGCGTATTTTTAATACTATTTACTACCTACCTACTTACTTTTGCTTCCTAATTTTGTAATATTTGTATGCCACTTACTGTGGCAGTACACAGTGATACCTTCTTTATATTAATTATAATGTTATAATAAATAAATATATTTGCGCCAGCTACTATAAAAAAGAAAACATGTTTTTATTTTATTTTCTGGTAGCGATGGCATTCTGTAGTTTGTGCCTGCCTTCATAGGAACAAGGCGTGAATTTATGTATGTTTGTAATTCATTTCTGTCGCCAAATAGCGTTGCTGTCTTTGAAGTCGAATGAGAAGAAGATAAAGGGTACCTACGCATGTCGGTGAAAAAAAAAATTGCTTTATTTGATACTAGCTGCATCACGCGGTTTCACCCGCATAATTTTCGATCCCGTGGGAATGTCGGGATAAAAAATATCCTATGTCCTAACCCAGGTCATGGTCTACCCATGTGCCAAGTTTAATTTAAATCCATTCAGCCGTTTTAGACATATAGGTAGACCATAACCTGGGTTAGGACATAGGATACTTTTTATCCCGACATTCCCACGGGATCGAGACTTATGCGGGTGAAACCACGGGGCGCAGCTAGTTTACAATATTAGTTTGGATTTTAACTTCGCGAAACTTCTTGGTTTGATTGTTAATAATATGTTTAATTTATTGTGATCATAAAATTGAATACCTACCCTCTGAATAATGTCCATAAAGTTAAAAGCCGTAGATAAATCTGAAATTCATGGCAAAATTCGAATGAATTGATTCTCCTTTATGATAATTGAATATTTTGTTAACGCCAACTGCATTGACGTCGTTTTCGAATTAATATAATAAATAAAGTATGTATTCATTAAAATAATTTAGGGAGTTAAAATATTCAGATATATTGGACAATAACAGTCAATGCCAGCCAGTCAGTCACAAAGGATCATATTTTATGCATTTTCCCTTTGTGAAGAAAGACCAATAAAGATTACATTATATTAATGCGATCTGTTTCTTTCTCTTCTTTTATTTACATTTTCACCGAACAGACGACAGACATGCCGTAATAATGTCATATTCGTGAAAAAGGGCACTTTTATTGGTTGTTGCATAGAGTGTAAAATTCAAAGAGTGACGATCGATCGGCCACAATATAAGCTACTCCAAAATTCCAAAATGATTTTTTTTGCTACCTATCCATTTTTTATACCTACGTCTATTGACATGAATTGATGAAGAAGAGGTTTCAATAACTTTTTGAGAGTAATTACTAAAATACTACCTCATTCAGTTGTAAAAAAATTATAAAGGAAATGTTGCAAAACTCTGGTTATGATGACTCGGAACAATTAATCTAGATATACTAAATCAAACGTAAACAATGGGAACAAATACACACACACTCACACACATCACACGTACACAAACACACCAGATATAACATACAACACCTGAAATCACTTCTCAAGTCTCCACTCTGGAATATGTACCCCGAGCCCCAAGATACGGACTAGTTTGGGGTTCAGTGAACCCCAAACTAGTACCAAATCATATTTTGTGACATATGTAGCTACAGGTAATATTTTAAGCTACTTCTTTCGTCTCAACTTGGTGTTTACCTGAAAACCTGCTTACTGTATTCCCTGGACAATAAACTATTATAATTTTTTTCTAGTTATAAATTTGTAATATGCAACTTGTGTTGCTGATTGTACATAGAGATTAAGGATGATTACAAAGCCCCCCCTCCCCTTGACCTAGTTTGCACAAGTGTGGTAGGTTCCTACCATAACGACAACAATTCATTGTTTTTCAAAATATTATTACCAAACCTGAGTAGGTGAGTGCAGCTTACTGAAATAAACAATATTATGTTATGACATAACAATTTTCGTTGTTAACACATTCACTGCTAACATAAAGATAAATATTATCTTTAGGGGCCTTATTATGACGTATTAATGCCACCATTATTCCAGTGTGAGTGAAAGACAGAGCTATACAAGGCCGCTAGCACCATTCTTTTACTTTCGCAGTGGAATAATGATGGCATTAATACTTCATAATAGGGCCCCAGGTTTAGCAACAAAGGCACTTTCCTAGATGTACTGAAACAATAACAAAACTTTGGGCCGACGTGTTTCAGTCCTTTGACCCCTTTCGCGGAGTTACGGACCAAAGTGATGTCATTTTATGTAGGGAAGTCACGTACTTGTGGATTGAAAGGTGTCTGCTAGATGGCTTGACAGGGTACCACATGAGGGTTATAATTAAGGAAAGTAGCAAGTATGTGCCTCTGATGCCGCAACAAATATAGATGTACCGTCGAAACGAAAAGAAGAAAACGTAATTATTACTGCGCAACATCACGAGAGTATGGTAACCAGAATGAAAACAATGGCATCATTCGAAAATCTAGTCAGATTTTTTTTTTTATAAATAACCTGACAATTCCAATAAATCTAAGTCACATATAAAATATATTATGACTTTTTAATAGCATAGCACACTCCTGCGCGAAGTGACGGCGCGATACGACATCGGTAACTGTTTTATCGTGAAGTTTTCTTAGAAATTGTACTGCTAGAGTCGCGTCGCGACAGTCTACACGAGACTGATCATTAGAAATTAGTTCATTTTGAAAACCATTGTCACGTTTAAAACCGTCAAACTAACTAATTTGAGTCGCATTAGGCATAAAGACACTTTGTGGTACATAACCACGTTAACTGTAATAAGTACGGTTTCGGTCAAGGCCATTAGGTATTACCCAGAAATGAGGAGGAACTCTTTGAAATGAGATCCTTAAGGCGAAAGCGTCAGGGTAGCCCGTGAAATTCAAATATTACGTTTTTTGCAATTTGCATGTCAGTATCAGGTTGTATGTTGATCTAAATATGATTCGCGGCAGTCAAAAATATGTATTTGTAGAATTATAATCATAAAAATGATTTAAACAACTCTCTAAGTTCATAGAATGATTATTTCATGAAATCATGACATTTGATGCGAATTCTAACGTAAGGAGTGGCATCACGCCCCTAGCCGCCGCAGGAGATGCCTTTGGCGTCGGGAATCGCAGGCCGATTCCCGGCTACCGTGGGCGCGGACTTGCGGACGGTGAACAATGGGTAGCTCGCCGTCCGATAAGGGCCAGGCCCAGGTCGACGGCGCGTTGTGTTCCACGCGCGCCTCAAAGAGATGTCAGCACAACGGAAGGGGTCCGGTAGGACCGACGTCTGCCGGGGTCGCGGGAAAGTCCGAAAGGGATACCGTGGCCCTTGGCAACGTATAGGCAACTGAAGGAACATGGGTGGGTGGGTTTTAGTCTTTTAGTCAGTAAGAGACACGCCCTCTCCGCCCAGAGCGAGCTGGAGAAGTTATTTGATAATTTCCCACCAAAAAAAAAAAAAAAAGCAGTGGCATTGATGATTCCAATGTTTTTTTTTTTAACCTACTCTGTCCCACTGCTGGGCAAAGGAAGTATGGGGGAGACCCCATACTTCGCCACTCATCTTTGTCAACTGCCTTTTCCGACCGATCAGTCAAGAAATAGTCTAGGTCGTCGCGCCAGCGTTTCATAGGCCTGCCTCGGTGATGACGCCCGTCTTCAGGCACCCACTGCATGACGACCCTGACCCATCTGTCCTGATGCATCCTGTACATGTGGCCCACACAGTCCCATTTCATTATCGCGGTCTTCCTGTCTTCGAGCGTATTACTGTGTTGCGAATCCGATCCGTTCGTTTTATGTTTGGCAAACCTTAAGTTTGGACTTCTGAGCCTCGGTCAAAGATCAAGTCTGAGCGCCATAGATTAGAATAAGTTGGTTAGATGGGGAGCAGAGTAGCAGATCCGAGTTCCAAAGTTTCTGTTGTAAAGTTATCCTCGCCGGGACTTTAATGATTATAATTCAGTAAATTAATAATTATTTTTCGGGGTCTCGAATCATATTTTAATCAACATACAACCTGACACTGACCAGAAATTGCAATTTTGCGGACTACCTTAGCGCATCCCCCTGAGTAATCACATAACATCACGATCGTCTTCCCCAAAGGGGATCACCCTTGGGATTCCTCAATGGGGGCAGAGGTGAACTTATAGGTAGTACACCCGCATTCCGCCAATTATGTCAAGTCCCATGTAATAGGGCGCGAGCCTATTGCCATCAACCGAAAGCCAATCCAAACTCCAGAGTAATCATTATGAGAATTTTAGAGATGTTACCAGTCATCGTCTCAAAGTTGAATTGAGCGGTGCAGACTGGCGCGACGCGACACCGGTAATTAGTCTACCTTGAAGTTTTCTTAGAAATTGTTTTGTTAGAGTCATCTCATGCCGTCACGTCGCGCCAGTCTGCACGAGCCTTTAACATGGCTCGGCGTTGACCGATAATTTAAGGAGGACATCATCATTATATCTACCTATTTGTTATGTCCTTTTCTTGCGCAGTGAAAGTATGTCTCTAGACTAACTTTCTCAACTCGGTTGCTCAAATTGATTAGCATTTGTGAACGATGACTCATGATGTTAAGATAGTTTTGTATCACATATATTGAATCGCTTACATACATAATATAGCGGTAAATTGAGTCAAAATGTCATTTACAGTAGGCGCTCGGTAATCCGGCGCTCACTAATCCGACACGTCCAATAGTCCGGCGTTTCCTAACTTAGCTTTCCTGCCATAAATATTCGTTTCCTACTCTGTAATCCGGATTACAGAGCGCGCGCATTGATCATTGTCGTTCTGCAGTCCGGTCTGATTCTACGAGTAGGTATTATTACGTAAGCTAATAAAGATTGTTAGTTTGCATATCTGTATTAAAATTATTTCTTACTAGCTAGCTGACATTTCCTCTAGAAATCCAATAAACTGCGGCACCCATTTTTTTTTCACCCAAGCGGTGAAAAAAAAATGGGTGCCGGATTACCGAGCGGCTACTGTATTTTGATTTGAATCATTTTCTCTGAATAGGATTTAAGTCCTAAAAGGCATCGCTATTGTTCGATATAAATTAGGAGGTGGAATTTTTAGAAAAAATATAGAAAATTACATTAAAAAAACAACTGCCACAGGTAAGAATAGAGTTGTGGGAAAAACAACTCAAACTCAAAACTCAAACTCAAAGCATTTATTTTAAATAAACCATTTACTACTTTTGAATGGTCAAAGAGTCGGTGAGAATCAGAAAGTTGAAGCTAGTTGCCCATTCCAAAACGTAGGTCTCTCTCTATGGAGAAGAACGGACAAGAAACTCCAAGGACACTCTTTTAAATAGAGGTGACGGCCTCCCATGCCCTCTCGCTCCGTACCATGGCCTGGACCAGGGCCGGACGCGAGAGATCCCCTCCACCGATCGCCTCCACGAGGACACGGCGATGCTCTGCCCAAGCCGGGCAAACCTCCGCCGTATGCTCCACCGTGTCCTCCGGGCGATCCACGCAGTGATGACACCCGGGCGTTTCCTCCCGCCTGATACGAAACAGGAACCTCCCGAAACAACCGTGTCCGGTGAGGACCTGCGTCAGACGGAAGGTGAGGACGCCGTGGCGCCTCTCTAGCCACTCCTCAAAGAGGGGATTTATCGTCGCAATAGTGGTGTGCCCATCTAAAATAGGGCTCACGGCATCATTAGTCGTTTTACTCTAACTATTTATATTTAGTTTCGGTTTTTGACCCTACCTTTAGTTCACGCGACATAAATGAAATCAATACAAAATGATACTATCAAATAACTAATATAGGAACTATGTTACTGAACTGATAATTTGCATTGTTTAAGACATTTGCAACAGCCGGTTCGTGCTCCAGAATCTATGATTGAATCTGTCAATTCGTTTTGAATTCTATTGCCAGAATCACAGAATTTAATTTTACGTCTACAGTGATTATAAATGGTTTACAAAACATTGAAATATGTAACAACAGCAGAAAAAAGTAATTTGTATGCTTAAATTAAGTTGGCTGCTAACGGTAAGTAACCAAAAAATATTTTACATTATTTGGGTTTTGTAAATGACAGATTTATTTTACGGAAAATGTTATCTTCACTTGTGTTTTCTTATAATTATGTTTCCATTCTAAGAAATTACAACCTTATCCATTACCATTATCTTTTCTGCCGTTGATACAAATTGTAAGTCTCATTAATTCAAGGTATTTTAAACAAATTATTTTTAAAAGAGAGAACGTGGTTCCTTCCCGGCAAAGAGAATATAACATAGTCTTTGCTTCCCGGCGATCAATTGGAACAGTGCACCTAGCTTCTGAAGTTTCATTAAGCGCCTGCTACACGGTCGCAAACCGCGTCGCGACAGAGGTGACCTTGGTGGTTTACAACCGTGTAGATGATGGTTTACGACCAAATTACTTTTGATTTTCCCACGACCTTGGTTTAACGACCGTGTAGACGGCGGTTGCCAACCGCGAGTACGTCAGTCGCTCGCTGTCAATCCTCGCGAGAGGCACACGTGTTACTAGCGGAAGTTTTACAAATTGACTTATGAATTATAAAGTGCAAAATCGCGGAAGAAAAAAAATTGTTACTGAATCGATCTAAAATGACAGAGACCTACCCTGTCTGTGGGATCTCTGCTGCGAACAATACAAATACAACAATCAAAAGCGCGTAGCCTGGGAGGTTTTTGTTTCTAATTTGGTGAAAATCATTTAAAATGACCATTGTGACAAAAATGAAAATGTAACAAGAATTAAACGCATAACAAAAAATAACAAAAATGAAATATGAGGGCTCGTTTATAATGCCCATTTATAAATAGTCTGACTGTTATTTATGTTATTGTTAGTATTTCGTATAACTATTATAATATGAACATAACAAATAGGAAGAGAAACGGACCCATATTATATACAAAAATACACTCAAATATACAAAAAGAAAAATATTAGAATCATTCTCTAATAATAAAATTGTATCAGCAATGTGATTGCGACTTTAGTTCATTTTTGTTATTTCATAACAAAAATAAAAAAACCGCTATGCTTTGAAAGTAACTTCAAATATGTTAAGCCAAACAGAAATCACAATGACTTCCAACCACCTTGCATTTTAATAAATGTCAGCAATAACGTGCTTAATTGAATGATTATTGATAATTGAAGTATTAAGGTATGGGATAATCATATGGGGAAACTCTACAGACGCCCAGAGAGCTTTTATAGCCCAGAAAAAGTGCATAAGGTCAATTTATAGTCTCAAGTGGACTGATTCGTGCCGACCAGCATTCACTGATAAACGTTTACTTACACTTCCATCCCTATACGCTTTTGAAATGTGTAAATTCGTTAGAAACCACCTATCACTTTTTGAGCTGGATGATAAGGCCCAATTTAAAAGGAAAATAGTACAAAAACCACTGGTAATACCTCGAAGCAGATTAAAGTTATGTGACAGAAACTGCTACACCATGGCGGTGAAAATTTATAATAAACTACCGGAAAAAATTAGAAAAATGAATAACTTAGAATTTAATCGAACTTTAAACAATTGGCTTTGTGACAGATGTTTTTATTCAATAGATGATTATTTAAATTTTAAACAGACATGATATAACAATTCAAATTACAATTCTTGACATTATTTTCTAATCCAATCAATAAATCGATGAACTGTTTTAACTGTAACATACAATCTAATAAACTAAATTAATATATTTTGTAATGTAATATGCTTAATTAATATTAAATTTTGTTATGACTATGATGTGTATGACTAAAATGACATTGATGTAATTTCATGATATTATTATGCATGCATACTATAAATATTTGCACGACTGATATGTCGAATATAGTGAAACTAAAATTACTCTACCATGTTATTATGTACCTATATTCTGGCAAATAAATAAATTTCATTTCATTTCATTTCATTTCATTTCATTTCATTAGATAATATAAGTGCTCACTTATATGTGTTGTTTAAAACAAAACAAAACTGATAAATTAAAATTGGAATTTTGCTCGCCAACAAAGAAACACGCGTCATTCACTATTTTCACTCGAGAACAAAATGGCCGACTTATATTAGATTCTGGCGTGTGATTGGCTCGTTATAGTTTGAGTGTTGCCATTTTACAAGTTCTAAATAATACCAAATTTTGTTGTAACAAAAATGAATAACAAAAATGATCAAAACAATGGACATTACTTTGTACCCAAAATTTTAATATTTCAAATAATTAACAAAAAATATTCTTTACCGTAATCAATGGGTATTAACAACGGTTTGGCAAAAAGTTCATTAATAATTAAATACCGTAGCTATTATATTTATTTAGATAATTTTTGTTACGCAGCCCGTGAAGAGGACAAATTATTTTGTATGAAGATTTTTTTATTTTATTTTATTTATCATGAACAAAGTTTATAAGAATCTTAACTTAAGAACTATACCCCGCAAAACCGTTTTCACGGTTTGTCTGTGGGAACAGAACACACAGATTATCCGAGTTCGACGAAAAAAAAGAAATATAATGTGTTTATTATGGGTAACAGTTATATAAATCTGTGTAGCATATATAGAGAGAGTACTAACAGGTGCTTCTTACTAAGTAAAAATAATTTTGTCATAAAATAACGTGCGTGGACAAATTTTGCGATCAAAATGGTCATTTTAAATGATTTTCACCCAATTAGAAGACAATTTTGAATCAAATCTAGTTATGATTCCTTTGTTCGTGTATTTACAATCAGTATTGTGGGAAAAACTTCCAATTTATAGATTACTATTATATAAAGGACGTCCACTATAACAGATTGTAACTAAAATTAGTACTACAATTATTATTTTCTTATTTACTAAATGAAATGTCAAATAACTATTAAATTAGACCAGATAGGGGTTCGCCTAGGAGTGACCTAGACACTCAGGCGGGACGCGCTTCGGTATCGAGTTTATAAATATAAGGGACCCACTTACGTTCTAATCAGTCTTGGCTGGAGGTTTTGAGTTAAGCAGCTTAAGGCAGCCACAAGAAAGCCCGGTTAAGCAGCCACGACCTTAGTGGTCAACTACGAGATGCCTTAGTTAAAAAAGTAAAAAAAATCAAATCAGCCGGTCTATTCTGTAATAATCTCACGGTGAAAACTTAGGTGAAGTGAAAGTGAAGTGAGCTGTCATTCCACCAGCTGCTAGGGACTGACAGCTCACTCCGAGCTCACTTCACCTAAGTTCTCACGGTGAGATGGTTACAGAATAGCACTGTTCTCAGTCAGCCTCCGCGCGCCGCGTTAGCTATTATCTTTGTCTCGTGAACCGCGTTGCTCAAACTCCGCCTTACTAAATAAATAATCTAGATAGTTAGGATAGGTAGTTAGGTCTTATTAACTTAGTGTTTTCATTATCTTGTTTTTAATCTATTTAGTGCGTAAGTCTGATTTGTTGTAAGTGATTTAAAGTGCTTAATTGATTCATTAAGTGATTCATGTAACATACTGTTTTTACTCTCAAGAAAGTATTTTCGTTATTATCACTGCAACCATATCCACCCTGCACCTGCAATATCATACACTCCTCGAATGAAACGACTAATCAGCCAAAATTATATGATGAAAACCCGAATAAGAAACAAATTTGCAACAAAAACTGTTAAAGGGGCTTTACTTTCAGCGCAAACCGTAAAAACTCAATCAAAAGAATGCTTTTGTGGTTATTAAAGCAACTGAAAAAATTATGTTTCTTTTTAATTTCTTTCACATCCGAACTAGCTACGCGTTCCGCGCGGCTCTGGCTGTTGTTGTACGATAATTTTTCATTGCGTACGATAATTTTCGAATATTTATACGATAATTCACTAGTACTCGTCTGGCAACCGTGGTCCTACCTCAGTGTCGTCCGCGCAGTGGAAGTGTTCAGTAGTGCTATTCTGTAACCATCTCACCATGAAAACTTAGGTGAAGTGAGCTCGGAGTGAGCTGTCAGTCCCTAGGCCGGTCTATTCTGTAATAATCTCACTGTGAAAACTTAGGTGAAGTGCTCACTTCACCTAAGTTTTCGCGGTGAGATGGTTACAGAATAGCAGTGCAGATGTGGTGTACGGCAGTGCTTGGGGTCACGGCAACCCGCGACTACTGGTGTAATTTCAATTTAGGTTCCAAACAAGAAAGCCAGGAAGATGCCACATCTACCCACGAAATAGTGGCAGAAAAACGACTATGAAATGCCATAAATTTATCTGTGGTGATCACACGTAGAAAACGTACGATAATTGTTAACTAATTTTGTACTTACGAAAATCATTTTTTTTTTTATTGTCTAAATATATTTAATTTTTTTTTTGCAATTTCTACCATTTTAATAGGGTAGTAAGTAAATAAAGAATAATTGAAGTTGGTTATCATTATTATTATATTTTATTTAATGTCCCCACATTTTAATTAATTCAATATGTGAGTTTCAAATCCCCGAAAGTTAGTTTTCACTAATATACAAATTATCGACGGAAATGATACCAGGAATGCATTGCATTTTACAGATTAGTTTACACTAAATTCTGTTTTAATATGTAGTAATTGGAACGAATTAGACTTGTTTGTTTATATCCAGAGCAAGATTCACAGACCGCACTTTGACTTTACTGTGCTCAGCAAAGTAAGATTTTTATATAGATAGATAGATAGATAAATCATTTATTTAGTGCACACAAAAAACGGCTCAACATACAAAAGTACGATTAAATAATGACTAATTAGCTATTAGGAAATAGCTGCAAGGTGCTAATATACAAACAAATAAAAAAGGAAGAAAACAAGACATTGTGATGACACTATTGGCTATGACACGCTTTAAAATAATGGATCAACAAACATAAAAAAGTGTAGAATGTGAATCTTATTTTCATACAAATAACTTTTACATTCATATAAGCGAATGTGAGCAACCGTTCCACATGAATATAAACTTTTGTTATATTCGTATCAAACGCTTAGGTACTTAGCAAAGTCGCAATGTCTCTCAATCTTCCTCTGAGTGTCTGTTACGAAGCTAGTATAGTTGTAATGAAGCTACATATTCCCTATTGTGTTCATAGTACCTACATAGTCTTACTAATCAGTACCTACTTATATCAAATTTGCTAATCATCTAAGGTTCAGTTGATGATGATGATGGTTAATATTAATAAAGGATACAATAAAATAACCTTTTCAAAATAAACATAAAATTGGCGTATTTTGCGCTTCGGGAATGTTCGCGAAGGCTCGCACAGGTTTCCATGCGAAGGAAAGCAGCCCCCTTACTACAGCGCCTGCATGGTAGTAACAACAGCAATCTGAAAATGATCGCTGCCAGACCGGACTGTCCCTACATATGTACATAAATAAATAATTCGTGAAAACTAACAATACTAACCTACTTATTTAAGTACCATTAGTCAAAATCAAAATACAAAAATTATGGACCTCAGTCTGAAATAAGGTTTTATTTCAGTTTTTTTATTGCATAAATGCTTTCATAATTGTGACCATTATCCAATATGGCTACAATCAACAGAATTTAGTTTTATCTCAGTCAAAATGCCAAAACTTCATTACATTTCTCTTTCGTGAGGCATTTTAATGTTTATTCGCAAAACCTTTTACTGCGAATGTTTTGAGGATCTAAAGGTAGTTGTTAACTGATGTGTAAGGCTAAGAATTTGAAGCATTTTTTCGCTTCCAGTTTCAAAGGAAATGTTTAGTTAGTGTGCGTAGTTCTTGTAAGGCCGAGTGCAGGCAGATAGATAAAGTTGAATAGCAATAAACGCAAATAAAAATATAATTATGTGGATGGCTATACTCGGTTGTTGAAATGAGATATCGTAAACTTTCAATGAATTGAAGTTTTTTTATTTTATGTTCGGCGACATCGCGGCAAGCTCAAGTGAAAAAGACGGGATGAGCTGGCATAATCAGCCTTTGATGTTCCCACTGCTGGTACATAGGCCTAATCTACCTACCACGCGACGAGCCCAGTGCGGATTGATAGATGTCACAATTTTTGGTTCTAGGACATGCCGATTTCCTCCCGATGTTTTCCTTCACCGTTTTGAGAGCATTGGTGATGAAATTATTTACAAAAAGTACATCGCCTGTCTGGGTTGGAATCTACGACCAATAACTCGTAAGTCAAAGCCGTTACCATTGCTCTAGCTGGCCGACCATTGCTCCTGAGCTGAACTCTTTCGATATAGACTAGTCCCAAATAGCGCTAGATAATCAGAAGTAGAAGGAGAGTAATTAAAATCAAAACCAAATATATATTTTTTTGTTTTATTTTTTATACTCAAATATATAAAAAGTTTTATTAATATTGTATTCATGTATCATCTTAAATATAATAAATATCTAACACTAATATTATATAAATTATGTACAAGTATACAGAGGCAAAAAAAAATATTAAAAGAAATTAAGGAAGAACTCATTGGGCATCAAAAAACTCTTCCGCATCGCTGTCAGTGGGAAAAGTGCCCAAAAGGCTGGCAGCATTGCCACGTTGGATGGCAATGCTGATTCTTTGACCTAGAAATTGGCCAGCTCTCTGGTCACGTGAAGATTCGAAAAACCGCTTCGCGATGTCCCGAAATACTCGATGCGCACTCGGACTCCACTCCAATAAGATTGTTATATTTGCGCCATTTGAGGTTTTCTGCACCTGCAGCAGCCGCCCCAGCACAGCCCGCCGTGCTAGGAAGATGGGATGGCGTGAGGGTGTCGACACAGGTTGTATCCCACACCAAGGGCCTACCCAACTTCCAAGGCATTATGGTAATTCCGTCTGGCCTCTTCCCAACGTCACGTGCCAAGCCATTAGGTTCTAAAACAGCTGGCACCCCGGTGGTGACAAGAGCCCGACGGATAATGTCATTAATGCTTGCGTGCCGTGCCAAACGACCAGCGCTCATGCTGCAGGAAAGGCCATGGAGTCCGATGCGGTCGACTGCTTCACCGCACTGACAGCGATGCGGAGCCCCGCAGGGAGCGGTCGGAAAGTGGTCACCCAGCATAGTGCCTATGTTGGGTGAAGGTAGCGCCTGAAGCCAGAGGCCCGATTCCCATTCTCCCACAGCCAATAGGCGGGCACGCTCAGCAGTGTTGGTGGACGTTTTTAATGAGGTTATTCCGTACAAACCTGCAGAGCGGCTCATCCCATTGTCTCTGGGAAGACGGGCTCTCGGACTGCTCCGTGTCCAGACAAGCCACTTTCCTTTAATATATAAATAAATTAGATTTTTACATATATAATTAACAAAGGAGAAGAATAGAATAAAAAATTCCTTACACCGAAGATTATTCACAGATTAGTTTTCACAGACCTTTATAGCAAAAGATTTCACTGACTCAAACTTTATAATTATCTCTGAGTCGACGCACTTTTGGTGAATTTCTAAATTAAAATTAAATTCTAGGTGCTGCATTAATTTGAACGGTTTGAGTCATCCCAACTTTTGATGTTACGTCACTATTTTTAAAGCAAAGTTGAAAGATAACAGACCAATTTGTTTGCAAGTTATATCTATACATAATAATAGTCTAAACTTTCTAGAGGTTTACTTTAATAAATTTTAGAGATATTATATTTTAAATTTCTAGTTCTTGATAAGTTAACCGTGACCTTGTTTTTGATGAAGCAGTCGTTGATTAGTCATTTCACTTTCAGCTTTTCACTTCGTCGCTGCATCTTCGAGATTTGCTTAATTTTACTAATTTGAGAAGTGTAGTGGTTTATTTTGAGGTAGTGTATAGAGTGCCGCTAGCGGCATAATAGTGGCGCTGCCTCAGCTCGACTAAAGTGCCGCAAGCATGGCTGTCACTGGAGTGGAGTCACTGTCACTTGTTATTTTGTTTGATTGTTCAGGTTAGTTCACTGTAAAACACCACATTCCCAAAACATTACATTCTCTTGTGCCTAAACGGACCCTGGCACTCGCCGGCCGCTGCCGTGGCACCGCTCGCTTCGCTTGCTCGGCTCGTGCGTTGTGTGGTCACAGTTCTAACCTCACCTAACCTAACCTACCTTTCAGCCATTTTCATTTGCTACTTAATTTTTCGTAAATTCAGTCACTGTAGTGACTTTTGATATAATTATCTAAAACAAATACGATCAATCAATACCAAGGGCGACGAACAAGTGACAGTGACAATGCCAATGAAATGCTTACGGCACTTTAGCCGGGCCGAGGCAGCGCCACTACTATGCTGCAAATAGCGGCACTTTATCCGACAGGGATAAAGTGCCGCTAGCGGCACTCTATACTTCCTTATTTTAATTTCTTCGTTTTTTTTTTAATTTTATTCTCTGCAGCGATTTATAGATGAATGAGTAACAGGGTTTAAAGTTCACACATTCTCCAAACAAGACTCGACCAAACGGGTGTTATGTCTGGTGGTCTACTGCCCGACGATTGATGTCGAGACGTTGTATATATGCTAGTCGCGCGGTTAAGTCTGCTTGCACGATGCAAGATTTTGTGTGACGTCAGTGTGATGTGTAGGTCGCATGTGGCGATGTAGATGCCGCCACAGACTCATATAATTATGATCAAACTACACTATAAGTTTTTTTTTAAGTTTTAGTTATTTGTGTCATGTATTAATCATAATAAAACAAACACCATAAAAGAAGAGTATTGTTGAAGTGCTTGTTGCTCAAGTAAATACGTTAGAATAATTACACGGTCTAATTAAAATTGATACATTGTTTAGACGCAGGTATGAGTATGGTTCCACTGCAAACGACGAAAAAAATTTCTTTAATGCACAGTAATTCATTATCTGTGGCTCATTAGTCGGAGCTTGGTAAATTAATATTTTATCTCCATCTAACATTATAGTATTATGAGGACTGCTGGAGGGAAAACTATCTCCTCCCGCTTCTCTCGAGTATCAGCGCGAACTAACGTAAGAATAACAAAACACATACCTAGATATATATTAAGAGCATTTCGAATGTTTAGGCGTGCCGGGATGTTGAGCTTGATTTATTTACAAATAGTGTCCAGAAATTTAAATAAATGATTAAGTAACTTTTTCTTTTAAGAATAACATTGTTGCGTAATGTATTTTGTTTTTGTTTATTCTCTTTATTTCTATGTTTAACTCTCACGCTGTTTGTACCGTTTTGTCAATTTTATACATAAGTTTATATAAGTGGAAACTTGTAATTGGCTTTCTTCTACATATTACTACTGACTACTCGAATGTATTAGCTGTAAATATTCTTAAAATGAATAAAATAAAATAGCTCAGATGTCGTGATAAAGTTTTTACTCTTCATAAAGTTGATGGCGGCCCGACTGACCAGGGTTCGCCTGACGTTGGTACATTCAAGTATCACATTTCGTAAAAGCAATTTTAACACTCTATCTTCGTATTGTATTAAATTAGGTACTTCTGAGATGAGAGCTAAAAAGTATTTTTATGAACAGTAAACTATGGAACCGAGTGAAAACTTCGTTCATTAAGAAAGCTACAAGATCCAGGGACATGATTGATCAGACACTCAAACTTAAGTGGAGATGGAGAGGCTACATTCAAAGGCTAGAACCAAAAAGATGGGCCCAGATTATAAAAAATTGGACCCTCAGAGCTGTGAAAACAAAAAGAGACAGGCCTTTTAAAATGTGCGCACACGACAAATAACTGGTAACCTTTGGGCCAGAACAGCCAGACTTCGGGACGAATGAAAGCATTTGGAGGATGCTTTTACCGCCTTAGGCGGTCCTTACATTGGAAACGTATTTATGCAACGATGGTACTAACACACAATACTGACAGAACATAAAGTTAAGCTTTTCATTTTATTTATTATTAACATTGTAAATATATAACAAATTCTTGATTGACAACTGTCAATACTTGAGTTATTAGTAAGGAATCTATTTAAAACCTTTTTTTTTACATTTGCAAAGAAAAATAATACCTATTTAATAACATCTCGCTTTTTCATGTCACCTCCGCATCGGCTAAGTTCTTGGCGGCGAGGTTAACAGCTTCATTCTTCTTCAGGTTGAGCTAGATTGTAAACCTAAAAAACCGGCTTCATTCTTCGTCAGGTTGAGCTAGATTGTAAACCTAAAAAGAAACACGTTTCTTGTATGCGATATTTAATTATTAATTGTATTTAATTTTCAGGGTTCCGTACCCAAAGGGTGAAACGGGACCCTATTACTAAGACTCCGCTGTCCGTCTGTCACCAGGCTGTATCTCATGAACCGTGATAGTAAGAGAGTTGACATTTTCACAAATTATGTATTTCTGTTGCCGCTAAACAAAAAATACTAAAAACAGAATAAAATAAATATTTAAGTGGGGCTCCCATACAACAGACATGATTTTTTGCTGTTTTTATAGATAATGGCACGGAACCCTTCGTGCACGAGTCCGACCCGAACTTGGCCGGTTTTTATTATTTGTTGTTATAGCGGTAATAGAAATGTGAACAAATTTCAACTGTCTACTTATTACGGTTCATGTGATACAGTCCGCTGACAGACAGACGGACGAACGGACGGACGGACAGCGCAGGCTTAGTAATAGGGTTCTGCTTGGCACTCTTTGGATACGGAACCTTAAAGAAAACTCATCGCTCTCACTGGAACCCCACACCCCGTGATTCTTAAGCCATCTCATTTCCACTTGAGTTGTTCGTATTAACGAATTAATTTAGCTGTTTGCTAGCTCGCCTCCGTTCAAGTGTGACAAATATCAGTAATTGCATTTAAACGGTAGTTTAGTGGAAATTAGCTTTCTTTAAATATTGATACAGATTACAGAATCATTACAAAGTTGCTTATAAATATATACCTACCTATCCTGCGTTCGCAATTTTGTTTCCAAAAATGTAAACAATTTTATTTTTAAAGAAATATAAATTTAATACACATAAAGTTCAGTTTGCTTTTTTATGACTTTTTCAATAGTACTAGTTATTCTGAAACCAACGTTATTATTTTACTGAGACATGAAGTTATATTTGTTTTCGTGAAAATAACATCAATTAGAAACAAAATTTTAAATATGGAATAGAATGCCAGTGTTATGACACGCAGATTTAAATATACCAAAATGGAATAGTATCAGTATGATCTTTTCAGAAACTGCATTTTTTTTTCTTCGCAGTTAGTAGTCACTTACCTACATCACTACATCACGAGCGTGATGCAGTGCGGTAGCATGCAATCATGCAGTGTTACTTACCTTCAAGGTATATCTATCTCATCGGGTGACATATGCTATCTATCCCGTATGTTGCACCTACAGTATTTTTATCTCATGAAGCGACGCGCGCTTTACTTGTCTTCACGGTACTCGCCTTCACGTTCACACATTCACAGCATGTTTGTATACTTGGTGAGCACAAGTTTCGTAAGATAAAAATACTGTACCATGTTTTGCCTCTGCATTACCCTATGGTAGAAAATACCTCAGACATTAAGTCCGCCTTTCTATACCTAGTAATTTTTTACTTGTGTATAAAGGTTTAATAAAAATAAATGTGTGATTTTAGGCCTTTAATTGTATCGAAGTCTGTATGATTCACTGAGTAGGCCCAAATTTTATAAATAATCCGCAAGACGTATAGATTTGAATCCACAGTCATAATCGTATCAGTGCCGTAATCTTTGATAGACCGCGCCACCACTGAAGTCTGGCGGAAAATTGTGAAACAATTTTTTTTTAAATGCATCTATTTGATGAAATGAGATAGACTCTAGCGCCATTTCAATCGGACTTGAGTGGTGGCGCGGACTATAGAATGCGTTTGAATCTTATTTTGTGCGTTTTGAATTGACTGTCATAAATTTAAAGATTTTTTTTCGGTATGTTGATGGCTTGTAGGGAATCAAAACAGAAACTCATAAAAAAAACATCATAATTTTATTATGAAATATAAATAAGAACGGTCAACATCGAATTTATCAGATAATCCAAGTATAGTAGACAATAGTGAATAAAACAGTCGTATTATTATGTATTTATTACTATGTAACACAATTATTTATTATAATAATATTTATATATTTATTGAACAACCTTCCAGAAATAAAATTGTTTGCTAAACTGATTATACGCTCTTAGGCTGGTTTCACATGGACAGTTATAATTGTACTGCGGTTTACAACGTTCAAAAGCTCAGTTAAGCTACGGTTTCCGAGAAAAACGATGGCCGCCATATAACGGCCGCATTGACGGCCGTCATGAAAATGATTGCACCGTGGTTTGACTTTACGGTGTCAAAAAAAGCTCTCTAGGAAAACACTTCCAATTTACATTCATAAATAGCGTTTCAGTGACGCGAATACACGATCGTTCAAACTTTTTGTTCGGTAAACCTGAACGCGTGGTCGCGCCAACAGAGGGCGCTTTCCGGTTTTCCGAACAAAAAGTGGCTTAATATGCACGCAACCGATCGCGTATTCGAGCGATGATTGCTTTTAAATAGTACGCGGGGTAAGACTGTGGTGGCCGCAACACAGCATCTTCAATTTACCGTCGAATGACGTCACTGAAACGTCCTACCGAAAAATCCTAGCTTAAGTTATCAAATCGCCAAATTTGATTGTCTATTGATAATTCGTTCTAATCAAAACAGCTAACATGCAATTCGGCAGCAGATTTAGCGATCAAAATCTGCAATACGACACCAATAAAAAAATACTCGAACGTATGACGTAAAGAAAGAATGCATACAGTGCCTTCATTATAACTTGTCCCGTGACGTGATTGGTAGCACTGTTCTGTCAGTCGCCATTTTGAACTCTATTAGTACCTATTAAAACTAAGCTAGATAAGCAATGGTGCCAACATGATGGCAAGGGACCTTAGAAGACGAAGTTATAGTGAACGTTCTGTAGATATAATATTTTTTTAAGGTACCAAAAATAGTCCGTGTTATAAGGTTGGCATCACACAATATTAGCAGAAGTATCATAATAGATATGTACAGCATTACCAAAATTCGTTGATGGAATTTTTTATAGTATTTTTTGTTCTAAATAGTACTAGCTGTTCCCCGCGACTTTGTCTGCGATCCAGGATGAAAAGTCTACGTCTTTACCCAGGTCATGGTCTATCCGAGTGCCAAATTTTATTCAAATACGTTCAGCCGTTTTAGCGTGAAAGTGTAACAAACAAACAAACTCACTTTTGCCTTTATAATATTATAGGATGGTACAGTGTTGTAAAAAAACTATTCAGACATTTAATAATATAACAGAGTATTTAGTATTTATCACAAATTTTAATCATTTACAATATATTTACATAAATTTGATTAGGTATAATAATTATTATGAATAATCAGTTTATCGTTTCACACCCTTTTTATCAACTCTCAAGATAAAATAATAAATGTCTTACTTTACAATTACAGGTACATAATTATAACCTCTGCTATATAAGAGATAAATAATATTTTTCTTCTTAAAAAATAAAGTGACTTGGAGGTTATTGGACCCGCTTTTCAAGTACCAAGTCGAGGACCTGAAATTATTATTGAAAGACCTGGAAATTATTATTTTAATATAATTTTACTAAGTATAAAATAAATAATATAAATATTTCAGGTTAAAAGAATAGTTAGGTTAGGTTAGATTAGATAGGATTAAAAGAAGATGTAATGACAAAAATTCAAAATATTATGTTAGATGGTTTAGTCATGTTGAGAGGATGATTGAAAGGTGACTAACAAAATATATTTAGGCTTCAAGAGTGCATAAAAGAGGATATCGCGTTATCAAAAAGCAGAAAAAGAAATAAAAAGTGAAGTTTTTTAAGATGTTAGTGACTTTTCGTTGTTTGTGTTTTTTATCTTAAATTGACATTTTAAATTTAAAGTTAAATAACATAATTAATGTTTATTGACAATTTATTTAAATAGTTACTAGCCTAAACGGTAAACAATAACATTGTTTTATATTTACTAAAACTAAACAATTACATTAATTTTATTATTTTCATGGTTTCTACACCTTATTTAAGGTGTACCATGAAAATGATTAAATATGGGCCACAAGGTATTTACCTAGTGGCCCTTATTTTGTTTTAACTACTGTTCGTCCAATTGACTACCAACTTAAATTGTCGGTATATTAAAATCACAACTGTCATTCTTTGACAGTTATGCAGTTATATGAAATGGCTATTCCACGGCAAATTGAAGTCTTCATCAATTTGATATACAATACATTTCCCTAATTGTAAATAATTTCTCCAACATGAAGTATGACAACGAGATCAAAGTTTGTAAAGCTACATTAAACCAAATACTCGTATATGTAAGAAAAAAAAAAACATTGTGTGAATGAAAAGCCTAATGTCCTATTGGGGAAAGACGACTGAACAAATCACATTTTATTTTTGTGTATGATTAATCAACTTGGTATTATATGTAGTTTTCTCGAAATATAAAGGATCTCAGGGACATCAGGGTGGGGGGCCCAGAATCATCGATGCAACCCGTTACAGCAGGTTGCGCATCGATGATTCTGGACCCCCAGCGTTCAAATTTTTAATCGGTTATTTAAAAAAAAAATTGCTGTTCCACACACTCAAATAGTACTCAGGTACCTACTCGTACCTAGATTGTATTCCTTGTTAGGTAGGTTCTCTTTTTTTAGCCCGAAAGTCTGACAACCAGTCTTACCAAGGGGTATCGTATTACCCAGTTACTAGGTTGTGGAGGTCAGATAGGCAGTCCATGTAAAATATTGGTATTCAGCTGCATCCGGTTAGACTGGAAGCCGACCCCAACATTAAGTTGGGAAAAGACTAGGCAGATTGATTACGGTAGGTACTCATTTTATGGTCAGCATACTTTTATAAATTACTAGCTGTGCCCCGCGGTTTCACCCGCATAAGTCTCGATCCCGTGGAAATATCGGGATAAAAGGTATTTTATGTCCTTTTCCAGGTCATGGTCTACCCATATGCCAAATCTCATCAAAATCTGTTGAGCCGTTTTAGCGTGAAAGCGTAACAAACAAACAAACTCACTTTCGCATTTATAATATTAGTTAGAGATTTTTATTGCTCTCTAAGTTGCCAGAAAATTATATTAATATAATAATATTCATTTAAAAATGCTGCAACTTTATCAATGACATAGTAATATTGCCTAATTGACCAATATACTGCTAATATAATATAGCATTATATTATTATTCTCATCACACACAAAATCTCGTCTTCCCGAAGACAAGAAAAATACTTCGGAAAATAATTTTGTGACGTATTAAGATTTTCAAGCAAGTAGAATAAAAATAGAAGCATAGCAAGCCTTTTGCAATCAATCTTTAATTGCCGTGCGTTAGTTTCGCAAAACCCGAAATTGGCTGGACAAATTGTGATGAAACTTTGGTAAGTTGTTGTGTGCGCTTCGGAGAAGGCTCCTAACACGTGTGTATGTCATTGAACGCCTCCTAAACGGCTAGACCGATCTTGATCATTTGTGTGTATTTGAGTGGGTTGAATTGGACCCGGTAGGTGGCGTTGCTATTTTCGGGTTGGATAACATCTGTCGGATCCGCTAGTCTCAAATAAATATTAAAATGTGAACAGAGAATACCAACTGTAATTACATTGTTTGTCACAAACTAAAACAGTATCTCGATTTAGAAAATGTACGTTAATTACAATTACTATATTACAATACAACATTATTTATAAGGGGTTAAAGCACAAATTCGACTGTCACCTTTAATTGTACATTAATCACAACACACTTTAACTAAAGCTTGCCTTACGCCTTCTGAGCTATCGTCAGCTTGGTTGGCGATTTATTGATGCCAAGTCTTGTGCAATAATAATAAATATTGTTGACATACAAACCACGTTAGTGCAGTGTTTTCCTAGCGTGAGATAGCAGGATACGCCGTGATAATCAGTAGTACATAGGTTTACATAACATAACAACAGCTTGTTTTTCTTGCTAGCCATTTGCTTGGTTAGGGTCAAATACATACAATACAATTTCTATACAAGAAACAAAGGCGAAACGATAACGGTCACTATAGTAATTTGTTTGGTTGATATTTATACAAGATATACCACGTTACATTGACGACACTAAACAATGATCGTGTGAATCTTAAGGCATACCCTTAAGATTCCACAATCGAACTACAGTTCAGAAAGTGCGCAGCAAGCTGATAATCTTCACCATAACACTTTATGAGTCACTAATAGTCAATTTTAACCCGAAAGTAAAGCACTGCAGTCTTAAAGGTCATCACTACATTGTCCCTTACAATTCAATATGAACCCTGTGCAGCAAATCTAAAGTGCACAATCGTATGACACTGACACGCTAACACACTGTTTCACTCATAAAGTGGCTGAGTTGGTCCATTGGACTTTGACAGTCCCGTTCTCGCCCACGTGATGCGGTACAGGAACTGGCTTCCTTCTTCTCCTGTTTCGATGACCTGAGAAGAGAAAAGGTAATTAATTCCTTCATTGAAAATCATAAAAAGCATAATCTAGGACATGGCCGTTTCCTCACGATCTTTTCCTTCACCGTTTGAGAACTGTGGTGATAAAATAATTTACACAAAGTAAAGCGCCTTTCTGGGTTCGAAACTACAACTCGTAAGACGTTGCCACCACTGGGCCACCACTGGATCATAAAATCATAAATAGTAATTGGATAATTACGGTACATTATCCCAACCGCTGCAACACTTTTATGAAACCTAGAGAAATTTCCCGTGGACTCAATTCTAAAAGTTGTAAATCAGTCTGCCTGAATAAGAACTTATCGGATGTCCTAATGGCCCGATGTCAGTCCATAAAGAAAAGAGCCATTTCCTATTGTTCTTAAATTACTTTACTGTGATTGGTTGCTATACAAATATTTGATTGCGCTCCGAAGGGTATGGCAGAGTAGTATGGTTGGGTACACCCACAATTTCACACGTGATATTTTCAAGTTTCATTTTTGTGTTGGTGGAGAATGTAAAGTTTTTAGGCTAGTATTTATAATTATCTTAAAAGATTTAGCTTCATACAGAAGTTATTTTAGGAGTAACCCATTATTATTTCGGTTTGTAGGTTTCAAACATCGGCTTTCATTCACAGGCTGTGAGATAGAAAAGGCGTTAATTACATAACTTGAATTATAAATAAGTAGACCTGAATTTCTGAACCTAACGCTTGTAATTAGCAGTCGATAGATTAATGATGAACGAGATTTTAGACGAGCCAAAATCTGTCGAGTTTGGAATATCTTTACTAAGTACATCATAAAAATATTTATACACGAAAAATGAAAATATAAAATCTGTGTAGGTAACATGACCGGTAAACGTTTGATACAATTTTTCAATTGATACGTAACGCATTGAAGTGTTGGAAAATTAAACTTTAAATTGTGCAGCCACTCGTTGTATTGGTTCCAATTGAAAGGAACAAAATACTACGCTTGTGGAGTATAAAAGTATTCAGTTCAATTACGAAACAAGCTCGTGAATTGTTAACATCGTACGTAAGGGTGTTGAAGTTCCCCTCACTTTGTAAAGGTGCTTTCTTTCTTATTACGCTTTACGTTTTATAACTTGGTGTGCAGTTCATTTGATGTTCTCAAGGAGGTGTAAAGTTAGAGCAACATCGAAAGCTACTAAAGGAAAAAGGTTAGTTAGAAAGTTGAACTGGAAACAAAGTCCTTCTTCAATTTGTTCCTCTTACTACTCAGTAAGAGGAACAAATTGAAGAAGGAATGATTTTGTAAAAGAATATAATTATCGATCAGAAGAATGAAAACACTGAGATGATGTATGATTGATAAAAAAAAGACTAGTTACCTTTTAGTATTTAGTCTAATGAAAACCATTGCATATGTAACCCTGATACAATACCTGTTGAAATGGACTGTATCCTGCGACCCAGGGTATCCCAGTGCGGAATCCAGTGTCAAAACAAACTTATTTTTATTACTTACAACGCCGACCCCAAGAAATTGGGAAATGGGCACGTTGATGATGATACAGTGCCCTTTAATGTGACTGGTTACCTGTGTGATGGGCCGCACGACCACCGGCGCGGGCAGCGCGGGGTGTACGCCGCTTCCCAAAGCAGTGCTGTGTGAACCGCTGCTAAACACAATCCTCACCTTCCAGTCCATCCAGCTCTATAACAAAATAACATAGTTACTGAAGAAGAAAGAGACGGCGTTATGGAAAGATTGAAGGGATAAAAGCGAGAGGTAGATAGATTGGAGGTAGACCACACTAATCAAGTAGGAAGAATGATGAAGTTAATAGAACTGTTCCAAGACTTTTCACCAATCTACGAGCAGTGGTGGCCGAGTGGTATCGGCCACCACTTATGAGTTGTAGGTCGTGGGTTCGAACCCTAACAGGCGCTTTACTTTGTGTAAATTATTTAATCACCGCTGCTCTCAAAACGGTGAAGTTAAACATCAAGAGGAAACCGGCATGTCCTAGAACCAAAAATTCTAAAAAAATGTGACATTCAACAACCCGCACTGGGCCCGCGTGGTGGATTACAGCCTGCTTACAGCGAGAAGGCCTGTGTCTCAGAAGTGGTAAAATTATAGGCTGATTATGTTATGCATGGGTGGCAAACTGCATGCAGCCAATCTGTTAGCAAGTGGCCACCGCCAGTTATAGATATTTGCAGTACATATAATAAGTCACAGGTGCATTGCCATCCTAGAAATAAATCTGAAACGTCTCTTGTGTAAATTATACTGGAACAGCAACGCTCCATGAAACGTATTTCTCCCGATAAACTCCTTCACGAACGAACTAAAACTGTGCACACACTCAAAAACCACGTCAAAGGCGGGGATTGAAATGAAACCTTTAGTAAATATCTCAATACGTGTATTCCGTAACTAGAACATAAATCTGTGGGCTGCCATAGATTCCGAACAAGTTTGCGAGGCAATCTGTATTATACGAACAGAAGTTCAACATCGGATATTTTTCTGTTCACTAATAATAATGTTCGTATTCGGGCAATGTTTTGGATTTTTTTATCAGAAATTTCTCAGTATCAGTACGAAGTCTGGATTTTTGCCCGGTTCATGGCAATAGGCTCGCCCCCTATTACGTGGGACTTAAACATAACTGGCAAAATGTGGGTGTACATATAGGTACCTACCCCTTCTGCTCTGTTATGTAAAATTAAGTTAACCTATGAATTTAATACACTTTCTCAAATAAAATTTTCTACACGAGTTTACCACGATATTAAATCAGATCAGGAAGGTAAATATGGAACTGATTGTCCAAGATGTGAAAAATTTCAAACTTTTTCCCAACTTTAATACTAAATCACAAGCAACAATCGGCAGACTTATTTACAAGATATATGACACAGGTTATTGTAGTTTCTACGTTAAAAACATGTCTGTCGAAGTCTACTGGATGTGATATTAAATGATTGGTGGTTTATTTATTCGCCGGATTTATGTTACCGCTACACTGCCGTCATAAGAAAGAAGGTCGTAACTGACAATATTGTCAAAAATAAGTTATTAACATATTCGGAATCAGCAAAGAAAATGCTATCTTATGTTCTTACACACAAAGCTGTAACTCGTATAATAACTATAAATGTACGTGTAACAATCGATTTGTGTCGAACTTGTTTGCGAGTTGTTCTTCCGTTTTAATTAAAATCTCTTGTACCAGATGCTTTAACAACGATGAACATTTTCCAATAATGGAGATTTTTTTTACGGAAAAAGGTGATTTATGTAAAAAGGATAAGTGGTATGCCGTCTTTCTGCTGATAAATTAAACCCAATTGTGGAATTGTGCGATTATTTGAGATGGGAAAAGGTAATTTATAGGTAAGTGGTCCAGTCAAGAGAATGAAAACAACATATCGAACAACACAACTAAACAACTCAGTATATATTTATTTCTAAGGATCTTATTTACTAGGCCCAAGTTTAGTACCGTTATTTTATAGGCAGATGCAAATGAAAGAAATAATAAAAAATAGTGTTAGAGAGGTGGTTGGGAAATCTAAATATCTTAACAGTAAAGGGCGTACAGGACATTTAAAAAATATTTGCCTGACACACACCGGTACCCAGACATACCAAAAAATGTTATATTGTGCTTCTATGTATAGTTTTTTTTTCATAAATTATTGATTTTAAATTTAGAGTTCATTGGCATATTATGTTTGATGACATGCAAGGACGACCGTCTTTATCGCCTTTTTGAATTTTATGTATCAGAAATGAATTTATTGGTAGTTTACAGAATATTACCTATTCTTAAACATATAATGTTTGGTAATTTTGTCAATTTACTCGAGTTACAAATAACGTCCTTCGCTTTTGAGCATCGTAATTTAATTTTGGATATCATGCCGACCAATGAAGCGCACTATTAATTCAAACTTGAACGAATCGAATTGAATAATCGACACGCCGATATGTCCCTTTATTATTCCTAGTAAGTATATTTTGCTTTCATGGAATTCATTGAATTCAAACCCTAAAATTAGATTTGATTCATCTACTATTCATTAATTATACTAGGAACTCGCAAATTAGGTAGCTAGAATTATACTTTTCGAATTAATATTTGACTCAAAACGGTTGAGTGGCTTTTAACAAAATGACATTTCAAGAGATTGTCACGTGACGCGGAGGATTATTTAAACCTCTTTTGAAGCATCAAGTTACTGATTAAACCTTTACCCACCTATTTTTGTAAATGTAGGCTTTTTTTAAAACTGCAAGTTAAATAGTGAAGCAACGATCACAGTAAATAATGAAGTAACGATTCAGTTAAGCATTCTCATGCTGTCCGGGCGCTGGAACGGAAAGAATAGCCGTTATATCCTTTACATACTTCATGTTTTCGGATTAGGTACGGGTTTAAAAAAGAAACGCTCTAAATCTCGTAATATGAAGTATGTCAAAAAAACATAAATAAATAGTTACATCACCGTGTGCAAGGATATAACGGCATTGTATCATACGCATAATATTGGCTATTAGAAGCCATTTCAAGCAAAAAATTACACATTAGAATTTAAGCTCCAATGTCTGCTTCGAGAGCCTTTTTTCGATCCACAGTGCGCCGCCGCTGGTGCGACTCCCGCGTCATGTATAAAGCCTTACTCTCTATAACTATAACTCATTATAATTATGTTCTCTGTTTATGTGTCTTTGACTTAGTGTACGATCAACAGTTATCTAACCGAATCTAGTTAATAGGTATATGATACGCGGAGTTATGTTCTTAATTAGATGTACACACAAGGACACATCAAGCTATATTTTGTCGATTATATAAGCTGACCTGTCATTGAACGAAGCGCTTATATATTTATAAATCGCTTATATATTTATTTGTACTTTGCGTGTTTGGAAATAATAAAACTGTAATTATGGCCACACTATTCAATTAGAAAATTCCTGTAATGATAAGTTATTAATAATAAGTTAATAAATAAATATGCTAACCAATTCCCAATATCCAATTTCTAGGCTACATGGTTGTGTCTATGTAAGTCCTGCATCTTAACAACCAGTATCTTCCGAAATACAAGCTTGACCTAGTTTGGGAGTTGGTATATCATCTATTAAGGATGTCAACCTGGTGTCAGAGTTTTAAAGCCGCCCAAGGGCATTACATTTATTCATAAAAATATATAAATGAATTCTATCTATAAAACAAAAAAACTTCAATATTTTAAGTGGTCGATACTTTTCATGCCGACGGTACACACCATTTATAAGGTGTTTTGATAACGTAGTATCTACTATTATTATTTGGGCACACTTGACTCGGGCCGAGCTGTTACTGACCCCATAGTAAATAGTATTCTATTTATCTAAACAATGCGAGGTCAACTTATACTGCGTACACTTGCATTTTAAGGCTTTTTGTAATAAACAAAAAGCCTCAAAGAATCTTAATTTAGTCATTTATTCAAACTAGGCTGAGAATCAACACTTTTCGAACATCAAAATTACATAAGAAAGTCCCCCAAAACCCCTGAGAACTAGTATTAGCATTTAATTATGTTTTTATGATAGCAATTTAACGAAAATAAGGTAAAATCACGAAGATAATAAAAAGGTAAACCATTGTTTCAATGCGGATAAAAGGTCACGATCTACATGAAATCCTATTGTTATAATCTCTAATTAACAAGAGCCTTTATGGTACAATCAGGCTTATTCGAGAATGTCTGATATCTTCGAAACGTGGGA
Source organism: Xanthia icteritia (assembly GCA_949128155.2). NCBI lineage: Eukaryota > Metazoa > Arthropoda > Insecta > Lepidoptera > Noctuidae > Xanthia > Xanthia icteritia. The sequence goes on from OX421937.2 coordinate 4,080,022, forward strand.
GGTACCTACATTCCGCAGACATTTCGCTTATTGGATCATCATGGTCGGTTGAATACAATGAAAGATAATTTTGAACAGAATTAGTAATACAAATTACATCCTAACTCAATACATATCGTGCTAAAATTCTTAGAAGATTCCGAAACTACAATTTTGATCGCTGGTAGTATTGCTGTTTTGAATGTTACTGGCCATGTTTCCACCGAAAAATTAATTCTTCTCTCTTATAGACCCGAAATGTTTTTTTTCATAAACCACGTCGTGGAAAGTTGGCTTGCATCTAACCTGATAAATGATGATCAAGCCGAAGGTGGAAGAGAGCTACACCCAAAATACTCAACCAGAGAGGAACTGGCTATCTTATCTCTAACTGCCAAAACAGAACAACGCTGTTAACATTGTTGTAGCTAAGATGGTGGTAGCTAACCAGGCGGACCTAAAACAAGCCTTACCACCAACCAAATGGAGCAGAAAATTTTGCCCCCGCTGGGAATCGAGCCCGCCCGGGACCTCTGGTTCTGAGACCGTGGTGTAATGACTAAACCACAGACGCGGTTAAAAACTTCACCTTCCTTTTAGACTCTGCTCCAGTCTCGTTTTTAGCTCATGCTAAAAATACTTAGTAGCCATTCAGCGAGATGGTATCAAGACTGACTGCTTTTTGAACTCTATGCTAAATTATATTCGTGCGACTTTGCTAATCGTACTCGTACTCCATGTAGTTTACAAGCGTCTGTTGCAACCGTACGTAGAGTGCGCGCAAGATAAGTTTGCTGCTTGCAACTGGTGGCGCTGTCGTGCTTAATTCTATACTGTAATATTTAAAATATTTAATCTAGGTATATTAATAATGAATCTTAATATTCATCATCATCATCATTTCAGCCGAAAGTCGTCCACTGCTGAACATAGTCCCCCAAGCACCGCCACTTCGACCGATTCTGTGCTTCCTGCATCCAGTGGTTTCCTGCGGCCTTCAGAAGGCCATCGGTCCATCTCGGGGAGGCCTTCCAACGCTACGTGTTCCGGTACGCGGTCGCCACTCCAGAACCTTCCAGCCCCATCGACCATTTGTTCAGCGAGCAATGTGCCCTGACCATTGCCATTTATATTAATATTATAAATCTTATATTAATATTAATTAATTAAATAATTCTATACTTAATTTGATGTTACATTAACGACAAGACGGCGGCATACTTATTAGTTCCAATTTCAGCCACGCGCTGACTTATCTTGCGACTACTCTAGTAGGTAGGTACGTGCAGAAAGCTATCACCGAGCTCATATACCTTTAAATTATATTGCTTGAAATTGATATACCTTGTTCGTAGAGGAAGTTACAAGCACTACGTAGTTTAGTTACTACCTTAGTTTCCATTGATGTATCACTCTATCGTAGCCTACTCTATAACGCAATACAAACATTTCCGGGTAGACTAGACACCTACGTAAACTATTTTTCCTGCTTGCTCCATATACCTAGCATGAAAATAATATAGAGGTCGTCCATAGAAAAGGGAGGATCCTCCGACCAGATGCGTGTTGTGTCTGGTGGGCAACTGCCCGATGGTTATTTTGACGCGCGGTAAACCCGGCTTGCGCGACGCAAGATTTTGCGTAACGTCAGTGTGATTCGTAGTTCGCATGTGGTGATGTAGATGCTGCCACATACATAATTCTTGTGTTACTTTCAGAGATAGGCAGATTTGTATTAGTATAGCTGTATTTCACCATCACCAGTTGAGTTTAAGTCCCACGTAGTAGAAGGCAAGCCTATTGCCATTAAATGGGCAGAAATCCAAACTCTTCTCTGCTAGTAACACTAAAACTGCCATCGCGTGCCAAGCGATAGTAATTATGGTAATATCGCCTTTAGCCGTTCATGTTAATAGCAGTGGTCGTTAAGAGGTCTGTTTTAGGCGTATATTAAAGAGTGTATTAAAATGACCTCCAATAGTAATTGTATATTTTACCTACGGCGCTCTCTGGACTGTAATACTGACTACAAAGGTCGCATAATGGACGGCGTTAGGACGTGACGGGGTGGAGCCGGATATTGGTGTTATGAAAACAAGAACGGGTGTTTTTATTGCATACACACTGTGACTGACGCAAAACTAACGTGCTACTGTAGAGAACAAGAAAATATAGACTGGATTGCGACCGGAGCGACTGTGTATATGCGGAACGAACGGGACGTGACGCTCGCGGGGCAGACGTGCTAAACCTCATCGCCGACGATATTTTTTCCGTCCGTGCGTGCCAAGTCGCCGTCCCGTCCGTGCCAGGATGACTCTCTCTTTCGTATTCATTTTCTATGAAACAATGTTTGCAAAATTTTTGTCCCGATTCGACCTAGTTAAAACACGTTACGTATGCAGCGATGTTTACTAATATTTTATTACGGCATGAGTTTTGACGTGAAAGCGTCTTTTCATAATTATACTTCATGATACCAAAACAAGAGAAGCTGTTGATAATATTTTACGACCGGTAAAAATAAGTTGGTACGATGGATTTGCCGTCGTTAACTATGACATCAGTTTTAAGCGTTTTCCTTTTTTTTTCTGTAAATTTAATCTACAATCGCCTGTTTAGCTATAATTAGATGTAGTCTGGGTGGAATTTGATTCTGTTCGATTTGCATTCGATCGATTTGGATTGTTTTAGAAATAATAAACAGAATCTAAATCGAGCCAATAACATCGGACATATGGCAAAAAATGTAAAGCACAAACGCTACTCAAAAAAATAAAATTTAATAACATGAACAATATTAAAGATAGACCTTTTAAAGTTAATTTTCGATAATTTTTCATGAATATTCAGAAAAATACGGGCGGTCACATGTCTATGGCATTGTATTCGCCTCTGTTCTCTTAGGAAGTTTTCAGCGTAGCAATAATAATGTTACTGTGTGACATGTAATAATATGTAGTGTTTGAAATAAATGGGAGACTATTCCCAACGTGTTTACATTGACGTTATAATAAAGCAGAGCTTTTTATTTACTTTGCAGCATTTGTCAAGAAGGTCCCTTTTTTCTCGTAAAGAATAAAGGTGAACCCACGCCAGGTAAACACGCCCCTTTCATAAAGTTAAAAGATCAATTTCAGAAGTAATATACAGCTAAAAAGCATTTTAGAAATGTGGGCACTCAACATAGATTTTTCTTTTTCAATATTACTTTTTACTTTTTTTTGTTCTGAAGCCGTCAGTTTTTGTTTTCAGTCAACAAAATTGCATTGTTCAATGACCGATAAATTTGATTTAATAGTTTTTAATACTTTAATTCAATGAACTGTCTGAACTGTATTCATAACTGTCTTCAAATTATTTTCATAGACATATGAATACAGTTCAGACAGAATTAAATGTAAAATAATGCAGTTACATTGTCATGCTGTCACCGTTCAACACAAATTATGGCAATGTTTGATAATTTGAATAAATTTGTTCTAGAATCTTGTATGCTTTTAATTAAGATCAGAGTTCTACATATAGCTACTGGATTCTATATAAAGGAGGTGTGCCAGCCTGCGACGTAATAGGCTCTATTCATCTGTCACCGGGCGTGTATTGCAAATCCGAAGGTTGATATCATCGGTGCTATGTTTGAAGGTAGCTACAGCGCTAATTAAACGTTGATTACCTTTTTACAAAATATACGTAGAAACGTCTTCTCATAAATGCTAAAGGAATTAATGAGAACCGAAAAAAAGAATATCGAGTTATAAAAATATTTGTACATAGATAAATTGAATAAAAGTCAAAGCAGATTAAAAATAATTAATTACCTATGTAACATAAAAAATATCAAAGGCATTAATTACTTCAGAAGCAGTCTCACAGCGTTTTTTATTACTTTAGAAAATTATTTTTACCTTCTCTTCATAAATGTACTTTTTATTTATTATATATTATTTAGTTAAAAAGTGTGACACGTCTGTGTCACAAAAAATAAAAATATTTCGCTAATCGGAAAATATATACGGTATGGATGGTACCTATTGTATTTTGTAATCTTCGTCATTTTCTAGTCTTCAGTTTATTTATTTATTTTAAAGAAATTTTATATAATTATTTACATTTTTAATCAAAATATAAAAAATATGCCATGATGACGAATGGCGCGGTAGTTTTGTATTTTCCGCTAGCGATACGCGCGCAGGTGTAAATAAAGGCATTGACAAAACCACTGAACAGCCTATATAAAAATATAATAAACACAAAATAATATTTTGAATACGTAGATTAAGATTATGTTGTGATAAATATACAATTTGATGAAATATTATGTTAATTTATCAATTTTATATATTTACACAGTAGGCATAAAAAAGGCAAGAAGTACCCACGCACAAAGGTCCACCTGAAGGACTAAATGTGGAAACTAAACCTCATAACATAGAACATAGAAGGCAAGAAGTCTCTTTGATAAGATTAAAAAAAGCGCAAATCTCTACTCGGGAGAAAATAGGGAATGCTCATTTAACATTATAGGATAGTTCATAACAGTTCCATGTATTTAAAGTCAATTTCTATTATATACAAATTCCATGCTGCCATGATAGTACTCACTAATTCCATACTGCTATGTCGCGTTTAAAAATTTGCCAAATAACAAAGGCCGTTAGAAATCGTCTATGGTTTAGTGATGCGGTAGTATGATCTTTAAGTTTTGGTGCTATCGATGTTACAATTTATTTAGTAGTGTTCTGTGTATTTTTATATTGAGTAACTTCCACATTTAAAACAAATCCGTTGAATTATGCTCCTATATTAAATCGTGAAAACGAACAAGATATGAATATAATCAAATTTTGCACTCGTTGCAAAGCGCGTAGTTACAAACTATAATCGCAATAAATTTGATAAAAATATTGAAGACTTAAAAAACATTAGCACGCACGGCGTACCTACGTACGTTTGGTATTTCAAAGATTATAAAAAAAATTGCTTATGCTATCCAAATACCTACCCGACAAATAATACGAGACGAGCTTACAGGTGGTGTAGCTCAGGAGTCACCAAATGGCGGACAGCGGTCGGGACCCGAACCGCCGACCTATTTTGTACGGACTTTAAGTACCTAAACAGTTAAAATAACAAAAACGTAATCTAATAATTTTGAGTAATTGAAGTAAGCCCACGCTTTGTATTTTCTGGCGTCGACACGACAACGAACGACGCGAGACGCCAGCCGCATGAAGCTGCAAATTTTTTCGGGAGTAATAGAGCTAGGTAGTTACTATACAGATCGATTTCCAAGAAAACACTCCTTGGACAACAAGGTCCTTGAACATATTTTATTCTTGATTGCTAGTAGTTAACGTCTTCCAACCTTATGTGAACCTTAAATAAAACTTATTGATGATCCCTGGTGTAACTCATATTCTCTGCTCGTACTTCTTCCCTCGGACATGTTGAGTAATAGTAATTTTATTTTGCTCTCAAAAAGGTACAATTTGATTCGTAGCATCAAGTTACATTTTAAAGTTTATCCTTTGTGAGAGCTGGAGTCTATACTGGGTTCGGGACCGATATGACAGATCTCCAGGCTCACACCCTTAATATTACAATATTTAATTGCACTTACGTACTACAACATTATAAAAGCTCCAAGTACTGAAAGGAATGCTATGTGTGTCTTTGGGGAGTGTTGTGTGCGTGAGTGCAATATAAGTCCTCACGCCAAGCGCCCGCGAAGGGCACTGGGCGTGAGCACTTACTTGCCCGAAATTGTGAGTGTGTCTGTGTGTGGTTAACAAGGTGAAACGCGATCTAAGATTAATTTGAGTAGGTGAATATAAACGAATAGACGAATTCATTTCAGAATATTTAGTATATTTTCAGTCTCCGCATAATCTAATTCAAATAGCCATTTCGTAACCGTCCTTTTACATTTTGATCTGCACATAGGGTATATTTTAAAAATATTATTAGCCTTGTTATAGACGTAGCTACTGAGGAAACGGAAACTACGTTGGGCCGAACGACAATTTGTGTGGAAGGAGGAACAAACAGTATGTTTACGTCGTTGGGAGCTAAATTTGTTTGGAGCGTAGGGGATTTGAGAGTGTGTGGTTAAAACAAGGTTAAGGATAAATAATATGTGAACAGAGAGAACCGTGCATGTGTTATAAAGATCGATGGAAGGAAAGCGGTAAGGTAACCGCCATCCAACCTTCAGGAGTGCTCTTTGAGCACGCTTGTGCCAAGGACAAAAACATAAATTGTATTTCGACAAGTCTTTTTTTTTTTTTTTTTCGCTTTATTTGTTTTGGGGTTTTTATTTAAAAAAATGTGTCAACCCCATTCGACAAGTCTTCAAGTCAAGACTTCCTTTTAAAAATTCGGTATTGAATGACGACGTTAGGCAATGTATTGATTCGAATCCACGCCAACCCGTGCTGTTTTAGAAAATATTCGTTATGAGTCGTAACAAATTCAGTGTTAAAGCAGTAAAATATTCTAAAACTTGAGGGGTCCCCATGCTACCTACGACATTATTTAATAAGGAAAAAAGAACGTATATTTTAACGCGGGCAGAAAGCAGCTTCATGAAAATACTGGCTGAAAAAAAATCAATGAAGGAGTATTAAATACTTCTTGAACAAATAGTCGATATTTATTATGTCAATCTCTGGCATTTCAATAACAAGATAAATTAAGACGAGAAAAAAAATGAAGTCGGTTGCCTATGGTCGGTCGTTTACGTTTTTTTAAAATTCAAAATCCATCGCTGTTTTCGCTTTTATTGTTAAATATAATAGTTTAAATAAAAGTTAAGAAACCCGCATGGGATTTAAAAGTGGGTGTGATAATACGTGTATCCTATTTAGTGCGTATTTAATCAGTGACACGTAGATATCGCGTTCAATAACCAGGCAAGTTCAATGTTATTGCTTTTGGCGAGTCACGACCAAATCCAGATTAGTTATCTGTGGCGCACATTACTGCACAAGTGCGATAATATAAAGTAAAAAGCATGCGTTTTAATACACTGCATTATGAACCTAAAAGCGGTTTAATAAGCGCCACTTTACGAGCAAGTGTGTTGAAAAATAAAAATGAAATAAGTAAGCGCATCACTTGAGAATGGCTGGACCGATTTGGCAATTTTTTGTTTAAAAATTTTCGTAATAGTCCTAATTCGGTTTTTATGGAAAGAAAACTTGGGTAAGTGGCGCGGAAAGGGAAAAAAATAAAGTATATTTTTCTATGGATTTTTTGGACATATTATTGAAATTTCGCCAGAACAACGTTAATCGGGTCAGCTAGTAGTTAATAACGAAGGTTAGGTACCTAATCAGTCAAAAAAAAAAAACTCTATGATACTTACGCTGGCAAATATTGATACAACATTGAGGTTACGTTCCCAATCCTTAAGAAAACTATCTCAAGTAAAGTTCACTTGAGGTCATCGTACCCATAATAAGCACCTGCAACGGATCGGCATCACCTCATCTTATCGGCTCGTGGCTTGTCGTCAACCAGACGATCAGCTTGAAGTGAGCTGACATACCACTGATTCTAGGGATGGATACTATTGAACACTTAACCTAAGTTTTCACGGTGAGATTTTTACAAAATAGACCGGCAGACGTCAACCCACAAAGCCCTCGCTTAGGGATCTCGCGCACTAGATGGCCACGACTCCGGCCAATCGTGGTTTGTGGTCCGTGGCCCGGTATGCGGCAAGTTAGCCGTTGCGACCAAGTGCGCGATTCGTATCGGTTTCTATAGCTTACCTGGTCGCTGCGACCACTGTTCGTGGTCTTGGCCGTCTATTGCGCGAAATCCCTTCCTGCTGGGTGAAGATGAAACATCATTAGCATACGTACCTGGATGAAAACCTAGTATTGAAGCTAACTTAATACCTACTCAAGCAAATCAATAAAATTGAAATTGGACGCCCAGCGGAATCATGTAAATTGGCCCAGTAATCACGGGGAAATTGGTGTAAATACGAGTATATAAACAAAAAAAACCATGGAATGTATAATCTCATCATTTATTGAAATCGGTTAACAACACACTACATTAAAGTGATCAGTGATCGGAAATAGGTGAGCTAATGTATCTAAAGTTCAAAGAACAGAGACAAAAAAAGTGGAGACTTTCTTACGACAAAAATATTTTTTCGGGCCTAATGTCAGGGTTTTGGAACATCACTTAAGTACATTAAATATTAATGTTATTAATAGAGTAAACTAATTAAATTCATTTTCTTTTTCATCCGACTTCAAAAACAAGAAAAACGGTCTCAAAAACCAGTAGATACGTTTTCTATTGTTATTATTTCGGGTACAGAACTGGGTCCGCCTCATGTTCTCGTTTCCCAGAATAGCCAAAACAGAATACTAAAAACTGATACTTTTACCGAAGGAATACTGGTATAGTCGCCGGCACGTAATTTGGCAAGAATCATACATGCGCAGAATTTCTTAACAGACATGTTCAAAAATAAATTATGGCAATAACCATAGAATAATGACATGCAATGAAAGTGTAAATTTTATTGTTGCACTAATGCCCGTTTTCACCTTCACTAAGCCAAAGTGCACTGTTGGATTTTCAACTATCAGCGCTGAGCCTAGCGTTGAAAATCCAACAATGCACTTTTATTTAGGGATAAATTTAAGTGTTTCTTAGTTGTCGGTGAAAACAGGCATTATTGTACATGCGCAAACTTACTCCTAATACGCTAAAACCTTGCCAAGTTACGACTGTAGGTATCTGAAGAATTTTTCTATGTTCGGCGAAGCGACGAGCGGAGATTGTGGAGAGGAATTTAGTGCTTTGGTGAGTTTAGAAGTGTTGCGTGTCTTAACAACTATAGTGTGGAAAGTGCCTTGAGGTGTTGAGCTGAGTGCAAGTGTTAATTGTATTATGAAAGATGAGCTGGTTTCTGCAACTTACGAGTAGTTTTCTTGAAACTTTTAAGATCTGTAAGAACGGATCTTTCGTATATATGTGCTAATAAGTCGTAATGACATTCATATACAATAAACTATATGAGATACTTCACTTGAGTGAAGATTCATATTTGTTTCATTCCACGTTCACAAGACACCTACAAAATTATATAGGAATGACCGTTCATCTGCTCCGTTCATTCCATTTTTCGATCATTCGGTAGGCGAGTGAAAGTGCCGAAATCCAACATTGTTGGATCGGTTCACTAATGAATACATTTTTCACGTTTGATTCATTTTGTGTTCACAGGTTTCATTTCGATTGAAAGACGCCGAATGAAAGGTGAAAGAATGAACAGACAGTGAAGCGTCTGATATCGGTTTTAGTAATTTTCTCATGTAAGTCGAAACAAAACATGACTGTGTAGGTACTTATGTTCCAAATTGACCCCGTTCACAATGGCGTGCCCTCTGATTCAATGGGCCGTGGTTGATAAATCTCACGATTTTATCAAAATACTAATAAGGTGACGATAACCGAATTTTAATGATTTTATACTGAAGATCACGTCTAAACGAGTAGTGTTAAGGATTTGGATAAAAAAAATATGTTAAATTAGAGCATTTTGTTAATAATTTAATATATGAATATATAGATTTTGTTTTTATTACATAGTGAAACCTTCACCATTTTAAAACTATTTAATTATTGATCTTTAAGTATACGTGTTTTATTAAAATAAAAGGTATTACGGTCTAATTTGGGACAGCGCTCCTGGATGGACGACTCCTATTACTGGCTGGACGTACGACGCGTTGCGTGAGCTCTGTACAGAACACGCAAGCTAACCACTCAAGGTCACTGGCATATATCTGCGTCTTAATAATAATGCTTTCTATGAGTTGGGTTGGGTGTTACGTGGGGGTTAAAACTAATGATCCAAAACGTCGTTTAGCGTCGAACAGTCAATAAATATTATTATAATTTAGTCAAGTTTGAAATATCAGTCAGTCAAGTAGAAATTTTTGTAGATAGGTAAGTCATGAAGAGCATAACAAAGGTACCTATTTTCCCAGATATTTAAAGGTATTTACTATTTACGTTGAATTTATCACTGGGAGTAACACTCCGAGTAATAAATTCAACATTAATACCAAAAAATTTTACCATAAATTTATCACAAATCAATAATTGTTCTCTTCACTAACCATCACAGGAGTGTGGGATACTAAAATAAAATATATATAATAATAAATAAAAGCAAAGGAAGACAAAAAAACAAGGAAGGACAGAAGCAGGTGGCGTTCTGCAATTTTGGTCTACCCACATGAGCAAAGGCGAGAACACAAATGATTATAATTGCTCGTTTCGAGTCCTTGCGCTTTATTTTCCGTATTTTAAACAATTAACCATTTTTGTAACCTCACCTCTGAGCAAGATAGTCTGTAATTTTCCATTTAACTAAATAGATAGAAAGAGAATACAGAACGATATTTGTTCCAAAGTCACAGCGCCATTAAGTCAACGTTCTCTTAATTGCCTTTTCTTCTAATTGCCCAGTTTCCGGGTACATATTAGGCAAATGTTCAGATTTACAAAGCGGCGGGGTAAATAATCGCTCTTGTGAAAGCTCTCTGCAGAACACTGAAGCTGGAGCTAAATACAAAGCAACGTCAATAATGCTAATAAAGGACTTAATTGAAAATGGAGGCGAATTATCGAAAAGGTGACAAGAGGATAATTTGAAGGTCAAAACGGTACTGAGTACAGACTTAACTACAAGAAGGCACTACATTGACATGATTGTGAAAATATACACTCATTGATTATGATCACTGCGATTCACGTTTCTTCGTTGACGATTCCAAACTTAATGAACGTTTTCGTTCATTGTAATTCAAAGGTGTTGATCGTTCAGCTGAAGGACTCCAATGTGAATGTGTTGACTGTTAGGTGGTACAGATAGTGCCATCCACGAAGACGCACCCCACTCCGGAATTACTGTATTGTAAGTTGTACTTTAGTACGGGGCGAGGCGCAGTGGGGCGCGTCTTCGTGGATGGCACTATCTATACAACACTACCACTCATTATTATAGTGTAGCACTGTTGTCACTTGCTTTGGATGCAATGGGGAAAACGAGCATTATTTGTATATATATGTCGGAGTTGATTTTTACTATCAATGTTTAATAAATCAGAACATAATTTATTAAGTACTCGGTGTACGCACTAATTGATTTTTGGCAACTTATTTCGATAATTGTAACCGATAGTTTTGTTCAAAACAATTGATGTCATGTTACTTTAATTTTATAAGCATTTACTTTGTGAATTAGCAATTGTTTATTTACGACAATTATTCTTGTATTATTTTATTACTTTATTTATGTAAGTCTTATTAGATTTAGCAGATTTTAGTGTTTTGTATCAAGTAAACACGTGATGTACTTCCGTGCGCCATCGGACAGAGTTGTCGTGGAGGGATTGCAAGGTGAGGGCATAATCTTCCCGGGGTGGGGTCGTCTTGGCGGTGTCTCTAGACATCGCCAATGCCTTCAATACCCTGCCCTGGAGTTGCATCAGGGAGGCACTCCGGTATCACCGGATGCCGACCTACCTCTGTCGTGTGGTCGAGGCCTATTTGACGGACAGGGCCGTCATCTACCCCGGTCACCAGGGAGAATGGAACCGGCGAGAGATGTCGTGCGGTGTCCCACAGGGATCGGTCCTGGGGCCGCATCTGTGGGACATCGGATACGACTGGGTACTGCGCGCCGACCTCCCTAGCGGCGTCAGCATCGTTTGCTACGCTGACGACACGTTGGTCCTGGCGCAGGGGAGGTCGCACCAGGCGGCGGCCGAACTAGCGACACACGGGGTTGCGACAATCGTGGACAGAATCCGGCAATTGGGACTCGAGGTGGCCCTGCACAAGTCCGAGGCCATGTGCTATCATGGTCCTCGGAACGCGCCACCGTTGGGGTCCCAAATAACGGCAGGAGGAGTTCACATCGGCATCGAGTCGACGATGAAGTACCTTGGACTCGTCCTCAACAGCCGGTGGAACTTCGTGGAGCACTTCCGACGTTTGGCTCCCAGACTGGAGCGGGCCGGGGCTGCTTTGAAGCGGCTCGTGCCCAATCTAGGGGGTCCAAACGCCTCCTGCCGGAGGCTATACGCGGGGGTCGTGCGGTCCATGGCCCTTTACGGGGCTCCGGTTTGGGCGCGTTCATTGAGGCGGCGGCCAGCCCGCCGGTTGAACGCGTCCCAGAGAGTCATGGCCACACGGCTGGTCCGGGGATACCGCACGATCTCCGGTGAGGCGGTGAGCCTTCTTGCGGGATTACCGCCATGGGATCTGGAGGGAAAAGTCCTCGCGCACATCTGGGAGTGGCGCGAGGAGTCGAAACGCCGGGGCGTAACTCCGTTCCCGCGAGAAATCGCAGCACAGCGGACAGAGCTCCGGCGGGATCTCATGGCGTCATGGAGAGTGCGATTGTCGCAACCCAGTGCTGGGCACGCCACTATTGCGGCGATAAGTCCCCTCTTTGAGGAGTGGCTAGAGAGGCGCCACGGCGTCCTCACCTTCCGCCTGACGCAGGTCCTCACCGGACATGGTTGTTTCGGGAGGTTCCTATTTCGTATCAGGCGGGAGGAAACGCCCGGGTGTCATCACTGCGTGGATCGCCCGGAGGACACGGCTGAGCATACGGTGGAGGTCTGTCCGGCTTGGGCAGAGCATCGCCGTGTCCTCGTGGAGGCGATCGGCGGCGGGGATCTCTCGCGTCCGGCCCTAGTCCAGGCCATGGTACGGAGCGAGAGGGCATGGGAGGCCGTCACCTCCTTCTGCGAAGCAGTAATGCTCGCGAAGGAGGAGGCAGAACGCGTGAGGGAGAGGCAAATTTCGCGCCCTCACGCCCCTAGCCGCCGCAGGAGACGCCCTGGGCGTCGGGAATCGCAGGCCAATTCCCGGCCACCGTAGGCGCGGGCTTGCGGACGGTGAGCAATGGGTAGCTCGCCGTCCGATAAGGACCAGGCCCGGGTCGACGGCGCGTTGTGTTCCACGCGCGCCTTAAAGAGATGTCAGCACAACGGAAGGGGTCCGATAGGACCGATGCCTGCCGGGGTTGCGGGAAAGTCCGAAAGGGATACCGTGGCCCCTGGCAACGTAAAGGCAACGGAAGGAACACGGGTGGGTTTTAGTCAGTAAGAGTCTGACACGCCCTCCCGCTCCACCCAGAGCGGGAGAAGTTATTTGATAATTATCCACCCAAAAAGTAGTCATGACCTCAGAGGTCAACTACGAGATGCACTAGACAGAAAAAAAAAATGCGAGTCAGTCGATCTTCGGATTCGACTCAATACAGAGCCTCCTGCTCCCGACAAAACTGTCGGCTTACTTATGTACCTAAGTACCTACCTACTGAAATAAAAACCTTGTAATTGTTTATACAGACTTGTTAATCCCAATTAAAATGGGAACTCCAAACCTTGACGATATACCTCTCGGCACTCCTGATCCTACATATATATATTTGTAATCACATTCTCGAAAACAGCTCTTAGCGATTTCAATGAAAGTTGCAGTATAGGGGTTTGCGGGGGCGAAATAACGATCTAGCTAGTTAGTGTTCTCCGTATTTTCACCTGAGCAGACCTCGGTGGCCCAAAGTTTTAAACAAGATTACTTCGACTTAGAATAATGATATGGCAGCATGGAACTAGTAAGTACTTACTATCATGGCAACATAGAATTAATAAACTATCCTATATCTAAATGAGCATTCTCTATTTTCACCAGAGCAGAGCTCGGTCGACCAGGTACTGTATCTAAACAAAAGTATACTATTACTACTTGTGGACTTCATATTTCATACAACTGATATCCCAAAGACGTCCTATCTAAGGTCACGTGGTATTCTGAATATAACAAACGACCCCGTTACATAGTGTCAGAAGTGGGTTAGTTAGTGAAAATTTAACGGTTATTAATATGCTAAATTTGACTTATAGTTTCTACCATAGTAGTTAGTACCTTTAGTCCTTGTTCCAATATAATTAACGTTTCCTCAGCATGTCTTAACCTAGCCTACCAACCAACTACCGCTTCACCACTAATGTTATCGTAAACACAACATTATCGTAAACAACTAAATACGGATCAGAGACCGGTTTCAACAAGGCCATGTCAATCAAGAATCACGAAAAATGTCGAGCACAAGGTGTTCTTGACGTTTCGTATACAAAACTTGTTTTTAACTTGCCTAAAGCGTCGTCAATATAAACAATACAGTGTGTAACATAATAGTAACATAGGTACAGTCTTTTACATAGTTTACACGAAAACCAATTTCAGTACCTAATGAATAACATAATGAACTAAACAAGCAAACTAACTAAGGCTGAAGTAAGCAAAGTATAATTTTAAAAACACATTGATATTTACCACTTTGAAGGACACTATACGCTCATAGGCGTCATAACAATAAAACTTCTATTGTGTCTCGTACAGTGTCCTTGAATGCGTTAAGCTATGAGAAATTCAAAAACGTTATTTCTTTTAGTAAGAAAATGATGCTTTGTTTTAGATATTCGAAAGAAAACTATTATCATATAAGATCATAACATAGTTTAGTTTGCATGGTTGCTACTTACTAAACTTTATATAACACATAAAAGTGCCTATGCATACAAAATAATGTATGCACAAAATTCTGCTTGCGCGATGCAGGTCTCCTTGAAAACTGATTGCAAGCTCGAACGACATTTTATGACATTGTTTTTTTATAGTACAAGACTACCTCGTTGGTCTAGCAAAGTGTTATTGGGTTCTCCTCTCCCATCAGGAATTTCTCAGTAGCAGCTCGGAGTTTAGATTTGACTTCAACATAACTGGCGAAATGTTGGTGTAGGTACTACAGGTTCTGCCTAACCCGTTGGGAATATCAGGCGTGATTGTTATATTATGTTTATTATAATAGTTATATTCTCCAGCTTCTTTAGTGGTTATGTAAGAAACAAATACTTAGCGCGTAGGTATACGACACTTGTTTATTTTTTTATTCAATGAAGTATTTTGTGTAAGCCACTGGTGAAATGTGGGTGTACTACAGGTACTTACACCTCTGCGTAAACCTTCGGGGTTTACAGGCGTGATGATATTTTATAGTTGTTACTAAATACCTGTGCGTCCTGTATGGCTGCCCCTAATCACGCAAGCTGTAGCATCCTGGCTAGAGCTCACCGGGGGAGGAGCAGCCTGCTTGCACTCCGACTTCTCAGGAAAACAGGCCCTGAAACATTCAAGTACGTTAATATATCGCTGGCAATAAAATGAAACGGGTCGTTAAAGACGGTTCGATACCCTCGTTGGAATAGGTAATGATTTGTCGGTACTTTGGCGGAATTAAAAACGTTTAGGAGGCTTGCTAAATAATGATGTCGCAATTTTTCTTACAGTTCAGTTATTTTTGTTTCCTTTGATTTTGCATCACTGTCAAAACCACTGTGGTCTTTATTTTATTTATATAAACTAGCTTTTTTCCGCGTGTGGATGTTGGAAAATATGTCACGGAAACGTAATACCGAGATTAAAAGTACTCCATGTAGTAATCCAGGCTACAAACTATCCATGTGACAAATTTAATCCAAATCCATTCTGCCGTTTTTACGCTAATCCGGAATATACATCCAGACAAAAATTAAAAAATTAAAAATTTTTGGCATCAGACTGGCTCACCTCGTAGCATTTACTTTTTTCAAAAATATCAAAGTACAGATTTGATCTTGTTACTATTTTATTATAATTATATAGTTATAGAAGATAGATACTTTATTGCACACCACAATATACATAAAATAAAAATAATCTAATCTTTATTCTCATTCAAATAAGGTTGTTGTGGACTGCTACCACTCACAAGTCTCAAAATCATAGTGATCTTTATTATCGTTACATTCAGGTTGCTGTTGGGTTGCTGCTGTCGGAGGTAAAATAACTGAGAAAAGACTGTACTAGTGATTTAAACATGGCGCACACTATGCGACATGCGACTGCGACAGCTGGGCGACTAGACGCAACGACAGGCTGCGGCCGACAATTTTCATATATTTTGTTCAAAGCTCCGCACACTTGGCGTCGAGTTGCAGAGCCGCAACGACAGGCCAGTCGTACGCTCTTGATACTTGTTGCAGCGACTAGACGCAGCGACCAGACGTACAGTGGCCACATGCATTTCGACCTGTGGTTTCGACAACCGCAATTTTGAAATGAAAACAAAAGGTCGCATAACACGAGGGTTGAAATAGAAAATAACAAAATTGAACAATGCATTTCCAGTATTCGATCTCGAACTCGAATCGTATGAAAGTCCAGCAAAAACCACAAGTTGTTGTTTTCTTATAAATAAAATAACCTGGTAAATGGAACGAAGTCAGACGTTTTAGTGCTTCTCGGTTTTTGCGCATTTTTTAAAAGGTAATCGATTGCTGGGAAAATACTTCATTAAGGAGGAAAAGCACTTCTTTGAACTATTAAAGCTAACTGCTGCTTTGACAAATTACAAATAGTGTTGATTTTTTACTTTCCACCTTTTATCAGATGCTAATTTGATGTTTTTAAGACTTATTTTTATATAATAGAATTCTTGAAACGAACACTAAGGAAATAATTATTTATTTCCATTTGAATTTCACAGAAGTATTCAAATTTAAATTGGGCATATGGGCAGTTATGAAATGTCAGAAGCTAGGTGCACGGTTCCAATTGGACTTTTCCTATGGAGAAGAGCCGGCAAGAAACTCCACGGTTACTCCTTTTAAAATTATTGGCTTTTACATTATTTTTAAATAACAGTGTTAATAATTATGGGAGGACAGTGTAGGTCTTTCAACAAGTACCTAAGGTAATTAACAAAATAGAAGATCGTCAACAAATCTACAGTCCACTAAGCCTACAACGTTCTCACATTCACAAAATAGAAAATAATCTATACACAATATAAATAAATTAATAAAAATAAAAACCTATTTTAAGCGAAATGACATGATTGCTATTACAACTGTAGAAAATCTGAATCATGTCCACAAAAGCCACTAAGAATGAGTTGAAATTAAATTCCTACAATTTAATTTCAACTCTTTTTTAGGGTTTTTTCTTTTTTTATATAAAGTTAAATAATATGATGTTTATGTCAAGGAAGAATGTAGAAAAATAAACATGGTAATTTGGGAGCAGTTCTCGAGAGACTCTTAGATACTGCTACATAATTTTCCGTTAATTAGAAACCACACGTGCAGAAGGAATTATTGCCAAACTTTCTTGTCTTCAACGTAGTCTTTAATTTTGTAATATGTTTTCTTGATAAGGACACGTTTGATGTGGTTTTTGAATTCTGTAACCGACTTTGGCAACTTGTTATAAAAGCAGATACTGTTTATAAGAAATGACTTGCTTGTTTTAGTTAATCTAAATTTGGGTATCACAATTTCATGTCTACTACGTGTATTTATATTATGAAAATCGCTTCTTATTTTGAAAAGTCCTAAGTTTTAGCGAAATTAAAAACTACTTTCTGAGATATAAAGCGAAAGCAGGACCAGTATATCAATTTCTTTGAACTAGTAAGGACCCATTTTATAGATAGCGCGGATTGCCCTCTTTTGTAAAATGAAAATTAAATCTACGTCAGCTGCCGATCCCAACAGCAGAACGCCATTAGACATAATAATAATAGCCTTTATTCAACAATCTTATAAAATATGACTGAAAGTAAACTACAGTATAAAGTAACTAATTAAACTCACACCTCTCTGCATTGTACTTCCAAGTCCAACAACTCACAGGCCACTTGCAAGTGCTCACTAACATTTGTTGGTTATACTCATACTTACAAAAGATTTTCTGTAGTGAATTTTCCCTGCTCAGTCATTCTTTCTGAAGGTTCTGTATGTCAGCATACATTAGTCTGCTAGTTTCCAACTTATCATTACATACATTTAATTGGGTTTGTAATTAGCATAGCACATGTCTGAGCACTGTGACCATGTACCTTCTATGAAGCTACCATTTACTGGGTACGTCTTTCATTGACTTGAATGTGCCCTGGCGGCTGAGAGTATGTCATGCTCACTCAAATGTCTCGCTGGTGGTGGCGTGTGTGTTGGATCGTTAAGTTCCCTTCAAAATGGTTGAGCTAAACGGTGCTGATCCATGCGTCATGTTCGTGAACGGGCGCCGTCAGTAGGGACTGGTCATCTCTTATTTGCCACGGCTTATTTTAATTTTTGAATTGTTTTTATCTTTTTATTACGGACGCTTTTTACGTGCACGTCTTTCTACATTGTTCTCACATGTATAATTTCAACATGAATGATGTAACCAATATTATGATTTAAAAGAGTGTCCGTGGGGTTTCTTGCCCGTTCTTCTCCATAGGAACCTACGCTTTGGAATGGGCAACTAGCTTCATATTTCTGACTGACTGACCCCTTGACAATTCAGAAGTGCCTGTAAATGGTTTAATTGAAATAAATGCTTCGAGTTTGAGTTTGAGTTTTCATTTGATACGCTCTTTCCTAAGATTAATGTTACACTTATAATCATTATGTGTTTTCAAGAGTTTCTTGTATTTTTTAAATATTTCTAGTGATTTTAATATATTTCTTAATTTTATTATGACTAGTTAGGATGGGACATTTATTAAGGTCCCCAGTCAGGTATTTGGTAATGATGGGCTTTTCACAGTCCATTCTGGATACACTACCAACGAGCTCGTTGAAAAGATGATTGGTGTTGGCAACCAGTTCGCTGGCTTTCAGAGTATTGATGATGAATGTTTTGTTGTGTGCCTTCTACAATTCCGCTTCAAGACCTGATATGCGTTTCAGTGCCTGGTCATGAGTGTCACTGCACTGTTGGAAGTCTGACACTAGTTGACGGAGATGGTGATTCTGGTCAAGTATAACCATGTGCTGGGTGTGGATATCTACAAACTGGCTCTTGAGTTGTATTTTTTTTTTCTGTCATACCGTCTGGACTTCAATCTCGCTGTCCTCTCTTTCCTGCAGTAGCTGGTTGGAAAGTTTTTTTGATGCCTCCAGCTCCTTCAGTGCAACCTTCAGTTTGTCACTGATGTCACGAACTGTGGCTTTTGACAGATTTAATAAAGACTTGTTGACGCCATTTAGTAGGCACAGGCACATTTCTATTTTTTGTCTTTTGAAATGACACACACATTTCTATTATGAAACTGGTTTAACAGTAGGCACCTATACATATTATAAATTAAAGATACCTAATAAAAAATCGTGTCAGTATTTGTGAACACGTTGCTCTTCTAAACTACACAAGGTATTTTGATGTGGAAGGTGTATTTGGTTGGTGGAAGGTTTATAATACTAACATATAATAAAGAAATCTAGATGTTTTGTGAAGTCATAAAAACCGTGCCTAGCAGGGGCGGCTCGTTAGGAAATTATAAATATTGTAATATACTAATATATAATGTGATGCGGGAGGCACAGAATCGGTCGAAGTGGCGGTGCTTGGGGGAGGCCTATGTCCAGCAGTGGACGTCTTTCGGCTGAAAAGATAAATAATATAATAAAATATAATACTATGTAATTATAATGCTCAAAATCAAATAAGTTAGTGTACAGTCAACCGCAATTTTATGATTTTATGTCAATGTCAATTTGCTACCTTGGAAGTGCGGTTGACTTTACATCTGTTAGGTAAATTTTGCGAAGTCTTGTTCAAATATTGTAAGATGTAACTTCAAGATTCTTGATAAAACCACATCAAATCAACCGCAGTCTTATCTGAGTCCTTGAATCCAATATATACGCAGACTGCTAATGTTTCTAAATTCATACAATTTGATACTTATTAAAATTCTCGTCACTAAATAACACGAGTTGAACGTGACGATGGAATTGAAAATAAACCTCATAAATTGCTTCATAGAAATTGAAGTTTGCAAACTCATTGGGATCACAAAATGGCGCGACTTTACATTCCAATTCTTCAGAAACTGAAATGAAATCGAACGCTTCGATGAATTTAACTGAATGCGACTCATTTCAACAGATACGAGTATATTGTAAGCTAATGTTACGATTTATCGCATAAGTTTAAATTGAATCTTTCGAATGTGTCCTGGGAGCTGAATGTCAACTTGTTTAGCCAACCTAAAAATAAATATGAAGGGACTGGATAATCATAATTATTTATCTATAATTATAATATAATTTTGATTTACCATAACATCATATTACAAGCACTGGTTAAGAAAACACAATCTTAAATAGAGAAAGGTTTGTGAGGAAGTTTCTAAGTTACAGATCACCCGACTCTCTAAAGCTGCGTTTCTCAAGCGTTCACGCGTTCTGAACAGTTCCGAGCGAGCAAAAATTTGTTCGTGCGGTAAATGAAAACACTTGAGCGAGCGGACATCTTTGTTCAGTAATGATTGGTTGGACTCGGCGAACGAATGCTCGCTCGCTCATTCTATCTTTCAGTGAAAATGACGTCACAGCGAGCGAGCATTCGTTTTCTCGTTGTAGTGAAAATAGATGTTTTCGGTTTTGAACGAATATCGGCAGAACAGCAAACATTTGCTCTGAGCAAATGTTCACTCAGCAGGGTATTGAAAACGCGGCTTTAGGTAGGACACATTAATTTACAAAACGATGCTCATGTCTCGTGTCGACATTAGTTAAAGGAGAATTAGGTACTCTTGCCATGATTAAACCATTAGTCGTACTACGGTACCCCTGAGGGCCTAGACAAGTGGCAATCACTTGCAAAGCATTCTGTATTTCTAGAACAAATTTCAACAGGATTGACATAGGCATTCGGTAGCTTACGTCAATCCAATATTTTTGACTTTTCCATCATTGTTATCGCTGACGGAATGTCACTTTGTCCAGGCCCTCTGGTTAGTTAGTACACTGACTGCCCAGAGAGGGCCAGAATATTTTAAGAAATTCATTAAGGAGGTAAAATCATTCAATCATTAAGGAGGTATAATCCGCAAAGGTAGCCCGCGAAATTCAAATTTTCTTACGTTTTTTGCAATTTGAAAATCATTATGTATCATTAGGTAGGTGTAAGCAGGGTAGGTAGATAACTACTTACGGTATGAAGTTGGTAGATATGTAGGTAGGATAGGTAGGTAGGTAGGGTAGGCTAGGTAGATAGGTAGGTGCGCCGTAGATAAGTACTTAGTGCTACCCAGATGCTTGCACTGACTGGACAGGTCTACTGAAATCTGTGTGGTGTTTTCCTCAAAAGACCATTTCAGACACTCATTTACATGGTTCTCATATGGCTTGACCAAGATTATGTCTGGGCTTGAAAAGAGACTGCGACCTGACCTCATCCTATTTACAGAATAAACAGTTTCATTTCATCCGTGCGAAGCCGGGGCGGGCAGCTAGTTGCTTCATATTTTGCAATAAATTACAAGCGATGTGTCATCGTGCTACTTTATTTTCTATGCAATCCGACAGTGACCGCGGTAATATATGATTTGTGGTACAAGCGGGCCTAAAACAATTCGGATTTGACCTTGATTGCAGTGAAAACAGACTCTCCTTATCATTTGTTTGTTGTGGAATTTGGTTTTAGGAAACCGAATTAAATAACATAACATCACGCCTTGTTTCCCCGAAGCGTTGGGCAGAGGTGTACCTACAGTACACCCACATTTCGCCAGTTATGTTTAAGTCCCTTGTAATAGGGGCGAGCCTATTGCCATCAACCGGGCATAAATTCCGACTCCGGTTGCTACCGACAAAAAAAACAGTAAAAATAAATACCTATACAGCATTTAAAAAACATTAACAAAAAAATTAAATTTCCCAAATACTTTCAATTTTCTAATCAGTTACTTAAATACTTGATCGTGTTTTGGAGTTAACGCCAGAAGTGAAAAGTAACTATAACTTTTGTGTTCAATAAGCAAGAAAACAGATTTTATAAAAAAAAAAAAATGAAAAGACGTTCTATCTCTATTGTTCCATTGATTCCGGTTGGTAACTTGTTTGATGAACATTTTAAAACCATTATGGTGAATGGTCCTTTGAACAAGGCAGCACCTAGTCGTTTTGCATTATTCGTAGATTTTTTAATATTCTTTCGCTGAGATTCAAAATTCAAAATTCAAAATTCAAAATTCAAAAGTCATTTATTCAAACTAGGCTGAGAATCAGCACTTTTCGAACGTCAAAATTACATAAGACAGTCCCCCAAAACGCCCACCCTTCACCACTTCCTAGTGCTTTAGCTGGGAAGAAGAAGTGGCGCAACAAACTCCCCAGCAGCACAGCTGTCTGTTCAGTAAAAAAGATTCTATATAATAGTATGCAAAATGATATTTACATTACGCAACACAGAACATAATTTAAATTATAAAATTAATAGCCATATGACAGCTAGCACACGCCAATATACCAACCAAAAACATCGAGAACTATACTCAAGCAGAAATAAAAATAACTTAACGAAAACAATATCTAAATAAAAGCCTCCAGACATAAAGGGCGTGCCCGCTTACATATAGCTGTAACTAGAAGTTATAATTGATAAACTAGGACCATTGAGGTAAAGTAAAAAATTATCGAGGTCGCTAGCTAACCACATATTGCAATACAACTCATAAAAAAAAACATTGTAATGAGTAGATTATGTCAACAATAAATAAAGTAAAATTATAAACAATTATATA
Organism: Xanthia icteritia; assembly: GCA_949128155.2. Lineage (NCBI taxonomy): Eukaryota > Metazoa > Arthropoda > Insecta > Lepidoptera > Noctuidae > Xanthia > Xanthia icteritia. The sequence goes on from OX421937.2 coordinate 4,102,679, forward strand.
AACTCATATAACCTGTCAGTAAGTAAGCTAATTCTGGAGAAAGAACATTTAAACATTGTCTTGAGTTAATCACAGCGACCAACTATTCTTATCATTTAAGTAGTCGTTGATAGAATAGTATGCCTTTGAACAGAGGTTGGATTTTACTTTAGTTTTGAACGCATTAAAAGGCAAATCTAGCAAAGAAGAAGGTAGCTTGTTATAAAAGGTTATACCAAGCCCAACAAATGAGTTATGAACCTTATGAAGCCGGTGAAAGGGAGTACGTAGTTTGTCCTTATTTCTAGTGTTAACATTGTGAATATCACTGTTTTTAGTATATAAGTGTATATTTTGCCTAATATATAATATGTTGGCGAAAATGAATTGTGATGCCACTGTGAGGATACCGATATCTGGCCATGGTACGGAGCGAGAGGGCATGGGAGGCCGTCACCTCCTTCTGCGAAGCAGTAATGCTCGCGAAGGAGGAGGCAGAACGCGTGAGGGAGAGGCAAATTTCGCGCCCTCACGCCCCTAGCCGCCGCAGGAGACGCCCCGGGCGTCGGGAATCGCAGGCCGATTCCCGGCCACCGTAGGCGCGGGCTTGCGGACGGTGAGCAATGGGTAGCTCGCCGTCCGATAAGGACCAGGCCTGGGTCGACGGCGCGTTGTGTTCCACGCGCGCCTCAAAGAGATGTCAGCAGAAGTGAAGGGGTCCGATAGGACCGATGCCTGCCGGGGTTGCGGGAAAGTCCGAAAGGGATACCGTGGCCCCTGGCAACGTAAAGGCAACGGAAGGAACACGGGTGGGTTTTAGTCAGTAAGAGTCTGACACGCCCTCCCGCTCCACCCAGAGCGGGAGAAGTTATTTGATAATTTCCCACCCAAAAAAAAAAAAAAAAAAAAAAAAAAAAAAAAAAAAGGATACCGATATCTTTGAAAAAATCTCTCAGAGAAACTCTGGCACCGAGCTGGTAAATTGCTCGAACAGCTCGTTTTTGAAGGACAAATATATTTTGAATATCAGCAGCTTTGCCCCACAGCAGAATACCGTAGGACATAACGCTATGAAAATAACTAAAATAGACTAACCGAGCTGTATCAACGTCAGTGTATTGTCTTACTTTCCTGACGGCGTAGGCGGCCGAACTGAGCCTTCCCGCTAGGCTCGATATATGTTGGCCCCACTGAAGTTTGGCATCTACTGTTATGCCCAGAAAAACTGCCGTGTTTACAGTTTCAAGTGACTCTTTATCTAAGACGATGTTGGGTCCTAGATTTCTAACATTTGGAAGGGCGAACTTTACACATTTGGTTTTCTTGCTATTGAGAACTAGGTTATTTGACGAAAACCAATCCGTAACCATTGAGAGTGCACTGTTTACATCGTCAAAGTCTTGTCTATTCCTGTCTACTTTAAAAATAAGTGACGTATCATCTGCAAACAGTACAACTTCACAGATACCCTTTAAATAGAATGGTAAGTCATTGATATAGACTAAGAACAAGAATGGACCCAGTATTGAGCCTTGAGGCACACCTAACTGAACTGGCAGCCCGGAAGATTTCACACCATTAACATCTACACATTGGGACCTATTATGTAAATAAGAATTTATAAGGTTGAGAGCTTCATTTTGCACACCGTAATGACGCAGTTTACGCAAAAGCGTGTCATGGTGCACGCAATCAAAGGCTTTGGAGAGATCACAGAAAACCCCAATAGCATTTTGCGAGTTCTCCCATGCGTTAAATATGTGTTTCAGCAGAGCAACACCCGCATCTGTGGTCGAACGACCCTTTGTAAAGCCATATTGTTCATTATGGAGGAGGCTATTTAAATTAAAATGGATTAGCAACTGCTTGAGTATTAACTTTTCAAATATTTTGCTAAATGCTGGTAAGATAGAAATAGGCCTGAAATTGCCAACATCATTTTTATTACCTGATTTAAATAATGGTATGACTTTACTACTCTTCATGAGGTCAGGAAAAGTTCCTAAATCAACACATTTATTAAAAGTAACAGCTAGATATGGGGCTACGATGTCTATTATATTGCTTAAAAGTTTAATGGAGATGCCCCAGTAATCACCAGTGTTTTTTGACTTGAGTGTGTTAAAAACATTAACTACATCACGCGGCGTAACATGTTCGAAGCTGAATAAGCGACTACTTTTAGACACACTACTAAACAAAAGGTTTTCAGCTTTAGACGGGGACGAATTTAAGGAGCGAGTCGTGGTTATAGGTATGTTTGCAAAAAACTCATTAAACGCCTCAGCTACGTCAGCTGCTTTAGTAACTAATTTATTGTCGACCATAATCTCAAGTTGTTTATCTTGCTTAACCGATTTACCCATTTCATTATTAATAATGTTCCAAGTGGTTTTTACTTTATTATTGGAATTTTTAATTTTATCGCTTAAAAATTTAGATTTAGCAAAAGCACTAACCTTTTTAAATAATTTTGAATAATTTTTGACATACTCTACGAAAGGAGTATCAAACCTATATTTTTTCAAACCATATAACTCGTATAGTCTCGCTCTACTTATATAAATACCTGGAGTGGCCCATTGGTTAAAGCCAACGGAGGTGCCATTTATTTTAATAGTTTTAGTCTTGAAAGTAGATTGGTACTCTTTTTGCACAACATCAAAAAGGGCTCCATAGATTTCATTCGGATTCTCGTGTTCTACTATAGATGGTGTAATTCTATGAGCTATATTATTTTTAAACTTATTGCAACGACTAGCTGTATAAGGCCTACATTCTATTTTATGCGGCTTTTTATGTAATGGCATGGGGAAACTAGCTAATAAACCACAGTGGTCTGAGGTTAAGTCACATGACACTAATTTATTTTTGGCATCACAATCACTAAATATATTATCAAGACAAGTTGACGAAGTTGCTGTGATCCTAGTAGGTTCAAAAAACAAGTTAATTAAATTATAAGACCTAAAGAGATTAAGAAGTCTAGTACTTAAAGGAGTAACATCTAGAATATTAATATTAAAATCTCCACATAAAATTATACTTTTATTACTTGATTTTAACCTATTGAGTGAATCCTCCATTACCGATTCAAAACTAATAAAATCACCAGAGGGGGGTCGATAAACGCAAATTATGACGTATCGCTCGAGTTCAACACAAGACAACTCAATAGTGCGCTCAATGGAAAGATTAACTAAATCTAAACGTTGTTTACATTTCAACTTGTTTGAAACAAGAACTAAAGATCCACCGCGAATGGCGCTTTTTCTTACAAACGCACTTTGTACGGTAAAATTATCATCATTGATAAATACTACTTCATGTTCTTTCAACCAGTGTTCAGTCAAACATAACACTTGAACATCATAGTTCTCCATAAATAAACTTAACTCTAACTCTTTGCCGGACAGACCCTGCATATTTTGATGAACAACATTCAATGTATGCGGCTCATCCGTTGTCGCTCCTAATAGTTTAAACTACAAGGCGTATCAAAAGTGGTGTTAGTACCACTACTAACAGTAATCGAAGGTACAGTACAGGTACCAGTGTCACTGTGTATATTGTATGCTAAAAGATTAGCAATTTGTCTTCTACAACTAGGTGGCAAATACATTGTATAATTTGTCAGTCTGTAATCAGTAATAAATTGATTACAATCAAAATATAAAATAGCGTCACTGTGACGACAAGTCCTATTATAAATTAACATGTTTAATTTATAAATGTGCCTATTTGTCTCATTAGACAAATATCGAGAATATGGCAAGGCACAGAAAATAAATTTACAATTATTTGTTTCATTGAGATGTAACATCAAATGGACACATTCAATTATGTCCTTTTTTCTTACAGTTAAACTGTCCCCGTATAGTAATATAACAGTGGAATTGGGGTTTATTTTTGTCATTTTAATATTATTAATTAATTGGCTAATACTGGCACCGGGTAAACAATTATTAATTACATATTGTTGCGAACACTGATTAAATATACTTCCAAAACCTTGACCAAATTTGTCAGTAAATACATAAGTTGTTTTATTCTTATTATTATTTTGTATGCCATCCAAACAGCTACCTACAGGCTGAGCCACTGAGGGTGAAGGTGTAACCAGTTGAGATTCGGGCTCATGGGAGCAGGCACAGCTAAAAGAGAGGTTATTTGTCAGAGACTCATACCTCTCGGCGTTGTACTTGACCAGGTCTGCCAGGTCATTGGCCTCCTGCAAGCGCTTACTCAGGTCTTGTTGAGAAGCCTCATATTTACTAAAGATATCCTTTAGAGCATATTCCCTAACAAACAATTCATCCTGTAGGTGCTGAGTGTCTGTATCATACATAGTATTACATAATTGTAATTCACTATTACACATCTTTAATTCTTTAATTAAATTTAGATTTTTTTGCCTAAGTTTTATATTTAATTTGTTAACTTTTTGGCGCTTTAGTGATTTTTGAATTTTTTTAATTAATCTATTAATTTTAATATATTTTTTTAACTTATTATGGCTAGTAAACAAATTGCATTTAGTGATAGTATCATCAGTTAAGTCTATTGTTACAATTGGTTCAACACATGTGGGTCCAGACCCGCTACCAACCAACTCATCATAAAGACTGCAGGTGATCGCAGCGTCTTCACTGGCTTTGAGAGATTCCAAACAGGTTATTGTGTTGTGGGCCCTGCTTAATTCCAGTTCCAATTCAGAAATCCGTCTCAAAGCCAGTTCGTGGGTGTCACTACATTGCTGGAAATTTGACACAAGTTGACGGAGTTGTTGATGCTGGTCAAGTATGTCCATATGCTGAATATGTAGTTCGGCCAACTGGTTCTTAAGCTCAGTGTTCTTTTTATTAATATAATGAACTTCCACCTCGCTGTCATCCCTTTCCTGTAGCAGTTGATCGCACTGGTTTTTACTAGATTCCAACTCTTTCAATGTAGCCTTCAATTTTTCCTCCAAGGATGCAGCTCTACGGGTCAACATATTGACAAGCCAACCCTTGGGGCACCTCCCCGGGATTGATGAAATTTTGAAATCCGTCACCGTTGGGTTGGTCGAGTTGACAGCCGGTTTAATATCCTTTTTTGTGCGAAGATCACGCGACAAAAAACACTGTATAATCACTGAATATACTTATTAATAACTAGTTACGACTAAAATACACTAATTTAACATAATTATAACACTTTTTACTAATTTTCTTAATTAAATTAACCTAGGTCGTTTTTTATGACGACCGGCTACCAGTGTTGCCAGAGCCAAAAAAGATAGTGTGTCATGTAAACAAACACGAGTTTTAGGAAAAACAACTGTAATATTTATACGTATAGGGTTCAGTTTGCGCTACAACTTCATATTTTTTTATAACTTTTTCAACAGTACTAGTCAGTCTAAAATCAATTTTATTTAGACTATCATAAAGTTAATGTTTTTTTTTTTAAGTGGAAATAACATCAATTGGAAACAATTATTTAAATAGACCTTATGTAGTTTATTTATTTATTTAGAGGTATAAAAATTATGTATTAGGTATGTTGAAACTGTTGGTACTCCCCGTCACTTGTCTATAGAAAACCAGCGTCAGACAGCATTTGTCGGGCATTAATGCTAAAATGAACCTTTTTGGCGCAGCCGTGAGGCACACACTATTATTGCTTTATGATTATTTTTCACTTTTTATTTTGGTATTATGTGTTTCACGAACTGTGTCTACATAAATATTATTCTTTCTTTTGTTATGATAATTTGTATCGCCGTTAATAATGAACAGACAGTTTATTAGCACAAGTACAATTCAAAATTCAAAATTCAAAAGTCATTTATTCAAACTAGGCTGAGAATCAGCACTTTTCGAACGTCAAAATTACATAAGACAGTCCCCCAAAACGCCCACCCTTCACCACTTCCTAGTGCTTTAGCTGGGAAGAAGAAGTGGCGCAACAAACTCCCCAGCAGCACAGCTGTCTGTTCAGTAAAAAAGATTCTATATAATAGTATGCAAAATGATATTTACATTACGCAACACAAAACATAATTTAAATTATAAAATGAATAGCCATATGACAGCTAGCACACGCCAATGTACCAACCAAAAACATCGAGAACTATACTCAAGCAGAAATAAAAATAACTTAACGAAAACAATATCTAAATAAAAGCCTCCAGACATAAAGGGCGTGCCCGCTTACATATAGCTGTAACTAGAAGTTATAATTGATAAACTAGGACCATTGAGGTAAAGTAAAAAATTATCGAGGTCGCTAGCTAACCACATATTGCAATACAACTCATAAAAAAAAACATTGTAATGAGTAGATTATGTCAACAATAAATAAAGTAAAATTAGTAAAATTATAAACAATTATATAAACTCATATAACCTGTCAGTAAGTAAGCTAATTCTGGAGAAAGAACATTTAAACATTGTCTTGAGTTAATCACAGCGACCAACTATTCTTATCATTTAAGTAGTCGTTGATAGAATAGTATGCCTTTGAAGAGAGGTTGGATTTTACTTTAGTTTTGAACGCATTAAAAGGCAAATCTAGCAAAGAAGAAGGTAGCTTGTTATAAAAGGTTATACCAAGCCCAACAAATGAGTTATGAACCTTATGAAGCCGGTGAAAGGGAGTAGGTACGTAGTTTGTCCTTATTTCTAGTGTTAACATTGTGAATATCACTGTTTTTAGTATATAAGTGTATATTTTGCCTAATATATAATATGTTGGCGAAAATGAATTGTGATGCCACTGTGAGGATACCGATATCTTTGAAAAAATCTCTCAGAGAAACTCTGGCACCGAGCTGGTAAATTGCTCGAACAGCTCGTTTTTGAAGGACAAATATATTTTGAATATCAGCAGCTTTGCCCCACAGCAGAATACCGTAGGACATAACGCTATGAAAATAACTAAAATAGACTAACCGAGCTGTATCAACGTCAGTGTATTGTCTTACTTTCCTGACGGCGTAGGCGGCCGAACTGAGCCTTCCCGCTAGGCTCGATATATGTTGGCCCCACTGAAGTTTGGCATCTACTGTTATGCCCAGAAAAACTGCCGTGTTTACAGTTTCAAGTGACTCTTTATCTAAGACGATGTTGGGTCCTAGATTTCTAACATTTGGAAGGGCGAACTTTACACATTTGGTTTTCTTGCTATTGAGAACTAGGTTATTTGACGAAAACCAATCCGTAACCATTGAGAGTGCACTGTTAATACGGCTGATATAACTTGGCCGGTCTGAACATAAGCTTTGCGAACTTTCGCGCATGTTCTCTCAGTCACACTCGCCTCATGACACCATTTGGTTCCTAAAAAATGTAATTGCGCAGGCTTCTGCGCAAAATTCGGAACTGCCAAGTTATATCGGCTGTATTGTAGCTATACCAAGCGCAACTGATCCCTGACACTGATTGTCCACGAAAAACAAGAAACGAGATTACGCGGCCATAGTGAATGTAGGTGCTGTAGCGTCTTCGTTCTCGTTTTCGTCCCGTTCACGATGCGATGGACCAACAGCCATACGGGACAGTAACGACAATGCCTATGGGGCAGTGTACAAAATATTTTAAATTATTTTAAAAGAGTTACTATGGAGTTTCTTTCCCATTCTTCTCCATATGAAACTACCTCTTGGAAGAGGCAGCTAGAATCAATTCTTTTTTTCTTGATATTCAAAAGGACCTTTTATGTACCTAATTGAAATAAATGATTGAACTTTGACCTCAAAATTTGAGCCTTCAATGTCGGTATTACCCAGATATGAAAATCAGATGGCAGTCGTTCCGTGTTAAATATGGATATTCAGTCCCATCTTGTGAAGCTGAAAACCGAATCTAACCTAGTTAGGAAATTTTCAGCAGTTGATACCTAACAGGGCCTGCCTACTAAATTATTCCTAAGTGTGACATTTCCCGAATTTCGTTTGAGTGGTAACAACTGTGCAATATGAGGCGACAGTTATTATTACTAGACACATATTTGACACTTCTTTTTTCCAGTATTTCCATACAAAAACTGTCAGGCCTCAGTTATATATTCTTAAAATATATATTCCACGTATAAAAAAAACACTAATTGACGACACGGTTGGCGCAGTGGTTAAGCGATTGACTACTGCGCTGCGTGTCGCGGGTTCGATTCCCGCACGGAACAAATATTTGTATGACCTACAATTAGTTGTTCCGGGTCTGTCTGTTTGTGTATGTGAGTATAAATAAATGTTTGTAAACGCACCCACGACACAGGATAAATACCTAGTGTGGGGCAACGTTTAAAAAAAAAAAAAAACTGGTGAATCAGCCCTAGTCGCTATACATTTCTGAGATATTTTATAAAAAAATAATACGTAATTGATTTTAGTTCGTAAAATAAAGTACTTTCATATTAATATGTATAAAGTATACTATATAGTATAGTATACTCGACCTCGTGGGATCCGAGTGCTCACGGCCTCTTCAATGAAATATCAAAACGGCTATTTGACACTTCCCGTGACCCAAGGGCATTGCCATACATCGTGGCAATGCGGCCCGTCTCTTGGGTACATTACCAGTCGACAGCGATGCGGATGAATTGTTCAATGTTATATTTTAGTTTTTCAATCGTTTTAGTTAAGTTTGTATATAATTTTGCTATTTTTATGAATTAATTAGATATAAGATAGTATATTTAAATAAATTTATATCTTCTAAACATAATTATGTATAATAATTTGACAACTTTTCATTAAGGTTCAACAAGGGTTATTTTGTATTACAAAATAATTATATCGTAAGCCCTGCATTTGACAGTATTCTTTTGTTTCAACGTTATCCGCCTGCGAAGTTATTTCTGGATTCTGAATTATTTCTACACAAAAATGGAGGGATAATAATAACCTTTACTACTTGAATACACAATCATGACTTGTTTACTGTATAATAAATTCATTGAACTCTAAAGATACGGGGAGTATAACTGGGTGTTTGGTTACAAACCCACGCGTCGCCTGTACTAATAATGTTCGTGCTCGCGCAATAAGGATGTTGACTGGAGAAAAAAGAAATACTATTTAGTCCGTCAGTCATATAAAAAAAAATATTACATACGTATTTTTTACTTTATCATTCTAATAAAAATGGTTTAGATAAAACGCATTAAAGTTGGGGATTGGGGGCTCGCTACGTCACAAGTCAGTATAAAATCTACCGGGGAGTGACGTCATGCAACATTTTAACGTGTTGCCTACTCAATGTATCCCCGTAATCTTTTGATTACGTAAAAAATACGTGTCCAACTTTTTTTTTTATTTACCTGACGGCCAAAAAATATGTTTAGTCAACATCCCTATTAGTGCTGTGCGCAAATTCGACTGTCACAAGCATTGTCACAGTCTCTATGAATAAACAACAGAGGGGCACTATTTCTATCGGCTTCCCTTTGGATAACAACGATGTATTTTAATAAAACACTAAAGACAATAAATTATCTTTAAAATGGTGAAGGTTTCAGAGATATACGCTTGATAGATTTTGCCCTGTCGTTCTCAGTTTTTTATCCGCGTTAGACATAACTTTACAAATTAATTTCACTATGTAATAATATAAACATAATCTAAAATATTAATATATTAAGTTATTAAGAAAATGCTCTAATTTAATACAAATTTTATCCAAATCATTAACACTACTCGTTTAGATGTGATCTTCAGTATAAAATTATTAAAAGTCGGTTATCGTCGCCTTAAGCAAAGCTTTGATAATATTCAGTTCATTTTCTGTGTTACGGGTTTAGGTTTGTAAGTCATTTGTGTTGAAATTAATTTCAGTCTAATTCTAGGGACTCAAACCTCGGAACTCCTAATTTTGCCTTCAGAAGGAAATGACTTTACCCAAGCACATTATTGTTTCCAATAAAAATGAAATTGGATTTCCAGATTTCTCATTATTAGCAATATGTAGCACCTGTGTTGGTTGAAACAAACCTTAGAATACCTATCTTTTGTCATTATTCAATTAATAACAATACCTACGAACAGAATCAACACCAGTCCTGAATGTATTTTGTTCAGAGTCGATAATATTTTGTCTGTTATTTTATTATTGTAGTGTTATTTTATACAAAAAAATAAAAAATAATATACGTACAATATGCAAACACAAAGAAAATATGCTTTTGGTTTTTACGTACTTGATTGTAAGTACTTATCTATTATTTTTGTGATATTTTGTTGACCTAATAAATCAGTATACCAACTACTACTACACTACAACTACGGTCTACTGTGTTATTAAGGCCCATCGTACACGACGCTACCCAAAAATAACGTGTTACAACCTCAAATCACGAGTAGCCAGAATGTCAAAGCACCATTATTTCAATGGCGATGGTGGTCACGACGTAACCAATCGATAACTAGTTAAAAATGCGTTAGTACCGAACTAATCACCCGCAACCCGACGCGCAGCATTGGTTTTGATTAAATTGGAAGCTATGCCGTGGCTTACATACAACTCGTCCAAATTTATTAAACAAATTGTAATGCCGTATACGTTACCAATATTAATTATAATTATTTGTGACCCAGCGTTACCAATTAAATAACCTTAACTAGCGACACGTCGCTTTACAGGATTGTTACAACTGGACAAAGATTTCTTTAGGATACGTAAGTTTAATATTTCATACCTTAAACACATAATACTTCCGGAATAATTTCTCGAAATTATACTGAAAACTGCATTCAAATCGGTTGAGTAGTTTAGGAGAATAACGCGGTCACACAGACAGACTCGAAAGTGACTTTAATTTATAATAAGACTAGTTTCTGCTCGCGACTTCACCCGCGTTAAATTTGCTGTTTTCGCTTAGCGTTCTTACTAACTTTTTTACTGTTGCTCGGCTCCCTAGGGCTATAGCGTGATGATAATCATTCTTGATTATTTATTTGTATAAGGATTAATATCATGATAAGAATATCATCATCTTTCAATTCTACCCGTGTTTTGATTGACTAATTTTAACAAAAAAATGGTTATTGTGACTTAACTATAATAGTTAGTTAGATATAGACTTGTGGACTTTTTTGTGGGTACTACTACTAATAAGTACTATAAAAATGTATTATATTATTTTATGTATCATCAAAAGTTTGCGAAGCGAACCACGCGTGTGTCCGTGGCATCACAGGGCCCTATCAGAATACCAGCGCGGTGGTATTTTTTATTTTTTTTAATATCTCTGTATTATGCTTTTTGGCCTCGCACATGTCGTTATTATTTTGTAAATTTTTAAACGCCCCTTTTTTTAAAATTATTATTACTATTTGTATTTCCTTTGCGTGTCCCAAATAAGATCATTTTCTTTCTTACTTTCACGCCAAATAATGACTTGCGTAAGCAAATTTTTGATACCTTGGGTTATATTATTGCAATTTTCGCAGGAATCTTTAATTTTTTTTTTTTATAAAATTCACCCTTGTTACTCGCTGATAATGTAGCTTTGTATAGGTGGAATAATTTTTTAAATCGGTTAAGTATTTTTTGAGTTTATCCATTACAAACAAACATACAAATATATAAGCTTACAAAAAATCAAATCTTTTCTCTTTATAATATTGTTTATGTTTATATAAATAATATTAATTTAGGTTACTAAACCGTTCCGTCAGTTTTATATGGCGTCGTGGACAATGGGCTTTATTGTTTATCTCACAAAAACTAGTTACAGATACGAAGCAAAGCCTCGGTGTAAACCCGTTGGAATATTTTATATCCCCGTTGAGACTAAACGGAGCTTACTACGGCCTACGCAGACGTGGGGTGACTATTTGAACTTCTCTCCTAAAGGATTTCTTCGTATCTTTCTATTTTCTTTCATATTTATATGTTGTCTTGAGTACGAACATTTTTAATGTCGTTTTTTATGTTTTTATTTGTCTGAAATTTGGCTTACCTTTTACCCTGACTTTATTTCAGAAATTATACTAATTATTCTTCTCGATAGGTACCTACTATGCTTTGGAATGGGCAACTAGCTTCATATTTCTGACTGACCGACTTCTTGACAATTCAAAAGTGCCTATAAATGGTTTAATTGAAATAAATGATTTGAGTTTGAGTTTGAGAATGTAAAAATTAAAATAAGCAATGAGATTTTAATGAAATTCGCGAATAAGAAAAAAGTAGGCACATCTCAGATTACAATCTGGTTAACTTATTTTCGTATCATGGGTTATTTATGGCCTGCGTTATTTTTCAGATTATACCGATACTGAAAAAGTTATGTTAAAATTGGAACTCGTTAATTTATAGACCAATCTTCTTACTTAATAATTAGTTAATTGATTGAGGCGTGAACTTGTGGAAATCCATTCGTCTGTTAGTCCTTTCGTCTGTAACTGCTGTTTATTTCAGAAACTAATAATGCTATGTTTATACTACTATGCTATGCTAAGTCACGACAGGGTTTTCAAATGAAATATGACATTTGCACTGACATTATTCTTTTTTTTTAACAAATTATAAAATACATTTTGAAATTTCAACGTTCTCCAACGTACTAAAATAACAGATTTTTTTTTTGAACATCAGCGGTCGGTTACTCAAACCGAGCGAGCACATCGCCGCCATTTCCATGTGCGTGTAAAAAAATTACGAGAGATTTCCCCCGTAATTTTTAACGATAGCTCTTGTCGACAGCCCAGAGATGTGAGGCACACACTACTATCGCTTTATAATTATTTTCACTTTTTATTTTTGTATTATGTGTTTCACGAACTGTGTCCAAATAAATATTATTCTTTTTTTCTTTAGATGTGGTTCCAACGTGATGGAGCCACAGCGCATACGACTTGAATCACAATGACTGTCTTAAGGCAGACTTTCGGCGAGCGGTAAATCTCGAAATCACTGGCCATTTACGTGACGTAATATTTAAAACCTAACTCGAAAATATCTCCATGAGTTTTATTTTAATAGCTGATAACAATTAACATTAGTAAACAGAAATATACAAGTTATAAATAGTTGTGACCCCTTCCTGACTTATGCGCCCCCCTTTATAACAATAGAAATAATTGAAAAAATCTTGTTAGTTTCATTGGATCAAGAAGGGTATAGGGGGTTTAAATTTTAAAGTGGAGTAACTAGGTCGAATGGAATCAAGGTAAAAAACTCTGGATGCGGAAGTCCGCCTAGGTCTTTGCCTGTTTTTATAATCATGAGCGACGAACAAGTAAATAATAAGACACAGAACGTTAATTAGCCGTTACAAAATAATTATGTTTCATTAATAAAGGTTGAACAACTCAGTCTGGGGATCTACATTTTCGTATTTTTTTATTTCACGTTTCCACCATACAGTATATGAAAATACCCACAGAGATACTAAGTGTAGTGACAAGATCCCCTGAAAAGATAAATTTATTGAAGTTTTACAGAGAGGGTTTCAAATTTAATACCGAGAACCCTCCTCGAGGGTCCACTTGTAATATATATGGCACCATGGCATATGAGCTGTATGAAAAGTGAGTGGACTCGAATGCATTAAGTAGGAATCATACAAACATCATGAGTACTGGCCGGGTATTATTTATATAGATTTTTTTATTTATTCCATACAGTTAATGATTTCAGGCCATTAACTCTAGGTCCAGGTTTCCTCATGAAAGGTTTACTATAACCCGCAGATTTGCCTTGGAAGTACATTATAATATTCTTAAAAAAACGTTCAGTAGATAAAATTCTAGAATACCACAACTAGATATTATCAAATTACCGTTGGAAGCTTTCATTCAACTAAAAAATTGATTTCCTCCTGACGTTGTTTATAACTTTAAAGGTCGCATTTTAAATGATTAATCTCCTCAATTGGAACTAAAAATATCAGTTATTTCCTCGATAAATTGAATTTCCGCCTCTTTATGATTTAGTTCTTCAATTCCCACACTCACACTTCATTCCACATTGTGAGAGGTTACGCATTCATACACATTCATATTCTACATATTATAATATGTGTAAAATAACACTACTGTTAATTATCTTGTAAAAAATAATGTTAATGGCTATGATAAATGTAAAATTATCCGCGGGGATTGGCGCTGATAGCCGAAATACAGGTTTTGCCTAGTTTGGCTACAGATGCTTAACTTATTTGTACACAAAACTAGCCTAAATTTGTAAAACAATCTGTAAAATAAATTATTATTAGTTACAAAAGAGATTTATTATTTCATGCGGGTGACCCGTGCAAGCTCTTCTTTTGACCAACAGATTAAACTTTCAAGCTGCTACTATTAATCAATGTATTTGTTGTTTCGCGCAAATACTGTTAAGCTTGAAACTAGAAGTTTGCAATCGGCATAACTTAGTTGACTTTTGTTTAATCCATACATATGTATGGATTTTCTTCGATACGTATAATGGTGGGTAAACCATTAGCTTTGATATTTAATGTTCCTTAGCCGAAGACAAAACCAGAACCCTTAAAACGTCAGTATATCAAAAGGAAAAACGGAAACCTCTCACTTCATTGTCTGTCTGTCAGTCTGTCAAGACCCTTTTTCTCAGGAACGAGTGGAGGTATCAAGTTGAAGTTTATATCAAATACGTAAGTCTATGGTCCCTTGGAGCTCTAAAAAAATTCAAGATCAACACAATAAATTTATGCGACGTATTCTTATACTCGCAAATAAATCAAAGCGTACAGGGTACTTCCCGTTGACCTAGAATAATGAAATTTGGCAGGAAGCAAAGTCTCACAGTACATGTAGAGGAAATAGTCCGAAAATCGTTAATTTGTAGGTTTGTCATACAAAAAAAATGCGATTACAAACTTAAATTTGCAGTTCGAGAATTGACTGTGACGTATATCGATGTATGGGAGAACATGTTTTCAAGTGATTTAGGCGTGAAAAGGTAAGACAGACTTCGCATTTAAAATATCTGTATGAATTAGTATGGATTTAATACGTAAACTCCCAGAATACCACGTTACTAGAAAATAATTGGATGCCACATTATTTTTAGGCAGGAGTATACCTTACCTGCTTGGTAATCTACCTTATCATTTATTTAAATGGCTTCCAGACTACAACTACGTATTCAGAACTTCAAATACGCGAGACTAGGTAGAGCTGGTAACTAAATAGGCCCGTATAATTACAACTATTTATATAACGGTGACTTGAAAGGTTTATGAAATACAAAAAATAATTTGCAGAAGGTATTATGTTCTTAAGTGGATTTCTCTGCAATCGGCATTTTGTTTTTGTTACGTTTTTGTTGTCATTTGTCAATGTCGCAACCACAGAGTACGTAATTTCGTAACAGTAATTACGCAATATTGTCTTTGGTCCGTGGCCTTGACATCAACCGATGAACAATATTTTATAAATACATAGTTAGCGTTTATTTGTTGGCTAAATACGAGGCTTTTGGCTACTTTTGTATTTGTGTTTTTTATTTAAATGTGCGTTTTGTTTGTGCAGAATAAACATATTTCTTTCTTTCTTAAATTAAAGCCTCATCATAGTCATGGTAAATTTTTTTTGTAAAGAATTTTAACATCGGCCTTTTTAACTCTGTATTTTTGTGTTGTCAACAATTTATTTTTGTGTCGTCAGCAAATGTTTTGTTTGTCAGCAACATAAATATGATGCTGGCCACACAAATATGATGCTGCCAACACAGAGTAATTTTATTTTATTATTGCGGATAACCAGGGATATAAATATACTGTGGTCACCAATCTTGCTGTTAAACATAGCAATGCAGTTTCGTAAATAAATTAAATCATTTGAACTAGCCACTGAAATACCAAACATTCGTTCAGGCATACAAAGCCATTAATTAATCAATTGCACACTGTATTTGGTTTCATAGAAAACATCTCAAATAATAATGACTACTAATAATGACTATAATAACCCCACCGCCGTATCTCTACGTTGACGTCGTGGTGGGGCTTGCGCGCTCCAAACTCTAGATCTGTGCCGGTAGACTTTACTTTGCCGGAAGAGGTCTAGGATGAAGAGCCAGACCAAGAGAGATACAGAAACCCGCAGGGCAGCATGTGGCGAGCTGTTGGGCAGTAGCGACCCCACGAACCCTATCTCCCGGGAGAAGTCTTGTTTCTCACTTCTGGCTTGCCTTTATTGGCCGGCTGGAGTGAAAACTGATGAGGAACAGAGCTCCCACCTCTTTCTTGCCTTTATTGGCCGGCTTGAGTGGAGATTTGCAGGAGCAAACGAGCTCGGAGGAAGGAAGTTTTCCAGTAAGATGCTGGTAGGGATCTTGACCGTACTTCCGGGATTGTCCTGATAGCCGTGGAATACCGCTCCATTCCTTATAAGCACCTCAGGACATGTTGCCTCATTGTCGCTACGACACTTTGTGCTAGCGGCCGTTTTCGGGGGCCCATTATTGAGTGTGCAAGTCACCCCCTACTACTTTACCTGTGTATTTTAAAAAAAATATTGATCAGGCAGGGGCCATAGTCTTTCCATAGTTCTAGATAACCAGTTCACTTAGCCACCCAAATCCATAATCCAATATCTTTGTTTCCATATCTTGCAATAGTCCTGCACCAACCGGGGGTTGTCCTTGGGTACACTAGCATAGGGCGTACAGGGATAATCGTCGGTTGGTGCCTCGTTTCATTAAACACGTTTAACGGGCCTCTGTGAGTTGGCTTCGACCCCTCGTACGCCTTTCAAAGGCCCGGGACCCTAGGGTCCCGAGAAATGTCAAAGACATAAAAACTATAATAATACTTATATTAGTTAAATCAATATGGGCGGAAAATAAAAGCACAAACCTTAAATATACCGATCCACTTTTTCCGTTGTCAATTGGAAAATAATGTCAAATTCAATTTATCACTGATTCAATTCCAGGAAAATTATTCCATTACATTTTCTGACGGGCTCTTCACAAAGATGAAATGGTATACATAAATCTGTATTTTTGAGAGGCAAAAAGCTTCCCTATTTAATTTGAAATACCACTGTCATTCTGGAGAGAATTTCGAAATGTTGCATGGGATTTCATTAACTGAATTTATCCGAATTTTTCCCGCTTCGGAAGTTTTACGGTTGAAGAGTTGAATAAAACGTGGGTGAGGAAAACTAAATGAGAATGATGTAGTGTGATATTATTTTTGGACTTAAACTGATTAATGACATTTAGCTCATTTCATTTTTAGACTTTTAATTTTATTCTTAAACTGATTCGTTTATTTTGAAAATAGTGACATACCCCTGCTTCACAAGGTTTTTAAAAATTGACAAAACATTGAGACTTCAGTAATATACATGTTATTATAAACCTTCCGGACTAAATCCTCTATTTTGAAAACCGCATCAAAACCCGTAGCGTAGTTTAGAACAACGCGGTTACAAAGACAGACAGACACAAGCGATTTTAATTCTAATATGTATAAGATATAGGTATGGAATTATCGCGATCGAACTCACAACCCGTGCTACGAAATGGCTACGACGGACGTAGCGCAGCGTGCTACGAGTGACAGACGAAAAGCTCGCTTGTTGTAGCGACTCATTTTACAGATTAAGACCGTTTATTCTGAAAGTGGGCAACGTCGCAAATAGATGTCAAATATTTCGCTGTTTTGATTAATTTGGCAGTATTATTGTGTTAATGTAGCTAACTAGCGAACTAGAATATTAATAATGAAATGCAATTACAACACTGAATTTGATGTTGTAACCGTTTTAAGTATAAAAAAGACATTTGAAAGTTTCCAAATACTTTTTTTTACATCTAAAACGACCGAATAGTTCGTTTTAGATGTGTGTGTTACGATATTAATTACTGCATTTTATAAACAATATTTTAGTTCGCTAGTTAGGAACATTTCATATTTCCATACAGTAGGTATTATTGCCAAATTAATCAAAACAGGCAAATATTTGACAGTTATTTGCGACGGTGCCAACTTTTGGGATAAGCCCTCTTAAGATTAATTTGAGTAATTTAAAAAAATAGATGTAATTGCTGTATAATCTTCTGTAACAGTACCTATGTAAACAATAGGACCAAACACATCAAAATTCATCTTACCTACTTATTTGTAACCAAAATATATTTACTGCTAAATAAAATATTAAAAATTGCAAATACTTATAGTGAGTTGAAGAGGAATATAATCCCAATTTACATGCATACTATTTTATTTGAGCACTACGTCTAGCATTAAATTTGTTGAGTTGGAGTTAAATGACGCAGTTTGATCTAATAAAATACAGACAAAGGTTATAAAATCCTATAATTAAAAATTAATTTTATTACTAAGCTGGTTGTAATGATACAAGTTTATTTATGATGTTTTTCAAAGGCAGCGGGGTTAATATGCTATGTACGTAGTTTTAACTTTTTGAATGTTGAGTCAACGCAAGCTTGAAACCAACGTCCTCAACGCAACTTACCACACTCAAAAGAGTGATAAATGAGAAATGATTTTATTTCTATAAGAAGGTTTGTATAAACACTTTTGCGCGTCAGTCATTATCCTATCTGACTACTCTGAAAAGAAAGGCCAAAACAAACTCAGAGGTCACAGTCTCTAAATCTTTGATTTTTTGTATCTATCTTGAGATAGATAGCGCAAAATTGATCTTGCCTCTTAGTCAGTCTCATCACTCAAATTTCTGTAGATACAGTCAGCAATAAAATTCAATTAACACTTTAAATTTCACATAAAATATCATCTCAATTGATACAAAAGATTCGATACATTACTTTATTATTTAATGTAAAAGTTAAGCCTTAAATTTTATATCAGTGCAGCGCTGCTTGCGATAGGAGTTGACTAGTAGAAATCGTCACGTAAGGAAAAAGCGTTATAACCCCTCCATGCCACTTTCTCACTCTCTCTCTGTTACATACGAGTGTGCGTGCGTGCGAGTATCGAAATTCGAGCAGACGAATATGTTTTACGAATATCTTGCTCAATAAATGAGTCCGCGTATCACTGATCAGGTTACCCTCCTATTAATAAAAAATATCCACTTGTGGTCCAGCTTGTACCATCATGCTGTCTTCCCCTCAGCGACACCCTAAGCCGAGGTTCGTACCCCACAGGGGGCGCCATTTGCGAGCGTTCGCCTAGTATAGAAATTATTTTACGCCCTGGCTGGAGGCTTTAAATAAGTAGCTTAAGACAGCCACAGGACAGCCCAGTTAAGTAGTTACAATCCTCAGACGTCAAATTAGAGAGGCAATTCTAAAAAAAGAAAAAACTAGTAAGTTTCCCTCATTGGTCAGCTTATTTAATTCGTCAGTTTCGCTGATTGGTCAATTGTGGATTAGGCAGTTTTTTATTTTTTTTTATAAACACGCCCACGATACAGGAGAAATTCCTAGTGTGGGGACACGTTTAAAAAAAAATAAGTAATCAACCACGCGGGCCCAGTGCGTGTTGGTAGATGTCACATGTCTTCGATTTTTTAGTTCTAGGACATGCCGGTTTCCTCACGATGCTTTCCTTAACCGTTTTGAGAGCAGTGGTGATGAAATAATTTACACAAAGTAAAGCGCCTGTCTGGGTCCGAACCCACGACCTACAACTCGTAAATCGCGGCCGTTACCACTGGGCCACCACTGCTTTACCGACTATTATGAGAAGAAATACCCTTTTAAAGTTCAGACATCTAAGTCAGATCACATTTTGTTGCTGACCTTACCTACTTGATAGATTTTAACATTTATCAAATCAAATCACAATGTAAGTACAGGATTGCTTACCCAAACATCCTGAAAGACTTGATCAGGCTGATGAAGGCCTGCTTGAACTTCCTATTCATGAAGCAGTACGTGATAGGATTACAACACGATGAGCAGTAGGCGAGGAGTTGCAGCAAGACCACCCCTTTGGAGCCTATATACTGGTACAGCTCGTCTGGGTAGAACAGGTAGATCTGGAAAGAAAGTTGGTGTTTTAGAGTTTCTTCTCAAAATTATTTGTTATTATTATGTATTACAATATTTGGAAAAATTGTGTACGGTTGCAATATTTATAAATATGTGAGAACCATCAATGTATCTTAAAATAATTTATTTATCTGTTATTGCTTAATTTTTAATACTTTGTACCTTTTGTAGTAATGTAATTTTATTGCGGGTACATCGTCTTAACATAATAATAATATTGTGTGAGGAGCTCGTAGCTAAGTAGTAACAGCCACACAGGTCGATCCATCACGATAAATACGCTTGCCGGGGTTGGTCCGTGAATAGGTGACCATCTTTACATACCGAAACTCCTTCGTACCTCGGAAAGTAGGTTAAGCGGTTGGTCCCGGCTGTCATTCGTGGATCTTAGACAGTCGTTACGGGTCATCAGAAGCCCAAAAGTCTGACAACCAGTTTACCAAGGGGTAGGTATCGTATTACCCAGTTTTTTTTTTTATATGAATCCTTGCCCCACAGTAGGAATTTCTCCTATATCATGGGTGCGTTTACAAACATTTCAACTCACATACACAAACAGCCAGACCCGGAACAACTACTTGCAGGTCATACAAATATTTGTTCCGTGCGGGAATCGAACCCGCGACACGCAGTGCAGCAGTCAATCGCTTAACCACTGCGCCAACCGTGCCGACGTAATACTACTACCGTTACTAGGTAATAGGGTGTAATAGATAGTCGCTCCATGTAAAATACTGATATTCAGCTGCATCCGCTTAGACTGAAATCCGACTCCAAAATAGTTGGGAAAAAGGCCAGGCAGATTGATTGTATACAAAATATTATAAAACGTTTTAAAAGAGTATCAATGGAGTTTCTTCCCCAAATTTCTCAATGCGAATCTACTTTTTGGAAGGGTTACTAAATTCAATTATATTTTCTTGTTGACATTCAAAAGTGCCCTTTAATGACCTACTGAAAATGTAAGTGATTTTCCTTTGAATTTTCATGTTTCGCGTCAAACATTTATCCGTGAACATGTTTCTGAAAGTCGTCAAACATTGCTTGTTCTTTTTATTGGTTGTAGCAACATGTTTTGTTTTTTATCAATACCTACCCGCGGCAGTGTGGCAGACAAAAAAAAAGAAAAAAATACAAACGGCTGACGCGCCACTGCACGCTGGTATATTTACAGGAAACATTTCATGCTGTATTGTCTCTACCAATATCTTTGTACACAATAAAGCTATACATATGAAATTAATCGAAGTATGTTTTCCATTACAGCAAACAAATAAAAATAATTTGCTAGTAGGTTCTAGGAAAAAAACTATGAACTTTTGGACTTCACGAAACATTAGAATAATACGCCTATAATAAAATTCCGGACAAAGACTTCTTCTCGAACAAAATAAATATAGAATAAAGAAATTAACAATGGACTGATTGTCTAGCGGTGGTTTAAAATTTATAACAAAACATAAATATCACAATAAATTATTTACTAGGTCTTGTTCTATTCTCGTAACAGACAGAATAAGCGCCACACGGTTTGATACACGACTGAAGACCTAAAAATACAATTCCTGTTTGCAGTGAGATTTATTTTTGAAAAAAAATCTCACTGCAAACAGAAATTTGGAAACGAAAACATACCGACGATACTGGAGAAATTCCTATTGTTGTACACACGTTTTTGTAGGTTCTGTTTACAAATAAAATAAAATCCCACCTGTCCTTTTAAGAAGTAAAATTGTAACGATTCCTTTATGCCATCTACTAGGACAATACCTAAATATTTTATAATTAATTTTGCCCTGACTTCATTAACGTTTGCCTTCAGTTTGTAAATATCTAAATTATAATCTGTGGGAAATATAGTAGGCAGTGTATTTGTTAAGTTTATTGTTAAGTTATTTCTGTTTATTTTTAATATTCTACTGTTTGTTTTCCCTTACAAAATAAAATAAAATACAACACGAAGAGGGTGTGTTATCTTCTTGATGAGAGCCTCAGAAAAGGTCGTGTCGTGTGACACTCATTGTCCAGCAAAGATAAGAGGTAATCCGCAGAATTTGGAAGATTTTTACCCTGGGTCGACATTTTTCTCGTTTATTTTTTTAAATGATATAAAAGGTACCTTTATTGTTTAGTATTTTGAGAAAATAAGGCCTTTTTGATAGTGTATTTTTGCTAAATGATTCAGATTAAATAGATTAATAGAATAGAATAGAATAGAATATATTTTATTGTAAAACATGAGTATACATCAAATAATATGTGCAAGGTCTTAAAATAACAGGTAGATCTGCATGTTTTGCCATTTATGGCGTACGAAAACAAACATTTTTACTGGTTTAGAATAAACCATAAAAGATTTGAGTCTACACAACAAAGTATGAAATTAAAAACTTAATCCTAACGTTAATTAAACAAGAGGGGACAAGTATTGTTTTTACAGATTTGAGGGTCAAATTGTGAAAAATTTCGTAATTATAGGAATCGATAATGTTAGTAAGTATTATAATAATGTAACCTAGATTGGCCCTCTATTGGTATGACCACTTGTGTGTGTCCCCAAACACACTAGTGGTCATACCTTAGCCTTGTAGATAACCTAAGTATACTATGTATATATACCTCTGTCCACCGCTTTGGGGAATTCAAGCGTGATGTTATGTAATATAATGTAAAAAAAAAACATTGGAATCAAAAACTCATTAATGGTTCTAAAAATAATTGAGTTGTAATGTTGATCTCGCTAAATGTTTCAGAAAAAGTTTTTAGATCAAAGTTAAAATCAACCCTCCAATTAAACAAAAAACAGTTCAGTCCTGTAACAGGCCGTCAATTTAATAGGCTGTTTTAGAGACTCGAATGCTTCAGATAAACTTATAAGTAGTTAGGGTGAGAGTTTCCGATTTCGCTTAAGAGTACAAAGGAGAATGATTTCTATTCAAAGTCACTTAAGTGCCAGTTTATAGTAGTGCACTTTACGAAGTTCACCAACACTCTTTTGACCCCTAAACAATGGAAAAAGTCGTGAAATATAGGTGTGTTGACTTCAACAATGATAAAATCAGGTCGTTTAAGATCGTATGTTTTGTTAATTTTTTGTTGGCGTGATTACCAAACTGTAAAATAGTTTACGCTGGTACAGACTAGCGTAATCACAATTATTTGTTTTGCAAACAAAGAATCATGAGTTTGTTGCAATACATAAAATATTGTGGTAAGCGCCAATATAAGGATTAAGAACAAAATTCCAAATATTTATATCGTAGATTCAAAGAAAAATGGTCGCGTGTTTGTTTTGACATCGCTGACTACACCTGTGTCTCACACGATGTTGCAGATACTTGACTTGATTCTCAGTAAAATGCCATGTGAACTCACTATTCTTAGTGTGGACACTTTTCGCGCGACTAAGTTCGTTGAATGCAAATCTAACGATTTAATTAAGTGGAGATCCCTTTACTTATTTCGAGGACTGCAAACTACTTCGACGCTTCTCAATAAGCGTGGCGTGTCTCTAATGACGTTTCAACTTTGCCACCATTAAAGAAAGAAAAAAAGGCTTCCTTGAAATCGATGAAATGCATTAATGACCTAACCTGCGACCTTTATACCGTCGTTCAGAGGGCTAGACTGCGCAGTTAACTATCGGTTCAAACACTCGAGGAGAATAGCCATTATAATAACAACGATAACTGACATTTTAACCCTCATGTCCAGAGCTATGAGTAATTTTTTTCAAAATAGCCATTTGGGGTAGCGAAAGGCGGCTCAATATGAATACATGCTAGCGGTCGTTTAGTATTTATTTTAATAGCAGGTAATTAGGTAGTAGCAAAAACTAACCGTAAATTAGTTAAGGGGGAAAATTAAATTTGCTTTTTGGTTATTAACCAAAAACCAAATTTGAATCGTATATAATTAAATTAATCATTAGTCTAGCCCAGATTGTAATCAACATAAAGCACTAATTAGTACAGGTCGGTACTTTGGTAAATAAAACGTATTCGTGGTAAACAAAGTTCAAAAAAGAATCACGTACGGATCAGAATTTCAGTTGTAAGTATTGCTTAAACACAAGTAATTAACTCTAGAAACTACTACGTAAGTAAATGGAGAAGCTTTTATAATTGTCCTTGCTTTTATAAGTACAAATACTTTTAATTATTACTTTGTATTCGTAGGTTTGGCGTGTGTTTATATCTTCAAAAGAGACCGTGATTTCAGAGTTTGTTTCGATCTTTCTTCTCGAAGGAATTCTAGTTTTAACATAATTTATTTTTGACTAGTAAAACGGTATTTTTTACCAATTTACAGAAATAAAATATCATTCATCATAATCATATTAGGAGGAGCTCGTGGCCAAGTAATAACAGCCGCATGGGTCGATACATCAGGTTAAGTTACGCTTGCGGGGTTGGTCCGTAGATGGGTGACCATCTTTATATACTGAGATTCCTCAGTGTCTTAGAAAGCACGATAAGTCGATGATACCGGGTGTCATTTGTGAATATTTGACAGTCGTTACGGGTCGTCAGAAGCCCGAAAGTCTGACAACCAGTTTTCCCAAGGGGTATATTTGCGTGCCGGGGTTGCGGGAAACTCCGAAACGGATACCGTGGCCCCTAGCAACGTACAGGCAACTGAAGGAACACGGGTGGGTTTTAGTTAGTAAGAGTCTGACACGCCCTCCCGCTCCACCCAGAGCGGGAGAAGTTATTTGATAATTTCCAGTTATCATTATCATTATCCGGTTAGACTGGAAGCCAACCCCAACATACTAAGTAGGGAAAAAGCTAGACATTTTTTTTTTTTTTTTTTTTTTAAAAAAACGTTGCCCCACACTTGGAATTTCTCCTGTGTCGTGGGTGCGTTTACAAACATTTAAACTCACATACACAAATAGCCAGACCCGGAACAACTAATTGTAGGTCATTGTATGACCTACAGTTAGTTGTTCCGGGTCTGGCTGTTATTAATATTTGTTCCGTGCGGGAATCGAACCCGCGATACGCAGCGCAACAGTCAATCGCTTAACCACTGCGCCAACCGTGCCGTCAAAATATTATATATTGATTATTTTATCTTTTTGGTATGATAATGGTACCGCTAGGCTGACTGAGTCGGAGGGAGTTCTCTATGGCGTTTTGCCCTTGATGAATGTTTACTATGGTACCCATCAACTGTCCTATTGATAACTGGAACATCCTTGTATGGACTCTTGTATGCATCCTTGTTTGGACGGTAATAATACTATATGGGACTTTAAAAAGCCTTTATAGAGGACAGTTCTGATTTTAGTGGCTATAATTTTTTTAATGTTATGACTTTCATAATCCTATTGATAATTGTTGTACCCTTATTGAAAATTAGGTATTTAGGCCAAAAAAATCAATAAATGATCAATAATCATCAAAGGGGAATAAGATTCGGTCGTTGCACGTTGTAGAACACGGTCGTTCCGGGAGCGAACTGTGATTCTATGTTTTGATATTGTTGTGACTTTACTAGCCGCCAAATAAATACATTAAAATAGTGTTAAACTGGAAATCATCAAAGGGGAATAATGCCTACAAAGACAATATTAACCATTTATTGCAACTCTCTTACTTCCTGAATTGGGCTGTTAGGCTCAATTCACACTGAAATGGTAGCGGCCGGCAGCGACGCGGTGAGCAGTTTTAATGACAAGGTATTATAAACTTTATGTGCAATTACAAAAATATAGATACGGTTGATAGAATAGCGCTGTCGGCTCGCACCACCGCGACACTTTACGAGCCGCTGCGAGGTCCCGCGCGGCGCTCTATATTCTATCAAGCATATCAATATTTTTTGAAATTGCACAAAACAATGATAATCCCTTTAACCTTCCGGATATTACCCCCTACATACAAACAAACAAACTTTATTTTCCTGCAGAGTTGATCAATGCAGTGGACGGTTCAAGGGAATCCATTAGAATATTTTATTTGAAACTCATAATAATTAATAATCATTAAAAATAAAGATAGTTTTATTTTGCAAATATGGGTAACAGCAAATGATGACAAAAAATATAAGAGTTCAGCCATATTTTACCACGAAGGCATGCAAAAGATTTAGAACATTCAGCTTATTACTAAATAATTAAATCCAATTTTAAAATATTACACAATGAACTAAGTACAAATAATAAATTCTATCTCAATAAGGAACTCCTTAATATTATAACATGCTTTCGCCAGTAAGAAGCTTCGGAGTTTCTTTATAAATAATGAAAGCGGAAGCTCTTTCCATGTCTTTGGCAATTTATTATAAATGAATGGCCGCTAAAATCTGCTGGTTGGGGGAGGCACAGAATCGGTTGAAGTGGCGGTACTTGGGGGAGGCCTATGTCCAGCAGTGGACGTCTTTCGGCTGAAATTATGATGATGATGATGACTGGAGCCATGCAGTAGACACTTTTGCGCATAAGTGCTGTCTTTGCTGACTCCAGACATAGCACACTATTATCGCGTCTATTGCGGGGTACTACATCTGATAGACGTCTAAAACGACTCGGATTTGACTTCACAAACACAGCTACTTCTAATATGTACGGTTCACAACTGTCAGTGGGTTTAAGTTTAAACATCGCTCGAATGCATCGTTTTTGTACCTTGAAGGCGGTCTCTCTTTCAGTAGAGTTTCCCGAAATTTTAATCCCATACCGTGATCCGTGTGATTCTACTATCCCATAAGAAGCAGCAAGAAGGACATCCGTGCTTATTATAGGTGATAATTATTACTAATGTGGTCTTATTTTAAAAGAAATTTAATTAACACAGAACTTGTTTTTTTTCAAAATACATCATTATAGATAAATATTTTTCCTGTTTAAAAAAAAACATAATATTTATATTTATATTAGATCTTAAATATTTTTTCTGTTTGTTGTAGAAGAATTTCTATAAGAAAAAAATGCTGCATAGTACCAAAACACTGGATGACCTACATATATTATATGTATTCTTAGGATGCTGTTGGGACTGCCACGATGGTGCAGCACGTCTACTACGTTTGCGCAAACCGAACTGACGGCTTCCACGCTGTCATTCGCAAGAAAACCGAGGCGCTGTTGTCAAGGTTGCGGGCGAGTGGCAACAGCATTCTAAAAACTATGGCAAAAACTTTTAATAATCGGAAAGTCGATACTCTCTAGTATCGACTTTCCGATTATTAAAAGTTTTGTGAGAAGGATAATCACTGAACATTAATTTGGAGATGTCCTTTTCACAATACTATTTATTATGTCTTCTTCTCTATTGTATTTTATCTACTAACAACACTAGTAATAAATTATAATTATTGTTTATTAACACGCTGGATCATTATTGTCCGAAAATAAAGAATATTATTATAATAATAGTTAGCTAATTCTTCAATAAAAACTTTCCATCATTTTATAACCTTGAATTTCTTGTTGAAACTAACAATTATTTCAAGTGCAATGGAGAGTAATTAATCTTCTAACAATACCATTACTATTTAATAACCCTAATTGGTCTGAAGTAGGTAATACACAAAGGTAAATAAGCCGTTCCTGGTATAACATTAACTACTTAGTTGCATTTCGATTAAGAGAATTGTGTCGATTGTTGAAATTCGTAGGAAACACTGGAGCGCATTAAAATTGCTACAGTGTCTGAGTGGCGATGGTTAAATGTTCGTTCCAGCAGCGCTGGGCAGTCAGGTACAACCAATTATTTTTATCACGGCGCGCACCGTAAGGTATTCGCGATTAGAGAGCTCGTGCGAGGGATATGAAAAAAAAACCGGACCAAGTGCGAGTTGAACTCACGTGGAGAGGGTTCCCTACGAAGAATAAATGTATCCTAAGAACAAAGATAACAAATAAATTAATACTATTTAAATAATTTAAAATTAACACTACAATTTATATGTAAAATAAAATTTATAAACCATAAAAAATTGTAATTGAAAAACATGTTCTCCTATACATTCCAACTGCAAAATATATAAGTTTGTACGCATAATATTCAGAGATTTACCATGTTTTTTTAAGTAAAGAACTTACTTTCTGTATTTTTCATAATTTTAGACTCGGTAGTTTCTGAGTTTCTTTCTTTATTTTTTTTTTTTTTTTTTTTTTTTTCTTTAACCCCAGATTCATAAACATTCGTCTCACAGACCGCGCGAAACGTAATAATGATCCTAATTTTTAGAGTGAAAGAGATAGAAGGCTGACCTCTCAAGTACCTTCCTAAGTAATACGACCATTAGTATCGCGAGTGCATTTTACTCGCAGTGACGCGTCCTTGAGCGGTTACAGAGTTTTATTTATTTATTTATTTATTTATTAAAACTTCTCGCACTCAAAGAGGTACAATGGCGGACTTAATGCCTTAGGCATTCTCTACCAGTCAACCAAGGGTGGTGAAGAGATTAGATGGCAGGTGCTCTATTTGAGAGGAACAAAGAGAAAACTATTATTAAAAATATATGATAATACATACGAACTAAAATAGTACTAATTACACATACATACATATTTACAATAATATAATATATCTATATTAAATATATATATATATATACATATTATATACGAATTCAAGAGAGGGAGGTGCTGAGATGACTCTACTCTATTTATTTTAAAAATAAATCTGCAATTTCCGCTTAAATGCATACCGACTGGTGGCCGTTCTGATATCAAGAGGAAGCGCATTCCAAAGAAGAATGGACTGAATATGAAAGGAAGAATGAACAAAGTCAGAAGTATGAGAAGGACAGAGTAGGAGAAGATTATTAGAAGAACGCAGATTCTTAGAGTGTGAAGAACACAGATATTGGAAGTGAGACAAAAGATAAGAAGGAGGAGAGGGAGAGTTGAGAAGGGAGAAAAGCGTGGTCAAAGCACGCAAACTTCTTCTTTGGCGAATGGACATCCATTTGAGCTCAGACCTATAGCTCGACACATGATCATATTTTCTGAGGTTGAATATGAACCGGATACAATTGTTGAGCAGTCTGTCGAGCTTATCCAGCAAAACCGCATTCAAGTCAAAGTAGCACACGTCACCATAGTCGATGATAGGGAAAATCAAAGTCTGCACCAGCATAGTTTTCGTCTTGGCGGGCAAAAAGTTCCTCAGACGATACAGAGATCGCAGAGTACCATTGACTCTTTGACTTACACTAGAGACCTGGCGTTGCCAGCTAAGTGTCGAGTCCAGATGCAAACCGAGATCTTTCACAGTAGGGGTTATGGGTATGACGGTACCATTAAAAATAAGAGGAGGTAAAGAGCTAAGCGTCACCCTCCCCATCATGCGTGAGCTTCCAATTAAAATGGCCTGACACTTTGAGGGGTTTACTGATACCCCAAATCTATCAGACCAGTCCTTGATGGCATCTAAATCTCGGTTTACATCTGCTATAGCGCCCGATAAACCTTCAACCCACTCAGCTGTATATAATTGAAGATCATCGGCATAAAGATGATACGAACACCGAAGACAGTGAGTTATAAAATTTATGAAGATGGAGAATAACAATGGAGAAAGAATACCGCCTTGTGGAACCCCAGCATCCAAGTCGCGCCAACTCGATGAGTTCTCATCAACGCGAACCGACTGCTGACGTCCCCGAAGATAAGACGAGAACCATTCCAGAGCCTCGGAAGAAACCATAAGATGAGAGAGGATAGAAAGGAGAATATCGTGACTGACGGCGTTAAAGGCATTGGAGAAATCAATTAATACCAAAACTGTAACCTTGGTATCCTCCATCGCTTCTCTAACGTCACCAGTCACTTTAAGGAGAGCGGATGCTGTACTGTGCCCAGGCCTGAATCCAGACTGAAAAGAGCTAACAAGGTTGTTTCGGTGAACAAACCCCGTAAACTGCTTGTGTACGCAGGCTTCAAGCACTTTTGACAGGAATGGGAGAATGGAAATGGGTCGAAACTGACTGGGTAGGGAGGGATTTGAAATCTTAGGGAGTGGGCGTACATAGGCCATACGCCACGAGGATGGGAATTGTCCGGAATCAAGCGAAAAGTTGATGATGTGGGCAATCGGTGGGAGCAGGATATCAAGGATCCAAACGACCATACCACGGCTGATGCCGTCATAGCCCACAGCCTTAGATTTTATGGACAGGATGATCCTTTTAATTTCGTCCAAGGTGACAGGGGAGAAGTGAAATGGTTCTATGATGGGACTAGCTAGGCCAGCGATGTAATCGACCGTCTGGGACAACATTTGAGAATCCAAATGGCAAGCGGTTGTGAAGTGACGGTTGATATCATCAAGGCCAATTGTATTAGGAAAATCCACATGACGTGGTCTGCCGATACCAAGAGTACCAAGGAACTTCCAGATATCAGCAGGTGAAGAAGAAGATATGTTCTCGAGAATATGGCGGCGTTTAGCGTTACGTATCATCTGATTACACCGATTTCTAGCAGCTTTGAAAAAGTTCCGATTTTCTTCACTACGATCCTTTTTAAATTTACGAAAGGCCCGATCTCTACGCCTCATTGCCATACGAACTCCTGTCGTCATCCAAGGAGCAGGAGGACGCCGAAGTTTAATCATCTTTACAGGGGCGTGTTTGTCGTAGAGAACAAGGACCGTCCGATCGAAAATGCGCAGTTTTTCGTCTACAGTTGATGCCGCTGCCAGGTGCTCCCAACTGAGGTCTGATGCATCCTGACGAAGCTTCTCAACGTCCATGCGCGCAAAACACCGCATGTGCAGAACTTTTGGGACAGGTTTAGGCGGTTTTAGGACATACGAAAGGTAAATGAGGTCATGATGAGAAAATCCAGGAGCGGGACACTGACCATGTGAGGAAACAAGGGAGGGAGTGGATGTAAGGATTAAGTCGAGCCAAGTGTCATCGCCTGAGATATTGAAATGGGTAGGTTGCAGTGATAGTATATCGAGACTAACGGACTCAATGATGTCAAGGAGTTTACGGGAACGGGGGTTGTGGCGAGCAAGGTCAGTGTTAAAATCGCCCATGATGACGCAATGTGCATACTCTGACCCTACGGATTCCAGCGCCAATTCAAGTTCGGAAAAATAATCAACGGTGGGTGGACAATAGACAACACCAAGAAGTGCCTTGGCGCCTTTGACGTAAACCTCCAAAAAGAGGTACTCAGCGGAAGCATGGTTTTGTGAGGGAGATGAGGCAATGATTTTGAATGGTAAATCGCTACGAAGATAGATAGCTACACCACCCCCTCCCCTTCCAATCCTATCATTGCGGATAAGAGTGAAACCTGGGAGGGAGTAGGTGGTGGAGAGAAGATGAGGTTTGAGCCAACTCTCAGACACCAAAACGGCATGGACATTGGCGTCGGTAAAGGTATCCAACAGATCACTGTAGTGACTTGGGACACTTTGAGCATTTATATGGCAGACATTAAACAAATGACCTTTCTGTTGACCGAAGATCCGACGCACAAAGTCACCAAGGGTGTCAGTCAAGGAGCTAAAACTTGCATTAGCAGATGAGCTAGAGGAATCAATGGCAGAGTGAAAAGAATCATCATCAGACAACATAAAATAAAATTAATATAAATATAAATAACTGATAAATAAGCAAATGAACTATTAATTAAAATGCTTTAGGTGCAATACCAACATCTGTGCACCACCCACCAGCAGCACTAGTATAGTTGAACCTACATGGATCTTTCGGCATGTGGCCAAAATCGGAACTAAGGCGTCTAGTTTTCCAAAATCGTCGAAAGATAATCAAGCGCCAAAAGATCCCTGTAGTACTGTACAGAATTAACAAAACTAGAAAAAATATATAAATTTGGAAGAGGAAACAGCATACAAACATGAACACAAAATATTATGAAAAAGCAAGGAACAAAACGATACGTGACAAAGTTACATTGGCAAAACGGAACGCGATCGTGGAACAAGGGAAATGGGACGTCAAAATTTAGGCAAATTCAAGATTGACAGGTGACAGTGACAACTAATGACAAAACACAATTATTAAACAAATTATCAACAGAATGTGATGTAGTTTTGAGGTGATAAAGAGAAATAGTAAGCAGGTAGACGTGTAAGATAACAAACATATTTACGTGAACTGACGTCCCAACAAAAAAGTGATTAAAAAGATAAAGAAACATAATACAAATAGGTTGCAAACACTTAAGTTTTACGCATTCGACTATCAGGTTTGCCTCCAGTACCAACAGATGAGTCCCCAGTCTTCTTAGGGTACTTAGTTAACAAGGGATTGAGTTCCTCCAAAGAACAAATCTTATGCCGTGTTCCGTCGGAGGATCTGATGACAATAACCCCGTCCTGAGTCCAGCATGCTGGCATCCCGAAGTGCAGGCGCGCCCTGCTGAATACAGCTTGCCTAGACCGGGTCAAGAACTCCTTGACTGTGACCGTGGAGCCCTTCAGTGCAGACTTTGCCTTCCAAACAGTGGATTTCTGGTCAAAATTGGAGAACCTTACCAATATGGGTCTGCTAGTTGTTGGTCCCTTGCTTGATGCTCCAAGTCTGTGGCACACTTTGATGGAAGATGCAGTGATGTCAGGCAGGGCCAGTTTTTTCTTTAGAACATCCAAAACAAGAGCCCCACAATCCTCTTTGTCTGCTTCCGGAAACCCAGTGAAAATGAGAGCTTTCCGACGAGATCTTGTCTCAAGTCCATCAACCGCTCTAGAGCACTCCGTGATCTGCTTCCTAAGAAGTCCCAGCACGCCGAATATAAGCTCACGAAATGACCGGAACTCATCAGCAATCTTTGCAACAGTGTCCTTTGCGGGTCCAGCAGTTTGAATCTGTGCTTCAAGCTCACCCATCTTCTTAAGGAAGCACTCCTCGAGGTTCTTCTGAGCCGATACAATATCATCCAGTTGAGACGACATGGTAAAATGTGCAGAACTTGTAGTGACTTAGTGTACTAGTGAGAAGCTGGCAGGTGGAGTAGTTATAAGTGCTTGCTTTACATGGGATGTTTCACCAATGTAAGTGCTGCTTATCCAGTAGTTTTGCAACAAATATTGAACTCGAAAGCAAGTAAAAATTGGTTGCCTGTAAAGTCGGTATACGGGCGAAAGTTTTACGTGACAACGACTTTGCGTGCCTTTCACTTTTTATGTCTGTCTCTCTCGCTCTTAGGCGGGCTAACCATGCCCGAGTGGAAGGGACGCGTGCCTCTCACTCGCTCTCATTGTGAGCGCATAACGTGAGCGGAGCGTAACGCAGTTTCTTGAAGTGTCACCCGGCAAACCAATTTATAAGACGTTGTCACGTCAAAATATTTAATAATAATTTAAATTAAAATAGATTTACGAAGATGCGTGTTAACTTTTTTGCACCTACCCACAATCCCCTTTAAAATTTTATTCGTCTAAGGGACGAATGTTTATAAATAGATACACGATTGACGAAGTACGGTTGCAATTTTTTAACACGTTTTTTATGCTTTCTAGTTTGATGAAGTAAACGGTAAGTTTGTGATAATATTACTAATTATTCCACTATATTTTATTTAGTAACATCGTGTATAATATTACATGTAAACATCCGCATTTTTTCTTAAAAATCTTTTATTTTGTTTTAGAAATGGACGCTCAAGATCGGCAAATGGAGCATTATTTGAATTGTTTATCCGATTCTGACGATGACGGTTGTACCTCGACTCAGCGAGTAGACGCGGGCTTGAGCGACATCGAGGATCACGTCGATATTGAAGACGAGATCCCGACTGATTCCGACGGCAATGAAACTCAAGATGATGAACAACCGATTGGTTTACGTCAGCAGCGCCGAAGTGGTGTCATCTTATCTTCTGATTCGGAAGCTGAAGAACCAGGTACGTCAGGTAGCTCCGCTCCATCACAACGTCTAGTTATTCCATCTGCTCGCAATCTTAGAGGAAAAAATGGCCATAAATGGTCTTCAATTCCTTTTCAATCTGCGAATACAAGAACCCAGGCCAGAAATATCGTACACGTGATTCAGGGTCCGACAAATAATGCGAAGGATATAACGGAACCAATTGATTGCTTCTCTATTTTTATGAAGGCTGATATGATACGTAATTTAGTTGGACACACAAACGAAGAAATTGTATTGAGAAGTTCAAAATATAAAGAGCAAACCGCAACAGTTTCATCAACATGCAAAGAAGAATTGACTGCTTTGTTAGGATTGCTTCTGCTGTCAGCTGCGAAAAAAGACAATCATCTCACCAGCTCGGAACTATTTGATCCTACATTTAGTGGAACCCGATACATATCGGTAATGTCGCGGGACAGATTTGATTTTTTGTTGAACTGTTTGAGATTTGACGATAAGTCAACAAGAGATAAACGTAAAGCACAAGATAAACTCGCGCCCATCAGAGACCTGTGGGAAGTATTCATTCAGACGTGCAGGGACAGCTATAAAGCTGGAACTTATGTTACCGTAGATGAGCAGTTACTTGGTTTTCGAGGACGTTGCCCCTTCAGAATGTACATTCCGTCAAAACCTAATAAATATGGCCTAAAAATCCTGATGCTATGCGATGCTAAAACTAAATATATGATAAATGCAATGCCGTATGTTGGAAAAGTTGAAACAAATGGTGATTCACCCGGATCTTATTATGTCAAGACTTTATCTGAAACTTTGTGGGGCAGTAATCGTAATATAACCATGGACAATTGGTTTACGTCTGTCCCTTTAGCCCATCAGTTACTAAACGAACCATATAAACTTACAATAGTAGGAACCCTTCGAGCAAACAAACGTGAAATACCACCTGCAATGCTTGATATCAAAGAAAGACCAATAGGTTCGTGTATGTTCTGTTATGATAAACAAAGCACGATGGTATCTTATAAGCCTAAAAAAAACAAGAACGTTCTCTTGCTTTCTACCACTCATGGCAATGGTACTATTGCATCTTCTGGGAAACCAGACATCATTGAGTTCTACAACCCGACTAAAGGCGCAGTGGATACCTTCGATCAAATGTGTAGTGGTATGTCTTGCAGCAGAAAGACGCAAAGATGGCCACTGTGCTATTTCTATGGTATACTCAATATGGCAATGATAAATTCGTATGTTGTTTACGTACATAACCTTGTAAAACAAGGTAAAAAACCAGCCAGCAGAAGATGTTTCATAAAAGATGTTTCAGAGAAAATGACCGAACCGTGGTTACGTAAGCGTCGCGAAATGCCAACTTTGAGGAGATGCCTAAAAAGGAAGATTGCAGAAGTTTTGAATGAAACGCCTACCAGCGATACGCCTGGTCCTAGTGGTACCCAAAAAAAGATTTGTAGCTTCTGTGATTACAAAAAGCGTCGAATGACGAGGTTCCAATGTAACCACTGTAAAAAATTCATGTGTATGGACCACCGTGGCCTGATGTGTTTGGAATGTTCAGAATAAATATATTTTTGTTGTGTTACATAAGTTTTAAATAACTCAATAAAGGATTTAAACAATGCAACTAAGTATTTGTTTTCTTTCATTAACAAAATCATGAATATCCATACCTGAATGTGTTCGTCTGTGAGACGAATGTTTATTAATAGTGTTACTTCTACATATGTTTATGAATCTAGGGTTAAATAAAACGTTGCCCCACACTAGGAATTTCTCCTGTGTCGTGGGTGCGTTTTACAAACATTTAAACTCACATACACAAACAGCCAGACCCGACAACACAGTTACAGAGTTAAGGGTGGTATGGTCATTTTTTATCTATTTTATTATATAACTTTAAACTATTAATTTTAATATAATAATAAATAAATGAGGACCTCACAACAAGCCTTTTCATTTGATATTAAGTCACACGGTACAGTTTGCATCGCTTTTATTTAAATTGAATAATCTGCTTTCCAAAAGTGACCCCTATATTAATAATTAATTATTTTATTTAAGTTACATTCAGGCTGTCACAGACGGACAGATAGGCAGACACGAGCCATTCCGAGAAAATTTGACCAGTCGTTACTGAGCTGGACAAAATGCCACTTTTATTTCACTACACTAAACGGACGTGACGAACTCCCGCTTTACTAACAACAATGACGAAATAACCAATATTCTTTATTCTTTTAGAGGGAATCATTATTTCATTACGTACGCAGATATATAAAATATAAATCGCAAATTAAAGAATGTTCTAAGAACTTCCCAGTAGCACGTAGTACCTGTAGTTCGTACGCCTTTCGTCACCGATTACCGCGTCACGGTTGCCCGATGGGTAAAAAGAAATGGCTGATCTACCATAATCAAAGTCAAAATCAAATAATTTATTTCAATTAGGCACAAAAAAGGCACTTTTGAACGTCAACATTTAAATAATAATTGATTCTAGTTGCCCCTTCCAAAAGGTAGTTTTCGTATGGAGAAGAATGGGCAAGAAACTCCACCGTTACTCTTTTAAATTGTTTTCACAATATCTTGTATACATCAATTATATAATTATATGTGAAGACGATGCACCTAGAATAAGATTACTATACCACGTTAGGTAAAAATAATGAAAAATTAAGGAATTACAGGTAAATTAATCATGTGATAGATGCATGGTGCTCACATATTTACAAACATTGTAAAATTATACGATATTCCTAGCATTTTTACAACTAATATAACTCAGTGTGTGAGTTCGAGTAATCACAGAAATATGAATAATGACGTTACCATGAAAATAAAATAACTTGTTTGGGTAGCTTTGTACTATTGAAAGCAAATAAAACAGTAGTGACTAAAGTGGACTGTCCACCTTGGTGCTAATTTGATTATGATTATTTTATGAATTTAATAGTAATACAATAAGATTCGCTGCTGAGGTGTGTCTTTAAAAACCATGAACATCGCTTAGTTAATGTTAGCGACAGGTGTGACATGCTATAATTGCCTGTTTTGCTTCTTATTTTTAATCAGATATATTAGCAACAATTGACTCTTATACTTTTTTTTAAAGCATAAGAACTAAACGGTAGATTAAAAAACTGCATTCAATAGAGAATAAGAATGTCTTGTAAATTGTTTGTAAATGTTTGTGACAGTACTTTTTCCTTAGGGTCAATATTTTTTCTCAGAATGGCTCACATCATCATGAATGATTCTATAAGGGTTCCGTTTCTTCATTCGGACGTACGGAAGCCTAAAAACCGATTTTAATTCGGCTAAAAATGCAGCCAACTTATTGGGAAAATTGTAATTCGACTTCCACTTTGACTTCCAAACTTGCATTAGTTCAACCTGATCCCATAAAGTCTGTGCTATTACTGAAAGAAGCTTTTTATGTTAATAAAAACTTTTTCTAGCTTGCTGTATAAGCGGTACTAAAACCCGGGAGTTTTATATAATTATAACCGTTTTTTTAAACTTATCTTGTTAAGGAAACGAATTTTTCATAATATGGCCGCGTCTTAAAAAACACAATCGCAACACGGGTATTCGATCACCGCGTTCATTATTTTCGGCGAACACGAACGCTTTGTCGTGTCAACAAAGGGTGCCTTCCGGTTTTCTAGAGATATTATTCAATAGTCCAAATAATTTAATTTTGAGTAAATACATTCAGTAGTTTTTTCATAATATCTATACGCCCAAAAGTTTGTTCATGAAATTTATTTTTTAATTTTTTTAATTATATTTTTTTTCTTTTTTTTTTTTTAGTTTTTTTTTACGCTCGCTTTCGTTATAAATCATTGTCTATTTCACTAAATAAATTAATAAATATATAAATAAATAAATGAAAAATAGATAAATAAATCCTAAATATATAAAACTAAATAAATAAATAATTAGACTAATTAGCATGCATATTAGTTACGCCCACCAACGAGTTCGAGCCGTCGATTAGTGTACCCTTAAAAATGCATATTCGCGTTCGAACGATCGATCGATCGAACGATCGCGTTTGTTAGGATGCGGGATGCCTTACTGGTTTTGACAACGTTGTTATCAAATTAATATGTATAAAGGACATTACTGTCGTGGCCTGCAACAGAGAACTGTACATTGAATATTTTTGAAGAAAAGTAATTGTACGAGACCGGTACTAATGCCGAAAATTAAGTTTTTAAAATTTTTGTCTGTTTGTATGTTTATCTGCTTGTCTGTTGGTCTGAATGTATATTCTAGCATGACGCAAATTCTGGTGGATAGATTCTGTTAAAATTTTACACAGATATTCCCTATAAGTCTGGTCACTGTAGGGTATAAACTAGTTTATTACTATTATTATATTACTATTACTGTAGCAATATTACGTTATGTTCGTATTCTTCTCCGAAAATTGTAAAAGGACGCGACAAAAGGTTAGGATATTGCAGATAGTTACCGATTTAACTTTTTAAATGATTATCATCACGCTATACCTTAATGGAGCTAAGTAATCAATCATGAACTATATAAGAACTATTTTAGGCTATTTTAGCAAAATTTCGACAAAGCAAATAACTAAGCGGTTAGACGGTTGCTTTGCAAAGCTGTGGTTGTAAGCTCGATTCCCACCTACCGGTATATTTTGTGATTCTTTTTTTTACAGTCTGTGATACTAATATACAGTATATATAATAGTTAGTAGATCGTATTAATTCACTGAAAAAGGATTTTTTATTATCAGAATCTGTTATGTAGTTAAAAAAAAAAATTACAAATTTTAATATTGTGCCTGTCTGTTATTGACGTAAATATTAGTTCTAGTGGACCAGGACTAATGCTAGCTAGGTACATGTCCTTGTTTGTGTTTCTGTTGAGGAGCCATTAAAAAAACCCGCAGTGTAAAATCAATGCAACATTATTTACAAACTTATTCAGTTTTATTGCTCACACTTTACACATAGTCATATTAAAAGACAAAGCATCAAACTATTTAAAGAAAAGTTTGTATATTGTTGCACGAACTTTTCCACATTTATTCTTATACAACAAAAATTAATTTAACAACTTCTTTTGTTTTATAATTTATTTATTTAATTAAAAGTTTTTGAGCTGAATGGAAAGTTTTCTAAGCGATCTATCATCTTAAAGTTCGTTGCAAAAGAGCATAAAGAGTTTTACTAACAACTTTTTAGTTATGAACAAGTTCTGTTATTGGAAGATTGTTCTAGCGGCGATAATTCCGAAAGAACGCCAGGCATTAAGGTTCGCTTGTGATGCTGTCTTTTTCTCTTTGCTGTGGCAAGTTTTTATATTGCTAGAATAACTCTTAGTAATGTTAACGTTAGTAGCTAAGTTTGTGTTTGAAAATATCTAACTGAATATAGGTAGTAGATAAACACCTAAGTACTATCGCGGACACCGGCGCCTGACCACTTTTCGACCTTATTACCTAAGCATATATAAGGTCGAAAAGTGGTCAGGCGCCAGTGTCCACGATAGTACATCTCAAAACATGGCTTGTGTATTCCAGAGCTTTTCCATTACAGCTGTTATAAGCATCTGCGGTAAAATCCCAGTCTCAATAAAACGCAGACCAAAAAAAAAAAAAACTATTTATGCACACATATGTAAACAGACAAAGAAGAAAGGAACAGAAAAATACGTACAAAGACAATGCTTATTTCTAAAGAAATCTCTTCCAGCATACCTGCGATGGGAAAGTAGATAAAAAGAGATGTAGACGTGTGTAACAGTAGAAGAGAAAATATAAGTGAAAGAAAAAAAAAACATTTCACAAATTTAAATATAAACACCATATGAGAATATATTTGCATACTTTCTTAAATAAATATGACAACAATTATAATTTAATTTAAAATAGCTATGCAACTATGACGAAGTGGAAAAATAATGTCATTTCAGTCTTCTTTTAAATGCTTCAACATTTTGATAGTCCCTAATGTCAGGTGGAAGTGAATTTCACAACCGAACAGCGTGCACAGTGAAGAAGTAGGAGTAGAAGTCGGTTCAGTGGGGAGGGGAATTTAGGAGGTTTCTAAGAATAGAATAGCGTTTCCCGCAGATAGGATGAGGTTTTAGGGTTGTGAGGGATGCTAAATAGCAGACACAATATCCGCGAGTTCCTGCGAAGTCGAATAGGGAGCCACTTGAAAATCTTGAGAAAGTTAGAAACGTGATCATATTTTTTAAGGTTAAAAACTAAACGAATACAGATATTTTGGAAACGCTCAAATTTATTTAAAAGCTCCTTGGTGGCATACAAATAACAAGCATCAGCGTAGTCTATGATGAGCTGTATGAGAATTTGTGCAATCCCGAGATTTTGGTGTTCAAAGGCAAGAAGCTCTGGAGGCATTTCAACGACTTCAAAGTGTAGTGCACTTTGCGACTGACTTGAGCAACATGGGCAGTGAAACTGAGAGTTCAATCAGAACACCATTCAGACAGAGTGGAGATAGCGACGCAACATCTAGCCTAGTCCACATATACATGCCGCCAATAATTATGGCCTGGGATTTCTTAGTGTTGATTTGCAGCCCAAAGGGCGGTCCTTTGAGCTGCAAATCAACACTCACTAATACAATCCTGGTTATCAATTATCTATAAAACATACAATTATGATGTATAAAATTAATCGAAACATATTTTTTTTTTTTTATGCAACGTTCCCCCACACTATAAATTTCTCCTGTGTCGTGGGTGCGTTTACAAACATTTAAACTCACATACACAAACAGCCAGACCCGGAACAACTAATACATACAAATATTTGTTCCGTGCGGGAATCGAACCCGCGACACGCAGCGCAGCAGTCAATCGCTTAACCACTGCGCCAACCGTGCCGTTAATTTGCATTAGCAACATTTATATTTTTAGCACAAATTTTTATATACTGGTAACATTGAGTCTAGTAGAATCTTCTCAGTGATAGGTGCTGTTTGCTGTTATGTAAAAACGTTACTATTTTGGAAAACTGAAAAAAATCTACAAGCATTATATTATACACTGGTTAACATTTATTTTTTATCAAATCTATTCAAAAAGAGCTAATTTATTCTTCGTAAACAGGAACAAAAAGTGATTTGAATTTGGAATGTGGATATTGTTAGTAATAGTTCCAATCACCAAAGAGATCAATCATGAACATTGTACGAACAAGTAACAGGCTGGCAAGAGAGAGAGAAAGTATGAATTTGATCAAAATGAAAATACAAATGAAAATTTTCAAATGTTTCATCATTGCTGTCATTTACATAGTTTTCGAGAATGCTAAAGCTGATAGTGAGGTCAAAATGTAAGTCCAAGATGATGGCTTTAAAAATTTTCAAATTTATCAGCATGGGTATCGTTTTCACGGTTTTCAAAGAACCACTCTCGCCTTAAACATTGCTGTTTGCTCCCTAGGCAAACAATGTACTATGTTATCATCATAATTCGAGTTAAATTATCTTTTCTATAAGCACGTGTATCTGTGACAATAAAACCATTTGTCTTTCTTATTGTGTTCCTGGTGAGAAACGGAATAGCAAAGCGATAATAAGTCAAAACTAACTTGTGAATTAATTTCATTAGTCTACACCTACAATTTATAATTTATATAAAAAGATTTCTATAAATGAATAAATTCTAAAATACCTGAACCGATTTAAAAAATCTTGCACCAGTAGAATGCTATATTATCACTCAGTAACATCAGTAACATAGTCTATAATTTATAAAGACATCACGCGGGCGAAGCCGATGGCTGAAGCCAGTATTGAATATAAGTAAATATTGAAAACCATATTCTGTTAAAGGTACCGACTAAAATAATTAAACTGTTGAAATTCCCTGACATTTTAATTTTTACTCGAATACGAGACATTGTTACAATTTTAAATTGGATTATTTTAGTCTTTAGCTGGTACCTACGCTCAAAAAGGAATATTTAAATTGAGTATTGCATTTTAACTCATCACTTTTCTGAATATATTTTATTATTTAAATTGCTGGCTAGCTTAAAGATTTTAAAGTCATCAATTTATTAGCTTTTTTGCCCCATTTACACGATTCAAGTATCTTACCTTTTGCATACAATACCATTGAATAAATTTGTTACTTCAATTATTGTGACTTGCGACGTTTTTACACTGTTTAGATAGCGCAACGTTTATT
This sequence comes from Xanthia icteritia, assembly GCA_949128155.2. NCBI lineage: Eukaryota > Metazoa > Arthropoda > Insecta > Lepidoptera > Noctuidae > Xanthia > Xanthia icteritia. The sequence goes on from OX421937.2 coordinate 4,144,654, forward strand.
CTTGCTCCAACTGGAGGCTTTTTATATTCAATTTTGTCCGACCATCGTTTGTACATTTTTTTGAATTATACCTAAACAAATACAGAAAAACATTTTTTTGGCGTAAATAAGGAATATATTTTAACAGATTAAAAAGTAACATAACATTAAAACACCTATTATGGTCATGTGTGCCTCATCTCTTCGCCAAATAGGTTCACCTATTACTTAATTATAACAGCTGTCAATGGCTACTCCTTCGTTTGGAGCCCGAACCGCCTCCCAAATTTTCACAATAATGCATCAAGTTTTTTTGCCACAATTGAATTATGAGTAACGCGTGTGGAACTGTTAAAATAATAGCAAATAGTTATTTGCCTTTTAAAACTCAGTTTTCCACATGAGCCACTTGCAACTATGCATTGCAGACAGGCCTTATTTATAAAGAGAACCGGTATTGAGGAGCGCCTTTCAAGTCCGAAAACAATAAGAAGCTCTCAACCGAAAATTGAATACCCAACATAATTATATTTCCCTTTTATTATCTTGTTCGCGAAAATGAAAATGAAAGAAATACGTACTTGACAATCCTTGGAACTGGCAGGCCAGATATGCTGAAGAAATTAATCAATTTACCGAAGGGTTCAGAGTTCAGGTTTTTTTATAACAGGCTCGCGATATCGGAAATACTTATCTATCTTATAGTTTTTATATCATCATCATCATTTCAGCCGAAAGACGTCCACTGCTGGACATAGGCCTCCCCCAAGCACCGCCACTTCGACCGATTCTGTGCCTCCCGCATCCAGCGGATTCCTGCGGCCTTTACAAGGTCATCAGTTCATCTTGTGGGAGGCCTTCCCACGCTACGTTTTCCGGTACGCGGTTGCCACTCCAGAACCTTTCAGCCAACTGTTCTGCGAGCAATTTAGCCTGCCCATTGCCACTTAAGTTTGGCAATTCTTCGGGCTATGTCGGTTACCTTGGTTCTCCTGCGGATCTGTTCATTTCTGATTCGATCACGTAGGGAAACTACAAGCATAGCCCTCTCTATTGCCCTTTGGGTGACTTTTAGCCTTCTGATAAGGCCTATTGTGAGTGACCACGTTTCAGTACCGTAGGTTATCACTGACAACATGCACTGGTCAAAAACTTTCGTCTTGTTTTAGTTTTACATTGTATTTTTTTTTTTTTTTCGTTTTTCAATGAGTGTGTGTTTAGTTATATTTGAGATCTCCTGTGCTTGTCTCAATAAATACTTTTCTTTCTTTCTTTCTTCAGACACTGCGGTATGTGGGACGAGATGATATGAACTGACTTACTTTACCACATAAGGGATAATCACAAGATCGTCTTATTCGCAGATGACACTTCCTTCATTTTTTAAATCAAACGTCAGTTAGTCAACTTTGAACAAGTTAACGATGCACTCTCTAAAGTTGTGCATTGGTTTAATGTAAATAATCTACTCCTGAACGAAAAAAAGACTAAACTCCTTAGATTTTTAACGCCAAATGTCAGGCAGATAACTACCAATGTTCAAGTTAATGGAATAGATATAGACCCTGTTGAGTCAACAGTTTTTCTTGGAATAACTATTGACGGTAAATTACAATGGAGCCCACACATAGAAAAATTGTCAGGAAGGCGTAGTTCGGCCGCCTATGCTTTTAAAAAAATTAGACAGATAACTGACGTAGATACAGCCAGAATTGTTTATTTTAGTTATTTTCATAGTCTTATGTCTTATGGGATTTTTTTCTGGGGAACCTGTGCGGACATTAGTACTATCTTTGTTCTACAGAAAAGGGCTGTTCGAGCCATTTACAACCTAGGTCCGTGGGATTCCCTTCGAAAAAAAATCTGAGAAATAAACATTCTAACTGTAGCCTCACAATATATTTTTGAAAACCTATTGTATATACACAAAATATAAAATTTTAAGAAAATGACCGATATTCATAGTTTATGTAAATACCAGGAATAAACAAAACCTTGTTGTACATCGCACACGTCTCCACAGAGTAGGGACCTCGTTCATGAGCAATGTATACGCTTTTACAACAAACTTCCCATTGACATTCGAAACTTACCCATTAAACGATTTCAAAGCTGTATTAAAACCAAACTTTGTAAAAGAGGGTACTATAAAATTTCAGATTATTTAGAAGATAAAAAAGCGTGGGATTGAGCTGCTTGCTCTGCTAAGCCTTGTGATAAAACCATAAAATTTGACATTTTAATTATTATGTAAATCATAAAAAATACCAGTTTTATATACATATTGACATTGTTGAAAATTATATACAAAATAACATGATTACTTTGAAAAGTATTATATTGTTTTAATTATTGTGAATGTAAGGACTATGTGGATATTTTATTTTTATTTGTTTTCCTCTTTCATAATTTTTTTCTTTCTCAGTTAGTTTTAATGATGGTCTGGCAGTTTGAGTACTTTATGCGGCCTACCCAAATGTCCTTTCTTTGGTATTGTTCGTCGAGTTGAGCTCCACGATTACTGACAAATGCTTGCACTGACAGGACAGGTCCACTCAAATCTGTGTGGTTCTTTCCTCAAAAGACCATTTCAGACACTAATGTACATGGTCCTCATATAGCCTGACCAAGATTATGTCTGGACTTTAAAAAAGACTGTGACCTCTGACTTTGTTTCGGTCTTTCTTCTCAGAGTAGTCAGATAGGAAACACCGAACTTATCTAACATTTTTTTTAATTTTTTTATATGCCGTGTAAATGTGATTGCAATATCCTATTTACAGAATAAACAATTTCATTTCAGATCATTTCATTTATTGCGTAGCTTCCCGAACGCTGCCCAGCCGAGTAGGATTCGACGATTTGATTTCTTTCTCGAGGTTGGACTGTTTGTCCTTGCAAAGACCTTGGAGCCCTTATTCCGCTTTATCGCGTCATTAATGCGGTCTGGTTCTTGTTTCCATTTGTAAGACGGGGTCTTGAAGATCTTGGACCCGACCGTATGGACAGTTTCCACGAACCCATCGTTAAAATCGTCCAAGGAGCTCCCTAGGCACTCAAAAGATTCTGAAGTTTGAGCTGAAAGCTCTCGAGGTTTTGGACTTGGATAGGTGATGAGTGGAGCAAATACTTCATCAGTCGAGATCTTTCCAGCTTGATATTTAAGTTCAATGTGCCTCTTACCGTGCAGTGATCACTTCCGGTTTACACCGCGTTGATCACAGAGACATCATTGAATATTTGCTTCTTCGTCGACATAATGAAGTCAATCTCATTTTTTGTTGCACCATCAAGGCTCCGCCAGGTCCACCTTCTGTGCTCACGTTTTCTGAAGAAGGAGTTCATCATAAAGAGGCCTTCCTTCTCCATAAAACTGGCCAGAAGATGACCCCGGTGGTTCTGACGTCCAACTCCAAATTGCCCCCACTCGCAGCTCATCATCGTTTCATTTGCCCAGTTTCGAATTGAAGTCCCCCCCCATGACAACGGTGAAGTGAGTTTTAGAGCCATGCATGGCTCTAGAAATATCCCCAGACATGGTCTCTACCTCATCATCAGGGTGTGACGAGGTCGGGGCGTAAACCTGTACGACCTTCAGCGAGTATAATGTATAATGTACACCACCCTGGTCGCCATACTCTTGATTTTCACCATGTTGCTCACAAGGGACTTATGGACGATAAACCAACTTATGGACACCACCTTGGGACTGCTGGTCACCCTCCCAGAAATAGAGGAAGTTCTCGGGAGGATTATCAAGTCCTCCCCCTCTCTTCGGACTTCCGATAAACCTACTATACCCCATCGTAACCAGCTCAATTCTTCCTCGAGTTCGATGATCTTCTCGTCGGTCCAGAGTGTACGCGGGTTATATGTTGCCACATCCAGTTTCCGGTGATTGTAGTAGCCGGATCTCTTCCGGGGATTCTTCGCACCCCTTGCTTCACCGTGGCCTTGACCACTATACAGTTACTTTGGTGGGAATGTTTCTTTGTCATTAACACTATCCCATGTACAAACTCCACAAAAACCACAACAAACAAATATCTAATCGAGTTTAATATTATTTGCTACACATCTATCTATTTTTATTTAAATATAAAACACTTACACACTATAAAACTGATTTCACGTCCTCGTAACATAAGGTCCAGTTGAAAACCAGCGTCAGACACTAGTTGTCTGGCATTTATGCTGAACTGGGCCTATTTGGCGCAGCCGTGAGGCACACAATACTGTTTTAAGCTTTCTATGTTTTATTTGTTTTTTGTGTGAATATTGTGTGCCTTGATCTGAGTCAAATAAATTTATTTTCTTTTTTTCACTACCGTAGCCAAGGGTAGCCGAGCACTAGGGGCCATTTCTTTTTGGTGCTTGTCATTTTTAGGGGGTTTGCCATAATCACGCACGGCAGGTGGGTTGGCGATCGCATTACGATGTTAAAATGCATAGAAAACGCTGCTACCCATTCTCTAGTAAGTCACTTATTCGCCTTTTACGACACCCATGGGAAGGAATAGGGTAATGCTATTCTTTAAGTCCATCACACGGACCAAATTTGAGTTTTTATATATCAAGAATAAAAAGTCCTTAATTATTTTCCAAAAATAAATTGTTTTCTTATTGAATTTTAAATATTCTTTTGTTTTTTTCTCCCTTCTCAGAAGCAGCCCGGAGTCAAAAATTTTGCCCGGTTGGTGGCAGAAGGCTCGTCCCCTATAACGTGGGACTTAAACATAAGTGGTGAATCGGTTAGGTAGAGGTATATTAAATGCACCTCTACCTAACCCTTCTGGGAAACAGGCGTATTATATTAAAATATTCTGTCCAAATATTCGCTCTATTTGTTCTCAAAACATAATTTAATTATAACTTTACTCACTTCGATTTAGAATTTTCCCAGGAGTTTATCGTGGGAAAATTCCAACTAACTAATTGGTAACTAATTAAAACACTGATTTAATAACTTTTCGACATTATTTATGAATATTTGCTCAGTATGAAAATTCGGAGAAAAGGGGTAGTGTACTTTTTTAGATATACAAAGCAAAAATTTGAGATGGAACAATGTGGAATAAAAACAAACAATGTTATACCATTAGAACAGAATAGGTATTTAAAAAAGCTTAATTTGCAGACAATGGCCCACCTTTCGTCTTGCGCCGCATGCCCTGACACCCGCACTCGTGAGGATATAATGGCTGCGTCAGCGACAGGCATTGCAAAATGTTGGGGCAAATATACAAATTTAAAGAATAATATGTATTTTATTTGTTATTTTTGCCATCGACACGCTAAGATGAAGAAGATATATCTATATATATATATATATATATGTCAAAATATTCTAAATAAAAAAATGTCAAAGTGAATGCCTAAATTACAGTTGAAAATTAAAGCATTCTTTTATTTACTGGATTAATAATAACAAACGCAAATTCGTCAATTCGAATTACATAATTTATTTCTGATTTTTATTTTGAAGCCTATTTGTGTTGCGGTCTTGCTTGCCAGTACATTCACATTCGTTTGTTGAGACGCCTATAAATATACCAAAAAAGTATATATGCTTAATTATAATTTTTTTGCCCCACACTAGGAATTTCTCCTGTGTCGTGGGTGCGTTTACAAACATTTAAACTCACATACACAAACAGCCAGACCCGGAACAACTAATTGTAGGTCATACAAATATTTTTTCCGTGCGGGAATCGAACCTTAACCACTGCGCCAACCGTGCCGCAATTGATGAGCCACTATCAAACTTTCCAATTTTGCAGTATTCAACATTCACGAGATAACTCGATTAAACACGAACTCAAACCGCATGCTCGTCAACAAGAAGAAAAATTACTAATAATCGGAAATAGTCTTATCCATAGAGGTTGAAGGTTGACTAATAAGTTGTCAATGATAAATCAATACAATGTTGCATACGTTTATCCAATCTATTTGATATTGACCTACTTTGAATTAGAGCTCTTTAAATACTTGTTATTTCTGAAAAACAATCCGAAGATTGTGACAGTTGAAAACTTGAAGTGCCGATGTTAGAGACGATCATTTAGAATTTTTGTGAATCTTAGCCGAAGTTATTTACGCGATATTGTCAACTGCAATTTCCAAAGAAATTCGCCATAGAATTGTAACAATGCATCAGCAGGGTCTGTGTTGTGTGCAACAATTATCATAATATTGTCATGAACATCATTTTGGACGCTACGCGTTCGGGTGAAATCGTGGGTCCGAGTTTTTCCGATATCGAAATAACCAATCATAATTTCTCCGTAAGCTAACGTTACTATCGCTACGCTAAAACAATTGTCGCTGGGTTATGGTTGCTAGACCTACAATTGGTTGACTTTGGGTAGTCACTCTGCTGTCAAGTTTGTAGTTCTGGCTCTCAGGTTAGCCAACGTGAATATAATAGCGTTAATATTGCATGAAATTTTATTCTTCTACAATACGAAGACGTATTACTCTCCGTGTCTGGATCTACGAGTATAATCGACTAAAACCGATACGCATTACACGGCTAAAATGCGAACAGTGGCTCATCAATTAAAGTCCGTGACTGTACCTACAGTAGACCCACATTTCGCCAGTTATGTTTAAGCCCTATGTAATAAGGGGCGAGCCTATTGCCATCAAGCGAGCACAAATCCAGACTCCAGGCTACTACTGAGGAATTCTAGATAGAAAACCCAATAACATTTACACAAATAAATTGAGTAAATTGATTTTTGTTTTTTGTGAAGTGAACCATTTGAGAGTTCAGTCTGTAGTATTAGCAATGGGACATCGCACCATTAATCTATCTATGTTAATTAAGCATAAACCGATTAATGATGTGATGTCTTAAGAAACGAGCGAGCCTTACAGTAGTCGCTTATAATATGTAACATCTGACATCTTGGCTGATAGTACCAACCTCTCGCAAAATGGATTGGTACCATCTGACGGCCACCTCCAGCACCGCTCTCGCTCATTAGTCAAATCAAATACTTGGCTTCCCCAGCTTCCTGTTACACACTTCCGTCCCTTTTCACGAAATCACTCCCACAAATTGCAGGAAAGCGAGAGGAAAGATGTTACACGTCAATTTAAAAAATTGGAAATGTTCCACGGGATTTTTTCTCTTTCTGTCTATCTGTTTGTAACGTGAGAAGATCTCGAATATTTCAATTGACGTACAGTGCCTACTAAATTTAATGTAAATTTTATCTTGCTCCGTACATAAACAATGTAGGTACTTTTCCGATTATAAACTGCCAATATTATCAATAAAAATAACGGTTCTAAAAGGTTATTATTTATCAAATATATCCGTTTTTGAAAATATATTTTTACTTTTTCGTTCCATGAGCGTAGCGCTCATAATGATTAGTACTTACAAATAAAATCAAAACTTTTCCACATAAACTAAAAAAAGTCCAACAGTAAGTAACCCCATAATAATAACATATGCATCCCTACAGGTACGCCCACCTTTTTGAAAAAAAATGTTCCACCGTATTTCCAAAGGAAAATATCAAATTCTAACAGGCGATAGCGTTGTTAAAATCTAAAATTCCAATTCAATTGAAATCAAATGGAATATTGTTTGCGTTATTTTTTTACGTTGACTAGTGGAATCCTACAGGAAATATTTGTGTACAAAAAACTCAGGCTCACGTATACATTGCCTGTAGTTTTTCTAGTAAAAAAATGGAAGTTCAACTTTTTCAATCAATGGCAAATCAAAGTTATGGTCCACCTTCGAAATTGGGCGGTTTATTCTACAAACATTTAAAAATACCTGACTTAAATTCCGTACGTCCTTTTTGGGTGACCACTGAAAATCAGTGCTGCAAACTATGGGGGACCCACAGCACAGCACTGATTTTTATCATGCCGAGTGGAAGCTTTCTTGTTACGTCACGACGTGCATCTCATCATCTTTTAAACCCAGTGAATTGACACCATTAATTTGGACTTGCTGTTGTCTATCATTTAAATAAGATTTTACTAAACTGAGCGCAAGTTTACCTAGTCCGTAATGCTCAAGTTTCAAGAGTAAGGTTTCATGATTTACGCAGTCAAATGCCTTCGAGAGGTCGCAAAAAATTCCTATGGCATCTTGAGCCTCCTCCCACGCTTTAAATATGTGTTTTAATAAGGTGACACCGGCGTCAGTCGTACAACGTCCTTTGGTGAAACCATATTGCTGATCGTGTAAGATTTGGTTGGTGTTAAAATGATTAAGCATTTGATTGAGCATTACCTTTTCGAATACTTTGCTGAATACCAGCAGCACGGATACTGGTCTATAATTGTTGGTGTCTTTACTGTCCCCAGATTTAAAAAGTGGTATAACCTTACTGTATTTCATTAAATCCGGGAAGACTCCATAATCCACACATAAACTAAATATTAAAGCAAAGTATGGTGCTATAGTCTCCATTATGGATGTACAAACTTTGATAGATAATCCCCATAGATCTTCGGTCAATTTGATTTTAATTTGCCGAAAAGCTTTAATAACTATCATAGGGTTTATATGTTTAAATTGAAATTCAGCTCCAATTATCTATGTATGATACAATTACGCAACAAATTTTCGAAAACGATTACGACAAATTTGTTTCATTTTTACAGTTCAACAACATTCATTGCATTATTTACGTTGTTGAGCAGATTTTTTTTCGAATATATGAAGCAATGGATTAGCAAATTGTCGCAGATCATAGATCATCTACCTACTACTTTTTTCCGTGTTGGTAATTATATATTTTCGAGCTAACTAAATTGAGTGCTAAATAGATGATGCACGTGTTTCTGCAACAATAAAACATTTTTTCTTTCTTCTATTTCTTTTTTTTAGTCTACCAAATTAACTGTTACCTACCTTTTTTAGACCTAAACCAGTGAACCGATCGTTGCAAAAATTTGACAGATTGCTAGCCTGGTATCTAGAGAAGGACTCGGGCTACTTTTCATCCTGGATATTTCTATAAAAAAAGATGAAATACAAAATACACGCAGACCAAGTCACGGGCAATATCTGGGAATAAAATAATGGGCTAGTTAACGTTAACCAAAGTACTTACTACGTTGAGCACTTGAACTTTCACCCACGATACGTATACACGTGTTTGTTATTTTATCTAGTAAATATATACAGATAACTTAAAAAAAAAAACCGGATTTGTGATGGAATTTTAAACTTCCATTTTAATAATTTGCACAACATTTTATACGTGGGATGTCCACTCGGTAATTTGTTAACCACTTTTGACAACCACTCCCATTAAATTGAACCTTCACTAAGGTTGAAATAAGGGTTTTCTGAAATGACGTTCACTAGGTGGCAGCACCTTGAAGTCAATTCCGGGCACCTGTCAAAAGTGTCAAAGCGCCTATATTTTCTTTAGTTGTGACTGAATGATGAATGAATGAAACGAATGATGGACTTCATCATATATTTTATATTCACTGTTGAAATGGAAGACCTCTTGTCAAAGTGGCGCAAACTTTCATGAAAACTCTCATTATCTGACTCTCACATAGACAAATAAACTTTAATGTTTTATGATTTGCAAGTGACATTCACCCATAGGGTGATCTAGCAATTACGTGGTTGACTATACTTTGCTAATACATACGTTGTTCCATAACGATAAATCAATATTACAACCCACTACAACATTAATCAGTCCAGTAACAATGTGAGCAGCGAAATTCAATTAAGCTACTGTGGCTTCAATATCAGCGTACGAGTACCTACTGATCGTTATCAGTTTAAATAACGACTCGTTCGCTTTTTCTATTTAAAGAAAGCGTCATGAGCGTCGTTATCGCTTAACATCAAAGGGGAAATTTCTGTATTTTTAAAACCAATTTCATTTTAATCTCAGTCTGTTATAAATAAAATGCGAACCATTCTGTCGTCGAAACATCCATAGGTGAAACGTTCTATCGACGAATCTCTCAAAAACGAAACGTCCTGTCGGTGAACAGTCCAAAGGAGAAACGACTGTCGGAGAACGGTTGCAGAATCGCATTTACCTTCATTTTTGTTTTTTTTTTGACATTGCTTGTCGCTGAAGATTGCGACTAGATTTTGAACGTATACGAATTAATGGAACTGGCCGTGAAAAGCAGAAGGAGGGAGAAGATTCTTCACATCTAAAATTAGTTTAAAAAAATAATATTCTCGTAAACATGATTGGAAATTTGAGCATTATTATGACAAGCCGGTCTATTCTGTATTAATCTCACGGTGAAAACTTAGGTGAAGTGAGCTCGGAATGAGCCGTCATTCCACCTGCTGCTAGGTACTGACAGCTCACTTCGAGCTCGTTTCACCTAAGTTTTCACGGTGAGATGGTTATAGAATAGCACTAAAGCTTCTTTGAGATAAATCGAAATTGCTGTACTAGCCGAATACATGCGAGCACCCGGCCGGCAATGTTTGAATGAAAATCCATAAATAAATTTCTATGAAAACTCATATCTGTCGTTTTATTTAAAAATGGAACGAATTTTTTACTTTAACCTATGGAAACCAAGGAGGTAACTTAACAAAGATCTTATTTATATTTCGATTTGGTTTGCAAATAGAGCTGTTTAAAGTAAAGAAGAAACAAGTGAAAATATTGGCGCGTGAAAAATAAGATATTGCACGAATTATCGTTATTCGTCATTGATTCTGGAACTTATAATTAATTTACTTAGGTTGAATTTCCGCACTTTATTTGAGAAAAGTATTATACAAGCCTTGGCCGCAACCAGGCATTGATGAAATCACGTATGTGTGCCACTTTTCACGATCGTTCATCAATGCCCTTGTTGCAGGCCACGACAGTAATGTACAATACCAATATAACAACAATAATCGGATTTCATAAAAAATAATAATCTTATATATCTTATCAATCCTATGAGGTTCGAGATGCTTTGATTCAGTTCGTGATTTAAAATCTAGGTCACATAAAACTCTAACTGAGACACAGCGAGATATTTTTTATACCCAGTAGGTATACTAAAGGTTAATTTGAAAAGATAGACTGAATACGGACATCCGAGTGTAGACTGTCACTCGTTCGACACAATTTGGTAGGTACACGTTTTCGAGCAAGGTCAGGATGGTAAGTGGTCGGTGCTTAAGTTATTTACTTCATTATAGGCACATCAATAATTAAATAAAAAGCCTTTTAATTACAAAAACAATTAATAATAGTACAACTACTGTAATCTTAAATTGTCTCGCATAGGGTCGCAGAATTATGCTGAGTGATGCCCGTTTTGCGTATTTTCCGCCAACTTGTTCTCTTTTGTGTTTGTTTCTGTCTTGGCATCATGTTTACCGCAAATATACGTATTTTCTTTATATTACAATTATAGTATTATTATGTTTTTTGGTTTTCTTGGCTTAGAACCGCTCTTATTAGGTAAACCAAGGTCTCCTCTAGATTCTTCCATTCACACATACATACGTAGGTATGCCTATAAACCTGTTTGTTTTTGTTTGTTTCCAACGTACGTATTGAAAAATTACAAACATTTTGTCATTTCTCAGGTCCTGTCAATTTTTATTTTCATTTGACATTGTATTTATAATTTGATGACATTGTATTTATTTTTATATTTTGATTTGTATTTATCTCATGTTTCGTTGTGATTGTAATATGGGAGAACCCGTAATAAATGTATTGTTTTTTTTTTTTATGTATGCCTCCTCTATGATGAAGGTATGTTTGACTTTCCGGATTAAAGGAATACCTGAACTGTAGTTGGATCAAATCCAGTATATACCAAAGTATATTGACTTGTGTAACGTACTGCTTGATTAGGTTTTGTGGGTGAATAAACACTGCTTGAATACTTAATCAAAACTTTGTATTGATGTTGCCATACATTGCTAGTTACTAGACAAATAAAGCTATACTAAACTCAAAAGTTACTTTTCGCTGTTTCATCCTTACTATAATATTATAAATGCGAAAGTGAATTTGTTTGTTTGTTTGTTACGCTTTCACGTTAAAACGGCTGAACAGATTTGGATGAAATTTGGCACATAGGTAGACCATCACCTGGAGAGAGACATATGCTACTTTTCATCCTGGATCGCAGACGAAGTCGGGGGCAACAATAAGTACCATATATTTTAATATTTTGTAATAGGTAGGCGTGATGTTATGTTATAATAAAATTATCTCAACATTTTGCAAACAGATCAATACCGTTTAGGGGTCAAAGTCAAAGTCAAAGTCAAAGTCAAATCATTTATTTCAAGTAGGCCCGTATAAGGCACTTTTGAACGTCAAAAATTTACAAAAAAAATTAATTGATTCTAGTCGTCCCTTCCAAAAGGTAGTTTTCGTATGGAGAAGAATGGGCAAGAAACTCCACCGTTACTCTTTTAAAATATTTTACAATATTTTGTATAAGTACATTAGTTATATAATTATATGTGAGGACGATGCACCTAGAATAAAATTATTATACCACAATAGGTAAATAGAGGTTCAATCACGAGGGGTTTCAATCACGATTGGTTTCGAACGAAAATAGAAAACGCTTTTACGGGATAGTAATATAAATTAAGAAAATATAAAATTCTTGTACCAAATTAAATTTTTCTTTTCAAAATATGTCCACATTGACTAAAATATGGATGAACAGACTTTACAGACGAACATAAAACCTCTACATATAAGCTATTGACATCAATCATGTAAACTCCTTTTTTGTCTGGTCTACTTCAATAGGTCAACTTTAACAAAATAGGACAGGACAGAACAAAAACTTTTTACAAAATAAAACCCGAAAATTCAAAACCAAAGACACCGACTTCCGATATCAAAGCTATCTTTCACTTTTTAGTGTTTTTTTTTTTAAATCGGTTGTTTATTTTTTTGTAAAAAGTTTTTGTTCATTTTGTTAAAAATAGACAGGTAGAACACCTGTCTATCTGAAGAATAAATTTATACGGGACCACCGTGCAAGCTTCCTCAACCAATAGAAAAAATAATTTTCAAAATCCGACCACAATTAACGAAAATATGGATGCGTACCTTGTCCTTTTTGGAAGTCGTTTATATAAAAATTGATCACACGACTCGCCTATCAAATGACACGTTACAAAGGGTCACGTGGACGTCGGTAACATCTCGATATATCGAGCTTTCTTTTATTTCAGGCCTCAATTTATAAATAAACTAGCTGACCCGGCAAACGTTGTTTTGCCATATAAATATTTTTTTAGTAATTTCTATTTTTTTTTTTTTGTGTGAAAAATAGATGTTGGCCGATTCTCAGACCTACTCAATATGCTCACAAAATTTCATGAGAATCGGTCAAGCCGTTTCGGAGGAGTACGGGAACGAACATTGTGACACGAGAATTTTATATATAAGAAGAATGTTTGGTCAAGCCGAAGTTCTTAGAACACGTAATTTCCATACCAAAGGGCTTAGACAAGTGCCAATCGGCTTCAAAGCGTTTCGTATTTCTTCAAAGACTTCCAACAGCATAGACATGTACCTTTTGGTAGCTTTTGTCAGTCCCAAACATTTTTGACTTTTCTGTCCTCGTTATCGCTGATAGAATGTTACTAGGACTCTTTTCTTACGACCAACACTTTAGTAAGTACCTCACTCAGTTTGATTGACGTCTCCAGACATCTGATGGAACCTTTATTTTCGGGTTATTGGTGATTCGCACGAATTAACTCACGCGAAACGAGTGAATGGACAATTAATTAAGTAATATTATTTGTTATTAAAGCGATTCGCACAAAGTTAATTTATTTGTGGGTTTATGCAATAAATATAAGAAAAAAATACACTGCACAAAAATTCAAAATGTGCCAATTGCCTAATAGGTATTTCTGGAATAGTTGTCGATTAGCCTACAAATAAATTAACTTCGTGCGAAACGCCTCCGTTTCGCACGAAGTTAATGTATTTGATATATCAAGAACAAGTATTCATTTCAGTGTCCATTATCCCGTTTCGGACGAGTAAATTCGTGCGAATCACCAATAAGGCTTATTTTCTGGAATCGACACGACGATAACTTTCAAACAAAGTGACTAGCTTTATGAATATTTTTTCCACAAATAAGACACGTCTGACACTTATTTAGTTCAAATTATTACCAATTCGGTAGACGAATCGCGCGTGGGATGTGGGAAGACAATCGCTCGCACCGATTGTGTCAACTAACTTGTATGGACGTGTTCAATCTGGTGCTATCTAGAATCTAGACAAAATCAAACTGGTTGCTAATTCAATTGTATATATATATTTTTTTAATATATTACATTGATTTTACATTCTTTGATTACTTTCTCGCACACTGACTTATTAACTGTAAACTTTTAGGAAAATCGTTTACTTTTACAATGTTTGTAAATATGTGAGCACCATGTATCTATCACATAAATTAATTTATCTGTTGTTACTTCATTTTAAATTCTTAATTCTTTTTAACTATTGTGGTATAGTAATTTTATTCTAGGTGCATGTGGATAGCTTTGATATCGGAAGTCGGTGTCTTTGGTTTTGAAATTTCGGGTTTTATTTTGTAAAAAGTTTTTGTTCTGGCCTGTCCTATTTTGTTAAAGTTGACCTATTGAAGTAGACCAGACACAAAAGGAGTTTACATGATTGATGTCAATAACTTATAGGTAGAGGTTTTATGTTCGTCTGTAAAGTCTGTTCATCCATATTTTCGTCAATGTGGACATAATTTGAAAAGAAAAATTTCATTTGGTACAAGAAGTTTATATTTTCTTAATTTATATTACAATCCCGTAAAAGCGTTTTCTATTTTCGTTCGAAACCAATCGTGATTGAAACCCCTCGTGATTGAACCTCTATTTACCTATTGTGGTATAATAATTTTATTCTAGGTGCATCGTCCTCACATATAATTATATAACTAATGTACTTATACAAAATATTGTAAAACATTTTAAAAGAGTAACGGTGGAGTTTCTTGCCCATTCTTCTCCATGCGAAAACTACCTTTTGGAAGGGGCGACTAGAATCAATTAAATTTTTTTGTAAATTTTGACGTTCGAAAGTGCCTATTTGAAATAAATGATTTGACTTTGACTTTGGTGCGAATAGTCACGAGACTTCTTATTCATTAAAACAATAGACACATGCAGTCGCGTCTGGCATCCCACGCGGGGTTCGTCACAGTATAGGCAGACAGAAAACAATTTCAATTATAAAGAAGAATTTATATAATTATATTATGTCAGTAGAGCTTTTATCGACCTCTCAAGTCTCAAGGCATAGTTAATCTTTTATGTGCCATCCATTTCCAAACTGACCGCGGTAAGCACAGCCTAACACACAAATCGATTGAACGAAACTCAAAGTCCTTCACTAAAAAGCTATAGTGTTATTTCAGGCCCTATGTACACAAAACAATGATAGTAGTAAAAGAACCTAGAAAGGTTCCTATGTGTACATACTTGGTGATTTCAGGCGTAGACATAACTGAGAAAATGGAAGACTCAATATTATTCTTCAGCATAGAGAAAGCTTTTGTAAAGGCCCGCGAATAACGCGACTCAAGTAGAACGATCTCTATAAAAATTGTTCTACCAGAATCGCGTCCAACCGTCGCGTCACGACTGTCTGCGGGAGTTTTAAAGTACCAATATTGTAAAGCTGATATTTTCATCCATTTAAGACTAACTGCGCCCCGCGGTATCACCCGCATAAGTCTCGATTCCGTGGGGATATCGGGATAAAAAGTATATTTTATGTCGTGACAAATTTAATCCAAATCCGTTCAGCCGTTTTAGCGTGTAAGCGTAACAAACAAACAAACTCACTTTCACATAATATATATAGGTTAGGATAGGTTGTAATAAATACTACTAGATTTAATAGGAAAATATTTCTAGGTTACTAAAGAAATGTTTTGTAAATACTGGAAAAACTGTAGTTTAATTGTAGTTTCTTTTTCGCTAGTATTTTCCAATTAGGTACGGTTAGGCAAATTAATTGTTCATCGAATTGACACGCTATATGTATACCTATTTATTTAGTGTATTTTTGTTCACACCATATCAAACAACTATCAAAGAATGACAGTTGTGATTTGAAATTAAAGACAATTGGCTCTTGGAAAATTCTTTCACGACTACTGAAACAATCCTCAGTATAAACAAATAAAATCAACACACACACTCACACACACGTGCCTGTGTGTGCGAGCCCGTGCGGTGTGTGATAATATATTATACATTACACACTCATTGTTTATATATATACACACACACGTTACCCGCACGTGTCACGTGGTTGTGTATACCCGCATAATACTGAACAGTAGCATAATCGGAAAGTATATCAAGTTTTATCTGTTTTATTTAAAGATCTATAAGAATTGATTTAGGTGTTTAACTTAGTAGTTTAGGACCAACGCTACCTCCATTTTGTAATAGTTATGTTGAATAAATGATTTTATTTATTCAAGATGGTAGTCAATTCGGTAAACAATTAATTTCCTTGACGATACATCTACCTACTTATTTATTTCTGGTAAGTTTATTTAACTTTTTACGTGTAATAGAATCCAGTATCTACCGTGACCTTGAGACAGAACTTTACATCTATCTGGATTGGAAAAGGCCAGCAAATAAATAATAGGTGTCAGCCTGGAATCCGATCCTGTCAGGATTGTTTAATCAAAGCCGACCTCAATAAATAAAATATTTATCTTCTTTCCACAGGCCACACGATTTGTTTGTACTGTTTTGAAATATCGAACTTTGAAACAGAATTATTTAATAACATCATTAAAGATATTTTTTGTTTCATTGGTTTCAAATAAAAATTACATTTTAAAGAAAAAAAAATACTACCGAAAAGCCACGAAATTCAGAACACTATGTTTTTTGATTTTGTTATAAGGGCTAGGTAAATAAGATTTTAAGGGAATTATTTAAAAGTTTGGCAAACATGCCGAGGGTTATAAATCTTAAAAAAAAATCTAATGCGTATAGCATATACTTGATAAAAACGGGTGGCATTTGAGTAGAATAGGATAAAGAGTGGTTGCCACCGCTTTAGTAGAAATCTAGCTTCTGCCGGCAACGTCGCGTGAAATTTCTTGTTCCCCCGACCCACCCCGTCGCATCGCATCGTCTGCCCGCGGTTCGTTCGTTCTTTCTGACTTTTATTTCTTTTTGCTCGGCTCCTACGGGTTCTAGCGTGATGTTAAATAGTCTATAGCCTTCCTCAAGAATTGGGCTACCAAATACAATTTAAAAATATCTTTTTCGACTGGTAGTTCCAGAGAGTAGCGCTTTAAAACAAACAAACAAAAAGGTACTTTCTATAAGAATTTTGGGGAGGCCAGACGGCCAGCAGTGTACGACGTCCTTTATCTTAAATAGAAAAGAAAATGGTATGTTGTTCAGGTAATACCAGCAACAGTTAGCGGGTTCACAGGTTTATACAAGTTGAGACGACATCAATCCACAGCTTAATATATTACCATTAGCAGGCTGTATGCTGAACTATGTAGATGAAGATGAAATGATGTTAAAATAGTGAATTCTTACCGTATTTATGACGTGCAGTGGCGTCCAACACACGAAGAACTCCATAATGATGACAAACAGCATTCGTATTACCTGAAAAATAATAAAATTTAATATTTATGTTTTAATGGAGAAAAGTGGATGGGCAATATACACCCCCTGCCTACCCCTTCAAGAAATTAATTCGTGATTACTTGTTATATTACAGTTAAAGCTGTTTGTGAAATTTCTATTACATCAAAAACTAATAAATCAATGTTGATATTACTTTCATCACCGTAATTTACTTGAGTAATTTCAGGAAGGTTTGATTATATTAGTAGATACCATACATTAGGTTATTATTAATAGAACTTTTTAAGTTATCTTGTTTGAAATCAAAGAGCACGGAGTGGGTCGATTTCTTGACACGAAAGTGTGTAATGATCTGCTGTGAAAACTCATGTTAACCTATTTTGATCGGTTTACCAAAATAACAACACCAAATCGCAGTTAAATTGACAGCATAATAAATGAATCTGGGTTTCAAGATCCGAATGCTCTAATAAACTTTGTTTTCTTGATGGTCATTGGAGCGTAAGCTAAGCTGGGACTTACACTGGTCGATTATATAGCCGCACAGTTTGACCGCGAAAATGTCAAATTGATCACGCTAGATGTAAATAATATAAGTTTGACATTGGCAACCCGTCTTGAGTAAGCGTGGTCATCAATCTGTCATCATGTCTTCTTTGTATGAGAAGAGGCCTTAGCCCTGCCGTAGTATATTAACAGCCTGGTATTATTATGTAGTTTATTCATCTAGATTCTTTTTAATTTACATTTTTAAATTTTAATAAATATACAGTTTTTCCTTTTTTTTTGGTAATTGGGTTCCGCCGATGTCGGGAGCAGTGTCCAAGCTACCGGTGGTTAGGGCTGCAGAGACAGAAACCTCCTCACAATGCAAGCCGTATCGAGGAGTACTGCCTTCTGAATCAGGCCCTTGATCCAACCGCCTAACGAGAGCCTCGAGAGGTGTTGGTCGGGGCTTTCGGCCATCAGGCCATTGGGCGTTACGACAATCGGCACAATGATAGCCAAGCTCCCATTCCACAAGTCAACAACCTCGTGTGCTAAATCGACATATTTTATTTGTTTCTCTTTCTCAGCTTTCACAAGGTTCTGGTCATGTGGAATGGTAACAATGGTAATATTATAAAGGTAACCAAAACAACTAGCGCCTACGTAGGCTGTACCTTTGTAGTCTACGTAGGCGTCAGTTATTCTTGCGCGGGATTAGCAAACATGAAAATGGCACGTGGAGACTTTTATCCCCCACGTGTAAGGTCGATTACCTCTTTGGTCTAGTGGTCACAAGTGCTATTGCTGAGCATGAGGTCCTGGGTTCGATTCCCGGGTGATTTAACGTGTTATTGAGTATTTCCATCTGGAATTTCTCAGTAGCAACCCGGAGTCTGTATTTGTGCCCGGTTGATGGGAATAGGCGCGCCCCCTATTACATGGGACTTAAACATAACTGGCCAAATGTGGATGTACTATTGGTACACTTTTGCCTAATACTTCGCGGATTACTACAGGCGTCATATTATGTTGTGCTAGCTCGATGTTTTTACGTTCATTATTTTATTTAAGGTGGCGTTCTGTAGTTTCTGCCTACCCTCATCGGAAGAAGTGCAGTATGGTTGAAAAGGGGCGACCAACTATTAGTCTACTTTCATTGGACCAGGCAGCACGTACCGCTCAGTGGGTGACTTATAACGACCACGTAGATTAGCTATGGATGAATGCTTGCTACTAGAGAATAAGGTTTCTGTTTGGTGTACTAGGTGATTCTTTATGGGAGGACGTGCGGTCATGGCATCGGCCGCTCTTGGTGTTGGGGCCCCCTAGGTATGGCCGGCTGATACTAGTCGGGGTAAGGCGAATGTACAAGTATCTCCCAGGCCCCCTACTCATGGTAGTGGAAGGAACCGTAGGGTTTAAAGGTCATCACTCATAACAGCACCGCTCCGACACAGCAAATAACTGGTCATTCAAATTAGGATTTTAAATCAAATGCATTAAAGTACATTTTACGACGACAATCCAGAATCCACTCGACGAAGAAGATAATAATTTGTAAAAGAAAAAAGAAAAAGGAATATCTCCTTGCATGCATAACATGTTAACAGAAAAACGAGCAGAATGACATTTAGGAAGAACTTAAGATATAAGACAGGACCGCGTGCGGGAGGCGAGGGGTCCCCCACGCGAGGCGCCGCAAGCATACCGCCTGCGGACGTCACCGTAACATATTTACATATATCAAATAATATTTAAAATGACTATGCGGCCTTGTCAGGCGATTTGGTTGGCAACTAAAGCCGCTGGAAAGTCGACCCGTGTAAAGTTCCATAAAAGCTGTCATAGCCATTTACTGTGACGTCAAGTTATGTGAACCGAATAATACTCAGTTTTCCAGTTCAATAGGTTAACATGCTTCAAGATATTGTCTATTGAATCTCATTTGATTTTAGTTATTGATAGGTATTGCATTAGACGTTGTTTTTGAATAATTTTTGAGGGTCGGGTTTATGTTATTAATAGCATCATCAGAATGAAAGCCTCTAGGTATCATAAAATATAACTACACCTCACAGTTTCCTCTTTTATTAATGTATACCTATGTCAAATTCAAATTCAAATTCAAAAGTCATTTATTCAAACTAGGCTGAAAATCAGCACTTTTCGAACGTCAAAATTACATAAGACAGTCCCCCAAAAACGCCCACCCTTCACCACTTCCTAGTGCTTTAGCTGGGAAGAAGAAGTGGCGCAACAAACTCCCCAGCAGCACAGCTGTCTGAATAGTTAGAAGAACATGATTCTATACAATAGTAATAATTTACTTTACGCAACACAACGCACACTTGCTGCCGGTTGCTCAGACAAGATTAGTATGATCAATTTTCGAGGTCGCTAGCTGACCATATATGTTAAACTTTATCCTTTATTCATAAACGAACCATCGCCACCGTTATTCGTAGATGTAACTGCTTGAGCACAAGTTTTCAGTTAGATTTATAATAATAATATACTCGTAATATTTTGTAATCTGTCTATTGCACAGAGCACAAACTCTGAACGTCAACGAATTATAACGTTGCTAAATTGAAGAGTATAACTGTGACGGGTGTGACGTAGCATGACAACTGAAGTGACAGGTATTACGTTTAGTCGGTTACTGGACAGCTGTCTCGTCACGTGTTTTTTTTTTGTTTACCTTTATTTAACTGTCTAAACCTATGGAGTATAGGTATGTTATAAATTCTTGTGTACCCGTCTTGAGTGTGATGATCAATGCTCACGCCTTCTCTGTACAAGAAGAGGGTTTTGCCTATTATTGTCCCACTGCAGGTTCAAATGCTCTTAATTTATGAAATTAATGAATCATTAATATGAATTAATTATTCATTAATGTCAAAAAATCAATAAATATAACATCACGCCTTGTTTCTTGTTTGTGCCGAAGGGTTGGGCAGTGGTGCACCTATAGTGCGCCTACATTTCGCCAGTTATATAATTTAAGTCCCATGTAATAGGGGGCGAGTCTATTGCCATCAACCGGGCACAAATCCATACTCCTGACTGCTATTTAGAGATGCTTGATAGAAAAATCCAATAACACTATACCTGGTAATCGAACCCAGGACCTCGTGCTAAGCTGCAGTGCTTGCAAACGGGTTCCCTCTATCTGGCAGAATCTTGGTGCTCCGAAATTTATTTGTCATAACACACTTGGCATAATCTTCTTTAGATGAATATTTTAAAGGCATAAAAAATGTTTAATATAATTATTGTTTGGCCGAATCACAAGTCCGAATGTACAATGGCATACTTTTTAGATGGCAAAATTTTATTTGGAATAATTTTAATAGGCATGATATATATATTTGGCTATGAGTACTCATAGTTTTCTGCTTTTTAGGATTCCGTAATCAAGGGGTTACTAAGCCTAGCTCGCCGTCCGATAAGGACCAGGCCAGGCCCGGGTCGACGGCGCGTTGTGTTCCACGCGCGCCTCAAAGAGATGTCAGCAAGTGAAGGGGTCCGATAGGGCCGATGCCTGCCGGGGTTGCGGGAAAGTCCGAAAGGGATACCGTGGCCCCTGGCAACGGTAACGGAAGGAACACGGGTGGGTTTTAGTCAGTGAGAGTCTGACACGCCCTCCCGCTCCACCCAGAGCGGGAGAACAATTGATAGTTTTGGTGGTACGGAACCCTTAGTGTGCGAATTCGAATCGCACTTGGCCGGCTCTTTGCTACTACACGTTTTATGGTGAAGGAAGACTATAATTAGCAATTTCTAACCAAACGTTTGTCAGTCTGTGCTGCAACACAAAATAATACCTATCGACCCAATGTTGCCAACCTCCGTTACTAAATATATATTTCAGATGAGATAGTTTGCAAAGGCATTTTGAATGCAATTCATCCGGTAGCGTGCATTTTGCAATTGGAATGTGGGTCATCTCTAGAAATAAACTACATTCCAAGTCACAGTTGACTTAAACACGTGTCTTTGCTTAAATTCAACGTGAATATATGCCCTTAAAATAGACTCGTAATGTTATTGAAGCAGTGAATGCTTAACATTCTGAAAAGGTATTAAAGAGTTTTGGACTCTGATTGTCTGTTATAACCTACTAGCTGCGCCACGTGGTTTCACCCGCATTAGTCTCGATCCCGTGGGAACACCGGGATAAAAAGTATCCTATGTCCTAACCTATGTCATAGTCTACCCATGAGCCAAATTTCATGCAAATCAGTTCAGCCGTTTTAGCATGAAAGCGTAACAAACAAATAAACAAACATACCAAGAAACAAACTCATTTTCGCATTTATAATATTAGTTAGGATAACCATTGAAAAATAATTATAAGTAGTTAACTATTGGCAAGATATTTATAGTTCAAATATTTGAAAATAAAAGTTGTTTGCAATCACACAGAAAATCTTGTCAAACTGCAAAAAAATATTTCTTCCTTGTTAAATAAGTTATAAAGGTTGTCAAATTAAACTTTGTTATCCCTAAAGTTAATTAAGAATTTTGACTTATTTTCCTCTTCATTCAATTTTCTATCAAAAAGATTAATCGCATTGAAAGTCTCCTATAATTATTTTAAGAAGCTTTTCAGACAACAGCTTATTACGGAGATGGACAGGTATTGCCACCACGGCGCCACCATCGAGGCTCCTGCTTTGAATGCAAAGTTGATAAAGCAATCACATTCCTATTCAACCCAATAAAAGGATATCCGTGCTTTCAGACTATCAAGAAAAGTCAATAAGGTTTAGCATTCAATAAAATAAATTGACTAATCAGAAAAAAATGCCCTGCAGTGGGACAATAATAAGCTGGTATATTATTTATCAGAAAAAAAGTACCTCTTTTGTGCTTTGCAAATTGTACCTATGTTGTTGCATTGATTAAATTTTCTATTTCGACATTAGTAATCAGTTTGAGTCCAATTAAAACCAGCTATCTAATCACGCAACACATTTTCGTAAACGATTACGACAAATTTGTTTCATTTTGACAGTTCAACAACATTCATTGCGTTATTTACGTTGTTGAGCAGATTTTTCTTTTCGAACTTATGAAGCAATGGATTAGCAATTTTTTTCAAAACGATTCAAATTCCGATTGATCGTGTATTACGTAATTAGGGTACAGGCACTCTAAACACAATTTCCACGCAAGCTCCGACCCCATGCATCCAGCCACTCCGATATGTGCTAAACGCTAATATATCAGTAATAAAGTTGAATATCGCGTGCGCTCTTTGATCGTGTTCGAGCACGAAACAAATTGAAGAACTAAAGTAATAATTGATCTAGAGAAAAAAAAACTTGAAAGTTACAAGTTTTTTTTACTTATTACAGACATAAAAGCCGAGTAATCTTCATTTTAGTTAAATAATCTTTAAAAAAAGACATGATTTTCGAATTAAAAATGTATCTATCTATGTATCTATCAAAACCAATAAATCATATACTAAAGTTTCATTTTGATTTTATGCGTGGCTGTTTCAGAATATTAATGAAAATTAACATACCATTTAGGGAGCCTTCTCTTAACACGTTGAAAAAATCCTCTTCTCATAAGAAAATTATTAAGCAAAAAAGTTGATCAAAATTTTTGCTCAATTTCAGGCCATCAACGTTCATGTTTCCTCAAAATGTAACATCTTATGTTACGAATGTCGTATTGTTTGTTATCTTGCCCAAAAACCTGACCCTCCGGAACTAAAATGAAAAGAAAATCAAGCATACTCCACAATTTTTTCTTAAAAAAAGTAGCTACAGTTTTCTCAAAACTATAAATCATATTTCCATAAAACCTTGAAATAAAATAATTGTTTTTAAAAGTTTCACAATATTTAAACCGTTCTAATTCCATAACGTTATATGAAATGGTCTGATCTGAAACAATACCTAATTGCATTTCTGTACATAAAGCGTGCGTTATAAAAAAACACGTTTGGCAAAGTCGATCAAAACAAGTTGAAATGCAATATTGTTTGAAACGTGGATGTATTTTAGTTATGTAGTCTGTGTTGTGTTGTTAGCGTTGCGTGGGTTCGGCTGACTGTTTTTTTTGTGTAGCTAGTTAAAATTGGCACGGATTCAGTTGTTCTAAATTTCTTGAATATAAAAAAACCTAGGAATAATACTCGTAGGTATGGAACGAAAGGGGCTCGTGGCTAAATGATAACAGCCACACGGGTCGATCGAAGGTTAAGCTATACTTTCCGCGGTCGGTTTGTGGATGGGTGACCATCCCTTACCTACATAACGAGACCCCTCCGTGCCACGGAAAGCACGTTAACCCGTTGGTCCCGGCTGTCATTCGTAGATCTTTGACAGTCGCTACGGGTACTTAAAAGCCCAAAAATGTATGACAACCAGTCTTACCAAAGGGTGGTATTCATGTTACCCAGTAACTGGGTGGTGGAGGTCAGATATACAGCTGCAAAGTTGGGAAAAGGCTAGGCAGATTGAATAGGTTTGGAACGAAAGCCCCTATAGTAATATTTGACTACCTAGGTATTTCTGACCAGAAACTTTGTATTTTGATCCTAGTTTATGTCTGGAGTTACAAGAAAATTACCGAGAAACACAGCACTTCAATATTGATTGAAGAAGTCTACCTACAATGTCAATAAATAAGTTCTCTCCAGACAACAAATATTGTTCTGAAAACAGCGAAAAAATGGTCTATAATTTTCAGGTTTCTTGTAGCAGGTATATTTATAGCGACATTTTATTTTCTAGGAGCCCATAAAAAATATTGGATTGTGCTACAGTTCCGACGATATTGGCATTCAGATTTCTGTTTTTTTTACGTTTAAAAATGCACACTTTCAGGTACTGTTAAGTAGGCCGCACTTTGAAGACCTTGAACTGACTTCGCTTAGTACGCAGTTTTAAAGAATGAGAAGCCAGCTGATACTGACTTGCGGTTTACCGTACCACCTTCACTGACACATATTTAAGTGCTCGAAATACCCCGTATCTACGTAGCGATAAAACATTAAATATACTACTTACTAATTTCCTTGAACCTTTGGGTAAACAATGGAAAAACACAAAAACAACAAAAATGCGACCCGATTCCATTATCTTACATTAACATTAAATCACCATAGAACATTTCTCTAAAGCGAGCGATTATCTTTATATTTCCTCAAGAAAATACCATGTTTTTCTTTAAATTATTGTTTCTCTTTTGGTAATGGATGTGTTTTTATTGAGCTTCTTCAATCCTCCAAGGTGCTATTTCGAAGTAAGTGACTTCACACGTCAGCTGGGAGAGAAATCAGCGATTTCGTATGCGTACAACTTCATGTTTTTGTAATGGTATAGTCATTGTAAATCACAAACCTACGTCTGTGAGTTTTATGCGTATTGAAATAAAGTTTAAAATATGTACAATCATTGACGCGTGCTCGGGTTGCAACTACTATTAATAGTTACAAAGAAAAATGTACGTCACTAAAAATTAAAACTTAAGGACGTGTCACACGCAAAAATAATTGAATGAATTGAATGTCAGTAATACATAACATAATAATAAAATAACTTAAGTAAATTATGAAGTAGTCAGTCCTCTGTGCAGGGCGTGCATGGAGGCTGAGGAGACCGTTGCGCACGTGCTATTCGAATGTACGGGCGTCACCCAGATTAGAACAGAAACCCTCGGGTCACCCAGATCATACACAGACGTTCTAAACAGACCAGGAGACCTAATCAGCTTCTGGAGGGAGGTGGGCTGGTTGGAATAACCACCAAACGGCCGCTATGGCCCACGCACAATGGTCCACCTGACGGACTAAGTGCGGAAACCAAACCCCCTAACATAGAACATAGAATTTTGAAGTAAGCTACTCACTTTCCTCTTCGCCTCTATGCTCTTATCGATGTGTGTGGATCTGACAACGTGCCTGAACTCCAGGTCAACGGTGTGCATACAATAAGACTGCGCGCTGGTATTGTCCACATCTAGCCGTTGCTCTGACTCGTCCTGGGAACAAAATGATAAATATTGGATTGATATAACATAGGAATAATTATATAGGTGAGTAACAGTGTGTGCTTCTTTTTCACTTCAACATTTTTTTTTTTGAATGGGACTAATCCTAAACTATGAGATAATAGAATGGAAAAACAGAACCCTTATAGGATCACTCGTGTGTCTGTCTGTCCGAATCTAATGGACCGTTTAAGTTGAAATTTGGTACACAAATTTGATATATAAATTTCTGTGACCCAAACACTAATGTGTTACGTAAATAAAGGAATTTTGAATATGGGGGTCACTTTTGGGGGACAAATAAGAAAATGTAAAAAAAAAATTGCTCACTGTACCGTGTGACATATCAAATGAAAGGGCTTACTATGAGGGTAAAAGTATTTTTTTTTAATAATTTTAAAATAAAAAGTATTTCTAGAAAATAGATAGAAATTTACCACCAAATTTTGGAAAATATTTATACAGAAAATAGTACAGAAAGCTGTACCTAGATTACAGGAAAACTTAAATTAAAATAACATGGTAAATCTCCTAATACTGTGCCTACAAACTTATATTTCAGTTTCCATAAATTTTGTGTAACTACCTATGTTGCCAATAAAACATTTGAATACAAATAAGTAAAAAATAAAATAAAAATAAAGATAAGCCCTAATCCCCATTTGTTGTACACGCAACAACGAAACAGCTGAAACGACCAAACTTTTTACTACACCAGTTTCCTAATCAGTTATTCAAACTAAACCAATAATAATCAACAGGAACTTTACCATGTAACGACCACAATTATTAACAAATTTATAATAAGCCTTCCGTGAGGAAAAGCTGAATTTCAGTTGTTTACGAGTTTACCCCTGATGATGGTGTAGGTAAAACTATTTTTGTTTTTATTATTTATTTATTTATTTATTTGAATACTTCAAGCACAGAAATGTACAGAGGCGGACTTAATATATATAGTTTTTGTGTTGGATCAATCGGTTCCCTTCAAAATCGTTGAGCTGGGTCCGTGAACGGGCGCCTCATCATTGAAGTCATCTCTTAACTGCTAGCGGGTTTATCATTGATCTCATATTTTAAATTGTTTTTATTTTACATTGTTCTCACATAAAATGCCTAAGTAATAACAGCCGCACGGGTCGATCCATCAAGTTAAGCTACGCTTGCCGGGGTTGGTCCGTGGATGAGTGACCATCTTTACGTACCCTGACTCCTCCGTGTCTTGGAAAGCACGTTAAGCCGTTGGTCCCGGCTGTCATTCGTGGATCTTTGACATACGTTACGGGCCAGTCTTACCAAGGGGTATCTTATTACCCAGTTACTGGGTTGTGGAGATCAGATAGACAGTCGCTTCGTGTAAAAAACTAGTTCCGGTATATTAAGCTGCACCCGGTTAGACTGGAAGCCGACCCCAACAGAGTTGGGAAAAGGCTAGGCAGATTGATATTTTGTTCTCAGATGAGATTGTCTATTCAGTAAACAACCCAAATAGAAGTTTAGAGGTATGAGGAACAAGATGTAAAGTTCACTCATCCTCTATAGAAAAGGGAGGATCCTCCGACCAGATGGGCGTCGTATCTGGTGGGCAACTGCCCAACTATTCGGTAGGTTCACGACACAACTATACGGAACGCGCGACAATTTCTAAACGTATTCACTGCTTGACCGCCACCGACAAACACCATTTAACTCCAGTCGAGCGTTATGTTGTAGACTCTGTCAAGCACCGCTAGGCGGCGCTGGCGCCCCTTTTAGTCAAATCAGTGACTTGTACAGTACAACTATTTTCTTAATGTTCCTCGGCAAACTTTGTGTTTCGTCAGTCGTCGGATTTCTATCATTTGCCCTTTGTACTTGTTGCAGTCCGGACGCTCTCAATCGACTTGGAAGTATACAGAGTTGTTAATACTCTTAACTTAATGTAATTTCCTAATAGAAATTCGACGACTGACGAAACACGAAGTTTGCCGAGGGACAGAAAATAGTTGTCCTGTACTATAATATTGTGGGTTTGTACGTCGGGGGTAAACTTCAGAACTACTGATTGGATTTCGAAAATTCTTTCACTAATGGGAAGTTTAAGTATTGCCGAGTTTCATAAGATATATCTTATGTTAAAACAAGAAATTTCACACGGATGAAGTCACGGGCAGAAGCTAGTATTTCATAGCTTACGAAACGTGTTTACTACAATACTTAGGTATGCAAACCGTTCTAAGGGAAAAAGCGAGATACTCAATATATTAAGACGCAGATATGGAATGCATTTATTGTGGAATGCAATAAATGTATTGAGTATTGAGTATATATATGCCAGTGACCTTGAGTGGTTAGCTTGCGTGTTCTGTACTGAGCTCATACAATGCGTCGTACGTCCAGCCAGTAATAGGACTCGCCCATCAAGCAATCAATATTAATTTATTATAAATAAAACAAAAGGTATTTTAATAATACACGTATAGCAAAAGATCAATAATTAAATTATCTTTAAAATGGTGAAGGTTTCAGAAAAATAAGCTAGATATATTTTGCGTGATTCTCAGTTTTTTATCCGCGTTTGACATAACTTTACAAAATTAATTTCACTATGTAATATAAAACATAATCTAAAATATTCCTTTATTAAGTTATTAAGGAAATGCTCCTATTCAGCATATATTTTTCCAAATCATTAACACTACTCGTTTAGACGTGATCTTCAGTATAAAATCATTAAAAGTCGGTTATCGTTGCTTCCACAATTCCCACAATTGTGAACTTCGGTGGTAGGTTTACAAAAATAATTATTGATATTATAATAGCATTTAGATAATAGAAATTGTTTTAATTTATTTATGAATATATAAAATTTTTTCTCTTTTAATTATTTCTGGTAATTTATTATATATTTTAATTGACATGACTAGTTTACTTGTTGAATGCATTTTTAACTTAGAGCTTGGTAACTTTAAACTATTTTTGTGGTGTAATGTATGCTTTTTTTTTTTTTTTTTTTTTTTTGAATTCGAAAACTTTGCCCCACACTAGGAATTTCTCCTGTATCGTGGGTACAACTACTTGTAGGTCATACAAATATTTGTTCCGTGCGGGAATCGAACCCGCGACACGCAGTGCAGCAGTCAATCGCTTAACCACTGCGCCAACCGTGCCGTCCACTGACCACTCCACTTTGACTGTATATTTTCTCTTGTCGTAAACAAGTGTTGGTAATTTCGAACGAATTTGCATATTTCTAGAATGTATAGATTCTCTGTCTGCGCCATTACCTATACATAAAAAAAAGATTGTGATCACTAGCAAAAGCTGATATATTTTTTAAATTTAATTTTATCAAGAAAAAGTGTTTTCTTTATATATTTTTTTTAATAGAAATACACAGTTTGAAATTAAAAAATAAAACAGTTTTTATATTAACAATTTATAGTAACAAAAATTGATTAATTCAATTCTTATGTAATTGTAACAGAAATTTTATGGGTATAAAAAGATCGTTTAAACAAACTTTTACGACAATTTATTAATAGAAGGTTTTTATTTAATACAATATAGCTCCTCTCCTGGCTCGCACACATGCGGAGATTCTCCTGGGCATGCTGAGGACCAAGTTATCCAGCATTTCTTGCGGTAACAAGTCCCATTATTGAATAGCGGCTTCCCTGATCTCTGGCACTGTCTGGGGAGGTGACTGCTGGTTCCAAAAAGCTCGCTTAAGAGCATCCCACGCGTGTTCTCGCATCTCACGGTTTTAGTCAGGCGAGCCGAACGATCTTGCTGAACGGTTCCAGTGGCAGTTATTTGCCTTTCAGAGTCTCCAGGTCTTCTCCAGATACGGACACGTCAGTTATCTGGATGAGTACTGATTCACGATTCGTCAACGTAGAAACAGTTTTGCCAAATGTTTTCTTCCTCATCTTCTTCATTTTTCCGGAGCCTAGGCCACTGCAATCTGCGTCGTTGACGTTGCCATGAATTCAGAGATGTTCGCCAAGACCTCCGTGCTCGTAGTCCAGCCTGGTGTAAGCAAATCCGAATGGTCTGAGTGCTAACTCCAAGTCCAGAGGCGGCCCGCACTTCTGCTTTTATTGTAGTGGCGTTGATTGTTGGGTCAAGGGTTGCCAGCAATCTGATATAGCGCTTCTGAGCAGCAGTCAGACCAGTTGGGTGACGACAGCGGGGTCGGTCAGCTAAATTATCCATGTCGTGGTACCTCTGCAACGTGACCACGACACAGGATTGGAATACAGCAACTCTGCGTGCTATTTCTCTCGTGGAATATCCTTCTTCCCTCAAAGTTACAATTCTTGCTCGTAAAACTTCTGATGATCCTCTTGGCAGTTTATCAATAGCAACTTTCCTCGAAAATATATTATAAATCCGTTAAAATTGACTAAGTCAGATTTCTGAATGAGCGTAAGCTTGAATTGAATTTCTTTTTATATGGAAATACATTCGATTTTTTGTTGTTTTATGTTCTAATTCTATATTTTTAAGTAAATAATCTAAAAAGAAGAAGAATTATAATATAGTCCACCGTAACAAAAAAAAACGATTTTTCAAACCAATCACAAACTTTTTTTGATGTGTGTACTCAAAGAATGTTTTCCTTATAATATAAGGATTTTTTTACGATATTATCGTAAAAAAATCTATTACCAATACCGTCGAATTTTTGAGGTGTGATATTATACGTTACTGACCCCATCATAAAATGTTACAGCCTATAATCCTAATCGTAAATATTACGGTATGCAGCGGTAATAAAGCCGTATTATTTTGTCAACTTGAACTTTTTTAATGTTTCATGTCTGCTTGACGATAATTTATTGTTGTTGATTATCTTGTGTCCGTCATGCATGACTACTAGTAATAATATAATTTGTATTTAATCTGAAATGGAATTAGAATTTTAGACTCATATTTTCGTTATGTTATTTAATAATTTGTATGTCGAAGTTGCTGATCATGGAATGAACATTATTAATATATAATTATGTAATGAACACCTGCATGTAACCCATGTATCACAAATAAACGATTTGATTTGTATATTATATTCCGTATATTACATGTATTTTCAGTCCATTCAAAGGTGCGGCTCCAATTTCATGATTATCAAAAACAATATGTAGTTTTTATATGTATCTTTTAATTTTGAAGGTTCTGCTTATGCTTTTTTTTTTGGGTGGGAAATTATCTAATTACTTCTCCCGCTCTGGGCGGAGCGGGAGGGCATATCAGACTCTTACTGACTAAAACCCACCCGTGTTCTTTCAGTTGCCTGTACGTTGCCAGAGGACACGGTATCTCTTTCGGACTGTCCCACAAGGTTCTGCTTATACTTAATTACAATTTCAGGCTTTTATTTAAATATATCACATATATACACTAATATATATACACTCATACAGCCCATCATAGACTACGCTGATGCCTGTTATTTGGATGCCACCGAGGAGCTTTTAAATAAACTTGAACGCTTGCAAAACATCTGCATTCGTTTTGTTTTAAATCTTAAAAAGTATGACCACGTTTCTAACTTTCGCAAAATACTCAAGTGGCTCCCAATTCGACTTCGCAGGAACTCTCGGATATTATGTCTGCTATTTAACATCCTTCACAACCCTAAAACGCCATCCTATCTGCGGGAACGCTTTTCCTACGCCCGTCCTTCTGATGCTCCTTGCAAGTCGCATCTTAGAAATCTCCTTAAATCCCCTCCCCACTCAACCGACTTCTACTCCTACTCCTTTAGTGTGCATGCGGTACGGTTGTGGAATTCACTACCGCCTAACATTAGGGACTGCCAAACTGTTGCAGTTTTTAAAAGAAGAGTGAAAGAACACTATCTTTCCATTTCGTCATAGTTGCATATTTTGTATTTATTATTATATTATATACCTACAAAATTATATTTATTAGTATATATATTTAAGAGATATTTATTTTGAAAGTATGTATGTAAGTATATTCTCATATTGAAGGTCATATTTTATATTAGTGTATGGTTAAATGTTTTTATTTTATGTATTTTATTTTCTCTTCTACTCTTACACACGTTGTCTACATCTCTTTTTATCCACTCTCCTATCGCAGGTATGCTGGAAGAGATTTCTTTAGAAATAAGCATCACCTTTGTACGTATTTTTCTGTTCCTTTTTCTTGTCTCTTTATATGTGTGTACATAAACTGTTAAATAAATAAATAAATATCTATAATATCTTGAATAAAACTGTTTTGTAAATTAACATGTCCTATCTTAGAGAGCCGGGTGATATGTTTGTTGCTCTATTTAAGATTGTGCATTTTATTAACCATTGTCTGTAATATGATGTTGACAAAAATGAAGATTTATGATTATGACTACGGCATTTTCAGATAAAAATAACTTTGTTTTCGATGATTCCACTCACTATGCGCTGGTATTTCTGTACGAGTGAATCAAGTAAATAACTAACAGACATCATTATTTACACAATCTCACCGAAATGCTTTAAATAAGCAGAGCTTTCACGTCCGGAGCATTCTGGCAGCTAGCCCCACCTGCATCTTGCTGCCTGTCCAACATTTTTACAACGGCATTAAGCAATAGGGCTGGCCACATTTTCGGAGGAGCTATGGGCTAAAATAACCATACAGTGGGTCCCAAACTGCAGCAAGTTGCAACGCAGCAGGCCCAGATGGAAATGGCGAGACAAACCCTCGGGTAGAACTGATGGCCGATAGGGCAGAAGAGTTCTCGATTAGAGACCACGTACCGGCAAGGGCAGCGTAGAACGTCCACCTACAAGGCGGATGCAGGCCGCCTACTACCGGTTACTCTGGAAATCCATGGAGGCCTATGTTTAGCAGTGGACGTCTTACGGCCCAGATGATGATGAAGAGTAGCAGATGGTTCCATTCTTAAGCAGTCCCTCTTTCGCAAATGGTCTTATTCGGAGGCGATCTTTTTTTTAAAGATTGGCCATATACAATAGTAGATAGGAATAAGTGGAAGGATGGATGAGAGACTTTGCCCTGCAGTGGGACACACACAGCTGATAATAATAATTGAGCAATTCTCATACATATAGTTCGTGCCAATACGACAAAAAGAACAAACAACCACACTCCTATGGAAACACGTTTATTTTATGTCTATCCGCTTGCACGTATGGCCATTGTTCGAGCTTGACCATTACCGGAGCTGGTTTGTCCATTTGCGGAGCGTACGTGAAGGTGTCGCAAATGGACAAATAAGCTTACAGGTAACATGGGGACACTGACGGTAAACCATTTTTCAATCTTATTACTAAGGGCATAAGGGTGAAAGTGGTCAACCAGCGTATATAAAAAACACCCTTAATCATATCTCTTGCCTATATCCTAATCTATTTAGGGTAGGAGCAGCGTGTCTTCTTCCATACTTCTCTATTCGTCGTCATCTCGGGAGTCACCCCCTTTCTAGCCATTTCATCTTCCACACAGTCCGTCCATCGTTTCTTTGGTCTTCCTCCACTATTATAGACAGCCAGATTTAATTTCAGCTTATAAAAGACCCATACCAAACAAAAATAAAGGAATACAGGCAAAAATAATAATCTTAATTTCAACAAAGACAAAGCAACGTACTTCGTTACAACAACACAAGCACAACGGTGCTTAAAGTGGTTGCAAGTTAGCTGAAGGTAATTATTAGAGACTAGCCTCTGCCAGTGGCCTCGCCCACGTGATATCTTTATAAATATAACCTATGTTACTCAGTGATAATATAGCATTCTACTGGTGAAAGAATTTTTGAAATCGGTCCTGTAGTTTTTGAGTTTATTTTCTCATCGTAATTTTAGTGTATATATAGATGTTCCGACTAGTCGACTTTTTACTTTATTCTATACTTAAAAATAGGGTAATTGAAATGAAATCGTAATCTCTTTTGTTATTCATTTTTATTTCAGAAACATTCTTCCCTTGGTCAATCATTGAACTCAAATGAAGAAAAATATAATAAAAAATAAAAATAAACTTATCGAGGCCTTCGACTACTCTGAATAAAGAACGTACGTACTACAAGGTCGACATATCTGAAAACTGAGTTATTTTAGTTAATAATACAAGGTGTGTTGTAAAAATTGCGCTTCGTTTACTGTAAAAACGTCATTTCTCTAAGCTCTGTAGTAAGAAACAGAGTGCAAATATTCACAGTTATGCTGTTATAGTTTCTGTCTCTATGGTTTTGACTTTACAAAACCATAGAGACAAAACCATGACGTTTATTGAAGGTTAGTTGTTTTTTTTATTGTAGTGAATAGAATTTACTTACGAAAATCTTAAATTAAATATTATGTTTAAATAAATTGTTGTGTTTTGTTTTGTTTTTGCAGATAGTGACGATTTTGTCAAAGATCCGACGTACATTCCAACTGAGCAACTTCTTCAGCAGAATAGTGCTGAGTTGATAAAGATAATGGAATATTCAATTCCATTACCATCTACTTCAACGTCAAATAGAATCATAACTATTTCCGAACCCTCTCCTGTGCAGCGCAGTCCTGAGTTGCCAGCTGAACAGACAAATGAGAATTCCAATGCAGTTGCATTGGAATTCTCATTTGTCTGTTCAGCTGGACACAATTTGGACAGCTTAATTTCATTGCCATCACCTTTAACAGAAAATCGGATCATAACTTCGTCTCCTGCCAGTTCGAAGGCAAAACAAGAAAGAAAACACAAAAGGAATGAAGGAAATTAGATAGGAAATGTGAAGAAAATGCTGCGGAATACTGGACAAGCTTATAAAACCTAGCAGTTCAAGAAAATGAAAGAAGAGAGAAATATTTAAAAGCGGTGCGGAAATAAATGTCGGTTACAATGAAAATCTAAACTATCTGAAGATGAAAGGAAGTTATTATTTAAGAACTACTGGCCGGCAGGTGATAGTAAAAAATAATGGGAATACATTTCGAAGAGTATGACGATCATTACACCAAAATATCGATACATTCGTGAAGGAAGAATAAGAAAACCTCTTGAAAATAATCATGCATTTCACTTCAAGCTGCCCGAGTTTGTAATTTTTTTTTGCACCGTTTTATAAAAAGAAGACCAGGTGGCAAATTGTCTATTGGCTGATGACAAACGCGGTAAACATAACAAACATCCGCGAGTTGAAGAAGCAATAAAAAATGGCATCCGTGAATACATAGACGCGATACCAAAAATTGAGTCTTATACAAGACCCAATACAAGTAGAGTTTTCATAGATGGCAGTAAAAATACAGCCGACATCCACAATGTGGCAATTCAACAGAAAAAAAATAGCATTCGGCAATTATGTCCTCTTTTGCAAAATATTCACTCAAGAATATAACATATTATCTTTTTCAATATCAACATATTTTGTTATTATTACTTTAAGTTTACCTCAAATTAAAAATATTTCTCGAATGTAACGACATAAATCAAAATACTATAAAAATATTAATACCTATATTTATTAGCAACAATGACATATTAAGTGCTTCCTTGCGGCGAAAAAAATAGCACAGTATGTCGTGTGTGCTTTATACGTAACATTGAATATTTTCACAGAAAACTATACTAATCATACTACATTTTTGTCTAAATATGTTACCTAAAATATCAAAGATTATAGTATAATTTTAATATTTTTTGGGAAATGTCGACCTTGTTGCAAATGAGCATATTGTTTATTGTAGAATCACAGTTTTGATTTTATACACTCAAATTCCACCGAAACCAATGATCGGTTTCGCCGACTAGTCGGTCTTAAATCGCAACTGACTAGTCGGCCAAAGTCATAACCAGCCCTTTTTTTTTTGGAATGGAATATATCAAATAACGTCTCCCGCTCTGGGCGGAGCAGGAGGGCGTGTCAGATTCTTACTGACTAAAACCCATCCGTGTTCCTTCAGTTGCCTATACGTTGCCAGGGGCCACGGTATCCCTTTCGGATTTTCCCGCAGTCATAATCGGCCTATATCTAGAAATTATATCTTTTCTAGCTTTTTTGCTACTGCACCTTACTATTGCATTACGATTGCTTGAAGCTTAGTGTCTGCACATAATTTTCTAATAATTCTTGGTCTATCATCGCTTTACACCACATGTTAGCTACACCACTGCACACAAGTGCCAATTATTGATTATTATAACCCATTATTTACACTCATCAAACAGAAATTTCAATTGGACAACCATAACGTCAGCTGCCAGTCTAATATCAACTGGACTCACTCGACAGTCTAATATCGACTCAGTTTCATCTGGGAGGCAGGAGATTATATTATGATAGTATTAGTTGGCAAGCGTAGGTTAATCGTTAACTCGGTAACTTAATCGTTTAGAGGCTTGGTGTAGTACATAGTTTCTGAAAACGGTGATAAAACAATTTGGGAAATTCAGTATACATAATGGTGAAGAGTTTGGAACTAACGCTATTTATGTGAACTGTCTTGAAGACATCGTTTTGTTGGTTTATAGAGGCATGAGGAACAGGGTGAAGTTCGATCCTCTATAGAAAAGGGAGGATCCTCCGAAAAGACGGGTGTCGGGTCTGGTGGGCAACTGCCCGACGATTGATGTCGGGACATTGTATATATACTGGTCATGCGGTAAACTCTGCTTGCGCGATGCAGGATTTAAGAACATCCTTTGCTTTGAAACACCTGGTTTCCCGGTTAACAGAAAGACAGCAAGCCGTGACTATGGTATTTCCCATTGGCAAAAAAGGAGAACATCAACATCCAAACAAAGATTCACCTTTATTTAGCCCTTAAGGGAATTAATTTTCAAAATCCGTCCTTATTGCTTACCCTCCCTAGAAAACGAACTCTTTTGAAAAAGGTCATGCTCTAAGATACAGCAATTTAGGCTGTGCTTTGTCTGTCAGTGAGCAAAGATTTAAATCGTAAATTGGCCCTGCCGCGTTAAGAGATGGAAATGTGGTCGCATTTCTGTTTTTAAAACTTTGACACACACAAAGTCAGAGACTTAACTTGATTGTTATGGAAACGCCATTATTCTTTCGTACGACTTAGTACGTTGAGGGCAAATCTACGATTTAAATCTTTGCCAATGAGTGAATTTAACATCTTGTTGTAACACACAGATAGAACTTCAGTCATAAGCAGTCCTTTAAACATCCAGATAGTTATACTCGTAGTTAGACAGATCGCAATCCAAACTTGTGTAAATTTACGAGATTGCATGGAAATAGCCGTTGACACTCCTTGGTTGCACAAAGTTTGTTAAAGTTACAGTTGAAGAAGTTAGTGTTTGAAACTTGCACATTTGAGACAACGTATATATTTGACTTGAAACTAAGCTGTATGTACTTGAGACAAAAACAGTCTTATTACAAAAAACTAAATAAACCTTGGTTTAAACCTGTCCTATCAAGTCCAGGCTTATCTGCAGAACCATGGTCTAAATGTTTCCGTATTACAAAACTTAAATAAACCGTGGTCTTCTTAGTGCCGTCATTTGAACCATTGTCTACATATCAACCACAGATTAACACAAATATTATTCGTTCACCATGATATCATTCTATTGCAACGTTCCGTATGCTCAGAAAATAAAACTTTTTGTTAATACGCTAATGATTATTATGATATTTAGGAGTGTTAAAAATACTGAGAGTGTTAATTTGCAAGGAATATTAGTTATTTCGTCGATTGCAGTTTTGTATAGGTTTAAGCACATTACTGTGTCGTATTAATTACTAATAATACATGTAAGTACTTGTAACGGAACGTAACATTCTGGCGCGTTATATGAAACCTTAACAACAAAACCATCGCAAGTTGAACAAAGTTAATTTACCTTTAAAATTTTACCCTTATCGAAGTCTTTAAGAACAATTGCCTCTTTGTTAATACCTACCTTTTAAACTAATTTTAATATTATATTGTGATGGACCAACAAAGGAAAAAACGATCTGAGAATTGGAGTACCGAGGAAAAAGTAAGTCAACATAAATTACTTCGATGAACTTGAAATCCGTTTTTAATTTATTGATTTTAAGCTAACCCAAAAATGATTTAGGATATACTACGCGAGATGATTGCACAGGCACGCCACATAATCGAGGACAAAAGCACGAAAGCTTCCTCCAATATCAAAAAGGCTCAAGAGTGGAAAAATATAGCAAATAAGTAAGTGTTTCGTTTTTTATTATTATTATGAGACCCGTTATCAACGTAAATTAACAATATTAATTAAAAAATTTCAGAATTAATCAACTCATGGGAAGAAATAGGTCTGATAGTGAAGTTAAATTGGCGTGGAAGAGAATGAAGCTTGGGGCTAAAGCTAACTTGTCCGCTCATAGGCATTATCAGATGCAGATTGTTATTATTATTATTATTTGCATGTCTGGCTTATAAAAGGTTGTGAGACTCCATGCAAATCGGCTGTATCATCCTGGATCTATTAAAATAATAACAAAATATTAGTTTGGAACTTAGGATATAATTTAGTATAATTATTGCTACCAATGTTTTGATAAATGCAATATAAGCTATGAAACTACTTACTTCATGTCGCGCCCAGCTTCGTAATGCGCAAACCACTTGTATTTCGGGAGACACAGGGCATCCTCGAGCATCTCTTGTCAAATCTTCTCTTATCAAGTCCACTATTTTCATCGCGTAACGTTTATTAAATCTATACTTTTGCCTAAAATCTTCATCGGATAATTCTATGAACGGATTGATTCTAATACGATTTATGTGTCGGCGTGGTGTTCCCAACAACTCAACGGCTTCAATATCTTCAATGTCTATTAAATCGACCATGTTAATGTCCATTTTCGGGTTAAAACAACACAACACAATGAAAAAGATGCTTTAACCTAACAGAGAAACTTTGACAGATACGATTTAGACCATGGTTTGATCGTTTAAACTAGGGGCCGCCGAGGTTTAGCGTTAGACCATGAAATGGTCTATGGTTTTTCGAAAAACCACGTTTTGTAATATAATTTTTGTTTAAACCGTAGTTTTAAGAGTTTTAAACCTGGGTTTGTAGTTAAACCGCTTTTTGTAATAAGACTGAAAGAGTGTGTTTTAGTGTGTTAAAATATTTCTTTCGAGGTAATTTTGAGTACCGTATATGACTTGAAACTCCCGCAGACAGGAGCGACGCGACGGTGCGACGTAACTCCGGTAGAACAAATTTCCAATAAGTGTTCATACAAAAAAATCTACCAGAGTCGCATCACGTCGTCGTGTAGCGCCTGTATGCAGGAGCCTGTAAACTATGACAAAAACGGAGGCAAATCCCGCAAGGGATGTGGTGCGAAATAGAGGTGTTTGAACTAGGAGTAACAGTCGCGTGGCTTCCTATTCATTAAAATAATCAACGTGCGCAGTCGCATTCCGCGTTCCGCACGGGATTCGCCTCAGTGAGTGTGGCCAGAGCTTTTTACAAATGTTTTTATTTTATTTTTAGGTTGTCAGTGTACAAGTACATATAAAATGTATTATTTTGTAAAAAGCCGGAGACCTGGTGTCCTGAAATGCAGGCCTAGAGCTTAGTTTAGGCACCAGTCTCCCACAATATTAAAATGTTGTCTGACTCTGATACCATGAAATAATTGTATTTTGTAATATTGTGGTGAGAAAATAAATATTAAGTCTTTACCTATGAAATTGTCGTTCTGCAGTACTGGCCATTTCAAATCAAAATAATTTTTGTTTGGCTAAGAATTCTAATTTCAAATTAATTTTATTTTAAAAACATGGTTTTTTTTTTTCCAAAAGTAGTCATTTGTTTATTGATTAGTGTTACATTTTCATCGCATTTCAATCTTTTTCGTCATCATGGATACGTTAAAAATTCGAGTAATTATGGAATATGAATACCGTCGTGGCAGCAACGCGGCACAAGCGGCACGCAACATCAACGACGTTTACGGAGCTAACACTACAAACCAACGCACCACCTGTTATTGGTTTGCTCACTTCCGTTCTGGAAATTTCGACCTGAAAAATGAACCTCGCGGTCGTCCGTAGACTTTGGTCGACAATGACGAATTAAAGGCGATTGTGGAAGCTGATGATACACAATCTACGGCTGAATTAGCAGCAGCTTTCGACGTTAGCGTCAAAACAATATTGGTCCATTTGCGTCAAATTGGCAAGGTAAAAAGGGTG
The DNA here is from genome assembly GCA_949128155.2 of Xanthia icteritia. Lineage (NCBI taxonomy): Eukaryota > Metazoa > Arthropoda > Insecta > Lepidoptera > Noctuidae > Xanthia > Xanthia icteritia. The sequence continues at coordinate 4,184,917 of OX421937.2, forward strand.
CCCCACGAAGTCAATGATCACCAGCGCGAAGTACGCGTCAAGACGTGCCTTGCACTGCTTAACAGACACACAAATGAAGGAATTTTGAACCGCATTGTTACCTGCGATGAAAAATGGATTCTGTTTGATAACCGCAAGCGTTCAGCAAGTTGGTTGGATCCTGGTTCAGCACCTAAACAATGCCCTAAACGAAAACTTACCCCTAGAAAAGTGATGGTCACTGTTTGGTGGTCTAGCGCCGGTGTAATTCATCACAGCTTCTTACCAAACGGGGTGAGCATTACTGCAGATGTGTACTGTGAAGAACTGAACACAATGATGGAGAAGCTGGCACTACTCCAACCAGCATTCAATCGCTCGTCTCCGCTGCTCCTGCACGACAACGCGCGACCTAATACTGCACAGCAGACGGTCTCCAAGTTGCAAGAACTGGGGTTGCTCTCCGTCATCCGCCCTACTCACCAGACCTTGCGCCTACAGACTACTACTTTTTCCAGAATTTTGATAACTTCTTGGCGGGAAAAAATTTCAATACCCGAGAGGCAGTACAAAATGCCTTTGAAGAATTTGTTGCCTCCCGTCCAGCTGATTTCTTTAAGAAGGGCATCAATAAACTGCCACTGCGTTGGCAAAGATGCATTGATTGCATGGGTGATTACTTCGATTAATACAAATAAAAAATACATGAAAAAAATTCGTTTAAATTTTTTCATACAAAACGGCAATTTCATAGGTAAAGACCTATTATTATTATTATTGTTTAACTACTTGAATGAAAAACTCGCTCAACACGCCTAAAGAAGTTTTCACCTTCTTTAGGCGCGTTCAGCGATTTTTGTATAAGTATTGTTTTTCTGTTTCTTTTGTGGGCAAACAGGGCAACAGAATGATTATGATGATGAAAGAAAGAAAGAAAGAAAAAGAAGAATATAAGAGATGATGAATATTGTTTATATCATATATACCAGTTTTAAGTTTTCACTTCTCTCGGCAGTCCCCATGACTGCCTGTTTTTTTTTTTAAAGCTTTCCTATTTTACCGCCTTTGGTTGGACTTATAAAAATAACATCAGAACACAAAAAGGTTTTTCTTCTTATCGGATGTATTTTCTATAACTACCCACTCACCTTCTGTAGTTTCTTTGTGTACCATTTCTTGCAGCAAATCTCAGCTGAATTGCTTTTTATGATCGGAGTTGTCGGTATCAGGTGGTTGCTCTTGCAACTTGTTACTGTGGACAAAGAAATAAAAACATTTGTATTCTAAGTCTATGTTTTATGGTATACCTACGATTTGCAAGGAAGTTTCTTGGAAAAATTTAAAGGGCTTGCAAAGTGCTTAAGGCATTGGAATGCCAAATTATGCAATAAAACCAAAAGGAAGCAGACAGATCTTTGAATTGTGACCATAAAGATGACTGCCTCATTTGCTAGATGGAACGAATGAACTTGACAAATGACAGGCTCTTAGCGTGGCAATAAGAAAACCGGGAATTATAATAAAACTTGCTGGAGAATTGCCTATATCTAGCAGTTGACGATGAGTTTAGATTAACGAATAAAATACTAAGTACACTAAATTTGCTACTATACTTTTTGTTTAGACTTTGTAAACACAGCCATGTGATAGGCAATAAATAATTGAATTCAATGAAATGTCAAAGTTGAAAGAGTCCTAAATCGTGAAACACTAAAGTAATTCTATATCCATCGATTGCGTGAAAGGATTGTTATCTAACGCAAAATTTAAATTATTGTACAGAAATAGAATACTGCTCATCTTCTAGAATTAATGACACCTTTATATAATTTTGCCCACTTACGCAAGGGTAGTAATTAAACGAAGAAATAATAAACAGATCGTATGTGGCTCGAGATTAATTCGGGGTATGTTCTATTCTTGGAATATTTTGAAGTAGGCACACGAGGTGTAATGAAATAACTGAAAACCTCATACCCCGCGTCCTAACCAGAATTATCGTTCGCGCAAATACGCGATCGTCACGTTCATCTGTCACTTTTTGTTTGAAAAACTGCGCCCTGTGTCAGTACGACAACGCAGGTTTGGGTTCACCCAACAAAATGAACCGAAGCGCGTTGCGTGTTCACGCGATGAGTCATCAACACGCAACCGCGCTTTGGTTAGGATGCAGCCTTATGGGGTCATTGTGTACATCAATATGAGCAACTTTAACTATGAGACGAAAATTGAAATCGCGAAAAAAAAATCTGCTGCTTCATACGTATAAAAAATCAACAGCTCCATCATCATTTCAGCCAAAAGACGTCCATTACATACACATAGGCTTCCCCCAAGCACCGCCACTTCAGCCGATTCTGTGCCTCCCGCATCCAGCGGATTCCTGCGGCCTTTGCAAGGTCATCGGTCCATCTTGTGGGAGGCCTTCCAACGCTACGTCTTCCGGTACGCGGTCGCCACTCCAGAACCTTTTGGCCCCATCCGCCATATGTTCTGCCAGCAATGTGCCCTGCCCATTGCCACTTAAGTTTGGCAATTCTTCGGGCTATGTCGGTTACCATGGTTCTCCTGCGGATCTGTTCATTTCTGATTTGATCACGGAGGGAAACTCCAAGCATAGCCCTCTCCATTGCCCTTTGGGTGACTTTTAGCCTTCTGATAAAGCCCATTGTTAGCGACCACGTTCCAGTGCCATAGATCATCACTGCTCATAACAGCTCTGTGTTCGCATACATCGACAAAACGTAGGGAACAACTGTTTTTTTTTTTCGCGATATTATCAGTTTTGTCCCATAGTGAAAGTTATTCATAATGATGAGCACCCCTTAAGAGATTTTCAGTTATTTCAATAACATCTTGTTTAATTTACAATTGTATCGTCTTTTTTATCGTATATTTAGGTATCTCCAAAACAAAACGTTTCGCTGTTGTCTCGGTTCTATGTGAAAACTACTCGAACCCGAAATATTCAAATATGAGAGTAACCGATAAGATAAATGAAGATTTGAAAGTAATGATATAAAAGGAAAATATAAAACCCACACACGTTATAAATAAATTGATTGTGTTTTCTCACTGTCCCGGTAGGTATAAAGGATATGAAATAGATTATTAAATAAACTTTAGAGCTGAATTGGATGTGGCCTGTACTACTAATTGACTGAGCGAGCGAAGCGTCTCTGCTTCAAGTCTGGCAAAATTTTTATTCCTCTGTCAGTTTGTTAGTACTTCTCTCCAGGTCGTATTTTACAACTGATCTAGAAGAAACGGCTGATCTGATTTGGCGGCACGGTTGGCGCAGTGGTTAAGCGATTGACTGCTGCGCTGCGTGTCGCGGGTTCGATTCCCGCACGGAACAAATATTTGTATGACCTATAATTAGTTGTTCCGGGTCTGGCCGTTTGTGTATGTGAGTTGATATGTTTGTAAAAGCACCCACGACACAGGAGAAATTCCTAGTGTGGGGCAAAGTTTAAAAAAAAAAAAAAAAACTTTCGTTTAGTTTACAGATTGTTCTTTTGTCGGGGTTATTTCCTCAAAATGGGGCAATAAGGGGGCTACTGGATATCTGCGCCTTATGAGATCCGATTAAAATGGTCCTTTTTTATGTGGAAGGTAAAATGTAAAAGTAACTTTAAGTTGGTCTCATAAAAATTGGTGAAGGTCTGATGAGGATCTTCGGCGTGATGATCATAATAGCTTCTCAAAATGAAGTAAATTGCTCACTTTTAGATTTCTACCATCGGCCCTTTAACTACTAAGTAAGGATTGATGTAGCACCTTGGACCACCTTCTCATAACAAAACTAGAGAATTCTGGAAATAATTTTCAGAATTCTCTAAAACGAGGCTTTAAAACCAATACTAATGTTAGTTTTACAATAAAGTCACTGTACCCCGTAGATCGCGATGTCGTTGTCGCTCGCCAAATGGTTAGGTCCCGTCGAACATTTTGTGTGACTGCGTTTTGTTAGGTGTAAAGCAGCTTCAAAAGTAAAGTCTCGTGTTTAACATATAGTAGTCAGTTAGTTGTGAGTTCGTTTATTTCTGTTTAACTACCGTCTAGTCATAGTGGTATAAATTGTTGTAAAAAGGTTTGTGTACTCGCGAGGTGTACTGTTCGCAGAACTACAAGTTTATATCAGCTGAACCTTTATATTTTTAATTTGCAAGAAAGCGATTCCTATTCTTACTTGAATAGCGTAGGACTTTCCGTATAGATAATACGTACATTTACGCAAAAAAACTTCATTATCGTTGAATACGCACGGCAAATTAAGTACGTAGACTTCCATTAAAGACTACACGATGTCTGGTCCCGTCATAATGGAAATAGTTGGCACAATATTGTGTCCGTGTTAGACAGGGTGAGCCGTAGGTACATAAAAAAAAAAATTGTTTGTTGGCTCTTATCTGCGACGAAACAGCGTTTTTTAAAGGTCTTTGTAAGGAACTCTATACAACGTAGGTTACCAGGTCAATAAATTCTAATGATGCGAACAAAATTGACCTCACCATCGTTCGGTGAGCTTGATGTATAGTCAAGGAATAAATATTTCAAGCACCTTAAGGTTACTTTTTACATGCACCTTATTTTTCAAACTACGTCATTGTCAATATTTAGAATAAAAATTACAGTTCGAAAAGGTGGCCGCTATGTGGGGAAAGAAATTGCAAAGATATAAATATGTCTGGACAGTCAATGCTGTGAACTCGTCGAAAATAATAGCATCCAACTGTTAGCTGCTAAATGCACGCACACTAGAAAAGACGACGAAGATGTAGCTGTCCCGCACACCAGCATAAAAAGTTGGCTTATTTGTTTTAGTTCTTTTGCAGCGCGATATGATCCAGACATAAATAATCAGAAGAATCAGAATTTGTTTGGAAAAGCTCCTTGACCGTAGTAAATAGCTATAGTGCAGCTATAGATATTCACTGTATATTAGAAATCCTTGCATGCAGTGAGGACTATTAGATCGAGTTAAGCAAAACCATAAATAAATCCTATTTGTGGATCTATCATTTATAAACTCGTTCAAAAGTGCCTTATAAGGGCCTATTTGAAATAAATGATTTGACTTTGACTTTGACTTATCTTGTTTGAAAATTAGGATCAGTTTAACCTTTGTATATCAACCATTACAATCATCGCAATGTGACTTGTAAACACCAGATTTTTTATGGTTTTCTAATCGATCTTTTCCGTTACATATCTGTCTTAACGAATTATTTGTTTTAAAAGCTACCCTAATTCCATTTCGAAACAATGCTTTTGAAACCCTATCACTTATTGACCCTTAGTATGTTAAACTACCGATGTACTCATGTGGTCTTTCTGGATGCAGCGGGTACAAAAGGGAACGAACTATGTTACCACGTTTGGTTTTAATCAAATTATCCACTATTTTCTTTTTGTATCCGTTACTCTCAGCTATATGATAAATGGTTTAGTTCCCTGTTATAATTATCTTGAGAAAGTGGTACTGACATAAATCTATGAGTGAAACTACGATATGCTGTTAATTTATGTTGAATCAGATGACAAGATGATGCATTGAAATATTTCGAAGGTGTAGTCATGGGTGGGGGGTTCCCCCTCCACTCAGTCCCTATTGTATTTTTTATAATGGATTTCCGCAAAGTCACGCCTGAGTCAATTAACTATTACGAAACGCCAATGACAGCTTTTTTTTTTGGTTCGGAAATTTTCAAATAACTTCTACCGCTCCGGGCGGAGCGGGAGGGCGTGTCAGACTCTTACTGACTAAAGCCCACCCGTGTTCCTTCAGTTGCCTGTATGTTGCGAGGGGTTGTCACGGTATCCCTTTCGGACTTTCCCGCGACCCCGACAGGCATCGGCCCTAGCGGACTCCGTCAGTAGTACTGACATCTCTTTCTCTTCTGACTGAATACAACGCGTCGTCGACCCGGGCCTGTTTCTCATCGGGTGGCGAGCTACCCATTGCTCACCGTCCGCAAGCCCGCGCCTACGGTGGCCGGGAATCAGCCTGCGATTCCCGACGCTCAGGGCGTCTCCTGCGGCGGCTAGGGACGAGAGAGCGCGAAGTTTGCCCCTCCCTCACGCATTCCACCTCCTCCTTCGCGAGCATTACTGCTTCACAGAAGGAGGTGACGGCTTCCCATGCCCTCTCGCTCCGTACCTGGCTGGCCTGGATCAGGGCCAGATGCGAGAGATCAACGCGGCCGATAGTCTCCACAAGGACACGGCGGTGTCCCGCCCAAGCCGGGCAGACCTCCACCGTATGCTCCACCGTGTCCTGCGGGCGTTTTCTCCCGCCTTATCTGGAACAGGAACCTCCCGAAACAACCGTGCCCGGAGAGAACCGTGTCCGAAGAGAACCTGCGTCAGGCGGAAGGTGAGGAAGCCGTGGCGCCACTCTAGCCACTCCTCAAAGAGGGGACTTATCGCCGCAATTGTGGCGTGCCCATGCCAATGACAGCCTCTGATTAGAATAGACGCATAGACGATTACTACACGCCTGCCATTGGTTCGAACATCCCACGCCAGAAACTATAGCCCTGGACCGTTGCGAAATTCATTCAAACAAAACATTTGTGCCGATATTAATTTGGTACGAATTATAGTGATAATTAAACAATTCGTGCAAGGGGTTTAATTTCAGATCTCCAATTACAATAGGTAAAATTTTCTGTGTGGTTCACGCGCAAAGGATTATGCCAACACAACAAAATATTGGCAGTCGTTTGTGCAAAAGAACAATGGTAGCTTTGGTGTCGCTTAGTTTCAGAAGCGATCATGAATGAAAGTATGGACATTATATGAAACAGTTAGGGCTTTTCTCTTTAAGTATCAGCTTTTTTATTAAGCTGCACAAAGAAATAATAATAAAAAAAAAAAAATAAGACAAAATGTAATTATTTGCAATATCTAAACGCAGAACCTGGTAGCTATGGAATTACCAGGAATGGTATTTTTATAGTTGCTAATTAGCAGGATTTTGGTGGTATCGTGTTGGTGGTAGTTAAGTGGTTTTATCGTTTAAACTATTAAGAATCTTTTACTACCTCTTTTTGAGGAGTATTACGGGACAAAACGTTAATTGTTATTGATAACTCAGTTCTGTTCCATCAAATTTAAGACATTTTCGAGAAGCAGAATCCTATCCCTTGAAACACAAGAGTATTCCAAGCTTTAGAGTATATTAATAAATATGTGTTTGTTTTTTGTGTATGACAGTTAAATGAATCAACTATGTATACTTTTTTTTTTTTAATTTAGCTTCCATGGCAACATTGAAATCTCTTGATGTCACCTTCAAATCAGAAATGTCTTAATTGTCATATTTGAATGTCATTACTCTCTTTTGTCTTGATGTGTCGTTGTAAATATTTGTGATTATAGAACGAGGATTGTACGTAATCCAGGTGTGTAGAGATGATCGAGTCTAATGCAATGCCATAGGTTACAGTTGATGCTAGTATGTGTGATGAGCATCTTATGATGATGCTGACGACAATCATGACGACTGCGCCGGCTACTCAGTTATTCGAAGAAGTTCTTGTCAGATTAGAATGTAATAATAATAAAAATGCTTTATTTAATTACCAAATAAATGTTTTATTTTTGCTCAATGCATAATAGGTAAGAATAAGCCGACGAAGATACTATGACAACATGATGGGATGCGCGGCCTCCCCAGCCTAAATACCTTCACAGGTCTTAAATTCTACATTCACCTTTGAACCTTGCTTAAATATAATAAGAAAAAAAAATGCTATATATATATTTTTTTTTTTTATATTTCTAAATGTCATCACGACTGACAGTTGTGAGTTGTCCAATTAAGCCCGCTGACAAGAGTATAGTCAGTGATAAAGCCACGCATTCACTGGACAAAAATTTCCCGCAGCACCAGTCACTTGAAACGTCGGGCGATGTTTACCAACGTCTCTAGATATCTTGCCTCCGAAAGCGTTGTTTTCATTGATTTGCCTTCCACAACTTCGTCTGCGATTCAGGATGTAAAGTATAACCTATGTCTTTACCCAGGGCATGGTTTATTTGTATGCCATCCAAATCTGTTCATTTATAATATTAGTTTGGAGGACGTTCACATTAGTAGTATCCTAAGGTAATTATGACTGCTTGCTTTGCATAGAAGTGTATAGAGTACAATAGAACATGACGCTTTTCTAGAGGACCAATGTTTAGAGGGTATATACAAAGTCAGCTACTAGTGCCACTTTTCCCTTCAGTAGCCATTACTGGAACTATTAATTTCCGCCATCTATGAATGAAATATACTGTTTACTCGTTGGTTTACTGCTTATTAAACTCTTTGGTTTACTGTCATGGGGTCTGTTTATATGGAGTCACTTGCTTTTTAAACAACGTGTTTCTAGCGAAACCCAATATCTAAAAAATATGCTGTGATTACCTTTTTATCTTAATTTGGCCGAGATCTATCTTTTGAGACTATTTTTACGAATGTACGCGAAATCTAAGTGCGACACCCAAATTACATGGAGTGCTGCCTGTCTTCTTTAGCTTCTTAAACATCAGCTTAATCCGATAACCAAATACCCTGAAGAGAGAAGAAAATAAATTCGTCTTCCTCTTTAAAGTAGGGATAAAGGTATTTACCGTTTAAGAGGTATCGAATCGTCACCAAGAAATTGAATTAAGGCTTCCCTTTATTAACATAAAAATCCGTAAAGTGAATAATTTGAGTCTGAAGCAATACAGATAAAATACGATTAAATCAAACTCATAAGTCGCAAGGGCATAAGAAATTTCAAACAAATCTTTAAGATTCAGGATAAAACCCCTCGAACTCAATTATTATCCGATTAGACTGTAGGTAAGTCAGACTGAGGTATATTACCTACGTAAAACGTACAGTCTGAAAGACCAGCCTAATTTAGAGCTAAATAAACTTAGACCAACTAATTATTTTTAGACTCATCGGCATCGTTTTACACGGTCTACAAACTCGTGCTCATAAATATTTTCATTAAAATTCCGAAGTTATCGTTATTATAAAAAGGTTTTGGTTGAGTCTCGAGACCTTTTTTTAAATACTTGCAAACTTACAAATCATTCTCAAAAATTAATCAACTTTCGTTATCTTGAAGTCACTTTTTCGTAGAAAACTGGCCGTTTATTAGGAAAACTTGAAAAGATAAAAATAAAAGTTATAAAACTAGAAGTCACACGCATAAATCGAACAGATTACGTGGGACTCCGGATTTTTTGTTTATACCTTTTTAGATGTTTTTTTTTTATCGTAGTTAGGTTTCAGTTTAATAACTTTTATTTTAATTATTTTGGGGTTATAATACATAGTATATTTTTGAATGCGTGCGTGCTAATTAAACCATTTCATTTGATAGCCAAAACGAGTTTCATAAAAAAAAGTTCATCCTTTTATGTCCTCTAGAGGATGCCATATTCAATAATTTAATGTGACGTCACATAGCTTTTATCCAGCGGACAATCAAGACGTTACCTCATTTGTCAAATAATGATGAGCAGTTTAAAAGTTATGAGGGAACAGATGAACATACATACATACCGGTCAAAATTATAACCCTCCTTTTTGCTTTGTCGTAGTCGGGTAAAAACAGCTCTATATGATATCATATAAAGGAAAAAATATTTAGCAACTTGTCAAGTGTAAGTTATTTTCACTAACCAAGGTTTCCTTATGTTATTGGAAAAAGGGGGGTAACTTAATCAAGTTTTCTTCATGAAAATATTCACCAGAATGTTGGAGAATATAAATAGAATTGATGAATTGATTTGCCCTACACGTGCGAAATTGTTTATTGTATACAGTCCAGTTACCTGCAAAATAAATAAAACACAATTTTCATACAAAAACAAAATCGCATCACCAAACTTTTTCTATATTCAGTTACACCGTGTGTACATTATTGCGTAATGTATTTACCGTGTATATCTATATGTACCCTTTGGCACACGGCACGGTTTTTTTACGGTACAGCGGATAAGCCGTCTATCAATAAAAACGTGCCTATCAACAAGCTTCCACAGTGATCCATACAACACGGACGACCGTGCCTACACACGGCGAATAAACTGTAGTTTTTCACGGCAAGAAAAACATGTGTGTTCAAAGGGCCTTACTGGGATATTCGTCACAATTCTCAATATTCACCCGAGACACGTTCCGTCAAAATTGAGTCTTTTTTCTCACGCATACGTTAAATTACAGCCGTTATTTATTTATTCAAACAAATATAAGCTTGTAGGTTTTATATTGTATTTGTGTTTTGAAAGTAGAGCTATCCTGAAAGCTAGCTTAAAATGAATGTTCATTTTTATTTCATTTCACGCTCTCACGGCACCTGTTGGTGCAATTCCATAGAAATTAACATTCATTTAATTTATGACCATTGAAAGATGCCGAATACTGAAATCCAATACCGTTGAATTAGTTCACTACTGAATTAATTTAGCACTTTTTTTTATTTTTTATTTAGACGATCGAGTGAAAGATGCCGAAGTAATATGTTCTGTAGATATCACACCATGAAAACTTACTTGAAGTAAGGTTGAAATGAGCTGTCATTCCATCTGATGCTAAGAATAGACACTATTGACTTCAGCTAACTTTTCACGATGAGATTTTTAGGCAATGATAGGTATTAGGGATAGGTTGTTTAGAAATTGTAAAAATAAACCAGAGGATATGAATTTGCGTAGACAATATAACAGATTTAGAAATAGATTAAATAAATGTATAAATAAAGCGAAAAATAAATACCGCCAAGAACAAATAAAAAAATGTAAAAAGAATATTAGAAAGATTTGGACTAAAATTAATTCATGGATAGGAAATGAAAAAAGAAGTGTAGATTCTGTTATTTTAAAATACTTGGGAAAATTAGAATGTTCGGTTGAGGGTATATGTAATAAATTTTCAACAACATTTACCAAAGAAATATTAGATATAAAACATGCCTGTAGTCATAGGTTTTTGGAAAGATCTAGCTATGTTGATTCCGGAAATGTATCACTACGGTTTCAAAAAGCTTATCCAATAGATATAGATAAAATAATAAATTTGCTAAGTTGTGATAAGTCTGAAGGAGTAGATAGAATTAGAGTTAAAGAAATTAAATTATTAAAAACTAAGTTGAGCCCTGTTATTGCTTTATTTATTAACTTGTGTGTTGAAAAGGGGTTATACCCCGAAAAACTAAAAACAGCATTAATTAGACCTATTTTTAAACAAGGTGTACATAGTGATTACGCAAACTATAGGCCAATAGCCTTATTGTCAGTTATAAATAAAATAGTAGAAAAGTTTATTGTTAATCAGGTAAGTGTTTTCTTGGAAAAACACAATATTCTGACAAATGCACAACACGGTTTCCGACGTGGACGAAGCACGGCGACGGCCTTGGCGCGATTCGCTGACGACGTCAATGAGTGCTTGGGTCAGCGGAAGCGGGTGGTGGTGGTCTACATTGATTTCAAAAAAGCATTTGACACCCTGGAGCACCACCAGCTGCTTCAAGCCATGGAGGAGTGCGGGGTCGCGGGACCACTGAACAGGTGGTTCCGTGCCTACCTCACAGACCGGACACTGCGAACGGTTATTGACGGCGTCGTCGGAGAGCCCAGACACGTCACGTGTGGTGTGCCAACCGGATCCGTGTTTGGTCCCGTCGGATACATCATGCATGTCAACAGCATGTGTAATGTGATTCATAAATGTCGCATATATATGTATGCTGATGATACTTGTCTAGTTTATGCAGGTAAAGATTTAAATTTAATTGAAAGTAACATTCAAGAGGATTTTACTAATATCATCAAATGGGCACACGACAATGGCATAATAATCAATTTAAATAAAACCAAATGTATGCATATACGTTCGCCTTATCTTAAAAAGATCGAACGTCAGCCGCGCATAGTGGGGCATAGCTATGAGTGTCTGCATAGTGGTGGACTGACGTTGTGTGAGTGTGCAAACATTGAGGTGGTGGAGGAATACAGGTACTTGGGTTTAGTCATAGACAACAGCTTCTCATGGAAAACACACATTATACACTTATGTGACAAACTCAGGTATGTACTTGTGAAATTCCACCACCTTAGTTCTGTGCTGGATAGGACAACATTGTACATGGTCTACTATGCGCTGGTGGATTCGCTGCTTTCTTATGGGCTGGCGTGCTATGGTAACACTTTCAAAACATATTTAGATAAAATAAAAAAACTACAAATCAGATTCATGAAACTATTAGTAGATAAAAACACAAAAAACCATTGTAAAAGTAGTGATTACGAAGAATTATTTTTGGAATGTAAAATGCTGCCGGTTCATGAGAGGGTAGTGTTGTCAGTAGCTTTAGAACAGTATTGTAGCAATGAATTTAAAAGTAATATTATACGCACAAGATCTCAAAGGAACAATAATATGAGAAGATTTGTTGTGCCCACTTGTAATAATAATTATTATGGTCGAAGGTGTAGAAGTTTTTTAGTCCCAACTATTTTTAATAACCTTCCAGCCGATATAAACAGTTGTATCACAAAAACTGCCTTTAAAAAGAAAATACATAAGTACCTGTTTAACATTTTTTGTCAAAGCCTCACTGAAGAGAATATTTAATTAAAACAAAAATAGTAATAAGTCTGTATGTGAAAAAATGTCATTAAGATAAAAAATATATATATATGTTATGTACAATACAAAAAAAAAAAAGGAGCTACGTCTGCCAACAAACTGCTTTGTAGTTTGGCAGAAGTAATAATGTTGTGGAAAAAAATATTTCTGTGAATAAACACTTTTTCATTTTTTTTTTTTTTTTTTTTTTTTTTTTTTACTGAAAAAACGCTGCTTAGCTTTCACTATGTAAACACTGTTTAATCAAGCCCATTTCCACACGTGAAATTAATATGACATGCACCTATTATACAGCCTCTGTGCTTAGTAATGGTAAGTACTACCGCATTCATGAAACTTGTGAACCGTTATAAATATTATGAGCCTCAATGAACGTACTTTGGTACAATAAACACAAAGTGTACGTAATACGGTCGATGATTATGACAACGTAAATTAATTACTTACATATTGTGTAGAATTTATATTCATTCTGTTAGCAGTATGTAGTTCATTCATTATTACAAGAATATTATGAGAATCTATTTTGTTTTAATTATTTTAAAACTTTAATTGAAAACTATAACAAAATCACCAGTCCAAGGTAAAAGGCAGAGCATCGCCGTGTCCTCGTGTAGGCGATTGGTGGCGGGGATCTCTCACGTCCGGCCCAGGCCAGGCCATGGTAAGGAGCGAGAGGGCATGGGAGGCCGTCACCTCCTTCTGCGAAGCAGTAATGTTCGCAAAAGAGGAGGCGGATCGCGTGAGGGAGGGGCAAATTTCGCGCCCTCACGCCACTAGCCGCCGCAAGAGTCGACCTGGATGTCGGGAATCGCAGGCAGATTCCCGGCCACTGTAGGCGCGGGCTTACGGACGGTGAGCAATGGGTAGCTCACCATCCGATAAGGACCAGGCCCGGGTCGACGGCGCGTTGTGTTCCACGCGCGCCTCATATAGATGTCAGCAGAACTGAAGGGGGACCGATGCCTGCCGGGGTTTTGGGAAAGTCCAAATGGGATACTGTGGCCCCTGGCAACGTACAGGGAACTGAAGGAACACGGGTGGGTTTTAGTCAGTAAACATCCAATACAAAAAAAAAAAAACATCCAGAAACAAGAGCCTCCACATAAAAGACATTGCTTTGAGGAGCCCTTTCGCTAAGTTCGATCCAGCTGTCCCTTGCTGTCCTCCCCATAGAACCATACCTGTAATACCCGAAAGTTTAAGCAGATGTGTACCTAACGCACATTTAGCCAGTTATGTTTAAGTCCCATGTAATAAAGGTGCGAGCCTATTGCTATCAACCGGGCACAAATACAAATTTAACAACACTTTGCCCAGCCTGTGAATTTAACTCAGGACCTCGTGCTCAGCAGTTGCGCTTGCGATCAGTAGATATACTAACCAGATAGTCCAATACTAAAGTTATTGTTGGATATTTGCAGTAACTAAGTAGAATTTGAATAAAAATTATGTATGCAGCTATCCAATACGCCAGTGAGATTGCGTGTAAGCTTCCCTTTACACGTGTACTGCGTTCTATTCATTGCCAAGTGCCAAGTAATAGAAGGATGAAGCAATGGCAATAGATAGCAATGCAGTATGCAATCTATTGGAGAATTGAACCTGTAATTGCTATTTGTCGGCTTGATTATACAGGCTGTTCGGCAGACGGTTGAACATACAAAAATGGCGGATCCGTGGGGCCGTCTGCTACGCGTTTACGCCCAATAGCAAGACCCAGGCCACAAAGATTTTTAAATGTTATTATTTTATTCATAATTCGTCGTTGCTCAAATTTCAAACGACAATTGAAATTGAAAATTGTGAAATTCAAGTTATATTACGTTTTTTGTCATTTTCATGGCAGTATCAGGTTGTATGTTTATTTAATATGATTCGCGACCGTATCAAATATTTGTTTATAGAATTAAAATCATAAAAATCATCAATACCCTCCAATTCTAACTTAAGGAGTTGTATTGCTGATTCTAATGATTATAATTCTGTAAAGCCATTTGTTACGGTCGCGAATCATATTTTACTACCTTAACCCATCCCCCTTAAAGACTTTGCAAGACCGGATGGCAAATGATGATGCAAAATTTTTGTTGCAAACTTGCTCAGTTTTTTTTTTGTTATCCTACTGTCCCAATGCTGGGTAATTTTAAATTTCAAGTTTCCAATTTTAAATTCGAAACGAAAATATTTTGACGAGACTGACCGTCTATTTGTTAAGACCATTTTCTTAGGAAAAGTTGAAAAGCCGAAAGTCAGAAACAGCGATTGAAGAAAAAATAGATGGTTAAATAAAAAGTAAACTAGAACATCAAAAACTTGGGCTTAAGTTATTTAGGTAAGCTTTTTTTTCACTTGGATCCCTCAGATCTATTTTGAGAACGACTTTATTAAGTTTTTACTGTTAAAACCAAATTTTTCGGTGTCAGAGTTTTTACACGTTCTGGGACAGACTGCCTCTCGACGTTGTCTTCGTATATCGTTACGTGACAGTACGGCTAAGGGCTTCAATTTATTTCGTGTAATTTGGCAAACCGTTGATAGCCGTTGCTTGCCCATAACAATTCTAGGAAGCATGCGCTTCCTAGGATTACATGTATAATTAAAATATATTTATGTCAAAAAATCATAAATAAATAGTTGCATCACCGTGTGCAAGAATATAACGGCTATTCTCTCCGTTCCGGAGATATAAGCATTAGCTCCGTAATTGTTTTTTTTTTTGCAAAAACATATAAGTTGCCAATTTGCCTACCAGATTGTATGTTATGATATATTTATGCATAATATTGGCTAGTAGAAGCCATTTCAAGCTAAAAACCGACACATTAAAATTTAAGCTCCAATGTCTTCGAGAGCCTTTTTTCGATCCTCAGTGCGCCGCCCTGTAGACGGTAAAATCTATGGGATTTTGAAGTAACATATTGTCTTGCAAATAGTCAAGTGTCCCGGAACGTGTTAAAGCCGCCCATGGGCCTCTGACTTGGCTTCACATGCCGTCGAGAAATATCTCTTAGACATGCCGGCTTCCTCACGATGTTTTTAAAAACCAAATAAATAGGTAGAAGTATCTACCTTTAGGGAAACTATTTATTTACCAAATTGACTCATACGTCAACTTGCCGTGTTATAGCTTTTCATAAAACTGTCAAAGACCGACGGTTTTGTATTAAAAAGGCGGGCCAGTTGGTATTCAATTTGTTGAACAATTAATTTCCCTGACATTACTTACTGTACAATAATATTTTTATGTAACCTATACAGGTATCAATTTGAGATAGCCTTTTTTTCGCCAAGGTTGCAAGATTCTAGACATATTCCTTATTTTACAGGAATTTTATCCTGAAAAGTGAGTCACGTTCTTCAAGGTTTCCAGTAATCGATTTGCATAATCGTATAAAAAATTCATCCTCGTTGATATCGGTTTCTAGAACGGATTTATAAACCCTGCGTGGCGATTGATTGGACAAGGCAAAGAATATAAAAAAGGAAGAAAAATCTTAGGCCTTATTTGACGTATCATTTTGGGCATAATTTTGACGAAGGTTCGGTCTTGAATAAAGGAAATTCATTATACTATCATAACCCGTTTCAAATAAAATTGGTAGAAGGTTGGTCCATACACAATATTTTACCAGCTATGATAGTGTGATCTTATAGATGACGAGACAGATAAAAGGCTTATATTTTTCCCAGTACCACTTACGCTAACTTACAAGTCTATTATTTTAAATAATCAAACATTGCAAAATTAAATTGCAAAAATCATCAGTTTTCCCAAATGACGTTTAATTTCCGCAAATGTCATCACATACTTTCATATCTGGCTTTTTTGGTGTTCACATCGTTGCACGTGAACTCCGGACTTGATGCGAATATTGACATAATTCGAATGCAAGTCACTTATCCAATGCAACTGCTATTTGGTTGATTACGACTGTACATAATTGTACGGATTGAACTTTACCACTAAGACAAAATTGAAACTTCGGCTGTCATGGACAAGTTATTGAAAAAAAATATGTGTATACAGGGTGACTTTTAATTTGAAGTATTCCTTCCAGGTCGTGATACCGTGCGCTGTTTATTTAAATTATGACATTGCCTCGCTACAAAATCAGCTATCTTCTGTACTATAAAACTGTGTCATGACAGTTAGGTAACCCACTGCCTATGCCACTGAAGATAGAAATATGGAAAATTATCCTAGGCAGCAATAAAATAAAAAATCATCAAGCAAACAACTTGTTAATGATCATTTTAATGAAAATTTACTTTGAAGTGCCGCTTCACACCTGCAGTCCAAGGATAATATAGGCAAAATTGTCCACTGCAATCCGCGGTTACGAATGTGTGGCTGGTAAACAAATTAAATATTTAAGAAATCCCAGGAACTCGCATTTTGAGAGTAAAATTAACTAGAGCGGCAACATTTTCTTGAACCGAGCTTTTGTTTTTGGTCTGCCTCGCAACCCTCTCGCATGGTCCTTCCACAAATACAAATAAAAAAAGAGTAAAGAGCTATAATGTCTGCCTGTACACAAGTTAATTGATGTACGTTTTTATAAATTGTTTAACCAGCTGCGTATATTTTAGATTCATCAAATATGGAAAATTCTCCAAGTTGGCAGATACAAAGTTTCCTTAAGTCTTTTATTTTAGCGATACTGGTTATTTTAACAGCAAAATTTTCAGAGATTTAAAGCTTTTAATACTTTATTTTCAGTTCAGAAAATGATTTATGCAGACACTGTAATGCAAGTTTGGACTTAAAGTTCGAACGCACATAATAATGCAAGAAGGTTTACGTGTCTGAGTTTTCAGAGACTTGTTAATTCAATTACATATAGTAAGGTCAAACAGCGATAATGTTATGCAATTTTCAAACTTCCTTCCCCACATTGCGGGCTCTTGTAATTTTTTCGATCTGTCATTTTCATTCAAAATGTTGCAAGTAATAATTAAAAATTAAGTTTCTCAATGTGCCTAACAAAATAGGGAGGATGCCTGTGTATGTTGGGGAGTGAGGGCTCGCTACATCACAACTAAATATAAAATCTAATTTCATCAAGTATAAAATCACATTTTAACCCAACGTATCGCCGTAATCTTTAAATTTACTAAAAAAGAAAAAAATACGTATCCAATATGTTTGTATAATCTACCTGACGGACAAAAAAAAAACTTTGTCATTATCCCTTTCTTGAAAAATTCTCGTCTTTTTCATATGGAGGTTGGCAGAAATTAAAAATCAAAATAGGGGTTTAATTTGGTACTAATTTGTAATTCACACTGTAACTAGGAAAACATAGTTTGAATAATCACATTTTGTGGCCTGTTTCGGTCTCAAATACTAATAAATGACCGCGAGCTGGGATGGACAATGGACAGGGCTGGATTTCAGATCGTAATTTTCATTATATCGTTAGAAGGAAATGGTTCCCTATTATCTATCCAAAAATATAAATATGTCTAGACAGACATAGACAGTCAAAGCTGTGAGCTCATTGAAAAAAATAGCATCCAGCTGTTAGCCGCTAAATGCACTAGAGATGCACAATGACGTGGTGCGAGTGTAAAACGCAGCTGTCACGCACGACAGCATAAAAAAGTTGGCTTGTTTGTTTTAGTTCTTTTGCAGCGCGACACTCTATCTAGACATATATAAATAATTAAAGTATCTATCCTATAGTTCATCACATCAAGCCTTCAATTTAGAAAGTAGCTGTACCACAAAAATGTCTTTTAAAAATAAAATGGGGAAGTTTCTTTTTAATACCTTTTGTCAAAGCCTGATAAATGAAGATGCATAGATTGAATTTATATCATACTAGCTCATGACTGCCTTTGTGATTTGGAATGCTATTACGCAGTTTATAATGTTATTAGCATTACGTAATAGTCAGCCTATGTGCTGTAAAATATATGTGTTTTAGCTATAGGTAATATTTAGCGGTAAATGTTTTTTTATTTTTGTAAGTGATGAAAAAGTATTATATGAGTATAAGACCGTATATGGGTGCTACATCTGCCAACAAATTGCTTTACAGTTTGGCATAAGTAAAAATTACGGAAAAAATTGTATTTCCCAACAAATAAACGCTTTTTAATTTTTATTTTTTTTCATTAGAATATGTCGCAGCATCATGTTGAAATAGAAGCCTTTTAGTCTCATACAGGACCTTCTGTTTATTATTTTATTTTTATGTAATTTTGTTTTATTACTTTATCATTATGTGTTTAGTTTAGTTTGTGATCTTTCTGTGCGGGTCACAATAAATACTTGTTCTTTCTTTCTTTCTTTCTTAACCTATCGTTAAAAGGACAAATTCTTCCAAAATAATGTAAAGTGGCTATTTTTGTACAAGAGCCGTCGACACAATCTGTTTGCACCGCCGTCATCTAAAACTGTCGCCAGAGCTGAGTCCCCTGTGTGTCGTACTTTAAGGATGCTTAATGCCCTCCTGACCACCAATCCTGAATGTGATCTGTTTGCCGATGAATGGAGTAGAATTATGCGTGTATGTCTGATGTTTTGTGAGAAGAAGTATGCTAGGGTGTCCTCTATTGTATGTTAGTAGTAGAAATATTCTTGTATACCTGCCATACCTGTTTAAATCTTTATGTTAATTAATTTGATTGGTGTTACCGTTTTAATTAACAATAAATAAATAGATAATAAATAAGATGAAATTGGAAAAAAAATCTGCTGCTCCATGAATTTATGTTCACATAACTCGACGAAATGTAGCAGTTGACTTTTTTGTCGTGATTTCAGGGATGATCCCGTAGTAAAAGTTGGTCATAATGATGAGTACAGTGACCCCTTTTCAGGTTTCAGTTATTTCAACTACAACTTGTATGTAGGTACATAAAGATCTTGTAATTGATAATTTTGAATATGTGTATGCCCAACACACCGCCAGACACAAAAAGCGATATTAATGTATAATTATGTAACCAACCTAAAAAAAAGTATATTTAGAGTTTAGTTTAGTTTAGGGACGTGACTCCGGATTTCGGAATAGTACACATCGGCCCATTAGCTCAGCTGGTTAGAGCGTCGTGCTAATAACGCGAAGGTCGCGGGTTCGATCCCCTCATGGGCCACAATTATCTTTTAAGTTTTTTTTCGTTATGAACCAAATTTTTAACACTGACGCAAAACATTCCATTAGGTACTAGATCCATAATTCAGTATAAAAAATAAATAAATAGGATAAATTTCGTATACATAATTAATAAATAAACAAACTATTTAATTATAATATTACCAACAAGCATAAATTAAAAAAAATAAAAACCCCCGACACAAACATTTCCTCATTTCTCTTTCCTACTCCATCACCAGACCCTGTTCATCATCTATCTATAACCTATTCATAGAGACCATTCCAATGAGTCCAAACGCGATACCTGTGCTGTAAGTTGGTAAGGGAGTTGGGTATCCTCCAAATTCCAGGCGATGCTGCAGCATCAGTTCAAGGTTACTATGTTCGTCTAATATCATGGAAGTAACAGAATACCAAATTTCAAATTAATAAGACCTGTGGAAGGTGCTCACATCCATTTATCAACTGGAAAAGAGCTGATAATCTTCAAACGACTGAACCAATTTTCTTGAATTATAGCTAAGAACACTCTCGGTCAAGTCACCTTTCAAACAAAAACAAAATCGGTTCAGCCGTTTGAGAGCTACGATGGCGCAGACAGACACACAGATACACACGTTAAACTTATAACACCTCCTTTTCCCTCGGGGGTTAAAAAAAAATTAAATACCCCAACTTAACTATACCATACTATTCTACCCATTATATTAACCATTTTATTTCCAACTTCCGATTTTATTTGCCGTACTTTCCCAGGACAAAGTGGCCGGATTATTTGAACCGTGAAATTGATAAATGAATGGAACCATAATCTGTAAATGCTTGTCTGTTGCAGACTTATGCGTTTGGCAGGCAATGTGTTCCAGTAGTATTTGGTATAATTATGTGAAAATGATTTCTATATTAACGCACTCGCAATCAATAAAGTAACTCTGTTACCTTTACACATCTTTACGGCTGAACTGGTTTGCGTAACACACAGTAGCAATGGGTTTCATTTCGACAGTTCGACAACATTCATTGCGTTGTGTACGTTATTGAGCAGAACATATAATATGGTTTTTTTTTTTCTTGTTTATTAATTATGGAACAAAATCAAATTTAAGAAGCAGTGGATTAAAAATATCTTTCAAAATCATTCAGATTGTGATTGATAGTATGTAACGCAATTGGGGTGCTGAATTACTAAAATAAATGCTTGCGTAGGCCAGCGTAAAATGAGGAAACAATGCTTTGACGAACAGGTGTAAAAATACCCTAAACAAAGCCGAGACAGTTGTTGTTTATCCCGTTGTTATGATATTTTTTTTGTACTGGGTCATACTTTTTCGTTCTGGTTACGGATATATTAAAGGTCAAAGATCCAACTATTTTTAATGTTTTTTAACGTAAACCAGTTTACATGTCTCCCACGATCCCTGTACCGTCGAGTGTATCTATAAGCACAATATTTTGCGAGCGCTACAAACAAACAGCGAATTTTTGCACCAAAACTAGAAGTCGTTTGCCAGCAATTATTTTTGCATAAAGTTAGTAGTAATTCGATGTAGAGAATGCGTGAATGACGGCTTCGAGAAGGGTATTTTTATACTCTGTAGGCTGTATACCACACATCTGTGATGATACACAGATGTACAGTTGGAAAGTACGAAACTTTTGCCCGCTCTTCGCACGAGTAGGCTTTTAGATAACAATATCTAAAAGCCTACTCGTGCGAAGAGCGGGCAAAAGTTTCGTACTTTCCAACAACATTTATTAACATTTATACAACCGGATAGAATTTCCCAACGGCAAAAATGACGAACTTCATACAAACTTTTATCCCTATTTAACACCTTCAGGAGTCGAATTTTACAAAAGTCCTTCCTTAGTGCTTATTTTTGTTATATGAGGAACTATTGAGCAAAATCATGCTTTAAGAGACAGCGGTTTAGACAGTGCGTTGCCTGTCAGTGAGTGAATTTCCACAGTAATTACGCAATATTGTCTTTGGTCCGTCGCCCTTGACATCAACCGATGAACATTTTCAAGTGTTTATTTGTTGGTTGAATACGAGGCTTTTTTCTACTTTTGTATTTGTGTATTTAGTGTTATTTTCTTGAATTGTGCGTTTTATTTGTGCAGAATAAACATATTTCTTTCTTTCTTTTCTTTTTTTAAAGGAGACGGAATCTTGGGCCTGAATGTAACGAGATGAAAATGGTGTGAATGAATAAATTAAAACTTATCAGACCCTCGTTGAACAGCGATCCATAGTTTCAACAATATCCAATCCAAATTAATTAAGACGTCGTACAAGGTAGACATGGTCAGAAAACAAACCAGTGGTCGTTGAAAATGAAAAATAATCGGGAAAGCACTCAAAACGCATTGACAACATGAAACGAGTGAGCAACCAAGAGCAGTCGGAAACTGTCCAGTGTCAATGTCAGTCAGCTTTCATGTCAGTGACATAAACTAAAAATATAAGACTTATTTTAATCGATATGAAATTGATAGTCATTAGTTGGTTTGGTTTTCAGTAATTAAATATATTTTATTTCTTAATATGACTGTAATTAAATGCACTTTATTGTAAATAAGTATATAGTGCTTTTTGTAACTGTGTTTTTTTTTATCTATGGCATCTCGCAGGTGACCACTAAGGTTGTAGCTGCTTAACCGGACTTTCCTGTGGCTGCCTTAAGCTTCTACACTCAAAGCCTCCAGCTAGGGGCACAAAACTATTGTAATTAAAACCAGGCGAGCGTTCGCTAAGGGCACCCCCTGTGGGGTACGAACCTCGGCTTAGGGCGGTACAGGACAGCAAGATGGGACAGGCTGGATCAAGGATCCAACAATGGATCAAACAATCGTTTGTGTGAGGTTGTACTACTGCACACACGTACGTGTGTGCAGTAGTACAACCTCACACAAACGATTGTTTTCGAAGTCCGTAGGATTGCCAAGTCATTCGTCCAAAACACAAACAGTTCCAAATCGTTAGGCAAAGCAAAGTCCAAATACACAGCACAAGTTTAATTTTAAGGAACACAACAGTTAGGCACAGCGGGAGCGAAAGTAGTCTGACGTACGTATCAACTCGAAGAGAGATTCGTGTCAACTAAACAAATAAAATCATGCAACAATGAAGCCCTGTATGAGTGAAGGATGAAGGAAAAAAAATACCTGCACAAAGACACCGATTTACCAAAAATACAAAAGCGGCGCTATCTATCCCTTTCACACTGAGTGAGGTGCAACTCCGCAGGTAGCGGTTCCAAATTCCGAACAGATGACGTCATCGGCTCGGAATTACGCTACACGCATGTGGTTAAGCGTGTAGCTTAGATTACAAGCATAAGCCATTACGAGAAAGAAAAGTTAGATTGTACCATTTTAATTTCTGTTCTGTCTTCTTCATCACATTCATAGCAATATCTTTGTAACGACAAAGACTAGGCGTAAGTTTTATACCAATTTGCAAACCTTAGTAATTTTACAAGTTTTTAAAATAATGGTACACTTTGGTGTCATAAATTTTTTTTATAGGAGACTTTTTCCAATTCTGGTCTTTTCATCGTAAAAACAAAACTTTTCAATTCAAGATTTTTTTTCTAAGGCAAATAAAATGTTATTTAAAAAAATGCCATCTTATAACATTAGTAAACTATTCAGAAATGTTTGACAAAAATCACACCTAAATATGATACCATTTGCAGCAACAGCATTAAAAACACTGAATGCTTACCAGCATTCAGTGTTTTTAATAGAAAATAGTAAAAATCGAAAAAAAAAAAATATCTTGGTTACCTTATCGGATTTTTTTTTACTGATCAAATTAGTTGTTGGAAATGAGGTAAGCTACCTACCCGTTACGTTTGATCCATTATTTACGGGACACCCTGTATAATTATTATTAGACAGAGAATTTGTAGCTACAGGCCCAGCTTCAGCGCTGGCTGGCGCTATATATTTGTGTAATCATTTAATCAATTAATCGATAATCCCACGAAAAGTATCTTTCTCGTATTTCTCCGCTTCTACATGATTGATTTTTAATATTCTAAGATAAAATATATGACAATTTTTTTAGATCATAATCTCAACATTTGGGCCTACCGTTTTCCATCTCCTTTCCAGCTTTCGATGAAAAAGATTATCAATTGTTGAAATTCGAAGACATGTGACATCTACCAACCCGCACTGGGCTCGCGTGGTAGATTACAGCCTACTCCCTATCGAAGAGAGGAGGCCTGTCTTCAAGCAGTTGGAACATTATCGGTGGTTGTTGATAACGCTAATGCTACTTTGAGACAATACAGCTTTTACTTTTCAACTATCTAGATTTTTTTATGGCAGCGTGTCTATTATTATTGGCACTCATTCTATTCCTTCTACTTGATAAACAGTTGTGAATTTTATGCTACCCTATTATAATATCCGTGTTGATTTTAAAACTAAACGGGGATCTTAATATTGCTTACACGTGCCCATATTTTCAGTTTATTTTGTGCGTGGAATAAAAATAGGAACTAATAAAACAAATTGCGGTTTCCGCTGGACTAATTGTGACTAAATATGAGGTTATAATAAAGTTTTTTCCGAGCAGAGTGGAAGAGCGCTAATAATATAGAAAATCTGGTATGTCTAACAAAATTTGTGACTGTTTCTTACTGCCGTCTCTGCAAAGGCCTATTTCGAGCAGTAGATTACAATTGCCAGCCCGGGTAAGAGCTGATGATGGTGGTTTAGGTTAAAATTGTAAACTAAAAAAGTGATTGAAAATTGTTAAAAAAATCTGCTTGAAAGATGACCTATTAGCAAGTCGTTTGGTTATTCTAAAAAATCTCCCTGAAATCTTTCTGAGAGTAGATAGTTACCCCTTAGAGGCTGTGACCTCTGAGTTTGTTTCGGTTTTTGTTCTCAGAGAAGTCGAATAGGAAACACCGACCTCGTGTAGTTTTAAAATATAATACATATTTTAACATTTTTTTTAAAACCACTTTACAAAAATAAATATCATTATCAGACTTCTTTTTGCATAGGTGTCGTATTTGAAGATTTAGCCGTCGTATTCTCAAGTACTTAAGAGTACTTATAAATTACTAAACAAGGTAATTGGTTAATTGGTTATTGCCACATTGCATATTCTAGACATAATATGCGCGTAATCATAATTAAGATTCTATGTAGAGAGGTGAGCAATGACTAATTTATATTAACACATTAAGTAATTACTGGATATAATATGGCAGCAAGGACTACAATATAGTTGGAAAAAGGATATTTCAATTTCAATTTATATTTATTGATAATGTACACATACCGGTGGTAGGAATAAATAAATAGAAACAATTATGGACCCTGTCGGGCACAGCAAAATTTTAAATAAGTAAGAGAGAAGAAGCTTATTACTAATATTTAAAGTTATTATATTTATGTTATCACTCATTCATTTATTCTTTGAATGAAATATGTGAAGGTCAATCAACATTATTCGTTTAAATATTTTGTATTACTGTAAGTGTATTTATTATAGTTTTTTTTTCAATTTGCTGGCAGTTTTTTTCGATAGTGGTAAAGCAATTACTAGGTCAAAAAAGTACCTAGGTACTTATAGTCATACGCACTTCGTTACGTGTAGTCGTAAGTACACGATTACACCTAAAATATTAAAAGTTCTACTCACAATGTCTCTGCCACTTGAAGTTATGCTGGATCTCGTGCCGCATACCCCTCCATAGCTTGGTGACTATCAAGGAGTATGCGAACGACATGATAAAGATGGGTATCAGCAGTAGTCCGGCGTCTATACCAAGGTTGAAGGCCCGTTCTAACTCCAGGCTGGTCCATACTTCTCTGCATTTGTAGGCTGCAAAAAAAAAAAAAATTAATGCATTCGATTTTTAACTCTAGCGTTAACAATGAGCATAATAGTAATAAGGAAGCTATCATGTTGTATCAAATTTTTTTTATGAAGAAATGGTAGACTATAGAGTAATATGAAAGCTATCTTGCATTGCGAATGGTGGCATGAACGTTTTTTATGACGGTTACAAACGAAATAGCGACCGGCCCCTGCTTCGCAAGGGTGCAATGGGGCCATATCAAAACAATGAGATTTCTGTACAACAATGTGTAAAAATAAACCCTGTCCGATCCGAAAAGGGCACATAGGTACTGCAATAACATTACCAAAAAGTAATAAAAAACCTTATTATTATTGAAAATAAAAAAGTTATTGCTTTTTAAAATTCACATTTTTAGAACCAAAATTATTCCAATTCCATAAAAAATTTGCAAATTTTCAACAGGGGTCCTGAAAATTACGGACAGGGTTTTTTTACACATTGTATAAGGTGTTAAAAACTTTCTTTACAAAATTTAAGAGGTGTTTTAGACCATCGAACTGTATAACTTTTACTATCGGACGAACTTTGAAATCGCGAAAAAAAACAGCTGCCCCATACAGCTTAGAGCAGTATTAAACTTTACTATGGAACAGCAAATTTTTTTTTCACCATTATAAGTTGGTCCCATAGTAAAAGTTATTCAGTTGTATGGTCTAAAGCACCTCTCAAAGTTTCTAAAGTTATTTTTTTAACACCTTAATAGTACGCATTTATGGCTTGTTATATTTGGTAAGTCATTAATATATAGCAGGAAGAGAAGAGGTCCAAGGATGTTTCCTTGGGGTACTCCAGACCCATTGTGTTTAAATAAGGATTCATATATCATCACAACAAGTTTATAATTCATATGGGGTATTTCAACACACTGTTGTCTATTGCTGAGATAACTTTTCAGCCATTCTAACGCTGGACCCCTGATGCCGTAGCGCTCACATTTAACTAGTGGTGTATAGTGGTTAACGAGATCAAAAGCCTTGCTTATATCTAGGAAGATTACTGAAACAGAGCGTTTTTTATCTATATTATCTGTTATAGACCTGACTAGAGAGAACGCTGCCAAAGTTGTTGACTTACTTACTACCTTTTTGAAACCCATTTTTTTCTTCATTAATAATTTTATGTTTATTTATAAATTGAACTAAACGGCTTAAAATTATTTTCTCGTAAAATTTTGAGAATATTGGAATAAGAGTGATAGGTCATAATCATAATAATCATAATCATTTATTTGCGTACCATAATGTGTATAAAAGATGTTACATGAAGCTTAAAGCTAAAGTACAGTTATGGACCCTGTTAGGGCACAGCAAAATAGTATTTACTGTCTTAACATTAAAGATAAAATTAAATAAAATCAAGCAATCGGCAATAACAACAATAATAATCATAAAATAACATAACAGGTAGGTAATCAGATAAAAATGTAGGTGTTGTGTGTGTTGTGTAAAGATGTGAATTCAAATGTAAAAATTTACTGTCTTATCGTCTAAGAATTCCTTTAAAGTATAATACGATTTTACTGTTAGATATTTTTGGAGACTGTTTTTAAATTTATTTTCGTACTCTATATCCTTAATCTAGATCTATAATTATAAGGGCTAACTATTGAAACTTTTAATTTTTCCGGGAAGATTCCCTCAAATAGAAATAAATTGATTGTGTGGCACAGTATTGGTGTTATGATTTATGCAATTTGTGTATGTGCGTAGAGATCTTATCCCTACCGATTTTTTATTGTTTAGAGATACTATTATACGAAATACACCGAAGGTCAGAACATAGGTTCAAAAATATCCTGGAACTGTTCCAGAAGGGTTGAGATGAACAGCTGGTATTTCTTGCAGGTTGAGGTTTTATATTAGCAATACCAATGGAAAAATATTAAAAGAGTTAGCAATTTGGCTCGGTTGGTTTAAAATACAACCATTGTGATTTAATGCATTTAAATGACAATGACTTCCTTATTTGATTAAATGTTTTATGAGTGTCTGTTCTATTTTTGATAATATCCCATGAAGATTAGTTTTTATTTTTTAAATTTTAGTATATTGTTCAGATTTGAACATTTTTTTTTGAGCGGGGACGCAGGATTTTTGTATTTATTATATTATAAATATGAAAAAAAATGATTCACATATAAAATAAAATTATGATTTACATTACTTACAATCGGGAAAATGTAATTCTAACTATAATGTAGACCTGCCTGATCTAGGTTTATGAAAACCTGTGTTTTAGGCCATCAATATACATCAAACATTTAAAAATAAGACAACAATAAGGTTATTAGAAGTATAAGTATGGCCACATTTAAAATTGAAGTTATTGTAACTGCAATTTTAAATGTGGCCATCGACAACCGAGCTTGAGCACGAACTACTCTTCCCATTCTTATGGGAGGCCTCGGCGTCCGCAAAATTTCTAGTTTACCGGGATTCATATCTTCGGGTTGAAACCCTCGGGCTATGGGCAGAGTGCTCACGGCCTCTTAAATAAAATCTCAAAACGGTTATTTGAAACTTCCCGTAACCTAAGGGCTGGTTTATAACTTGGGCAAAGGCTTAGAACTGCCATACAACGTGGCAATGCGGCCAGTCTCTTGGGTACATTACCAGTCGACAGCGATGCGGATGAATTTATCGATGCTATATTTTAGTTTTTGAATAGTTTTAGTTAAGTTAGTATATAATGTTGCTATTATTATTATTTAATTATTTAGAAGTTGTTATATAGGTACATAAAGAATATCCTATTATGTTTTTAAAACTTGATTTTGTAGGATGTATCATGTTTAAATAAATTAACGAATAATAATATTAAAGTAGATAAAGTGGATACTATTATTAATTGGGTAAAGGAAGAGACTTATATTAGACTAGGTTAATAGAAATTTTATTTTAAAATTTCTAGTAGTTTTTCCGTGTCTGTATAATCTCGACCGTATATCATAATTTTAATTTTTAAACGGAACATTTTTTTTAAGCTGTCTTTTATATGTGCAAGATTTCCTTATACCTTTGGTAATCCATTAGGGTGATGTATTATTGACATAAATTTTAGTTTTCCTTAAGCGAATACATAACTTATAGAATAGTGAGAAGTTAAGTTGTGATCTGATAGAAAAACTTCGTGAGTGTTTCCAGTTGAATTTTCTGTTACTTATAATCTGATCTAAACATGAAAGATGACGTGTTGGTTTATTAATACGTAGACTTAAGCCATAGTCAGATATAAGATCTTTAAGTTTAGTAGTATCGTTGCTTTCTTTTAAGGTAGGTATCAATGTTTAGGTCTCCTGTAACGATAATGCATTTTTTTCGTTTGTGTAATTTGTGCAATAGTAGATCTAATTTTTCAAAAAATAGATATGTGTTTGAATTTGGAATTCAATAAATAAAAATAACAATATATACATTTTAAAGAAGGTACCTATTATAATTTATCCATAATATTCAAATATTTTTTCAGTACATAAATCCTTAGGTGATTCTATGTTCTTAAAGTCAAACATTTCATTTATTGGAATACAAACAGCTCCACGCTTTTTTCCTTTCCTTGAAAACGAGGACTAAATAGAATGTATTTTTGAGTTATTTTCTTTTTGTTTCCAAAAGCACAGTCTTTTCACGCGGAAGGAATCGCAAAGCCGCGAAAAATATGCTCGAGTAAGACGACCTCGTTTAAAACTGAAAATGTAATAGAACTGTGCGAGCGTGCGAGCGCCAAGCCCGGGAAAAAATGAGCAGTCATGCGCATTGCCCGTGAATCATATCTACACCATTTCAGGCTGTATTTTACCGAGCACGGCACAAAAATACCGAATCAAAATACTATCAAAACTTGCAAAGCGAGAACTTAAATTGCAGATGCGAAGTTTTCAGTGTTATTTTGTGGCCAAAAAATATTGTTTATTTAGAGCTGCGTCAATTATTTTGAAATTTTCAAGGTCTGAATATAATCGAATTGAATGAAATATCAATGTTATTAATGGCAATGTGAGTCTGATTGTAATCGAATAAATTTCTTTCAAAGCTCGGATCTTCCTCTTTCAAGTGTAGTCGAATTGAGAACTAGTTGTAACTTCCACAGATTACAGAAAAATAAACTGTTACCTGCACAAGATTTCACAACTTCAGCTGAAAAGTTCATATAATAATATTATGTAAGCAAATAGGAATACAAAAAGCCTTTTGCAAACCTTGCTTATATGCATGTTTAACTTTGTTTATATCCGCCTAGGGAATGCTGGCACACAGTAGTATTGAACCAGCGAGTTTATGGAAATATGGGCCGCTCTGCGCTTCATAATATACCAACATTTTACAAACGCTTTTCTGAGAAAGGTGGAATTTTATACTGTTATTATAAACACGCAAGACCTGGAAACTTAAATTGCATGCGAAAGAATCGTGGCTTATCTTTGAACTTTGAGTTTATTCATGTAAAAAATTGTCGGAAAAGTGTACCTACGGTAGGAGAACTTTGGTACTATTTACAACTAGCCGAAATATGTTGTACAATAAAGTTATAATAGTCATACTTTATTTTAGTAGGTACCGTAATATAGTAGCGTATGAAACTTAATAATCATAGCGGCTAGGAATCATAGTGGTTATTAATTATGTCTCACAATTTCCGTCAAAATATTCTGGAATAAAATAAATATTTTTATGAACCAGAAGGGAAATTAAATTAAAAAAAAAAACAATAACTCAAACTACAACGGTTTTTATTCTGTTTACAAGGCAAAATCAAATTACAAAAACAGAACTAACTTTAACATTTTATTAATTTAAAAGAAATATCAGTAAACAAATTACAAAATTAGGCAGGTTGACTTTCCAAACGGGCAGAGGTTCCCCTTAGGCAAGTTGACAGTACCGCAAAATCGTGTCGAATGAGGCGCGCACGAGCTTATATAGACTCGCTACCACCACTTGTTACCCCCTCCACGATGACGTTTCTTCACGATTTCTCTAACAATATAATATATTTTTTATTTCGGACTACACATACAAGTACACACAATCCATATAGTGTTAGTAACTTAAAAACTATGTAACTTTTACAAACTAAACAACTAAAACTGACGTGGCCCAACACACGTTGGCACGTGCCTCCGTACCCAGTGCCTTATAAAGGGACTGTCTATTTTGTCTGATAATGTTTTAGGATGCTGTTGGAGCTTCCGCGCAATCTACCCATTATTGACGCTACTCTCTTCCTGATAATAACATGAAAATCGTCAACACGGGCTTCCGCGTAACGCTGCAGAAGCGCGGAAGCCCCATCAACATCCTAAATCCATTATTATATTGTACGCGCAGGAAGTTGTAGGCTCTCTGAGTATTCTTCACCTACAAGCTGCACGTGTAGAAGGTTTGGCAGTATGCCTTGAATAGCGAGACTTTTACATCCTTACTACAACGCGCAACCCAGCAGGCTACGTTACATCGAACCGCCAATGCCCTCCGTTCCCTCTCTATATCAGCATTTTAACTGCCCCGTTGGTCTCGTGGTCGCAAGCGCGACTGCTGATCGTGGGGTCCTGGGTTCGATTCCCGGGTCGGGGAAAGTGTTATTCTGTTTTTCCCAATTTCTTACTAACAGCCCGGAGTTTGGAAGTTGGCGGTGTGATACACCCGTGCCTCGGAAATCACGTTAAGCCGTTGGTCCTGCGCCTGATCTCTCTCCGGTCGTGTCGGATTGCCGTCCCATCGGACTATGAAAGTGAGGGAAGAGAGTGCACCTATGTCTGCGCACACACTTGTGCACTATAATATCTCCCGCGCCGAAGGCTAGTCTCCTTTGAGCTCACCAATCAACTGGTTCATGTAAACATTAAACAGGGTCGATAGTCCACCCTGTCTA
The DNA here is from genome assembly GCA_949128155.2 of Xanthia icteritia. Lineage (NCBI taxonomy): Eukaryota > Metazoa > Arthropoda > Insecta > Lepidoptera > Noctuidae > Xanthia > Xanthia icteritia. Next base: position 4,216,419 of record OX421937.2, read on the forward strand.
ACACCAAATCCCCCAAGATGTACTTATCAGAGTGAGCATCTGCCCATCTTACTGTAAGTGTGTGAGCTATACCAAAACTTTCGTACATAAATAAGCTCCTCGGGTACCTTTAGAAATTTAAGCTTCAACCAAAGCTTGTCGAAACAAACCAAGTCAAAAGCCTAGGAGAGGTCGAGAAAAGCAGCATAAACAAAAGCAGTTTAAACATAAAGCATTTAAAACTTATTTTGCATTACTCTTCCTGCTTTTAGAATCAAAGCTAATTTCAAGAGGAGATGTCAACGGCGTTGAAATGAAGTGAACCAGCGAAAAGTTTTTAATGTTATCCAACATTTGAAATTCGCATTATGATTTATTCATGGAATCCTGCGTAAGTTAAATGAATGACATGCGTGAAATTCGCATTTTCACATTGGGTTTCATTTCATTGGTCGGTAGAGAGAGTTCAGTGTGATTTGTGGCTGAGCAAAATACCTACTTGCTAGAGATGGGCCAACTATGACTATGGCGGACTAGTCGGCCAACTCGATAATTGTTTTCGGTGGAATTCGGGTTTGAGTTGGGTTCAAAACCGAAACTGTGATTCTAAAAAAGATTATTCAGAGTTGTAGAAACTCTATACTCCATTGGTTTAGGTAATTAAATAACGTTAAACAATTCGTCAAAAGGGTTTTTATAGATGACACTTTCATGTTTAAAAATACGATAGCCAAATTAAATTATTTTCAATTTTTACGACAGTTTCCTCGTTTTCTTAATGCATGTTAAACTTGTATTATTTATTCTTAAACAACTCTTCGTACATGTAACTGATTGAGTACAACTTTTCAGTTAGATTCATAATAATAATATAATATATTGTAATCTGTCTTTTGTAAGGAGCCCAATATGACAGGTTCTCTAAGCGTCAACGAATTATAACGTTATTAAATTTAAGAGTACAACTGTGATGACAAATGAAGGTAGCATGACAATGGGCACGCCACTATTGCGGCGATAAGTCCCCTCTTTGAGGAGTGGCTAGAGAGGCGCCACGGCGTTCTCACCTTCCGCCTAACGCAGGTCCTCACCGGACATGGTTGTTTCGGGAGGTTCCTGTTTCGTATCAGGCGGGAGGAAACGCCCGGGTGTCATCACTGCGTGGATCGCCCGGAGGACACGGTTGAGCATACGGTGGAGGTCTGTCCGGCTTGGGCAGAGCATCGCCGTGTCCTCGTGGAGGCGATCGGCGGCGGGGATCTCTCGCGTCCGGCCCTAGTCCAGGCCATAGTACGGAGCGAGAGGGCATGGGAGGCCGTCACCTCCTTCTGCGAAGCAGTAATGCTCGAGAACGCGTGAGGGAGAGGTAAATTTCGCGCCCTCACGCCCCTAGCCGCCGCAGGAGAAGCCCTGGGCGTCGGGAATCGCAGGCCGATTCCCGGACACCGTAGGCGCGGGCTTGCGGACGGTGAGCAATGGGTAGCTCGCCGTCCAATAAGGACCAGGCCCGGGTCGACGGCGCGTTGTGTTCCACGCGCGCCTCAAAGAGATGTCAGCAAGTGAAGGGGTCCGATAGGACCGATGCCTGCCGGGGTTGCGGGAAAGTCCGAAAGGGATACCGTGGCCCCTGGCAACGTACAGGCAACGGAAGGAACACGGGTGGGTTTTAATCAGTAAGAGTCTGACACGCCCTCCCGCTCCACCCAGAGCGGGAGAAGTTATTTGATAATTTCCCATCCAAAAAAAAAAAAAAAAAGGTAGCATGACAAATGAAGGTAGGACAGGTATTACATTTACTCGGTTGACAGCTCTCTCGTCACGTGCTTTTTTTGTTTACCTTTATTTACCTACCTAATCCAAAGGAGTATAGTTTCGTTTTTATTGTTTATATATCATATTTTCCTTGATTCATGTTAATTAAATTATTGACTGCCAAGGCAAGAGTTTATATTCTTAAATTATATTAGAAACTGTAAGGCTGATTCTTAAATAAAAATTATTACGATTTCGTTTTAATAACCCTATTCTTAAGCATAGAAATATGAATAAAGAGCGACTAGTCGGCGCGTTTGCCAATTAATCGCCGACTACAAAATATGGCCGAATAATCGGTTTTATCGACTAGTCGGTACATCTCTACTACTACCTATGAGCTTTGTAAAAATGTTGGTCTTTATAAAAGCATTGTATATTCTAGGGTTATACATAATTTGGTTATTTTGTCTAAAAGATGAGACAAAATTAACCAAATTATCCAGCATACATTAACTTAAATGTGGCCATGGACGACCGAGCTTGGGACTAAGCTACTCTTCCAAACCGTATCTGGAAATTTTGCGGACGCCGAGGCCTTCCCTCGGCGTCCGCAAAATTTCCAGTATTAGGTTACCGGCTTTCATATCCTCGGTCCACGGTACGGAAAAATTAATCAGGAAAATCCTAGCCTCCACACTGATTAATTTTGATGTGCCGTGCCTCATCGAGGCTATGGATGCCTAGAGACTCGCTTGCCCGAATTCAGATCCGTCCGACAATCCGTTTTGCCGGAGACGGTGGGATGAGCCGCTCTGCAGAGTAGTAAAGAACAATTTACTTGACACGTCTGCTACTACTGCGGAGCGTGCATGCCTGTCGGCTATACGTAAGTGGGAGTCGGCCTGTGGCTCCATGCACTACCGTCATCGAACTTAGGCACTTTGTTCGACGACACTACTTTCCGCATCGCTTCTTCCCTGCGACTAGGAGCTCCTCGTTGTTCTCCTTATCGCTGTCATTGTGGCGAAGTTGTCAACAGCCTCGGACACCACGGCTTGTCTTGCAGCTGAAGTGCGGGTCGCTAAGCGCGGCACGAGAACATTAATGACATCATCCGTCGAGCTCTTGTCACCGTCCGTCGGCGTTCCAGCTGTATTAGAACCTAATGGCTTGGCACACGACGACGGCAAGAGACCGGAAGGCATGTCTTTATTTCCATGGAAGGTGTGGGACGCAACGGCTTCCTGGCTCAGCGTGCTGTGCTGGCGCTGCCGCTGCGGCTGCAGAAAACCTCAAGCGACGAAAGTATAATAACCTTATGGATAACTATATTTTCGAGTCGTTTGGGGTTGAAACCCTAGGGCCGTGGGGTCCGAGTGCTCATGGTTTGTTCAATGATATCTCCAAACGACTGGTTGACACTTCCCATGACCCAAGGGCTGGCTTTTACCTTGGCCAGAGGCTAAGCATTGCCATACAACGTGGCAATGCGGCCAGTCTCTTGGGTACACTACCAGTCGACAGTGATGCAGATGATTATTTCGACGCTATATTTTAGTTTGTATTAGTAATTGAATAGTTTTAGTAAGGTTAAGATGTTATATTTTTAGTTTAAGACAGAAATTTAATAAGTCCCATAATAAAAAATAAAGTAAGAAACTTAAAGATATGTAAGCTCAATTTCAGTTTCCCTTGGGCATTGAAATGGGACGATTGAAATACTCCCCCGTCGGTACCTAACAAGACTTCGCTTGGGTAGGTACAGTATCGATGTTTGTCGTTAATAATCCGGCCGCGTGCATGCGGCCCGCTTGACATCAAAATCAACACTGACCTAGTACTTGTAAACCGCACTGTGGAAGGCCGTAAGTCCATGTGGGATCGAGGTACCCACTGACTCCTGTAACACAGGTACCACCTAGCTCAAGAGTCAGAGCTTCAAATTAAAATGTAACAACTTTTTTATGTCAATTTAACTTTTTTTATTTTTTTATAACGTTAACGTCAATTTCAATATTATTTTTGGCGGCTCACCGCCAGTTTCATTACACTTACGGAAGGTGAAAGGCTCGTCGTTGGTGGCCGATTTTCATATGACGACGACTGACTTTAGTCCGCTTGTTATTATTTCTGCGGACGAGGTACATCATACTACATCCAAGTTTGAAACAAATATTGATGAAATTAGCGGCAAATATTATAATTTATTTTGTTAGGTAGGCGACGAGAATTAAATTCGCAAAAAATGGTCGACTATGTTGTAATAAACTCAAACTCAAACTCAAAGCATTTATTTCAAATAAACCAATTACAGGCACTTTTGAATTGTCAAGGGGTCGGTCAGTCAGAAATATGAAGCTAGTCGCCCATTCCAAAGCGTAGTAGGTACCTATGGAGAAGAACGGGCAAGAAACTCCACGGACACTCTTTTAATATTATTAATATTATTTTTTAATATTATTCCTAATGGAGGCACCGCACCGGTTTCTTGTGAGACGACTGTGCAAAAGTTATGAATATTTATAATTACCTATGTCCTGTTTCTGCAAAACCTCTTTAGAAGCTCACTGACGTTGAATTTCCGTAAACCTTTTCGTCACCTATTTAGAGTTATTTGGGAAAGAATGACCTACCTAGTTTTAATTCGCAACCTACGTTGTTAACAGTAATATAAATAAATAATAAATAAACATTTATTTCTCTTCCACAAAGTCGCCTTAAAATATAAATATTATAATATCTGATAAATCCTTTGTGGGAGACTGGTATCTGCGCTAGGAAAACCTGTCACACAGTTTACCAGCACCAAACAAAACCAGTGTTTGATTATTAAACCATAAAGGTAATATTTACATTTTTTTTTATATTTGGTAGGAAAGCAAAGTAAACAATTATAAAAGGAGAAAAAAGATACAAAATTAAAAGTATAAAATCGATTTGTTTAAATGTCTAGAATCCTATCCTTTTAGTCGAGAACGAAAGTGATAATAAAATTCCTACACGCGTGGCGATAAAACGCTTTCCCCAACCACTGTTAACTTCAAGAAACAAGGCACAACATTGTAGTGGTATTTTTATATTGAATCTACTTGCTTCAGGCAATACCTCCGCTCCTCTTGTGTGGCAGGCCACACAGAACTGATTCGCTACTATATAGGAGACAAGGTTAACACCATACAGGGGCGACGCGCTTCCCCGACACGCTCTTGAAATATTTATCCCAAATATTTGGGTATAATCGAACTCGTAATTGCTTTAAATACCACTTTTGACACCATTTTCCAGCAAATGTACAGAGGCGGACTTAATGCCATAGACATTTTCTACCAGAAAACCTTTGGGTGCTACAGAGACAAACAGTGGTAGATGCAATAGCGAGAACTGAGGATTTTTTTATTTTTAAATATAATGATATACATATATACCTATTAAAAACTATAAATATAATAAATACACCTAATTATATATACATATACGACAAACAATGGGAAAACATTACCGTTGTGATGATACTGACAGCTTCTTGCGAATGTGCTCGCGAACTTTAATTTTAAAAGATAATCGGTTGGACGCCATCCTGATTTCCTGAGGGAGCGCATTCCACAGAGAGATAGACTGAATGAAGAAGGAAAAGTGAAAGAAAAAAAAAGAAAGGGCGGTGAGTGGGACATTGAAGAAGACGATTGTGAGATGAACGTAGATTTCTATTGTGGTTGGCGCAAATGGGGGGCCAGATAACTAGGCGAATAGGGGGAGTCAAGAAATGAAAACAAGGTGGTCAGCGCCCTTTGCTCTCTGCGCTGGCGTATGGGCAACCACCTTAGAAGTGTCCGATGCGCAGAGACATGATCATATTTACGGTTAAATTAAGGTCTACTTTTAATAAATGGCAAGCAACGCCGATGTCGAAAATTATGCCAATTGAGATTATAAAAAAAAAAAAAAAACAAAAAATTGACCTTGTCGTTTCATGACGTGCAAGTCACAGTCAACCTAAGGGTGGTAAAGCAATTACGAGATCGACTATTTTTTAAGAAATCACACGTGACTTATCACGTATACACGGTACACGAGGAATACGTAATAGATATGCCACAACTCCCCAACAGATTATTCCATTTATTGACATTTCTTTGCTTTAAAGTCACGCAGATTATCCATAAACGGCACTTGCAAAGTTGTAACAATATACCGACAACTCAAAACAATTAAGACACAGCATAACATCTCTTCAGATTGCGAGCGAAATAATAAAATTGTATCGTGTACCCATGTCTTTTGACCCATCTGTTATTAATTTAACTTTGGCAAAACTTTGTCCTAAGTGTTACATCCAAATAGGTACTGGGTCACTGTTACACACGACCAAAACAAAGAGCTGGGTCGACCCAGCTTACGCTTATATTATTGTCTTATCTAAGTAAAACAATGTCTGAGATTTGTGTTCAAGGAGTGACATTTTTGGGTCACACAAACTTTGATACAATAACGTTTCCTTTGTCTTTCATTGTATTATCATCTTAGTCTTTCCTTTCTATTATTTCCAGAGCTTCAAAATCTTATTACTGAAGATCTATATTATTGTTTGTAAGTACCAAATGTTACGCTTTCCTCAATATTTAGATATACTTAGAAGGTCTGCGCAACGAAAATGAATAAAAACGAAAACATTCCAGTACGGTGCGACATTGCCCCGCCGCGTTCAAAAACAATACAAAAGTACAAGACCCGCAGATAAGATAGATAGATAGATAAATCATTTATTTAGTGCACACAAAAAAACAGCACATCATACAAAAACACGATTAAATAATGACTAATTAGCTATTAGGAAATAGCTGCAAGGTGCCAATATAAAAACAAATAAAAAAGGAAGAAAACAAGACATTGTGATGACACTATTGGCTATGACACACTTTAAAATAATGGATTGACAACGAACATAAAAAAGTGCGGTGTGCGTCTCAAGGTTGCACTCTGCGACTGGCATCGGTCGCGGACGGTCGTGCTGTTTCTCCGTGCTCCCACCTGTGGCATCCTGAACTCCGAGTTTCATCGTGTTCTCCAGCTATTAATTGCTGTCCTTTTCAGGACACAATTAATAAAGTGTTTCTGTAACAGTTTTGGTCAAAAACACATTCGTCGCGTCCTTGGCCCCTTCCGGGCAAAACCACAGTTTCGTGGTCCTCGGTGGATACCTTACGGTGCCAACGAAACCGAGTGGGGTGTTGGCCCAATCACACCCGCCGAACCCCTTCAGGGTAAGGCAGTCAATTGGACGGGTCCCAGTGTCCGGCCTTGGGGGGTCTCCTAGTCGGCATTGGTGACAGTTTTGCCTCCCCAGCTACACACCTAGTGTCGGTCGGGTGTGTCTACACCCGGCGCACTAGACTGGTTAGGACCCCGTTGCACAATAAGATAGGCAACGGGCAAAAGCAAGCTTAGGGCTCACCTTAAGTACACAACCTCCCTGTCTAACCCGACAGGGAGGGTTTACACATCCCCGGTTATCCCCCGGGGAGTTAGAGTTAGGAATATTTTTAGGGACTATAATAGGTTCCCAAACTCCCTCCCTCTTCTAATTTCCCCCTTATCATGGGGGAAACTATTCAGTCGCTTAGCGACAAGCTAGATGCTCTCCAAAATAGGAATGAGACCCTCCTTACCTTCATTCAAAAGATGCTTAAGGAGAGTCCCACTCTTATAGATAAGTTCGGAGATGACCTTCAGTCTCTCAAACAACAAGCCCCCAACTCCCCCGATCTCGATCAGTCTCTGGATGCGTTCAGTGACGCTCTAGCCCCCTCCCTCCCCGCCCCCTTCAGTCCAATGGACACTTCTGAGCCGGCTTCCTCAAAGTCGGCCCTCTCCCCTTATTCGTCCGATAGCGAGACGGTCCAGGCTAATTCTTCTTCCTCTGGTTCCCAATCCGAGGATGATGGGTTCACACCCGTCACCGGGAAGGGGAACAAGAGGAAGAAGAAGAAGCAAAGTTCCTCCCAGGCGGCTAAGGTAGCCGCCCTGGAGGAGCCCTCTCCCTCTCTCCCTCCCAAAAATTATATAGACCGGGACGCTCCCCCGGCTTCCCCCTCCCCCGTAGCTCTCCTCTCCCTCCCCCTCACCCCCCGCCCGATTGCGTCTACATCCACCGCGATGGATACCGCCGCGCCCTCCCAAACCCTATCTCAGCCCATTGTCCCCGGTCAAAAGAAAATGGCGCCACCTCCCCCTGTCTTCATACAAGACAAGGAGAAGTGGACAGCCGTTTCCAAATGGTGTGTCGATCAACGGATCGGCTACACAAACGCCCGGTCTACCCAACAGGGTATTAAAGTCAGCCTCCCTAATTCTCGCGAATTTAGGGATTTCACTAGACTCCTGAGAGAGAGAGGTGTGTCATTCCACACCTACTCCCTCCCTGAGGAAAAACAGACCCGCGTGGTCATTAAGCGCATCCCCCGCGAAATCCCCACCCCCGAAATTCTGGCCGACCTTAAGTCGCAGAATATACCGGTAGACGAGGTGCACCGGATGCACCGTTCGCGCGGTAGGGAAGCATACGACATGGTACTTGTCGTGTGCTCCCCAACCGAGGGGCATCACCCCATTTTTAACGTTAAGGCCATATGCCACCTCACGGGCTTCACCATTGAGAAGCCCTGGAAGAATAGCTCTATAGGACAATGCCATAATTGTCAGAAATACGGCCACTCGCAGAGGCATTGCCATGCGAAACCCAGGTGCGTAAAGTGCCTGGGCGACCATGGCACTGCTGACTGTCCCCGCCCTAAGGACCGCGACCTCTGCCTGAGCCCGCCTAGCTGCGTGCTATGCGGGCAAGAAGGCCACACGGCCAATTACCGTGGCTGTCCCAAGGCCCCCAAGATACATTCGCTGAAGCCGGCTAAGCGTCTTGACGCTCGCCAGACTAAGCAAAGGGATTATATGCCCTTCCAACCCTCCCAGATGCCCGAGCGACTGAGTCCCCAGAGACCCAGTCCGTGGAATCAACTCCACCACTATCAGGCTTTTCCAGCCATGCAAACCGCGAGACCCCCTCTCCCCCATACCCCTCTCTACTCGCTCATGGATCCGCGCATCCGTGCCCACCCTCCCCCGCCGCCCTCTGCGGCCAAAGTACCCTCCCCGCCTTCTGCGCCCCCCGCGCCCTCTGCGCCCCTCCCGCCACCCGCGCCCTCTGCGCCCCTCGCGCCCTCCGCGCCCCTCGCGAAACCCGCTCCCGCGCCTGCCCCTAAGGCTGCCTATCCTAAGGCAATGTCCATGTCAGAGGACTTTAATGTCATCTCTGACACATTCGTACTTTTCTGCACCCCCCGCGCCACTCAAATGGCGAATGATATTAGAGTCGCTCGGGCATCCGGTGACATTAAGAGGATCCAGGACGTGTTCCGCACGTACCCGGACCTCACTCAGGCCCTCGCCGATTACGTAACCCCCCATCATGTATAATACGAATCCATGTAGAGTCAAACCCCGATCCCTTAACCTAGGCGTCTTCAACGCAGATGGGTTGAAAGGTCAACGCGATGAGGTAGCGGAGTTCCTCCGCGATCATCGCATTGACCTTTTCCTCACACAGGAAACGTTTCTAAAACCCTCTCAAAGCAACCCGGCAGTCGCGAACTATCGTCTCGTTCGAAACGATAGAACGCGATGCCACAAGGGCGGCACTCTAATATATTATAAAAAGGATCTGTACTGCATCCCTATGGACCCTCCCCCTCTATCTAAAGTAGAAGTCTCTATTTGCCGACTAGGTATGACAGGCCATCAGCCGATTACCTTAGTCTCAGCCTATATTCCTCCCCGTAGTACCGCAGAGAGTTTTCAACCCATCTCTGACGACTTAGACATTCTTCTTGGCTTGAGTGACTCTGTTATCATAGCAGGCGATCTCAATGCCAAACATCCCTCTTGGAATAGCTCAGTAGCCAACAATAGAGGTCGACACTTGTTCAACCTCTCCTCCTCTCGTAACTTTGACGTCATCGCTCCGATGACTTATACTTTCTATCCCCACGACCCCAATCACTCCCCCGATATCCTTGACTTGGCGCTCCTTAAGAACGTCAATCTCAGACTTGAGTCAATAGAAACGGTTCACGAGCTTAACTCGGATCACCGCCCAGTAGTTATAAGACTGGCCCCCCGCATAGGTCTCTCTGACCCCAATGAACCCCCAGCTACCAAAAGGGTGACGGACTGGAGGAAAGTAAGCGATAAGCTGAAATCCAACACATCCCCCCAATTGGATTCTATCCCCAACACTTTTGATTCTATCGCTGACACGACGGTCGCGATCGACTCACTCACGGAGCACGTTCAAACCGTCCTGAACGATTGTTCAAGGGAGGTTCCGGAAACGAATACTCGTTTCTTGAAACTCCCGGACGATGCACGTGCTCTGCTGACTGAGAAGAACGCGGCCACCCGTGCATATGACAACTTCCCCTGCCCCGCCAACAAGGCTCACATGCGCTACTTACAGCGTGCTGTAAGGACACGCATAGCTGAGCTGCGTGAAGCGGGTTGGGATAAGCTGTTGAGCGATTTGACCCCAAATCACCAGGCCTTCTGGGAACTCCAGAGGAAACTCAGGTCCCGGAAGGAAACCGCTATGCCCCCCCTAGTACGCCCCGATAAATCCATTGCCTTCGATGACGACGACAAGGCCGAGTGCCTTGCCGACAGTCTAGAGGCTCAATGCTCCCCCAGCTCCCTACCAGTAGACCAAGCTCACCTCACTGAGGTAGACACCGAAGTCGAACGTAGAGCTTCCCTCCCGCCAGTTGATGACCCCGAATGTCCTCTGCCTCCCGTCACTCCAGACGAAGTGCACGACATTATCAAGGGTCTACATACTCGCAAAGCCCCCGGTTCAGATGGCATCACCAATAAGGTGATCCAGCTCTTTCCCGCCCATCTCATAATGCTATTGGCCACCATCTTCAATGGTGCGCTTAGCAACAACATCTTTCCCCAGGCGTGGAAAGAGGCCACTGTTATAGGCATCCCAAAGCCCGGAAAGCCCAAATCCGCACCCTCTAGCTACCGTCCCATTAGTCTGCTCAAGGTACTAGGCAAGATCTATGAGAGGCTTATTTATAAGCGTCTCAGGGATTACGCCGAAACCAAGGGCTTAATTCCCAACGAGCAGTTCGGCTTTCGAGCTCAGCACTCTAGCGTGCATCAGGTCCACCGTATCGTCGAATACATCCATGGTGGTTACTACCGTGGATGGTCGACAGGAGCGGTCTTCTTCGACATAGCGAAAGCGTTCGACAAGGTCTGGCACAACGGGTTGGTATACAAGCTATACAAACTCGGTGTGCCCGATCGTCTCGTAGTCATTCTACGGGACTACTTGTCGAATCGCACCTTTCGCTATCGTATCAAGGGAGCCCTATCCTCCCCCCGTCCCATTCGAGCCGGAGTCCCTCAGGGCTCTGTGCTAGCCCCCCTCTTATTCACGCTTTATACGAGCGATATTCCCAAAACTCCAAAGGTCGAGTTAGGTCTGTTCGCAGACGATACGGCCATATATTATAGGGGCTTCACCCATTCCAATATCCTCCGCAGACTACAAACAGCTGCCAATAAACTTGGCATCTGGTTTAGAAAGTGGAGGATAGAAGTAAATCCCGACAAAAGTCAGGCGGTTTTATTTGTTAAACCGAAATCTAAGCGCCCCCAACCCTCCCAGAAGATCACCATGCTAGGCAAGCCTATCCCTTGGGAGAAGCGAGCCAAGTATCTCGGTGTGATTCTAGACCACCACCTTTCCTTCGCAGAGCACATAAAGTCGGTTCGCTCGCGAGCCGCTTTCGCTCTCAGTAGACTCCACTATGTCCTTAACGCACGCAGCAAATTGTCTCTTAAAGGCAAATTGCGCATTTATACTGCGTGCATCCGCCCCATCATGACCTATGCGGGTACAGTCTTTGCACAAGCAAAGCCCCACATTATCCATAGGATGCAGACGATCCAAAACCGATTCCTCCGTAAAGCCACGGGAGCGCCCTGGTACGTTAGGAACGAGATGCTCCATCTCGATTTTAGAATCCCAACCATTCATCAGTTTCTCAAACGCATGTCCAAGCGTTACTTTGACTCCGCCGCATTGCACCGCAATCCCTTGATTGTTGCTGCGGCCAATTATACCCCCTCGACCCTCAGTCACTTTCGCCGTCCACGGCATATCCTGTCCGATCCCGATGATCCAGTCACACTCCTCCAGGAGTCTAATAGGGCCACCAGTACAGTCAAAAACAAAAACACCCGACACCCGTCGTTCCGACCTCGCCGCAGAGGTCCACCGCGTGCGCGACCACCCCGAGTAATTACTCCCCCCCGACCCTTGTCCGATGAAACGCCAGCCCGCGCCGCAGCTGAGCGTGTAGCTTTAAACTCCCCGTCTAATAATAATGATCTATCCTTGATCCAGCCTGTCCCTGAACTTGCTGTCCTCCCCTCAGCGAATGCCCTAAGCCGAGGTTCGTACCCCACAGGGGGTGCCCTTAGCGAGCATTCGCTAAATTTTAATTTAGAATAGTTTTTATGCCCCTGGCTGGAGGCCCTTAGTGTAGTAGCTATTGGCAGCCACAGGACAGTCCGGTTAAGCAGCCACGACCTTAGTGGTCACCTGCAAGATGCCCTAGATCAAAAAAAAAAAAAAAAAAAAAAGTCTCAAGGTTGCACCAAATGGGAGTCCAGCTCAGCATGTGCCAGGCAAATACACCTGACGCTGATATTCTGCTGAATCCCTGCAGTGACATACGGACGTCGAGTCGATAAAGACCAACCCTGCGGTGTGGTTTCTCCAAATACTTTTTGGGTCTATATGGTAGGCATATCCAATTTGCTAAACATTAATGGATCTTTGAAAATTACCAAACAGTAAACTTGGTTCCATGATTTAATAAATAACTTAATATATTATGGAGCTCAGTTGGCACCTAAAAGCTGTTTCCATTTAACTTAGGTAATGAACAGTAGACTAAGATTAGAGCCTGAGATTATATCACAACCTAGTGGTTTCTAAACACTAATTAGATCTCTATTCTAGCGTAAACATGACAGGGTTAATATAGGTCCTTATTGACTCTATAATAATATACGAAGACATTAAGGAGCTTAATTACAGCCTGAGGCTGCTATTTCAAACTTCCTTAAGCAATAAGCCACATTAGTGCTTGAGGTAATGGCATTAGTGCTTTCGGAAGATGAGTTAGATCTCTATTCACTCGGGTAATATGTGAGGTTCTGATTAACACAATTAGACAGTTTATATGTTGGATGCGTCGGTAAAATGTACTGAATATAATCATTAATAGTGACTAGATTTCGCCTGCGGTTTCGCCCGCGTGGAGGTCGGAAATTATCTCACGGGAATGTACTATCAGGATAAAAACTATCTTATATGTTAATCCAGGCTATAAACTATCTGCGTGCCAAATTTCATGCAAATTCGCTAAGCCATTTTTGCGTGATTGAGTAACAAACATACAATCTTTCACCTTTATAATATAGTAGGATGTAGAAAATTCGATAGTACATCCCGAGAAACTTAGTACAAACGATATTTAAGGAATAAATAAAATCTATGATAAAAATCAGTCATTTAAGTGTCTAACTGGAGGAAACCAATGCAAACCAGAGGGACTAAACAAAGTGACATTCTACCAGTGATAACGATGGTGAGAAAGTATTTTTTTAATGGCATTACATTATTTAAGTTATTTTTTGTATGTTACTAACACTATATGGATATTGTCCGAAATAAAGAAATTCTATTCTATTCTATTCTATTACGCATGTCAACCTAGGAGGTTGTCAACTGCTTGACTGGACTTTCCTGTGGCTGCCTCAATAAATTTAGGCCTCCAACCAAGGCATAAAACTTAGACTGTTAAGCCTTGTGATAAAACCTTAAAATTTTACATTTTAATCATTAATTTTTTCTTTCTCAGTTACCCATAAGTCCTTTCTTTGGTATTATTCGTCGAGTTGAACTTCTTAAGTTCTGAGTTGAGACACATGCTTGCACTGACTGGACAGGTCCACTCAAATATGTGTGGTTCTTTCCTCAAAAGACCATTTCAGACACTAAGCTACATGGTCCTCATAAGGCCTGACGAAGATTAAACTGGATTTTAAAAAACACTGTGACCTCTGAGTTTGTTTCGGTCTTTCTTCTCAGAGTAGTCATATAGGAAACGCCGAACTCATCTATCTAATTTGTATATTAAAGTTTTTTTTAAATGACGTGTAAAATTGATTGCAATATCCTATTTACAGAATAAATAATTTCATTTCATTTCGAAATTAAGCAACTACACGCTGAGGACACCCACTGTGGGGTACGAAAATACATAATATGTATTGTATGTATAAAGTACATATTATGTACTTTTGTACTTGCTTTTTGGCAGCTTATGTCATGTATTGACATAAACTACCGAAAAGCTTATGAAAAACCTGTTACAAGTCATTGTAGTAATACGAAACGCTTTGAAAGCGACTGTCACTTGTCTAGCCCTCAGAATTATGTTTTTAAATATCAATCATGCAATCAATAAGAATGATAATAAATCTTTGGTATTTCTCTTTAAAAGAAAAGGTTTTTGTCCAACATTTACCTACAAACCGATATACAAATAGAACACCCAAAAGAAACGCAAAAATCCTTAGTTGTTTACAAAGATGAAGGGAGACACAAATTCCTTATCATATTATCATATTTTGTTTTGTTCCTATCGTGGTCAATTCTCTTTGGGATGAAGGTACATCAGTATTCCGTCGCCGAGATGTAAATGATCTTCAAAACTTTCTCTGTTACTGACAGGTCTTTGAACGTTGTATTTGTCCATTTAACTAAATGAAGTTGGATTTAAATAATAAAACTTAATTATTTTTGAGGAATAAAAAAAAATGTTTAAAAGAAGTATCTAACTCAATCTACCTAGCCGTTTCCCAACTATTTTGGGGGTCAGCTTCCAGTCTTACCGGATGCAGCTGAATACCGTATTTTACATGGAGCGACTGCCTGTCTGACCTCCACAACCCAGTTGTAGGGTAACACGAAACCTCTTGGTGAGTTGTCAGACTTTTGGGTTCCTGACCACCCGTAACGACGTACTTTCCGAGACACGGAGAGGTTTCGATATGTAATGGATGGTCACCCATTCATGATACTGATAATAAGATAAACAGAAAAATCTTCAAATGAATTCTAAAATCTATCTCTATTTCCAAAGATTTTTTGGAATTAGCGATTTAGTTATTTCCGTTATAAACTTTAATGGAGAAGGAATGAAAACATATTCCTGATTTTGTTTTCTACAGTAGGTAGTTAGAACTAGCAACAGTTACTAGTTATTGCAAATTAATATCGAATTCAACGTAGATAACTTTCAAACATACAAATAAGACTCAGTCTAGAAAATATAAAAAAATATATGTATTTTCTGGGATATATCTACAATACGTGAGTGCCTAGAAATCTCAATTGTAGTTTTTAGTTCACATGAGTGAAGAATGATAGATGGAGCGAATGAATGATAGACTGAACTATTTTTAGGGTTCCGTACCTCAAAAGGAAAAAAACGGAACCCTTATAGGATCCATACTACTCCATACTAATTTAACTGTTTAGTTCATTTTATTTGACTGTATAAGTCAATTTATTTCAATTTTGTTTTCATTTATTATTGACGTAATCTACTCTTTACACAGTTTTTTATTTTTATGAGATGTATGGTCAGCTAGTGACCTCGAAAATTGATCATACTAATCTTGTCTGAGCAACCGGCAGCAAGTTCGTCATGCTCCCTGAGGTGTCACTGCTTGCGGTAGCGTCGGGGGTCGGGTTGCCTCCTTCCCTCAAATATGGCGAAGGGGACAATGGCTGATCTTTGCGTTATGCTCGTGAACGGGCGCTGCTTGTGGTGACTGGTCGTCTTGCTGACCATGGTTTTTGTTGTTGTTATTAGTAATGAACTGTTTATTTATTTTTACTTCGATTGTTAGCTAGTTCGCTAGTATATCATTTGTGATTTCCGAGTTACAGCTTTAATTGCTATGTGTAAACGGGCACGCCCTTTATGCCTGGAGGCTTTCATTCGGGTATTAGGTTCTTTTTACTTTTTTGTTGTTGGTATATTGGCGTGTGCTAGGTGACATATAGAAAATAATTTAATTTAATGTTTTGTGTTGCGTAAAGTAAATTATTTTGCGTAAGTACTATTGTATAGAATCATGTTTTTCTAACTATTCAGACAGCTGTGCTGCTGGGGAGGTTGTTGCGCCACTTCTTCTTCTCAGCTAAAGCAGGAAGTGGTGAAGGGCGGGCGTTTTTGGGGGACTGTCTTATGTAATTTTGACGTTCGAAAAGTGCTGATTTTCAGCCTAGTTTGAATAAATGACTTTTGAATTTGAAAACTTTTAAATTTGATCACCCGGTGTCTGTCTGCCTGTCTGTCCGTGTGCCAGTCTGTCCGTCTGCCACAACCAATTTGCTTAGCCTTAACTTAACCAACCAACATATTTTGACTAAGATGAAGAGTTTGTAAAGTTAAGGCTTGTAGAGTTAGGGCGTGTAGAGTTAGAAGCTTGGGTCTACATGAGATCTGATAACTTTTTGACAGTGCGAGCCATATGGTTTCGTCTTGGCAACATTTTACATGAAATTGCTTTTGGTGGGATACCTGTACCCGCAGGCAAGAATTTCCCCAGAAAATTATACCGAATCTCAGAATGAAAGCTAAGAGACCATGTTATGCAATGAAAGTTGTGGCGATGTTAATGTTAACTTTCTTAGTAAAATATTAGAAAGTTAAAGCTCTATAGGGAAATTAAATAAATAATCCTCTCAGTCAGAAATGCCAATTATTATCTGATATAAAATTCCAATTTAAATGATGATTTCCGAATATCATTATTGTATTTTGTTATAACTGGCAAAATGATAATGAAAATAAACTTTATTCTTTCTTTCTAAATGTAGGTGTTATAGGTGCATCTCTGCCTAACCCTTCAGGGAATACAGGCATGATGTTATGTTTTATGTTATTTTGTTATATTTACCGTTAAAACAAAAGTAAACGTTGATTTGGTTATTTTTTTATAGTAGCGGTAATAAGAAGTCCAATAGACTGGCGAGTATTTGAGCTCATGAAAAGTTTTAGAATGTGTTTCAAAATTTCAATGGGGAGGTTCGAACCTCCCCATTGAAATTTTAAAACACTTTGATTTTGTTAATCTTTTTAAATGACCACAATAGGCATGTTGACAAAAAATAAATTATGTCCGTCGGTTAGGTTATTAAAAAATATTGGACACGTATTTTTTCTTTTTTTACGTAATCAAAAAATTACGGCAAAATATGGCATGACGTCACTCTTCGGTAGATTTTATACTGAATTGTGACGTAGCGAGCCCCCACTCCCCAACTTTAATGCATTTTATCTAAACCATTTTTTATTAATGTGATAAAGCAAAAAAACGTAAAAATAATGTAATTTAATTATTTTTTTCTCTACTCAACATCCTTATTAGTGTGCAGTCAGGAAAATTAATGATTTGAATATTACGGGCAGTAATTTAAGTTGGGTCAAATGGGTGGGACTCGTGGATAAATGATAACAGCCGCATGGGTCGAAGCTACGCTTGCCGCGGTCGGTTCATGGATGATTACATATCGAGTTCCCTTCGTGCCTCGGAAAGCATGTTAAGCCGTTGGACCCAACTGTCATTCATGGATCTTTGGGAGTCGTTACGGGTCATCAGAAGTGCGAAAGTCTTACAGCCAGTTTTACCTAGGGATATTGAGTAACTGGGTTGTGGAGGTCAGATAGGCAGTCGCTTCATGTAAAATACTTATATTTAGCTGCATCCGGTTAGACTGGAAGCCGACCCCAAAAATAATTGGGAAAGGATTGGCAGATTGATAATTTACGTTGGACAATTAACTTAAAAAAAAAAATCCCTAAAGTTACCTACGAAGATGCTTTTGCTAAAAATGGTGATGTTCTTTTACGAACCTGAAAAATATGCCTATAATGAATAAACGAGCTGCTAATTATCTTACACAGTAGAAACTTGAGAATCAGTTAAGCATCACCGAGCGTTGTAGTTGTAGGTAACACATTTTCCAGCGCTTTACATCATCATTTCAACCGAAAGACGCCCACTGCTGGACATAGGCCTCTCCCAAGCACCGCCACTTCAACCGATTCTGTGCCTCCCGCATCCAGTGGATTACTGCGGCCTTTGCAAGGTCATCGGTCCATCTTGTGGGAGGCCTTCCAACGCTACGTCTTCCGGTACGCGGTCGCCACTCCAGAACCTTTCGGCCCCATTGGCCATCTGTTCTGCGAGCAATGTGCCCTGCCCATTGCCACTTAAGTTTGGCAATTCTTCGGGCTATGTCGGTTACCTTGGTTCTCCTGCGGATCTCTTCATTTCTCGTCAGAGTAGTCCACGAACTACAAATTTTCTTACGTTTTTTTGCAATTTGCAGGTCACTATCAGGTTGCACATAAATGTTGATGTAAATATGATTCGCAGCCGTATCGAATATTTATTTATAGAATTATAATCATAAAAATCATCAATGCAACTAAGTTGATATAACCTTATTGAATGACTATTTCATGAAATCAATGACATTTGAGGGCTAACTGAAAGAGTTATATTACTGATTCTTATGTTTATAATTCCGTATAACCATATTTGTTACTATCGCGAATCATATTTTAATCAACATACAACCTGATATTTATTTACCTGCAAATAGCAAAAAAAAAAGTTAGAAATTTGAATTTCGTTGCCTACCTTAGCGCATCCTCCTTAAGTTTGACTTGGACAGGCGACAATAATAGTATCCTGAGCCTGGCCTCAAAAACTCGTAAAAGCTTCTTTAACGGTTTTGCCGATGCGTGGTCCATCTTAAGCACCTGTCGCACCGCCGATGAGGAAGCGACTACTTATCAACGATTTTCTTGCTCAAAAAACGTACGAAAGATTGTAAGTCCCGTGTCAGTAAAAGAGATAGCTATATTAATAGTTGGTCGCTGACTTTTCACGCCGCCGGCGAGTACTCGTTTATCGCAGCGACAAGAGCCATCAAAGAGAGTACTCGCCCAGCGAGTGGGCGTGCTTAGCGGGCAGAATGACGCTGAGAAACCATAAATCCATTTTGTGTGCCATGATATAGCTGTGATTTTAGTTTTATAGCCTTGTCTGACGGCAGAAACGGGGAATAGCCTAGCCTTAAGACAAGGAAATTATTACTTTATACTATGCCTACAGAGTGGGTCTGGTAATTCATTATTGGACGTCGATTTCTAAAACGCTAATAAAAATAAATGAATCGTTACGTAACAAACAGTTTAGCCAACGCCAAAAGATAAATGAGTTTCAGATAATTGGAAAATTGCCTACTTGTCAGTCTGGATCATTAAGTTCCCTTCAAAATGGTTGAGCTGAATGGTGAGCCATGGGTCATCCGTTACTATTCAATGAGGGTCATTCAATAAACACCTCTTTGTCATAGGAGTCACAGACAGTCCGCTCTGCAGAGACTGCATGGAGGACGACGAGACAGCAGCTCACGTGCTGTTAAACTGCCCGGTGGTCGCCACTTACAGGGCAAAGTACTGTTGGTAACCCAGGTTCCCTACGCGAGATTGCCAGTAACACTAAGGCGTTGCTGGCCTTCTTTGAGGAGCTGGGGTGGATCGAATAACCGATTTTTCCCACCCGTACGCAAAATACGCGCTTTGACGTGGAGTTGCGGAAACCAGCCCGTATTACCTATTACCTATTACCTACCTACTATTCAATGAGCAATATTTGTATATAATTATATATAATATTTGTAATCACGTTCTTGAATACGGCTCTAACGATTTCGATGAAAGTTGCAATATAGGGGTTTACGGGGGCGAAAAATCTATCTAGCTAGGTCTCATATCTGGGAAAATTTGTTCTCTGCGTATTTTCACCCGAGCAGAGCACGGTCACCCAAAGTTTAGAACAAGTTGGCTATCTTAGAATAATGACATGGCAGCATGGAATTAGTATGTACTAATTCCGTGGAACATGGAATTAGTATTAACTTTCCTATAAGTACTATTAAATGAGCATTCTCAATTATTCACCACAGCAACGCTCGGTAGGCCAGGTATTGTTCGTGAACGGGCGCCGTCAGTAAAGCAAATAAGCCGGCTTATTTAAATGAAAGTATATAGAGTACGTTAGCGGCACTTTATACACTGCCTATTTTAATGTATATTAATTTTTGAACTGTTTCTGTTTTTATGTTTGTATTACGGACGCTTTTAACATAAATGATGTAACCAATATTTTGATTTAAAAGAGTATCCGTGGAGTTCTTGCACGTTCTTCTCCATAGGAACCTACTACGCTTTGGACTGTGCAACAAGCTTCATCTTTCTGATCCCTTTACAATTCAAAAGTACAGGTTTATTTGAAATAAATGCTTTGAGTTTGAGTTTCTGACCCATAATAGAGAACTCTCATTAGATAATTTAGCGTGAACTGAACGGGTCTACCCTTTATAGGAGAACTTTTAATGTCATATTATTTTGCATAACAGCGGATAGCGTAAACTTCATTTCGCAGAAAATCGTTTGGTATACACTCATTCAAAACTCATAATTTTGTCAGTCAGAATCTTCTTTAAGCATAGATTTCATAATAATAAGTTCACAAAAACATGCAAACAAGCATACACCATGCATACACCATGCATGCAGCAAGCATGCAGCATGCAAGCGAGCATGCAACATGCAGCAGGCATGACTGAGGCCAGCCTCGGCCACGGCGGTGAGCGTTAAAACCATCTGCAGTGCTATTCTGTAAAAATCACACGGTGAAAACCTAGGTGAAGTGAGCTGTCAATAGTGTCCATCCCTAGCATCAGTGGGATGACAGCTCACTTCACGCTCACTTCACCTAACTTTTCACGGTGAGATTTTTACAGAATAGCACTGCTGCTCCTCAGCTCGCGGGCCGCCTCGACAAGACTACTTGGTCGGTTTTGCAGCGATTCGTTTCTGTCACTAACTTTTGTAGCACAACATATTGACTTTTTAATATTTTAATTTAATTTAAGATTAAAAATCCTATTTTATAGAAATGACAATATGCCTACTAAAACTATTCCAAATAACATTCTGCCATCTTAAAAGTATGCCATTGTAAATTCGGCCAAACAATAATTATATTAAATATTGTTTGGCAGAATTTACAATGGCCGAATTCACGAATGAAAAGTCACTCTGAATAAAAAACAAATGTTGAAAAGGTCGGTTTACCTAAGCTCATTTGATTTAAACAAATTCCTCATTCAAATTGAATGAAAACTTAGCTCTAAAGAGCCTTTTCGAAGGATTTTACCCAGATTTGTGTTCTAAAAGATGAAATGATTATATTTGAAGCCTTTGAATCTAATTTTTTATGTTTTTTATTTTCTTCTGGTTCAAGAATAATTTTCTTTATAGGATTCAATTATTTGTTGTATTATTTGTTTATAGGATTCAATTGTTTGTTGCATGTGTTGTGTTATGTGTTGTCTGTAGTTTTCTCATTAATCAGCATTGTTAAGAACAGCTTCTTTTTTCATACAGAGTGAAAAATTAAAGCGGGCCCTGGAGGGGAAGTAGGTTCCATAAATAATAATGCTCCCAATTTTTCACTAAGTTAAAACTCAAACACCTTTTTTAATAATCACTTGCCTAAACCAGGAATCAAACCAACTCAAATGCGAAAGACTTACACCTGCATTTCAATGGCACCAATCGGTACCTTAAATATTGATGCTTTCAATTTTTACTCAAAGGAATTGAGTGAAAATTGGTAGCATCAAAATTTAAGGTACTTCCTTCCAGAGCCCGCTTCAACTTCCACCGCCGACTAGCTATCAACGATTTTCTCGCTCAAGAAACGTACAAAAGATTGTTGGTCCCGTGTAAGTAAAATAGATATTAGCTCATTTGTAGCGGCGACAAGAGCTATCAAAGAGAGTACTCGCTTGGCGGGCAGAACACTCGCAGAGAGACTCACACTTGGTACATACGCATATGCTGCTGTTGCTCGCCAACTCGTTTTTAGTTGCTAGCTCTACTCACTTCTCTTTTATCGTCGGCATTGGGACAGGTGCCTTATAATATTGTATATTCTTAAAAAAGTAGTTACCTAATCATCTCAAAAATAAATTCAAGAGACGTGTTGTCAGCAACAGATATTGTCAGTCGGCGCCATTTAGTTGAGAATGATTTATTAATTTCCTAATTGACTTAAGATTACTTGAGCTTATTTTAAGACACATAGTTACTTCGTTAACTCATACATGTGTTAATTATATATTAATTAAATTAATGCAAATAATTGACTATTTCAACTTGCAACTCGCAACCGGTGTGCGTGTATGACCAGATGTATGAACGTAACCGAAGCAAAAGGAGTATGTGAGGATCGTAGCAGGTGGCGTTCTGTGGGTTTGCCTACCCCTATAGGAAGAAGGACTGAGTATAATTATGTATATATGTTAAAAACTACATAGACATAGTTTCAAATCCAGCTTGAATAAAATACAATAGACGACGTATATTTAGTAACCTAATCCGCTTAACTGTTCTTTTAAAGAGTCATAAAGAACCGTAAACACGTGCACGTGCCACGTGCGTGGCAACATATCGTGTCCAGGTTCGCAACAAGTCAATCGTCATCCTGAGGATGCCTCGTTGAGAGGTGAAACGTGTGTTGATTTCTTACAGGGTTCTTTATGACTCTTTAAGAACAGTTAAGCGGATTAGATGACTAAATATATTGTATTTTGTAATGGATTTCCGCAAAGAAGCGCCTGCGTCAATTAACTATCTAGCATGATTAATTTTGTGTCAAAAACATCTACAAAAGCACTGTATGTGGCTAGCAAAAAAACATCTACAAAAGCACTGTATGTGGTAAGTAGTATCTATATTATACTAGCTGCCCGCCCCGGCTTCACACGGGTATAATATTAATCTACGGCGCACTTACCTATCTACCTACCCTACCCTACCTACCTACCTACCCCACCTACCAACCCTACCTACCTATCTACCTACCTACTCTACATACCTATCTAACCTACCTACCCTACCTGCTTACCCTACTTACCTACATACCTACCTACCTACCTACCCTACCTACCTACCAACCCTACCTACCTACTAACATACCTACCTACCTAGGATCCTACCTACCAACCCTACCTACATACCTACCTACTTACATACTTACCGACCTACCTACTTACCCTACCTACCTACTTGCCTACAAACTTACCTACCTCCCCACCCTACCTACCTACCAACATACCTACCTACCTACCATTATACCTACCTAACCTAACTACCTACCTACTACCCTACCTACACTTACCTATCCTACAAACCTAGTCCAAACACAACAAAAAAATAATTATCCAATTTGGTGCAGCCGTTCTCAAGTTATGGCGTGACCAAGGGAAATAGTGATTCATTTTTATTATATAGATATAAGTATATTCAGAAAATAACTCCAATAAAGTAAGTAATACTCAATATTCAGTTCGATGTACTCTGCTCGGGAACCTGTTTGAATATCATATTTTCCGAGCATAAGCCCAGGTTCGCAAGGAAATATTTTTATCTCGGCGATTTTTTTCGTACCAGATTTTCAACCCTCGGTATTAAGCCGAGCATTGAGAATCCAATAGAGCGCATCCAGCGTTTATCCCCGTGCGTCAAGAAAACACACTGTTGGATACAACTATCGGCGCTAAGCAAAGCGTAGAAAAAAATCGCTGCGATAAATTTTCGCCCGTGCAAACCTGGGCTTAGCCTCTAAATATGTTCCTTATTTAGGTACATGCGGTGGTTACAATATTTTCTCATGCGTCAGAAAACCGTAAAAAGTAGTAGCTTGAATTTTTTTATGGATGTAAGTCTTTTATTACCAGCATAATATTCTACTTTATTAGGTATGAATTTATTCAATATGGAGGCAGGTATGTCACGCATTTTTCGCGAGAAAGACAAAATAAGACTTAAGAATGAGATAACTTCAGAGTATTTTTTGCTGATAAAAGTCTGAATGTAATCTGTTAACTCCTGGTATTTTATTAGTGTTCGCTATGGCAAGTCAATGTCATCTATACATAAACACATACAGTTTTCTTATAATACTGCAACGTTCATAATTTTATTTATAGAGAATTTCCTTATCGATCACGCGAATCTTTAAGTGATCCGAAATTGTATACGACAAGCAGGCTGTAATTGTGTACAGAATAAAAATATCCAGACTGAATTTCAGACACAGCGGCCCATCTCAACAGAGACTAGCCAAGTACGCAGGAGATATTAAAATGCGCTAAGTGTAAGCAAACACAGGTGCACTCACTTTCACAGTCCGATGGGACGGCAATCTGAGATGACCGGGGAGAGGTCAGGCGCAGAACCAACGGCTTTATACGCTCTCTTACGCACGTAAGGAGTTTCAACCATCCATAGATTGACCTCGGCAAGCGAAGCTTAACCTTTCAGATCAATCGATCCGCTCGGCTTGTTATTTAGATATGAGACCCCAAAATTGTGTACAGTATATGGATTCTCAGAATACTCTAGGCCAGGGGCTCACAACCTTTTAACATACGCGCCCCCTAACTTTCTTTTAAAATAAGCAGAAAAGAATAAGAATGTAAAGCGACCGAAAGTGAGGTCGAAAATGTTTGCACTACCTTGGATAGATTAGATTTTCTTTTGATCACTAATTTTACAGCGTCTAAGTTGTTATTATGAAACGTTTGGGTTTTTAAAATTAGTCTTAACCTTTTCTAATACCAAGACCATAAAAATAAAATCTATACTTTATTATTGGACCCGCCGCGCCATTGGTCACTGGACGTCCCCCGAGGGGGGCGCGCACCATTGGTTGGGAATCCTTGCTCTAGGAATCACGGTATCAGCTATTCAAGTTTTAACCACTGATGTGGTTTGACTGTACCTCCTGATTAAAAAGGTTAAATCAGTTGCGAACACAGTGGGGCGTTAACTGTTTCTTAAAAGACCGGTGGCCACACTGAACGGCCGCAGTGACGGCTGTCATGAAAATCATGACAGCAGTAAAGATTTAAATAGTTAGATTCACCGTACCGCGTCAAAAGATAGTCGCGTTTCTGTTTCGTTTTGACACCTCTGACACGCAATGACGCAGTGACTTGACTTGATTGTCATGGAAACGCTATTTTAATAATGTGTCAGCTCACTTTTTTCTGTATGGACACGATTTAGCGTGACTAAGTACGGTGAGGGCAAATCTAGCGATTTAAATCTTTCGGCAGCGGTGTTTTCCTAGAGAGCGTTCTTGTCACCGTAAGACTTTGAGGTTTCCGGCTACTGGGACCGCAATTAACTGGGACCGCGGTCCCAGTCGCCGGATCCGTAAAAAATAAATATTTTTCTTCCAGCGACTGGGACCACTCATAGATAACTTAAAAAAATCTATTATTCAAGCCAAAATTAGTACAGTCAAACGAAAAAAATTATAAATTATTTATATGAATATCATTGACTCGTT
Organism: Xanthia icteritia; assembly: GCA_949128155.2. Taxonomy (NCBI): domain Eukaryota; kingdom Metazoa; phylum Arthropoda; class Insecta; order Lepidoptera; family Noctuidae; genus Xanthia; species Xanthia icteritia. Next base: position 4,241,802 of record OX421937.2, read on the forward strand.
CTAGACATGATTTTATCTTATGCGCTTAGTAATAGATTAAGTTACCAAGTTACCACGTTTATTATTTTTATTGTGATTTATGTTTTTTTTTATTATATTTACGGTACCAGTTAAAGACTGATTTTGTAAAAAACAATTACTTTCTGATTGTTAATTATTTAAAAATTGTTGATTGTTATGCACGATTTATGTGTTTTTTTTTTATTGATTGTTGTTAACACGATCTAAGTGTATGTTTTAATTACGAAAGTTTTAAATAACAGAACTGTAGTCAGTGGTTGTTTTTCTTATATCAATAAATGATGTTTTTAAATCAAAAAGGATTTTTCTTCAATTGTTACATCTAAAAATTTTTTGTTTGACTGTACATATTTTTTTTATTTCAGTTATCATATAAGTGGTCCCAGTCGCCGGAAGAAAATTATTTATTTTATACAGATCCGGCGATTGGGACCGCGGTCCTAGTTAATTGCGGTCCCAGTAGCCGGAAACCTCAAGACTTTACGGTGACAAGAACGCTCTCAAAAACACACCAACTTACTTTTTTATAACTAACGTTTCAGTGACGTCATGCACCCGTAAATTGCGGACACTATGAGACGGCCACCGCTCTTCTACAAAACCATAGCCTTACAAAAATAAGTAAGTATCTACTCAGTTTATTTTAAACTTGGAACAACACGCTTTCTTTATATTATCGTCTAACCTAAGCTAACCGGACACAACGTTGGCAGAGCTTTTGAAATCTTGACCAACGGTAAAATGGCGTTATGGTAAAACCCCACAATAAGTGTTACTTCGTCCAAATTTTAAGGTAAGGGGTAAGTTAGTTTTCCTTTTAAGCAAAAAGGTGAGGTAGGTAATTCAATGTACATAAATCCACTTAGTCGCGACTTGGTAAATTCAATTTTGTGGTGTTAACGGGTGTAAAATATCCATAACGAACCCGAGAATCTCTTGTTCTTCCCGTTACTAAACCAGACCTTGGAACCTTCTGAAGGTCTGGTACAAAAAATGGAGATATTGAAAGTCAAAGTTCCAACATTTTTTGACGTCTTTTATGAAAAGATTTTTTTAATGTTATAACTTTACTTTAAATACCCCTTAATACCCCGATCACTGTACCATTATATGCACCCACAAAAAAGCTGACTTCAGATACCTTTATAATAGGAGTAGGTATGTGAGATATTTTAAAAGTGCATTCGACATACATTTTATTCGTGTTGGAGTCATAATCATCATTTATTGCATTCATGTAGTTTACAAGTTTTTATAAGTATATAGGTTTCATACATGAACCCTGCTAGGCCACATCAATATAAATAGTTTAATGTGATACAGCGTCACAATACGAGTATGAAAAACCACTGTGATTAAACAAAGATACTAATTTTAACATGTTTATCAGATGTCCATAATTTATTATTGAAATAAGTAACTGTTATGATATAATATAGGATAGGGTAAGAACAATTAATTGGTTAGTGTAACTGCTGCTGGGGAGTTTGTTGCGCCACTTCTTCCCAGCTAAAGCACTAGGAAGTGGTGAAGGGTGGGCGTTTTGGGGGACTGTCTTATGTAATTTTGACGTTCGAAAAGTGCTGATTCTCAGCCTAGTTTAAATAAATGACTTTTGAATTTGACGGCACGGTTGGCGCAGTGGTTGAGCGATTGACTGCTGCACTGCGTGACCTGCAAGTAGTTGTTCCGGGTCTGGCTGTTTGTGTATGTGAGTATAAATGTTTGTAACCGCACCCACGATACAGGAGAAATTCCTAGTGTGGGGCATCGTTTTTTTTTTTTTAAATATATATATATATTTTTTTTTTTTTAATTTAACAGCTACCAAGTTATTTATAAGTCCGTACCTAAATTTATTCTTACACTAGCTTGCCCGACGGCAGCTTCGCCCGCGTGGAGGTCGGAAATTATCCCACGGGAACGTACTACCAAGATAAAAAGAATCCAGGTCTACCCGTTTGCCAAAGTTCATACCAATCCATTCAGCTGTTTCTTGAATTTAAAGAAGGTTAATACTGCTGGACGTGACTATATTTCGGGAGCTTTTCTAAAAAGATACGTCACCATTCTAGTACCCCCCTTAACGTATATTTTCAACTTAATGTTCCGCACAGGTGTTTTTCCGGGGGAATTCAAACTTGCGGAAGTGATCCCAATACACAAGAGTGGGGACAGAGGCTGTGTCAATAACTATCGCCCCATCTCTATACTTCCTACACTATCAAAACTTGTCGAAAAACTCATTAACAAACGTCTAATAAAATATCTTGAGACCAAAACCCTACTGTCGAGATCTCAATTTGGATTTAGAGCTGGAATCTCGACAAATGATGCAGTTCACGAATTAACTGATCACATTGTTAATAAACTTGACCATAAAAATAAAGTAATAACAATATTCCTGGACTTAGCAAAGGCTTTTGACACGGTCTCTGTTCCACTCCTGTTAGCTAAATTACATACCATGGGAATTCGCGATACGCAGCTCGAATTGTTTAGGGATTATCTTACTGATAGACATCAGAGAGTTAGAGTAGGTGAAGCCACCAGTGAGGACTTACCTATATCCTACGGAGTCCCTCAGGGCAGTGTTTTGGGTCCCACACTTTTCCTCATCTTCATTAATGATCTGTGTAATCTTCCTCTACAAAATGGCAAAATCGTGACGTTTGCGGATGACACAGCACTGATCTTCCATGGTGACACTTGGAATGATGTTTACGGCTTTGCTCAAACTGGATTCAACTCAGTAATACAATGGCTCAATGACAACGGCCTTACACTTAACGTTGACAAAACCAAATATATACCTTTTTTCATCAAAAATTCTACAACGGCAATTCACAAAAACTACTCCTTAAAAGCTCACTACTGCTCCTCCAACCATCTCTGTTCCTGTAGAAATTTAGAAATAGCTTCTAGTATAAAGTATCTTGGAGTCATGATTGATAGTAATCTAAGCTTCAAACATCACCTTGACTTACTATCCTCTAGAACCAGGAAACTAATTTACTTCTTTAAAAGTCTGAGGCACATAGCTGACAAAGAAGTCATTAAAATGGTATATATGGCATTATGCCAATCCATCTTGAGCTACTGTGTTACTGTATGGGGTGGCTCCTGTAGGACACACATACTAAAACTGGAAAGAGCCCAAAGAGCGGTCTTAAAAGTAAGTTTGTCACTACCTTTTTTCTTTCCTACTAAGGATCTTTACTTGCTCTCTGATGTGTTGACAGTACGCCAACTGTTTATATTGTGCACAGTTCTAAAACAACACTCACTAATAGGGTATGATCCTTTGTTGAACAATAACAAGAGAGTCAAACACAGGGTTTGCCAAACGCTTACCAAGCGAAACACTGCTTTCTCTCGCAAATTTTTTGAATTTTTAGGTGGATATCTTTACAATAAAATAAATAAGAAGCTTGCAATTTACCCACTTACACGAGTCAAATGTAAAAGGGCTTTAACCACTTGGTTAAAGTCCCTCAGTTACGATGAAACAGAAAATTTGCTTAAAGTCCCATCCTAGACTTACTACGTATGACTTGACAACACCTACACACTCATTCACATCCACATACACTCATACACCCACACCCACACATACACCCACACCCACACATACACCCACATATACCCATCTCACACATACTCATTCACCCACACCCACACATACACCCACATATACCCACCCCACACACACACATATACACCCACAAAACACACACACCCTCATATACACATTCACACACCCAATTCTCACACCCTCATTTATTTAATCCTCACAACAGTCAAACTTCACCCAGTTTTACGTATTTAAATATCACTTACCTGGAATGATGTACACCAAGAACCTGTTACCCACTTCCGGAGTCTGGAGAGGCTGGTAATCTGTCATACAGGTCTCCTAGTACAGATACCAGTCTCCCACATAGATTACAATTCGCTTATGTACTCTTTGAATTATGTATATTATACCCTGAATATTTCTATGTGAGAGAGAAAATAAACTTTTTTGTATTTTTTTTTTTTGTATTTTGTATTTTGTTTTAGCTAAACAAATAAACTCACTTTTGCATTTATAATATTAGTTAATAGGATTTATTATTACGATAAACGCAGTCGCAATAAATTTTCTATCGAAATCAAAAGTCATTTATTCAATTTAGACCGTCTAACAATAATTAGGTAGGTACCACTGTTAGATACTGATCCGCTTAACTGACTTCTCAAAAATGAGGAGTTTCTTCATTTGTTTTTTTTTTTTCCTCTTATTTGTCCTGCTCCTGTACCCAGTTACGTGGGATCGGCTCAACACGTTTCCCTCTTTCATTCTCCGCTGTCAACCGCCACGCTAACATTCACTGCCTTCTCTTTCATATCATTCCTCATACAATCCGAAGCTTTTTAATCAAATTAATTAATGAATGAATGAAAATTTAAAAAAGAAAAAAAAAAAAAATGTTTAAAAAAGTTGCCCCACACTAGGAATTTCTCCTGTATCGTGGGTGCGTTTACAAACATTTAAACTCACAAACTCAACTCAAAAACAAAGGCTCATTGTGCTAACATCTCTACTTCATTATTGCAAAGTCAACAACTCGATTCAACAAGCCCAGGGACTTATGTAAACCCACATTAAAGTATTCTCGTATGTGTTAACAAAATCAAATATATTTAATTTGATAAGTGATGAACTAATGATGCTAAAGCTAACAAAAGTATTCGTAACGTATATTTAAGTAGTATCGAATAATTATAAGGTCGTCGAATTGTTTATCTTTACATAATAAAATACTATAGACGTAGATATATTTAGTAACCTATTCTGCTTAACTATTCCTAAAGAGTCATAAAAAACCCTGTAAGAAATCGATACGTGTTTCACATCTCAACGAGGCATCCTCAGGATGACGTGTCGCGAACCCGAACACGGCGTGTTGCTACGCCGAGCGCTGAACGCAGAGTGACCTCGAGGAGATCGTGGATAAGTAATAACAGCCACACGGGTCGATCCAACAGGTTAAGCTACGCTTGACGAGGTGAGCCTGTGGATGGGTGAGCATCTTTACATACCGAGACTCCTCCGTGCCTTGGAGAGCACGTTAAGCCATTGGATCCGGCTGTCATTCGTGGATCTTTGACAGTCGTTACGGGTCGTCAGAAGCCCGAAAGTCTGACAACCAGTCTTACCAAAGAGTATCGTATTACCCAGTTACTGGGTTGTGGAGGTCAGATAGGCAGTCGCTCCATGTAAAATACCAGTATTCAGCTGCATCCGGTTAGACTGGAAGCCGACCCCAACTTAGTTGGGAAAAAGCTAGGCAGATTGATTGATTGCATAATTTTAACACCAAACCATAGAAAAGAAAAAAAGAAAGAAAGAAAATACATTTATTTGCGGTAAACATGACGCAAAAAAGAACACAAAATAAAAAAAGAAACAAGTTTAGAGAAAATATGCGTCACGTCTACGCAAAAAGGTCATCGCTCAGCATAATGCTGCGACCCTATGCAAGACAGAGCCCCAGCGCTGGTTTTCAGCGACAACTGGCGTTGACATTATGATGTCGACCGGTGCAGCATACAATGAAATATAATTATGATATAAAAATAAAATAAATATGCAATAATTAATGCTACATGTATAAATAAAATACAATATTTAAAATGGCAGCATTCCGTTCATTCATTCCGCGCGCCGTCAGCTTAGAGTAAACTGCGCGCGCAGCCGCCAGAGAACTATTTGTATGACGTTTTGACATCTGGTTACAACTACATTTCATAGAAGAAAGAAGAAAGAAAGAAAATACGTTTATTTGCGGTAAACATGACGCAAAGAAAGAACAAAACACGAGAATAACAAATTGGGGGAAAATATGCGTCACATCCACGCAAAACGGCCATCGCTCAGCATAATGCTACGACCTTATGCGAGACAAAGCCCCAGCGCTGGTTTTCAGCGACAGCCGGCATAGCATTGGTTGTAGCAACATTTCGTGAAATTTTGACATTAATTTGATTTGAATATTTTCAGAAGATCTAACCAAGCAATCGTGGCATAAGTCGTCATTCTCTCACTAGCCTCATTTTAATTATTAGCTCCACTTTCATTTAGTGACCTCCAAAAACAAGACCTTTTGATATTTGTGTTTGACCCTTCCTGGGTACTAATTAATTTGAACGAGCTTTAAAGCTTCGTATAACATCAAAGTCGCTTTTGATGACCGTGTTGACTAAAAGATTGTATTTATTTCGACTAGTCTGTTTCTCTCAGTTTCAATCCTTAAATTTCATTCGAGAAAGGAAACCATGAAATAATTACTAACCCCTAGGCGTCGACGATCACAGTTCAGTAACACATTGCCAACGTCATGTACGGGAAGCCTAACAGTAAAATTTTACAATTATAAAGGCCTTGTAAATATTGTCTAATGCCCGTTTTCGACACCTAAATGAATAACTAAATGAAACTGTGTTGCTGGGTTTTCAACTTCCGGCGTTGAGCCGAGCATTGATAATCCAACAGCGAACTTTAAAGTGTCGTCTAGTGGTAATAAAAACGGGCATAAATGTCTACCCTTGTAATTTTTATGTTAATTAAGTAGTAGAACAAAAGGCTATTTTGTTTAATACATGGAAATGTGTCAATGTCCCATTTTGGAAAAACCCTTAGTGCTGCCGTGATCCAATTATAGGCTGGTAAAAATGAATACAACATTAACATTCGGTAATAAATATAATGGAGCATTTTCACGGGGCCAATACCCGAGACAATCCACTAAGCCAATCCAATAACAGCATCGTGTAAATAGAGACAATCCACTGCATTGGATTGAACTGGATTTGATTTAGGACTGGCTTAGTAGATTGTCTCAGGGATTGGCCCCGTCTAAATGGTCCATACGATATCTTCACAATGTGCAGTATTTAAGGTATGTATTTGACGGCACAGGCAGTCAGGAAGGAGTTGGAGTCCTAGTTTTGTTACGAAGTTACTGGAATCGCCGAAGAGGTCGGTTATCAGTGACACTGGCTGGTGACAGTCACTCCACAGCAAAGCGCCGCATCGATGGTTACATGACGGCTGTCTTCTGATGACAGATGATGTCAGGGGAGCTGCTGTCGTACCATGTCCACGACGAACTGCTATATTCCTGCACAATCCTGATGATATTGAAACTGATGACCGAATCACTTTTTTTGTGATGGGTAAAAAATGTTAAACTCGCGTCAGGACACGTGACCTGATCAAAAATTCGTAAGACGGAGGGAGAGTAGTACCAAAATATCAAAAATGCACAACGTTAATATTCAAGTTTTCACTTCTGCCGGCACTCCCGGAGTGCAACCCGTTGTTTTTTTTAAATGAATTTTACTATGGAAAAATTCCAATAACTCGCGGATAAATTCCGTTCTCAACAAGGGCGTACCAACCTATTTCAAATTGACATTACATACTCTCATGTTATGTTATTTGTAATGAACGAGGGTTTCCAACCTTTTTGAGGTTTAGGTTTAATACAGAAGTTCTCGGCATTCTGTTTGTGGTTACTAAATAGTTCTGGCTAACTCAATTTAAAAGGTAGGATCCATCTAGTTCCAATAGATTTATCCGGTGTATAGATATGACTTGTCAAAACTGGCCTATAAATATATATATTTTTTTAATTTAAGGTATCTAGCTGTTACTCGTGACTTCGTTTGCGTTTATCTTGTACCAATTCAATCATTTTTTATTACAAATTTCTATGAACAAAGGTAGCCTATTATGTATTTATCCAGGTCTTTTTTATATAACTTCTCCCACTCTGGGCGGAGCGGGAGGGCGTGTCAGACTCTTACTGACTAAAACCCACCCGTGTTCCTTCAGTTGCCTATACGTTGCCAGGGGCCACGGCTACCAATCTGTCTAATTTCATAACGATCGCTTAAGTGATTTAGACGTGACAAGGTAACATACAGACATACTTACTTTCGTATTTATAATACACACATCAACACGGTCTAGGGATATTTTTAAAAAAGCGAATTACTATCAATGTGTTAATTATTTATATGACATGTATATATTTAAAAGATACGTTATTTAATATTCTACCATTTTTTAATAATGGTTAAGGTACTTCGATTAAAATTTCAGGATTTTATGGAAAAAAAATGAAGCATAGACGGAAACCGTATATGAATTAACTTTTAATTTATGAGTAAAAACTGAAAAAAATAGAAAAATCATTTAATTTGTGTTTATAAACTTGAAGTTAGTAGTCTGAAAAAGCGCCCATGATGTTCATAACACATCGGCAACGATTCGGCATGCTCAGAACAAGGTTGTCAATGTCTTGCTGCGGGATATTGTCCCATGTCCTTCTGAGGTGCGTAAAAAGTTGATCTTCTGTAGCCAGATTTTCAGGAACTTCCTTCAGAGCTCTTCTTTGCAGCATATCCCACGCATGCTCAATGGGATTTAGATCTGGCGATTGAGCAGGCCAGTCTAAGGCCCTAACATTGTGTGTATGTAACCAAGCTGCTACCGTTCTCGCCGTGTGTGCCCGGGCATTGTCGTGCATGAGCAGGAAATCTTGCCCCATTTGTGTTCTGTGGGGCAAGATTACGGGCCCCAGCACCTGTTGGACGTATCGTTCTGCCGTCATATTGCCCCGCACCCAAACGAGATCCGTCCGTCCTCCAAGACGAATTCCTGCCCAAACCATATTTGTTCCTCCTTGGTATGGGTGAACTTCCTGAGGGTTCTGAAGACGGCTCCATCGTCCAGGAACTCGCCAAACACGCGTCCTTCGTGAATCTGGATGGAAGCCGAACCTGGATTCATCCGTGAACAGCACATTGGACCATTGCTCACGGCCCCAGTCCACGTGGTTCCGAACCCATTCTAATCGTCGTCCACGATTGCCTCTCCGTAAAGGTGGGACCCGGAGTGGTCTACGAGAGCGTAGATTGCTTTCATGCAGTCGCCTTCTTACAGTTTGTTCCACTCGCAGCCTTTGGACCAATTGAGTCGCCGTTGCATTTGGTTGAGCTCGCGCAGTAATTTGCAAAAATCGATCTTGTCTGGGGGTAGTGATGCGACTTGGCCCCCGGTGCCTCTCCGCTACTTCACCTGTGGCACGATAGCGTGTCCACAATCTTGAAATTACATTTTGGTGGGTCCCTATGGCCTCAGCAACATTACGCTGAACAGACCCAGCTTCCAGCATTCCCACAGCTCGTAACATCTCCGCCCTCGTCAAATGTTGGCGTTGCATGGCTATAATACCTCAATTTAAACTTTATCTTTCGTTTAAAAATGAAAAAAAACTGTAACTAAACGTTTCGTACTCGTATTTATTACGTATTCGTATTGTTTTCTAAATTTCACACAAATGATAATTCCCTCTCCTACACATCAAGACATTTTTATGCCACCGAAACAAAAGAATTTTCAAAAATTTGAATTTGGAATTAGTCTGAGATAAATTACAAACAAATCGGTGTATGAAAGATTACAATGCGGCCAGTACTTTTCGAGTTATTTAATTGAGTATGAAATATCCCTAGACCGTGTTGATGTGTGTATTAGTCTAGCTTACATACAAAAAAGATCCCACCTTATCCTATTAAATAACCAATTTTGAGTAACAGTTTGCATAATTTTAAACACACTTTGAACCTTCATACCTAACCTAAAAAATAATACGAAAATAACATAGAAAAAAATAAAATAACGACACGTAGGCTCAAACTTACTAACCGAACCCTCTAACTCATGATTCTATGATTCGGCATTGATAGAGTTAAGGCTCGTACGCAACGCGACGCGACGGCGCGACGCGACTCGAACAATACAATTTCTAAAAAAACTTCACGGTATAACAATAACCGGTGTCGCGTCGCGCTGTCGCGTCGCGCTAGTCTGCACGAAGCTTTAAGCCCGTTCTTGCGATATTCATATACGCACGTGACGTGAATTGGGAATTATAAAGAAACACACTAAAAATTTAGTATAAGTCGCAAACTCAATTATATTTTTATTTATAGGGGCCTTTTTATGCTCGTGTAGGTAAATGTCCTTATGTCGTATTGTTATAGGGAAAAAAGGAGCTATAGTATATTACACAAACATGGTTTTTTTTTTTTTATTGTGCGACAAAAAAAGGGTTCACTTTCGTTTGTTTTACATGTGCGACCCCAATACACATCGCCTCTCACTAAATTAATAAATATTTCTTTCGACGAGGGGAGATTCCCAGAAAAACTTAAAATTACGTAAGTACGCCCATTTGCGAAAAAAGGCGGAAATTTAGAAAATCCTACTAATTATAGGCCTATTGCGCTGTTACCTACTATCTCAAAAATTTTCGAAAAAGCAATGGCGAATCGTGTCAACAAATTTTGAGAAAAATATGATATTTTAGATAAAAACCAATTTGGTTTTAGGAAAAAATGCTCAACAACGTTAGCGGTATACAACTACGTACAGGAAATTTACAGCTGCATTAACGAACGAAAGTACGCTATTGGACTATTCCTAGACATGACGAAGGCGTATGACAAGGTGTCACACAAAATTTTATTACAAAAACTTTACGGTTCGGGAATTAGAGGACAAGCTTTAAATTGGTTTAAATCATATTTACAAGATAGAGTACAATTCGTAGAAATAGAATATTTCTGTCAGAATCTGTCTGAATATGGCTATCATGAATACTTCAATACCCCAAGGAAGTGTTTTAGGGTGTACCTTATTTATATTATACATCAATGACTTGCCAAAAAAGATAAGTTCGTCGTGTATTTTGTTTGCTGACGATGTTTCTTTATTATTTAAAACGCCCGCAAATGTTGACCATCTAGCTATTAAAAAAAACTTTCACAGAAACGGAGCAATGGTTAAACGAACATAACTTAGAAATAAACTTTACAAAAACTAAAATATGTCAATTCAGGACTTACCAAAGAACCCCACTAAACCTAAATACATTAAGAAAAGAAATTAAATTAGAAGAAATAAACAAATTTACACTTTTAGGCGTAACATTAGACTCAAACTTAAATTGGAAGAAACATGTAGAAGATACAAGAGCAAAATTGTCCCAATTTAAGCTTCGTGCAGACTAGCGCGACGCGACACCGGTTATTGTTATACCGTGAAGTTTTTTTAGAAATTGTATTGTTCGAGTCGCGTCGCGCCGTCGCGTCGCGCTGGTCTGTACGACCCTTTATTTATGCACTAAGTATATTGAAACGCAACACAGACTATAAAACCGCCTTATCTGCCTATTATGCGTACGCATACTCCTGGCTAAATTATGGTATTATTCTGTGGGGAGACAGTACTGACTTTTTGGACCTTTTCATCCAGCAAAAGAAATGTATCAGAATATTGATGAACATAGACCAACGAAAGAGTTGTAGGCCGCACTTTATTAAACAACAAATTCTCACACTACCAGCAATTTATATACTGCAAAGTTGTATATTCGTTAGGAAAAATAGGCACCTCTTCAAATCTAATATCGAGCTAAATGAAAACTATAACCGACGGAACAAGAATAGACTAATACTGACCATCACAAACTTAAAAGTTATCGGGAAAAGCCCATATTCAAGACTAGCTAATATATTTAATAAGTTACCGGAAAGTTTGAAATCCCTACCAAATGATTCAATTTTCTCGAAGCAGTTGAAATCCCTGTTAATAAAGAAAGGCTACTATACCGTTGAGGAATTTAAAGCTGACAAATTGTGAATCGATTGACCTTGTAAAAATATGCGTGACGTACTTAAATGTGAAATAATAACTGACTTTACTCTAATATGTTTTCCTATAATGACTAAAATGAATTAACGAATTAATAATAATGATTTATTTGAAATAAAATGTAATAATTATATAACTAATGTTTATTAAAATGTAATGAATTGTAATAATTAGAATCATGAATTTCGTGTAATTTGATATGAAACATTTGCAGTGCCCTTACAGCGTGCATGTCTTAATACTGTGTCATGAAATTTTAATGCATGCCTACTAACCAGTGTTTTACATGTTAGCAAAATAAATAAATAAATAAATAAACATTGTAGTCACAATTTTCACACTCAGAGACGTCACCGAAAACCACACCACCACCAACAATAATTAAATTCTATTAAACTGACAATATTATTTTGTTTTACGAACGGTACTGATATCTTACTATCAACATTAATATAATTTGTTGATTGAATATTTCTGCTAAAGAAATTTTCAAAACGTTATACTGAAACTTAACACTGCTCATTTAGCGTCTTCTGGGTACTACTTAATAACGTTAGTGCCCATTAAATCATTCTTTGACATCTTCACATAATTTCCAAGGAAGTAAACCTTAAAATGAAGCTGTGCCGAAACAGAAATACGGAATATTTTATTATCAAAAGCACTTAAGTATGATTGATATGTTCTATGAATGCAGCATCGTTTCATCATCATTCTCCTGCCCTCATCCCAATTTATTTGTGATCGGCGCAACATGTCCCTTTATTCCATACTTCTCTATTAGTCGGCATCTCGGTAGTCACCCCCTTTCTAGCCAAATCATCTTTCACACAGTCTATCAATCGTTTCTTTGGTCTTCCCCCTACTCTTTTAGCCATCGAAATTTTTACCCAAATATTCCTCACGTCATTTTCTGCATTCCTCCACTTCACTTGCCCATACCATGACAACCGATTTCCGCACAACTTTTCAGTCACCGGACTTCCTCTTATGAACACAATTTATTTTTATTTTTTTGAATGGGAAATTATCAAATAACTTCTCCCGCTCTTGGCGGAGCGGGAGGGCGTGTCAGACTCTTACTGACTAAAACCCACCCGTGTTCCTTCAGTTGCCTACACGTTGGCAGGGGCCACGGTATCCCTTTCGGACTTTCCCGCAACCCCGGCAGGCATCGGTCCTATCGGACCCTTAAGTTGCTGACATCTCATTGAGGCGCGCGTGGCACACAACGCGCCATCGACCCGGGTTCTTAACTCCCCTTAAATGCAAATTTTAATGTCAAGTATTATGAGTATTCATGAAGAATACACATAAAATCAGCTTTTGATTACTTTAGGGCTCCGTCAAATATTTAGTTTTCCTTAACGGTTCCGTCGCCAAAAAAGTTTGAGACCCGTTGAGTTAGAGGCAGGTAGTCAGACCAGTACCCTTATTGCATAATACGCGATAAATCTGAATCGTTTGAAACAGATTGCTAATCCATGGTTTGCCCCCTGCTTCGCTCGGTTTTTACGGCTTGAGAAAACATCGAGATTTCTTTATTATATGTAAATTTAATATTAATGATTTATACACATAAACCTTCTGGAACGAATTATTTAAATGATAGGGAAAATTAGCGACCCGCCCCTGCTTCGCTCGGTTTTTACGACTTGACAAAACATCGAGATTTCTTTATTATATGTAAATTTAATATGAATGATTTATACACATAAACCTTCTGGAATAAATTATTCAAATGATAGGGCAAACCGTATTCAAATCCGTTACATAGTTAAGAAGAACAACGCGGTTACAGAGACAGACATGAAAAGCGACTTAAATGTATGATATGCTACATATGAAATACAAAAACTTTTTTAAATATAGTCTTTCACATTTGCCGCAGTCGGTACAAATAAAAAAATGTGGTTTCTAATTAGAGTTAGAACAAAAAATTATAGAATTTAAAAAAAACTGAATTGATGTACCTAACACTTTTTAAACCATCACCAGACAGCTTAGATAGCAAAAAGATCACTCATTCTTACATAATAATATAACATTAATTTCGCTGCGTCAAACACAAATTACCAAGTATTACCGCAACTCAGTATAAATAAACATGGAGGGATAATCTGATACCAATATGAGTAGGTACCCACATCACTTACAACAAAATATATAGCAAACATCAACGCGGCAAAACGTTTCAAGCATTTCGGGGAAATGTACTATTTGTACACAATTTACGAGAGTACTTATAATCCCGAGAAAGGATAATACACTGTGTTGCCTTAAAATATTTTGGGGAGACTAATAAATTGTTGTGCAAATTCTGGAGTTCTACTTGAACACTCATGGTTGTTGGTTGATTTACTTTAACAAGTGACGGCCGCACTTACAATCTAACAGTAGAGCAACATTAGTTAAGTAAGTAATGACTGTCTTCCATGAATTAACTGATGATAATTTCATTTAAAAAAAAGGGACAAAAATGGTTGGCTACCCCACCACATTTTAAAAGTTTAAATACACTTGAACATTGTAACTACCTTTTTTTTTTTGATGGGAAATTATCAAATAACTTCTCCCGCTCTGGGTGGAGCAGGAGGGCGTGTCAGACTCTTACTGACTAAAACCCACCCGTGTTCCTTCCGTTGCCTGTACGTTGCCAAGGGCCACGGTATCCCTTTCGGACTTTCGCGCAACCCCGGCAGGCATCGGTCCTATCGGACCTCTTCATTTCTGACATCTCTTTGAGGCGCGCGTGGAACACAACGCTCCGTCGACCCGGGCCTGCAGGCCTAACATGACGCACGCGACAATTACTCGCTCTCGCTTGAGGAATTTTTGTCTATTTTGTCACTTTTCTTGTTTTCTGACAGCGCTTCCATACAAAATAGTCGACTTCATCTGTCAAACTTTATGTTTTTTCGACAAACCCTAACAAGGCACCTTACTTATCTCGATTTTTGACACTTCAACACGAGATAATCTCCGATTCTTCTGTCATTAAGTCGTATTTACTCGTTCTCGATTTTGACGACGAGAACGACGAGAAGAGTAGAGAAAATTATAATACAAAAAATATCTCCAAAATAACATGGCAGTTTCATAATTGTAATTATTTTAGTCATCATTTTATTTTACAATATATTAATAATGAAAATACTTACAATAAGTTTTAAACTAATATTTATATTGGAACGACGTGTTTTATATGGATTTTTTCGTTTTTTGTATGGAAAATATGAAAAGTTATTACCTACATGTTGGGTATTAGGGGTTTATTGGTTTCATCAAGGGGCTTGAAATGTTCATTAGTTTTGCGATAGGACACACCATTTTCGAGATATAAGCAAAAGAAAAGAAAAAAAAGTCGAGGTGCTGGTGTGAATTTTAGTTCATGAAAATTAATTTCCACACCTTTTTAATCGCGATTAAATACTTAGACAATCAGAATTTTAGATGAAAATCGAAAAATTCAGAAAAGCACAATTGCCATTTTCACTAAATTAATAACTCAGTGCCATCTTGTTGCCATTTTGTTTTTAATAACTTGCAACATCGGTCTCTCGTGGCGAGATATATAAGTGTCAAAATGTCTTTTTCGAGTTTACTCGTCGTTTACGGTCATGTTAGAATGACGTCAGAATCGTAGACAAATTTCGACAAAACGAGAAAAAGAGCGTTCTCGCGCTTGTCATGTTAGCCCTGCAGGTCCTTATCGGACGGCGAGCTACCCACATTGTAATCACTTTAGCTCCCTCTGCTTCATACATGAAAATATGATTAAGTACCTACTGCGTTTGAGACAGAAATTAATCTGGCTTTGGTGATTCGTCTGAGGTTCTCTTTGAGCTCGCACAGTTTGCTGTAATTGCGGAAGTTAATTAAAAGAAAGACTATTAGGTACGTACATTTAAATCTTAACCCTTTATAAGGCAGAGAAAACCGGAAGTGGTAGGAAAAGGAAATTTTGGTATGTTAATAAGGATATTGTTATATGACTTTTAAGATTTTTTAAATTGTATGTCAATGTCACACCTGTCTTTGACGTAAAAAATATCAGTGTTACCGTCAGTGAAACAATACAGAAATCAATAAAAACAACATTTTGTTGGTGGCACGTATACTGCCTCTACGTTAAAAAGGGTGGCATCAACTGATCTAACTGATTCTCTAAAATCTTTTTGACCTTCCAATGACGGACAATTTAAAAAAAAATGGATGTCTTAAATAATTTTACGCTTCTAAAAATCCACCCTTTCTGAATAATTGAGCCTCTTTTTAACTTTCCGGCCTTTCCTCTTAGTTGGCCGCAGTAACTAAGCTAGGGCACACCGACCGGGGTTAGGTTATGTTAGACCTGTGACCAACCGGGCGCGAGCCAGGCGAGCTAAGCGAGCGGTGCCGCGGCAGCGACCGGCGAGCGCTACATCCAAGTCGGTCGCAGTTACTTAGTTATTTATTATTTTTAGGACTCCAAAATAGGAAATACTTGAGATTCACAAAAGAGGTGCATTCATTATTCTATTCTATTGTACAGACTTTACGATGCGCTTCGCGTCGTCGCGCTGCATCTCGCGGCGCCGCGCTGCGCAGCTTGAAACCACTGGCCTCTTCAAGCATCGTCGTCGCGAACGGATCGAATTCCAAACAAAGATATTTGAAACCCGATCCGTTACGTTTTTGTTTTTCAACTTTCTTACATATCTCTCTGATATAAGGCAGTTCTAGCCTTGTTACAATTTCAGTTCCGTAATTTCAAGACTTTATTCGTCGAATAAAAAACTTATATAATGTCGTGTATTACAGAGCTTACGTCGGTAAGCTATTTGTTATGCGGGAAGGCAATTTGAAACCGAAAACGAGGACATAAAATGGTCTAATTTAAGTGGTTCGCATTTTCGTTAGATATAAAAGATCTCAGAAAAAGTAAGTAAGTAGGTAATCCGCATACAAAAAAATCTCAAAGACGACTCCCATTGGTTGGATGCCTTTTTAAAGATAAATTACCTATATTAAGTACTTAACCACAATGAATTTGAGAGTAAAATGTAGCCTTATGACATTTTAATATTTCCCAAGGTGAAATAGGTACTCAATAGACTCTAACCTCAAGTGGTATTTTACCTATGTCACTTAAGTGTGTCCTACAAAACATTGGCTATTTTTTTTTTTTTTTTTTTTTTTTTTTTTTATTAAAACGTTGCCCCACACTAGGAATTTCTCCTGTGTCGTGGGTGCGTTTACAAACATTTAAACACACATTCACAAACAGCCAGACCCGGAACAACTAATTGTAGGTCATACAAATATTTGTTCCGTGCGGGAATCGAACCCGCGACACGCAGCGCAGCAGTCAATCGCTTAACCACTGCGCCAACCGTGCCGTCAAATAGATATACATGAATAATAATCATAATAACCCGTTTATGGCTCATTATTGTGTCTTCTAAAACTAAAGCAATTTGACATCGATTTTGTAATATTTTGAAACAAAACCTTGTGTAATAGTGTGATTAGGTCGTAACCTAACCATACCAATTACACTAGTTTGAATTTTTCAATTTCGAACTTAATGAGAATGTCGATAATTATCGTGATAAAAATATTAACCAGTCAGAAAAGTGGTAGCCAGGCGTACAAAATGCTTACGATAAGGTTTCTGCGAAAAGGTTTTAAAAGCGTTCGTTCTAAAAGTTGGCAACGTCGCAAAATAGCTGTCAAATATTTACCTGTTTTGATTACTTAATTTGGCAATATAACTGTATGCTAATATTCAATATTGCTAACTAGTTAACTATTAGCAATTAGCAATTATAACACTGAATTTTATGTTGTAACCGTTTTAGGTGTAAAAAAAAGGCAATTGGAACGTTTCCAAATACTTTTTTTTATATCTAAAACTAAATATTCAGTGTTACGATAATAATTATTGCATTTCATAATCAATATTTTATTTCACTAGTTAGCCATATTTCATAATTATTTCCATGCAGTAATATTGCCAAATTAAACAAAACAGCTAAATATTTGACAACTATTTGTGTCGTTGCCCACTTTCAGAATGCACGCTCTTAAGGGTTTCAATGTCTTCTTAGTTCAATAGGTTTCAGTTGTTTTGGGACATCATCGCCAAGCGGTTGGTCGACTGTTCACGAGACCAGAGGGCATAATATATATATTTTAGTATTAGATTGTTTAATTGTTTATTATACTTAAGATTTGTCAACAAACTTTGTATGTTAACACAATTGGTTACCAGAATGATAAAGTTAATCCATTGAAAGTGTTATCGTTATATGTATTTGTTTACTCGCTTCATTGGATTTGAACATTAGCCTTACAAGATGTAACATGTTCCATAAAGTCAGACATTTTCGATCGACGTAAAACCTAGTAAGTCATTGCAATATAACTCTTATCTTGGTAACGTAAGGTACAAAATAGATTGAGATAAGAGTTACATTACAATGACTTATTACGGTCTTTTATCGTGAATGTGCCGCTAAAGGGCCTTTATACACGGCACGGTTTCTTCACGGTACGGCGTATACCGCGCCGTAGAAAAAACGTGTCGGTCAACGAGCTTCCATAGTAAAGGTGAAACCTAAGGGTTTTAAATATAAATATTAATGAAATCACCCATTGGGTGATACTAATGAGTGTTCATGAAAATTCACGCCACCTTTTGGCGCCACTTTGACAAGAGGTCTTCCATTTCGACAATCAAATGAATATAAAATATACGATGACGTTCATCATTCGTTTTATTCATTCGTTCATCATTAATTAGTCACGACTAAAGAAAATATAGGCTCTTTGACTCTTTTAACTGGTGCCCGGACCTGACGTGTCAGTTCTGCCAGCATGTGAACGTCTTTTCAGAAAACCGTCATTGTTCTTCTCCCAAAGATTTAAACCAAAATGCTATAGGATAATTTGTTCTTTCGAATAAAAAAATGATCGAATTTACTTTACGTTTACGTTGCGCTTGCGCGTTTGTGCTAGGGCCTCTGTACCTACGTCAATACAAAGTTTAGTGCCACCAATTCCCACACATAATGACAAACTTAAGCTTTTCGGCTTACTGTCGATACGGAAGCTGCCGACAATAATAACTATTGCTTTTTCCAAAAATATTTATACAATTCCTGTGATGCTGGCTGGCACTTTAATAATTCCTACACTTTTCGATGGTGATAAGAAAATCGCAACTTTTCTATTAATATATACAGTCAGTGAAATTAATTAAGCAAATTGATACCATACATACTACTGTCAAAAAACGACAGTTGTGACTTGAGTATAATGTCGTGGCCTGATCTTAGAATTGACCATTTCATGAAATGGCCAGCTAAAATTTACCATATCGTTACGTCAACGTTTAATGATATTTCAGTCGACGTTTAGCCATATAATTGATGTAGGGTATCCATGGTTTAAGGTGTAGTAAAAATAGCCAAGTAACTGCGACGAACTTGAAAGTAGCGCTCGCCGGCCGCTACCGCAGCACCGCTCCCATCACTCACTCGGCTCGCGCGCAGTTGGTCACAGTTTTAACCTAACCTAACACATTTGGTCGGAGTGCCACATAAGCGGTGTAAATATTTAACATTTAAAAACTTATTTTAAGTGCTATGGTGCGTTTCACGCTGCGGCAGCGGCTGGCGAGAGCTACTTCCAAGTTGATCGCTTTCCATAATATCATATTTGGAAACCCAAGAAAAGTATACGAACAATCGAAGTTGGTAGTCAATTTGCTTTCAGTTAATTTTCCTAACTTTACTATACTATACAAAAACCACTTACCATTTCCCCTCATTGGCTGAAGATCAGACACGATCAGGATCGGCGAGTTGAGAATGATGGACAGGATCCAGACCATGGCAATCATTTTGTAGGCGTGGCATTGTGTCTGCCATTTTCTTGACTTGAGAGGTCTGCAGATCGCGAAATATCTCTCCAGGGATATCGCAACTAGGGTCCACACGTCCACTGAGACGGACACCGCTGTGGGAGAAAAACAAGTGTTATTTTTTGGTTCTTCTTTGTTTAGAAATATTATAAATTAAAGTCGATTTCCGTGTCTGTCTGTGTGACCTCGTTGTTTTTCTAAACTACGCAACGAATTTTGATGCTGGTTGGACCATCATTAAGAGTATTTTTTGTATTCCGGTATTTATGTAATTTATATAATGTACGGATAAACCCGTACATTACATAAATTTAAAGGCAAGAAGGTTGCCGTAAGTCAGATTAAGGCCGGCTCAGGCTGGATGTTTTGTCTAGACGTAAAAACGTGTGAAAAAGGAGCGTGTCACTAGATTAAATTAAATCATCTAATGTTGAAGCTCTGGCTCTAATTAATGTGCGCAGAATAAATCATTCCTAAGCTGTAATAGATTAGACGGTAAAAGGGTAAGACCCACAGATAATCAACCGTAACCTCAGTTATGACAGGAACAATTTTACATAAAAATAAAACTTTATTTTTGTCCCTTCGATTGAAGACCTAAGAGCCGTCAAATTAGGTTGACTACACTAAAACTCCTAAACAAGTTAGGACAAAGCCACACAATAACAGCAGACAAACTTGTTTACATTTTGTAGACTAAATACTAAATTTATTTTATTTTAATTGTCAATCTTAAGCCCCAGTTACACGGTACAAGTTTACTGCCTGTGGCATACCATGAAATTAAACCAACAATAATTAACTGTCAACATCTAAACAACACGTACAATTGTGGCACAATACGGGCAAGTATACCGTTCAAAACTGGTATTGGTGTAAACAGCACATACAATAAACTCGCATGCAATTCTGGCACGAAAATTTTCTATCGTTCAAACATGACTGCGGTGAATGAGGGTGTGTATTCGTACAAAATCATTTTTAAACAAGGGTTTGAATATGGCCTATTGAACTAAAAAGTACTAATAAAAAAATACAATTCCTATGGACACCTTTCAACCCCACTATCAAACCCTGGTTTCCATCCAATGGTAAAGTATTTCTCAAAAGAAATCTAACTAGCCCAAACACGACGGAGCTGTCTTATTTAGTTGAGAAGTTCCTGTGACCATTTTCCGGCTCCACCATCTTACTCTGGTCTCCAACCAGGGCTTTAGTTCTTGTCAAGTCAATTAATCCAACGAGCCTAATCACAACGGGGCTACCTTGCATAGTTGAAGAATTCCTACGGCCATCTTCCGTCTCCATCACCAGACCCTGGACTTCACCTTGGGCTTATAGAACTTGTCGAGAAAAATCAAACGCGACTAAACACGACGGGATCAGTTTGTTTAGTTGCCAAGTTCCTTTGGTGAACATCTGGCTGCATGATCAGACCAGGTCCATGGTACAAATTATTGCAATGTAACTTCGGTGACATTGAAATAATTGAATGCCAGAAAGCACATACAAACGAAGTAAGTTACAAAAAATCTTGAGTAGACGTTCAATAAAATTTTATGAAATATTAGGCAGCGCAAATACGGGCAACAGTTAATTCAACGCGTCATGAAATAGTACAAGCAAGTACAATTTTGTATTTAGAACGAAGCAACACTTGAATGCAATAATGTCCTTGCAATCATTGCATTGGTGTAAACAGAAGCCGCATTCAATTATCGAATAGCAAGTATGTATTCAGTATTGTATGCTGTTTTTTTGGAAATCGCACCCGTGATTAGTATGCAAATGGCATACGATTCTTGAATGGCAATAATTGAACGTGCTTCATAGCCTACGACTATTGCTCTTTGTTCATTCAGAAACTTGCACCGTATAAACGGGGCTTTATCGCTTGTCAACACAATTTCAACGAATGTAAATACTTTGCTTAATGCAAGCAACAGTAGCGCATCTAAATAACAGATTTACAAGCACGCGTGTCCTAACTTTAATCAGTACTGATCATTACTAAAACAATATTTGAAATGTATAATGCATTTGCAAGCAGTAAAGGTAACACGATTCACTCATGAATACCGTTAAATTTTAATGGAATAACTCAATTTCATCGTGTAAACATGAATTGTCCGTGAAAGAGAATTATTCAACGTCAACCTTGATGCTTTTCAATCAAAGAGAATCAATTTGGTAGAACGTCCCAAGTAGCAAAGAAATGCATTATTGCATGTCCCAAAGGGTCCACATCGATAGCTTTAGCATTTCTGAAGAGATATTAGAGTTCACTGGATATGCAAAAGCTGAAAATTACGTTTTCGCCTGTTTATTGACTAAACTAACAAAATAACATTGTAATGTTGCTAGCGTTAATATAGGTGTATAGTAGTCAGTATTAATCAGCATTTAGCAATCACAGTATTTTTGTGGACCTAAAAGTTACTACATTCTGAATTGAAAGCCACAAACGTACCCGTAAAATGCTTGCATTTTAACATATAATTTCAGAAAATATGAATATTGCAATCAATTATTCTGTGACTTTAATTAACAATGATATAAATAATGCGTTTTGCTGAACATAGTTGAACTTTTAAAGTGTTAATCAGCTTGTTACACGAAATCTTATAATAGCACTAATCTAGCCCACATGATCGCTATGGGTGAATTTTATACGATGCCAAATGACAACAAACAGCTATATATATTATTAGATCACATGTAACCTTTGATCCTGGTTGGAGCTGAATACTTGTACTAGCAAAGGCAATTCATCTACTCATGCTGTTAAATAAGATCCTGAAAGGCTATCATTAGCGCACTGTACGTATATCAGTTAGGTAAACTCCGCGCCGCCATCACTGCGATTTATTGTGATATTTTATGTAGAAATGTGGAAATCTTAACGAAGAACCGGCGCAATACGCCGAAAAATGTATGTGGAATACTTGAGTATTAATGTCGAGTACTTGACATTTCTGAATGTATAAATACGTGTGTTTTAAATGTATTTTACTTAATCTCGTTTAAAAATAGTCAGATTTATTTAGAAAAACAAAATTTTTGGTGAAAAACATGAAATTCAGAATAGCTAAATTGTCATTTTCACTAAATTAAAAACTCAGTGCCATCTTAGTGCTGTCAAACTAAAATATAGTTAAGTTTTGCCACTTTAGTCTATTTCAGAATGGGAAATCGTCGTTTGACAGGAATAAACTAAATTTTGGTGATTTTCAGTCTAGTTTGGAGGCATTTGTGATCCCACCTAATAATCAGCCAATATTCACCTCTTGCTGTAATTTTTACCCCTAATAATGCTTTAATACTAATATACTGCTAATATAATGCAAATTGTTACAGTTATTCAGCTAATAGCTGTTTAATTTGTGCCCAAATCAGCAGGCTTGTACAGCTTAAGATTCTATGGTGGGCAGTGATTCAGCTGAAATACAGCGCTTCGGTGTTACTTGAGACCATGTTGGTACATTATTATGCAAACGTTTATATTCTGATGCGGTCTATGTCTATTTTAGGATAGGCCACAATACCATTTCAGGATTGACTTAATGATTTCATCGAATTTAATGATAGTAAGTTATATTCATGTTTGAACAGATGGCAAATTTCTATGAGAGCGCATTCTAAAATAGTTTTAATTGATACGAAAACCTAATGTGGTGTCAGTAGTGACTAGTGACTCAGCCCCTTTGTACAAACACGTTTTTCTTGCCGTGAAAAGCTATTATTCGCCGTGTATAGGCTCCGTCGTCAGTGTTGTATGGATCACTATAGAACCTTGTTGACCGACACGTTTTTTCTACGGCGTGGTTTATACGCCCTGCCGTATACAAAGGGCCTAATGGTATCAACGCTATTCTAAAATCCTATACTATTAAACAACCAATATTTATTATATATATTTGTAATCACGTTCTCGAAATCGGCTCTAACGATGTCGATAAAAGTTGCAATTTAGGAGTTTCCGGGGGCGAAAAATCGAACTAGCCAGGTCTCATATCTGGGAAAATTCGTTTTCTCCGTATTTTCACCCGAGCAGAGCTCGTTTGCCCAAAGTTTAGAACAAGATGGCTACCTTAGAATAATGACATGACAGCATGGAATTAGTTTGGACTATCCAGAATTGAGCATTCTCAATTTTCACCCGAGCAGAGGTCAGTCGACCAGTTACTAAATATGTAAGTATAATATTATATAAGTTTTTTATATCTCAGAGACCAAGCTTCATACAATTTATCTTTTAAATAATTATCTACGTTAATTAGTATGCCTGAGGCGAAATGTGTGGAGTAATTACAGTAGCATGTCTTTGCTGTAAAACTTTCTTTAGATTTTAAAATTATTCTTTTTTATTTATTTATTTAACAGTTTATGTACAGATATAAACAGACAAGAAAAATACGTACAAAGGTGATGCTTATTTCTAAAGAAATCTCTTCCAGCATACCTGCGATAGGAAAGTGGATAAAAAGAGATGTAGACAACGTGTGTAACAGTAGAAGAGAAAATAAAATACATAAAATAAAAACATTTAACTATTTACTAATTTAAAAATAAACATACAATATGAGAATATACTTACATACATACTTCAAAAATAAATATCACTAAAATATATATACTAATAATTATAGTTTAGTATATAATATAATAATAAAATAGTTTTGTGTTTCTAATTATATAGTTTTGCGTGGATGTGACGCATATTTTCCCTAAACTTGTTTCTTTTTTAATTTTGTGTTCTTTTTTTTGCGTCATGTTTACCGCAAATAAACGTCTTTTCTTTCTTTCAACAATGATGAAGTGGAATAAGGCTTCATCATAAATTCACTATATATCTTCTTCGGGGAATACAGAAGTGCGTGATGTTACGTAAGTTGTGTACTAAGTGGAAAATCTACTTAAATTGCTCCTTAGTAAATTAGTCATTTTCGCCAACATATCAAAATATACACTCATATACTAAAACAGTGATATTCACAATGTTAACACTAGAAATAAGGACAAACTACGTGCTCCCTTTCACCGGCTTCATAAGGTTCATAACTCATTTGTTGGGCTTGGTATAACCTTTTATAACAAGCTACCTTCTTCTGTGCTAGATTTGCCTTTTAATGCGTTCAAAACTAAAGTAAAATCCAACCTCTGTTCAAAGGCATACTATTCTATCAACGACTACTTAAATGATAAGAATAGTTGGTCACTGTGATTAACTCAAGACAATTGTGTATTTCTACTGCCGCTATACAATAAATAATAAACAATTAATAAAGTTAATAATTAAAGGACAAGCTTTCGGCGTTTTTTGCGCGATCTTAATACCGTACGGAACCCATCGTTTGCGAGACCGATTCGCACTTGGCCGGTTATTTGTTACGAATTAAATCCCGATTGTGCGATTTAATTACCTGTGGCAGACCGTAGTTGAAGCAATTAGACAAGTTTTACCGTTTCAATGTTTAGACGATATATGTAGTAATTATTATTGCATTAATTTTGCTGTATGCCTCTGGCAAGAAATTGGTATCGTGTAAATTGGGCTTCATGTAGATACCTGCGCTAGTTATATACTTGTAGGTTAGTTAATATCCTTTTCATTGAGACGCTACTCATGGATGTACCTACTGACTGGTAGGTATATATTTCCATTTCCTAGAATGTCGAAGCGCATGCAGGTAGACCATTCTGAGAAGCTGAAGTCAATCGATGAAAATATAAACTGGTTTCATTGGAAGTCGAGCAAGATGCTTTCCTCGTAAACAAGATAAATTGAATTCTCGGTTCATTCCATGTTTTTACCACTACAGATAGTTTCTGATTGAATTTGAAGAATAGTTAAAGACGAGCGAACTATTTTATATAAAAAAGGTATTTACTTGTTGTATTTTGAGGGCTGATTTTGTCAGTGTTTTACAGATTACTGCGACCAGACTCTTCAATTCTATCTCAAAGTCAAAGTCAAGTCAAATCATTTATTTCAAATAGGCCCTTATAAGAAGCCCTTTTGAACGTTAAAAATTTACAAAAAATTTAAATGATTCTAGTCGCCCCTTCCAAAAGGTAGTTTTCGCATGGAGAAAAATGGGCACGAAACTCTACCGTTACTCTTTGAAAATGTTTTACAATATTTTGTATAAGTACATTAGTTATATAATTATATGTGAGGACGATGCACCTAGAATAAAATTATTATATCACAATAGGTAAAAATAATTAAGATTAAAAAATGAAGCAACAACAGATAGACTAATTATGTGATAGATACATGGTGCTCACATATTTACAAACATTGTAAAAGTAGACGATTTTCCTAAAATTTTACAATTAATAAGTCAGTGTGCGAGGAATTGGTCACAGAATGTAAAATCAGTGTCGTATAATAAAAAATAATAATTAAATATACAATTAAATTTGCAACCAGTTTGATTTTGTCTTGATTCTAAATTATCCTATGGAGCAGGACCAGCATGTTTCCAAGCATTCTTATCTTGGATATAATCCTCTAATTTGTAATATGCTTGTTTACAAAGTGTACTTTTAATATGAGTTTTAAATTTTCTTGCATTTCATTTAATTGCAATATATCACAAGGTATTTTGTTGTAACATTTAACACAGTACCCCATAAAAGATGTATGTACTTTAGATAATCTGAAAAATGGTTGATCTATTTTATCTTTATTTCTAGTATTAAAATTATGTCTATCACTTATTTTATTAAAAAGATGTCGATTTTTTCTAATATACCTACATAATATTTTCATAAATGAACTGGCAAGGTACCGTCATAATATATATTATTAATCCTTTTGAATAGTTCCAAGAGATTCGCGGTGACGTAGATTATAAATGGCTTTGACAGCTCTCTTTTGCAAAATAAAGATGGATTCAATGTCAGCAGCCCGACCCCACAGTAAAATGCCATATGACATAATGCTGTGGAAGTAACTAAAATAGATCAATCGCGCGGTTTCTACGTCTGTTAACTGTCTTATCTTTCTAACAGCATAAGCGGCTGAGCTTAGCCGCCCCGCGAGAGATGTTATGTGAGGTCCCCATTGTAATTTCTCGTCTAACGTGATTCCCAGGAAAACAGTTTGATTTATAAATTCCAGTTTTTCTCCGTTCAATATGATTTCACATTCGCTACTTCTAACATTAAGTAATTCTCTTGTTAGAATCTCTCTCTCTCTACTGAATACCAACCAATTTCATCTCATGAATACCTACCTAATCAATAAAACAAAAACGATTGAACAACTCACCCTGTAGAAATGGAATGAGCTTGCACAGCAGTGCTCCAAACAGGAACCGCCTGTAGATCTGACCGACCAGCGTGAATGGAAGGCAAAACACACCAAGCAAGAAATCGGATATCGCCTGAAACAAAAAAATATATATATTACTCACAGCAACTGGAACATTTTCGCAGGCGTTAAATTGTTTCAGACCAGCTGCACACTGTTACAGATGTAGGTAATCGTAATCCTGACAATAGTTGCTGCCACTACGGACTTGTACATTTTATAAGGATTTGTTGTACGAACGAATTCTACGTTCGAATTTAGCCACGGAGGCGAATCCCACGCGGGATGCTAGGTGTGTTCAATGATTAGGAAGTCATACGACTATTCGTGTCAGTTTGAACACCTCCAAACAATTTAGATAACACAAACGGTATGAGCGAATTTCGTCCCGCATCGCACGTGGGATTCACTTTAGTTTGGCCAGAGCAATTACTTATGACAGTAGTCATGTGTCACACAGTATATTCTACCACCGTTAACACCAGCTTTTTCTTTTCTACAATGATAAAAGGCAACGATAGTGGTCGAATTGAGCTTATGCATTAAAAATTTCACGTCCTCGTTATGCATAATAATATTAATATGGCTGTTAGGCTTCAGCATACAGGGGGTCCAAACGCCTACTGCCGGAGGCTATACGCCTCCTGCCGGACGCTATATGCGGGGGTCGTGCGGTCCATGGCCCTTTACGGGGCACCGGTTTGGGCGCGTTCATTGAGGCGGCGGCCAGCCCGCCGGTTGAACGCGTCCCAGAGGGTCATGGCCACCCGGTTGGTCCGGGGATACCGCACGGTCTCCGGTGAGGCGGCGAGCCTCCTTGCCGGATTACCGCCATGGGATCTGAAGGCAAAAGTCCTCGCGCACATTTGGGAGTAGCGCGAGGACGCGAAACGCCGGGGCGTAACTCCGCTGCCGCGAGAAATCGCGGCACAGCGGACAGAGCTCCGGCGGGATCTCATGGCGTCATGGAGAGTGCGATTGTCGCAACCCAGTGCTGGGCACGCTACTATTGCGGCGATAAGTCCCCTCTTTGAGGAGTGGCTAGAGAGGCGCCACGGCGTCCTCACCTTCCGCCTGACGCAGGTCCTCACCGGACATGGTTGTTTCGGGAGGTTCCTGTTTTGTATCAGGCGGGAGGAAACGCCCGGGTGTCATAGTGATGATCCACGCAGTGGCGTGGATCGCCCGGAGGACACGGTTGAGCATACGATGGAGGTCTGTCCGGCTTGGGCAGAGCATCGCCGTGTCCTCGTGGAGGCGATCGGCGGCGGGAATCTCTCGCGTCCGGCCCTAGTCCAGGCCATGGTACGGAGCGAGAGGGCATGGGAGGCCGTCACCTCCTTCTGCGAAGCAGTAATGCTCGCGAAGGAGGAGGCAGAACGCGTGAGGGAGAGGCAAATTTCGCGCCCTCACGCCCCTAGCCACCGCAGGAGACGCCCTGGGCGTCGGGAATCGCAAGCCGATTCCCGGCCACCATAGGTGCGGGCTCGCGGACGGTGAGCAATGGGTAGCTCGCCGTCCGATAAGGACCAGGCCCGGGTCGACGGCACGTTGTGTTCCACGCGCGCCTCAAAGAGATGTTAGCAAGTGAAGGGGTCCGATAGGACCGATGCCTGCCGGGGTTGCGGGAAAGTCCGAAAGGGATACCGTGGCCCCTGGCAACGTACAGGCAACGGAAGGAACACGGGTGGGTTTTAGTCAGGAACAGTCTGACACGCCCTCCCGCTCCACCCAGAACGGGAGAAGTTATTTAATAATTTCCCACCCAAAAAAAAAAAAAAGGCTTCAGCATACGAATTTATAATTTTGAAGGCCTGTTGATATTATTTTCAAGGAAAATACTTAAATTTGATAAAAATCACCAGAGGGTCCAGATAAGTGAAAATCGCTTTCCAAGCGTATCGTATTTCTAAAACGACTTTTAACAACATAGACATAAACTTTTCGGTAGCTTATTTCAGTCGCATAATTATAGTTAGTATGTTTTGTGAGTGCGCACTCACAAAACATACTAACCTTTCAAATTCAAAATTCAAAAGTCATTTATTCAAACTAGGCTGAGAATCAGCACTTTTCGAAGGTCAAAATAACATAAGACAGTCCCCCAAAACGCCCACCCTTCACCACTTCCTAGTGCTTTAGCTGGGAAGAAGAAGTGGCGCAACAAACTCCCCAGCAGCACAGCTGTCTGTTCAGTTAGAAAAAAATATATATAATAGTATGCAAAATGATTTAAATTACGCAACACAAAACATAATTTAAATTATAAAATTAATAGCCAGGTAGCACACGCCAATATACCAACCAAAAACATCGAGAAGTATACTCAGGCAGAAATAAAAATAACTAAACGAAAACAATATCTAAATAAAAGCCTCCAAGCATAAAGGGCGTGCCTGCTTACATATAGCTGTAACTAGAAGTTATAATTGATAAACTAGAACCATCGAGGTAATTTTTTTTTTTCTTCATATTTTCTTGTTACTAATTTTATGCAGCGAGGCAAGAGCGTTCTTAAGAGCGTTTATACTGAAAGTGGGCAACGTCGCAAATATTTCGCTATCTTGATTAATTTGGCAATATATTATGGCGATAATTTAGTTTTCGATGTAAATAACGTATTTGGAAACTTTCCAAATGCCTTTTTTACATCTAAAACGATTACAACATCAAATTCAGTGATATATAGCAACTAATTATTAATATTCTAGTTCACTAGTTAACCATATTTCTTATTTCCATACGGTAATATTGCCAAATTAATCAAAACAGGTAAATATTTGACAGGAATGTATTTGCGACGTTACCAAATTTTTGGATGAACGCTCTTAAAATTGAAAAAGGCGTAATGAGCTCAGCTAATGTCTCGAAGTTCAGTTTTTGTCTAATATTAGTCTACTAATATGATGACTTCAATAGAAGAATAATACTTATGTGGAAATTTGCTTGTGCTCACAACCTCATCTGCGTGGACTTCAGAATTGTAAAGCCATGTCATTTATTTAACTATTCTATGTAATACTAGTTAATCCAGTATCTGTGTGCCAAATGTCTGAAATTGGCGTCTTTCATGTATCTCGCGGCCATCATCCAGATCTTGTTTTTATAGTACAGAATAGTGAAACAAAAGAAACTTATTTGACATGCATATCTCTAAACTCAGGCCGAAATGAGATATAAGAGTTAGAAGTTTGTATGTATTTATTACCTTTGTAGGCAATTTTTTAGTCCTAGGTGAAAGGATAGTATTAATTTACCACAAAATAGATAGCCGCTAAATGTTTTTGGACATTTGAATATTCGGTACACCCCTCCCGAATTCGAAAACCAATAACCTGAAATATGGTATAACTTTTGTTTGTCCCCCCGCCTGCGATACAAATTTCCGTAAACCTTTTCAGTAATGTATTTTTGCAGTCGGGTTTTTTCATTAATTTTTACAGTCAGCGGTTGCAAGAAACTTGCATCTTGCAAACAGGGCTTAAGCTTGGTGTGAACGAGACCTAATTGTAAAAAAATCTGATAAAAATGAGCAGACAGAACATTCTTAAATTCTCCGTTTTTAAGTTTAGTTTTTATAGTAAATTCTTTTAACAAGTCTCTTTCAAAGTCAAGGGAATTAGGTCCATCAGAAACTGTGCTATAAGTAAAGCGAGGTTTAGACGAAGACAATGTTAGCTGCCAGTCAGCGCTGGCTTGTTAAATGGCCTCGTATCGTAACAGTTTTTCAAGACAAGCCAAGCCAGCGCTGGCTGCCAGCACTAGCGGTAATAGAGCCGGCCTATTTTTCAAGCCACCCCGCTACCCCCGCGCCAGCGTGAGGACGCATGTAATCGCATCGCGCCAGTCGCTGGCACTTATCCGTAGATTGTTCACGCGTTTTGTTTTTGTAAGATTTTCCGCGATGGCAAAGAAACATTAAAATTTGTTCAGCTGTATAGAGATTATGAATGCTTGTGGAATAAGCGGTGCGATGCTTACGAAAATAAGCAAATGCGCGCTTCGGCACCAGAAGCCCTGCTTGATGGAATGAATAAAAGACTGGCTATGGATGATGTTAAAGCAAAAATTAAGAGTATTCGAAATACTTAATATTTGGAAATCCACAATATCGAAAAATCTACAAGAGCCGTTTATAAGCCAAAGGTAATATGGTTTGAAAATTGATTCAAGAAAGTATAAAGTACATGGAAAATAACTTTATGAATTATAAACCACAGTGTCAATGCTTGTAAGTCTATTATATTGTGACATAATAACACTCATTTTATACCTAAGTACTTTATGAGGCCTTGTAACAACATTACGTGATTTTATGTAAGTATCCGATAGCGGTCAGTTGTTTGAGCAGCTAGATAGCTCAGAAATTATTTACAGCCTTTTATTAATAATAGTCCTCTAGACCGAAGTTCGACCATGGCGACCAATCTCAGCGAAGAACAGCGTTCGGCGCGGGAGATGTTATAGTACACAAGTGTGTGCGCAGACACAGGTGCCCTCTTTCTTCCCTCACTCTCACTCTCAATCCAATCCAATTTTCTCTCTCAATTTCAACACCACCCTGGAGTTTTGGGAGTTGGCGGTGTGATACGAGGGTATCACACCGCCAACTCCAATTGCGAGATCAACTAGCTATTAACCTAGAATGCGGATAGTTATCTACACCTAAGCGAAATAAGAAAAATGCTTATCAATTCATAGCAGCTATCCAACGGGGTAATTGCGTACACACTTACAGTAGGAATGGCTTTCATTTTGACAGGTCAACAACATTCATTGCGTTATTTTCGTTGTTGAGCAGACACATTTTTCGAACATACGAAGCAATGGATTAGCAATATCCTTCAATATGATACCTTTTTATGATATCTTTTAATATGATTTTTAGTCTAGACTGCAGTTAAGTGCTATTAGAATTTAACTATATATATAACTATTTGCTATAACTATGGATTGCAAGCCCGTCTTGTTTCAAAATCCAAAAAAATATATCTTATATTTTGTGTGCGTTAATTAGTACAGTTACAGTTTAGTACAGAAATTTATATATTTTTTTTTACTTATCCTATACTGTCCCGCTGCTTTCCCGCGGCACCTCAAACTTGAAATATTTTTTTTTATAGGTTTTGTAATTATATTGATTTAATTGCATTTATTTCCATTTTAAAAGACTTTATTTTGTTATGGGTTCATTGAATTTGCAATATAAATATGTTTGACCTTTAAAACTTTAAAATGGTTTTAAATAAAATAAAATTATTTTCATCATTTAACCATACCGTTATTTGCAATCCTTTGAAGTGTTAAACAAATAAAATTGATTTCATTAGAGTTTAATTCGAGCAAATACTAATTAACTACGGACGGTGCCTATAAAATTTATAGAATTTATAATACCGCACGGAATTTTGAAACTGTAATTCATGTTGATTTAAAAATAATGCACCCTAAAATGATTTTAATTAAATACGTACCTACTTATAAATTAATTAACATTGTGCAGAAAAACAAAATTTAAAACCCTTGATTGATTAATTTATGTATCTTCATCAGCATTTTGCTAAACAACAAAGAATCTAAAAAAGGCACTAATGCAGTTTTCATTAAAGCAAGATAATCCTCTCGTAGTTTAGAAATTATGATAAATTGGATGACATGATGGAATAAGTTTTTTTTCTCAAGCTTGTAAACTTGAAGGTGAGACAGGTGATTTAAAAACAAAAGGTAAACGAACTAATTACCTGTAATGACAAAACATTTGTTCTGAAGTAAAAATTATATTTTTATTTTACGCTGTCGAAGCGGCTCATTTACGATATTGAACTATTAGGTATTATAAGTCAGGGGTAATGAATAAAAGATTATCTAAAGCCTTGTTGACCCGGTAATAGCAATTTTCGTCATGGCTTGACTTATTCTGAATATTGTTAGTTCATGCTGTAGCCAATGTGTTTCATACGAGAGAAGACAAACACAATTAATGGAAAAACAAAGTGACAATTTCAAGACATATTTAAGTTCTACATATTGATGGCACTTACCTACTTAGCTACCTGGGCGACCGAGCTCTACTCTGGTGAAAATGGAGAATTCTCATTTAATAGTATAGGATAGTTCATACTAATTCATAATAATTCCATGCTGTCACGATAGTAGGTACTTACTAATTCCATGCTGCCATTTCATTATTCTAAGGTAGCTTGTTCGAAACTATGGGCGACCGAGCTCTGCTCGGGTGAAAATACGGAGAAAACGATTTTTCCCAGATATGAGACCTAGCTAGATCGATTCTTCGCCCCCGCAAAGTCGTTTTTATACGTCATTTGTGTCGAAGTGCGAATGACAATTGGTTTGTATAGAAAGTGTGTGCCGAAGCGTCTCTATGATCCGTGGTTAAAGGTCTATAAGGATGTTATCGGCCTTTAACCCATGAATCGATGTTCGTCTGTATTATAGGTATTCTAATCGACGAATTTACAAGTAGTATTTCACTTTTGACGTGACAACGTCTTATAAATTGGTTTGCCGGGTGACACTTCAAGAAACTGCGTTACGCTCCGCTCACGTTATGCGCTCACAATGAGAGCGAGTGAGAGGCACGCGTCCCTTCCACTCGGGCATGGTTAGCCCGCCTAAGAGCGAGAGAGACAGACATAAAAAGTGAAAGGCACGCAAAGTCGTTGTCACGTAAAACTTTCGCCCGTATACCGACTTTACAGGCAACCAATTTTTTTACAAGCTAAATGTTTTTACTTCCGTAATCTTGGGCCATCGTCTCCTTAATTAGAACGGGATCGACTGATTGGTTCATCAAGATTGTTACGTGAACTGAAAAAACATTGCGTCAAAGCGTTTTTCTGTTGAATTAACAATCTTGATAAATTGTAAGTAGGCCTATCGGATATAAAAAGGAATTAATGTTACTATGGAGGAAATTATTTGCTCTCTTTACTAATTAGAACTTGGGCGAGCGAGATCTGCTCTGGTGAAAATAAAGAATGCTCCTTTAATAGAATAAAAAAGTTCATACTAATTCCATGTTAGTACATACTAATTCCATGCTACCATGATAGTAGGTACTTACTAATTCCATGCTGCCATGTCATTATTCTAAGGTAGCCATCTTGTTCTAAACAATGGGTGACCGAGCTCTGCTCGGGTGAAAATACGGATAAAACGAATTTTCCGAGATTCCCCCGTAAACCCTTACAAGTATTGCAACTTTCATCTAAATCAAGACAAATACAATTATTTTTTTTAGAAGATAAAAATGCGTAACGCTCTTGCAGTGTACATTATAGGGCGATAAAACGGAGATTCTAATAATGAAAGCAAATAAAATTACAAAAGCAATAAGGAACCAGAACGCGCAGCTGTGGAAACAAGTTTTATTAGAAATCTTAAGTATGAACCCACGCGTAGGTACCAAATGTTCCTACCTACTAGGAATAAAACTACCTATAAAACGTTATACAAACGTACATACGTGTTAGGAATCCTAACAAGGTTGGATCCAAGACCTAAATAGTATAGAACGATCGAGAATCTTACTTAATAATATAAATGTGAAAGTTAAACTAAACAAAACTGACAAATAAAGCGGCAGAACCGATTTGGATGAAATTTGGCACACAGGTAGACCATGAACTAGGTTAGGACATAGGATACTTTCTGCCAACCTCCACGAACACGCGGGCAAAGGCTAGTTTAAAATAAAAATGGCCGCTTGTAACCGAAATAGGTTTATTCAAGAAACCCACTTAAGTCCAAACTTTTAACGCTGCACCACGAATTGAAATTGAACTAAATAACTTCCTCGGAGTCGACGGAATTGGAATTGATTTTATTGAATACATGGTGATAAAGGCTGGGAAGATTCAAGATGGCTACCTGAAACGGATTACGTCGCGCGGTGGAAACAGATGCTCACTGCATTTCATTAATTATTTCACGAATTAATTTTGATAAATGCATACTTCTATAATAATAGGGATATTGACAAAAAAAATGTTTGTCCCTCAGGTAGATTATTAAAAAATATTGGACACGTAATTTTTCTCTTTCAAAAGATTACGGCAATACATTGAATTAAAATGTGGTACGACGTCACTCCCCGGTAGATTTTATACTGACTTGTGACGTAGCGATCCCCCACTCCCCAACCTTAATGCGTTTTATCTAAACCATTTTTTAGGGTTCCGTAGTAAACAAGGAACCCTTATAGTTTCGCCATGTCCGTCTGTCTTTCTGTCTGTCTGTTCGCGGCTTAGCTCAAAGACTCTTAGTACTAGAAAGCTGTAATTTGGCATGGGTACATTAATCACGCCGACAAAGTGGTAAAATAAAACCAAGAAAAAAAAATGTTTTTTATGTACTTCTTTACACTTAAAGTGGCGATGTTTTTTTTTTCTCGTTAACCTATGGTATGGGGTGTCATTGAAATTGGGTTGTGAAAACTATTTTTCAATTGGCTGAAATATGACGATTATTGAAGAAGATGCCAACATCTTAAAAAAAAAAACATCATTTAAAAATCATGCCGACCGGGAGCTTTACTGGCGTGCGCTGCGTAAGTTAAAGTGCTCATCTTGAAAGTTCAACAATAAAGTCCGCGATGGCATATATCTATCTTCCAAGGACAACACACTTCACTTCACTTCTTCCACAGTAACCATTATTATCTTTCAGAATTTGATAAAAAAAATATTGTTAGATCCGAAGCTATTTTGACCGGTATTATATTAATCCTTATCCAATAAAATATGTTATTTAAGTTGGGCATTTAATTTAAATTAAAATATGCCTGGAAATCATATCGTTTAAATGAATAGTTGAAAAGATATCACAAATTCAAAATTACGCGTAACAATATAATTATGGTTGACGGCTACGCGGGCCCAGCGGTAGGAGTCAATGACCTTTTCCTCGGCTATTAGGTATGTAATCCCAGTAGTACATACCCGTGGGATATTTTGCGACACCCACGCGGGCAAAACCGCGGGCAAAAGCTGGTTAATATGATAAAGCAAATTTTCTTTCTCCCTTCCCGGATCGGGAATAGTCTCATTGGGTTTTTCGTCAGAAATTTCTCAGTACCAGCCCGAGTTTTGAAGTTGGTGATGTGAAGCGTTGGTGTGCGCGTGCCTCACTATCCGGCACGTAAAGTCGCTGGTCCTGCGCCTGATCTCTCCCCGGTCCTGTCGGATTACCGTCCCATCTGAATATGAGAGTGAAGGAACAAAGAGTGCACCTGTGTTTGCGCACATACTTGTGCACTGTAATATGTACTTAGCTAATCTCCGTTATGATTGGCCATCGTGGCCGTAATACGGTCGAGAGGATTTATATAAAAGACAAACCAAAATAAAGCGCTAGTCATTTAATAAAACTAAGTGACTGACAGACCACGTAAAGCCTTATGAATTACGAAAGATACAGATGGGTTTAAGAAACGATTTTTTGTAACCCCCTGAGCGGTTCAAATAGGGGTTGACATTTTGTGTCGTCCCGAGTTAAAGATATTTTTATAAATTATGGCGTCGTCGTAATTTTATAAACATAACGTAATAGGTTTATAGCTCTTGACTGTTTATTCAGAATTAAACTGAAACATCGTGAGGAAACCGGCATGCCTGAGAGATATTTCTCGACGGCATGTGAAGCCAAGTCAGAGGCCCATGGGAGGCTTACGTTCTGTTTGGACGCGTGATTAGTTTAGACTTGCACAAGTTTAGCTTTCTTTGAGTATTCTACCTATCTATCTATCTTGCACCAGTTTATTACACGTGAATGCCCCCAGTGAGTACTCTCCATATTTTTTTGACTCTTACTGACTAAAACCCACCCGTGTTCCTTCAGTTGCCTGTACGTTGCCAGGGGCCACGGTATCCCTTTCGGACTTTCCCGCAACCCCGGCAGGCATCAGTCCTATCGGACCCCTTAAGTTGCTGACATCTCTTTGAGGCGCGCGTGGAACACAACGCGCCGTCGACCCTGGCCTAGACCGGACGGCGAGCTACCCATTGCTCACCGTCCGCAAGCCCGCGCTTACGGTGGCCGGGAATCGGCCTGCGATTCCCGACGCCCAGGGCGTCTCCTGCGGCGACTAGGGGCGTGGGGGCGCGAAATTTGCCTCTCCCAGTGAGTACTCTCCTTAAGATAACTTGCGTGGGTTGATGAAAACTTTAGTAAGATTTTGTTTATTTTCCCATCAGTACGGAAAATCCTAGTTTCATAATAAGATTTGTAGTTGAGAAGAAAAATCGTATATTAAACTGGATCTTATGAAATAGGGTTATTCTGAAATTCTACTTTTAATATCAAAGTAATAGAAATGGAGGGAAATGGATTTCCATTGAATTCGCAAGAATATTTTTAATGCAAATCTCTGAATATAGAACTTATTTATTTTTAGTTAGATGCACTTTGATACTATAACTAATATCTACTTTTGGCACAGTTTAGTAGGAATTAGTTTTAAAATATTAAATGTTTTTAAAAATCATGCTCTACCACAATTTGTACCGTTCGTTATCAAAAATCAAAGGTTTAACTATTACTTATATTATATCTTCCATTCTTGTTCTTCTATCATTATCGTTGTATCAATTTAAAACTTTCCAGATTAATTATTCAAGTCTGATAATAATAAAACCAGCCAAGTCAAAAGGGTTCCGTAGTTGGGCTGAATTTATCCCAAGAACAAACTTATCATTGTTCTGCAAATTTAAGTTGGTCGATTATTACTCGTTAACAGAGCGTACAGCCTACTTAGCTATGATAGTTTTCCTATTAACTTCGTTATACAGGTATACTACTGCTGTGATTTTTTTCACAAAACCAAGTACAACCATTTAGCTGGCAGGGGGGATCCCACAAAAAAAAAAAAAAAAAAAAAAAAAAAAAAAAAAAAAAAAAAAAAAAAAAAAAAAAAAAAAGGAATTTGCACTTTAAAGCTTAATATTTTGCAAACGGATCCGTGAATAAATTGAAAAATGGTTTTGATATACCCATAAACGATCTTTCCTACGGCACCCCACACCATGGGATACACGAAAAAAAAACATCCCCACTTTATCCTAAAAAAAAATACAGCTTTCTAGTACTCAACACTAGCTTTCTAGTACGTAACAGACTCTGAGCTAAGCCGCGGACAGACAGACAGACATGACGAAACTATAAGGGTTCCTAGTTTACTACTGAACCCTAAGAACCAGTAATGAACTTATAATACAGACTAAAATGATTTGAAATATACAGATTTGCTTATCAGAATTTGTCCCGAATATAGATGTAGTATTTAAAACAGCTAGCTCAGTACTTACAGAAGACAATTATCGCTAATAAACTATTATCTTCGGGTTCCTAAAACCAGCCGTTAGTATTCAGAATTTATATTACTAGGAATAATTCCGCTGTACCTACAACTAGTACTTAAGCGATAAGTAAAGAGACATAGATGAGTTTTATTTTTTGCTTGATTATCATCTGCCTGGCCTTCTCCGAACTATGTTGGGGTCAAATTCTAGTCTAACCGAATGCAGATCGGTTAGACTAGAATTTGTAAAAAATGTTTGTAAAAAATTTGTTTTCCGTGTAAAATGCTGAATACCAGCATTTTACATGTAACGACTGCTTTTCTGCCCTCCTCGCTGGTCTAGATATCCAGACCAGCAAAGATCAAATAAAAATATCCGCACAATCATCATCTGCTTAGCCATTTCATACTCATAATCATAATTTTTCCGTGTTGGAGTTAGCTTCCAGTCTAACCGGATGTAGCTGAATACCAGAATTTAAAAAATATCTGCACACAATAGTCTAAATCCACTTCATCTATATTTCTTAAACCCGTTAGAAATTGTATTACACTTTATCTTCCTTTTCCGTTTCACTGAAAATATTTCCAACATAAATAAAATCATAATTTAAAAAATATGACGCGCTTATATTGTATGTTTTTATTTTTATGAGAGCTAACTTTCATTATGTAGTTGACACTCGGGAACGATGAAATGAGAGGACATAAATTATTAAATTAGCTTTTACAACAAATTTAATTTAAAAGTTTTATGCTAAAAAAGCTTAGAGCGTCGTACTCATACATAAATAATTAGTTTAAGAAAATTATGATAAAATTCCCATATATACATGAATATTTCTAAAGAAATATTACACTATTATTATATTATTCGGAAATATTCATGAAGATTCAGAAAAAAATAAAAGGAACTGATAGGTAAACAGACGACTCGGGAATCGAACCAAAAAATCGAGTTTTGTTTATGCGAATAATTGATAGTGCATTATTTTAGTAAACTAATAAAAAAAAATAAAAAAATGTAAAAATCAGTTTCAGGTTTTCCCATACTGACTAACCTCCTCGGATCACCCTGTATATTCTACTCCTGGTTTAGTGCGGTACCATTTTTAGGACGACATTACACTCTAGTGTTCTATACGACTCCCTATCATAGTTGCGACAAACAAATACACGACAAATGCTAGGGCGACAGTACGATATGTCAACCATTAGCGGTGCGACAGCGCATCAGCTCGACGAAAGTTAGCGCGATAGATTGTCTCAACGTCGATAATACAACGTCTGCATTAAGAGTCTCGCTGGAATTATACTTTCTTTTAGTGCTTTTGCATTGTTTACAAGCTTATTAGTTATTAGTACATTAGTTTCCAGTTAAGGTACAATAAACTTACGTAAACATAGAACTTTAATATTTTCTTAAAAGCTTGAGGCTAGGACGTTCACCCCTCAAGATTTTAAGAAAATAATGTAAAATACTGGTATTCAGCTGCATCTGGTTAGACTGGAAGCCGATCCCAATGTAGTTGTGAAAAGGCTAGGTAGATCGATTGCTTGCCTTTGAAAGCTTTGTACTCGTAGTACAAAATATCCTATTTGTGTCCTAATGAAATTACAAAATGTCGACAATTTTGGAAATTTTAACGAAGAATAATAAGCTTTATTTTTCCATTTTGGTAGATATTTTAACAGTTAAAACTACTCGTAGGTAAGTAGGTACCTATAGTACCGCCCACCGAATAATATGGTAATCGATTATTTTCCGTCCACGATAACGTTAAGTGACCCTCGCACGAGTTTCCATACATTTTATGGACGTGAACGTCCACGACGATATCGTCACGTTAGAAATGATGAATAAAAAGTGCATAATTCTGTACCCTAATCACGTTATTTACGATCAATCGGAATTCGAATCGTTTTGAAACAAATTGCTAATCCATTGCTTCATAAGTTCGAAAAAAAATCTGCTCAACAACGTAAATAACGCAATGAATATTGTTGAACTGTCAAAATGAAACAAGTTAGTCGTGATCGTTTACGAAAATGTTTTGCGTAATTAGAAAGCTGGTCTAAAACTGTCTATCTGAGTACCGAAATCATCGCAATATTTTAGTGTAAAATCGATTGCTTTAAAAATATTAATTAATATGATACAGTGAACGACATTACGATTTTGCAGAAGTATGTGTCATGATTTACGTACTCCCTTTCACCGGCTTCATAAGGTTCATAACTCATTTGTTGGGCTTGGTATAACCTTTTATAACAAGCTACCTTCTTCTTTGCTAGATTTGCCTTTTAATGCGTTCAAAACTAAAGTAAAATCCAACCTCTCTTCAAAGGCATACTATTCTATCAACGACTACTTAAATGATAAGAATAGTTGGTCGCTGTGATTAACTCAAGACAATGTTTAAATGTTCTTTCTCCAGAATTAGCTTACTTACTGACAGGTTATATGAGTTTATATAATTGTTTATAATTTTACTAATTTTACTTTATTTATTGTTGACATAATCTACTCATTACAATGTTTTTTTTTATGAGTTGTATTGCAATATGTGGTTAGCTAGCGACCTCGATAATTTTTTACTTTACCTCAATGGTCCTAGTTTATCAATTATAACTTCTAGTTACAGCTATATGTAAGCGGGCACGCCCTTTATGTCTGGAGGCTTTTATTTAGATATTGTTTCGTTAAGTTATTTTTATTTCTGCTTGAGTATAGTTCTCGATGTTTTTGGTTGGTATATTGGCGTGTGCTAGCTGTCATATGGCTATTAATTTTATAATTTAAATTATGTTTTGTGTTGCGTAATGTAAATATCATTTTGCATACTATTATATAGAATCTTTTTTACTGAACAGACAGCTGTGCTGCTGGGGAGTTTGTTGCGCCACTTCTTCTTCCCAGCTAAAGCACTAGGAAGTGGTGAAGGGTGGGCGTTTTGGGGGACTGTCTTATGTAATTTTGACGTTCGAAAAGTG
Organism: Xanthia icteritia; assembly: GCA_949128155.2. NCBI lineage: Eukaryota > Metazoa > Arthropoda > Insecta > Lepidoptera > Noctuidae > Xanthia > Xanthia icteritia. The sequence continues at coordinate 4,283,134 of OX421937.2, forward strand.
CTGATTCTCAGCCTAGTTTGAATAAATGACTTTTGAATTTTGAATTTTTTGAATTTTGAATTTATAAAAAGACATTACCAAATCCTGTAAATAAAAATAACAGACGAATATAATTGTTTTATACTTTACGTATAACTTCTGAGACGGGTGTCGTATCTGGCGGGCAACTGCCCAATGGTTAATGTCGGATAGTCTTAGTATGTCGTTCGCATTTGGTGATGTAGATGGCGCCACATAACAATATATGCATTTCTTACGCGAATAAAATGGTAATCGTCGGTATTATTCGTGCAAAATGTATATTTAGATTTTAAGGGAATAATATTGTTATATTCGTTACGGTACTATCATTGAAATTATTTATACATACGTAGAAAAAATGCAAAAAAAATATACAATAATAATAAATAAGGTGTAATTAATGCTCTTAACACCGAATATGCAATAAAATGAAAACTGTCGTATTACCACATAACCATATTATTCGGTGGACTTGGATTCATCCTCTCCGTTCGTACGTTTAATATCTCAAGTATTAGATCTATCTATTACATAACGCTGTCTCATTTTTGTAGTATCCGATTTATGACTCTCGGTTGCGCTATATACTTAGGTTTTATTTCACGGTTATTGTTCCTTTTATATTATATACTAGCTTTTGCCGAGAGGAGCTCGTGGCTAATTATTAACAGCCGCACAGCTCGATCCATCAGGTTAAGCTACGCTTGGCGGGGTTGGTCACCCATCCACAGACCAACCCCGTCCAACCATCTTAACATACCGAGACTCCTCCGTACCTCGGGAAGCACGTTAAGCCGTTGGTCCCGGCTGTCATTCGTGGATCTTTGACAGTCGTTACAGGTCGTCAGAAGCCCGAAAGTCTTGCCAAGGGTATCGTATTACTCAGTGACTGGGTTGTGGAGGTCAAATAGGCAGTCGCTCCATGTAAAATACGGTATTCGGTTGCTTCCGGTTAGACTGGAAGCCGACCCCAACACAGTTGGGAAAAAGCTAGTCAGATGAGAATGATGAAAGTTTTTAACGATTAATTTTACAAAATATCATCAAGTTTTCTTCAAATTCCAGATTAAGCAACCTAACGCCATTAGACGTGGCATTGACTCTTCAGAAAGCCTGGCGTTCTTCAGCACCAGCTTGCCACGGTGTCCTAGGAGGCTTGTCTTTGATGCACCTATTCCTCATCAGCTACTCAGACGGGTTGGATGCAGGACATCTATCCTTCCACGCGGTCATCAACATGCCTTTTTTTTTTTGGTTGTGAAATTATCAAATAACTTCTCCCGCTCTGGGTGGAGCGGAAGAGCGTGTCAGACTCTTACTGACTAAAACCCACCCGTGTTCCTTCCGCTGCCTGTACGTTGCCAGGTGCCACGGTATCCCTTTCGGACTTTCCCGCAACCCCGGCAGGCATCGGTCCTAACGGACCCTTCACTTCTGCTGACATCTTTTTGAGGCGTGCGTGGAACACAACGCGCCGTCGACCCGGGCCTAGTCCTTATCGGACGGCGAGCTACCCATTGCTCACCGTCCGCAAGCCCGCGCCTACGGTGGCCGGGAATCGGCCTGCGATTCCCGACGCCCAGGGCGTCTCCTGCGGCGGCTAGGGGCGTGAGGGCGCGAAATTTGCCTCTCCCTCACGCGTTCTGCCTCCTCCTTCGCGAGCATTACTGCTTCGCAGAAGGAGGTGACGGCCTCCCATGCCTTCTCGCTCCGTATCATGGCCTGGACCAGGGCCGGACGCTCCCCGCCACCGATCGCCTCCACGAGTCGTCACCATGCCTTATGTAGCTTCTTATTATTTCTTCTTGAAAAGGCTAGATTGACTAGCTTTTGCCCGTGGCTTCTTCCGCGTGGAAATCGGAAATTATCCCACGGAAATTTGCTACGCAGGAAACCTAATCTAGATCATCTTATGACGTCATTCTATCCTTGAGCCAATTTCATCTAAATCCGATCAGCCATTATGGCGTGAGGAGTTAACAGATAGACAGAGTTACTTTCATGTTTATAATTTTAGTATAGATAACAGCATACATTCTGTTACAATAACATACAAAAGACATATGTTGCTAAGAGATAGTGATAATGCTAGAAGTCTAATATTATCCTTTGTATCAAAGTTTTAAGATCGTTTTCAGAATAATAGGTATCTTTGTTCAGAAACTCTTCTACCTAGTATATCCAAAAGTATTCCCTTTATTAACTTCTGAAACCCACACACAAACTAAAACAAAGATAATGTTTGAAATATCGATGATACGTGTGCTACAGCAAAGTTTGTTGTACCTACTCCACTTTAAGTGTAACAACTTGTTTGAAACTAGCTCATGCAGGAGTTGAAAGCTTTTAAGGCATCTGAAAGACCGTGAAGCTTAAAGTGGAGAAACAATAAACTATGTTTTCAGCGCCAGGTTGGGGAGAGAAGTAAATGCCTAAACCTACATGTTTCTGATACCTGTTCACGGTATATTTTTTCTTCGGTAGGATCTTAGGGTCACCCAGTCTTTCAAAAGATATACCTAACTAGGACTTCGTCCGCATAAATTTCTTATTTAACATAAAGAAAGAAAGAAATATGTTTATTCTGCACAAAAAAAATGCACATTTAAATAAAAAACACAAAAACAAAAGTAGCCAAAAGCCTCGTATTCAACCAACAAATAAACGCTAGCTTAATAAAATGTTGTTCATTGGTAACAATCGGTCAATTTATCCTCTGACACTAGGCCTTATTGTAGCTTTCCAGTAGTGAAAGAATCGGATCAGTAGTTCCAAAAAAATTTCCCATACATTCAAACTCACATTTACCTCTTTATAATATTAGTAAGATTATGTATTTCGTATCCTAATAATAAATAAATTTTCAAACAAAAATGGCAGGTAAAAAAAAAAATATTCTGCACAAACAAAACGCACATTTAAAAAGTAAAAAAAAGACATAAAATACACATACAAACGTAGCCAAAAGCCTCGTATTCAACCAATAAATAAAAGTTTGACAATGTTGTTCTTTGGTTACAAGTTATTTGTTGTCATTAGGTACCTGACGGGATTGCTACTTTACCCTTTATATCTCTGCCTAACCCTTCGCAGAAAACACAAGCGATGTTATGCTATTATTTAGGACCCAGATAAACTGTAGAAACCGATACGAATCGCACATTTGGTCGCAACGGCCAATCAGCCGCAGACCGGGCCACAGAACACGTACCACGACTGGCCGGAGTCGTGGCCGTCCAATGCGCGAGATCCCTACGACAATTTTCTGTTGACGTCATAACGTCAACGCCGGCTGTCGCTGAAAACCAGCGCTGGGGCTCTGTCTTGCATAGGGTCGCAGCATTATAATGAGCGATGGCCGTTTTGCGTGGATGTGACGCATATTTTCCCTAAAATTGTTTAATTTTTATTATTTTGTGTTCATTTTTTTTTTGCGTCATGTGTTCCGCATATAAACGTATTTTCTTTCTTTCTTTCTCTTTTAATTTAAAGCAACTGTTTCCATCCAAGGCGGAGTGATATTTTGTTTGTTGCGAAGAACAATTAATATTAAACTCAAAAGAAAAATCTGTTCCATAATCTGATGTATCTACCTATGTACATATCTGTCTGTATCTGTTCCTCAATAATACAAAGGGCAAACAAGCACTGATCACGAGTTTTTACTGCACGTTGGCAATTTTAGACCATAAAGTTCAAATTTCCATACCAAAATAAAAAATATCATATACGAAGGGCTTATTTTATGATATTGTAACTAAAGCCCCAATAAAATAAAGTTATGTGTCTTGGCTGTTTTCCAAATCCATGTACTCGTATAATGGAACAGGCAAAGTGACGTTTATTATAGTTTATGATAATCAAACAGGGACAACACAGGCTAAAAATAATAAATAATGATAATCATACATTTGTGCGAGAATATTTATTTATTTATTAATTTATTTAATGCTTCAAGCACAGAAATGTACAGAGGCGGACTTAATGCCATAGGCATTTTCTACCAGTCAACCTTCGAGTGATGCAGAGACAAACAGTGGTAGATGCAATTACGAGAAATTGAGGAATATTTTTAAAGGAATTATAAAGATACACATAATTATACCTATTACAAACTATTAATATAATATATATGCCTAATTATATATAAATATAAGCACAAATAAATATACATAAATACACGAATATACTAGAACAAATAAGACAAACAATGGGAAAACATTAACGTTGTAATGTTACTGCCAGCTCCTTACGAATGTGCACGTGAACTTTAACTTTAAAGGATAATCGGTTGGTTGCCATCCTGATTTCCTGGGGGAGCGCATTCCATAGAGAGATAGACTGAACGAAGAAGGAAGAATGAATGAAGTCTGTGCGGTGAGTGGGACATACTACATAGTGGAATACTGAACAGATGTGACATTTTTTTTTTATAAATCATAATTAGGTAGGTAGAAGTTGTCAAATTTTTAATTTTTTTTTAATACCTCAAATTGCGCTCTCACTAAAATTTCTATATAAACATTTGGCATAAAAACTCTGACACCAGGTTAGTCACTGACCACAAGAAAAAAAAAGGAATAAACATTTGAAATGTGTTTACAACAAGCAGTGGAGGGCGTGCAATTATAAATTAGACGTAGTATTTACAATTTTAAAATCTTGCTAATTTAGGGCTCATTCACGAACAAAAAAGACGACGCGTCAAAAAATACGAAATGTCCTCATGTTTCGTATTTTTTGACGAATCGCCTTTTTTTACGATTCGTTTGTTTTTTTGACGGTGGAAATGCTTTTTAAATACCCACGTTTACACGCATCACGAATCGTGATAAATGACGGGCACGTCTTAAATCACGTATGGTCTTTTAAAAACCACGTTCGTAAAGAAGATCGTGATTTTCTGTGAAGGATCCGCTTAAGCACTCGTCCAAGACTGAACTCTGAATCAGGAATCAAATGTGAACATTTATTCGGATATTTTGACGAATCGCGAAAGAACTCATTTCTGTATGCAATGTGTACGTGCATCCGTCATGACGTATAATTTTTTTTAATGAATTTTCAATCACGTGTCCCGTGTGATGAGCTCTTAGCTCTTACGTTTCGTTTACTTCACGCGTTCGTGCTAGCCTCACATAAAAAAGTACACTGCGGTATGAAAACCTCCATTTTCAAAGCAAAGTTGGAAACTTGAATGAATACCAAATCACAGCCCAGTATAAGATGCGCGAAGTCCTCTATTATTAGATTACAAGAAAACATATTTTTTCATATAACTTAACCACGACCCAATTTTTTCGGTACTGAAGTTTTTTCAGTCACCACAAGGGATTTATTTATTATTCGTTTTTACCTCCGTTTTAGGCAAACCTCACTAGTGTTGCCGCAATCACGGCTTTGGTCACAACATATTTTCAGCTTTATGTTAATTATTGTTGTACTTCTAGTGCTTCGTGCCAATCTACACTAATATTATAAAAAGTAAATATTTTATTTTTTGTATGTTTGTTTGTTACGCTTTCACGCTAAAACGGCTGAATGGATTTGGATACAATTTGGCACATGGGTAGACCATGACCTGGGGAAGGACATGGGATACTTTTCATCCTGGATCGCACACCAAGTCGCGGGCAACAGCTAGTTTCAAATAAAAACGGAAAATGTATAGAGTCGCGTCAAATGTTTTTGTTAACCCCTTCAACTAAGCGACAAAGAAACGGCGAGTGGGTTTGGTCCAGAGTGTGCAGTACTAACGGCTCTGACTTTCGAGTCAGTAGTAGGACGCTTTGTTCTAGGCAGGCGCTCACTGGCGTACTTTTTTCATAACCAATGTTTTATAGGGTGATGAAAAAAACCCAAAGAAACCAAAAGGAGACCATTCATATTGGGCCCAAAAACCAAAGTGCAAGAAAAAAAAAGGTGTTGCCCTGGTCGGGGACAGCCTCCTAATAATTTCTAATTATGACACCGAATCTCTACGGCCATTCCATTAGCTATGTTTTAAAGTTGAAAAATGTAGTTACCTTGAAGGTATCTATCGCGTCTGGGAAGAACATTTTAGGCCACCGAAAAAATATGTCACCAAGTCGGGAAAGTCCACCCAATCATTTTCTACTACGGCACAAAATCTCTACGACCGTTCCTTCAGCTGTTTTATTAAGTCTATTTTACGTACCTACATTTTATTAAAATATAAAACTAATGGCTATGTAATATAAAATAAATGAAATAATCTTGTTGTAAAAGTGACCTCGAAAAGTAACAAACCACTGCAAAAAAAAACATAAAACTGAAAAAAAACAAAACCATTAATATCTTGAAAGACTAACCAGGCGTGGCTCTAGTGGCTAGATTACCAATCAGGTGGATGAACGGTTCGGCTATTGCCGCTTTGAAATTAATTAATTAGTAGAGTTGAATAAATACGTGATTAATGATTTACGCTCACCTGGCCTTAAACTTAAAGGCTTGGAATTGAAAAGGCCACTATTGTATCTACCGATCAGGCTCTAATGTTCCCACTAATAGGACACAGGCCTCCTCACTTCGACAGGGAGTGTAATTTATTATAGCCCACTCCCTGTTGTGCGTGTACGTGTTGGTAGATATCACTACGCCTACGAATTTTTGAAGTGAAAGCTTCTTTAGCGGCGTTGTGCACTTTTTTGTGATGGGTAAAAAAAAATAAACTCGCGTCAGGACACGTGACTTGATCGAAAACTCGTAAGATTGTCATGTTTGTGTACGATAGTGCAATAAATGAATATTGTATTTTACCACATAAATGAAAGTAGTTTTATACTGATAATTAAAGCAATTCGTGCAAAATTATTCCCTAACCATTCCAAAATATCAAAAATGCACAACGTTAATATTCAAGTTTTCACGTCTGCTGGCACTCCCGGAGTGCAACCCGTTGATTTTTTTGGTTCTAGGTCATGCCGGTTTCCTCACGATGTTTTCCTTCACCGTTTTTGAGAGCACTGGTGATGAATTTATTTGCACAAAGTAAAGCGCCTGTCTGGGTTCAAATGGGCCACCACTGCTCTCATATTGTGGCTATAGGGTCTTTTTATGAGGAAAAGTCTAAAAGGCCGGTTGTCGTCCTTATACTAACGTATGCCGTATAATTCTCAGGACGTTGCTATTTCGCGGAGAACAAAATCAACATCATAGTGTTGTGTTTAATTACTTTTATTTTAGTGTAGCTGTTAACAACATGGTTGAAATGTGATTTTTAACTAGAAAACTGTAATACCGACCTGATTACCTTTAAGTATAATAAACGTGTAATATATTCAGAAATCTTTTTTTTTTAAATAAGACATTATAATTCTGCGAATTCGATAAAACTCAGATTTAGCATACAATTGCGAGGAACAAAATTTGAATAATAATCTGTTACAGAATACATAATCAGAATATACAAATCTTCCTTAATCACATACAAAATAATAAATATATTAGCGAAGAGGGTAACCAATTGTTAACTATTATGAAATAGCCTATTATTATAATGAAATGTCATTCCATGTAGCAATGTGTAACCATAAAAAAACTACAAACGCAGCAAACACATGAAATACAAATAAAGCAAACAATCGGGTACATCATTGATACGTAACCGAAAATGTTCCTCTCTGTTTACGGGATTACAAAATCGCGGGCAGGAGCCAATCACATCGCCGCGCGTCAGTATAATTTGAATATTATATGAAATTATACAGTCCAGTTTATATCGGGATGAAATGTATCTCATGTTAGGTCGTGGTCTACTTGTGTACCAAATTTTAACGAAATCCATTTAGCAGTTAAGGCGTGAACAGGTAACAGACAGACAGACAAAGTTACTTTCGTATTTACAATATAATTATTATATTGAGTATGGATTGTGAAAATAAAAATAAGTTATGTGTAAAATTATATGTGTAAAAAGGGAAATAAGTTTTCTCAGAATCAGTAATAGAATCTAGTTTTTAACGCCCGACGCAAGGGGTGTAATAAGGACACGGTGGAGTATACGGTGGAGGTCTGCCCGGCTTGGGCAGAGCATTGCCGTATCCTTGTGGAGGCGATCGGTGGCGGGGATCACTCGCGTCCGGCCCTGGTCCAGGCCATGGTACGGAGCGAGAAGGCATGGGAGGCCGTCACCTCCTTCTGCGAAGCAGTAATGCTCGCGAAGGAGGAGGCAGAACGCGTGAGGGAGAGGCAAATTTCGCGCCCTCACGCCCCTAGCCGCCGCAGGAGACGCCCTGGGCGTCGGGAATCGCAGGCCGATTCCCGGCCACCGTAGGCGCGGGCTTGCGGACGGTGAGCAATGGGTAGCTCGTCGTCCGATAAGGACCAGGCCCGGGTCGACGGCGCGTTGTGTTCCACGCGCGCCTCAAAGAGATGTCAGCATAACGGAAGGGGTCCGATAGGACCGATGCCTGCCGGGGTTGCGGGAAAGTCCGAAAGGGATACCGTGGCCCCTGGCAACGTACAGGCAACGGAAGGAGCACGGGTGGGTTTTAGTCAGTAAGATTCTGACACGCCCTCCCGCTCCACCTAGTGCGGGAGAAGTTATTTGATAATTTAAAAAAAGGGGTGTAATAAGCTTGACCGCTATGTGTTTGTGGCGCCGTAGCTCTTAAACTGGTGAACCGATTTGAATGCGTTTTTTTTTTTTAATCTTTTTATATTTTGTTTCGTTTTATTCAAGGTAAACATACATTCTCTGAATAAACAAACGTTTTATAACATCATATTATAATATCACTAACTAGCGACATGCCCCTGCTACATCTAAGATAAAAAAAATCCTTTCAGAATACGTGGTCTAAATAATAAAGAATTTAGGTGGTCACACAAACGGACACAAAAAGAGTTTGTTTTGTAATATATATAGGTACATTAAAATCAAAGATATATTTTAGCACATCTAACGTTGTTTTTCTATGTTAAACAAAAAATGTAAATCCAAACTAAAACCAGTAAATAGTTCTGTTTTATTTATTTGAATAAACCTCTGCAGCTGTTAGTAATTTTCTGAGAATCGCAGGACAGATTCGACTATAAAATAGTAATTTATCCTTTATAGTCATGGCCCTATTCATTATTTATTAAGAGGATTATTTTATTACAGCGTAAGAGAAAATCGTTTTTACTCAATCCTGCTAGTGTAATTTATGTACGTAGTATCATAAAAATATTTTATTAGACAGTACAATGAAAAGAGTCTACACTAGAATAAATTCGGGTACTGCTATAAATTTTCGTTAAATATAAAATAATATGTTCAATGATGGCCGAATAATTGCCGATTTTATTTGATATTATTGCCTCATAAAATAAATTAATATCAAATTGATAGGCTTTAAGATATCTTGCACCAATAAATCCCCCTGAATGAAGAATATAATACAAAATCACCAAAAATTGAATTTAAAATTTAAATAACGGTCTGCCCATAGTGAAATATTAGACCCAAGATAACGATACCAAAGATCCAGAGTGAGGATATCCTCACAATGCGTGCCGTACTCACAGTTTATTAAGATTAAAGCCTTCATAATAAACCCCTAAAATTAAATAATGAAGGGCCTTCAGACCGTACCGTCGTAGCACTCAGTGCGCTACGGCGTAGGCGCGTAGCATAGCGCGTAGACACTGAGCCACGCGCTAATTCTAGCCCTCACTTTTATTTTAACTGCTTCGCAAAGTTTTTTTGACTTGATAAAAATAATAGTTTAATATAAACATATCACTTTATCCTTCCGGAATATAAATGATAGTGAAAACCGCATAATAATCTATTGCGTTGTGTGACGGAACGCACCTTGCGCTAAAACTAAAACTAAGTAACTGCAACCAACTTGAAAGTAGCGCTCGCCGGGCTCGGTCACAGTTCTAACCTAACCTAACCAAATAGCTTAGTTACTGCGACCAATTCGGCTACCGTCAAGCCAGACCAATCAGAGACGGTTCACACTTTAACGGGTGCTAAAATCGTACAGATTATGAACCCTGTCGATAAACAGTGCAGGTTTGTTCGCAATTTGAGATTGTCAGACTATAGACTACCGAAAATAAATGCGTTATATTGTAACAGATCACAATTTTTCGATATTTTAAAATCTAACGCTGACAATATACAAAGTGCCGCTACAATGGCAACATTAATTTAACACACGGGTAGGGCTAGTGGCCAGTACAAATTGCAATAAGATAAAATAATTTTGTAAACTGAAAATTAAAATTTTCAAAAACTCTTTTCTTCAATTCGCCTTCTCTTTGCTTTTCGAGTTTAATTGATGCGATTTTATGATCCGTGACGTAAAAGACCTCTACACTACAGTTCTTTAAATACAGGTTGCACCAAGATTGTAATTAAATCAATTAATAATAACGTGTAATGAAATTAAAATATCTTCAATAAACGAAAACGCGAAATCGTCTAAGTGTGTTAAATTAATTTCGCCATTAAAGCGGCACGCTGTAGATAGATTATAAAATAAACTGAGGGTGCTCACAATATTAAGGTGACATATACATGGTTTTATTTAAAGGTTATTAGTGACTACTGCTATTCTCGCCTAAAGCTCTGAGCTAAATTGTTTGTAGCAGGAATAACATAGCATCAACATCAGACTAGGGATAAGTTCTCCGAAATAACCCGACGGGGGTGAAAAAGGAACACTCGCTCGTAACTCTGCGGGCTATTTAACTTATTACACTAATAGACAATATTATTACGTATAATCTCCAAGAGAGCGATAAACATAAATGTTATTTTATGGGCAGTTACAAAAATAACAATAAATATGTTCCTGTATTCGTGTATATTTTAGCGTTCATGGGAATTTAGTCAACCGTACTTATACCAAACATTTTGGTTTATTTATCCGTCTTAATGCTTTATTAAACCCCGGAGCTTAATAAGTAAGTAATTACAAAGTATATGTTGATAATGCTTTAACCATAAGTGGAGATTTAGGGATTATGAAGGGAGCGTAATACAAAGGTTACATAGGATGGGCAAGGCTTATGGCATCTGACCGGTTATGTGGATTCATTTAATGTAATATTTAAAAAATATTACCTGCGTATCCATTAACCAGAAACGTATATATATGTATAATAATAATGAACAATTTTTAAGCGTGTAAAGAAATAAGCAATACTAAATATAATTAAATAAATAATATATGAATAGATTCACCTGCATATAAAATATTAATAGAATAAGTGAATGAATGGAAATATAAGTACATAGGTAATAGGATATAAAACAATTCTAACTTAATAATAAGGAAAATTAATAAAGCGCTCTTCCTCTCTCTACCTATTTAAAAATTTTCTGTGCCCGACAGGGTCCATAATTGTTTCTATTATTATTTCTTTTATTTACCACCTGTAATTGTACATGATGTATTGCAATAAACGATTTGAGATATAAAACAGCCACATTACGCCAGTTGTGTTTAAGTACCGTGTAATAGGGGACGAGCCTATTGCCATCAATCGGGCACAAATCGAAACTCCGGGATGCTACTGATAAATTCTAATTGGACAGCCCAATAACACTTTGCCAGACCTTATGCTCGGCAGTAGCACTTGCAACCACTAGACCAGCGAGGCAGTCAAATGGTAATATACTTCCCATGTAATATTGGGTGAGCCTACCGTCATTTACCGGGCATAAGACATAGCTGAGATTAGGGATGATGACTGGATCAAAAAAAACAAAACTATTTAGTCCGTCAGTCAGATAATAAAAAAATATTAGACACGTATTTTTTGCTTTATCATATTAATAAAAAATGACTTAGATAAAACGCATTAAAGTTGGGGAGTGGGTGTTGCTACGTCACAACTAAGTATAAAATCTACATACTCGTGACGTCATGGCACATTTTAACGCAATGTATCGCCGTAATCTTTTGATAACGTAAAAAAAGAAAAAATACGTGTCCAATATTTTTTTTATAATACAACTGACGGACAAAAAAATATTTTTAGTCGTCATTAGATTTCCTAATGCAAAACCAAAACTCCAAAAACTTTTAGTAACCCAGGGAGACAAATGAAAACGAGACCAAAGAAGCCATCATTAATTTATTGTTAATGTTATTAGTTTAGATGTATTTTAGCCTCGTTGTATTGTACTTGTTCAAAAGTTGTCAATAGTTGAGCAATGTATCACACAACACAAAAGATGTGATAGTTGGATGACAATAATTATCCGTGTCCGCAGCATATGAATGAAGTTTAAACCATACGCCAATAATAAGGTTTAATTAGCATTCAATTGGTTTCTATCTACCAATTCACTTTGTTTGCAGCGCAGTAATTACGTAACACATTTACAAAACTAATGCCCTTCATTTTGACAGTTGAACAACATTCATTGCGTTATATACGTGCTTGCGTAGACACAAAGAAATACAAAGCTATCTTCTAAGAATTTCCTTCAAAATCCATTGTCAAAATAAAATTATTTAACGAACTTAGTCGATCGACTGTTTTAATAGATAGATTGGCAACACTGCCCGAGTGACATGTCAAAATTTTGTTCCGTATTTTAAAATTAGTTTTAATTATTTTTAAGTGTAATTATAGTGAAATAATATTACTCAATGTAAAATAACTGCATAAACACTCAGGATTATTGTTTTCCTGCAAATAATCGTAGTAAAAAACAGTGTTTGGTTGCCCACCGTTACCGGTAACCTACCACGAACAGCTGTTCGACCTGCGGATTTAAACGGGGAGTATTGTTACTTTTATTATTCAATTAATAAACAGGTCAGGCCTTCATTGATCCTTAGAATCTCTTTTCTTGGTTGACTTGGCACTCAACAGTGGGTCTAAGTCGCTTTGTTTAAGTACCTATAAGATAACGAAACTTATGTATTTTAGTGTATTTTCGAAATACTTTTAATCTATAGTATAATATTAGAATACACAACAACAAGAACGTTGTTTACCGTTTTTGCATCATCAGTTTTATCTACATGTAAAACAAACTTTTAATTTTTATCTAGGCTTCCTACCCACATAAGGAAAAGTAAAATCATAAGAAAATAGAATCAATTTAACTTAGTATCGATCAAATCAAGTTGCATTTCAATTAGATATAGCAGCCTACCTCATTTCTCTATAAAGCACCATTAACTTCTCCCATTTTTCCTTTCATTTCAAGCTTTCTTTTTTTTTTGTTTGTCTGTCTAAGTAGTTCTCACTGTTCCTTTCATTCTACTTTCAGTACTAATTCCTGAAACCATGCCTGTGATGACCCGTAAGGTTTTTGCTCAGGAGATGGAGCTTAAATTGAGAACGGCCGTTCAAGATCTTGAGGCTTCAAACAGTAAATGTCAACAGCTGTTACAGGAGATAGATGAAAGTGAGAAGGAAGTCGAGAAGGTCGTTTTCAAAAACACAGGCTTAAAACGGGAGCTTGTGGACCTTCATCAGCAATATCTGGATGTTGTTGATGAACGGGACAAACTGCGGGTGGTCACAAATGGTTTCAACAACTGCAGTAACATATATGAGGAGGCTTTATGTAAGGTTAGGGACCTAGAAGAAGAATTAATTCATGCAAATGTACGAATTACAAAGCTACAGAAACTAAAAGAATGTACTCAGGCTAAGAAAAATAATAACTTATATAATGAATTATTAAATACTACTTGCAACCCGCATTCCTTAATAACAATAGACCTTACAGAAGATTCTATAATGAAACATAATAATAGTAGTTATAAAGTAAGTCAAAACAAAATTAAAAAATATGCAAAGCTAAATAAAATCATAAATAAATGCAATAAATTTAAGAAACAACAAAAACACAGTTCTGATAATATTAAACTAAGGAAAGAACGTGGTTTTCTTATAAATAAATTAAAAAACTTTCAAATAAAATTAGAAGACAGTAAGAACATTTATGAGTTTGACACTCAACAGTTACAGTCTGAAATTCAGGTTCTAGAAGCATCACTACAGTCACTCTATACTAAGTATGTGAGGTCTGAAAAACAAATTCAGGAGCATATCCTTGCTGCAAATGAGTTAGTGGAAATGTGCAATTCTAATATAGATAAAGTGGACCCGCTGACTTCCAGCAGCCCTCAATCATCATTGCAAAGGAAATCCAATCTTGGCACTCTTCAACCTGAGGTAACGGAGGACCCGCACCAGTTGAGAAGTGCTCAGGTCTCTATTCCCAATAGAGACACACCGGATATTGAACTAGGTCCATTGCAAGTACTTAAATCAGAAGCTAATTCTGTCCCTTGTAGTAGTAAAGTTTGTTACTGCTCCATTATGTTTTCTGATAGTTTTGGAAAAGGGTTAGGAAAATTACTTAGCAACAACCTGAGTCATTCTTCTCAAAACTATTGTATGCCACAGAATTCCTACAAACAAATAATGTCTTCATTAACTAGGAAGGAATATGATCCTAATGCCATTGTTACTGTTCTTATAGGTAATAGTTTAAATGTTAAAAAAGATGATATTACTGATAGTGTCACCAATCTATTGAAGTTAAATTGTAAGAAAGTAATTTTGTGTGCTTTTCCATATTTTGAGCACTTGTCAAACAGGCAAAACAATTACATTCACATGTTAAATAATTACATGCATTTCTTAGTTAGTCACCATAGTGACAAGTTTATATTTTTTGATACCAACATTTTTGTTGATAAGCTAAGGTCGACTAGGGATACTGTGTATCTGCCCATTAGTTTTAGACGTCAAATAGCTAGGCTATTAGCTTTTAATATTAACCCAGACATAATTAGTATGTCGAAGTCAACTATAATTAGCACCACAATTAGTAATACTACTAATGTTAAGGTGGTTAACTCAAATAGTTTAAACTAGTTTGTAAGACAACAGAAAGTACCAATAACAGTATAGTTACATCTAATAACAAAAAGGTATTTTCTAGCACTGTAGTTAACTGTACAAAAGGGGCTAAGCAGAAATCCTTGAAATTATTTCATCAAAACATTCAAGGTTTTTCTTCCAAACAATTGGAAATTGAATTGTTTTTAGAAAAAACAATGTTTGACATTATTTGTTTAACTGAGCATTGGTTAAAAGATTATCAAATGTTAATTAACTATGAGAATTATAGTGTGGTTAGTTGCTATAACCGAAAATCGATGCTGCATGGTGGTTCACTAATCTTAATTAAAAGTTGTATCAAATCAAAAACCCGTAAGGACATAGTTGAACTATCGGTTGAACATAGCATTGAACTGTCTTGTGTTGAGCTAGATAAGCATGTCATAGTGTGCGTTTACAGACCCCCTAATTATCAAAACTACTCTACATTTGAGTCAGTAATGGAAGATGTTTTGGCAAAACTTGCAACTGGTAATAAATCAGTAATTATCTGTGGTGACTTTAACATTAATATTTTAGAAAATAATTCAAATACCACTAGATTTCTAAATCTGTTCAAATCATTCAATTTGTCAAATGTGTTTGAAGAACCAACCCGAATAACTACGACTACTGCTACATGTATTGATAATGTGTTTTGTTGCTGCGACTATTTAGATAAAGCAATAGTTAATTATCTCCCTTCCGATCACAGTGGTCAAACCATAACTTTTGAGTCCAACATTCCAATACAAAAAGTGCAAATACAATGCAGACCAATAACATCTGTTAATTTAAATAAATATAATAGCACTTTAGTTTGTAAGTTAAGTAATCAGGACTTTACAATGAACAATGTTAATATTTTGTATAAAGAATTCTTTTCGTTAGTCCAAACCGAGTTCGATAATTCTTTTAAGAAGAACACTAAGACTATCAGCCCTAAGTTTTTATTTAGTGACTGGGCAACTAAAGGACTCAGGAAAAGTAGGGATAGACTTTTCGAGCTGTATGGCCTTAAGCCTTATATTAACACGGAAACTTTTAATAAATATGTTGCTTCTTACTCTAGAACTTTTAAGAACACTTGTAAGACAGCTAAAGCCTTATAATAATAATAATAATAATAATAATAAAATCATTTATTTCTCACCACAATATTTAAACATAACAAGAAGATATTGTTTAGTTATTATAATAAAATATACAATATTGTGGGAGACTGGTGCCTAAGCTAGGCTAATAACCTGTGTTATAGGACACCAGGTCCCCACTCCGAGTAACAATGTCAGGACGTACTAAAGCAATACAATTTGTTGCGGCAAGTACAGTGTTGTGGGAGGTAAGTAAAAAGAGGCTGTGTATGGTATGTGTGTGTGATAGTGTATGTACGAGTATGCTTGTGTGTATGTGGTGTTAGATAAGTGAACGCGTAAATGGTATTTAATAGGGAATAGATTATGTATATAGAAGGTACACTAAGACATTGAAGGACTACGAGTTAACTATAAGGACACATTCGGTGCTATCGTAAGACAACTCCTGCAGCCAATTCGTAAGCTTGGTCATCAATTTACTTCTGTTGAGAGGATATATATCGAGAAGGCAATGGATTTTATTATATATTCTAGCACTGAGGACGCCGAACTGCCGGCTCCGGAATGAAGTACGACATTGAGTTGATGTACAAACTGGATGACCTTTTATACATTAGCAACAAGGTTAAATCAGCAGACAATAAAATACAGACGGTTTGGAAAATTATCAATAATGAAACGAACAGGAACAAAAAGCATAATTCGGAGTACACCCTGAAGGCGTCATGTGGTGGTCTCATTTGCGATAGCAAAGAAGTTGCTCAAGAATTTGTAAATTTCTTTACCAGTGTCCCACTTAAAACTACTGAAACCTTAAATTCCTCGCCCTCGCTCTCTTTTGATTTAGTAAGGGCGAATGTTTCAGCATGCCCGATTGAATTTAACTTTAAGCATATTAACCCCATAATAGTAATAAAAGCTTTTAAGCAAATCAAGATCAAATTGACCGAAGATCTTTGGGGAATGTCCATTAAAATCTGTACCTCCATAATTGAGACCATAGCGCCTTACTTAGCCTTAATATTTAATTTGTGTGTGGATCAAGGAGTCTTCCCGGATTTAATGAAATACAGCAAGGTAATACCACTTTTCAAATCCGGGGACAGTAAAGACACCAATAATTATAGACCCGTATCCGTGTTGCCGGTTTTCAGCAAGGTGTTTGAAAAGGTAATGCTTAATCAAATGCTGAATCATTTTAACACAAATAAAATCCTCCACGATCAACAGTATGGTTTCACCAAAGGACGTTGTACGACCGACGCCGGTGTAACCTTATTAAGACACATTTTTAACGCGTGGGAAGAGGCCCAAGACGCAATAGGAATTTTTTGTGACCTCTCCAAGGCATTTGATTGCGTCGATCACGAAACCTTACTCTCGAAACTTGAACATTACGGACTTGGAAAACTTGCACTCAATTTAGTAAAATCTTATTTAAATGATAGACAACAGCAAGTTCAAATAAACGGTATCAATTCACTAGGTTTAAAAGTAAAAATGGGTGTGCCACAAGGCTCGATTTTGGGTCCATTCCTCTTTTTAGTGTATATTAACGATCTACTCCATTTATTAAAAAATAAACCACAAATGGTGTTATTTGCTGACGATACTTCCTTAATTTTTAAGGTAGATAGACGTGCTACAAATTTTGACGACGTAAATAACGCCCTACTGCAGGTCCAAAATTGGTTCACTGCTAATAATTTAGTATTAAATGGAAAAAAAACTAAGTGCATAAAATTTTCTTTACCAAATGTTAAAAATAGTAATTGTGAGATAGTATTGAATCAAGAGAAACTAGAATTTGTCGATAAAACTGTTTTCCTAGGAATCACGCTCGACTCAAGGCTACAATGGGGTCCTCATTTAACATCTCTTGCAGGACGGCTAAGTTCAGCAGCATATGCTGTCAGAAAAATCCGTCAATTAACTGATGTAGATACCGCCAGGCTAGTCTATTTCAGTTATTTTCATAGTATCATGTCTTATGGTATTCTGCTGTGGGGACGGGCTGCAGACATCGAGTCTATTTTTATTCTGCAGAAAAGAGCTATCAGAGCCATATATTATCTCCGTAGGCGCGATTCTCTAAGGGAACTGTTTAAGGACATTAACATCATGACGGTACCTTGTCAGTATATCTATGAAAACATCATGTACGTAAGAAAAAATTTACATCTTTTTAGTAAAAGAGGTGATAGACATAATTATAGTACAAGAAATAGGGATCTATTAGTTCAACCAGGTTTCAGACTGGCTAAAGTAGACTCATCTTTCATGGGGTACTGTTTAAAATGTTACAATAAAATTCCTCCCCACATACTTCAACTGAATGAGACGAAATTCAAATCTTGTATAAAACGCACACTATGTAGGCAGGCATATTATAAGTTGGGGGATTACATAATTGATAAAAATGCTTGGCTCATTGCTGGTCCTGCTCCACAAGCATAAACTAATTAATTAGCATTTGAAAATACCGTTGGAGCTGCTGAAGATTTATCTTTGCATTGTATAAATTCAATGTCTTAGCATTGTATAATTGCATAGCACATGTGTGAGTACTATGTACTGACTATAAAGCTACCATTTAGGTACTGGGTATGTCTTTCATTGACTTGAATGTGCCCTGGCGGCTGAGATTATGTCATGCTCACTCTAATGTCTCGCTGGCGGTGGCGCGTGTGTTGGATCATTTAGCTCCCTTCAAAATGGTTGAGCTGAATGGTGCTAATCCATGCGTCATGTTCGTGAACGGGCGCCGTCAGTAGAGACTGGTCATCTTTTAGCTGCCATGGCTTATTTTAATATTTTAATTTTTGAATTGTTCTTTGTTTTTATATTTTTATTACGGATGCTTTTAACGTGCACGTCTTTCTACATTGTCCTCACAAATGTATAATTTCAACAATGATGTAACCAATATTTTGTAACAATTTTTTTTATTTAAAAGAGTGTCCGTGGAGTTTCTTGCCCGTTCTTCTCCATAGGTACCTACTACGCTTTGGAATGGGCAACTAGCTTCATATTTCTGACTGACCGACTTCTTGACAATTCAAAAGTGCCTGTAAATGGTTTAATTGAAATAAATGCTTTGAGTTTGAGTTGAGTTTGAGTTAAATCGATTTCGACCTTTGAATATATAACTCGAAATAAATAATTTATCATATGATTAAAATACACCGAAAGGATTAGTTCCCAGTTGCTTTAGTAGTTGATTTTAAGGTTCTTATCTACTCTTAGTCTTTGGTCTGTGATTTTAAATTGCAACTGCATATTATTCGGATTTACTGGATTCAATTTCCTGATCGGGAAAAGTGTTATTAGGTTTTTTCATCAGGAATTACTCAATAGCAGTACGGAGTCTGCATTTGTGCCCGGTTGATGGCAATAGGCTCAACTCCTATTACATGGGATTTAAAGATAACTGGCGAAATGTAGGTGCACTACACACCTATGCCCAACACTGAGGATTACAGGCGTGTTGTTATGTTTATGTAACTCTTCAGCAATGGGACACGTGTCGACGATAAGAACAGGTTTAACTCATAAACGTTTGTTATAACTAACACCACTATGTATTATTAATTTGTTATTGTAAATAACTGTATCCTTATACTAGTAAACGAGCAATATTTGTGTATATATATATATATTTTTAATCACGTTCTCGAAAACGGCTCTAACGATTTCGATGAAAGTTACAATATAGGGGTTATCGAGGTCAAAATATGGATCTAGCTAAGTCTCATATCTGGGAAAATTCATTTTCTCCGTATTTTCACCCGAGTAGAGCTCGGTCGCCCATTGTTTAAAACAAGATGGCTACCGTAGAATAATGACATGGCAGCTTGGAATTAGTATGAACTTTCCTATACTATTAAATAAGCATTCTCTATTTTCACCAGAAAAGAGCTCGGTCGCCCAGGTACTTGTAAATGATTTAGGATCTTTTGCTATGTAAGGATCGTATCAGGTGGCGTTCTGTAGTTTCTGCCTACCCCCATGGGAGGGGGCGTGAGTTTGTGTGTATGTGTAATTAACATCCTACTAGAAACATTAACAGTCAGACATCTAGGGGTTTATTTATAAACGTTGTTTAAAGTTAAGTAACGTTCAAACGACAAAAATGTATGTCTAAATAGGCGCTTATATCCATAGTCCACCAGTTTATAAATAAACACCCCATTGTATGTGGTTCGACCATAGATTAGTGTTTAGCAGTGTATCTATGTTTACGAGGCAACGTGATTTGGCACTAATTAGTACCTACCAGGATTAGCACTAATTAGAACAAATCACGTTGCTTGAAAATTGCGTGATTTAATGAAGGACATAACATGAAAAGCCTAATTGTTTTGGTATTTTTGGGTATAATTTAAACTTATAGGTACATATCTAAACTAATATTATAAAGAGTTTTTTTTGTATGTTTGTTTGTAATGAATAAACTCAAAAACTACTGAACCTATTTAAAAAAATATTTCACCAATAAAATGCTATATTATTACTGATTACTATAAGCTATAATTTATGAAGATATCACGCGGGTGAAGCAGCTGGCGGAAGCTTGTTAGAGAAAAGATTTGTTTTTTGTTTGTAATTAATAAAATCAAAAACAACTGACCCGATTTGAAAAAATATTTTTTCCCAGTAGAATGCTATATTATCACTGAGTAACATAGGCTATAATCTATAAAGATATCACCAAACACATTTTAATAAAACGTTATTGATTGATTAAGACAATTTTATGTCTTTTTTTAAGTAATCAGTGAAACAAGTTCAAACAAGTTGAAACAAGTTCTTAATCTTCTTTTTTCGTCGTAAGCCGCCCATGGTACTTTGACTTGGCTTCAAATGCCGTCGAGAAATATCTATCAGGCATGGCCGGTTTCGTCACGATATTTTCCTTCACCGTTTTTCAAGCAAGTGATTATTATACAATACGCACATGAATCCGAAAAGTCTGCCTTGGGTTTGAACTCGAGACCCTATGACTTGGCGGCCCGACGGACTTAAAGATTAAAATTATATAGTAGTCCTCCAGACCGTATTTCGGCCACAGCGGCCAATCCCAACGGAGACTAGCCTTCTGCGCGGGAGATATTATAGTGCACAAGTGTGTGCGCAGACACAGGTGCACTCTCTCTTCCCTCACTCTCATAGTCCGATGGGACGGCAATCCGACACGACCGGAGAGAGATCAGGCGCAGGACCAACGGCTTAACGTGCTTTCCGAGGCACGGGGGTATCACACCGCCAACTTCCAAACTCCGGACTGTTACTAAGAAATTCCTAATGGAAAAACTCAATAACACTTTGCCCGACCCGGGAATCGAACCCAGGACCCCACGCTCAGCAGTCGCGCTTGCAACCACGAGACCAACGGGGCAGTCGAAATCGGGGCAGTTAAAATTATATATAAATATATAATAGCAAGTAATAATAATTATTGCTTCGGCATAAATAATCGTCATTGCTATAATTATGATATTTTATTTCTGAAAATTGGTCGTCAGCAACGGAAAATAAACATGCTATAATAATGTGTAATTTGCAACATTAACTAACTAATTTATTATATAAAATAAGATGAGATATTCAAATAACTGCCTTCGTAGTTAATACAGTTCGTTTTGAATTACTTTATTTAATTTTATACCTTGTTAGAATCCCTAAGATAATAATAATAACCCCGCCGCCGTATCTCTACGTTGACGTCGTGGTGGGGCTTGCGCGCTCCGTACTCCAGGTCTGTGCCGGTAGAGTTTACTTTGCCGGAACAGGTCTGGGATGAGGAGCCATACCAAGAGAGATACAGAAACCCGCAGGGCAGTAGCGACCCACGAACCCTATCTCCGAGGAGAAGTCTTGTTCCTCACCTCTGGCTTGCCTTTATTGGCTGGCTGGAGTGAAAACTGACGAGGAATAGAGCTCCCACCTCTTTCTTGCCTTTATTGGCTGGCTTGAGTCTCCACTCAAGCCAGCCAATTTGCTCCAACAATTTGCTCAAACATTTGCTCTCGCGAATATCCATTCGCGAAAGCAAATGTGCTCGGAGGAAGAAAGTATTCCAGTAAGAAGCTGGTAGGGATCTTGACCTTACTTCCGGGATTGTCCTGATAGCCGTGGAATACCGCTCCACTCCTTATAAGCACCTCAAGACAAGTTGCCTCCTTGTCGATACGACACTTTGTGCTAGGGGCCGTTTTCGGGGGCCCATTATTGAGTGTGCAAGTCACCCCCTGCCATTTTACCTGTGTATTTTATATAAGATATTGGTCAGGCAGGGGCCATAGTCTTTCCATACTTCTAGATAACCAGTTCACTAGCCACCCAAGCCCATAATCCTATATATTTGTTCCCATATCCTGCAATAGTCCTACACCAATCGGGGGTTGTCCTTGGGTGTACTTGGATAGTAGGTACAACATACAGGGATAATCGTTGATTGGTGCCTCATTTAATTAAAAACGTCTAACGGGCCTCTGCGAGTTGGCTTCGGCCCCTTGTACGCCTTCCAAAGGTCCGAGATCCCAGGGTCCCGAGAATATTCAAAAACTAATAATAATAACAATATACTTTATTGATACAAATCCTTACAATATGCTTAATATCTATAGATAGATAGTGCGCTGATTAAATCGGTATCAAGTATGAATCAATCATGAGGATTCCATTCAGTCTGATCAATCTGTGTCGTAACCAAGGTCCATCCGGATCCGGACACGGGACTGGAAGCCGGACATTTGCGGTCAACTCGCTCCAATATAAAATTGGTAAGTACGGATATTGCTCCGGGAATAATGTATGAGTTCTACTAACCTCTTACAAATTTTATTTTCGTAAAGCTAAAAAAAACATGTAACCCTTAATGTTGTTTTTGTTTCCATTATTTTGTTAGTATAAAATGTTCCTTTTTAGGGTTGCGTAATAGGGTGCCAAACGGAACCCTATTACTAACCCGCCGCTGTCCGTCTGTCTGTCAGCGGGCTGTATCTCATGAACCGTACTAAGTAGACTGTTAAAATGTTCACAGATTGTTCAGAGATTGTGTATTTCTATTGCCGCTATAACAACGAATAATGAAAATAAAATAAAGTTAACAATTAAAGAGAAACATACAAGAAACTTGTTTTTTTTACTAAATTAATAACACACATAACATCAAGCCTTGATTCCCCGAAAGGTTGGGCAGAGGTATACCTGTAGTACACACACATTTTGCCAGTTATGTTTAAGTCCCATGTAATAGGGGGCGAGCCTATTGCCATCAACCGGGCACAATTCCAGGCTCGGGCTGCTACTGAGAAATTCCTGTTCGAAAAACCCAATAATACTTTGCCCGACCTGGGAATTGAACCCAGGACCTCATGCTCAGCAGTAGCGCTTGCGACCACTATACCAACGAGGTAGTCAAAATTAAAAAACGTAGTGTTCAATATTGTACGGTGGTACGGAACCCTTCATTGGTGAGTTCGACTCGCACTTGGCCCATTTTTTATTTTCTGTGCATGTCCTATATAAAATATTTTTCTGTCTTCTTTCTTTAGCATCATCAGTCTATATGCCAGTCCAGATGGTAACCCGTAGTTGTAACGCTATGATAAGTACTTAATGTCTGGACTTTAAAGGAGACCTTGACCCCTGTTTGTTTCGCCTTTTCTTCTCAGGGATAGTCAGATTGGGAATGTCGACTCGATCTAGCTTTTTTTTTTTAAACGTTTTGTGGAAAGGGTTTTTTATATCCTATTTACATAATAAATAATTTAATTTCAGTTAATTTAATTTAGCTGAACATTTTTCTCTCTAATCCTACGCCAATTAACTCGATGATCCTATTGTAAAAGACAAACTCAATATGGGAACAATATCCGACCCCCAGCGCACTTGAGTCACGGCACTATTTATAGATATTTATGAATGCTTTTAAAATTCTGGATTGTAAAACTTCGTTATAAAAATAAAATGTAAAAGTAGGCTCATATTACAGTGTTACATGCAATGCAACATGAATCTGCACAATCGATGCTACGAAAATTGTTGCATTGGATGTTACTCTGCGTGTTGCACATTGTGTTTATCTTTACAACTTACACATATTAAGATAATAGTGAGTGTAAAATTTTAAAACTGTAAAGTAAAGAAAGATCATAGATTATTATTACTTACCAAGTTCAGAAGATAAACGTTCGTAATCGTCCTCATTCTTCTGTTGCTAGTAAGCGTTGCTATAACAAGACAGTTCCCAGATATGGACAGCATGAATATCAAGATGTACGGCGGCAGTATGAACCGCCATTCATACGCGTTGCTAGCAACCTTAGCTGCAACGACGCTCGTGTTGCGGACTGCAACGAACGTTGAGATGGTGGAGGTTTCTCTCATACGAAGAAGAGTTGAATTGAGTATTGTGCTTACTTCCTCCATCTTGAGTACCTGAAAAAAAAACATACATTTTAATAAACATGTATGTAAAAAAACATAGATGTATAAAAACATAGATGTAAAAAAAACATAAATGTAAAAAACGACCATTTTAAAGCGAGGCTTTTGCATCTAACAGGAAATAAGGCAATTTTCCTTGTATGCAAGGGAAGTGTTCATAAAATATTCAAGATATTGTGGTAAAGTTTTCCTGTGGTTAAGTGTTTGTTTAACTTTGCCGCTGCGGTAAACTTGTTAGCGGGTAACCTGATGATGTAATGTAGGGATTTATGTCCTATACGCTTTGCCTTTATCAATATAATTTTATGCGTTTATTGACGATACTGTATAATATTGAACGTGCCTTATTTTTATTAACCGACTTCCCAAAAAGGAGGAGGTTATCAATTCGGTTGTATTTTTTTTTTTTTTTTTTTTTTTAATGTATGTTACCTCATATCTCCGTCATTTATGAACCGATTTTGAAAATTTTTTTTTTTATTTGACAGGATACACTTTCCGATTGGTCCCATTTTTATCAAAATTTAGTTCTGAT
Organism: Xanthia icteritia; assembly: GCA_949128155.2. Lineage (NCBI taxonomy): Eukaryota > Metazoa > Arthropoda > Insecta > Lepidoptera > Noctuidae > Xanthia > Xanthia icteritia. The sequence continues at coordinate 4,308,118 of OX421937.2, forward strand.
GATGGAATCCATAAGGGATTGAGGGAACTCTTCAAATATTATAGGCACACACATAGCGATTTAGGTATTTTCAGCAACAAATTAAGCATTTGCATTCAGAAAGTATCATTTGGTGAAATGGAACTGATGAAGAAGACAGATGGCCACCGGAACTACTCAATGATAAGTATTTCACGGGTGGCGATAAGATATCTCGATTAAGATAGTTAAGCGACAATGAAGCACGTTTAAATAAATAATTCTGATGACCATCGAACTGATCTGAAGATGAAGCCGGAAGGACGACACCGGAACTCCGTCATAAAATAATGTATCCTAGCCGTGTTTGGGCTTATTCGAATTGCCATGAGATGTACTCTGGCTATAAATGATTTTAATGGTAATATCCCGGCATCAAATTGCGCTACTTGAGTCGTATGTTATGTGTGGCCTTGATTGTCAGAAGACAGATTTTGTAGCCTCGTTATTTCCGTCAATGATCTGTGGCCGTGTGGTCGCTTTATTAATTTTTTGGCGTCCACCTCTGATAAAACTATGCCTTCCAAATTTCTGACACGACTAAGCGCGACGTATATTTGCTCTTTTGCAAAGTTTTTTTTACCAAAGTCGATCACAGCTCTTTCGGGGGTGGTAGCCTGTAATATTTATGGACTGTGACCGCCCAGCTTAATATTAGAGGCAGCATACGCTCCACATCTCCGTTACCCCTTGCCGCCAGTGCTTGTTGGTGGTATGGGTCTCACTTTGAAAACTTTAAATTAGCATATCTTTTTATTGTATGAGACGATTGCAATGAAACAAAAACTAAATGTTACATCGTGATAATATTATATTTACAATTTTATAGGACCGTAATTAAATTTCAAAAATGTTATTTCTGTTAAATTGTATGTAGAAAAATGTATTCCAAAATGTGTACCATTTTGGGCCAATAGATGTCATTGAGATGCAAAAAAATTTGTAACCCCCTTTCTACACTTTCAAGCCAGTTTTGAAAAATGTATGATTCCATCTTTATTATTACTTAGATATGTTTATACCACGTTTTCTAAACCAAATGAATAATATCTTTCATACAAACCGTATCCTCCCTTTTCACCCACAAAGGGATTAATTTCAATCATTCCACTTTGCCCCATCAAGTCGCCCCACTGGTGGGGCAAATGCATTCTGCCCCATGGCATGGATTCTTCCCCACAAGGGTTGGCACCTTAGAATTAGTGTAAGTAGGTATGCTCGTATTTAATATTTGATTGGAAAAGAAAGAAATTTATATGTAAGTAAAATGTAACTGGGACTTGTATTTACTTAGATTTTATTTTATTTGTAACAAATCGTGTAATTAACGTATGATTTACAACCCGATTCCTTCCAGAAACAACTAGTAAATAAAAATTAATAATAAAATAATAATACCAGCCTATTACTGTCCCACTGCAGGGCAAAGGCCTCGTCTCATACAGAGAAGGAACGAGCACTGATCATCACGCTTGCTCAAAACGGGTTGGTGATTTCAGACTAATATTAACTATAAGTCCATGTTTCCTCACGATGTTTTCCTTCACTGATGTCAATAATGTCCAAGATAAGCTCAGAAAGTTCATATGAATTGAAAAAGTCACATTAGAACCCACAACCTCATGCATGAGAGGCGAGGCCTTAACCTCTGGGCCATCATAACATATTAAATTACCAAAAAATATATATTTTACTTAACTATACATTTCTTTCTTTTTCAAACAAATATAAAATACGAGCATACCTACCTACACATTTCTAAGGTGCCAACCCTAGTGGGGCAGAATCCATAAAGATTTTAGACTAGTGGAATCTGCCCCACCAAGTCGAACTAGTGGGGCATATTCCACTGAAAATTTTTAGGCATTCCTATTTGCCCCACCAGCGGGGCGCTTGGAATGATTCGTTAATTTTTGAAAAATCTTTTGTTATGTTTCCATTATTCGACTGGTATACGAATTTGTGCGGGGTAGGTATAAACACAACTAAAAAGTGAAAAATAAAAACTTTTTTACAAAAAAAAACATCCGACTTCCAAAAAAAACACTTAAAAGAGAAAAATAACTTGAATTTCGGAAGTCGGTGGCAAAAACGAAAATACAGATCCATAAATTATAGGTAGTTATATTTTAAGATGGTTCGCAGTTCGCATAGTTGAAGCCGTGATATAGTTATATCCCTAGGGAAATAGTTATGAATTGCTTTCATATATATTACGGTAGGTATATTTTATCTAATAAAATACTATTGTTTTTGCCACCGACTTCCGAAATTCAAGTTATTTTTTCTCTTTTGAGTGTTTTTTTTGGAAGTCGGTTGTTTTTTTTTGTAAAAAAGTTTTTATCAAAATAATATACGATCCTTTTTCAAGTTTGAATCTAAACTTGTTTTGGACATTGTTTCATAAGTCCCCTTTGTTTTGCAATGTTACAAAAACTATATTATAGGTGCCTATTAGTTAAAGATGCTCACAGTTTATTTTAAAACGCTATAAATATATTCTTTGTTCAAGATACTGTTCAGTGAGGGGCTCGTGGCTAAATAATAACAGCCACACGGGTTGATTTTCAAGGTTAAGCAACGCTTGCCAAGGTCGGTGCGTGGATGGGTGACCATACAGACCATACTCGAAAAGCACGTTAAGCCATTGGTCCCGGCTGTCATTCGTATATCTTTGACAGTCGTTACGGGTAGTCAAAACCCCAAAAGTCTGACAACCAGTCATACCAAAGGGTATCGTATTACCCAGTAACTGGGTTGTGGAAGTCGTATAGGCAGTCATTCCATGTAAGGCTGGTATTCATCTGCATCCGGTTAGACTGGAAGCCGACCCCAACATAGTTGGGAAAAGGCTAGGTGGACGATGACTGAATAAACTTAAACACAGCCACTGTTCTTAAATCGATGTTTTGACAAGACATAAAAACCGTGCGAAACAGGAGCGGGCCGCTAGTAATTTATATTTTAAGACGCTATAAATAAATTTATTGCTCAAGTCGGTGTTGATGCACCCTCAAGGAATATACAAGTATCTGAAGGAGGCACATAAATTCCTTTAATGAAACTTCATGATATAATTTCTGATTTTGCGATTGTTACACTCGACTAAGCTCAGACAAAGTTCGATCATTAATATAATAATGCTGAGCAGTATATTATAATTTATCTTATGGGCTGTCGAATTAATTAATATATTTTGCGAAGTTTGAGCTGATTAAACTTTTTGAAAGAAAGCGATTATAAAGCTTTTATTCTACATATAACAAGACCCTTCATGAATAGATGCATGCAATGGTACATGGATCCTGGGAGTATTTAAAGTTAGGTAATAGGTAATACGGGCTGGTTTCCGCAACTCCACGTCAAAGCGCATATTTTGCGTACGGGTGGGAAAAATCGGTTATTCGATCCACCCCAGCTCCTCAAAGAAGGCCAGCAACACCTTGGTGTTACTGGCAATCTTGCGTAGGGTACCTGGGTTACCGAAGAACTTTGCCCTGTAAGTGGCGATCACCGGGCAGTTTAACAGCACATGAGCTGCTGTCTCGTCGTCCTTCATGCAGGTCCTGCAAAGCGGACTGTCTGTGACTCCTATGACAAAGAAGTGTTTATTAAATGACCCATGGCCAGTTATAGCTGCTGCAACCGTACGCAGCTGTTGTTTAGTTACTCGGAGAACCTGTTTCGTGAGGCGGCCATCGATTGAAGGGAGTGCGTCCTTAGCCTGCCTGCACACACGTTGGTCCGACCATAGTTTGTGATGCTGATGCCTAGTTCGTTTCCTTACCAGAGTGCGTAGGTAACCGAAGGGGAGTGGCACGATGGGTTCGGGGCCCACTGGTGCCATGTTTGACCCCCTTCTGGCAAGTTCGTTGGTATTTAAAGTTAAGTTATAACATAAAAAAATTGTTGACGTAAAAAAAAACATTAAAAAAGGTTGAAACTTCCACCTGGGAACCTTCTGGTAACCAGAAAGTTCCCAGGTACAGGTCCCGTCACGTAAAAAGAACGCTAACCGTTTACCTGCGCACTGAGCGGTTTATCGATTCCAGCCTATTGCATAATACTAAGTAGCTAATATGATTCTACAATAAAACTATTACACTCATAATTATAAAACAATAGCCTAGTACTTTAGGATGCGACTGTACCCGTGCGCAGACACATCCCCTGCAATGTCGCTTTCTTTTAACGTGACCACAACTGTATGGTCCAGTACAAACAAAATTTCATAATATCGGGAAGAACAAATAATTTTCGGCTTTGTTAAAGTTATTTTTACACCCGTTATGTACAGCCAGGGAAATTAACTGTTTATAACATTGACACACTATGTCAATTTGCCGTGTTATAACCATTTCATACAACTATAGAGGTATGAGTAATAGGATGTAAAGTTTACTTATACTCTATAGAAAAGGGGGATCCTTCAACCAGACGGGTGTTGTGTTTGGTGGGCTATTGCCCGACGATTGATGTCAAGACGTTTTATATATTCTAGTCCCACGGTAAACGCTGCGGATTTTACGTGACGTCACTTTGATACGTACATGTGGCGTTGTAGATGCCGCCACACAACTGACAAAGAATGACAGTTGTGATTTAAATATACAGACAATTCAAGTCAATTTGCTTAACAGTAAATTATTCTGGATGTATTTACATGCGTTAACGCAAACGTTAATATGTACAAGCCCGACGATACCGATACCTACAAAGTACGCAAAGCTTAGAAAAAAAAACACTGTCTAGCGTTTTGAGAATTACAGGATTTGCAGATATTCCCTTTGCGTATCGTCGTTGTCTTTCCCAGAAAAAAGACAAACGATCCGTACGAAAAAATAGACGTTCAAAGTTATTCGAAGAAAACGTAAAAAAAACCCCAGATTTTCATTTGAAAAATACAATTTATTTGCAACATTGATATCAGAATAGATAAAGCTATTTTACACGAAATTAAGCGAAGATCTAATAGACTTATAGAAGGTTTATTCTAATAAATCGTTTCAATTTCAGAAAATGTTTCAATCGTGAAAAATCTGAAAAAAGTTAGCAGAAAGTTTATTTAAGAGATTCGCACAACGATATGAATTAATATGAAGATTTGTATTTTTGTTTGTGATGAATAAACTCAAAAGCTACTGGACTGATTTAAAAAAATCTTTCAGTACAATGCAATCAATGTTATCAATAGGCTATATTTTATAAACATATCATAATAAATACCAAAAGCGGAAGGGGTCCATGAAAGAAGCCTCCCCGAATGACGTACCCTCCGACCTTTTGCTACGTCCGGCGCACCCTGGGCAATCGACTTCCGTCGATTGGCTAATCCTTTCAACTCGATAGCAAATATAAGTTCCAATCGGCCCTCCCCGGGGCCAAACAGCTCACTAACAAAACAAGCCTTGTGTGTAATCTCAATCAACATCGAAGAGTTCTTTCGGGATAAAGCAGACATTCTCTCTGAATTATCCCGCAAGACACATTGCGACATCTTATTTGTCCAAGAGACCCATCGAGATTCCACTCAAAGTAGGCCTCACATTCCTGGACTGTCGCTTGTTGCCGAGATCTGTTACCCAAAGCACGGTAACGCAGTGTTTGCTGCTCCCGGCGTAAGTATCCTCTCTACAAAATGTTCTAGTGAAAACAATATTGAAATTATCACGTTAGACCTTGGTAACTGCACTGTTACATCTGTGCATAAAACCCGCGGTACTCCATTTCAATTCGACTCACCTGATTTTAACATCGTGCGTATAAAAATAGTCGTTGGTGACTTCAACAGTCATATCGCTGAGGCTATTGCTCCATGAACACGGATGGTCAAACTGTCGAAGAGTGGGCAGAAGCTAACGATTAGAACTTAATTCATGTCCCAAAACAACCAACGTCATTTAATAGCGGACAATGGAAACGTGGGTAGAACTCAGACCTTTAATTTTTCAGCTCACATATTAGCACCCAGAGCAAGAAGACCATTGATAGCCCACGAATCCTCCGAAGCCAATATAGACCGATTATGTGCAATATCCAATCAGCCGTTCACCCTGGGTGTATGCCATTCAAACGCCAAACGGCGTTTACTATTTGAAAGCTGACTGGGAACAATTTTCGAAGTCCGTAGATCTATTAGATATCCCGCCTACTCCACAAAATTACGACCAAGAAGACTGTTCAAATTTGTATAGGAAGTGGTTTATGAACTAATAGTTATACTGTTTGGATATTTGTGTAGGGATACTTGTGCAAAAGGGCATCAAAATCTGACCCGGCAATTTCGAGAAGAATATACTTATACAATTTACACATTAACCGTTGTAGCTACGGGAAACCGTTCTTAGGAGACTGCCTTTAACTTTTTGAGTAATTGCTAATTGCATTCACAGATTTTGTAAAAATTAAAAAAAAAAATTACACTCCTACGTTTTATTTTTATGGTGCCAATTAATGCAGTTTCGTGTAAGGATTAAAAGATTTCTATACCTACTGAGGTTAGAGTGCTAGAAAAGTCGCAAATAAAAAAAACGCCAGGTCATGTACATTTCGTAAGAAATTATCGTGCATAGAGGTACAAAAGTAGTTAGAATATTGATAGTTTAAAAATACTGACCTCCATTTTCAGCTCATAGACGCAATTTAAAACCCTTTGATTCGCAATAACCTCAAAAAAAAAAGTTAATTGAAAAAAACAAATATAGTATTTAAAATAAGATGACTTTCTTTTTTCAAATGTAATGTATACGTTACAAAAATCGTGAATAATGTGATTGATGAACCGTTTTCGGTGAAAGTTTTTGCCATTTGTGATATTTCTAGTTCTCTACACCAAAAATCGGAGTAGATGGCGAGAAGTCGGGAAGCGAATCACATCGGCCCCTGGACAAGAAACGACATGCAGACCACGACCGCTCTGTCAAGAGTGCTACGAAGAAGAAGAATACAATAGGTTGGTCCCATTGAGTTTTTCGATCTTCAAGAGAAACAGGATCGACTGGCAACAATTTTTATATTTTTTTTGTAAATTTCCCATATTCTTGCTGACTGTACTTTTTTTTTAAAGTCCCTAAATTCAGATTGATATGTTTAAAAAGTTAAAGACTGTCTGCTTAGAATGTTTTCATATTTATTTATTTTTTAGTTAGCTTGACAGGCTATCGTAGTACATCGTATGATAGGCCATATACGCCCCCATAGTTATCGTACGGCTTGGCAACACTCTTGACAATTGACATTGAAAACTAGGCAGGCTATTTAGTATTAACGTATAGTGCGTTACGTCACAAGCAAGTTTGATACCAGTTCACAATTTGTCGGTTTCCCATGGATAGGTTATAAAGTCTCGCAAAATAATACGTTAAATTGTAAATGGTTTGTTCGACAGTTTGTAATCTAACGGAATTAATACCCATAGATTATAAACAAACGAAGTTCATAATTTTATAATTATACGGTGACATTTATAAAAGATAGTGGATAAGAAGATTGATCACTACGAATTACTTTTATGAAAAGTTTGGCATTCGTGACATTTCTAATACTCTAACTTCGGTCGGTCCCCTAGAACTTTTAGATCCTTATTAGAAACTGGATCGAATGTCATCAAAAAAAGTTTTTGTGTAAATTGCCCAATTTCTTACTGACTGTTCATTTTTTGTTATGTTGTTTGAATTTCAATGTATAAATGCGCTTCAAAATGTTTTAAAAAGTAAAGAAGAGTGTTCTAAGAATGTTTTCCTCTAGCTACAATGGTTAATGTACCTGCCATTACGACCCATCTGAATATCCACCCTGTATATTATTAAAGTGTATTTTTCTATTTTTTTAAAAGTGTGTTTTTTACGAGCGCCTTTCACAAATAAGCGAGCGACGCCAGTAAAAATGGATGAAAACCGTCACTACCATTGACATGACTCACAATAGTAAAAAAGCTTGAAACAGTATTCGCAAATTCACCAGCGAACCACCACCACCTCAAACACCTAGCCCAGTGACAGCTAACCAAGTGGCTCACCAACTTCTCAGAAACGGCAAACCACCGAAACGCCTTGGCAAAACTCTCAAAATTAATATTTTCTCCACCACTTCGGAATCTGTTTGTGATTCATTCCAACTATCGGACATAATTGTAGCTATTCAAAGGCTGAGCTGCGGTAAGGCTTCCGGAGTGGATGACATATCGGTGGAACAAAAATATCATAGTTATATTTCTAGTAAGACAGTTATGAACCGCTTTCATATAACTTTATTACGGTATATACCTATATCCGTAGGGATATAACTATATCACGGCGTCAACCATATTACTGCGAAAGATACATAATTATCTACTTTGGGTAAACTGTTTATTTAGATAACATACATAACCTCACGCGTTCGTCCCATGTAGGTAGGCAGAAGCTGTAGAACGCTACCTACTATGATCCTTACATACCTTATTTAGATTAAAAAGAACATATTAAATAGTAGATACGATGGTATTTTTAGTTTTAATCATTGTATAGTCAGAAGAACTATACGTGTGAGCAAAATTTACTTCAATTAATGACAGGAAGTGTATGGAAAATAAATGAAAAGATCCGATAGGATTTTTTTATTTTTATTTTGAGGTTTCACTAAGAACATTATTGTCGACCATACATTTACGTCATCGGAATTCGGAAAATAACATAACATAACACAAGTTCATTTATCTATCGCGATTTATTGCAACCGACGTCTTCTCAGTTCATCGGCCACATGTTAAATCAGTCTTCGATTGTTAATTAGATACCTACAAGTTCGACTGATAGCCTGAAACTGTCCCACTGTAGGTAAAACTCATGTAACTTAATCTTCTTGTTTAATTAATCAGTACAATGTTCACTGCATATAAGTGATTTTGGACCATTAAATTCAGGTTAACGTACGAAGTTTTTCTTGAGCTTAACTCAACTGTGTCCGAAATTAATTTACTTCTAAGAAAGTAGGTACATTTCTACAAGTAAAGTTTTGCTAACAATGCTAATACTTCATTGGTCTTTGTTACAACTAGTTTCTTTGTGAAGAGGCCGTGCACGAAATCAACTGATTTTGATCAATTTTGTTCATTAGTTCTGAGAAAGGGAAAAATAATTCATATAAAACTATTTGTGATCTGAAAAGTCGAGTTCTTTGCATGTGGCTGAAAAGGATTTTTCTAATAAGTATTCATGGAACATCACAAATATTCGTTTTCACGCACTTTACACTTTTTATTTTGTTTTCTTTCATTTTACTTTTATTTCTTTTTACTTGTGTGCCTTTTAGTCTGTGCTAAATAAATGTATTTTCTTTCTTTTATTTCTTTTTTTCACTTTTCTACAAGAAACTACTTTTGATTTTGATCTTTTAAAAATATCACCAGCATTGTTATATGGTCTACTTGCATGTGGCTGAACTACTTTTTTCAACTTAGATACAAAATATAGCAGAAAAATAATGTTGAAAAAAACTTTTTTTTTTTAAACCCTGCCAGTATTGTATTTTTTCCTATTATTTAGCGAACTATATCAATAAATTTAATATCCTTAAAATAAAATCAAAATTGTATTCTATTATTATACAATATCTTCATTAAGTAAATCAAAGGCGAAATAAACCATATTTTCGAGAGCGCAAAAGTGATGCAACTATTAACAGGTGCTGTGACTGACACGAATGGTGTAGCACCACGAAAACTATACTTTTATACTTACACAGACTTAATGTTTCAATTATTTCAAGCTTTCTTACAATTAGATAAGTTATTGACGAAAAAGGGGTATTTTCGTGCACGGAGCCTTAATTGGGACTTCTACTTCTTGTCGAGTCGATGACAGAAGTAAAAATATTTTATTACGTTAGATGAGTTGGGCCTAGTAGGTGGCCCCGCCAATCACGGCATCAGTGACGTTTTCTGGGTCATCAGAAGTGCAGGTGTATCGGCACTTTGGATGCTCCAGCATATGGGCATTGAGCACCGCATTCGCTGAGTCAGTTAGGTCAATAATCCTACATTTTGCTACATTGTGCTTGTAGTGGCCTATTAGGGTCCACAGTCAACCGAATTTTTCGTCGATAACTTATCTAATTATAAGAAAGCTTGAAATAATTAAAACAATAAGTCTGTGTAAGAATAAAAGTACAGTTTTCAATATTGTCAGGAAGCGGTAAAAAACAGAATTTCATCATAACTTGTCCACTGAAATCCCAATTGTTTTCAATATTGTGTGAAGATTATGGCAGCAAACATAAAATACTACTGCTCCATACAGAAGTGAGATGGTTATCTCGGCGTAAATCTTTAACAAGGCTATTTGAACTTAGACAGGAGTTACACAAACTGTGCGAAACAGGATTCTCAACTCAACCTGTGCAGCTATAAAAACAAAATACCGCAATAGAGTAGATGCCGAACCTGACAAGCGATTTGCAATTATCTTCAATTAAACCTGACATCAAACAATTGATGAAAAGTTAAAATCTATTTCATACACCCATTAGATGCAACTGTTAATGTCAAGTATTATGATTATTTCAGCCCAGACTCAATTATCAAAGTAGGTACGTACTTGAGTGGCGAGCTTATCCTTTCTATTATTGGCTTGCACAGAATATCAGCAGTTGAGCATGCCACGCTCTGCCGAGTATTATGCTGAGCAATACCCATGACCATTTTTTTAGCTTCTTAAATGATATATCCATTAAAGACAAAATAAACATCTCCTTATTCTTTGTTGAACCGCCCGGGTGGCTAGCGAGCGAGCGACTATATGTTTTAAAGTATTGCATTTACATAGATGCGAGTTTAGTATGATCAGCATCATAATTTCAGCCGAAAGACGTCCACTGCTGGACATAGGCCTCCCCCAAGCACCGCCACTTCGGCCGATTCTGTGCCTCCCGCCCATTATTAATGCAGAATATACATAAAACCAGGTTTTGATGTTTTTTGGGCTCCGTCAAATATTCCATTTTTCAAAAGGGAAAAAAGTTTGAGAACCACTGCTTTAAACAGTCCTACCTAAATAATTTCACATTTTACACCCTTTTGTTTTTTTTTTTGGGTGGGAAATTATCAAATAACTTCTCCCGCTCTGGGTGGAGCAGGAGGGCGTGTCAGACTCTTACTGACTAAAACCCACCCGTGTTCCTTCATTGCCTGTACGTTGCCAGTATCCCTTTCGGACTTTCTTACACCCTGAAAGCTGAAAAGTTGACCAGCACTTATGTGTTAAATGTCTATCTAATGAAACACACAGGGTCATAAAACAAATTAACAACTAAACTAAGGTACAGTCAGTGACATAAGTCATTCATCATTTAGTCATTTTTATTATTGAATATTGAAGAATCCAAACATTATTTGCAATATAACGTAATGCCAGTCATTTTAGTATTCTCTATTCTTCGATAAATTGTTACAAACACGCAATAATTACCCAGTTTTTCTAAAGCTTTGGACTGAGGGGAAATTCCCGTGTTTTTATGATCATTTGCATTCGAATCTCATTCGCGATCTGTCAAAAATTTTTAACAAGTTTGACAGATTCTGACTTGAATGTGAACATTTTGTAAGTACGAGAATTGGTCTTTTGTTGTTAACCGACTTATGTCGCTGAACGTACCGAAGCTACCTTTTCGCTTAGTACCCATAAAAACCTATCGTCTGGAATAAGGCCTATTTACAAGTTTAATAAGGGTTCGTTTACAGCTTTCACGCGGGTGTAAAGTTAAGCAGTTTATCCAGATTTGTTCGGAAAACTTAGTTCGCTAGTTTTCAGTCCGAACATTTGGAATTTATTTCCAATAATGGTGATGGTTTAATTTTTATTGAGATATCGTATCTGAAGGGTGCCCTTTTACACAATTTTTAAACCGACTTAAAAAAAAAATCAGTTATATGTTTGTCTGTATGTTATGATTGATCATCGATATTTTTGTCAATTGCGAACCGATTTTGAAAATTCTTCTTTTTTTTTGGAAGATGTAGCTTTCGTGATGGTCTCATATAAATTTTCTTGGGTATTTTTGAGTTAGCTGTGATAATAAATGTACAAGTTATATCTAATCATACATCTTATCCATCAGCATCATTAGCGTAACATACATCAACAAAAATGTATTCATTTTGTGAATTAATTATAAATCCTATTTGTGCAAATAACATATTGTTTTAATGTTTATTTTTAAGGTCACAAATTCTTGGGCACGCCACTATTGCAGCGATAAGTCCCCTCTTTGAGGAGTGGCTAGAGAGGCGCCACGGCGTCCTCACCTTCCGCCTGACGCAGGTCCTCACCGGACATGGTTGTTTCGGGAGGTTCCTGTTTCGTATCAGGCGGGAGGAAACGCCCGGGTGTCATCACTGCGTGGATCGCCCGGAGGACATGGTTGAGCATACGGTGGAGGTCTGTCCGGCTTGGGCAGAGCATCGCCGTGTCCTCGCGGAGGCGATCGGCGGCGGGGATCTCTCGCGTCCGGCCTTGGTCCAGGCCATGTTACGGAGCGAGAGGGCGTGGGAGGCCGTCACCTCCTTCTGCGAAGCAGTAATGCTCGCGAAGGAGGAGGCAGAACGCGTGAGGGAGAGGCAAATTTCGCGCCCTCACGCCCCTAGCCGCCGCAGGAGACGCCCTGGGCGTCGGGAATCGCAGGCCGATTCCCGGCCACCGTAGGCGCGGATTTGCGGACGGTGAGCAATGGGTAGCTCGCCGTCCGATAAAGACCAGGCCCGGGTCGACGGCGCGTCGTGTTCCACGCGTGCCTCAAAGAGATGTCAGCAAGTGAAGGGGTCCGATAGGACCGATGCCTGCCGGGGTTGCGGGAAAGTCCGAAAGGGATACCGTAGCCCCTGGCAACGTACAGGCAACGGAAGGAACACGGGTGGGTTTTAGTCAGTAAGAATCTGACACGCCCTCCCGCTCTACCCAGAGCGGGAGAAGTTATTTGATAATATCCCACACAAAAAAAAAAAAAAAGGTCACAAATTCTTCTATATTTCATTTCATAAATTACCATAAATTACCGGTCATCCTGTATAATTACTTAACAGAGACAGGCTTCATCAAACAGGTACACATAATCACATTGTAATAAGCTTAAATAAATTCACCTGCCAATGTGATTGCCTGGGTGTAAAATTAATTGCAATATCCAATTTGTATTATGTATTGATCACTGAATAGATAAAATACATGCAATATACACAATAACCAATCGAGCTCATACACAATATCGTACAATGCAAACATACATGACGTATGTATAATTAATGATGAAGTAAAACGCTTCGTAGGCTATAATTCAATTCTCTCACCAATAATGTTTCCTCAAAGATATCCTACTATCAATATTATAAATGTGAAAGTTTGTATGTTTGTGTGTTTGGAGGTTTTTACTCAATCACGCAATAAGGGCTGAACGGATGATACCGTGGCTCCTGGCAACGTTCAGGCAACTGAAGGAACACGGGTGGGTTTTAGTCAGTAAGAGTCTGACACGCCCTGCCGCTCCGCCCACGAGAAGTTATTAGATAATTTCCCATCCAAAAAAAAAGGGCTGAACAGATTTGGATGAAATTTGGCACACATACTTTTTATCCCGGTAGTACGTTCACGTGGGATATATCCGACCTCCACGCGAGCGAAGCCGTGAGCGAAAACTAGTAATTTATAACACCTATATTATATTATGTCTACTATACCACTATAACTGTATTTCTAACTGAGTTATTACTGACTGTTTTTCTACTGTCTGTATACCGGATTTTACAATATCGATTAAGCCGCTCTTCGAGCCTTAAAAGGCTTTAACAGTAGGTATACAGTTAGAAATCCAGTACAACGCTTCGCAATAATATTATTTTTGTTTTGATTTATAAGCCCAAAGATTACTACTATCCTATTTCAGAATGTCTGAGTAGCTACCACCTACTCACTGGATAAATTCGAAAATAGAACAGAATTTGTTTGACATTGGTGCCGATTCTGCCGGAGCTATTTCCATCATTTTGTATTCTGAAAGTGGGCAACATCGCAAATAGCTGTCAAATATTTCGCTGTTCTGATTAATTTGGCAATATTAAATGCAATAATTGATATCGTAACACTGAATATTTCGTTTTAGATGTAAATAAAGTAATTGGAAACTTTCCAAGTGCTCTTTTTACACCTAAAACGGTAACAACATCAAATACATTGTTATAAATGCAATTCGTTAATCATATTTTAGTTCACTATAGAGCGATATTTCATATTTCCATACAGTTATAATAACAAATTAATAAAAACAGGTAAATATTTTAATGGTATTTGCGACATTGCCAACTTTTAGAATGTACTTTCTTTAACAAGAAAGCGATGGACAAAAATTAAATAAGAGCTGTCAATTTTTGTTGTACCAAAGGCTCCATTCAGATATAGGTAGTTGGCATTTCAGAACGCATCGGCTAAAAATACGGCAAAGAGCAAGGCATAAACGATGAAATTAGTAAGTACAGTACAACAAACAAATTTAACATCTCTAAAGCTACGGTATCCTAGAAGAGCGGTGGCCGCACATAACGGCCGCAGTGGCGGCTGTCATGAAGATGATGGCAGCGGCAAAGATTTAAATCGTTAGATTCACCCTACCGTGTCAAAAGATAGTCACGTTTTAGTGTCATTTTGACACCTCTGACACACAATAACGCAGTGACTTGACTTGATTATCATGGAAACGCCATTGAATAATATATGAGCTCTCTTCTCAGTGTGGACACTTTTCAAAAATTCTAAATTCTTTAGTCATTTATTCAAGCTGGGCTGAGAATTAGCACTTTTCGAACGTTAAAATTACATAAGAAAGTCCCCCCAAAACTCCCACCCTTCACCACTTCCTAGTGCTTTAGCTGAGAAGAAGAAGTGGCGCAACAAACTCCCCAGCAGCACAGCTGTCTGTTCAGTTAGAAAAAATTGATTCTATATAATAGTATGCAAAATAATTTACAGTACGCAACACAAAACATAATTTAAATTATAAATCAATAGCCATATGACAGCTAGCACACGCCAATATACCAACCAAAAACATCGAGAACTATATATATATTCAGCGTGACTAAGTAAGGATAGAGCAAATCTAGCGATTTAAATCTTTGGACAGCGGGGTTTGACTTTACGGTGTCTAAAACGCTCTCTAGGAAAACACACTAACTTACTTATAAATGACGTTTCAGTGACGTCATTCGCCCGTAAATTGCGTACACTATGTGGCCTCTTCTAAGAAACCGCAGGTTAACTTGTTCTTATCTGTCACCGTCCTTTTCTCGAGCTGAATGTCAGTAAGAGATGCCAATTCTCTCATTTTAGTTCAGTTTGTAAACAAGATAATCAGAGGTGGTAAAACAGGACCTAAGCCCATTATCGTTTCCATCGTAATATGGAAATACAAATAGGCAAATGCCTTATAATTTTATGTAACTGCAAATATTAGCACGTGGGAAACGTGACAGATTTCGTGAATGGCACGCTGCTAGGGTATCGTGACACATTCTTTCGTTACATATACACATATGAGTCTCTTACATGAAAAAAAACCGTCAAAAGAGAATAAACGCCGCCAAATATGATAAAACTAATTCTCGAATGAGAACTGAATGGGACTTTCTGCTTGTTTTGGTACGTTTTCGTTTGATCGAATGTAGGAAGTATTGTATGAAACCTGAAACCATCAGCAGTGATAAGACCCTATGTCACTTGAAACCGATAGTGTTTCATTATATTAGATGGCAACCAAGATTTAAGCAGGTGCAAAAATGGCTTTTTGTTTTAAGAATTAATGTGATCGTCATCAAACCGATTCAATATTGCAAATAACAAATATTGTACACAGCGAAATTGTGTCGTCGCTCGAGCAATAAGGGTCAAAGAGGTGGCAGGCAGTGTTACATGCGTTTCTAATGGGAGAACGTGCGGTCGTGGGATTGGCTCACTGGGTGATGGGGCCCGCTAGACATGGCGGGGTGATACTAGTCGGGGGTGCGGCGAATGTACAAGTATCTCCCGGGCCCCTGACTCATGATGCTAGAAGGAACAGTGGGGTTTTAGTCGGTAGTAGTCTGATATAACCCTCTATCCCAAACGGAGGGTTTCCATGAAGATTTGACCACGGAATAAAAAAAAAATAATATGATCGAAACAAAAAGGCCTAATACCGATCACTAAAAGTAAGTAGGTCTGCAATGTGTAGCTACTTCTTAGTACACAAGAAGACTTACAAAACATTTCTTTTTCCTTTATTTTGTCGTGAACTTTGTTTGTGACCAAACTGGTCACAAACAAAGTCACTAAGTATTAACTTCGGTGACTCGTTAGAGTTCTATTCTCAACGTAGTTTTTGTTTCTTCTCAGAACTTCGAGCATTAAAGGCAGAGGCACCATTTATATATGCCTTGAATACCAACTTATACGCCCACCATTATGGGAGCATCTTTTACGATTCTACTCAAAAGTAACGTGTTGTACAAACTCTAATCACAAATGAGAAGCCAGAAAGACACTGCACTAGTATTTCATTCAATAGTGGTTCGTAACGACAAAACCAATCACAAACTATACTCCATTTGAAATAAGATTACACATTTAAATAAACCTTTTTTACAGTCCGTTCAACCGATTTTGACTTCTATTGCGTTGGTGACATGACAAATGGCAGCTGCAGTAAACAGTTGGTATTATAACCACTTTTTTACTTTTAATCCTTATGCCTACGGTTAAGTCAGTTGGAATCGGTTAAACGGACTGTGAAAAAGGTTTGTTTAAATGTCTAATCTTATTTCAAATGAAGTAGTTAATAACGCATTAGTAAGTCTAACCAACGTCGTGGACGATCGGAATAAATGCTCACCCCCTTTTCCATATATAGTGAATTTTGCGAAAACCAAACCATCCAGTCAACAGGGTACTGAAGATAATTTGGAAAAAATACATAAGTATTTTAATTTAATTGAAATGAATCAGTAAATTTATTTGAATGCATGATTTAAATTAAATTCAATAATTTTAAGTAAAATCAAACAATATTTAAAAAAAA
This sequence comes from Xanthia icteritia, assembly GCA_949128155.2. Lineage (NCBI taxonomy): Eukaryota > Metazoa > Arthropoda > Insecta > Lepidoptera > Noctuidae > Xanthia > Xanthia icteritia. Next base: position 4,325,209 of record OX421937.2, read on the forward strand.
AAAATTTGTTGTATTTATTTTTATTTAATGTCATTTATAATTTTAAATTTTATTTGATTATGTGAAAAGAATAAAGATTTTTTATTATTATTACAGTATTAATGTATATTAAAAATTATATTTAAAATCCACGCGGGTGAAGTGAGTGAACAGCAGAAGAAATTCAAGAAAATCATTATAAAAGTAAATAGGTAAGCTTCTGTAGTTTCTGCCTACCCCCTGGGAAAAAAGGCTGAGGTTTAGGTTATAAACCTATTATTTTTTTTGCGTATTATCTGCTTCCAATATACCCAATTAATTTCGGTGTTCCTAATTGATACCTATTGAACGGAGCGGTGACGTGTCCCCCGAAGTCCCAAGAGAAAAATTCATTAATCCGATTATCGAACAACTTTTTTGTAGGCAGAAGACCATGCCAGTACCGTAATTGCGTAATACACGATCAATCCATTGCTCCAAAAGTCCGAAAAAAAAATCTGCTCAACGACATAAATAACGCAATGAATGTTGTTGAACTTTAAAATGAAACAGATTAGTCTTAATTTTTTACCGAAAATGTGTAACGTAATTAGATAGCCGATCTTACCAATGCCGTTTATAAATTACGAGAGCAACCGAACATAGTGGTTACCGCTTGGTGTGCCTTTAAACATCTACAAGACTAAAGCATCAATAATGTATCACCGGCAACATAACTAATGGTCGCTTCTAGTTTGAACCAAGCCTCATGTATTTGCAAGTAGCAGAGTAAAGCCTATCGTCCACGACGCTACTCAAAAGAAACGTGTGACAAACTTAAATCACTAATGAGTAGCCAGAATGTCACAGCACTAATATTTCAGTGGCGGTCCGTAAATGACGGAACCAATCACAAACTAGTTAACGCGTAAGTCGCGTCACGATACTTTGCAATGGAGTCGTAAACGATAGCCCTAATACTAAGGAAACATGTACACAATGGGTTTATAAATACTTAATAACTATTGTTCTATCCCCGTTAGAACCTACATTATTACACAAATAACCCTGTATTTAATAGAACTAATTTAATATTTACAACAAAAAGAACAACCGACTTCCAAAAAAAATACTACAAAGTGAAAAATAATTTTAATTTCGGAGGCCGGTATCTTTGGCATAGAATTTTGGTTTTTTGCCGTCGACTTCCGAAATTAAAGTTATTTTTCACTTTTTAGCTGTAGTTCTACACCTCACACTTGAATTCGGTTAAAAACTACACAAAGAAAAACACGTTTCCTAACAACTACCTAAACCAAACATGGTAAATATCTAAAATCTTACCCGACGATACCCTAACATTTGTCAAATAACAAAAAAAAACGTACAAGCGACGCTTCAGCCCATTGACTTTTCCCAAAGACTTGGACAACCATTAAGGGCCATGTATAGCCAAACAGTGATTAATGTGAAGCCTTCATGCCAAGCCGTGAATGTGATGTTCCTCCCGAACATAGGAATGACTTGCATGATGGTAGATTCATGAAAGCTATTAGTCAACAAAAGTCATAGATAATAAAACTCTAAACCTAACTTTAGGTACACACCGTACTCACGCAACTACTAAAATTGGGATTACGGCTAAATATAGTTAGATCGTATCGAAGTTACTTTACGAGAATCAGTTCTGTTGTGGCAAAATACAGGGTTCAACGAAAATAATTCACTTCGGTTGAAAATCGTGATAATAATATGTAGAAACAATCACGAGCTTTTTCTAAAGTATTCATAGATTTTTTATGGTGTTACGAACATAGTATTATTAAATCCATAGTTTTATGAAAAAGGTTTTTTCTCAAAGTTGTTTCTCGAGAAAAATGTTTTCGAATATTACGTAACTGTGAGGTACATACTCGTAAGCACGTAACAGTACGTGTGGTAGACATTGGCTTTTATGTTATCACGATTCAATTTGGTTCAGTTCATGTAAAAGTGAACCGGTTTTTGTTGCCATTACCTAAGCATTCTTATAGCCAGCTAGCATAACAAGCTATATTATGCTATCAGCTAAGCTTATGTTGTATAAGTATTAGTAGGTAGTATATTATAGTAGAAGTATTGTGGCGGCATCTACATCGCCACATTATGAACTATGGCATCAAAAGACCTGACGTCACACAAATCCTGCATCGCACAATTACAGTTTACCGCGCGATCGACATATATACAAGATCCCGACTTCAACCGTTGGGCAGTTGCCCGCCTGACCCGATTCCCGTCTGGTCGGAGGACCCTCCCTTTTTGTTAGAGGATGAGTGATCTTTCCCTCTTCCTCATGCCTCTAAAGTATTAATAATTATGGTGGAAGCAAAATATTCATATTTCTTGTAGCACAAAAATCAAACAAAATAATATAATCCGTCGGTTTTGTCGTCACCAACTAGAAATAAGTAACACTACTATTATAATAATACCAGCCTATTACTATCCCACTACTGGGCAAGGGCCTCTTCTCATGCAAAGAAGGCACGAGCATAGATCACCACGCTTGCTCAAGACGGGTTGCCGATTTCAGACGAAATATATTAACTATAAGTCAAGCTATCTAATTAAATCGATTACGACTAATCTGTTTCTTTCTCGTTGTTCAACAACATTCATTGCGTTATTTGCGTTGTGGAGCAGATTTTTTTTCGAACTTATTAAGCAATGGTTTAGCAATCTGTTTCAAAACGATTCAGATTCTGATTGATCGTGTATTACACAATTAGGATATAGGTTTCCTCACGATGATTTTCCTTCACCGATGACAGCAATGTCCAATAGTTAAACTCAGAAACTATATATGAATTGAAAAGGTCACATTTGTACTCGCCCGAATGTAAACCCACTACCTCATACATGAGAGGCCAGGTCTTCCACCAAGGGCACCACTGGGCCATCACGAGACTTGACAACACTACTAAGTAAGCATAATTATTTGGGACTAAACAAATTTTTAGAACTAAGAACCAAAATAGTTAGCAAACAACGCGTTTATAAAAAAGTTACATACATTTTCTTTATTTATTTTGTCCTCGCCAAGGATACAGAATAAATATTTGAGTCTAAATTTTACCGTTACCATTAAACCTAACAACATGCTTGTGATAAAATATAGCCCAAATAAAGCTCGCTTTCTTTAATCATAATCAGCCTGTAATGTTCCCTCTGCTAAGACACAGGCCTCTTCTTGATGAGAGGAAGCGGGCCATAATCCACTACGCGGGCCTAGTGCGGGTTGGTAGATGTCACAAGTCTTCCATTTTTTGGTTCTAGGATATGCCGGTTTCCTCATGATGTTTTCCTTCAGCGTTTTGAGAGCAGTGGTGATGAAATAATTTACACAAAAGAAAAGCCTGGGTTCGAACCTACAACCTAGAACTCTTAAGTCACGGCCGTTACCACTGGGCTACCACTGCTCTATTATTTATTTATTTATCATAAGCACACCAACAGTACAGTCACTTACAATTCAAATGAAATAACATATAAAATTAGCATTTCAATAACCATGCAAATGACAGGTATGCATGACATTCACATAATATGAAATTTAGAGACAAAGGAGAACAATATAAAGTATGTCTAGTAGACATAAATCTACAACACTGCAAAAACAAACCAGTTTGAGCTAGATAGACGGGCACTCATCACATTGTTTAAATAGCGAGCGTATGTATAAAGCGAAAGTCATTGAGAAAATATCAATAGGGTAATCCGTCAAGTTGGACCTTTCATTATATTGCCTTGCCATACGTGTTAGGGGGCTGTTAAATGTAGTATTCAAGGTTGATGTAGGTAATTCAAAAATACGATGATGACGCTCACTACTTTGGCTAGGCCTAAAGTTCAAATATTTTATTAATTGTGCATCAATGGAACCGTTTATAATTTTATAAAGTATTAGTAAGTCCGAATGGTTACGCCTTTCATTCAAGCTAATCAAATTAAAGTGCCTTAACCTGTCATTATAATCAGGTAAAGATTTTCGAATCCCATTCTTCACACAAAATTAACAATACGGGCCTGAACAGATTCAACATTATTAGTATAAGTTTAGTAAGTAGTTTAGTAAGTAATAGGGAGACCAAATAGTGGAACAATATTCCATGGAGCTCCTTACTAGTGCATTGTAAAGTAAAATAATGCTACTACTATTAAGAAAAGGTTTAGACATACAGATTACAAAGCCAAGCATTATTTTAGCCTTAGTCACTATGCTATCTATGTGATCGCGGAAAGATAGAGATGTATCAAAGAGGGTACTCTCTTGGTCACGGATGACCGACACTCTGCTCAGCACCGATCCATCAATATGATAATCAATTTTAATGTGATTCACTTTATTCGTGAATGTAATAGTCTGGCACTTTTTAATATTGAGCGTCATTCTGTTGTTCAAACACCATTGTTGAAGGACATCAAGATCTCTCTGAAGCCTCGCACAATCACTCAGGTCCGATATCCTACAGTGTATTTTTAAATCATCAGCGTAGGCTAAACAATTGCAATTTATTAAATCTTAAAAATCATTCAGAAATACCAAAAACAGCAAAAGACCCAGTGTAGAGCCCTGTGGAACACCAGAACCAGGAGAAAAAGGTACAGATTCATAACCCGCCAAGGCAACTATCTGAGAACGATTAACTAAATAACTCTCAAACCACCGCAACAGAGAGCCATGAATACCAGCGCAATTCAATTTCATAGAAAGAATTGAGTGATGAACGCGATCGAAGGCTTTTGCAAAATCTGTGTAAACAGCGTCAACCTGACCCCTAGCTTCAAAGGTGTTACTAATGAAAGTAGTGAAAATAAGCAAGTTAGATATAGTAGAACGATTAGCCGCAAAACCATGTTGCTTCAAACTAACTATATGACGGAGGTGAGAATAAACTACATTGTATATGAGACCCTCCATCATCTTTGCAAATTGTGATATAATAGAGATTGGCCTATAGTTAGTGACGTCATTCATACTACCGGATTTATGTATGGGGATAATGTGTGAAATTTTCCATAAATCAGGAAATGTTCCTTCCTTAAGGGATTTATTGTATATTATCAGCAGTGGTATAACAAGAGCATCAATGCAGAGACGAATAAAAATAGGAGGAAGTCCTTCCGGACCAGCTCCTTTGTTAAGATCTAACTTTTTGATGCTATTTCTAACGTCATTCTCAGTAATTCCAACGTAAGACATACTGTAATTAGACGAGGAGTAACCTGGAGACAAGTCACCAGGCTGTTGATTAACACCGTACACAGATGCAAAATAGTCTGCAAATAGATCAGTCACACCACTACCACCCTCACCAATACGATCGCCCCATGAAACCTGGTCAGGGACACCTCTGAAATATTTTCCAGAACTAGTTTAACGCCAAAAAGCTTTTATATTTGTTTTTAATTCACTCTCAATTCTTTCTATATATTATTAACAGTTATCCATAGCTCTCCCAACTCGCATCCGTAAGGAAGCAAAAGTATGTTTCCTGTAAGAAAAATACAAATCGTTTTTGTTTCGTTGACAATGACATTTGAACAGTATTATCTCGCTCACGTATACTGAAAACAATATCTATCGTTCCATGTGGAATGTTTGAACTCACTCTTCTCAGTTTCTCGCGACCTAACTACGGTGAGGGCAAATCTAACGATTTCAATCTTTTTCCTGTTATTACAGGAAAAAAAAATAATGGCCGGGTGGTTGATGTATAAAGTGCCTAAAACACAATGCTTCACAATAAATTTCAAAGATCCTTTCAAAGCACATACGTGCCCATATCCAAACCATATAGGTACGTCTGTACCTATATGGTTTGGGCAGTAACAAAAGTTTGGGATATAAATCGTAACTGGCCTAAATAGTATTAGGAACAAAAAATAAGAGATGTAACATTGTAATAACATAAACTTTTAACGATTGCAAGAGCCTCAAAAGCTGTGTATCGAATCACTTTGTGAGAATTTTCACAATTTTACGAACCATAAAAATAACAGCGCTAACTAATTTTCATTGCCGACTGTAATTGCTAGCTTCTGTAAAAGGTTTTTATTATTATTTTGCAGTAAAAAAGATAAACATTATTCAGAGCTTACTTTCCGTTCCTGACGTACTAAATCAACTAAAATGTAGGTCGCAAAGTACAGTATTAATTTCATGATTTAAGCAAAAATATACGCATTCAGTAAAAAAAAACGTATGTATGTATCTCTGAAATATGATGGGACAACATAGACTTAGAATATCAGGTATAGTCAGATATATTTGCCTGACTTAGCTGAGCTGGACTCCAATTTGGCTCACCTTGACCCCGCGTCCTATTACTAATCTGTGGTCCTATTCGCAAAAGTGATCGTCGCGTCCAAATGTCACTTTTTGTTCGAAAAACCTGAAAGCGCCCTCTGTCGGCGCGACCACGTTCAGATTCACCGAACAAAAAGTGACATATTACAACAGGGTCCGAGAGGGACAGAGTGGACTGTCCTTTAATTATAATTCATTGCTGTCAGTTACATGTGTCACCGTATTGGGTTGCTTACTAACACGTTGTTGTTAGGACATTTTTACTAACCTTTTTTGGGTCTTAGCTCGAAATAAAGTTTTTGATTGATTGATTGATTGATTAACGCGACGATCGCTTTTGAATAAGACGTGGCCTGAGACGCCCATTGCACTGTTTGTTCTTTTTAATTGGATCCGCCATGCCTGTGACTTACTTGTTTTTAACCGACTTCCAAAAAGGAGGAGGTTCTATGTTGTAGCATTTTTTTTTTATTTATGTCCCCCGATTTCTCCGTCAATTGTGGACCGATTTAAAAAACAAATTGTTTTTGTTTGAACGGGTATGCTCTCGAGGTGGTTCCATATAAATTTTATTTACTTTGCTTGGATAGTTTTTGAGTTAGCATCAATAATATGTAATTTTCCCACTTTGTCTATATGGATGATATGATAAGTTCCTGCCACTGTTATTTACATAGCAAGTAGTGGTATTCGAATTTGTGTGGGGTAGGTACCACAACTAAAAAGAGAAAAATAAAAACATTTTTCAAAAAAAAAACTTTTATCTAAAAAAAAAGAAAAAAAGAAAATACGTTTATTTGCGGTAATCATGTCGTAAAAAAAAGAACACAAAATAAAAAAATAAACAAGTTTAGGGAAAATATGCGTCACATCCACGCAAAACGGCCATCGCTCAGCATAATACTGCGACCCTATGCGAGACAGAGCCCCAGCGCTGGTTTTCAGCAACAGCCAGCGTTGACGTTATTTTGTTTTTTTATAATGTCACCTTGTATTTTCTTTATATACTACATTGAGCTTTTGAGTGTTGTGCTGTGTCCTTTGTGTGCACTAAATGGTTTAAATCTATCTATTTAAGCCCTTAGGGTCTTCGCACACGGATGCCTCGCGAAGCCACTTTTTAACCGACTTCAAAAGGAGGTTCTCAATTCGACGGCTTTTTTTGTGTTTTTATTCCTCGTCCAATTATATAATAAAATACTAAATTTATATAAAAATCGTTTACAGATACAATCATAAAAATAGTTAAACGATGATAACTGCAAAAGTTAATAACTGTGGCGCAGCTATCAACGCCCGGCTCCTAGGGAGAGGGTAGTTCGTTCCATATAAGAAGAATATATTTTAAATTATAATATAGGTAGTTAAAGTAGTTAAAAGTAAAACGGAAAAAATCAAAATAATAAAACACAAAGAATAAAATTATGGGATAAGTAATCTGTGGTGTAAGTGTGACTGTGTGTAGGAGGGTGTGTGTGTGTGCGAGGGTGTGTTTGTATGTGTGTTAGCGTGCGTGAATGTGAATGTTCACACAAAATGTGAGTGAATGAACACTTCCACAAGTTTTTCAGTTGCATCATATGTAAACGATTTTAGCCAAGTATCGAGCCTTTTCTTGCATTTATTTTTGGTAAAAGAATAGATGTTGATCGTTTTGTTGATTCTATTGTATAATTTTGAGCTTATGTAGGTACAATGACGACGTGCTGCTACTTTTGTACAAGGTTTTATATCGCATACTCGATCTGAACGGCGGCGTCTATTGCTATTATGAATTGAATTAATGATTCATTTTTTGTTTGGTAGGTCATACTTCAGAGGTCCCATATACATTTTATTAACTTTGCTTGGGTTTGCGTGAGGTACACACTATTATTACTATAAGATTATTTTCAGTTTTTATTTTGTTATTATGTGTTTCACGACCTGTGTCCAAATAAATATTATTCTTTCTTTCTTTCAGTTTTTAAGTTAACTTCAATAAAACGTATTTTTTCTACTTAGTCTATATGGATGATGTTATAGTTCCTGTCACTGTTATTTACATAGAGCAGGTAATGGTGTGGGGTAGGCACCACAACCAAAAAGTGAAAAAAAAAAAAGTTTTAAAATTCCCTACCTACACTTTGCGGCGGGCAGTGGCACTCACTAAATGTGATTAATGAAAAGTGCCCGCCGCTAGCCGCTAGTGGCAGTCGAGTGGACCGTGTGTTACACTTAGCATTACCATAATGTAAAGTGTTTATTTAGTCCTACTAAGAGAGCCGAAGAGACTAAAGTGGCTTCGTTGGTTGCCTAATAGTCATTGGGCTTTTTGCACTGGTACCTATTTTCATTAAATATGGCTGAGATGTATACAACGGCAAGAATTCATTGAACTATTTCTACAATTGTTCCATCATAATCAGGGTTAGCATAAAACAAACACGTATTTTAAACAATGTTTAAAATCACAGTATAAAACAAGTTTTAAATAATGTTTTAAACATTAAGACAAAAACGAATGAATAGAAATAAATGAAAGGGTACAATTTTTAGGACTTGAAATAGCTCGAAAAAAAAAAGGCACCTATAGTTTTCTCACAACTCTTTTGGGGATTCCCCTTATTTGAATATAGTCTATCGTACGTATACTTTGTCGCTTGTCAAAAAGAGGTAATTCCCCACAGTCATTTTGGGGACTTCCCCATATTTAAATATACTTTTAGCTAAAGTGGGTATATCGAAAATCTGAATTCGCAATTTTGAACGTTCAGAGTACTGGGTGGTTAAGTATCTGTGTCATACTTAGATTGATTTAAAAAAAAACTATGTTCACGGTTAGTACTAACTACTATAACTAGTATTACGTTGTTGTGATTATTGTGTTATTCTGATCGTTTCTTGTAAATGGTTCGGTAAATTTTGAAATAGTCTAGAAATGAATAATATTAAGCCTGATCGACTTGTGTTGATAATAAATTAGATGTATCTCTCAAAAAAGAAAAAAAACTCTTTTTTTAAACATTTTGAACTGTTTGTTTAATTTATTTATTTATTTTATTATTTATGTACACACAGAAAAATAGATACAGATAAGACATAATCATAATTATGAGTACAAAGGTACTGCTTATTTCTTAAGAAATTATATAATAAATATTAGATATTTTTTTTCCATTCCTGATCATAATATTATATCAATTTGTATCCACAAAACATATTACGTAGGGTATTTAATTTTAGATACAAATTGATACAATATTTTGGAACACAAATTGTAAACAATCAAATGATTTTTTGCAGATATTATAGGTATACTTTTTTTTAGGCTGACTGCTGTACCTACGTTCAACAGCACGACAGCAGTGCTTAAGGGCGTTTGTCTACCGCAGCCGTCACCGGGACGTCGGTGACGTCATTATTCTAACCGAACGTGAAGTCCTGATCACGGCGATCGTTTGTCCACTGCGACTGAACTCGACGGTTCAATAGGTATGTTATAAATATGATGGAAAAAGCTGGACGAACGGCGCCGGTGTGACGGCTGTCGACAAGATCAAACGTGTTTTGTATCGTCGGCACATTGGCCCGTCACAATCTCGGGCCCAGTTCTAGCGGTTACACCGAACTACTCGAAACTTCGGCGGGATGACGGGACACGCGGCCGTAGTAAATGTATGTATCGCTACTTCAGCGTCAACATCTCGTTCTCGGTGACATCCCAGTAACGGTTGCGGTGGACAAGCGCAGTAATACTTGAACTACGAAAATCGCCCTTTTTGCAACGATACACAGCCGAAGTGAATGTCAAATTGTTACTACGTGCTGTTGACTGTTTAACAGGATCAGCCCATTTTTTATAAAGCGTGTTCGAGGTAGATAACAATTCGTGTGTATATAATATAATTTATTTCAACGAAATCTGCCCTCATATTTCTTGGCTTTTTGACACCTGAGGTATTACGCGTCAGTTTCAAGTATACTACGGATTCTTAATAAAAAGTAAATGCTTAGACTTTCACATTATGAAACTCCCATATTTTATAAATTAGACCTTTACCGTAACGCATTTAGCTTACTTGGTTCAATTTAATTTTAAGTATATACCCAATTGCCCACTTCGGTTTAAAGTACACTCATTTACCTCTTTTTTTAAACCAGCTCTTATTTTATTATACCCAAACGGACCTTTTTCCACGCTTTTATAGACTCACTCTTTATTTTTTTCATGTAAATAACGTTACCTACATTATTTATATGAAAAACAAACAAGTGAAACATATTTTATACGCTCTTAAATTCGACTTTGATAAAAGCTAGTCAATAATAAAATACTATCCTGAAAGTCTGACAACCGGTCTTCCACAGTAACTGGGCCGGTCAGGTAGTCGCGCCATGTTAAATACTGGTTCACTTGCATCAGTTAGACTAGAAGCTGACCCTAACATAGTTGGAAAATCGCTAGGCTAGTGATAAATCAATAAATAAGTAACAAGAATACACACACTACTATGTATTATTCCTTCCTCGTTGATTCACTTTTACACTCACGGTACTCAATGGTCATCTCTGAAGGCAATACAATATCAGTAGAGTACGAGTACACAGTGAGGTAAAAGACAGCCAGTGGGTTGAAAGTACGTCAAATATTGACAGTAAAAAACACAAGGGCAAACCGTTTTTTTACCTGTTTTTAAAGGTTTTGAAAACTTGCTTGTCTTAGCTTGGAACCTAAACCAACAATTATGCCTAAATAACATCGTTTAATTTTAGGACCTCAGTCGATACGTAAAACAATACGATGAAAAACCTTTTTTATAAAAATACAACCGACTTAAAAAAACACTTTATAAAATTCATATGGCACCGCGAGAGCTTCTTATACCAAATAAAAAAAGAATCACGTAAATCGGCTCAGAAACTACGGGGAAATCTGTAAATAAAATGTATAACCTCCTCTTTTTTTAAAAGATCGGTTAGCTATTTAGTAACCGTTACTCCTAGACAAATCTATCTTCTATCTTAGTCATCATTAATAAAGGTACTTTCATTCCCCTATATGTCTATTTTTCCACCCTGAAGATAACCAAAGACTAAGTGCTGCGACACGCCCCGAACAGCTCACCGACCACCATTTATATTCTTTAACCTTGCCTTGTACTCAGGCTTTCGGTTTTTGCCAATAACGGGCTAAGTACCTATTGCCTTTTTATAAACCAAACCTACACTTACGTGACTTTAATCTTGATTCATTTTAACCTTTTTTATTTATAGTATAGTGACCTATTAGTACCTAAGTACCTAGGTACTAAGGTACCAAAGAGATCTGCAATACTAGAAGCAGAGCAAGTTATTTGCCACCCCAGAGACAAACCTGAACCGTTATTTGCCTAACTACGCCTGATTTAGGTACCCGTCATAGTAATCATTATCATTTATTTGCAATAAGTATTGGTACAGTGTTGGTCTTATTGTCAGTAGTAAGTTCTTTATACATAGTCAGATATTTGACATGCAAAACATTATAATGTATATAATCATCAACATCATCACCAATTCAGCCGAAAGACGTCACCGCTGGGCACAGGCCTCCCCCAAGCACTGCCACTTCGACCGGTTCTGTGCTTCCAGCATCCAGAAGATTCCTGCGGCTTTCACAGTATCACCGGTCCACCAAAAGGAGCTACGTCTGCCAACAAACTGCTTTGTAGTTTGGCAGAAGTAATAATTCAATTCATTTGTTATATTAGACAACTTTGATCCATAATGGTTAGTAACAACAGAAACTTATAACTATGTTAGTATGCACAATATCAAAATACAAGAATAACGACACAATATTATAATAACTATAAAATAACAATAATTGAGTCATTTCATTTTACCGTGCCAACAACAATGCTCACCCAAAGCGAGTGTATCGGACACTGATAATATTTACTAGCAATTATCTTCAGAATGTCATTGCTACCGCCGCGTACTCTGCCCAGCAGCGACGCCACTCGTTTGCGTCTTAATGCATAAAAGTCGTCTGTACGCGCTTCGGCAAACATCGTGGACGCACTGCAGAACCGCGGCAACCGCAACAACATCCTGAAGATATTATTATAGTGTAATAATGATTTGGAATAAATATTTCTGTGAATAAACACTTTTTTTTTTTTTTTTTTTCTCCTTATGGGAGGCTTTCCAATGCTACGTCTTCCGGTACGCGGTTTATTCATGTATATAATACTAGAGTATAATATTTATGTCAAAAGCATGCTTTAAAAGTTTATATTATCAATTAATTTTACATTCATTATTAATTATTATTGTAACATTAATTTAAAACAGATTATTTCAGATTATATCAAACCGAAACAAAGATAAACTATTTCAAACTCAACTCAACTCAAACACAGAACATTTATTTCAAATAAACCATTTACAGGCACTTTTGAATTGTCAAGAAGTCGGTCAGTCAGAAATATGAAGCTAGTTGCCCTTTCCAAAGCGCAGAATGGAGAAGAACGGGCAAGAAAGTCGTTTGATTGTAGTACCATAGGTACGGCGGTAATAATTTGCGGATGGACTCCTACATAAAGAGCTATGAACATTTACTAGGCATTGATAAATTAATATTTCAAACTCGCTCCAACACTCAACTAACAGCTCTACCGTACACTTCAACTAAGTTTCCACATAAATGATAAATGATTTTATTTCTGTAAGTAGGCTTGTACAAGTAAAGTACCTGGGTGACCGAGCTCTGCTCTGGTGAAAACAGAGAATGCTTATTTAATAGTATAGGAAAGTTCATACTAATTCCAAGCTGCCATGTCATTATTCTAAGGTAGCCATCTTGTTCAAAACTTTGGGCGACCGAAGTCTGCTCGGATAAAAATATAGAAAACGAATTTTCCCAGATATGAGGCCTGACTAGATCGATTTTTCGCCCCCGTAACCCCCTATACCTATTCCAACTTTCATCAAAATCGTTAGGGCCGTTTTCGAGAACGTGATTACAAATATACATAAATAAACATACACATATTTAAATGTATATACAAATATTGCTCATTTAATAGTGAGGATAGATAGAATAAATGATTTTGATTTGATTTGAACGCAATATATGTATGTTGTTGAACTGTTAAAATGGAACAATTGCCTTTGTAAGTCAATCAATCTGCCTAGCCTTTTCTCAACTATGTTGGGGACGGCTTCCAGCTTAACCCGGAGCAAATAAATACCGGTATTTTACATTGTAATTGTGTGTTTCGCAATTATCCCGCCGGTTAACTGAACTGGCGGATAATACAAGGCGTTTTTTTTTAAGACTATTTGATAGAAAATTGTCTTAGATCCAGTCACTGTGAAACTAGCGTTTTATTTTTAATCTATTTGATAGAAAATTGTCTCAGGTCCAGTCACTGTGAAACAACATAAAATTTGCAACACAACTTGTGATAAAAACAAGATGTTTTAATTATCAAGATTCCCGCAAGGCTGGGTTTTAATCATTGGAATGTAATGGTTCATTTTCTATTTGAAAAAACGCGAGAATATATTTTTTTGGAAGTTATGCTTTGAGACTTCTATGTTAGCACAGCCGCTTTTGTTTTGTTTTTTTTATCGTCTCCGCAAGCCCTTTATCGCCATAGTGCGATATATATCAAATTTATACAGGGTGGATTTTTGAGATGGGGCGTTGAGGACAGCTGCTTTAATCGTTGTCGCTACAATTACAAGTTTTTTTCCTACGTTAAGGATAGAAAAAGTTTTTTGAGATTTTTAACTTTTCTAGTTTTTCTCAATAACGAATTGTCTTAACACATGGCCCCCGTAATTTATAGGACAAAACAAAGGATTTTTCTCAACGGTATTTATTTCACACGGTTTTATTTGCATTTTATGCCCTATCAATTGTACATTGAAACATTTATTGTATTAATATTGCAATAAAACAACTATTTACGATTTATGTTACCTACCGCGTTACTTCCTCATCGAAATGCAGTGAATGGCTGCGGTAACTTGAATGAGTGTCGTCATGCTGTGCTAGTTACGACAGTAATTTTAATACAAGTTATTTACTACAAACGTTTTTGGTATTTTTTGCGGAGTTAGAGTTGTATTGAGTTCCGTTATAGTTGTATTTCAAAAACATTGTAAAATATTGACGTACTAACCACAATAAATCATCACAAATTGAATCATAGAATACAAAATGTATGATACTTTGAAACAATGATACACAGTTATTAATCAATACAATTAATAACTGTGTACCATTGTTTCGAAGCCAAAGCAAACAAAATTGACGAGAATGTGTGTTTTTGTAACGTAGACAATACTCTTAGCGATAACTTTGCATTGTATTGGCAGACAGTTAGGCGCCCTTTCATTCATTTTCACAATATTTTTGATTAACGAGATCTTATTTATTTAATACTTTAAGCACAAAGATGAAGATGAAAAAGACTTGAACTTAATTGAGGAATAAATATTTATTTAAATATAAAGATACCTACACATATAGATATACCTATTACAAACATATCACCTTTATACTTCATCCTGCTTTTCGACCATAAAAACAACTTGAAACCACAACAAAAGCAATGTTATTGTAAAAAGAACACGATGTCCATATAAATAAATAAAACTCAAACCTCAGTTGGTCCGATAGTTTTTGGATCCTTATAAGAAACAGGATCGACTGGACTCAAAAAAAGTTTTTGTGAAAACCGCCTGTTTTCTTGCTGCCTGTATTTTTTTTTCAAAATCTATGGATGCAGATCAAAATGTCTCAAAAAGTTAAGGACAGTTTCCTAAGACCGTTTTTCTGTAGCTACAACGGTTAAGGTAGCTGTCCTTAATGCCCCATCTCAAAAATCCACCCTGTTTAAAGTACTATTGAAGAACTTCACATCTAAGCAGTTTGAAAAAATAATCCCACATCTGTTACCGCCCCAGTTCTATAGCGACCGAGCGCTGCAAGCAGAAATAGTCCTTACGGTGTATAGATAGAACTTCTTCTATGGTATTCTACGACACCTCTTGTATCAAATCCATCTTCAAAGGTAATAATAATCCGACATACAAATATACATATAAATA
Source organism: Xanthia icteritia (assembly GCA_949128155.2). Taxonomy (NCBI): domain Eukaryota; kingdom Metazoa; phylum Arthropoda; class Insecta; order Lepidoptera; family Noctuidae; genus Xanthia; species Xanthia icteritia. Next base: position 4,340,606 of record OX421937.2, read on the forward strand.
GATACGTTTGAAATACATAACCCCTGTTTTAGCTGTCGCGCAGTCGAGTAATCAACGATTATTAAACAATAAAACGATTGGTGAATGTTCTTCAGAAAGGTCAGATGCGTAGTACTCGGAACCGGGGCGTGCGTGTATGGCCAGATGTATGAACGTAAACGAAGCAAAAGGATCGTAGCAGGTGGCGTTTTATAGTTTCTGCCTACCCCAATAGGAAGATGTCGCGAGTTTATGTATGTATGTAAAGGATAAAATAAGGCTAGGCTCATTTTACATTAAAGAAAGAAAGAATCATATTTATTTGGACACAGTACGTGAAACACATAATAAAAAAATAAGTGTGCCTCACGGCTGCGCCAAAAAAGTTCATTTCAGCATTAAAGCCCGACAAATGCTGTCTGACGCTGGTTTTCTAATCAACCCTTATGGACAAGTGACGGGGAGTACCAACAGTCTTATACCTCTAAATAAATAAATAAACTATATAAGGTCTATTTAAATAATTGTTTCCAATTGATGTTATTTCCACTTAAACAAACATTAAATTTACAAAATATTCTACTGTAAATTCAACAAATCTAGCCAAAAATATCGAAGTTCTATATTACCTAATTTATTAAGAGCTAACCCGAGATTCGATTTTTTACATAAAATAATAGGGTGGTGACTGCGGAACAAAAATTTCAAGTATTTAATCCGTCAGTCAGATAATAAAAAAAATATTATACACGTATTTTTTGCTTTATCATATTAATAAAAAATGGTTTTTATAAAACGCATTAAAGTTGAGAAGTGGAGGCTAGCTACGTCACAAGTCAGTATAAAATCTACCGGGCATCACCATGCCAAATTGTAACGTATTGCCTACTCAATGTATTGCCGTAATCTTTTGATTACGTAAAAAAAGAAAAAATACGTGTCCAATATTTTTTAATAAACATCCTGGCAGACAAAAAAAAAATTGTCAACATCCCTATTACAAGGAATGAGGAAAGGGTGCCATGTAACTATAGGGCAATGTTAAATATAGTTGTTAAGAACATATTGAGTCCATTGTGCCTTCCTCCATACTTCTCTATTAGTCGTTATCTCGGTAGTCACCCCCTTTCTAGCCATATCATCTTTGACACAATCCATCCATCGTTTCTTTGGTCTTCCTCTACTCTTATACCCATCGACATTCATACTCAAAACTTTCTTCACGACATTTTTCGCATTTTCCGCATCACATGCCCATACCATGACAACCGATTTCCGCACTTGCGCATGTTACTGTTAATGAAATATAAATAAATAATTATTATCGGAACCATTATCAATACCTATAACCATTCAAAATACCAACAAAATCTCTCAAGAATTAAAGAAAAAAGTTTCATATTTTTTTTCCTTTGTTATGGATTAAATTACAAATAGCCAATTTATTCACAGTTACACGTGCCAAGGTAATTTGAACCTATTCTTTAGGTACACTTTATAGGTACTTGTTTTTTTTTTCATCTTCCCATGTCCTAATTTATTTGGGGTCGACACAACATGCCTTTTTCTTCTATACTTCTCCATTACTCGTCATCTCGATAGTAACCCCCATTCTAGCCATATCATCTTTTCTTTTACACAGTCTATCCATCGTTTCTTTGGTCTCCTCCTACTCTTAGAGCCAACAAAATAAAAATAGGAAGTCATAAGGACTGCCGACAGAAGTGAAAACATAAAACTGGTATTAGCGCCATCTATATTCTATAACCCAGCACTACGCGAATCTATAAGTTTACGCCCTATCCCTACCATATTATAGCTCAACGCGCCTAAAGAAGATTCCACTACAAAAAAAGAGACTCAAATCAATATATTTTCTTCTTTTTTATTCTGTTTTGTTTCCATCCAAATTCATACTAACAACTTTCCTCGTAATTTTCCTCGTTCCTTAGCATCTGAATTTTTGCCCATACCATGACAACCAATTTCCACACAGCTACTGCTCTCCAATATTGGTTCCAAGCCAATTGATGAATATTTACAAAACAAATAACAGCGTCGGTACAACCAATATTGTGCAATGTAAATTCGTATTTGTATATTCTACGTTCGTCTTAACATATACAACACTCAAAATCAAAAAATATTATTCTATTCAAATCAGACTGAGAATCAATAAAAACAAATTCAAAATTAAATTATTCAAATTAGGCTGAGAATCAGCACTCTTCGAACATCAAAATCACATAAAAGTGTACCCCTAAACGCCCACCCTTCACCAGTGCTTTAGCTTGGAAGAAGAAGTGGCGCAACAAAATACCAAGCAGCATTTTTAGGAAGGCAAATATTACAGTAGATAACTCTCAAAACAAGAGCTACTTTACACAACAGAAAAGCGTTATATCTGACGACTAACTAACGGGATATGGAAGAAGCTAAAATATGTATACCCGCGCTTTGCATAAAATTTAGGTAAAGCCACGACGCGCGTCGCCGCGTCGCCTACATTTTCACGCAACCTTAAATCGTTTCGAAATCCCGTGTGACATCCTCGTTGTAACAGTTTTAACAAAACCCGTTTTCGTTTTATAAATTAGATGGTAATTCCTTCCTGATTATGACATAAATAATTATCTTAATTTTTATAGAACAAGTTCTCAAACTCTCAATTTATTTCAGTTAAAACATTTACAAGCAGTTTGAACGGTCAAAGAGCCAGACAGTTAGTCACAAAGTTGAAGCTAGTTGCTTTTCAAAACGTAGATCTCTATGGAGAAGAACGGACAAGAAACTCCAAGGACACTTTTTTAAATCAAGATATTACAAAACCTGGGGTACATTATTGTTTTTTTGTTGGTTCTTATGCGAGGAAAATGTAAAATAAGAACTGGCAGTTAAGAGATGACCAGTCTCAACTGTCGACGCCCGTTCACGAACATGACACGACGCGTGGATCAGCAGCATTCGGCATTCAGCCCAACTATTTTGAAGGGAACCGAATGATCCCACACACGTGCCACCATCAGCGAGACATAAGCCGACGTCAGTGAAAACCGAAGAACCTTCCCGTTTGACGATGATTGAGAACATCCGGCACTTCCTGGGTAGTCAACCTATCTGACTATCTCATCGTATAGCTCATACTTACCCGAGAAATAAGTCCAAACAGAATTATTACTATTATTATCAAGTTTGTCATATTTGTGATGGATGTCTAAAACTTTTCCATTTTTCCATTTACTGCGTAATACATTACATTAGCACCAGTGTTCTTTCTTATTTTAATCTAAGAAAACACTCAATTACGATTATGGAAAATTTCGTAAGGAAACCGGGCGTAGTAAGTAGTTAGAAAACTTATTTCTACAACTACTTTTAACGCGATTATTTCGGTGGCTTATTTTTGACTTTTCCATCACCATTATCGCTCATAGAATGTCACTTTGTCTTGGTTCTCTGAACTCAAAAGTATGCAATCGAATCAAACTACATTATTTTATCTGCCTGCCTTTTCCCAACTATGTTGGGGTCGACTTCCAGTCTAACCGGATGCAGCTGAATACCGTATTTTACGTGGAGCGCCTGCCTGTCCTAGGTAATACGATACCGCACTTTTTTATGTTCGTGATCCATTATTTTAAAGTGTGTCATAGCCAATAGTGTCATCACAATGTCTTGTTTTCTTCCTTTTTTATTTGTTTGTATATTGGCACCTTGCCGCTATTTCCTAATAGCTAATTAGTCATTATTTCATCGTGTTTTTGTATGTTGTGCTGTTTTTTGTGTGCACTAAATAAACGATTTATCTATCTATCTATCTACCCCTTGGTAAGACTGGTCAGACTTTCGGGCTTCTGACGACCCGTAACGACTGTCAAAGATTCACGAATGTCAGCCGGGACCAACGCCTTAATGTGCTTTCCGAGGCACGGAGGAGTCTCGGTATTTTAAGATGGACCCATCCACAGACCAACCCCAGCAAGCGTAGCATAACCTGATGGAGCGAACCGTGTGGCTGTTATTACTTAGCCACGAGCTAAATTCTTTTTTATAAAAAACTAAATAACGGGAAACATTAAAAAAATATCGGGAGGAAATTCATAAATATTCCACTTAAGTTCGTTACGAGAAGAGGCCTTAGCCTGCCAATGGATAAGTTTAATGTCGTTATAAGAAAGAATAACCAGAATTATGAAAGAAAACGACCCACTGACACACAATATGAAAGATGAAAACATTTTTTCTCTGATTGTGTCACCTGTAGAAAATTTAATGTTGAGTTCTTTTATAAATCTAATAAAGTGAATAGTCACTGCTTGCCTGCGGCAGTTTAGTGTCAAAGTATTTTTATTCTGTTTCAGTTTAGTACTTTGGACAGATAGCGTTGTTCTTTAGCTTTATTTGAAATTAATGTTTAAAAATGTTGGACGTTTTATGCCTTTAGGTACGAATTGATTTAAAACAGTTCCTTTGGAGGCTTTTGTCCTTTAACAGTGGCTTTTTTATATATTTTATTTTGTGTGTTAGTGACTACCAAAATAAATAATATGCTTTTTAAACTATTTCAAATTCGTTAAACGTTACTTCAAATTCAGTTTTAAAAAAAAGTTATTGTTAAAACATTATTTTCACTCTTTTATTTTGTTATTTGTATAAACTGCGAAAAGTTTTTGGATACAGTTCGTGAATCGAATAAGCGTTATTCTTTCATTCTTTCTTTTAAGTATCTTTTAGTAGTAATTGTTTTTTACAAACCGACTATTACTAAGCAAATTCGTTGTGTAAGTACTTAGTAGTAAGTAGTTACGCAAGTTCAAAATGATATAAAGTTCTACGATTTCGAAATAAAAATGAGCTTCCTGATTTTTTTTTGCCAGTTTAATTTCGAAGTGTAATTGAAGAAAATATTTTCATAATACCAACCGTATAATTGATAGGTATATATTAGTTAAATAAGATATAATTGAAGAATTTTTTTTTTTTGTAATAAAAAAAAGGTTTTGAGCAGTAATCGAAAAAAAAATCTAACACCTAAATTAATTCCTTTAACAACACCTAGAACATACAAAAACTTACTTTCAAAACTCAATACGAAGTTAAGCACAAACTCGTAAAAAGTTTAAACGTTTTCAAATCCATAATTTCACTTAAACACTAACATTTTAACACTTAAATTAGTACACACACACATAGTTTAATTAGCACTAAACTTAGTTTTCACTTAACACCATTTGAGACTAAATTTTCACTACTTTTGGAAAAAGTTGTAAAGTTTCGTGAACTTTTGTGAAAGAGGGGCAGGTGGCTGCGCCGATTGCTTGTGATAGACTGAAGTCTTGAATGAAAGCAGTAGAAATTGTTGTACGCATGCGCAGCGAAATGCACTGTTTTGATGTTTTGTCGGCATGCTTTGATGTAAGGCTGAGTTCTTTGATGTTTGGCGGCGATATAGTGGCTGTTTTTTATATTTTGTTGGGGACATTGTTTGTTTATTATTTTAGTTTTAACAGGTTTTTCTATTATAATATAGCCAAAGCTTTAAGTGCATTACATATACTTAAATGAAATACTATGTTGTATGTTTTCTAAACATACAATATATGACATATTCGTCGAGCGTATAATTTAATAAGTTAGTAAACAATTTCGTTTTGGTACTTCCTTTTTATACCGCAAATATACACTAAATATTTAAGTTTTTCTGTGCGTTATGATTGTATTACAAACCTTAAAAGGACATTCCAACTACTAATCGACTTAGAAAAACTTATTATCAACAGATATAGACATTCGAAGGCCGTGCTTCATTTTACATAAAGTTTTTATCCTATAATTTGTACGTAGGCATTTCGTTTCATGAATTGGTTTTGTGTTTCCTATAATTTTGTAGACGTATTTAGACTAAATTGCTGGTAAGCTGTAGGTACTTCGAATGATTGATGTCATAACATTAATTAGGAATGTTATTATTTTCAATAATTTTACCTACCACTCACTTCAGGTACTTTTCATAATTGCGGAAAAGTAATAATTTATGTTTGTAGGTAGATACTTAATGAGTATACCCGAAATATAGGTGGCAAAAAAGGAGCATATTTATACTTAATTAAATTGAGTAGTACTTTAATACAGTTGTTTTTTTTTTTTTAGTAAACATGGAATACAGGAATTTCTCCTGTGTCGTGGGTGCGTTTACAAAGACATAAATTCACATACACAAACGGCCAGACCCGGAACAACTAATTATAGGTCATACAAATATTTGTTCCGTGCGGGAATCGAACCCGCGACACGCAGCGCAGCAGTCAATCGCTTAACCACTGCGCCAACCGTGCCGTCAATTTTATAACCTAAGGGAGTCTGTGTCTACACCTATACACCGCAGCCGCGCGGCGCGGCGGCGCAACCCTCCGGCTCAGCCGACAGGCTCATTTTAAACAAAAGTTGTTCGACTTACAACGTTCTGAAGCTAACCCAGCGGGTTTCGTGTGTAAACACCTTAAAAATCACTTTTACTTTGAATTTAGATAAAGTAACAAAATAATGATTTCAAATGCCTAAAAACAGATTATTTATCAATAAATAAGTAGTAAGTATACTTATTAAAGTGCCTAAGAACTTCTTTTATAATCTTTCAAGAACCATTTCAGTGATTTCAATGTATGCTGAGCTACAAAAAAACCAACGGTTTGGAGAAAAGAACAGTGTTAATTTTCGCTAAAAAATTGAGTCGAATTTTTATAAAATCTGTATGAAAATACTTTACTTACCTATACTTTATCATGTGTGTAATGGTGCGTAGGTTTTACTTATACATGTACGAATCGCAGTCCATGTAATAGCCTCCACACCCTTCAGAATTCACATAAGTGACCATTACTTTAGCCATGTCATCCAAAACCCCGTCATGAGACAAGACTACCTATAACAGACGGTCGCGGGCAAGACAGTCGTTAACATTCCTACACGCTACCGTCCTTGAACTTCGCCTCTCCGTCTTTTGTCTGACATCGCCTTTATATCATTGTTTAGAAGCACGCACCATGATTTATATCGTCAGGTATAACATTGTGTATTGTTGTGTTGGGAGTTTTGTTGTTGTTACTTTTATGGTAGATAGGCAGATTTCATTTTAACAAATTTCATAAAGAGGCAAGTTGTTTTTGGAACGAAGTGTACCGCGGCTTGCGGTAGGAGTTGACTGGTAAAAATCGTCACGTAACGAAAAAACGTTATGTCCGTACGTACATGCGAGTTTGAAAAAAGAAAAAAAATAAAGAAAGTGTCAATTTGGTCAAAATGCAAATCAAGATGGCGGCTGCGAAAATTTACAATTTTTTTGTCATCGGTATCGTTTTCATGGTTTTCGAGGGTGTTAAAGCCGATAGTGACGTTAAAATGTAAATCCAAGATAGCGGACGCTTTGTTTTTGTTTTAAAACATACGTGAGAAGACCGACGGGGGTCCCCCGACCACACACTTTTTTTTTTGCGGTTATCTCTGGACGTACTGATCCGATTACAAAAATTAAGCTAGCAAAAGGAGTATGCAAGGATCATTACAGGTGGCATTCTGTAGTTTCTGCCTAACCCCATGGGCATAGGCGTGAGTTTATGTAAAAATTCGTTCACTGATAGAAACCTACTTTTTCCTAGTACCATAGATTTTTTTTTATTGTATAGGTAGTTTAGTTCTATCAGTAGCCGCGGGTGGTAAATGACCGTGATTTGACCATTTCTATGAATTTTCCGCTGAATATGCAAGAATATTTTTAAAAAGCTTCCGCCCTTGTAATATCTTTATAAATTGTAGTCTATGTTACTCGGTGATAATATAGCATTCTACTGGTGATTTTTTTTTTTAATTGTTTCATTCGTTTTTGACACAAAATTATTCATTACAAACAAAGATACAAATCATTTATGTTTAAAATATTTTATTATTATATTTTTAATGTTGGAGTGGTTGGGACAGAAATGGCATAGACAAACAATATGCCTGTAAATGTTTGGTAAGTAGGACCGAGACCGATATAAGATAATTTTTATGCAGTAGGTACTATTTATTTTAGTTCGAAACATCTTTAAAAACACACATTAACCTGCAATTGTTAAAGAATATGCCTACTGATCTTTTCAACTACGTTTACCACCTTGGTTACGAAAGGATCATTATTCTCCTGCCCTCATCCCAATTTATTTGGGGTCGTTTCAACATGTCTTTTTCTTCGATAATTACCTATTACTCGCCATCTCGGTATTCACCCCCTTCCAGCCATATCATCTTTTACGCAGTCCACCCGTTACAAAAGGATGTTGACCAAAATCAAAAACAAAAGGATGTTGAGTCATAAGTTGCGAGTAACAATGACATCGACTACGGTCAAGTGTAATGTGTGTAATGTAGTGATAAGTGAAGTGCTTGCCTTTGTGCAAAACAAGATTGATGTGATGGACGAGGAGAGCCTTGTCCGTATCTGTGCAACCGCTTTTAGTACAGAAGAGGTTTCAAAGGCCAAGAAATTACTGTTTGAGTCGGCGCCGTCATCGAAACGTAAAGTTACGAGGAGAGGAACAGGAAAAAATGAAAGAGATTTATATGACATAATAACATTGCTAAAAGAAACAGATCCCGAAGTTGTACCGATTTTTGTGGCACGCGAATTACAGAAACTCCCACCGATCACTTTTGACCATGTAGACGCTACCCGGCTTTTAAAAGATATTCTGTTAATTCAAAATGAGCTTAAGATTTATAAAGAAACATATGTCACTAAAGAGCAGTTTGATGCAGTTAAAGAAGACATAGAAAAACTTAAAATTTCATACACCATAAGTCATACCAGTCCTAACTTAAATCACAGCAAAAATAAATTATCCAACAACAATATGCATTATCGGATTAAGTCACCGGACCTACCTCACATAGTCGTAGAAAAAGCTACCGATAAAAGCGCGAAGTTATGTCCATCTCCCTCCCACGAAGCTGATGCATGTAACAACATCTCGCTCGAACACTTCGTTGACGCGTGCGCCTCGATGCCGCGCGTGGAGGCCCATACCGCGGTTTCGAACGCGGAAGCAGGTGGGGAGCGACAGGTTCGTGCGCGGGCCGCGGTGGGCCTCAGCGGCGCGTGCAGCGAGTTTTCGGAAGGGATAGAGACACCTACTTCTTATGCCTCCGCTGCGCGGTTAGAAATATCAACACCACAAGCAATAAATACAATAACTAATTTAGAAACAAAGAAAGATGATGAACGAAATGAAGGGTGGATCTTAGCGCAAAAGAAAAAGAGGCTGAGGGACAGGTTTATAGGAAATCAAGGTCGTGCGAACATAGATAATATTGCAAAATTCAAAGCAGCTGACATCAAAATACCGTTGTTCATCAATAACGTTGATCAGAATACGTCTGCTAACGACATACATACGTACATAATGGAAAAAACAAAAATTAGTGTGCAAATTGAAAAAATAAATATGAGAAAACAGAAAAACTACGATGCTTACAAAATTTTTGTACAAAGGCATAAATTGCATTTATTTTTAGATGACAATTTATGGCCAGAAGGAATTTCTTTTCGTAGATACATAGACTTTAAAGAACGAGCCGAAAGATCTCACAAAAATATCAACAATGGATTACGACAATAACGATAATAATTCAAAAGCAAGTACATTTGTGAGTTTTAATTGTAAATCTATTACTAGATCGGTAGATTATGTCAGACTATTATGTCAAACATCTGATATAATCGCATTGCAAGAAACCTGGTTGCTGCCTCACGACATTCCTTTTCTGAGCAGCATAGACCCTCAGTTCGACTTCGTGGGAAAATCGGCGGTAGATACATCGTCGGGCATCCTGCGAGGGCGACCTTATGGCGGAGTTGCTATACTGTGGCGCAAGAGCGCCTATGAAAATGTGTCTTTCGTGCAGTGCAAAAGTGTGCGTCTTGTGGCTATCAAAATAACGGTAGGCGGTAAATCTTTTTTAGTGTTCTCGGTTTACATGCCGACAGAGTCGATGGATAATCTTGGTGAATTTGTCGAGTGTTTAAGTGAGATTCACGCAGTGATAGAAAGTAGTGGCGTAGACGCGGTCTATATTCTGGGGGATTTTAATGCTCAACCGAATAGTCTATTCGGCAAAGAACTATTGAGTTTTTCGGCTGAAGTACAGTGGCGGTGCGCTGACGTTTGCCTGCTCGGTGGTGAGTCGGACACGTATACCTACGTAAGTGATGCACATGGTTCTACTAGTTGGTTAGACCACTGCGTAGTGACAGACGCGGCGTGGAACACTGTTAGAGACGCTAGTGTGCTCTACGACGTGTCTTGGTCGGACCATCTGCCTCTAATTATAATGTGTGATCTTAATTTATTAAGGCCAAAAGTTGCACCTGGACTACCTCAATGTAACAAAGTAAAATGGGGTGACAGAGACTTGCAGCAGACTGAGTTATATAGCAATTATTGTAATGATCTCTTGAAAAATTTTGACTTTCCCTCAGAATTTACTGAATGTAGTAAAAGTAGATGTAGAATTAAGGAACATGAAACTATTTTAGATAATATGTATGCGGAAATTGTGCATATTCTCTGTGAAGGTGCAATCACCAGTAACCGTAAGAACGAAATACAGCGCAAAAAGCGTTACATAACGGGCTGGAATAAGCATGTGAAGGACGCACACGGACAGGCTCGGCTTGATTTTCAAACCTGGACGTTGTTTGGTAGGCCGAAAAATGGTGATTTGTATGAAAAAATGGTGGAAAGTAGGAGGGTTTTTAAAAGTAAACTAAAATGGTGTCAAAATAATAACGACCAAATAAAAATGAACATTATTGCAAGTCATCATGATGCAAAGAATTTTGGTAGTTTTTGGAAAGCCACGAACAGGTTGAATCCCAGGTCGGGTCTGCCTGTGAGTGTTGAGGGCCTTAGTGACCCCAATGATATCGCCAACCTATTCAGCAGAGCCTTTAAGGTTGGGTCTCCCCTAGGTAGGTCGTCTGGCGGGCCGGAGGTGGTGGGGGGGTCCGGAGACATGCCTATTAGGTTTGCGGCCAGGGAGGTAGCTACTGTCATACGCAACTTAAAGAGAGGGAAGTCGCCGGGTCATGACAGCCTAAGTATAGAGCATTTACTATATGCTGGTAAGCACTTACCACGAGTGCTAGCAATGTTTTTTAGCTTGTGCCTGAGTCACTCGTATCTTCCAGCTGATTTACTTAAAACTATTGTTGTACCCATTGTTAAAAATAAGACTGGAGATGCGAGTGACAAGAGTAACTACAGGCCTATATCCCTGGCTACCATCATTGCAAAGGTGTTGGACAGTCTCATTGATCAGCAGCTGGATAAGCACTTAACACTCAACGACGCCCAGTTTGGGTTTAAGCCACGTTTATCCACAGAAACAGCTATACTATGCCTCAAACAGACTGTTCAATACTATGCAAGTAGGAAAACACCAGTGTATGCATGTTTTCTGGACCTCTCCAAGGCCTTCGACCTCGTATCTTATGACTGCCTATGGAGGAAACTGTCAAATGTTAAGAACCTCCCAAGCGATATCATTGGGATGCTAAAGTATTGGTTGTATTGGTTTTTACCAATACAATTATGTTAAGTGGGCGGGTGTCCTGTCGGATGCATACGGGTTGGAGTGCGGTGTGAGGCAGGGGGGAATCAGCTCACCCAAGCTATTCAACCTTTATGTAAACGAGCTGATCTGTGGGCTCAGCAATACCAATATCGGGTGCTCCATTGACGGGCACTGCGTCAATAATATCAGCTACGCGGATGATATGGTATTGCTGAGCCCATCGATCAGTGCACTTAGGAGGCTTCTTCGCATCTGTGAGGACTATGCGGTGGCTCACGGCCTCAGGTACAATGCGACCAAGAGCGAGCTACTGGTTTTTAAAGCGGGTAACAAATGTTACGATACTGTCCCACCAGTCACCTTGGGGGGCGCTCAGCTTTCCAGGGTCACGAAGTTCAAGTACCTGGGGCATTGGGTCACCGATAGTCTGTCCGACGATGTGGACGTGGAGAGGGAACGCAGAGCATTGGCGGTTCGATGTAACATGCTGGCTCGTAGGTTCGCACGTTGTACTAGGGAGGTGAAAATTACACTCTTTAGAGCGTATTGCCAATCTATGTACACGTGTGCCCTATGGGTCAGCTATACAAAAAGCTCGTACAATGCTCTGCGAATCCAATACAATAACGCCTTCAGAGTTATGTTGGGGCTGCCGCGCTTTTGCAGTGCATCGGGGATGTTCGCGGAGAATGGCGTGCCAGATTTTTACGCACTGATGCGGACACGGATAGCATCCCTGATGCGGCGAGTGCGCGACAGCTCCAACAGCTTGGTGGCTATAGTAGCCGACAGGACAGACAGTCCATTTATGTGGCAATGGATGACCACTCATCGTGCGTCATTCGAATATTTAAAATAAGTTGTTTTTGTGTATGTATGTTTTTTAATGTGTGTTTGTTGTATGTATGTTTTGTGTATAAAATTGTAATGTGTTGTTTATGGACTTATGGTCTGAAATAAATTTATTATTATATTATATTATTAAAATACTTTTTGCATTTCTTAATGGGCTATCCAATTCCAAAATATATTTTCAAACGCGACTGATAGTTCTAGAGATTAGCGCATTCAAAAAATACAACAAACTCTTCAGCTTTATTTTTAGTATGTGCATAATTTTGGTCACACTGGTCAACTAATAATAAAGCTAATCGCTATGCGACGAAGTAATAGCACGGGCGGGCGATGCAATGCGACGCGGTGGGTCGGGGAAATAAGAAATTTCTCGCGCACGAGAAGCGAATTAGCATAATTTATGATTTTCCTGATCTAAATACCTACTCTTAATCCACGTGGATCATTATAGAAGCAGTCATAGTTCACTTCAAGGAATTCGAGCTTACACGAATGCTTTGTGGAAATTGAAATTGCTTGGTGAAGGTTTATTTATGTAAAGCAAGTTATTAGGTACACGTGTACCTAATAACTTGCTTGTCTTAAGGCTCATTTAGACTTAGAGAGAACTATCGCCGCAAATAGGAGATTATCGAGAAAGATAAAGTTAATTCGTGTAAAAAGTGTGTCGTAATTAAAAATTGGAAGCGTCGGACCACACACAATGAAGAACCCTTGATTGTGCGTACTTGGAATTAATTTATCCCAAAAACAAACTAAGCCATATATCAATATACGTCACGGTCAATTCTCGAACTGCAAATGTACGTTTGTAATCGTTTTTTTTTTTAATATGTGATAAAACTACAAATTAACGATTTTCGGACTTTTTCCTTTACTTGTGCTGTGAGACCTTGCTCATGATTCTAGGTCAACGGGAAGTAGCCAATAGGTTTTGATTTATTTTCGAGTATCAAAAATTGTCGCATAAATGGCCGTATTTTTTTATTACGTAGACTTAGAAGTTTAATTTTTTTAGAGCTCCAAAATAAAAAATAATAAATAAAAAATAAATAAAATCTTTATTTCTCCAAAAACATACAGAGTTTGAAATACAGTGTGATATTTGGTTTAAAAAATACATTTATAGTTTATGTTGCAAAATCTGTACAAGAATAAAATTCACTACCTCTTAAGCTAGGGTATACCTGTATTGTAAGAGGTAGTTTACGGTCTATAATCAACAAAAACTTATATCTCAAGTGGACTGTGTCATTCTACTGTACGGTAATAATAAAGTAGAATTGTATGTTGTGTGTTAGTGTATGTGAGTGGTGTGTATGTGTAAGTGTGAGTGTATGTGTGTGTGTAGGTGTGGGTGTAGGCGTGTGTGTATTATACAAGAAAGGTGAGTAAAGACTCCGTGTAAGAATAATCCTTAAGGAGCAGCCACTCTGTTACTTTAGATTTTAGTGCATTTGAGTTTAGTTTTATAATATTGAGATGCTTGTTAATTTTTTTATAGATATGGATACTTAGTATATAAAATTGATGTTTGGCGAAAGTGGTCTTATGTTGTATATTTGGTGGAACGTACGTGAAAAGATTGTAGACCTGCGTATTTGATATTAATTTCAACTTGATACCTCTACGCGTTCCTGAGAAAAAGAGTCTTGACAGACTGACAGACAGACGGACAACGAAGTGGTCTTATAAGGGTTCGGTTTTTTTCGTAAGAACCGTATGTCGAGTGTTTAGTGACAAATAGTATGAGAAGAGGCCTTTGCCTTCAGATATTTGACTTCAACTAGCTTGCCATACAATTGCAGACTGTTTCTAGAGGACCTTTAGGTAGTAGGTACTGGTCTGAAATGGTCAACCTTGAGTAAACAAGCGTGGTGTATGCTCGCTTCATCTGCATAGGTTTAGCTCTATTTTTCCGAACGAACCCGAACATGATTCAGCGAGGGTAGATGCAAACGGAGTTTGTCCATCGGCACGGGTCGAATGTAAGCCAAATATGTGTAGTAATTTCTTCAGGTCAGTAGTTGGAATCGAAAGTGCCGACCGAAACAAGTGTGTGTTTTATTTGTAAAAGTTTCGAGGTAATTTAATACTTTCATCCTGTTAGTACGCTTTACTTTAAGCGTTCGGAGAAGAAAGACCTAATTATGATAAGAGGATTACAATGAAGGAAAGCAAACCAATACAACCTTTATCCGTTACTGTTGTTTCGGCCCTAAATTAACATATTTCCTTCGCGCTTCTCATTTATGGGAACAAACTCATCTTTAAGACAAAATGGACAAAATTATCCGGCGAATTATACATTAACTTCGATCTTAAATGAGGCCATGGACAACCCAGCTTGGGCACAAGCTACTCTTCCTATTTGTATAGGAGGCCTCGGCATCCGCAAAATTTCCGATATTAGTTTACCGGCTTTCATATCCTCGGTCCGCGGTACTGAGAAATTAGTCAGGAAAACCCTAGCCTCCACACTGATTAATTTTGATGTACCGTGCCTCACCGAGGCTACGGATGCCTGGAGACTCGCTTACCCAAATTCAGATCCGCCCGACAATCCGTTTTGCCGGAGACGGTGGGATGGGCCGCTCTGCAGAGTAGTACAGAACAATTTAGTTGACACGTCTGCTACTACTGCGGAGCGTGCGCGCCTGTTGGCTGTGGGTAAGCGGGAGTCGGGCCTGTGGCTTCATGCACTACCGTCATCGAACTTAGACGCTTTGTTCGACGACACTACTTTTCGCATCGCTGCTTCGCTGCGACTAAGAGCTCCTTGTTGTTCTCCTCATCGCTGCCGCTGTGGCGAAGTTGTAAACAGCCTCGGACATCATGGCTTGGCTTGCAGCCAAAGTGCGGGTCGCTTAGCGTGGCACGCGAACATTAATGACATCATACGACGAGCTCTTGTCTCCGTCGGCGTTCCAGCTGTATTAGAACCTTGGCTTGGCATGCGATGGGGGCAAGAGACTTCTTCAGTCTTTATCTCCATGGAAGATGGGTAGGCCTTTAGTGTGGAACGCAACGTGTGTCGATACTCTTGCGCCATCCCATCTTCCTGGCAAAGCGTCCTGTGATGGTGCTGCCGCTGCGGTTGCAGAAAAGTGTGCTCATGGTTTGTTCAATGAAATCTCCAAACGACTGGTTGACACTTCCCGTGTCCCAAGGGCTGGCTTTTACCTTGGCCAGAGAATAAACATTGCCATACAACGTGGCAATACGGCCAGCATCTTGGGTACACTACCAGTCGACAGTGATGCCGATGAATTTTCCGACGCTATATTTTAGTTTATATAGTACTTAGTTAGGTGTATACACATAGTTTATCTAACAAATGATTGACATAATATTTTTTACATTAATATTTACCCCGAAACAAAGTATACTGCAATTATACAGCTTATATAGTCAAATGAATGTGCTTTTATCAAGTATATCCCCCTGAGTTTGTTTCCCCACTTGTTGTCAGGGGTAGTCAGATGTCCTCGCGCACATTTGGGAGTGGCGCGAGGAGGCGAAACGCCGGGGCGTAACTCCGCTGCCACGAGAAATCGCGGCACAGCGGACAGAGCTCCGGCGGGAGCTCATGGCGTCATGGAGAGTGCGATTGTCGCAAGCCAGTGCTGGGCACGACACTATTGCGGCGATAAGTCCCCTCTTTGAGGAGTGGCTAGAGAGGCCCTCAGCTTCCGCCTGACGCAGGTCCTCACCGGACATGGTTGTTTCGGGAGGTTCCTGTTTCGTATCAGGCGGGAGGAAACGCCCGGGTGTCATCACTGCTTGGATCGCCCGGAGGACACGGTGCGAGCATACGGTGGAGGTCTGCCCGGCTTGGGCAGAGCATCGCCGTGTCCTCGTGGAGGCGATCGGCGGCGGGGATCTCTCGCGTCCGGCCCTGGTCCAGGCCATGGTACGGAGCGAAAGGGCATGGGAGGCCGTCACCTCCTTCTGCGAAGCAGTAATGCGCGCGAAGGAGGAGGCGGAACGCGTGAGCTTACCCTAGCCGCCGCAGGTGACGCCCTGGGCGTCGGGAATCGCAGGCAGATTCCCGACCACTGTAGGCGCGGGCTTGCGGATGGTAAGCAATGGGTAGCTCGCCGTCCGATAAAGACCAGGCCCGGGTCGACGGCGCGTTATGTTCCTCGCGCGCCTCAAAGAGATGTCAGCACAACAGAAGGGGTCCGACAGGACCGATGCCTGCCGGGGCTGCGGGAAAGTCCGAAAGGGATACCGTGGCCCCTGGCAACGTACAGGCAACTGAAGGAACACGGGTGGGTTTTGGTCAGTAAGAGTCTGTCAGTTATTTGAAAATTGCAAACCCAAAAAAAAAAAAAAATAGGTCCACCAACAATACAGGGTACACAATGATGATTTCTTTGCAAAACCTACCACTTAAGTTCTTTTGAGTTCGTTTTTTTTTAGGTCGACGAATTGAAGGAAGCCACGACGCCGACAACGGCGATATTATGGGCGATATAATTTGATATCTACTCATGTAGAGAGAAAAAAAACCGAATTGATACACGTTGAACATTATACGAGTACGATGGTGTGCGGAAATCGGTAGTCATGGTATGGGCATGTGATGCGAAGGAATCAGTAAAATATCGTGAGGAAAGTTTTGAGTATGAATGTCGATGGCTATAAGAGTAGGGGAAGACCAAAGAAACGATGGATGGACTGAGTGAAAGATGATATGGCTAGAAAGGGGGTGACTACCGAGATGACGACTAATAGAGAAGTATGGAAGAAAGGGACATATTGCGTCGACCCTAAATAAATTGGGATAAGTGCGGGGGAATGAAGATGATTGGTACTCCCGATTAACTAGTACTTTTTGGCGGCTTTGCATTCCTATTAGTCCGCTTATAATACCTTCACTACTTTTAACAAACAACAATGAAACAAAACAAGATCTAACAAATTGTTTCGTACATCATAATGTAGTATCTACCTAAATCAAATACAGATTCATAAGAAAAATACATTTTAGGTATAATTTCAAAGGCGACGGTAGACCGCAAATTGCAGCGGTAAAACCGCCCAACCGCAACTTACTCCACCTTTATTCGACCTTAGCAGCAGGTGGTGCTTGCCATCTGCTGCTAAGGTCGAGCGGTGACCGCAGACGGCCTACCAGTAGTGCTGTCAGTGGCTGTCACTAAAATCATATATTTTCTTGTTTAATAAAATAACTTTTACAGAACTAAAGAAGAGAAGTGCCGCTGCCGGCGAAATAGTGACGTTGCGTTCGGAATTAAAACCGCAGTGGCACTGTTTCTTGTATTTATTCTTAAACGCAACGCTGCTGTCGTCTGCGGTCTGCCGTCGCCTTCGGAAGTGTATGCTTTATTATCAAAACCAAAGTATCAAAGAATAATAAAACGTAAATTTTAATCACCCTACTGACAGCATCATAAATTCCAAAATGGTCGACCCATATGTTGCAAAGCTTAACAAGCGTCTTATAAACTCATTTAATCCAGTTACATAATAGAATCCCGTCGTTTATAACCTTTTATTTCTTTGGTATCGTAAAGTATATCGTTTTATCGTGTAGCCATCCATTTCCATAAGATATTCTAGCAAAAATATGTGCCTTATTGAAAAGTTATTCAGTGCTTTTCATGCGTCAGCTCAAGAATTATGCTAATCACGAACCCAACCTCTTTTCAAGCGGTTACATCGTGAGAGACCCATATATTTTAAAGTGTCGAGAGAGTAATGTGTATAAGTGTACCTATGAATTTTTTTAAATGATGAAAGTTCTTGTTGGTTAGCTGGTCTTAAAGGGGTCATGGAAAAGTAAGCTACTCATCTAATCCAACCAACACCAATAGGTACACAGTACCTATGGCAATCAATCTGCCTAGCCTTTTCCCAACTATGTTGGGGTCGGCTTCCAGTCTAACAGGATACAGCTGAATACCGTATTTTACATGGAGCGACTGCCTATCTGACCTCCACAACTCAGTAACCGGATAATACGATACCCCTTGGTAAGACTGGTTGTCAGACTTTCGGGCTTCTGACGACCGGTAACGACTGTCAAAGATCCACGAATGACAGCCGAGACCAACCGCTTAACGTGCTTTCCGAGGCACGGAGGAGTCTCGGTATGTAAAGATGGTCACCCATCCACAGACCAACCCCGGCAAGCGTAGCTTAACCTGATGGATCGAACCGTGCAGCTGTTATTACTTAGCCACGATCTCCTCCTACTGAGTTTAGGCCAAACTACTGAAATATATTCATGTCTATTCGAATAAGTTTATAGTTAATAAAAACACCCACAAAATATACGTAATTTCTATTTACCTCTCATCAGGGGACTAAAGACCCACCTGAGGGGTGATTCGTAGTGGATCGCCCGGAGGACACGGTGGAGCATACGGTGGAGGTCTGCCCGGCTTGGGCAGAGCATCGCCGTGCCCTCGTGGAGGCGATGGGTGGCGGGGATCTCTCGCGTCCGGCCCTGGTCCAGGCCATAGTACGGAGTGAGAGGGCATAGGATGCCGTCACCTCCTTGTGCGAAGCAGTAATGCTCGCGAAGGAGAAGGCAGAACGCGTGAGCGAGAGGCAAAAGTCGCGCGCTCACGCCCCTAGCTGCCGCATGAGACGCCCTGGGCGTCGGGAATCTCAGGCCGATTCCCGCGACCGTAGGCGCGGGCTTACGGACAGTGAGCAATGGGTATGGACGGCGCGTTGTGTTCTACGCGCGCCTCAAAGAGATGACAGCACAACGGAAGGGGTCCGATAGGACAGATGCCTGCCGGGGTTGCGGGAACCGTGGCCCCTGGCAACGTACAGGCAACTGAAGGAACACGGGTGGGTTTTAGTCAGTAAGAGTCTGACACGCCTTCCCGCTCCGCCTAGAGCGGGAGAAGTTATTTGATAATTTAAAAAAAAAGTGGTGATTCGTAAAATCTCGTAGGGCGCCTCATTGTAGTTTCCCTAAATTGATTATTGTTTAAGATTAAGGTAACCGAATGAAACTCGAGTAGGTATTTTCAAAATTACATGAAGTTGATATTTCCTATCCGATTACTCTACGAAGAAACACAGAAACAAACTCAGAAGTCACAGTCACTTTTAAAGTCCAGAAATATCTTGGTCAGATCATGAGAGGATCACGGACCATGTAGATTACTGTCATTTTCGTACGTACTCATCTATGTGTGCGTGCGCCTATCTTCGCTAGTTGTATGAAGCTAACCTTCTGTTTCTTTCTATTTTGTGTTGTTCCTAGTTACCAATCTTCTGGGTACGATAGTGTTACTGTTTATTTAGCGGTAATTAATTACCATACTAATAGTTACTATGAGAGATAACTACCTGTACAAGGCGAAACAGCCTTCAGAAATAGAATTATAATGAACGAATTTTAGATAAGCAAGTGAAACGACGATAATTCTATTTATTCACGAAACAGATTCATAAATTATCTCATCTCATCTGGGCCTGCTCATCTTACATATTTCGCAGATAATTCATCCAAATTCTAAGCCATTTCTGAATGTAGATCTAGGTACTTATAGTATATTGCCTTTCAGACATTGAGAAACATGCAGGCAAACCAGTTATAAAAACTTATGGTTGGTAAAAGCTAGAGCTTAGCCTACCCATTATCTACACTAAGCCAAAATATAATAAAGTAACAGTATTATATCTCGGCAGTGACCTTGAAATTATTACCTACGGCCGCTCGGTAGATAAACCTTCCGCGTCCGTGCGTAACTGCCGCGCACTTAATACTGTTGTATACACTGAGCTTTCGAAGCGTGTCGTTTCAGCCGTTTTCTATGAAGCTGTAATACTGTTACTTATTTATACTGTGACTAAGCTACAGATAATTACCTCCAACCTTGTTTGTCACGGGAAACAAAGGAACAAATCAGATTTCTCAGATTTCCATACATTTTACCCGTGGCTCTACCCGAGCTTGTAATTATTTCATTGAGGCAAATTCTATGTCACGTGAAAATTCCTGATCATTTATGGAGGTTTTAAGAATTAACATTAACAATACAATACGACTCATTAAATTGAATTACATGGAGGGAAAACAGATTAGGTGTTTGTTTTGTCTACCTGAATTTCTCTGAATGGGAGTTAATTGCGTAATTTGATTTAAATCGTGGAAAAAGTTCTACTTTTAAAAACCTTTGTAACGTGATTTTCGCTATAATATGGATTTTAAAACTACTTTGTGACAATATGACGATTTTGCGGCAAATATATTTGTAATTTAGTAACAATTTTATTAACTTCGATTAAATTTCGATCAACATACAACAGCGCTGCATTTTGCAAAAAACGTAAGAAATTTTGAATTCTGCGGGCTGGCTGCATTGAAGTAATCACCCTATAAGTACCATTCCGTACCCGACCGCAGGCAGCAACTGCAAGCGACGTGTCGCGGCGTTATGTCACTGCCGTCATGATTCCGAACCCGACCGCAGGCCACAGCATCCGTATTCCAGTCGGTAGATAGAAGATAGAAAAACGTGTTATCGCTCGAGCGTTGGCGGCACTAACTGGTCTGCGGTCGGGCTGCACGTGTCGCCTGTCACTCGCCCTTAGTTGCCAACGACGTGACGCTAGCTAAGAAAGGTATTTCATATTGCCGTATCCGTGTTGCCGATTTTCAGCAAGGTGTTTGAAAAGGTAATGCTTAATCAAATGCTCAATCATTTTAACACAAATAAAACCCTCCACGATCAAAAGTATGGTTTCACCAAAGGACGTTGTACGACCGACGCCGGTGCAACCTTATTAAGACATATTTTAAACGCGTGAGAAGAGGCCCAAGACACAATAGGAAGTTTTTGTGACCTCTCCAAGGCATTTGATTGCGTCGATGACGAAATCTTACTCTTGAAACTTGAACATTACGGACTTGGAAAACTTGCGCTCAATTTAGTTAAATCTTATTTAAATGATAGACAACAGCAAGTTCAAATAAACAGTATCAATTCACTAGGTTTAAAAGTAAAAATGGTGTGCCACAAGGCTCGATTTTGGGTCCATTCCTCTTTTTAGTGTATATTAACGATCTACTCCATTTATTAAAAAATCAACCTCAAATGGTGTTATTTGCTGATGATACTTCCTTAATTTTTAAGGTAGATAGACGTGCTACAAATTTTGACGACGTAAATAACGCTCTACTGCAGGTTCAAAATTGGTTCACTGCTAATAATTTAGTATTAAATGGAAAAAAACTAAGTGCATAAAATTTTCTTTACCAAATGTTAAAAGTAGTAATTGTGAGATAGTATTGAATCAAGAGAAACTAGAATTTGTCGATAAAACTGTTTTCCTAAGGATCACGCTCGACTCAAGACTGCAATGGGATCCTCATTTAACATCTCTTGCAGGACGGCTAAGTTCAGCAGCCTATTCTATCAGAAAAATCCGTCAATTAACTGATGTAGATACCGCGAGGCTAGCCTATTTCAGTTATTTTCATAGTATCATGTCTTATGATATTCTGCTGTGGGGACGGGCTGCAGACATCAAGTCTATTTTTATTCTGCAGAAAAGAGCTATCAGAGCCATATAATATATAATCTCTGTAGGCGCGATTCTCTAGGGGAACTGTTTAAGGACATTAACATCATGACGCTACCTTGTCAATATATCTATAAAAACATCATGTACGTAAGAATAAATTTACATCTTTTTAGTAAAAGAGGTGATAGACATAATTATTGTACAAGAAATAGGGATCTATTAGTTCAACCAGGTTTCAGACTGGCTAAAGTAGACTCATCTTTCATGGGGTACTGTTTAAAATGTTACAATAAAATTCCTCCCCACATACTTCAACTGAATGAGACGAAATTCAAATCTTGTATAAAACGCACACTATGTAGGCAGGCATATTATAAGTTGGGGGATTACATAATTGATAAAAATGCTTGGCTCATTGCTAGTCCTGCTCCACAACCACAACTAATTGAATAACATTTTTAAAAAAAACCTGTTGGAGCTGCTGAAGATTGTAAGACCATTTTTGTATTGTATAAACTCAATCTCCTTTGTATTATATAATTGCATAGCACAGGTGTGAGTACTATGTACTAAAGAGCTACCATTTACCGGATAATATGTTTTTCATTGACTTGAATGTGCCCTGGTGGCTGTGAGTATGTCATGCTCACTCAGATGTCTCGCTGATGGTGGCGCGTGTGTTGGATCATTTAGCTCCCTTCAAAATGGTTGAGCTGAATGGTGCTAATCCATGCGTCATGTTCGTGAACGGGCGCCGTCAGTGGGGACTGGTCATCTCTTAGCTGCCATGGCTTATTTTAATTTGTGAATTATTCTTTGTTTTTTATATTTTTATTACGGACGCTTTTAACGTGTACGTCTACATTGTTCTCACATGTATAATTTCAACATTAATGATGTAACCAATATTTTGTAACAATTTATGACTTAAAGAGTGTCCGTGGAGTTTCTTGCCCGTTCTTCTCCATAGGTACCTACTACGCTTTAGAATGGGCAACTAGCTTCATATTTCTGACTAACCGACTTCTTGACAATTCAAAAGTGAATGGTTTAATTGAAATAAATGCTTTGAGTTTGATATAAATTCATAGAAACCAGTCGTGACGCGGCGACACGTCGCCTGCAGTTACCTCCTACGGTCGGGTACGGAATAGTACCTTTTTTTTTTTTTTTTTGGGTGGGAAATTATCAAATAACTTCTCCCGCTCTGGGTGGAGCGGGAGGGCGTGTCAGACTCTTACTGACTAAAACCCACCCGTGTTCCTTCCGTTGCCTGTACGTTGCCAAGGGCCACGGTATCCCTTTCGGACTTTCCCGCAAACGGAATAGTACCTGAACACAAAAATGCATTTGCTGCTCCCCTACGATGGACGTAGCGAACTTTTCTTGCTATAGAAAAAAATCCAAAACATATTTTATTTTATATCTCAAATGATAAATAAGAGGAAGAAACGTTTTGTGTGATATCTACTTAAAGTTTCAAAAAAAATATATCTTAAAAAGCTATAAATGGAGTTCAGAATCCTTCTAACGATGTCTGATGTTACTAGTCATCACGTAGTCAGCCAATTATCCTCGAATCGTGTGAGTTTCAAAGGAAAACCTGTAAGTGATGCCTTCTATGCACGTGAACAATGAACGACGCAAAAATACATTGCGTAGGTTTGTAGCCTGTGGGATAGCAAACCGTCGTGTGTATATTGTACTAAGAACCCACTCCTGCTTCACACGGTTTGTACAACTTGAAAAAACAATGAGATTTCTTTAATATATGATTTTTAAATATTATTGTTTTATACACATAAACCTTCCGGGATAAATTCTTGAAATGATGGTCAAAACCGCATGAAAATCCGTTGCGTAGTTTAGAAGAACAACCCGGTCACACACACACAGACAGACAGGAAAAGCGACTTTAATATGTATAGATATAGATAACCATGTTCGACGTTAGACGTTCCTTTTTCTGAAATTTGGCTTTATTTAGATTTATTCAGTATCGGTACCCGGTATCGGTAGGTGTAGGAAGGTTATCCAGTAACTGAATTGTGGAGATCAGATAGGCAGTCGCTCCATCTAAAATACTGGTATTCAGCTGCATCCGGTTAGACTGGAAACCGACCCCAACATAATTAGAAAAAGGCAGGCAGATTGAGTCATCTTGCTTGTCAATTCTTTTCTCTGATTTTACGAACATTATCAGGAAGATAGGAACGAAAACACAGAATCCACAAAACTTTTAAAACTAAGAGGGCATGCGTACTTTAACACTAAGGCCGCTTTCACATTTAGGCGGCTTTAGCTGCGTGACAGGTGCGGGACCGTCGCCCAGTAAGAATTTCATATCTCAGAAGCGCGGCAGAAGCGCGCGGCCGCGTTTGCTCAGTCGGCGACGAGCCAGTGTTGCAAGTGTCTCTTTTCTCTGCTGAATTGCAATTGCGGAATCTAGTGTCACGACGTTGAGTACTCCTCTCAAGAAGACTTAATAATACGTAGAAAGACTTTTTTGACATACCAACATAATTAAAATATATATTATTATTATTTTTAATTACATTGAATACTGTTATATAATCACAATGGACATGACGATTTCGAAACAAAGGATTAATTAAGTTATCTTCTTCGTTTTCTTACGCGGTATCGATGCTGCCGAAGGAGTACCTACTATCAAAAGCAGGAGCAACAATGTTTCCCCGTCGGAGTCCATTTTTTAAATGAAGTGCGCCACACTGATCTAAACTGTGGCGCGGCCGCCGCGCTTCTGTCGCGCGGTTGATCTTATTATGTGAAGGCATCTGCTTCTGTCGCGCTACTATCACGCTGCTAACGTCCTAATTTGAAAGAAGCCTTATTCAAAGCACGAGCCATTGTTGGCACGCTTAGCAGATAACAATAAAAAGCACGAAAAAGAACAACAGTAAAACAACAGAAATGAATTAAGAAAACTGGTCAGATGTGTGTTTACCACGTTCATTGAAGAGTTCTGTAATCAGACCACTACATACGAAACTCCATCTAATAAGAAACCATCTAATTTAAAACTTACAGTTTGTGGCTCTCTGGGAAGTCAGCAGGACTCGAGAGGTCAATAATTGCGGACGTGATTTACTCTAATTTAGTGTAATCAAATAACATCACCATGCCAATGATATAAGTTAATTTTTATTTGAAATCCTTATTCCAAACCGAAAATATATATTGTTTGTGATAGTTGAACATTGCACTCATGAGTTTCTTATTTTACTACGGAACCCTAACAAAATTAGTAGACAAAAGAACTGGCTATATTCAATATAGCCAGTTTTTTTGTCTACTAATTTTGTTGAAAATGTTGAACTATCACAAACAATATATATTTTATAATAAATAATATCTCTGTCTGTCTTTTACCATTTCAACCCTTAGCGGCTGAAAGAATTTGGAAAAAATCGGCACACCATGACCATAGACCATAGACCATGACCTGGGTTAGGACATAATATACTTTTTATCCCGGTAGTACGTTCTCGTGGGATCATTACAGACCTCCACGCGGACGAAGCTGCGGGAAAAGCTAGTGGTTTTATCTTTATTCCAGTTAGCCTGTTCTCAAAAGGTGGATTCCTGGATTTACGGCATTGTCAATAACACAATGGAATCCGTATATTTTTGTTAAAAGCCCAAGATGTTTTATTGTTAGTTGAATCGGAAAACGCATGATGGCGGTTTTTTTTTTAAACATCTACATAATACTACTTTTAGGGAACATGCTCAAATAATAAAATAGTGAAGCATTCGACTTATCTTTTCTCCTTGAAATAACACAGAGATCTAAACAAATACAGACGGAATTTACTTGTTTCGGACATGTTTACCTACACGTATGTAACAATTACAGACAAAAGGTATCCACGTGTTTTGTTTTAGGAAAAATAAATAATTGGTGCTCTGCTTCACCCGTATTGTGGGCGCAGTGGCTAACACCGGGTACAAATTGATGAAACCGCGACTTCCAACAAAAACACCACAAAGTCAATAATAAATTTAATTTCGGAAGTTGGTGGCAAAAAACGAAAATACAAAACCAAAGACGAAATGTATATAATTATGTTTTCACTTAGCAGTGTTTTTTTTTAGTGGCCAGATTTTATATACTTCGCAATAACAAACTTAACTTTGTAGTTGAAAAACATGCTCTCCTATACGGAATGTATTGGTCGATTATTACGCAAACGTAAGTTGGTCGATTATGACTCGTTAACTTGTAAAGCCTACTTAGCTATGATAGTTTTCCTTTTAATTTCTTTATATATACTACTGCCGTGATTTTTTTCACATAATAATATCTAAAACCAATCATTTAGCTGGCAGGGGATCCACGCGCGCCTCAAAGAGATGTCAGCAGAAGTGAAGGGGTCCGTCAAGACCGATGCCTGCTGGGGTTGCGGAAAAGTCCGAAAGGGATACCGTGGCCCCTGGCAACGTACAGGCAATGGAAGGAAAACGGGTGGGTTTTAGTCAGTAAGAGCCCAGAGCGGGAGAAGTTATTTGATAATTTCCCACCCAAAAAAAAAAAAAAAGTGGGACTCTTGACTAACAAAATTTAGCACTTTAAAGCTTAATATTTCGCAAACGAATCCCTGACGCTGGTAGCATACCTCCGCCGCGAAACCATAGCAGCGAAACCGCAGTAGTTCAATTCACGTTATGTGCCGCTATTCGAATCGGATGCGAGTAGAGGAAAATGACGCGAGTCTATTGAATTTAACTACTGCGGTTTCGCAGCGGAGGTGTGCTACCGGGGTCAATCCAAAAATGGTTTCGACAAACTCAAAACTAAACTAATCTCTCGACAAAATATTTTTGACCGACCTTTCCTTCGACACCCCATCCATGGGACAGACGAGAAAAAAAAAAACATATCCACACTTTACGTACCCTACCCTAAAAAAAACGTTATTCTTGATTTTATTTTACCACTTTGTCGGCGTGATTAATATGTATACCCATGCCAAATTTTAAATTTCTAATACAAATAGTCTCTGAGCTAAGCCGTGGACAGACAGACAGACAGACAGACGGACATGGCATAACTATAAGGGTTCCTTGTTTACTACGGAACCTTAAAAATGTCGGTTAATAATATCACCAAATATCCTTCGGAGAATTCAGTCATCATGTTATGTCATACAAATCATATAATTAGCTACAGAAATAACATTTACCATAGTAAGCGCAATTAACTCAATGGTTTTGCAGACCATGTTCCAATTGACCCCGAATCTGCGGTCGTTATGTTAGTGAATAGAGTGAATCAATGTACGGTCAGGTCCATTCTATTAAACGCCTATTCACAAATCCATGCTGAAGGAATCTGAACTTTATTGGTTTAGTGTTATGTCACCTTTGGACCGGAGTTACATGTTCCACTTTTTCTTTGTTCGGATTGGCACGAGCTAGGCACCTACTTGATAATAAATTACGTTGCATTGAGAAGTTAGAGAGGAGCTATGTCTCTGAAAAGATTAGCTCGTCTCCATTAAGTTGTTTGGAAGTCAGTGTAGAAGTCCGGACTTACTATAGTATCGTCACTTGAAGATCCCATTCGAAACTTACCCATTAAACGATTTAAAAGCTGTATTAAAACCAAACTTTGTAAAAAAGGGTACTATAAAATTTTAGATGATAAAAAAGCTTGGGATTGAGGTGCTCGATCTGCTAAGCCTTGTGATAAAATCAATACCAGTATTATATAAACATTACATACAAAATGACATTATTACTTTGTAAAGTTTTTTTTTTTTAATTTTTGTGAATGTGAGGACTATGTGGATTTTTTAATTATTATTATTTTTTCTTTCTTATTTAGTTTTAATGATGGTCTGGCAGTTTGAGTAGTTTATGAGGCCTACCCAAATGTCCTTTCTTTGGTATTGTTCGTCGAGTTGAGCTCCTTAAGTTCTGGGTTGAGCTCCACGATTACTGACAAATGCTTGCACTGACAGGACAGGTCCACTCAAATCTGTGTGGTTCTTTTCTCAAAAGACCATTTCAGACACTAATCTACATGGTCCTCATATGGCCTGACCAAGATTATGTCTGGACTTTAAAAGAGACTGTGACCTCTGAGTTTGTTTCGGCCTTTCTTCTCAGAGTAGTCAGATAGGAAACGCCGAACTCATCTAGCTAATTTTTAATTATTTTTTTAAGATGACGTGTAAAAGTGATTCCAATATCCTATTTACAGAATAAACAATTTCATTTCATTTCATTATTTGGATGGAGATGCCCATTATGTGGAGTTTCTTGCCCATTCTTCTCCATACGATAACTACTTTTTGGAGGGGGCAACTAGAATAAATTCTATTATTTTTTTGTAAATGTTTACTTTCAAACGTGCCTAATTAAAATCAATTATTTGACTTTGACTTTTATTTAAAAAATATGGTCACATCATATATATTTCTATTATGGGCTGCTTATAGCGCTAAGGGTTGGATTCAATTTGGGGAATCAAACTCGCGACAAATACCCTGCATTTATCCTTCAGATGTATGTTTGTTCCCATTATACATGGATAGACTTTAAAGCAGACACAAAATAAAAATTGACAGATCTCGTGTATTACACGAGCTTCGAAGTACATTAAAAATGAACTCAACAAAATAAAAAACGCGTTACATTTATAATTTTAAACACAAACAGCTTAAAAACTAAAAAAGACTAAACAAAAATTTTGATAGAAAAAGAGATAAGCTTGACATTATATCTAAAGTAACAAATACCATTACTACATTCAAAAAATATAGTTTAGTCGATTTAGAAAGCACAAGCCTCAAGCCACAAACATATGCAAAACTATGCGCGACTCAAACTCAAAGCATTTTCACAGAACCTTGTTTTCAAATAAACCAATTACAGGCACTTTTGAATTGTCAAGGGGTCGGTCAGTCAGAAATATGAAGCTAGACGCCCATTCCAAAGCATAGTAGGTACCTATGGAGAAGAACGGGCAAAAAACTCTACGGACACTCTTTTAAAGCAAAATATGGTTACAAAATATTGGTTACATCATTTATGTTGAAGTTATACATGTGAGAACGATGCAAAACATTAAAAGCGTCCGTTACAAATAAAAATAAAAAAGCAACTCAAACATTAAATTAAATTAAAATCGCCGTGGCAGGTAAGAGATGACCAGTCCCACTCACACAAAAGGGTACAAAACTACTTCCCAATATCTCATCCTCGCGGTTTTGATATCAAAATATGCGTAATTTAATTCTCTAAAGGACTTTTTCTTTTTATATTGACATCTCTTTTAGTTTTATAATATAATTATCTAACTGTTCGTCAAAAACAACCCATTTTTTTAAATAGTATTTTAGTTTTTATTAAAAAAAGTTATAACTTGTAGAGCATTAAATTTTGCGTATTTTAGTAGCCATTTCATTGAAGGAATTTTATTACTCTTAACATAATCACTGATTCACAATTTCTCTGGAAATGGGGTACTGAAGCGATCGAATAAACATTTTGAATGTTAAAATAAAACAGACCAGTTAAACACATAAAAACTTTTTTACAAAAAAAAACAACCGACTTCCAAAAAAAACACTTAAAAGAGAAAAATAACTTGAATTTCGGAAGTCGGTGGCAAAAACAATAGTATTTATTAGATACATATATAGTAAAATATACCTACCGTAATATATATGAAAGCAATTCATAACTATATAGGGATATAACTATATCACGGCTTCAACTATGCAAACTGCGAACCATCTTAAAATATAACTATATGGATCTGTATTTTCGTTTTTGCCACCGACTTCCGAAATTCAAGTTATTTTTCTCTTTTAAGTGTTTTTTTTGGAAGTCGGTTGTTTTTTTTTGTAAAAAAGTTTTTATTTTTCACTTTTTAGTTGTGTTTATACCTACCCCGCACAAATTCGTATGCCAGTCGAATAATGGAAACATAACAAAAGATTTTTCAAAAATTAACGAATCATTCCAAGCGCCCCGCCTGGTGGGGCAAATAGGAATGCCTAAAAATTTTCAGTGGAATATGCCCCACTAGTTCGACTTGGTGGGGCAGATTCCACTAGTCTAAAATCTTTATGGATTCTGCCCCACTAGGATTGGCACCTTAGAAATGTGCAGGTGCTCGTATTTTATATTTGTTTGGAAAAGAAAGAAATGTATAGTTAAGTAAAATATATATTTTTTTGGTAATTTAATATGTTATGATGGCCCAGAGGTTAAGGCCTCGCCTCTCATGCGTGAGGTTGTGGGTTCTAATGTGACTTTTTCAATCATATGAACTTTCTGAGTTTATCTTGGACATTATTGACATCAGTGAAGGAAAACATCGTGAGGAAACATGGACTTATAGTTAATATTAGTCTGAAATCACCAACCCGTTTTGAGCAAGCGTTATGATCAGTGCTCGTTCCTTCTCTGTATGAGACGAGGCCTTTGCCTTGCAGTGGGACAGTAATAGGCTGGTATTATTATTTTATTATTAATTTTTATTTACTAGTTGTTTCTGGAAGGAATCGGGTTGTAAATCATACGTTAATTACACAATTCGTTACAAATAAAATAAAATCTAAGTAAATACAAGTCCTAGTTACATTTTACTTACATATAAATTCTTTCTTTTCCAATCAAATATTAAATACGAGCATACCTACTTACACAAATTCTAAGGTGCCAACCCTTGTGGGGAAGAATCCATGCCATGGGGCAGAATGCATTTGCCCCACCAGGGGGCGACTTGATGGGGCAAAGTGGAATGATTGAAATTTTTGTGGGTGAAAAGGGGGGATACGGTTTGTATGAAAGATATTATTCATTTGGTTTAGAAAACGTGGTATAAACTTATCTAGGTAATAATAAAGATGGAATCATACATTTTTCAAAATTGGCTTGAAAGTGTAGAAAGGGGGTTACAAATTTGTTTGCATCTCAATGACATCTATTGGCCCAAAATGGTACACATTTTGGAATACATTTTTCTACATTCAATTTAACAGAAATAACATTTTTGAAATTTAATTACAGTCCTATTAAAATTGTAAATATAATATTATCACGATGTAACATTTAGTTTTTGTTTCATTGCAATCGTCTCATACAATAAAAAGATATGCTAATTTAAAAAAAAAACTTTGCAAAAGAGCAAATATACGTCGCGCTTAGTCGTGTCAGAAGTTTGGAAGGCATAGTTTTATCAGAGTTGGACGCCAACAAATTATCAAAGCGACCACACGGCCGCAGATCATTGACGGAAATAACGAGGCTACAAAATCTGTCTTCTGACAATCAAGGCCACACATAACATACGACTCAAGTAGCGCAATTTGATGCCGGGATATTACCATTAAAATCATTTATAGCCAGAGTACATCTCATGGCAATTCGAATAAGCCCAAACACGGCTAGGATACATTGTTTTATGACGGAGTTCCGGTGCCGTCCTTCCGGCTTCATCTTCAGATCAGTTCGATGGTCATCAGAATTATTTATTTAAACGTGCTTCATTGTCGCTTAACTATCTTAATCGAGATATCTTATCGCCACCCGTGAAATACTTATCATTGAGTAGTTCCGGTGGCCATTTGTCTTCTTCATCAGTTCCATTTCACCAAATGATACTTTCTGAATGCAAATGCTTAATTTGTTGCTGAAAATACCTAAATCGCTATGTGTGTGCCTATAATATTTGAGGAGTTCCCTCAATTCGTCATGGATTCCATCATCAGAACTGTTTTTGTTTTTAATGGGACCAATCTGGACGTATATCCTTTCAAATCAGAAAATAATTTTCCAAATCGGTTCATAAATAGCGCCACACGTGAAATACCTATCATAGAGGAATTACGGTGGCAATCTGTGGTCTTCTTCATCAGTTCCACTTCACTAAATGATACTTTCTGAATGAAAATGCTTAATTTGTTGCTGAAAATACCTAAATCGCTATGTGTGTGCCTATAATATTTGAGGAGTTCCCTCAATTCGTCATGGATTCCATCATCAGAACAGATTTTTTTTTTATTGTGACCAATCTGGCCGTATATCCTTTCAAATCACAAAATAATTTTTCAAATCGGTTCATAAATGGCGCCACCCGTGGAATACCTATCATTGAGGAATTCCGATGGCAATCTGTGGTCTTCTTCATCAGTTCCACTTCACTAAATGATAGTTTCTGAATGCAAATGCTTAACTTGTAGCTGAAAATACCTAAATCGCTATGTGTGTGCCTATAATATTTGAAGAGTTCCCTCAATTCCTCATGGATTCCATAATCAGAACTAAATTTTGATAAAAATGGGACCAATTGGAAAGTGTATCCTTTCAAATAAAAAAATAATTTTCAAAATCGGTTCATAAATGACGGAGATATGAGGTAACATACATTAAAAAAAAAAAAAAAAAAAAAAAAAAAAAAAAATACAACCGAATTGATAACCTCCTCCTTTTTGGGAAGTCGGTTAAAAAGTAGACTGTACCAAATAAACTTGATGTTTTTCTACGATGGATCGATGGACAGTCTGACAGATGGATGGACAATTGGACAAATAAAGTGAAACAAAAACTCCCATAAAAATATTTGTACGTATATGAAGGGCCAACCTGCCCAGTTGGTACCGATGAATGATTTATTAAAACGCCATCCAATTTTTCAATGTAATGTTTTAGTGACCGCCTCGATGGCCTAGCGGTCGCAAGCGCTACGGCTGAGCTTGGGGTCAGAGGTTCGTTTCCCAGATCGGGTATTGAATTGTATTTGAAAATTCTCAGTAGCAGTGCTTGGTTGATGGCAATAGCCATAGGCCTCTGATGAACGGATGGATAGCCTAGAAGCGCGAATAGGTGCTCTCGAACAAAAAATGGAGCAAAAAATTCTGCCGGACAGGGATCCATTAGAAAGCACCATCGCTGAGCTGAAATGCCAGTTGAACGAGCGTGATCAGGAACTCCTGCTTAACGACATTGAGGTGACCGGAATACCGGAGAGCAAGGACGAGAGCGCCCTACACCTCGTTAAGCTTCTTGCCATAAAGCTTGGCGTCGTCATTGATGAGAGGGACGTAGTTCATGCTGAGCGAGTCGGATCAATGCGCCGTAATCGAATAGTGACTTCTGACGGCGCCATCTCTGCCGACCCCGCTGCGCAGCGACCGCGATGTATATCCGTTCGCTTCGCGAGGCGCGCCACGCGCGACTCACTACTGCGCGCAGCTCGGGTTCGCCGCGGTTTGAGTGCAGGTGACCTTGATATCACTGGGCCGCCGCAACGAGTTTATATTAACGAACGTTTAACTCGGACAAACCGCCAGCTATTTTATCACGCTCGTCAGGCAGGGAGTCAACACAAATGGAAGTACGTATGGACAAGGGAAGGGAGAATCTTAGCTCGCAGAGAAGATCACCAAAAAGCAGAACGAATTAGGTGTGAAGAAGATATCTGTAGGATTTTTGGTTAACGGTCGGTTTGTATCACATCCGGACGCGTACTGTAAACTGGGCTCGCTTGCCTGTTGCTCCTGTGGATGTTGACCGTTTGATCTCTTTATTATTTTGTTTTGCACATAAGAGTTTTTTTAATATTATGTTCTATGTATTACGTGTTGTCACTGGGCGGTGTGTGTTTCCTGTGGTACTAAGTGGGAATCTATTTTGCCCTCAACGACATCGGTCAACACTATGCAAAATATATTCTACGAATATTGATTATTTTGGTCAATTGTGGGCAGATAAGCTATTTTATCAGTTACTATCATCAGCTTACAGCAAATTAGTTGTGTTCTTATGCACAGATTACTTGAATTTTAAAACATCTACATATTATTATGCAAATATTATTTACCAATACATGACTCATATTCACACTTTTAATACACGTATTCATAGACACAGCTCGACGATAATGTCGATTATGTCTTTTAACTTATTATTTTCAAAGACTTATATTATACAACTATTCCTACCTACTTCTATTACATTGGCTAACCTACAATTATTATTTACAATGTCTAATATACAATTTTTATTTACAATGTCTAATATACAATTTTTATTTACAATTATTTATTTAAAATTATTATTTACAATCACTTTTATTAAATTATTATTTTTTATTTTTTGTTTTTTACATGCTTGAAAAATACCTTAAAGTTGGTTTGCTAAACGTGGGCTCTCTTGGCACTAATCACGATGATTTTATAGCAGCAGTGGAAAGGCATTCTTTCGATGTGTTCGCAGTCAATGAGACTTGGCTACGACCGGGCGAAGAGGGGCGAGCTCCCAATGTGCCAGGTTATCGCCTGCGCCACACGCCACGACCGCTGTCTGTACACGGGGGTCGGGGGGGTGGTGTGGGTTTTTATCTTAAACACGGCCTGACCACTCGTACCTGGTCCACCCCAATTGACCCTAGATACGGCACTGTCGAACAAATGTGGATTACCCTAGCAGTAAATGGAACTAAAATTGCTATAGGCACAGCGTATCGCCCCCCACGCTTCGACTTGGACCTCTTTCTCGACGCCTTGACCGAGTCCATTAGCTCCTTAGTAAAATGTGATCACTACATACTGCTTGGCGATTTCAATGTTAACTTACTGAATGCTAATGGGCAAACTAAGAAAGTATGTGAGTTCTTCAATAGCCTGAGCCTAAATCAACTTGTAAGTTCGCCCACCCATTTTACAGACCATAGCGAAACATTGATCGACCTTGTCTGTACGGATCTCAACCACAAAGGGGTATCTGTTGAGCCCTATGGCTCAATAAATGGTCACTCACTTGTTTCCTGCGAATTTAATATTAGGCGTAGCAAATATAAACCCCATTCAATTACGTACAGACCCATTCGGCAAATAAATAGAGACATATTTGAAAGTGACTTATCGCACATACACTGGGACAACATTTGTGGCTTACCTAATGTGAATGACATGGTTGAGGAATTGAATAGAAACATTTTAACAATTTACGATGCGCATGCTCCAGTCAAGAAATGTTTAATTAAGGAACCGTCCTATCCCTGGATAACGGAAACAATTAAATTAATGATGCACTTACGAGATGACGCTCTGACCAAGTACCGTAAACAAAAAATCAAATCCGAGTCCAAAAAGTCTTACTACAAGCAGCTGAAATCTCTGGTGGCAATTTCCTTATTTAGGGAAAAAGTGGCATACTTCAAATTCAATATTAATAACAGAATCAAAGATCCTAAAACATTATGGAAAAATTTAAAAAACACTGTATTACCAAAGAAACAAGTTGATGACCTTCCTGCTCATTTCAGAGATCCAAACCAAATAAGTAATCACTTTTTGAGTGTTCCTGGTAACCCCGTCTGTAATATATCACAAAACACTTTCTTTGAGTCTCATCGTTATGGCGATGATAGCTTTGAATTCGCATTACAACCTGTAACTCCTGATCAAATTCTGCGATACTTCCGCCAGCTTAAATCTAACGCTGAAGGCTGTGATAAGGTGACACTGAATATGCTTTTGCTTACACTCCCACATACACTAAAAGCCATCACTGACATTGTGAACAGCTCAATTGTTTCAGCAACATTCCCTGATATCTGGAAAGTCGCAATTGTTAGGCCATTACCTAAAAAAACAAATCCAACTGATTTAAAAGACCTCAGGCCCATTAGTATTCTGCCTTGCCTATCCAAAATTGCTGAAAAAGCTGTATGTCAGCAGCTGTCAAAATATCTGGAAGACAAACATATTCTACCTGAGCTACAGTCAGGCTTTCGTAAACGACGTGGTACGTCTACGGCTCTTTTGGACGTGACAGATAACATTCTGTCAGCACAGGATAAGGGCCTGTGCACACTTCTCGTACTACTCGATTTTTCGCGAGCTTTTGACTGCATTAATATAGATTTATTTCTATCAAAGCTGAACTATTACGGATTTGATCGAAACACGATACACTGGTTCCAAAGCTATCTTACCAACCGTCAGCAGCGTGTAGAAATACAATTGAGCAATGGCTCTTCCCTTGTTTCGTCACTTACTTCCGTTAATAGAGGAGTCCCACAAGGCTCAATACTAGGCCCCGTCATCTTCATTTTGTATTGTGCGGATATAATAAAATCCCTAAAGCGGTGTATGTACCACATTTATGCAGATGACGTACAAGTCTACATCTCTTTTAAGCCAAGTGACTATAACAACGCGTTAAAAGACCTTAACGATGATCTTGATAGGATAGCATATTGGGCTGAAAATAACGGTTTGGTACTTAACCCGACTAAAACTAAGTATATGCTCTTTGGAACCAACCATCAAATCAGTGCAGTACCGGTAACAATCAACGTTACCCTGTTGGGTGAGTCGGTCAGTCGAGTCATTGAGGCACGTAATCTGGGTCTCAACATGGACGCTGGGTTGAGATACGAAACACACGTGGCAGAGTCAGTGCGCACTTGTTTTTACCGGCTTAAGGTCCTTTATAAAATAAGACCTTATCTATCGGAGGAGTTGCGGATCCAGCTAGTTGAGTCACTCGTGCTGTCTAACCTCAACTATGCGGACGCAGTTATTGGCCCTCGACTACTGGCAAGAACTGATCGACTGATCCAGAGGGTGCAAAACGCCTGCGCTCGATTCTGCTTCTCAATCCCACCAAGAAGTCACGTAACGCCATTTTTAAATAACCACTCCATCCTCAAGATGAAGTCGCGTCGTAAGTTGCACTTGGCATGCCTACTATTTGGAGTCATAAAGCACAAGCAGCCGTCCTACCTGTACAATAAACTGAGCTGGATCGCTAGTAAAAGAGAATGCGCAAGTAGACAGTGTTCGCAGCAACTCTCCACTCAATCGCATAAGACAGCTGCCTTCAGGGGAAGTTTTAGATACGCCGCCTCTAAATGCTGGAACAATATTCCCCCACCAATAAGGAATCTTAAATGTCTTGGCACCTTCAGAATACGACTGCGGCAGTTTCTTATAGATTCGCAGAAAAAACTGGGTTTGGCTGTTTCGAACACGTCCATCATATAACTGGCTGTCGTGTTCTTCCCTAGTCATTCTTCTTTTTTCGTGCAACTCGTAGTCACAATATCTGTAAACAAAGGGAATAGTAATGATTTAATTATTTGTGGATCTATTACTAGATAATGGTTATAATACATTATGCTTATTTACCTATAATTATTTATTTCAAACACATTTTAATCCATTTAATTCGATTATTTTATTCACACCTATGCCACTATTATCATAATTAGATTAATCATTTATACAATATACATTTATCTATTTAAATAATCAAGTAATCAAATACACAATAATCTTCTAACAGGAAAATTTCCAAATGCTAAAATTTTACTGTAGAATACAATATTTAAATTGCGGGTATACTTACATTTCACTCCGCACATTTCACTTTTTTCACAACACCAATAACTCGTATATATATATTATGTCATCTACTCGACGTCCGTATGTCACTGCAGGGATTCAGCAGAATATCAGCGTCAGGTGTATTTGCCTGGCACATGCTGAGCTGGACTCCCATTTGGTGCAACCTTGAGACGCACACCGCACTTTTTTATGTTCGTTGTCATTCCATAATTTTAAAGTGTGTCATAGCCAATAGTGTCATCACAATGTCTTGTTTTCTTCCTTTTTTATTTGTTTTTATATTGGCACCTTGCAGCTATTTCCTAATAGCTAATTAGTAATAATTTAATCGTCATTTTGTATGTAGTGCTGTTTTTTGTGTGCACTAAATAAATGATTTATCTATCTATCTATCTATCTATCTATCAATAGGATAAAAATAAAAAGTTGAAAACAGATTTCAGATTTCATTTTCAACTCAATCCGGTTAGACTAGAAGACGACCTCAACATAGTTGGCAATACGGCAGATATTGCTGGTGATGGCAATTGGCTTGGCCTGTTACATGGGACTTAAACTGACTCGTGCCTACACCTCTACCTAACCCAGGTATAGACCAGGTACAGGTTCACACCTGTAGCCTGTTAAGTTATGTTATTTCAACTGCTTCATTCACAAAACATTTCAATTTTCTAGCAATGTTAACACGTTCACATTCATTCACTAAAGATTTGATAAAATATTATCTGATATTGGAAAACTTTTATAGGCAATCAATAGTTTCAACATCTTTTAGTAAGTATCCAATTGGATATTTATTATGACTTTTACTACATTATGCAGACATCGTCAATTGTACGATGAACTGAAAAGGTTTATTAGAAACGATAATAAAATATAGGCAAGATTTCTTATAGATCATGTTCATGTTCATGTTTGGATTAATCACAATGCTCCGACAATATTAATAAAGCAGATCAACTTACTATCGGTGTACTTACAAACAAACATACGCGCTTAATTAACAAAATTATATAGAAAGTTGTATTTGTTTCATATTGTTACATCGAATTCAATATACTATTTCTCTACACTAAAATATATATTTATATTATATTATGTACAAGTATGTAAAGTAAAAAATCAAAATAAGAGGAAGAGCACTGGGCATCATAAAATTCTCCTGCATCGCTGTCAGTGGGAAAAGTGCCCATAAGGCTGGCAGCGTTGCCACGTTGGATGGCAATGCTGATTCTTTGACTTAAAAATTGGCCAGCCCTCTGGTCACGTGAAGAGTCGACCAACCGCTTGGCAATATCCCAAAATATTCGATGAGTGTTTCAATCCCAAAGGGCTCAAAAATTTAGCTTTTCTATATTATATATTTGCGCCGTTTGAGGTTTTCTACACCTGCAGCAGCCGCCCTAGGAAGATGGTTGAAAGTTCGTTCAAAAAACTTGTTTCGTAAAACGAAAATTATGTAGATACACAAATGAACCTTTAATATTTGATGCGATTCAAAAATTCAATATCGGGAAAGCTACATTTTTACGTAACCCTTTTTCTTACTTGCAAAGCCTAATAAAACTTGTAAGTACATTCTTGAGGCCTTCTTGGAGTCTTGTTTTCCCAGAATATACGATCTTAGTAGAAAACAACATGGAGAAAAAGAGCGTTGAAGGATAACCGTGTGTCTTATATAACTGAGCTCAAAAATACAATCTGAGCACAATGTTGCCATAAGGAAAACATCGTGTGTAAGGCTTCTTGCATAAAAAAGCGGGTTTTTGGGCCCAACTGCCGGCCGGTACAGATTGGATCTGTAAGTTGATCTTCAGAAAGAAACGGTCACATGTTTTAGCTGTTTCTTTGTGTGTGAGTGCATAAGTTAACAAAGGACTATTTTGTCTGCTCCGATTGGTACCGACTTGTCTTTACCGAGAACCCGCTTCTTTGCAAGCACTCAATATAAGGCTGAGGACTGAGCTAGTGCTAGGAAATTGCTAATCCATTGCTTCATATGTTCGAAAATTTTGTCTGCTTAGCAACGTAAATAACGCAATGAATGTTGTTTAATTTCAAAATGAAACAGATTGTGATTGATCGTGTTTTACGCAATTAGAATGCTGCTCTGTATAACAAAGCTTGCTGGCTGATTTAAACATTATCTCAAAATTGATTTCGCTCAGATGCATGGTCCTAATCGCTTATGACGAATGAAGTTATTCAATCGCTACGTTAATGTTAACGTGAGACTTCGTCTCCTTTAAAATACCTTAGCTTAGTATCCTATGGAAACAACGAATATAAAATCTTTTAATCTCGTTTACTTGTTGGCAAATAACGGGTTTATTTTGCTGTTGACGAAAGTTTTACGCTTCCACATGTCATCGTAAAACTAAAACAATTTTGGCAAGCAGCGGCTGGGATTCTACCCCCAAAGTGACCTTAAAGTTATTTGTATTCTCCTTAGGGAATAATAATTCCAATCTTGAGAATTAAACTTTTATGTTTTGCTAAGATTTATTTTGTTACTAGCTTTTGCCCGCAATTTCACGTTTGCGTTGAGGTCTGAAATTATTCCGCGGGATCGTACTACCGAGATAAAAATCCTATGTACTAAACCAGCTGATCATGATCTACCTGTGTGCCAAATTTCATCGAAATCCGTTCAGCCTTTAAGGCGTAAAGGGTAACAGACAGACAGTTACTTTCGCTTTCATAAAATTATAGTATAGATTTTTCTTGCTCTTGGCGTTGAAATGCCTTTACGTTTCACAGAACCTTATTTTCATTGTGTGTACCAAATAACAATACTTATTTGAAAATCTAAAGCGATCAAAGTCTTCATTGGTAAGAATGTAACATTTCAAATCTCTAACTGTTAATAATTGGGTTGTTCGGGGAAGCATAATCGGCCCCATATGCTGAGTATTTAATTCTCATCGTTTTGTAATCTACTATTACTGTTTTATCCTGACCACCTGTATTAGACCCAGAGGTCTTGGTTCAATTCCCAGCTGAAGACAAGTTTTCTGCTCGGTTTTGTTGGTCGGTAGGGTCGTTCTAAGTCCGCCAGGCTAGCTATCATCATTTTACCTAAGTCTGTCGCCATTACAACAATGTTAACAGCATTGTTGTGTTTCGACTGTTAGAGGTAAGATAGCGAGTTCCTCTGTGGTTGAGGATTCCGGGTGAAGCTCGCTTCCACCTTCGACCTGATCATCACTTATCATCAGGTGAGATGAAGGCTGAAAATGAAGGATGAAGCTTCCCTGTAGTGCTTAAAAAACATGAATTTTACCGGGCATTATTATTATACTAGTTCCGCCCAGTGGTTTCACCCGCATAAGTCTCGATCCCGTGGAAATATCGGGATAAAAGGTATTCTATGTCCTTCTCCAGGTCATGGTCTACCTATATGCCAAATTTCATCCAAATACGTTCAGCCGTTTTAGCGTGAAAGCGTAACAAGCAAACAAACAAGCTCACTTACGCATCTAATCATGTTATAAAACAAAGTCGTTTTTCGCGTTTGTCTGTATGTCCGCGTTGTTCTTCTAAAACACGAAACGGATTTTGATGTGGTTTTCAACACAATTTAGAGAATGTATTCAAAATTCAAAATATTTTATTTCACATTAACCTACAAAGGCACTTATGAAACGTCAGAAGCTAGATGCACGGTCCCAATTGGTCGTTTCCTATGGAGAAGAGCCGGCAAGAAACTCCATGGTTACTCTTTTAAAAGTAAATGGTATTTACAATTTTTTCAA
The DNA here is from genome assembly GCA_949128155.2 of Xanthia icteritia. Taxonomy (NCBI): domain Eukaryota; kingdom Metazoa; phylum Arthropoda; class Insecta; order Lepidoptera; family Noctuidae; genus Xanthia; species Xanthia icteritia. The sequence goes on from OX421937.2 coordinate 4,381,719, forward strand.
ATTACAGAGTTAATAGGTATGAGAGGACAGTGTAGGCCTATCAACAAGTACCGGGTACTTAGGAAGATAGAAAATGGTCGACAGATCTACAGTCTGTTAAGCCTATTCCGGAATGTTTATGCGTATAATACATAATATTAAACTTATAGACAAATGTTTTGTCAAGTCGTAAAATGATTGCGAAGCAGGGGCGGGTCGCTAGTTTATACGAGTAATATTAGTTAGAATTCCAACGTTCAGTGCTTCTCAGAATTTTGTAATAGAGAAACCGACTCAGTTATCTGCTTATTCTGGGGAAAAAGCTTAAGGATCTTAAAAATACCTATTAATTTTACGTATTTCAGCCTTTGTGGCCGTAATAAGATAAACAGAACGCCTGTATTCCACGAAGGGGTAGGCAAAAGTTTTTAGTACCTACCCAAATTTCAATGAAAATCCAGAATTTGGGCTGAAATGAAAATATGTGAATGGAAAATCTAACAGATAAAACGAGGACTACCCGGAATCGATTCCAAGGCTAGCACAGCAGTCCCACTTACGAATAAAGTAGCGTACCTCTGAAAATAACAAGATATTTCTAGATGCTTCAAGCATTGAATTCATTCAATATTTTAGTGCTACAAAACAAACAAATCAAAACCAGCTGAGAATATTTAATTTCCCTTTTTAACTGATTGCCACGCTAGCCTGTTACCTACTTGAAAAATCTAGAATAGAATAAGTATTTTTTAACGATAAGAAAAATATTTTAAAAGATCGAATAAAGATTTAACATAACATAACATCACGATTGTTAGCCAAAGGGTTAAGTAGAGATGTTCTACTTATAGCACATCCACATTTCGCTAATTATGTTTAAGTCCCGAGTAATCGGGGTCGAGCCTATTGACATCAACCAGGCACAAACCCAGACTCCGGGTTGCTACTTATAAATTCCTGATGGAAAGCCAACTAACTGAAAATTCAAAATGGAAAATAAAATTGCCCTTGGCCAACCCGGATACCTAACCCATGACCGCACGCCCAGCGATTGCAGGTACGAACACTAGACTAAAGAAGCATACCACTGACAATAATCTAATCTACATCGTTCTAGATGTTTCGGAAAACCAGCTGTGAATATTTAATTTTCCTGTTCAACTGATTGCCACGATTGTCTGTTATTTGAAAATCTAGAACAGAATAAACAACATCACGCCACGCCCCGTAGAGTTAAGCAGAGGTGCACTTAACACCTTTCGCCGAATGTTTCATGATGAGTATAGGCCTCCTCCTTTTTGTGCCATGTTTTCCTGCTCCGTGCGAGTCTCATCACGGGCTAATGGTCTTCCCCGCGATCTTCTATAGGTCGTGCACCCAACTGGCCAAACTACAGAAGCCACTCGACAACAATCCAGCCACCACCTACCTGCCAGCCTCCTAGCCTGGCCTGCCCTGGCAATTATGTTTAAGTCTCATGTAATAGGGGGCGAGCATATTGCCATCAACCGGGCACAAATCCAGACTCCAGGCGGCTACGATAAATACAACACACAGTAGAACAGAATATTTTTAAAATAATACATTTTTTTTAAAGAAAGTACCCGTACGACCGAGCTCTGCTCTGGTGAAAATAGAGAATGCTCATTTAATAATTCCATGTATAGTACATGTAGTACAATTCCATGCTGCCATGATAATAGGTACTTTCTAATTTCATGCTGCCATGTCATTATTCTAAGGTAGCCATCTTGTTCTAAACTTTGGGCGTACGAGCTCTGCTCGGAAAAAAAACGGAGAAAACGAATTTTCCCAGATATGAGACCTAGCTAGATCAATTTTTCGCCCCCGAAAACCCCATATTGCAACTTTCATCGAAATCTTTATACCCGTTTTCGAGAACGTGATTACAAACATATATATATATGTCGCATCCGGCAATTGACGTTTACAACAAAAACAAAGCACGCCACCTAGCGGCAACTATGAGGACTAGAGTTGGCGCGCCTAGACAGAGTCGAGGCGTTTCCGGTCGGTTATGAGGTTGAAGAAAACGCTCCAAGTCGGGGCATTCCTTATCCTGGCGATTTGACCAGTGAAGACTCTTCGGAACTGTCCTACGTTTTGTTGAACCATCATCATCATACCAGCCTGTTATTAGTTAATTGTAACTAGTGATTAAAGTGTAAAGTGATTATTTGCCTAAGTAATTGATATTTATTTGCACGATACCCACAAAAACCTGCCTGATGGCAGATCGTAGCTCAAACCATCCTGATGATCCGTAATATATATAATTGTAATCAGTAAATATTTGTATATTTATATATATAATATATATATACATATACAAATATTGCTCGTTTAATAGTATAGGATAGTGTAGAAAACCACTTTGTTTTTTTTTATCAGTAATACCTTCGTGTACCATGTAGTTTTTTTGTTTGTGTTACTTTATGTACTATTGAAGAACTTCATATCTAAGCAGTTTGAAAACAAAATGCCGTGAACACGATGACCACATTTGTTACCGCCCCGGTTCTATAGCGGCCGAGCGCTGCAAACAGAAATAGTCCTTACGGTGTGTAGATATGAACTTCTTCAATGGTACGTAAAGTAATCCATCGCTTCTATAAGTAATAATATTTCGGTGTTAATACTTGGTATTGCGTATAACAGACTTTACTCAACGTTTACAGGATCAGCTGCTGCTTCTAGTGTAATATCTGGCTTATCTGATTTTGTAACTTTGCCTTTAGGTGATCTGATAACAGATTAATCTAGAGATCTCTAATACTCGACTGAGTATACTTACTCAAAATACGAAATGTGAGTTAAGCCGTATGCCTGCCGGGGTTCCGGGGAAAGTCCGAAAGGCCCCAGGCAACGTAAAGGCAACTGAAGGAACACAGGTGGGTTTTAGTCAGTAAGACACGCCCTCCCGCTCCGCCCAGAGCGGGAGAAGTTATTTGAAAATTTCCCATAAAAAATTAAATTTAAAAAAGCCGTCTGCACAGGTACCCCCATAAAACTAGGAAGTAGATATTTCCTTTGTGTGGTATTTATTCTTATGTTCCTAATTAATCCTACTATCGAAATAATATAATAAATGTGAAAATGTGTGTGTGATTGAGTAACAAAGAACCAATATGTGTTACTCAATCACGCAAATACAGCTGAACAGATTTGTATGACATTTGGCATATATAGTTTATAACCTGGATTAGCACATAGAATACTTTTTATCCCGCTAGTACATTCCCGTGGGATAAATTCCGACCTCCTCACGAGTGAAGCCATGGGCAAAAGCTAGTTGAATATAATCTGATTAACTTATTAAATGGATAATATATAAATGGGTTGCGATCTATCAAGCTTGTGCCTGTAATAGATATACCTAAACATATTTCATAGTAATATGACACGTATTCCATCATGATTAAGGCTCATATTAGCCGCTAAAATATAGCATTTACCACGCGTGGTACAACAATGTTGCCTAATAACGTCACACGAATAAATTATTAAAACATTTATAATTTATAACGTGAGCAACATTTTAGTCTGAGATTACACATCTTGTTAACAAAATAAGTTACTACCGAGAACTTAAACTCGAATTTAACTTCAATCACGTCTTCTTGAGCAAAACAAAATTTAGAGGGAAGTTTTAATTCGTTTTTCATATTTACCTTGTGAGTTTCAGCTGAAGATGTTTCGGAAATTACTTGCGCTTCCTTTGTGGCAAATTGAAAATGTACAAAATGTTGCCAACGTTTATAGTCAAATACTGCTGCAATCCACATTGTAGATATTGAAACAAAAACACGAAAAAAGTTTTAATGGCCTCATTATAGTAATGGAACGGCGTGGTAGTGTTAAAGCTTTCATTTGTTTTTTCTTTTTGTCTAAAACCCCGAGTTTACACCAAGGTATAAAACATTTATTCTAGTTAACATACCATAACATCACGCCTGTATATACCGCAGGGTTGAGCAGAGGTGTACCTATAGTACACCCACATTTCGCCAGTTATGTCTAAGTCCATGTAATACGGGGCGAGCCTATTGACATCAACCGGGCATAAATCCATATTCCGGGCTGCTACTCAGAAAACTTAAATCTTATATTTATGTCTAAACTCAAACTCAAACTCAAAGCATTTATTTCAATTAAACCATTTACAGGCAATTTTGAATTGTCAAGAGGTCAGTCAGTCAAAAATATGAAGCTAGTTGCCCATTCCAAAGCGTAGGTTCCTATGGAGAAGAACGGGCAAGAAACCCCATGGACACTCTTTTAAATCATAATATACAATATATTGGTTAAATCATTCATGTTGAATTTATACATGTGAGAACAATGTAGAAAAACGTACACGTAAAAAGCGTCCGTAATAAAAAGATAAAAACAATTCAAAAATTAAAATAAGCCGTGACAGACAAGAGATGACCAGTCCCTACCGACGGTGCCCGTTCACGAACATGACGCATGGATCAGCACCGTTTAGCTCAACCATTTTGAAGAGAACTTTACGATCCAACACACACGCCACCACCAGCGAGACATTTGAGTGAGCATGATGTACTCTCAGCCGCCAGGGCACATTCAAGTCAATGAAAGACGTACTCAGTAAATGGTAGCTTTATAGAAGGTACATGTGCTATGCAATTATACAATACTAAGAGATTGAAGTTATACAATTCAAAGATAGTTTTTTGCAATCTTCAGCAGCTCCAACCATATTTTCGAATGCTAATCAATTAGTTTATGCGCCCTTGTGGACCTGAAACCAGCGTTGAGCCAAGCATTTTTATCAGCGGTATAATCCCCCAGCTTATAATATGCTTGGCAGCATAATGTGCGTTTTATACAAGATGTAAATTTCGCCTTAAATAAACAGTACCCCATGAAGGATGAGTCTACTTTAGCCAGTCTAAAACCCTGTTGAACTAATTGGTCCCCATTGCTTGCACAGGCGCCAGCACATAAACCTACTACAATCTGTCAAATTTCATTAATTGATTTTTAACTTTATAGCTAAAGCATAAGGTTCACAGTTGATTGGGAAAATTTTACAGTTTCGAGTAGGTTGACCTGCTGGCGTCTGTACTATAATTGTATCTTTCACCTCTTTTACTGAAAAGATTAAGATTTTTCCTGACGTACATGATGTTTTCATAGATATATTGACAAGGTACCGTCATGATGTTAATATTTTTAAACAGTTCCCTTAGAGAATTGCGCCTGCGGAAGCCATATATTGCTCTAATGGCTCTTTTCTGCAGAATAAAAATAGAGTCGATATCTAAAATACCGTAATACATGATACTATGAAAGTAACTGAAATAGATTAGCTTTGCGCTATCTATATCATGACGGATTTTTCTTACAGCCTATGCAGCTGAACTTAGCCGTCTTGCAAGAGATGTTAAATGAGGACCCCATTGCAGCCTTGTTCGAGCGTGATCCCCAGGAAAACAGTTTTAAACACTAAACGACAAAGCGGGTAATATGTTTAGGTAATAAAAAACTGGGTATAGTCATACAGACTTCACAATGGCAGACTTCAAATTCAGCATCAGTCTTTACTTCAAAGTGCTTGTATCCTTCTCTCTCGTGCACGAAGATCTTGCTATGTTTAATCAAGCAGAATTTGTAGGCGTTGGACTTAGCTGTTTCACGTGCCAAGAAATATAGTCTCTTTTTCCGGGCAATTAGATTTTCAGAGACCAAGATTGGTTTGGTAGGGCCACTGATTTTAAAGTGTTCCGTTCTCAACTCTATATCTAGCTGTTGTGTTAAAAGAAAAATTGTAAAGACTAGTTGTATGCAAAACTTGTAAAAAGGACAAAAATGTACGAATGGAACATAAGAATTGTTATTTTATGTTCTTTACTAGTTTATTTACAACCAGAATAAGTGCACGTCCAATTTCGCGGATGTATATATATTTTTTTTTACTTCTTTCTCTATGGCACATCTTTAAGTCATGACTTCATGAGCTATCCGAATATCAAAAAAATATTTGGCCTAGGTCTTAAGTGGGAGGTGTGAATTGATTCGCTGTTACAATGTATATAATAAACCAGTTTGTGATCAATTTCCTTTACTTTTCCTCTGACCTCAGCCCCTATTCCCACAAAAATGTGAACAAACTAGAGTGCTACAAGGATCTTTTGGCGTCTGAATGACATTGATAAGGGGCGTTGTTGGTGAACATTTGTGAAATAATCACAGAAATGGTATTGAAAAACAAGATGGCGGCGTTAGTTGCAATTTTGACCACGCGTCAAAAGATTCATGACCCGTTGTAACAATACATGTCTTAACCAACTACAAACATGTTTTATACATGACATGTTTTAAACAAGTCTTTTACAAAACTTTTCTAAGTTAGAATTGGCCCTAAATGTCATGATATCATGAAATAGTCATTTAATAGGGCAATTTGAACTTAGATAGTTGTATTGATGATTTTAAATAAATGATTATATAATAGTACATACAACCAGATGCTGAACAAAAATTGCAAAAAGTAACTAATTTGCAACGATTGAAAAAAGTCACAAAAAATCCTCTAAAAATGTATTTTAACGGAATTCATATTAATATACATGGAATCATTTAGGTTTTGTCAGAATATTCTACAAGCAACATATTACTTACCGTAATAGTGTTTTAATTTTTTTAATCCAATCAATAGCTTTTTGTAAATATATAATTGCTTCATGTTTTGCAATAAATTACCTGCGTTGTGTCATCGCGCTTCTCTTTCTTTTCCATGCGGCCCGACAGTGACTGCGCTTGTTGCTCTTGTAAGCGTCTTAAGTAGCGGCCTGCGAGGGATTTGAAAAATAGGTATTTGAAGAATTTATTGCCATCGTGTTTCCTAAAGTTTGCCCTTGTAGAGTGCGATAGGGACAGCTGCAGCTCAGACCACTTATATAAAAAAAACACGCAATCGACGTTTCGTATTCCCCTTTTTTCTTCTCGAAAACTGAGCCGATTCAATTATTTTTTACATATTTTTTTTACGAAAGAGTATGTCTAGGTTCCTATCATTTTCTTTTATGTTAAAAACTTTTCGAATTTTTCTGGTAGTCCTCTAATCACGGTGGTAAAAATGGGGCATTTTTTGTGTTTTTTGGAGGGTCATATTTTCTTTACCAATAAATTGCTGAAAAAACAGAAATAATAGGGACGTTGTAGACACGTCCCTATTAGTTCAGCAGACATTTATTTAATGAAAAAAAAATTATTGCTCTAGAGGCATTATTCACGAATAAAAAAGGGGAATACATTTGTATGGAGAATCGCAGGCCCTATTCCCTCTTAAGTCCTTTAAGGTCTGTACACTTCACAGTGAAAACTGATATTTTGGGACTGTTTTTCGACACACTTGCTACTTGACTAATGCAAATGTACGTAAATCTGCTATAAGTGCAGAACTCCAGTTTCATGCATTTTGCCAAGCGCCTGAGCAAGTATAATTAGCACCCACCAACATATTTAGTTTGCTTTTACGCAAGTCGTAATATTTACGTTAAAAATACCGTTTCAAGAGTTGTTTTTCCTAGTTTTGTATCTTTTAATCTCCAATGTATGGACAACAAATGTATGAATACCTTTCATCTTCAACCTAGGGGAGTTTCTAAACTGTTCATTATATTTAATAACCAACAACCTTGTTTAGTGATGAAACAACCTTCACATAATCACAGAACATTGCACTGTTACAACAATAATTAAATATGACAGTGCCATTATAATCTAATTACTCTGCCAGCTGCATTACTTGGATTAAAACAATTAAGATAAATCATCCGTTGTAACTAAAGATTTTTCGATAGAGTTACTTGATAATAAATCAAGTAATTCTATCGTAAGATTTTTGGTGCCATAATATTTAGTAATTTATACTTTCTTATTACAACAAGCGAGTGGTAAACAAACGTTCTATTAGTCGCTTTGTCTCATGTACTTAACTTAGTATTGGTTTCCTTGGGTACAATGTCAGTTAGTGCTTTAAATTCTGGTAGAAAATTCTTGGATGTTCGGAATAGTGCATAGTACTAAAATAATCACTTCGGATGTTCGTCTGTTTTTTAGATACGTGAACTTTGAGTCTAATTTCTACGGGACTACCTCTAATGTCGCCTGTCTATGCGTCTGACTATAACAGGGCTGTATATTTTAAATGTTTTCAGCGTAATAAGTGGCCTGTTGAAGTATTTACGGAATACATATTAGTTATACAACTGGAATTAAATTAAATTATTAGAGGTCATATTAATAGGTAATAGCTGAAACCATTACTATGAGTTACTCTAACACGCCGAATAAAAAACCGCAATACTTATATAAATACGGAACTCTGAATGAGTGAAGCCGGTACCCAGTTTGTCAGTATTTTTTAATGTTTACAGTGTTCTCCTCTTACCTACTGCAATCAGGCTAAGGTACCGAGCCAACAGAAATCCTATGAAGATGCAGATTATAGTCAAAGTCAAATAACGCTCTGTCACATTAGAAGAAGCTTATAAACCAAACAATATGTATAGTTTTTCGTTATTGGAACATGTTGAAGATAGCCTTGGCTTTTAATTAAGATTTGTATGTACAGGTTTTTATTCTTATATTGAATATGAAATTTGAATTTGGTTTAAGCTTGAATGTTATACTGTTTTTTTTTTTCTGTATACTTTATTTTGTTACCTGTGTTATGTGCTACACTCTTTCTTTCCTATCTGTTTTTAGAAGTGAAAATTGTTAATTGGCTATCAGTCTCATATATATTCTGTTTTTTATGCTGTAAGTCATCCATAGTTAATTAGATGGATATTAATTCAGGACGCTAACGGAGGTTATTTCAGTTTTTTAAATAAACGATGCAAAAAATGTAGGTGGGTCAATGACTGCTCTTGTCACGCTTAAGCGATTCGAGGCGGCTTAATTCATTGTGATCCGATTGGATGGAATTCCGAACAATCGGCTTTCAGCAGCTTGCTCAGTACTGCATTCACTTAGCCAAATGGGTATTACTAGACGTAAAGACTTATTCGAAAAAAACGGAAATAAGGGGCATAAAGGTAAAAGTTCTTCTATGAAAATACTTTGCCGTGAATTTTAACAGAATTAACTCGACGTTGACGAATTTTAGGAAAAGCAATTTTAGCACTCGTTCGAACAGTTACGAATACTGAATCTTAAGTGCCTTACGCCTTTAGGCCGTTTCACAAACAATCTTCTTTTTAAAAGCTTTATTAAGCGACTTAAAGAAATTCAAAAAAAGCTTTGGCTTCAATTACATGTAAAAGTTTAGAGAAATTAAATAATTCTTTGGCCAGTAAATTAGGTTAATAACAAACCCGAGTTCTACGCCGAGTTCTTTTCACTATTAAACACGCCACTTAATGATACTTTTCCACTAAAGACTAAAAGTATTTACACAAAGTTCTTATTTAGTGATTGGGCGACTCCAGGTATTCGTAAAAGCAGGGAAAAACTATTTGAACTTTATGGTCTAAAGCAACATTATGATTAATATATTCATGAGTATGTTGCCAAATAATCAAAAACTTTAAAAGTGTGTGCAAAATAGTGAAAGCTTTTTATATTAGCAATAAAATAAAATCAGCTGATGATAAAATAAAAGCTACCAGGCAAATAATAAATAATTAAACAGGTAGGAAAAAACAGCGAAATACTGATTTTAATTTAGAGACTGCTCATGGCCCTTTCAACTCGGATGTAGAAATAGCTCGGGAATTTGAAAACTTTTTTGTTAATATTCCCTTTAAAACTACTGAAACTTTAAATTCCTCACCAGCGCTTTCTGCGGCCTACTTAGACAGAACGTGAAAGCATGCCCAAAAGCTTTTAAAGATCTTAAAATTAAATCAACAAAAGATCTCTGGGGAATGTCTGCAAAAGCATGATAATTATTCAGATTTGATACAGCTGTAATAGCAATCACGTCATTTCGTTTAAAATACGTTTTTATTTTTATTAATTTATTTATCTTCATATATTTTCTTTTCAATTTTGTGAATGTGAGAACGCTGTAGGCCTAGTGGACTGTAGATTTGTGGACCATCATTATTCTGTTAAGTACCTGGTACTTGTTGAAAGACTTACACTGTCCTCCCATAACTAATAACACTGTTATTTGAAAATATTGTAAAAGCCCATTATTTTTAAAAGAGTAACCATGGAGTTTCTTGCCGGCTCTTCTCCATAGGAAACAACCAATTGGAACCGTGCACCTAGCTTCTGACGTTTCATAAGTGCCCATGTAGGTTTATGTGAAATAAAATATTTTGAACTTAAACTTTAAAAGTTTGAGGATCTATTATCGAAACCATTGCGCCCTATTTAGCTTTCATATTTAACACCAGTGTAGACCAAGGAGTCTTTCCGGATCTCATGAAACACTGTAAAGTAGTTCCATTATTCAAATACGGTGATAGTAAAGAACCCAACAATTATAGGCCTGTGTTAATTCTACCAGTTCTAAGTAAGGCGTTTGAAAAGTTGATGCTCAATCAAATGTTACGTCACTTTAATAAAAATTATATCTTTCATGAACAACAGTACAGTTTCACCAAAGGGCGTTGTAACACTGACGCCGGTGTCTAGGGTGACACCGGCGTCAGTGTTATAACGCCCATAAAGAACATTTTTAATGGCTGGGAAGAAGAACAGGATGCCATTGGAATCTTTTGCGATCTGTCGAAGGCGTTCGATTGCATAGACCATGAGACACTTCTGCTGAAACTGGAGCACTATGGGATTAGAAATACAGTTCTTGATTTACTAAGATCATTCCTGAAAGATAGAAAGGTTAAATTTCAACGTCATAAACTCATAAGGGTCTGAAATGACAATGGGCGTTCCTCAAGGTTCGATATTGGGTCCATTCCACTTTTTAGTTTACATTAATCATTTACCCCAACTACTTTAAAATCAACCGAACATGGTGTTGTTTACAGATGACACATCATTGATCTTTAAAACCAACTGACGGTCTCAAAATCTTGACGATGCGAATAGCTCTATTATTGTGATTAGTTTACGGTAAATAATTTGTTACTAAATAAAATATAAAACAAATGCATTAGATTTAAATTACCTAATGTTAGAAGTAGCAAATGTGACATCATATTGAATGGAGAAAAACTGGAATTTATTAATCAAACGGTTTTCCTAGGAATCACACTAGGCGATAAATTACAATGTGGACCTCATATAACATCTCTTTCGGGCGGCTAAGCTCGGCCGCTTATGCTGTTAGAAAGATAAGATGGTTAACAGATGTAGAAACCGCGCGTTTGGTCTATTTATGCTACTTCCACAGCATTATGTCGTATGGCATTTTACTGTGGGGTCGGGCTGCTGACATTGAATCTTTATTTTGCAAACGAGAGCTGTCAGAGCTATTTATAATCTACGTCGCCGCGAATCTCTCAGGGAACTATTTAAAAGGATTAATATTATGACGGTACCTAGCCAATTCATTTATTGAAAATATTATGTATGTAAGAAAAAATCGACACCTTTTTGATAAAATAAGTGATAGACATAATTTTATTATTTAGATCAACCATTTTTCAGATTATCTAAAGTACCTACATATTTTATGGGGAACTGTGTTTAATGTTACAACAAAATACCTTGTGATATATTGCAATTAAATGAAAGAAAATTTAAAACTCATATTATAAGTATAATTTGTAAACAAGCATATTACAAATTAGAGGATTATATCCAAGAAAAGAATGCTTGCAAACATGCCGGTCATGCTCCATAGGATAATCTAGAATAATTCAAACTGGTCGCTAATTTAATTGTATAATTTATTTTTTTATGACATTGATATTACATTCTGTGATTACTTCCTCACACACTGACTTATTAATTGTAAAATTTTAGGAAAATCGTCTACTTATACAATGTTTGTAAATATGTGAGCAGTATCTATCACATAATTAATTTATCTGTCGCTGCTTCATTTTTAATTATACCTATTCATATTCATATCACATATAATTATATAACTAATGTACCTATACAAAATATTGTAAAACATTTTATAAAGTAACGGTGGAGTTTCTTGCCCATTCTTCTCCATACGAAAACTAGCTTTTGGAAAGGGCGTCTAGAATCCATTCAATTTTTTGTAAATTTCACGTTCAAAAGTGCCTTATAAGGGCCTATTTGAAACAAATTATTTACCTTTGACTTTGAAAAAGTTATCAATTCGACACAAAAGTATGTAATATTATTGCAACTGCAATATATTCACTTATGATAATCTATTAGGGCTTTCAAACAAATATACAAAATTTTATAGATGTATGTATGCATGTTTGTATGTTGGTATGTTTGTATGTATGAATGTCCACGCATTTCTCCGAAATTATTCGGATCGTGACTATTTGTTACTTAATGGCTTACATTTACTTCAACTTACGGAACAGTGCAAGTTTCATCAAAATTGGTTCAGTCGTTTTCAAGATATGGACTAATACGTATAAGTGTAACGGCCTGGCTTATTGATACGAGTACGAGCTACGGGTGTGATGTATAAGGGAAAACATCTGAAAGGCGATAACCACAACGAAAAAGTGAAAAATAAAAAACTTTTTACAATGAAACAAACAAACATATAGGTAAGCACGAACACCTTAGACAGGAATAACATTCTACATTCCCTAATCAACTGTTGTATGCCTCCGGATACACTGCAATTAATTCAACAACAATACGTCAATATTCAATAGCAAGACGTCGCCCCATTTTCTATGTTCTACAAACAACTAATAAAGGACAGTATTAACGACCTACTTACTTAAATTAAACAATTAAATTAAGAGCATAAGGATAGTCAGGTAACCCGATTTTCCACGCCTCGTGGTACAAAGACCTTTGAAGGAATATCGTCTGAGCCGTCATTGCTTTAAGATCTTTAATAGTGTCTCCTAAAATAAAGCCCCAGACAAGACCACTTTTAGTCTGAACTAAGTCGGGACTAATAAACTTCGAGACAGAGATATCAGCGTCAGGTGTATTTGCCTGGCACATGCTGAGCTGGACTCCCATTTGGTGCAACCTTGAGACGCACACCGCACTTTTTTATGTTCGTTGTCAATCCATTATTTTAAAGTGTGTCATAGCCAATAGTGTCATCACAATGTCTTGTTTTCTTCCTTTTTTATTTGTTTTTTATATTGGCACCTTGCAGCTATTTCCTAATAGCTAATTAGTAATTATTTAATCGTGTTTTTGTATGTTGTGCTGTTTTTTTGTGTGCACTAAATAAACGATTTATCTATCTATCTAGATGTTTTCGACCACAAATGCAAAATTACACTGGGTTATTTCATCTATACATCTTTTTTCATCTTATCAAGTAGTTCCTAAATGAGAAGTCCAAAAATGTAAAGTTACACATAGGTTGGTACTTTAACAAAATACTCGAAAAGTCAAAGTTGTCCCAAGAGTCCCAATTAAGATAACAAGGTATCAGGTAGTATCAAGGTTAGTTGGTAACTTTGCTCAAGTTGTTCAAACTTCCTTCATGAAAAAGATAATAAATCACTATTGTAGGTCAAGGATCCCGATACTGGACAAGCTTATCCGAAATATAGGTACTTAAGTATCTTCTCCTAACTATAATATTATAAAAAATGCGAAAGTGAGTTTGTTTATGTGTTTGTAACGGTTTCACGCTAAAACAAAGGACTTGCCGATGGACTTTCGTCTTGCCTCATTGTCGAACTAATATAGGTAATTTTTCACCCATTTGCCGCATGCTTTCTCTTGCCAACTCCATGCGTGGAGAAATAGATGTCTTTGCTGGTTCTGTAGCCTCAGTTAGGAATAAACTTAGAGTCTTAATTGTATAATGTGTTTTTTTTTTTTTTATATTTGCTTTTTCTTTCTCAAAACTTTTTCATTATTGTTTAACTTTATTTTTGTATAAATTCACATTTAGTAGATGTCAATCAGAAAGATTGTGTAGAAACTTTTTTATTGCATTTGTGATTGTACATAAAGATTTGAGAATTAAAAAAAAAAAAAACGGCTGAACGGATTTAGATTAAATTTGGCACATGAGTAGACCATACCCTTGGTTAGGACATAAAATACTTTTAATTCCAATATTTCGACGGGATCGAGACGTATTTACGAAGACATACGTTGAACCGCGGGCGCAGCTAGAACTTAATAATAATTTTACTGACGGCCAAAGCACAGCCTAAACCGTTGGGTCTAGAAGCATGACATTTTTCCATTGTTCACAATTTTCCATTGTTCCTTTTAATATAATGAAAGTATATTAAAAGTAAGTACTAAGGAAGGATTTCTGAAAACTCATCCCATAACCCCTTAATATGATAGTTTATATGGAAGTTCGTAATTTTTTTAGATGGGACGTCCCCATCGGTCGCACGACTTGAAGTTAAATGAAGTCTTTCCTCACAATATCCCCATGGCTAACAATACAGGGTCAAATAAAATTAACTAGCGAAACTCTTTTTGTGGGGTCATCGATAGGGAATGCAATCTCGACTCGAGATCTCGTATAGTTTTCATAAAATATTGTTAAATTCGGATGACTAAAAAGCGATAAAAACTGCTTGGTTGTGATTATGAGGTTAATTAAGCAAAAGTATTAATTGAAAGAAAACAACTTTATTCTTTAATATAACTCACTAATTACCCGTATTTATTGGAAATCAACAAAAACGATAAAGAACACTGCCAGTCAAATGCGGAAAAAAGTCTAGTTGTAGGGGTGATTTTGAAAATAGCTTCTTAAAAAACAAAGAGTATTGAGGGTGCTATCTGATAAACGGCATCTTATGTCAGTGGCTATGTACCCAACAGTTGAAAATGCCCCCCCTGATTCAGCACTGGTTGGCACCAGCATGAGGAACCAATTTTATACGAACTGTAAAATACTACCCCTTGTTCTTCCACACTCATATAGATCCATCTGTTTCTGTATGAGTGACTTTAACCTATCTAAACTCGTGTGTAACGGCGCTGACTACTGCCGTCTAATCCCGTCAATCTTGAGCGAGATCTCATCATATTATGCTTCGGGATTGATCTCGTGTTTCTCGGATTGCATTCCCTAGTCATCTACCGTAGTTAGTGTATTCCCTTGAAATATCAGCTTAAAAACTTTTTTTTTTTGTGTAATCTTCACATAAAGACTTAATTGGTATCCACACCTAAACACGATAAAACAAAAGAAAACAGATTTTCTCAACTCATACTTCAATTAACGATAACAAACCTACCAGCTGTCGGTGACCCACAAAAAAACCTTGAAATCACTCATTCACTCATACTTCAAGCAAAACTGCAGTTTCGCTAGCTAATTTTATTTGATCCTGTATGACTTACTCACTGCAAGGCTAAGGCCACTTCTCATACATGCAAGAAACGAGCTCCGTCACGACACCACTTTGCTTACTGCATGTTGGTGAATACAGAATTTAGAAAGGCTTGTTATGCTTTCCCGGGATATTGCCTTACCTTATAAGTCAGTGATGTCCAAGATTAACAAAAATATAACGGACATTAAAAATCATACACTATTAGTAGGTATAATTAATAAGGTTGGGGAAAAAGTTTCTTCGCATTTTTTAAGAAAATTCAAAACATTTTTTAACATAGTATGTTTACATTTAACTAAAGTATGTAGGTACCATTTTGTTCGATAACTTTTTGCCATCTTGTAGGTAGGGACATGATCCCATTGCTATAGAAATTTTGGGACTTCTGATCAAAATACCGCGACAAGTGGTTTTGGCAGTCCTCCCGTGATGTTAACCTGACACTGCCTAAAGAATTCTGAAGAGACCGAAACAGGTGGAAATCTGAAGGTGCAAGGTCAGGACTATACGGCGGATGCATTAACACCTCCCAGCCAAACTCTCTTAATTTTTGCTGAGTGGCTAAAGATGTGTGAGGTCTAGCGTTATCATGATGAAAAACCACACCCCTTCTGTTGATTAATTCCGGCCGCTTTCTCTCAACTTCTTGCTTTAATCTCATCAGTTGTTCGCAGTAGAGTTCAGAATCGATGGTCCTGCCTGGTGGTAACAGCTCATAATGAATAATGCCCTTCCAATCCCACCACACACACAGCATCACCTTGTTGCGAGTTAACCCGGGTTTTGCCACAGTCTGTGAAGCCTGACCGGCCTTTGACCACGACCTTTTTCGCACGTTCTTGTCGTACGTGATCCACTTTTCATCACCAGTTATCAGCTTCTTCAAAAATGGTTCGGTTTCATTACGTCGTAATAAAGAATCACAAATGAGTACACGGTTCATTAGGTTTCTTTCAGTGAGCTCGTGAGGTACCCAAATATCGAGCTTTTTTGTGTACCCAGTTTTTTTCAAATGCGCCAAAACTGTTTTGTGGTCAATTCCCAGTTCTTCAGCTACGTCGTAACTACTAATATGCCGATCTTGCTCCACTTTTTCAAAAATGGCATCCATTTTATCCGTAATAGGGCGACCAGAGCGACGTGCATCTTTGACATCAAAATTTCCGGATTGAAAACGCTTAAACCAAATTTGTGCTACTCTCACAGACACTGCACTAGGTCCATAAACATCGCAAATTTTTTTCGCGGCTTGCGTTGCATTTTTACCTTTTTTGTAGTAAAATTTTAAAATGTATCGAATTTCTTCATTAGATTCACTCATCTTGACAGTACGAAAAACAAATAAAAATCACACATTTTCCTAATTTGAATTTGGAATTATGTTCTTTAAAATTTAAACTTTCAATGATACCAAAACCAGCCAGATACACATAGTATAGCCAAAGAGATTTTATTACAAGTTCATACATACTATAATGCGAAAAGACTTTTTCCCCAACCTAATATATCTAGTAACAGTGAATGTTTTATTTTAGGTGTGGAAACTGTTCAAATGCTTTTACGCACCTAAAACTTCTACAACACTTAAGTCAGCGTAATTATTGCAATTCATAATCAATATTTTAGTGCACTAAAGAGCGATATTTCATAAGTTCATTCAGTAATATTGATAAATTAATCGGAAGACGTAGCGTTGGAAGGTCTCCCACAAGATGGACCGATGACCTTGCAAAGGCCGCAGGAATCCGCTGGATGCGGGAGGCACAGAATCGGTCGAAGTGGCGGTGCTTGGGGGAGGCCTATGTCCAGCAGTGAACGTCTTTTGGCTGAAATAATGATAAATTAATCAAAACAGCAAAATTTTTGACAGCTTTTTGACAATGCACCCTCTTCAGAGCGTGCATTCTGAAAGTGGGCAACGTCGCAAATAGATGTCAAATATTTCGGTCTTGATTAATTTGGCAATATTACTGTATGGAAATATTTAATATTGCTAACTAATGAACTAAAATATTGATTATGAAATGCAATAATTAATATCGTAACTAGTGATGTTCAAATCCGCTATAAACTATATACATGTTATAGACTATAAAATATATTTTTCTAGCGCGTTATTTTATACGCTATCATTATAACACGTTATTACAAAACTCGGTCGCAGTCTAAACGGGGAAACGTTATCATTTTATTTGGCAACACGCTAGACGGACTTAATGATGCGCGGTAAATGTTATCTCGCAACGCGCTGTACACGAAAGAAAATAATAATATTCCATGAAGCGTTAGAAATCAATGAACTTTCCATCATACTTTCCAGCCTTAGAACTGTCTATAATAAAATTGATTAAATGTTCTTATAAAAGTTTTGTGAGACATTGGTGCCGATTCTCTTGTACACACGACTACACATCAAGCTATACATTTCCAGTTTATGCTGATCTCGCATTGTATAGGATTTCCGTACAATGCGAGGTCAGCTTATACTGGAAATATATAGCTTGGTGTGTAGCCGTGTGTACAATGAACTAAACAACTTAAATATCACTTAAATTCACTTTTGGCTATGAGAATCATAAACCTATTCTACAACAAAAAAAATCTCTAAATTTAAAAATTATTTTATTACAACTAAAATCGAATTTGACGACACATGGTGACCACATGGTACTTGTTTGCCAAAATATGAAAAATTATTACCTACATGTTGAAATTTTCATTATTTTTGCAATAGGACACAGCATATTTGAGATATAAGCAAAAGAAAAAAAAAAAAAATAAGATAAAGTACTGTTTTTCCACCTGAAGTCGAGGTGTTGGTGTGACTTTCAGTTCATAACAACAAATTTTAAACCCACACCTTTTTAATCGCGATTAAAAATAGTCAGATTTTGTTACACAATCAAAATTTTTGGTGAAAAATGTCAAATTCAGAATAGCGAAACTGCCATTTTCACTAAATTAATAACTCAGTGCCATCTTAGTGCTGTCAAACTAAAATATAGTTAAGTTGTGTCACTTTAGTCTATTTCAGAATGGGAGATCGTCGTTTGACAGGAATAAACAAAATGTTGGTGATTTTTAGTCTATTTTAGAGGCATTTGTGACAAGAGAATCGGCAGCGGTAACATAAAAAATAAATTAAACAACTTGCTATGTAGTGTTAGTATCAATCACCGTCCGCACAAACAGTTTTACAATTGGAGAGCTGACGCTCTCGGCTACAGTTCTCAGGATGCTGTTACGACTGGGCACGCCACTATTACGGCGATAAGTCCCCTCTTTGAGGAGTGGCTAGAGAGGCGCCACGGCGTCCTCACCTTCCGCCTGACGCAGACCCTCACAGGACATGGTTGTTTCGGGAGGTTCCTGTTTCGTATCAGGCGGGAGGAAACGCCCGGGTGTCATAACTGCGTGGATCGTCCGGAGGACACGGTGGAGCATACGGTGGAGGTCTGCCCGGCTTGGGCAGAGCATCGCATCGCGGAAATGATCAAATAACTTCTCCCGCTCTGGGCGGAGCGGGAGGGCGTGTCACTTTTACTGACTAAAACCCACCCGTGTTCCTTCAGTTGCCTGTACGTTCCCAGGGGCCACGGTATCTCTTTCGGACTTTCTCGCAACCCCGGCAAGCATCGGTCCCCTTCAGATGCTGATATCTCTTTGAGGCGCGCGTGGAATACAACGCGCTGTCGACCCGGGCCTGGTCCTTATCGGACGGCGAGCTACCCATTGCTCACCGTCCGCAAGCCCGCGCCTACGTAGGCCGGGAATCGGCCTGCGATTCCTGACGCCCAGGGCGTCTTCTGCGGCGGCTAGAGGCGTGAGGGCACGAAATTTGCCTCTCCCTCATTCGTTCTGCCTCCTCCTTCGCGAGCATTACTGCTTCGCAGAAGGAGGTAACGGCCTCCCATGCCCTCTCGCTCCGTACCATGGCCTGGACCAGGGCCGGACGCGAGAGATCCCCGCCACCGATCGCCTCCACGAGGACACGGCGATGCTCTGCCCAAGCCGGGCAGACCTCCACCGTATGCTCCACCGTGTCCTCCAGGCGATCCACGCAGTGATGACACCCGGGCGTTTCCTCCCGCCTGATACGAAATAGGAACCTCCCGAAACAACCATGTCCGGTGAGGACCTGCGTCAGGCGGAAGGTGAGGACGCCGTGGCACTTCTCTAGCCACTCCACAAAGAAGGGACTTATCGCCGCAATAGTGGCGTGCCCAGCACTGGGTTGCCACAATCGCACTCTCCATGACGCCATGAGATCACGCCGGAGCTCTGTCCGCTGTGCCGCGATTTCTTGCGGCAGCGGAGTTGAGCCCCGGCGTTTCGCCTCCTCGCGCCACTCCCAAATGTGACTCCCTTACAGGCCTGGTGTTACGTTATTGAATATAACTTTCAGTAAAGGTTTTGTTTTTAGTGGATACTACACAAAGCGTCGGGAATAGGGTTGTTGACAAAAAAAAACATTCAGTTGTCCGTCAGGTAGATTATTAAAAAATATTGGACACGTATTTTTTTCTTTTTGTACGTAATCAAAAGATTACGGCAATGCATTGAGTTAAAATGTGGCATGACGTCACTCCCCGTTAGATTTTATACTGACTTGTAATGGAGCGAGCTCCGACTCCCCAACTTTAATGCGTTTTATCTAAACCTTTTTTTATTAATATGATAAAGCAAAAAATACGTGTCTAATATATTTTTATTATCTGACTAAAGGACTATTTTTTTTCCCCAATCAGCATCCCTATTGGCGTGATAGCGTCACCGAGTTCATAATTTTGAATAAGGCCACACTACGTGCGTAATCCAGCGTTGAGTACTGAAATTAGGACAGTTTCATACATTTGCGGCTCACCAACTCTAATAATCGGAAAATGAGTCCTCGTATAATGAACTAAATTGTGTGGAACGTGAAATCTTATTCGTGAAATCGTATTCGTACTCATTTTGAACGACACTATAGTTCACTATAGTTCATAGTTCAGAGACACAGTATTTACTAATCCTCGCTAAAACTAAAGCTCGCACAGTATATAACACAAAATCTTACTCTCTCTACTCTAACTTATTTACCGATAATAAGATCCTAAACTTGATCCTGCGGTCACATTCAGTTTAAGTTTAACTTAAGTTGTGTGACAGAATACGAGGGACAGTCAGTTCTAGAAACTCAACTTGTAGTTATTTTTGCGACAAAACCGTAAGATTTACTTTGCAAGATATGTTCGTCTCGAGAAATTTTAACTGTTGTTCAGAGAATTTTTCCCTAGTTGATATAAGAGTGTGACACTGCCTGTTGGGAATTGCATCCAACATACACGCAGACGGCACGCGCAGGCAACGTGACCGACCTACGCGTCATCGCCATCGGCGAGTGAGCGGCGGCGGCGCCCGGCTGTTGGGAATCGCAGCCGGCACGCGCAGGCGACGTGACCGACCTACGCATCATCGCCATCGGCGAGTGAGCGGAGGTGCAGCGTGTGGAACCGGTGGACACTCGCTTCCACGGACTCCACCGCGACGGACGATATTCTTTTCCTATTGTTTGTCCGGGAACGTTGTAATTGAAAAATAAGCACGGCATTAAACCATTGCCTAAAACACAGTCCACTACTTTTATTGCTCCCCGCGCTAACACTGCCCTAAAATAGCAATTTAACTTGGTATGTGGTAGTTTTCTACAACGTAATTGTCTTGATAATAGTAAAGTCTAGACTCTACTCTAACTCGAGATTTTAATTAACCCATTTAAATATAAAATGAAGCAATCTCGTCAACTGTATAATTATCTTCAGTATGCGACGTTCTTTGCACACATAGCTTTATTAAAACACTTATAAATGTATGAATAGTAATGGCTTTTGTTAAATTTTGTTGGTAATTAACAAAATACAATACCATTATGCAATACCAGTATTATATCTGGACTATAAAAGAAACTGGGACCTCGTTTGTTCGGCCTTTATTCTCAGAATAGTCAGAAAACGCCGACCTTTTTTTTGGGTGGGAAATTATCAAATAACTTCTCCCGCTCTGGGCGGAGCGGGAGGGCGTGTCAGACTAACATTTACTATCATTTACCGCAAATAAACGTATTTTCTTTCTTCTTTTTCTTTAGACTCTTACTGACTAAAACCCACCCGTGTTCCTTCAGTTGCCTGTACGTTGCCAGGGGCCACGGTATCCCTTTCGGACTTTCCCGCAACCCCGGCAGGCAACGGTCCTATTGGACCCCTTTAGTTATGCTGACATCTCTTTGAGGCGCGCGTGGAACACAACACGCCGTCGACCCGGGCCTGGTCCTTATCGGACTGCGAGCTACCCATTGCTCACCGTCCGCAAGCCCGCGCCTACGGTGGCCGGGAATCGGCCTGCGATTCCCGACGCCCAGGGCGTCTCCTGCGGCGGCTAGGGGCGTGAGGGCGCGAAGTTTGCCTCTCCCTCACGCGTTCCGCCTCCTCTTTCGCGAGCATTACTGCTTCGCAGAAGTAGGTGATGGCCTCCCATGCCCACTCGCACCGTACTCATCTAGTTTTTAAAATATGACTAACGTATAAAAGAGTTAGTACAAACATACTTACAGAAATAAATCATGTATCATTTGCCAGTATTATGTACGACTCAGCTCTACTATATTGCGCATACTTTAAACCCCCGCCGAATAATGAATATAGAGGAATTTCTCTATTATCGTGGGTGCATTCACAAACATAAACAGCCAGAACCAAAACAACATTCTGTAAATTACGTTCCGGGAACAGAACCCACTACATGTAGCGCAGCAGACTATTCCTCAGTCACTATAGATATGCCAAACGTACACATACCGACAGAATTGAATATTTTTTATTGTTGCTGAAGGCGGTAAACAAATAAAGTTGGTCAAAATTTAAAAAGACAACAGGGTAGCTCTGGGGTGAACAATATTAAGAAAAAAACTAATATGAACAGGATAAACAGAAAACCAAACTATGTTCCTACAAGAGCTATTCTAAATACCTAATAAGTACAGGGAAAAGGATAGAAATAGGTAAACATAAATGTAGTAAAAAATAAAGCAGTTAAAAGTCTGCAAATGCCAGCCTTCAAAATATTCATTAATTGAATTATAACATTTCTGTCATAATAAAATTCGCTGGTAGCTTTTTATAATTATGTGACGTGATCCGATAATAACAGATTTTTTTCCATCCTCAGCTGAAATTCAAAATATTTATTTAAACCGCATGTTGCAAAACATTTTCTGGTCCACTATAAGTAAAACAAAGAACTAAGCTTCGCCATATACATTAATTTCCTTAGCAGGTGTTAATGTCTTCTCTCAGAGAACGTTTACACTCGTTACTTACTGTTTATTGTGGTCGGAAGTATCGTGTTCCAAAGACGTTCCCAAGTTTTACTGTACGATATTATTATGTGCTGTAGGTACGTATATCACCGCGTTCTATTTAAAAGCGTCCTATCATCGCGCGAATGCGCGATCGGTGCATAAGTCACTTTTTGATCGGAAAAGCGGAAAGCGCTCTCTGTCGGCGCGACCACGGGTTTTTCACCGAACAAATGTTCGAACGATCGTGTATCACGCGACGATCGCTAATCTAATGTTGGGATCGCAGCATGCTGCCGTTTGTACGGTTAAATCAAATAAATACTTACTGCATGAAATATATAATTTATACTGTAATATTTAAGGTCCCATTAAAATAGATGGACTAAAACTTTTAGAAATCATTCAGACCACCAAAATAAAGACAGTGGTAGAAAAAAATAAGAAAAATGCATTAGATACTTACAAGATAAATAAATCAGCTAACGAAAATACACTAAAAATGTTGGTTACCCAATGCCATTTATTATTTTAGGTCAAAATAAAATCACTTTAATCAGTGTTTTTTTTTTTGATTGGATATCTTTGGTTGGACGTACTGAACGCCTGTGTTAAAATTTGTCCATCTATTTTAATGGGACCTTGTTTATGTATAGATTAACCTATCCCTCTGGTTTCAATTATCTCTCTGCACTACCTAGCAGTTGACGGCTTGCGCAATCTTTAACTGTTACAGTGGAATCTTGGGTTGTCACATTACAGGCGCAGCTCCTGATGAGGGAGCGCCTTAAGAAACATAATTTTGTATGGCGGTAAAGCTCAAAAATCAGTTTGAACTGAGTTAAATCAGTTTATATAGGTTGTTTTTGACTTCAGGGCAAAAGAACACTGACTTCTATTTTGGAGGAAAATAAAACTACTTGCTTATTGTTTTTTAAACCTGCCAAAAACACGAATCAAACCCGATTTTTTTACAATAACAGCACCAGCTCTGTAAAATGTCGTTATTTGTGAACGGCTGCTAAAGGCTGTCTCCCGGTTTAAGCCTATGATACATTTGTGTAATTCAGGTTTAATGGCTTACCGCTCATCGTCGGAAATAAAAAACTAATCGGCATTGAAGCTTAGCTTACAAATCCAGTAGCATTAACACGGATGCGAGGGATGTACACGATTACATATACGAAGTATGCAAGGATTATTTGTTAAGGGTAGTATGGGCGTAAATAAATAACGTATTTAGTAAAAAAAATATTCATGTTCGTGAACGGGCGCCGTCAATTGGGACTGGTCATCTCTTAGGTGCCATGGCTTATTTTAATATAATAATTAATTAATTACTTATTTTATTATAATACAAATTTTTCATTAAAAAAAATTCAATTTATAATCAATACTTATTTTAATACAAAAAAAAATATTTTGAATTCTTTGTCTTTATCTTTTTAATATATTAGGGTAAACTGGGTACGGTTGTGACAATTTTGGTTTGATCGCCTATAATTTTGTAAATTTACCAGTTATCTGGGAGAAAAATCGCTTTAATACTTAATTTGAATATTTATCTACCTAAAATTGTTAAAATATTGTCCCTAACTACGCTGTATTAGGCATAAGATCAAATTAAAAAAAAAAGGGAAAGTGTCACAACCGGCCACACCCCAAGGGCGGTTGTGACAGTGGTTGGGGTCGGTAGTGACAGGCATACAAAATACATCCAAATAGTTTGTAATGACTTTTATTGTTACAAATAATTAACTGAACACAACATAATCTTCTTCTAAACAAAGTTAACAATCACTTTATGGCAAAAAAGCGAAAATCTGTGATCACTTCTCTTCTTAAAATTAATAAGGCACTGTAACGTATAACAGTCTTCTTTATAATCAGTCAAAATGTTAGCTTAACTACTACAAAATTTTAACAAAACTGTAACATGCGATTAACTTCATGTATTTCCACAGCTCTCTGTAATGAAGTACCGCGTTTCACCTCTTCGTAAGCATTTTCATATTTACTAATATCAGACAGGCCTCTCTCGGTCTTCCGCACGCGTTTTCTAGGCATCTAAAATAAAACAAAACAAAAAAAACAATGTCACAACCGTACCCACAAAATTTGTCACAACCGTACCCAACGCATATTTTTGAAAACAAAAAATGACCATGACTGAGCAAAAAGATCTGCATTAAAAGTAATTACTCGTAAGTAACTGCTAATGTCCAAGTTATAACAAAAAAAATAAAAGGCAATCTATCTGTGTACAAATAACCGTAATTACAAAAAGAAATCGAACAAAAAAACTTACTTTTGACTGTCGAAAATCAATGTGGGCTCCTGCTTACGTTACCGTCGCACGGCGGCTGACGCAATACTGGGACACGCGTTTAGACTTGCATGCCGCTTGTTTTTCCCCTTGCACCCCTCCCCGCGATCCGTATAGTTTCGCTGTTAAAGTGACTGTCACTACCGTACCCTGGCACAATCGTACCCAGTTTACGGACGCTTTTAACGTGCACGTCTTTTTTACATTGTTTTCACATGTATAATTTCGACATGAATGATGTAACCAATATTTTGTTTCATGAATTCAGAGAACCTATTATACAGGTCATATTAAATTTGCTAGTGAAACTCCGCAGACGGGATGAGTGTCGATATCTAAACATGATAAAACAGAAAATAAATTAATTTGAGTATTTTTTTGTGGGGTTTTCAACCACAGCTTAAAGTTTTTTGTTAACATGATTAAACAAAAGAAACCAGATTTTCTCAACTCATACTTCAAGTAACAACACTAGCAGAAGTCGTTGACCCCCAACAAAAAACATCAAATCTTTTTATTTTATCGCGTTCAGATATCGATGCACAGCTTGCTGCAGTTTCGCTAGCTAATTTAATTTGACCCTGTATACATGCAGGTATTTTCGGTGATTTTTTGCTATCTAGAGCTCTGAAATTCTTCTCCGATAATTTAGATTTATTTACAATAGAACGTGGAAAAAGTTTCGATTGCTTTTGTAGAACACCATCTAAATTGTCGAGTACCCAGGGTCAATCAACTTCTCCCTCGAAAAGTGTCAAGATTTTATGAAATTAATCAACTATTTTGATAAATGACGACAATATAATAGAAAAAGTTTCACTCGACTAACAGAATGGAAACAAATGTCCCAGTTTGCAGAATTTCTGATAAACTTACCTGCGACTCTTGCTGATTGCGATAAATTATCTTTATTTGGTACACTCTGTAGCAATTTATTATGTTGACACAATACCTGCCTTAATTCCTTCATGAAAAGAATTTGGTACCTATAATTTAAGGCAAAAACTTTTGGCACATTTATATTCCTTGTGTAGGTTTTATTTTAGAATACCTAATTAATGAAGTCCCTAATAAAGATTCATTAAGGAATAAATTATTTATTCTGAAGAAGCTTAATGTATACGTAATAAAGTTTTCTACAAACCTGGCCGCGGATTTTTCTTCAACGTTGCAAATAAAACATTTTATGATATTCATCGCGTAAGGTACCTAGGTACCTAATTGAAGAGTTGGACTGTAGTTCTTTCTCTAGTAAATGCAACCACATACGTTAACAAGTTTATTTCTTTTAACTCGAGTCGACTGACTACTAGTAGTTTCGCGTACCGTATATAATAAATCATCGAATTGTTTCAGTTGGCAATCATAACCTACAGGAGCGAATTTTCTAGAACAATATTCGTGGTTTATTACCATTTGACTTTTCTAAAGCAAGGGTTTCTTATGAATGCGGTGGCTGTCACATAGCGCCCGTAATTTACCGGCGAATGACGACACTAAAACGTTATTTATGAGAGTAGGGGAGCATGGGGATCAGTGGATAGATCGTTATATCTTTGCATCTATGGTACACAAACACGTACGCATCCGCCACATTGCCGTTCTTACACCTCTATCGCGTCCAAACTAGTCCCTAGGTTAGTTTTGGAGCCAGTTGTGGCGCAGCGCATCGGTCAACAAGAAAGCCACTAAATATTTTTTTACTTGTTTTTGTAAAACAGTGGTGGTACAGCGGATCGTTTTGAATTGGGATTGAGTGGATCTCTATTAAAGACTTCTTTTATAGGAAAACTGCCACGAGATAGAAAAAAGAAGACCAATATTGCTCATCATACCGAAAACGAAATGCCAGCTGCTCTATTGAAAATATCTGAAGGGCCAAAAATAATAGCTGTAGCTAAATTGATGAATACTCTTTACACAACTCTTCTCACAGATGTAGGTTCAACCACATTTCTTCCACATCAGACTGCTCTGAGTATGACCGTACGCGCGCCCTAATTCCCGTTTTAATGTAAAACGCGACACCTCCGCCTCGTCCCCCACGTATAGTCACAGGGCGCGGCACGTGCCTTAACCTATATCCAGGGACCTTAGGCGCGCGGCCCTCCTCCCCAGGTCGCAGCCACGTTTCGTTGATTGCCATTATATCTACTGAGTGTTGTGACATTGCAATTAGAAACTCGTCCTGTTTAGTTGCCAGAGACCCCGCATTGAATAAACCTAACTTTAGTGATTTTGATTTAGTCATGGAATGTAAATAGTAATGGCTGTATATGTATATTTAGATAGTAAGGATAATATTTTATTAATATATTTAGTATAGTGCTTTTATTTATTTATCTTGTGTAAATAATAATTGTACATAAGTGTTAGTTTTGGTGATAAATAAATATCTATGTTACCTTTAAAATAATTCTCCCAATCATTATGAGCTGAAAATAATAAAATATATTTATTATTTGTAAATAATGTTGTTGTTTGTGTATAGATAATAATATGTGTAGATAATATAACTATGTTCCTCATTCGATTGCAGTACTCACTCTGATATTCCCAGCTCCCCAGATCACGACAGATACGACACACAGACATCATGTTTACTAAACGATTACAACTATAAAAACTATGAATTAATACATAAGAATGTGCCACATCAAACAAAGATTTATTTGTAAGTGTCCGTGTAAGGTCCAATAAACTGACTAATATCTTCCTCAGATGCAATCCTGTGAGTGGGTTCTCCAGGCTTTTGCCGGACCAAGATGCGACCGCGCTTCGTCCATACGAATCGCCATCCATGAATCCCTGCAGCTGCCTTTGTTGTGCGAAACAATTGCTGATTCAACCTGGTCAGCCTCTCATTTACAAAGAAGCGTACGGGTTTCCCAGTGAGTCCGAGACTTTCTGTTGTGGCGTCACGTCGCACGCGGGCGCCGTTCAACACGTCACGCTGGTCACGTCGAGCGAGGCGCACCATGATAGCGCGAGGGTGGGGCTCTGTTGAAGCTATGGGGCTTGTCGCTTTAATGTGTCTGCCGCCAACTCGCTCCGCGCTCACGATGTCACGGTCCTCCAAAGCGACTCCTAGCTTTGTGGCAATCAGCTGAAACAGGTGTGTTGGGTTTTCCACTTGCGTCTCAGGTACGTTCGCGATCACCAGATCGTTTGCCATCAGCTCCTGATCCCTGTCATTGAGGTCCCTATTGAGCTGTTGAACCACACTCTCCACCGCATTTAAATTTGTTGTCGGATCGCAACCGGCATCGTGACACTTTTCAAGCGCCTCCAGTCTTGACTCAATCCCATCCATGCGCGTGTGACACGAGTCGTTAGAGGCCTTCAGCTCCGCTACGTCTTTCCGAAGCTCTGAGACTTCAAACCGCAAGGTGCGTATCTCCTCCACTACCAATCTCAGAGTAGAGCCTACGTCCGGCGGGAACTCGGGGATCACAGGCGACGACGGTGCAGCGACTGACTGGGGCGTCAACGGTGCGGCAGATGACAGAGATGTCGGCGATGCGGCAGTTGACATTTGCGTCGTCATAGGCGTCGTGGGCTCCTCACTCTGTATTTCTGCCGCACACCCTCGTACCGGCGTTTCGGCCTTATTGTCCCTACGGACATGTTTCTTGCACTCAGGGCAATGCCAGGCAGATACTATGGGGCCTTTCGTAGGGAGGGCGACGCACACTCGGTGATAAGAGACGCTGCACTTTGCGCACCTAGCAGTGTCAACCGCTGACACAAATTTACCGCATCCACCGCACTTCACCGCCATTCTAATAGCAGGAATAAGTTCAATGAACCCCCTACTGTGACACACAAAGGTTATTTACTTTGGCAGTTTATTGTCGCAAACTTATTTTATAAAAATGAGGGTATTTATATTGTGGTATTTATATTTTATTTTGGTTAATATAAGAATTATGTACTTTAGGAACACTCACAAGACCTCACTACACTGTATATACTGTATTATGTTGCTAATGACTTAATTAAAAACTTTCTAGACACTTTATCGACGTTATTTTATTTTATTTCCGTGAAAAAATCAGACTACGATCCCACCAGTAGAAACGTCAAAACGTCACAGGTGCAAGTCTTATGGTCTTATGGAGCAACACGATTTATGGTCATACATTAATATATACCCAGTAACATGTAATAGGTGATTTTGAGACTGTAACTTCATTCAAATACAAATTTAATGTGTAAAAAAAAATATTTCACTTAAACCTACATGGGCACTTATGAAACGTCAGAATTGATTAAAAATAAACTACACGAATTTAATAAAAAAAAATAATGGATTGTAAATAAACATTATCCAGTGTGCCCCATACGATCCATTGTAACCCAACACCAGTATTGCTATTCTGTAACCATCTCACCGTGAAAACTTAGGTGAAATGAGCTCGGAGTGAGCTGTCAGTCCCTAGCAGCAGGTGGGATGACAGCTCACTTCAAGCTCACTTCACCTAATCTGTCATAGTGAGATTTTTACAGAATAGATCGGCTGTATCCACTGTGACCAGTTGTATAAATAAAAAACTGGATTATTTCATATCAAAGTCTGTATATAGCCATATACAGACTTTGATATGAAATAATCCAGTTTTTGTCACGTAGCTTCAAACTTAAATATATCTTCTAGAACTTTGTCAAGACATTGGCCAATTTGGAGTGGGAAAAGTGAAGTTACAGCATAACAAAAGAAAAGGATCCACTGATCCCCATGCTCCCCTACATTGGTGTGTTTTCCTAGAGGGCGTTTTTTGACACCGTAAAGTCAATGCTGCTCGGTGCTTTGGTTTTCACGACAGCTGTCACTGCGGCAATGCGGCCGTTATAATTCGTAGCTTAGAGCGTTATCACACTGACGATTTTCCAGCGAAGCGATTTGTGAGCGTGGTCTCCGCGGGTGCGAAGCGAGCTAGCCGCGACCACGTGACGTTTTTGATAGATAGATAGATAGATAAATTGTTTATCTAGTGCACACAAAAAAAACAGCACAACATACAAAAACACGATTAAATAATGACTAATTAGCTATTAGGAAATAGCTGCAAGGTGCCAACATAAAAACCAATAAAAAAGGAAGAAAACAAGACATTGTGATGACGCTATTGGCTATGACACACTTTAAAATAATGGATTGACAACGAACATAAAAAAGTGCGGTGTGCGTCTCAAGGTTGCACCAAATGGGAGTCCAGCTCAGCATGTGCCAGGCAAATATACCTGACGCTGATATTCTACTAAATCTTGTTTTCGCCGCGTTTTCACATTACTGTACACTCGCTCCTCTGCCTAGTGTTTCATTATTCGTTGAGGTGCATTTCTTTCTATTTCATGTAGGTACCGTATAGTACATAAATTGTATAATTTATCAAAAAACATTTTTATTTCAGAAATTCACTGTAACGCGGCCAGGGAGTATCACACGATTTTTTTTTTTTTTTTTTTTTTGGGTGGGAAATTATCAAATAACTTCTCCCGCTCTGGGTGGAGCGGGAGGGCGTGTCAGACTCTTACTGACTAAAACCCACCCGTGTTCCTTCCGTTGCCTGTACATTGCCAGGGGCCACGGTATCCCTTTCGGACTTTCCCGCAACCCCGGCAGGCATTGGTCCTATCGGACCCCTTCACTTGCTGACATCTCTTTGAGGCGCGCGTGGAACACAACGCGCCGTCGACCCGGGCCTGGTCCTTATCGGACGGCGAGCTACCCATTGCTCACCGTCCGCAAGCCCGCGCCTACGGTGGCCGGGAATCGGCCTGCGATTCCCGACGCCCAGGGCGTCTCCTGCGGCGGCTAGGGGCGTGAGGGCGCGAAATTTACCTCTCCCTCACGAAATGAAATGAAATGAAATGAAATGAAATGAAATGAAATGAAATGAAATTGTTTATTCTGTAAATAGGATATTGGAATCACTTTTACACGTCATCTTAAAAAAATAAGTAATTAAAAATTAGCTAGATGAGTTCGGCGTTTCCTATCTGACTACTCTGAGAAGAAAGGCCGAAACAAACTCAGAGGTCATAGTCTCTTTTAAAGTCCAGACATAATCTTGGTCAGGCCATATGAGGACCATGTAGATTAGTGTCTGAAATGGTCTTTTGAGAAAAGAACCACACAGATTTGAGTGGACCTGTCCTGTCAGTGCAAGCATTTGTCAGTAATCGTGGAGCTCAACCCAGAACTTAAGGAGCTCAACTCGACGAACAATACCAAAGAAAGGACATTTGGGTAGGCCTCATAAACTACTCAAACTGCCAGACTATCATTAAAACTAAATAAGAAAGAAAAAATAATAATAATTAAAAAATCCACATAGTCCTCACATTCACAAAAATTTAAAAAATAAAAAAAAAATACTTTACAAAGTAATAATGTCATTTTGTATGTAATTTTTATATAATACTGGTATTGATTTTATGATTTTAGCACAAGGCTTAGCAGAGCGAGCAGCTCAATCCCAAGCTTTTTTATCATCTAAATAATCTAAAATTTTATAGTACCCTTTTTTGCAAAGTTTGGTTTTAATACAGCTTTTAAATCGTTTAATGGGTAAGTTTCGAATGTCGATGGGAAGTTTGTTGTAAAAGCGTATACATTGACCCATGAACGAGTTGCCTACTCTGTGGAGACGAGTGCGGTGTACAGCGAGGTTGTGTTTATTCCTCGTATTTAAACTATGAATATCGGAAATCTTTTTAAAATTAGATATATTTTTGTGTACATACAATAGGTTTTCAAAAATATATTGTGATGCTACAGTCAGAATATTTATTTCTTTGAATTTCTCTCGTAGGGAATCTCTCGGACCTAGGTTGTAAATGGCTCGAACAGCCCTTTTCTGTAGAACAAAGATAGTATTAATTTCCGAACAAGTTCCCCAGAGAAGAATTCCATATGACATAAGACTATGAAAATAACTAAAATAAACAATTCGGGCTGTATCTACGTCAGTTATCTGCCTAATTTTTTTAACAGCATAAGCGGCCGAACTTAGCCTTCCTGACAATTTTTCTATGTGTGGGCCCCACTGTAATTTACTGTCAATAGTGATTCCAAGAAAAACTGTCGACTCAACAGGGTCCAGGTCTATTCCATTAACTTGAACATTGGTATTTAGCTGCCTGACATTTGGCGTTGCAAATTTAATGAGTTTAGTCTTTTTTTCATTCAGGAGAAGATTATTTACATTAAACCAATGCACAACTTTAGAGAGCGCATCGTTCACTAGTTCAAAGTTGACTAACTGACGTTTGATTTTAAAAATAAGGGAAGTATCATCTGCGAATAATACGATCTTATGATTATCCCTTATGTGATAAGGTAAGTCATTTATATAAATTAAAAACAAGAAAGGACCTAGAATTGAACCCTGCGGAACGCCCATGGTGACCGCAGATCCTGCAGATCTCTTGCCATTAACATCGACCCTCTGAATTCTGTTGTTCAGATAAGAAGTCAGAAGGTCGAGAGCCCTGTCCCTCAAACCATAGTGGTAAAGTTTCCTGATGAGAGTATCATGATGTACGCAATCGAAGGCCTTGGACAAGTCGCAGAAAATGCCAAGAGCATCTTGCGACTCCTCCCAGGCCTCGAATATGCTCTTCAGTAATTCCACGCCCGCGTCTGTGGTTGAACGACCCTTTGTAAAACCAAACTGTTTCAGATGTAGTAAATGATGAGAATTGAAATGTCTTAACATTTGTTTCAAAATTAATTTTTCAAAGATTTTGCTCAATGTAGGTAATATCGAAATAGGCCGAAAATTCGTAGGATCAGTTGTGCTGCCAGACTTGAACAGTGGAATCACTTTGCTTAGTTTCATCAGATCAGGAAATACACCAGATGCAATACAAGAGTTAAAAACAATTGCTAAAAAGGGTGAAATAACATCAATTATTGAAGACATGGTATGTACTGACAATCCCCAAAGGTCAGCAGTTTTTTTTACATCAAGGTCTTTAAAAGATTCTATTATGTCTTTAGCAGTAGCAATTGTAAATTCAAAAAGTTTTTCACATTCTGGTACACATTCTTTTAATATTGAGTAAGCAGAAGTTGAGGACGACGATGACAGAGTTTTGGTTGTTAAAATGGGAATATTAGTGAAGAAATTTTCAAACTCTGTTGCCACCTCCACGTCTGCCTTAATATCTACATCATTGATTTTTAGATGGAAGTCACGATTCCGTACTGTCGTTCTTCCCGTTTCAGAATTAATAATATTCCAAGTTGTTTTAATTTTATTCCCAGAAGATATTATTTTATTTTTAATGTGTATGGCTTTTGCTGAGGAACAGGCTCTTTTAAAAGTTTTAGAATATTTCTTAAGAAATTCTTTAAAAGTTTCATCATGGTTATAAGTTTTTTCATGGTACAATTCAAATAACCTTTGCCTACTTTTGTAAATACCTGGTGTTGCCCAATCACTAAATATGACGCGGTCACAAACAGGCAATGTTTTTGAGGTGAAAACCTTCCTAAACTCACAATTGATGAGGTTAAATAGTGAAGTATAAGCTCGATCCGGGTCGTTGTGATAAGGCAAACCCGGTAGTTTTTCCATTACATTATTTTTAAATTGCCCTAGGCGACTTTTATTTACAGGAACAAAACTCACTAGTTTTCTTTGAGCTCTGACTGTTTTCTGAGGGAAAGTGACCAACTGGCCACAGTGATCAGAGTCCAACTCATTTATTATTGAATGGCTAGAAGGTGTTAAGTTCGTAAAAATATTGTCAATACAGGTAGCACTAGTGGCAGTTATTCTAGTCGGCTCAAAGAATGTATTGTACAAATTATATGACTTTAATAAAGTTATAAATTTATTTACTATAGCAGATTTTTCCAGTATATTAATGTTGAAATCTCCACAGACAACAACTGTTTTATTACTGTTACTAGTCTTTAATAATACTTCTTCCAAATATTTCTCAAAAATATCATATGAAGCACATGGGGGCCTATACACGCTCATTACAATGAACTGCTCAAGCTCAATGCAAGCTATTTCAATAACTCGCTCAACAGAGAGGCTCACAATGTCCTTACGTTCTTTAAATTTCATATTGTTACGAACAATTATTAGAGAGCCACCACGTATCATTTTAACTCTGCTGAATGAGCTAGCAACCTGGTGGTTGTTAAAGCTGAACATGAACTGGTGGACTTTTAACCAATGTTCAGTTAAACATAGAATATCAATATAACTACAGTTCATGAACAGCTCCAATTCTAATTCCTTACCTATCACACCCTGAATATTTTGATGAACTATTTTTAGAATATTATTATTACATTTATTTAAGTTACTACAATTTGATGGGTGTGATATTAAACCAGTATTAAAATTTTCTTCATTTATGAAGCAAGAGGTTTCCTCTATTGTCCTAATTTCTAATTTAAATAATCAATGTCATTAGTTGTTGCCAAATTATTGGCAGAATTGTTTAGAATGTCTTTGCATCGCTCAAAAGGAGCAAGTTGTTTAGCCAAGTTTTTGGCTGAAATACAAAAAAAATATGATAGTGACTCAGCTATCTGTCTCTTGTAATAGTTGGAAAGATAGTACATAAAAATATTATATCTATCTTTTGTCAAATACAAATTGTTACCAACATAATTGTTGGTATCAACTAAATGAAATAAATTATTATTAAATGTCAAGTTATGTAATGTCATATTCATTGAAAATCTTAAGTTATTTTCTTCCTGTGGCAAACTGTTACTGTAAGGGAATGTAAACAATACAATTTTTCTTAAACTAAGATTACATAATGTTCTATAGTATTGGAGCAATTCTCCTTTGTTCACATTTCCCCTGTTACCCATAAAAATTAATAATATAGTGTCCTGGTTAAAGTTACATTTAATAATTTCTTTCATAATATGAAATAAAGAACAACCAGGCATACAGTAATTTATTATGGAGTGTCCCGGATATTCATTTGTCAACAAGTGGCCAAAGTCCTTTCCAATCTCATCGCAAAACAATACTATATCACTCCTTACAATTTGTTTACATTGTTTATTGGAACCAATAATAGCAGGAAATTTCAAATTAACACAGGGCTGCGGTAAGGTGGTATTGCATGTTGTCAATGAATAGTCCGGTGTAAGTACATTGGATGGTGTTTGACACTGCTCACAGTTGTTTGTTTGTGAGTTTACCAGCTCATTCATTGCCAACACATATTCCCTCATCAGATCTTCAGAGGTATTATATTTGCTAGTCATTGAACTAAGTTTTTCCTGTAAATGGTCTAGTTCAGATTGCAAGTACTCCGTGTCAATGTTGTATCTCCTAGTACTTTGCTCCAAATTAAAAGAATACATATCTAATTGTTTTAGTAAATTCAGTCTTTCTCTATTAAGTTTAACATTTTTAATAAAGAATTTTTGTCTTTTAACCATCTTTTGTGTTTTAGTAATGTATTTATTAATTTTAATATACTTTTTGAGTTTATTTTTACTGGTGACTACCCTCAATGAATTACATGACTTTGAATCATCATTACCTGTTAAATCTATTGTGTACGAGGGGTTTATGGCAGAAACCATTGATGGGGCAATAGGCATCAACTCATTGAACAGACTTTGATTCAGCGAGGCAGTGATGTTATGATTTGTGGTCTGAAGTTCTGATATTTGACTTTGAGCCTCATGTAGCCGCTGTTGTAGTAAATGTTTGTGACTAAGAGCTTGTTCATACTCTACGCTACACTGGCTGAACCCGTCCACAACAAGTTGAAGTCTGTCCCGTTCTTCTATGGCATCAGTGTATTGAGTATATATCTGAGCCATTTCAATTTTTAACTTCCTATTCTTTTCATGGGCATCAAAGAGCACTCTTTCATTGTCATCTATTTCCTTATTCAGTTGGTCACAGGACTCCCTTGACGCCTTTAATTCGCTCAAGGCCTGATTGAGTTTGGACTCTTCGAGGCGAGCACGGGCGCTGCGAGTCAAAGTCATGATTATATGTTTAAGGAAGCGACAAGAAATTGAAATCGCGCTCTGCCTCCTCCTTCGCGAGCATTACTGCTTCGCAGAAGGAGGTGACGGCCTCCCATGCCCTCTCGCTCCGTACCATGGCCTGGACTAGGGCCGGACGCGAGAGATCCCCGCCGCCGATCGCCTCCACGAGGACACGGCGATGCTCTGCCCAAGCCGGACAGACCTCCACCGTATGCTCAACCGTGTCCTCCGGGCGATCCATGCAGTGATGACACCCGGGCGTTTCCTCCCGCCTGATACGAAACAGGAACCTCCCGAAACAACCATGTCCGGTGAGGACCTGCGTCAGGCGGAAGGTGAGGACGCCGTGGCGCCTCTCTAGCCACTCCTCAAAGAGGGGACTTATCGCCGCGATAGTGGCGTGCCCAGCACTGGGTTGCGACAATCGCACTCTCCATGACGCCATGAGATCCCGCCGGAGCTCTGTCCGCTGTGCCGCGATTTCTCGCGGCAGCGGAGTTACGCCCCGGCGTTTCGCCTCCTCGCGCCACTCCCAAATGTGCGCGAGGACTTTTGCCTCCAGATCCCATGGCGGTAATCCGGCAAGGAGGCTCGCCGCCTCACCGGAGACCGTGCGGTATCCCCGGACCAGCCGGGTGGCCATGACCCTCTGGGACGCGTTCAACCGGCGGGCTGGCCGCCGCCTCAATGAACGCGCCCAAACCGGTGCCCCGTAAAGGGCCATGGACCGCACGACCCCCGCGTATAGCCTCCGGCAGGAGGCGTTTGGACCCCCTAGAGTATCACACGATCAATCGCTCTTGTTCCGAAAACGCGGAGAACTCGTTGCGCACACGTGGCGTGCTCGCTCCGCACATTCAGCGAGCTCCTCGCTGGAAACCCGCTCGCAAATGGCCAGTGTAATAAGGCCCTTAATGATTTCGTAAATTTGTGATTTCGTATTAATGCCATCATTATTCCACTGCGAAAAAAGGATGGTGCTAGCGGGCTTGTATAGCTCCGTCTCTCACTCACACTGGAATAATGGTGGCATTAATACGTCATAATACGGCCCCTGAACTGAATAAGTAAGCCTACATTTTAATAGGTAGGTAATACGGGTTGATTTCCCCAACTCCACATCAACGCGCTTATCTTGCATACGGAACCTTTTATAATAAAACAAACTCAATAATTTATCACAAATCAATAATTGTTATATTTGAATTACATTTGTCAACAGTCAATATTATATTATGTGCTTTACAATATTATAAATTAGACGTTCACATACATACATACATGAATGGATCGTAACTCTAACATTTATTATAGTCGCTTTATTATTTTGATATAGTTTTTCTTAACTAGGTGGAGCCACTTGTGTCGGATCGAGACGGTTGATAATAATAAATAACCGATTTTATCATTATTCAAATCATGAAAATTACTCAAGTATTACGGGCGTACTAGGTATCTAGTATATTCAAATCCTTGTTACCAATTGATGTTACTTTTTTTTCAGAATGTCGAGAACTATTAAAAAATTCATAAAAATCTTTGAAGTTTTACCACTTGTAGCGCGAACTAAACTTTATGTGTAGGAATTACAAGTATTTTTTTCCAAAAAACATTTTTAGAAATGGAAACCAGATTGCGAACATAATATACACATTTTGTGCGTCATTCCCACATTATGTAGGTATATACCTATCTACGGCACAAAAAAACTTTGTAAGCCTTTTGAAATTGGTGAGCACTTAAACCTCGATTATTAAAATAGGTTCGCTTAAAAAGGAGTAACCAATACACAGGCATAATAATGTATATTCTTTACTAATTATTTGCGCGTCTTTTGAGCTATTTTACTTCACTCTATGATGTCTGTTTCTTGGAAAAAATTGCGTCACGATTAGTTAGCAGTCGTCTCTCTAGAGTTTCGCCACTTTTTATTGCCTCGATCCGACACAAGTTGCCATCTTTTTTAAGACCTCATAAAACCTTTCAATTTATCGCCAATTGCCTACATCTTGATATCTTAGATCACAGGAAAAGATTTAAGTTCTATACAAATAGATATTAACACCTATTTACTCCTTTAACAATGCGAATGATAACTTGAAAGGTGTACAAGCATCTACATTATGTTATACGACTTAACATGACTAGAACAATAATATTTTTAATTAAAATAGTGTTTACATATTTTCAGTAAGCTATGATATTTTATTTATATTTTAATAAGTAGCTTAACTTTTATCTAATATTAGAAGATCAATGAATGATAGTACTCACAACAGGGGGATGTTTTCTCTCTGTCTGACATATAGTGCTTTCTCAGTATGATATGCCAAACTTACTTTTTTAAGGCGCCATTGTCTTTTAGCTGCTGACCCAATTCATGATAATTAATTATGTAATCTGCGTTCGCAATTCATTTGCCAAATATGTAAACAAACACGACTTTTTCACTTAGACAAACATCAATTTTATGCAAGTGTAAATAAAGTTGATTTTAGAGTGACTAGTACTGTTGAAAAAGTCATAAAAATATGAAGTTGTAGCGCAAACTGTACCTTATGTGTAAACCTTACAGTTGTTTTTCCTAAAACTAGTGTTTGTTTACATGTTTGGCAAATGAATTGCAAACGCAGATTAGATATACATGTATGTACGGTATGTAGTACGGTACGGTACGGCGCACGTCCGCGTTAACGAATCCTGCATCCTAATTGCGAAACACACGTAAGTGTGTTCGCAGTCCAAGGGTTTTGAAGGAAATTCCTAATCCACTGCTTCAAACAATCTACGAAGCGTTTTCCCAACAATGTTGGGGTCGCAGCGACTGCCTATCTGACCTCCACAACCCAGTAACTGGGTAATACGATACACCTTGCTAAAAATGGTTTTTAGACTTTCGGGCTTCTGACGATCCGTAAAGACTGTCATCCACGAATGACAGCCGGGACCAGCTTAACGTGCTTTCCGACGCACGGAGGTGTCTCAATATGTAAAGATTCCCATCCACGGACCAACCCCGGCAAGCGTAGCTTAACCCTATGGATCCACCCGTGCGGGTGTTAACGTAAATAACGCAATGAACGTGGAACTGTCCAGATGCGATCAAAAGGGATGATGTGTGCATTAAAAAAAAACTATTTAGTCCGTCAGTCAGATAATAAAAAAATATTAGACACATATTTTTTGCTTTATCATATTAATAAAAAATGCTTTAGATAAAACGCATTAAAGTTGGGGAGTGGAATCTCGCTGCGTCACGACTCAGTATAAAATCTACCAAGGCGGCATGCCACATTTTAACTCGAATGTATCGCCGTAATCTTTTGACAACGAAAAAATTAAAAATACGAGTCCAATATGTTTATATAATCTACCCGAAGGACCAAAAAAACATCAACCCTATTGTTTTTTTATGTTTGTTTCGTAATAACCCCCCATAGTATAAGCTGACCTCTCATTCTATTAGAACTCCATACTACGCTAGGCTAGCTCAAAGTCCAAGTGTTACCACCGGCGTGCGGGCTACTACTGCTAAGCAGGCCCTTAATACCTTAGGCAGGGGCCGTATTATGACGTATTAATGCCACCATTATTCCAGTGTGAGTGAGAGACGGAGCTATACAAGACCGCTAGCACCATCCTTTTTTCGCAGTGGAATAATGATGGCATTAATACTTCATAATAAGGCCCCAGGACCTGTTTAGCGGCAGTAGGCCGCACATCACACGCCACTCGCCACACGCCGCACGTCGTTAGACAGACGATTTTCGTTGAACCACACGGAAGCCACAAAAAGTGTGGTTAAGTATCCAGTCAAATTCAAAATTACTTTCATGATGATGATGCTTTTGAAAAGTGGTCAAATATACTCTAGCCTCGAGATTAGCGCTGTACACATGTAGTACCACATAATAATGACGCCTCCATGCACTTTAGTTCAACCTCCTTTAGATTTACAGTGTGTACTCTGTTTCTGTTATTAAATTTTTTAATGATATATTTTCGTCCCCTTAATTTTTGTGGCAATCTAAATAAATATACTTTATTATAATTATTAAACGCTAATGGAATGAATTATTCATTAAACTTCACAATTTCATCAATTTTATCACCTTTTTATAATTAGGCGATAGTTATAAGAAAATTGTATTATTAAGAATGTTGATAATTTAATTCAGTATTATTCGAGTAGCTGCCGCAAACAATTTATATCAGCAATGGTCCCTTAAAATAACCGACTAGATGTACCTATTTATTATTAATATTAATAGTTTATTCTATAGCCGGTACCGCTCCGAAATTCTCTCTTCTATACATATTTTACTTTTAAGATTTTTTTCCTGTATTATGGACAAAATAATGTCTATCGTAATTGTTTGTAACATAAGTTGTAACAGATTCGTCAAGTTGTCACATTTCATGTTATGTAGCACATAAATGTGTACCCACCCACCGTAGTCCGTATGTTACATTATATAGATATATACATATATCGGAGAAATATCGGCAATATATTTAACATTACGAATACTCTATCATAAATGTATTTATTATTATAAAATTATATTATGTACTAAACATTGAGATGTTATATGAAGGGCACAGGGAAAAAAGGGGCTCATCGACAATTTATACGAAATCAAACAAATGATCGCACTTGATAGATTTTGAACAGGCCTTTGATATGACATATTCAAAACAAACTAAAAAGGGCCCATTGCATTGTAATCCTCAATATTAAAAAACACGTCCAGGAATAAAAAGAGCTCATTTCGTATCGAACTAGATTAAAAGGTGCTCATTGCATCCCAATCAGAGTTAAAAGGAGCACATTTTACGTTTACAAAACAAGAACGCGCCCATACCCCCGCCAACGACTGTCTAGTCATGAGGAAGAACCAGCATGTTCTTGCAAACAGAAGTGTTTTGAGAGAATTCCACCTCAGTCAAGACGTGAAGTTTTGCAGAACTTCAATATGCTACCATCTCATGATATGCAAAACACGTACTTAGGTGGATTGATCTCAGTCTTGCCTATAAATAGATGCTCAAAAAACCCAACCGCAGTGCACTATGATGCTGTGTATAAATACAGAATTCGTGCTACGATTGAATCATCAGTTCAAGAAGTACAAGTATGCAAGTCAGCTTTTATGGCGATTCACGGAATAACAAAAAAGAAGGTCGAATACTTGGTGTCTAGTTTCAAGGCCTTTGGATGTGCACCTGCAGATAAAAGGGAGAAACATGGACATCAGCCTAAATTGAATACTGCAGTAACTAGCCTAATAAGACAACACATAAATTCATTTAAAGGTAAAAATATAATATTATATTTGCCTACATTTACTTTTCCAAAAAGGAAAGAAGGAGCTCATTATTACAATCAACCCCTTTTTGCTCTGTTCATTTCTGGCTTAGGCCAGAAAAGTCTGTTTAACTTTTGGATGAATAGGTCAATTAAAACGGAATCCTCAAAAATAGGTAGTTGGACTACGTAATGTCCAAAACATGTAAATAAGATCATTAAAAATGAGTATCCTTACACACCATGTAGATTTTTTGTATAAATTAGCGTTTAATTCAATTTGTGTTAATTGTTGATGCGCCCCTTCTTTCCCTGTGCCCTTCATATGATTGTAAGCGGATTTTGTTTTGGACGTAACTAAAATAAATTCGAAAAAATTCTAATTGTAACATTCTAAAGGATTTCACTAAGATATTTAAAAAAATATAGGTATTTTACTTCTTGATTCTACTTTTAGATATTTGGCATGTATTTATTGTAAAGATTGATAACTTATTTTCGAATAAGATTAAGTATAGTATTTTGTTGAAATGTGTATTATAATTTATAATAACATAGAAATAATTATGAAACATATTAAATAATAAAATCACTTCCTTATTTGAGGTATTAGGCAGATTGTACTTTATACCTACTTAAAATAAAGCTAATTAATATTTAAAATAAATGCAACCTTGACTAGTTCAAGTGCACTCTGATTGGCAGTCACAAAGTCGTGATCCAAAGATAACCCTCAGAGAAATAACTAACATAGACGGGAGTCATAAAAAAGATAATCCGGTTTCTGGAACAAAAATAACATTCGTTTATTTACGTTCCAGAAACCGGTTGATAGTCACTGCAATATACACATCTCTTTCTTCTTTACCTAACATATCATGAGTTAGAATAGTACCCTTCAGTTTTTCCTGTTGCTTTTATTCAGTCATAGACACTGTTTACCAGGGGTACGATCACATTGTCTTATTTCTGGAGGGTCTCAATATTGTGAGTCGGTAACCAACGTATCTACGGTTGATAAAGCTTGAGACGGTCTTTATGTTAGTTTTTACTCTTAAAAATAAAGTTTGCCCTGTTCACTGCAGCAGCATTTGTGAATGTTGTGGCGGCATCTACATCGCCACATGCGAACTACGCATCACACTGACGTCACGCAAAATCCTGCATCGCGCAACCAGAGTTTACCGCGCGACTAACATATATACAACGTCCCGACATCAATTGTCGGGCAGTTGCCCACCAGACACAACACCCGGCTGGTCGGAGGATCCTCCCTTTTCTATAGAGGACGAGTGAACTTTACACCCTGTTTCTCGTACCTCTTTAATGTTATTAATAAAATAATAATAAAGTATCTATGTTTAAATAATGTTACTGCCGGTTTCGGCTTTCAATATCATTTTCAATTCTTAGTGCTCAAACCGTTATAAAATAGGTCTTAAACATCAAATTTCTAGCTAAGGTTTTTAGGGAGATCTTTGAAAATATCATTGGTTTTTAAGTACTTATCAATTATTATTTGGTTTGAAATGAGATTCTAATATTTATAAAAAAATGGGCTTGGACTTAGTCAAAAAAGTAGGCCAAGATAAAAATAAATTAATAATACTAAGACTATGACAGACTATTAAGTATAGTAAGGACTACAGTGCGGTCGTTGAGAGAATGCGTTCCTTACACCTGTCACAACAACAATTTCTAGTTGTAATATGGATTAAATTCGCAAAACACATAACAAATATGTGTTTTGCGAATTTGATCCATAGTATGAAACTGACAGGTGTCAAGAACGCATTCTTACAGCGGCCGGAATGTAGTTCTCTCTTTAGTGAAGAAAATATAAACAGTCCAAATTTAAACACTTCCAAGCTACACTATAGGTGTATTATTTTGTGAAGCCACACAGCATGGTCTCTCTTTATCCTAAGTATTTATTAAATAGCGTTATCTCACTTGATAATTTAGGTATCTGTGCGTGTGCACATTGCAAAATAAAAGAACGAAACTTATTAAAATCACGGAAAGACTTTACCTTAAAAACTAGAATAAAGAAGAATCATCCAATACTTTGCAGGGAATGTTTGAACTGTAACAACTTGCTGAGATTCGTGAAGACCAGGTCCTGAGGGTTGGATATGATGAAGTACACCAGTCCTAGTATTGAGAGGACCGCCCGCCATATTGAAAAGTGCGTCCAAGTGTGGTAGAATGTTGGTATTGTTGGCTAGAAAAGAAAATAAACATAATCAAATAAGTGCGAAAAGTAGTAGTGCCAACCATTTTCTATC
The DNA here is from genome assembly GCA_949128155.2 of Xanthia icteritia. Classification (NCBI taxonomy): domain Eukaryota; kingdom Metazoa; phylum Arthropoda; class Insecta; order Lepidoptera; family Noctuidae; genus Xanthia; species Xanthia icteritia. The sequence goes on from OX421937.2 coordinate 4,425,368, forward strand.
TCGCTAAGTACAGTCACGAGCTTTAATTTGGGACCCACCTAAGGTTGAATATCGTGTAGCAAACTTTCGCCATTTAGAGCTATTATGTTAACGCTGTCACTGCACAAACAATAAACGTCATAATGTTTACCATCGACAACTTTACGTTTCTAGGGGCTAACGTCAACTGGAGTGAGGGCAAACGATCATTACCGATTTCCGAGTAATAATTACTTTTTGGTCCTGTGGTCCCATAAGAAAAAAGAAACAAATAAAAAAGAACAAAATTATATTGTCAATATATGATAGCTAGTCAACTAACCCGCTTATTCTTCAAACCTATATTAGTTAAAAAGTTTTGTCTCTTTCTCAAACATAAATATCAAAGTGACGGACCAAAACAACATATTTAAAATAAAATAGGTTTAAAGGCCGTTTATGATTATGGGGGCTTAGAAGATTTCAGCTAAAATATTGATTAATAAAATCTTTAGAAAAACAAAGTTTTTTATTCTTTATATTTATTAAGACATTTATGACACAAACATCAATCTTAACACAATTATATAGAAAGCATGGTTAGCGGTGCACAAAATAAACACTTATCACCGAAAGCTACGACTAAATTAATTTAAATCTCTCCAGTTCCCAGTACCTTCATTGTCAATCACAGCCTGGAGCCGGTTACGCATGGATCCAATCAATTTGTCACATATGTCAGTACCCCTTAAACTTTCCCAGACTGTGAGGCAGTGATCCATAAGTGCTTCTCTAGTTCTTTCGTTTCTATTTGACCATTTTTGAACCATTAAGCCCCATAAATTTTCTATAGGATTTAAATCGGCACACTTTGCAGGCCACGGAATACGATTTAAATTTGCTCTATTATTGTCGAACCAAGTTCTAACGATTCTTGCCGTATGAATTGTTGCGTTATCTTGAACAAAGTTTATTGGAGCAACATCTTCTTGTGGATAATATAGTTGCAATGTTGGAAGGACACTCTCGTCTAATAAATCGACCTAATCTTGAGCAGTGGCCCTGGGTGGTAAATTTATTAGTTCTCCAATGCCGGCTGAACTAATCCAGCCAGACATGTTAACTGTAATGCGACCAGACGCGTTGTTAGCTATGACGTGGTCTTCCGTGTATCGCGTCCTGTCAATTCGCCACAAATGTAGTCTGCCCGTTTGGGAAGATTGAAAAGTCTTTTCATCGATGAAAGCCGTCGTCGTCCAATCAAAATTTAGATACTGACGTACGAAAATAAGTCGAGCAGCTTTATGGGCATCCGTCAACGCAATTTTTTTTGCAGGCCGCCTGTGATGCAGTCCCATAGCTTTAAGATGCCTTCTAACTGTTGAAGGGTGGACTTCAAACGCTTCCGCAAAATGCCTCGTTGGCGTAAATCCATTCATCAGGTATTGCCTTTGCATCAAGCGGCTCTGCTCTTGTGTTATAACTTGCGGGTGATGGTTGTTTCGTCGTAAGTCAATAATATTTTCCTCGTTCCCGTGGCGTCGAACCCAGTGGCGAACTGTGTTTCTTGTCACATTTATTCGTCGCGATATCTCGTGAATGCCTACTCCTTGTTCGTGCAAATCAATAATTTGGAGCCTTATTTGGTCACGATTAGCCGCAAGCATTTTATTAATTGGTAAATTATATTTTGTGAAAATATCACATTAAACTATTTTCTTAAATGACACTGACACGACACATGTTCGTAATTAGAAAATCGTAATGATAGCTTTTTGCAACGAGGTTATCATTTCATAGGTCGATTAGATAAGACATTTTATGTCTTAACTTGACATTCAACATTTCAACCTTAAAGCAAAGTTTCAAAGTTTCGACCTTATTGCATTATGATTGTTCTAACAACATTTAACGGAAATGGGTCCCAAATTAAAGCTCGTGACTGTACCTGGTACTTGTTGATAGGCCCACACTGTCCTCTCATACCTATTAACACTGTAATTTGAAAACATTGTAAATACCATTTACTTTTAAAAGAGTAACCGTGGAGTTTCTTGCCGGCTCTTCTCCATAGGAAATGACCAATTGGAACCGTGCATCAAGCTTCTGACGTTTCATAAGTGCCCTTGTAGGTTTATGTGAAATAAAATATTTTTAATTTGAGACGGCCAAGACCACGACCAGTGGTCGCAGCGACCAGGTAAACTATAGAAACCGATACGCATCGCGCATTTGGTCGCAACGGCCAACTTGCCGCACACCATACATTACCACTAGACGGCTACGACTGGCCGGAGTCGTGGCCGTCTAGTCCCTTAGTCGTCACATTAATAGTCAAAATATTGACCTTGTATACAAACTAATTTGTCTACTCACAGTAGTAACGTTGTTGCTCGTGATATTATTGACTAGAGGCGCGTATTGATACACCATCAGCTCATCGTACATCCTGGCAGCCGTACAGACCAACAGACATGCAGTGTACAGCATCACCAGGACTATAGGCTGAAAGTATGGCTGTAGACCCCGGGTTAAATCTAGGCTGGTGACGTCGAGTCTGGAAAGTGGAAAAATGAAGTTTAATTTATGGACAGTAAGTGAATTTTTTTAATCTTGAAGAAATTAACGATGTAGGAAGTCGTGGTACTAAATGTATTGGAGACAAAAATAACAGTTTTATAACTAAAACCCGGTTTCTGATTTAGGAAATTTTCATTGGATTTTTTTATTTTTTTATCAACAGCGGCTTGAGCTCTTGGCCTGCATCTCACCTGATGGTAAGTGAAAACAGGCCGAAGGTAGAAGCGAGCTTCATCTGGAATCCTCAACTACAGAGGCTATCTTACCTCAACTGCCGAAATACAACAATGCTGTTAACATTGCCAGACGGACTTTCTTTTAAGTAGAATTTGACAAGTTCTCAACTCAAATTTGTCAATTCAGAAACCAGGTATCAGCTAGCTGATTCAATAAAAATCTAGTCACTCACCGATCCAGAACCGAAAGTAGGCACAGCACACAGAAGAAATAATAAGAAGCAACATAAGGCATGGTGACGACCGCGTGGAAGGACAGATGTCCTGCATCCAACCCGTCTGAGTAGCTGATGAGGAGTAGGTGCATCAACGACAAGCCTCCTAGGACACCGTGGCAAGCTGGTGCTGAAGAACGCCAGGCTTTCTGAAGAGTCAATGCCACGTCTAATGGCGTTAGGTCGCCTAATCTGGAATTTGAAGAAAACTAGATGATATTTTGTAAAATTAATGGTTAAAACCTTTCATCATGATCATCTGCCTTTTCCCAACTGTGTTGGGGTCGGCTTCCAATCTAACCAGATTCAGCTGAATACCAGTATTTTACATGGAGCGACTGCCCTATCTGACCTCCACAACCCAGTTATTGGATAATACCGACGGCTCCTAAGTATACTGAGTCAACTATACTTCTAATAACTTTACAGGAAGGCGATAAGAAGATCGAAATGGTTATATTTAAATTGTTAATACAACCAAGAAAAAATAACTAATTATAGTGAATTAAACATAATAAAGCCTCTCATCTGTAAACAATAAATTTCATATTATTTTATTAATTTATGAGATAATGTAGATAGACTAGTGTACGACGATTATTTGTTTCTTAAAAATGGATCAAGTACCACTTATATTTTTATACGTCGCATTATTGAATCTACGTTATGGAGAAAAATTACTTTACAAGTGTGGCAAAAAATATTTTTATGTACTTATTGGATTTTTTGTATATTATTATTATTTATCATGGATTTATATTTTGTTAAAATATAATAAGTTGACTGCAAGTTGACTGATCCGCACACCGCGCTGTTTCGCCGTATACTGAGCCAGTTTGAACTTGCACCAAAATGAGCGCATTCGCGTCCCGCGTATATTGGTAGCAAACACTTGACTCAGTATACGAGTGCAAAATAAATAAATTACTATACTTGATCCAGTATACGCTATTTTTTTTAAGTTATTTATAAAGATATATTTTTTTTTCTTTTACAGCTAAATAGAAAATGATTTAATTATTGTTAATATACAAAAAAGTGCAATTCTCAAAATTTGTTAGTTGACTCAGTATACTTAGGAGCCGTCGATACGATACCCCTTGGTAAGCCTGGTTGTCAGATTTTCGGGCTTCTGACGACCCGTAACGACTGTTCAAGATCCACGAATGACAGCCGAGGCCAACGGCTTAACGTGCTTTCCGAGGCACGGAGGCGTCTCGGGACGTTAAGATGGTCACACATCCACGGACCAACCGCGGCAGGCGTAGCTTAACCTGATTGATCGACCCGTGCGGCTGTTAATACTTAGGCACGGTTAAAACTTTACATTACAATTTTTTTATTAAACTGTACGAGGTCGATGTTTCCTTGGAGACCACTCTGAGAAGAAATACCGAAATAAACTCAGAGATTTAGTTGGTAGATGTCTAGAAATTATAACAAGAAAATAAATTTTCTATTGTTTGTTACTATAGTTTAATTCCATTTCCAACTAATACAATTTTTACCAATGTAGAGCAGAAGATAAGAGTTATAGGTCGTAGGTTCGAACCCTAACAGGCGCTTTACTTTGTGTAAATTATTTCATCACCACTGCTCTCAAAACGGTGAAAGAAAACATCGTGAGGAAATGATTGTGACATCTACCAACCCGTGTGTGGGCCTACATGGTAGATTATGGCCCACTCCCTCTCACAAAGGAGGTCAATATTCATCAGATCTGCTGTGTTAAATCTAGAAGAAGATTATGCAGGCAGACCTGCTGGTTTTACCACTGATGTTAGGCCATAGATATTAGTAAACTATACATATTTCACAAACAAAAGTTGTTCCGAATTGAATTATTTGTCATATTTATTGTCTGCTTACAATACTTTTAACAGCACTGTCATTCATCTGTTGTGTAATGTTATCTTTTATTTGGATCAAAAAATATTTAAAAAAATCATTTTTGCATGTCTCACCTTAAATACTTATCACCATCTCTAGATTGTTGTGACTCCAGAATCCTGTCCCTCGAAACAGCTCTAAAAGTACCTCCACCTTGCAGATATATCTTTTCAGGTCTACGTGAACCGAACGGGTCCAGTCTGTCATCATTCGGTGAAGTCAGCGGTGAAGGTGAGGAGAATGGGTTGTCTAAGTATGTATCATGGTATGGCATGCTGGATTCTAAAGTTTCTAGCATAGCTGTTAAATCTGTAGGACGAGCTGAAAAGTTTTAAAAGTATATTTATAACTTATGGTTAACATAATCACCCAGTTGCACAGAAAAATATTAATGCCTCATTACGTATTGGATGATTTCATTAATTTCATCAAAGAACCATTCAAATTGAGTTTAATGTTGCTTTCTGCAACAAATTAAAACAAGTTAATGGAAGATTAGTATTTAATCACAGCTTTAAAGCGAACCGTCCATCATGGTGCTGGCTCTGTAGTTAAAATTCGTTTCTGCAACTGGCTGCATATGACACAAGTATTAGACTGGATGTCAAAGTCATCAATTTCATGGGGTTTCAAAAAATTATCTAATAAATCTTTATAGTCATGGTATGAAGTCATAAAAACCGATTAAAAATTATGACGGCGCAAAACTGAAAATAAATTTGAAGAAGCAAAGTATTAAGTTTATTTACCTGCTTTTGACCCTGACTTATTCTTGCCACTCTTAAACACTTTAGGGCTAACATCTCGTCCATTAGTACTGCTATCCTGTCTCTCATCTCTGACTTTCCTCCTAGTCTTTCTCGGTTTGTGACGTAGTTCCTTAGTTATACCGTTATTGTTCTCCATATCATTTCCTTCAATCTCTAGTTCACCGCTCAGAGTGACCACTTCATCTTTATTGTACTCCTTAAGGTAGTCGTCCACCTGGAATATGTAGATTGATGGGATTAGTTTTACTTAAAGTAGGAAACATGTAAAGATTCAATATTATTAGAAAAATAAATATTTATTGTCCAGGTAATACAGTAAGCAGGTGCAACCACCTTTATATTTAGCTCTCCATCCAAACTGTTTGCTAATAGTGATGTGAACAATAATGCCGTTAAATATGATAAATGTTTAAAGGGGTGTGAGCCTGGAGATCTGTCATACAGGTCCCGAACCTAGTTCAGACTCCAGCTCTCACAAAGGTTCTGGCATAAGGCAAAATTGAATAAACACACTACTGTAACAATGTACCTTTTTGAGAGAAATAAACTATAAACTATAATACTTTTAAATGTTTTACTAATCTGTATTGTGAGCAGAGACAAAACATTGTCATAATTCAATGTAAACAATGTAAGAGAATAGTAGAAAGGCAAAGCTATTAATAAAATACAGAGAACTATTTATAACATAAGTACTCGAAGTACTTAAGACAATTTAAAAAATTTACTACAATGAATTTAAAGGTTTTTTTTAATTTTTTTTTATTAAAAAATTAATTGCTTACCCTTTCCAAAGCACTAAGACTAGACCCAGGTATATCAAAATCATGTAAGTCTCGGTCTCTATGTCTAGACGAGTGCCGTTTCTTCTTACGATAAGATGGGCTCCGCTTCTCCTTATGTCCGCTAGAAGGCCTCGACAAAGTCTTCATGAATTTCTCATCCAAATTATTAGGGTCATGGGAATAAAATACGAATGAAGGGTTCTTGTCAGAGTTTTTTAACTCTTTTTCAACAAAACCCAAGATTCCTTGTTTAATTTGATCATGGATTGGTAGCTCAGTGTCTAGAGATTCATGTTCTGATTTAATCCAGCTGTCTCGTTTGGATTTGTCTGTTGTAGATTCCTCTATAACTGCAGTTTCTTCGGGTGCAGCGTGACCATTTGACATTTTTCGCGACTCAGATCGGCTTCGAGATCTTTTCATTTTCTGCTTTGGAGATGGTGACCGAGCTGATGTGTGCACTTCTGCTATCTCCTCCTTCACGTCCACACTTTTTCCAGGCTTCATTATGAACTATTTTTGGCGTAAACCCACGCAAATTACAATCACAGTAACTTATTTTTAACTATACTCTCAAGCATACTAAACTTCGGCAAATCAAAGAAAGTAACACAAACTTACTATTTAACTTTAGTTTTAACACATTTTCATGTTAATATCAGTTAAATAATATTTAATTTCGGAAACTAAAAACAAAGAATCTCTACCGAAATGTCAAATGTCAACACTGATGACGTCATTGTGACGTCAACGGGTCTACGCAAATCGAAGCGCTTCGTTTCACGTGGTGCAAATAAAATGAAACGCTTTCTTGCTAAACAAAAGATTGGCCAATGTTCATGAAAAAAAAAGAGTGACAATAAGTTTTTTTATACTAAACTAAATACATTTTCTTTTTTGAATATGTTATGGCTTCACGCGTTTTTTTAGAGGTAAACCAACCAGTAATAAATTTAATAATAAAGTTTATTTTACAGTACAAAGAACCTTATTGCTGAATTTAAGTGTTTCGTAATTTAGATCTAATAAAAGAAAATCTAAAGTTTATCTTATGCTTGACTATCGATAGATGGCGTGCTGTGGTGAGCTAACTTATCTGTTGATGAAATCTCCTGTTTTTAACCGACTTTAAAAAAAGGAAGAGGTTATTCATTAGGCAAGTTTTTTTGGACATTTGTTTCAGTAGGTATCCTTGCAACGCTTTCGTTCCGAAGAAAAGTCCTGCTATGAATGGTCGATGAACGAAGGTACTTAAATGAATGGATGGGCATAGGTAGGTAGGTACTTACTTCTAGACTTAGATGGCTACCGCGATGCTTATATAAGGTGTTAAAAAATTTACTTTGAGGTGCTTCAGACCATCGAACTGAATAACTTTTATTATGGGACCTACTTTAAAATTGTGAAAAAAAAATTGCTGTCCCATACAGTTAAGAACAGTAGGTTAGGATACCGTGGCCCCTGGCAACGTACAGGCAACTGAAGGAACACGGGTGGGTTTTAGTCAGTAAGAGTCTGGCACGCCCTCCCGCTCCGCCCAGAGTGGGAGAACTTATTGATAATTTCCCAACCAAAAGAAAAAAAAAGGTAGGTACCTCTACCTATTATGTATGCACTAATAACAATACAAAATATTCAAGCTAATAATTAATCAATAATAATATATAGGTATTTTAATACAAAAATAAATAAATAGATTGACCTACACATATTATATTCAGAGAATAAATAATTGAGTAATAACATAAATAAATATAATAACTAATACTGCTGCAAAAAATAAAAGTAAAACAAATAAACGGAAAGGATATCATTTTAATATTTAGTAATAAGCTTCCTCTCCCCTACTTATTTAAAATTTTGCTGTGCCCGACAGGGTCCATAATTGTTTCAATTTATTTATTCCTACCACCTGTATGTGTACATTGCATTTTTGCAATTTTTGTATAATATTTGATTGCAATAAAGATACAATGAAATTGAAATTATTAAACTTTACTACGGAACAGCTCATTTTTTTTTTACGATTTCTTAGTTGGTCCCATAGTAAAAGTTATTCAGTTCCATGGTCTAATGCACCTCTTAAAGTTTCTTAAGTTATTTTTTAACACCTTTTATAGTGATCAGGAGAATAAGTTTCGTTTACGGTGCCCCGACTTGACCACAAAGTTGTAAGAACTTTATTTCTTATTTTTGTGTGTGACCTCGGTTAGGATAAAACCAAATATCTACCTAAATTTCCAAAACAAAAATCAAGTACAGACGCCAGCAGGTCAACCTACCCGAAACTGACAAATTTTCCCAATCAACTTTGAACCTTATGCTTCAGTGATAAAGTTGAAAATCTATTAAAGAAATTTGACAGTTTGTAGTAGGTTGATGTGCTGGCGTCTGTACCTACCTAGGTATTTCCCTTCCCCCCAGGGCCTTAAAGTAAACTTACTTACAACCAATAACGGGAGTAGGTAATCACGATCAGTGGCGGAAAAAGCCTTTTGGGGGCCCGAGGCGGCAGTAAAAATTTTAGCACTTTACATTTATATTTAGTATACGTAGGCAAAGACAAAGACAAACAAACAAAGACTGCCTTACTTACAGAAAATATTTAGGCCTTGTTTGGGATTTAATTAAAAGCATTTTTAAAGATTCGGGGGCCCTTCAGGACCGGGGCCTCGGGGCGGACCACAGGACCGCATTTGCCGCCCCCCCTTAGTCCGCCAGTGATCACGATAAGAAGCTTTCGCTAGACAGGGTGAAGGCCTTGATAGAAAACTACCTATACCTACATTACACACATGTTTACACTTGGATACCTATTGGACCTTGCTCCCGATCATTCGTAAAGAAATTTCAAGTGTGTTTTTGTGAGAATGAAAAAAAACAAAGAACAATCATAGTTTATTCACACATTTGCAAAATAAACGACAAAATGATTAAAAGTTCCAAAACACTGTAAATAACCTTCACTCCCTTTGACCCAAAAGTTACAATCGAAAGCTTTAGTCATATACTTAGTCATTAGACATAGTCGTCGAGTTAGGAGCGCCAGCCGCGCCGCCCGTACCAGGCGTTGAGCGGCCCGACTGGACTCAGAAATTCGGAATGTTGCCGACCTTCAGACTGCGGCTTAGGTTACGTACAAGTTATGAGCGGATGACGGTGGAAAATTTTGTTAAGCTACTTACATATACTGGAAGAAACAACATAACCAAGCGGCTATCTACAATATGCCAAGAGCGTGCTATCAGCTTTTTCGGACACATTATTCGTTCACCTAAGCATGGTCTGGAAAGGCTTATGATACTTGGCCGGGTGGAAGGAAAACGCGCTCAAGGCAGAGAACCCACAAGATGTACAGACGCGATCAAGAAGGCTGTTGGAAGCATCATTCACCGAGCAGCTGACACTGCAGAAGACGGCATAGCTTTGAGACGCGTCGTATGTGGTCGCGCTCCTCAGCATCGAGGGAACGACGAAGACGAAGAAGAGACTTACAAATAACCTGCCCTTATTTTGAAACCTCTTGTAGATAAAGGACTTTTTCATCGAATTATAGAAGTTCCAAAACATGCTATTTCCATGTACAGCTTTTAAGCAATTTGTGCTATAATGCATTGTATTAATGTTATAGTGAATAAGTCACAAATTACGTTATTTAAGTATATTTGATGAAAACAGAATTTCTCAATAGCAGTCCGGAATCTGGACTTGTGTCCGGTTGATGGCAATAGGCTCGCTCCCTATTACATGGGCCTTAAACATAGCTGGCGAAATGTGGGTGTTCTATAGGTACACCTCTGCCTAACCCAAAAATACCAAATAACTTCTCCCGCTCTGGGCGGAGCGGGAGGGCGTGTCGGACTCTTACTGACTAAAACCCACCCGTGTTCCTTCAGTTGCCTGTACGTTGCCAGGAGCCACGGTATCCCTTTCGGACTTTCCCGCAACCCCGGCAGACCAATTATATCCTCAATAAATTACAAAATCAACTATGTATGACCAACGCACCCGCTTATGTCTTTTCCTTAGGCCACACCAAAACACATAGGAAATTATTCAAATCTCACCAACCAGACACAAGCTTTTAATATCGTTCCAAGCGATTAAACAACTTATTTATGGTCAATTTGTCCAATATGGCTGACTTATGGCTGAACACAAATTATGCACAGTGTGAGCTGGTCCTAATCTGTTGTTGTACAAACCAGATAAATTAAAAAAAAAACTAGATTATTTGAACACCTGGCGGGTGTAAATGAATAATAATATCTTGCTAATCATTGAAAACCAGAATATAAACAGTTAAATTCAAATCAAAACGACCTTTTTGGTGCATTGGCCTTTCGCAAAAAAAAACTTTTTTTTTTTTTAATAACCGCAAAATCTGATAACGTATTAGAATCTTTATGGTCAGATTAAGGGGTTCACTGTTTACCAAAATCTGGCATAGTAGGTAGGTAGATTCCAGATATCACCGCATCTGTGGGTGGTTCGCGATGTTTTCTAACTTATCATAGTACTCTGGATCTTTCGGTTAATGTGGCGATTACTATTCAATAAGCGACTCTAAAAAAAAACACCACAAAGGGAAAAATAAGTTTAATTACGGAAGTCGGTGGCAAAAAACGAAAATACAGAACCGACTTCAGAAATCAAAGTGAAATACTTTGACTATGACTATGACTACTTATGTAGTTTTTTTTTTTTTTTTTAAACGACTTCAAAAAAAAAAACTTATTATGTATTTTTCACTTTGTGGTTGTGATACCTACCCCGAATACCACTACCTGCTATGTAAATAACAGTGTCAGTTATGTTATTATATCATCATCCACAATCCACACAGACTAAGTGGGAAAAATACGTACGAGTATTATTGAAGCTAACTCAAAAACTACCCAAGCAAAGGTAATAAAATTTATAAGGTACCACCGCGCATGCTTCCTACCAAATGAAGAAAAAAATTCCATATCGTTTAAAAATATGCAGACGAACATAGAACCTCCTCCTTTTTTGAAGTCGGAAATGTACATTATTTAAATAACGCTAATGTTCATATTCGTATGAAACCGCTTGCTCAGTCATTTATACGAATATGAATGCTACACGCATAAAAATAGGGTTCACTTTCGTATGAAAAGCTTGCTTTACTTAGCAAAGGACCTAAATTAAAAGTCCTATCTATGAATCTATCAGTTTCCAACTTAGGGTTAGTTGAGAACTGTCCCTCTTCTTTACCGTTTAAAGGCGGGTGCAGACACGCGCAACGCGACAGCACGACGCGGCTCTAGTAGAACAATTCAAGATTGTTATGCTGTAGGTAGGTACTTACACACGGGAGACCCGAACTTTTTGTCTTAGCGCCGGGCGGTGCGTGGTACCTACCTACAAGGTACAGTCAGCAACAAAAATCGATAACACTACAGTTTTTAATAAACTTAGTTATTGAGCGAATTATCACTAAATATTAAAAAACATAGTCCCTACGCCACGTCTGTCTAAACGCGATAAACTCAAAAACGTCCGAACAGATTTTTATGTGGTTTTCAACAACAGACGGAGTGATTCATGTGAGAGGTTTAGGTGTATAATTCATTAGGGTTTTGTGTAAATTGGCTGAAATATGACGATGATTGTAAAATATATCGGAAAAAATCATGCCGACTGAGAGCTTTATTAGCGTGCGTAGCGTAAAACAATAGATTTATATGAACACAGTGTATTACGGAATGATTCCTCTTAAAAAAATCTATTAAACTATCGTACCACTATGTTATATCTTGATACCTGTATTTTTAATTTCTCTCTGAACCTAATTCTGAAGTCCACGCTGACGAGAAGTCGCGGGAAGAAGCTAGTTTAATATAAATAACAGAAATAAAACTAAAAGAATATTAACCTGGCTTTGTATGAAATGCTGAAATACAATGCATTGGATAATTTCGTGTCAATTTAGATGATGTGTAAAAGTAGCAGTGTTATATAATATGTATTTATTTAACCATTTATGTACACACAAAGACAAGAAGAAAGAAACAGAAAAATACGCAAAAAGATGATGTTTATTTCTCAAGAAATTATCAATCGGCTTTTGTCGCTGACCGTAACTAAGTACAAGCCTTAATTTCTTTGACGCTACTTATCAACACACTGACGAGAAATATAAAAAAGCCACTAGAGAAGTGCCAAAAAATCGAAATATCTCCTTAACCACACAAGTTAGCTACATGAAGTAAAACAAATCTTGAAAACAGGTTTATATATGCTTTTTATGCGCTATTAAATACCCTTGAATGGTGCTTTTTACTTCAAGAAGCTATCTATGCTATAAGGGTGGGCGTTTTGGGGGACTGTCTTATGTAATTTTGACGTTCGAAAAGTGCTGATTCTCAGCATAATTTGAATAAATGACTTTAGAATTTGAATTTTGAATTTTGAACTGTCAAATATTCACGAATGACAGCCGAGACCAACGGCTTAACGTGCTTTCCCAGGCACGGAGGAGTCTCGGTAAAAAAAGATGGTCACCCATCCACGGACCAACCCCGGCAAGCATAGCTTAACCTGATGGATCGACCCGTGCGGCTATTATTACTTAGCCACGAGCTCCATAATTACTGATTAAAGAAAAAATCGTCACTTTTAAGTCTGATAAATAACCCTTATCCGTTAGGTACTATTGAAGGTAAATTAATTCATTTTACTGATTATTTATCAACCAATCAGCGTTATTTATTTTAATATTGCACAATATTTTACAATAATGACGACACTTGTCTAAAACAGTTGAACGCCTACTAATTATCTGATATATGTATATATTATTGATTATCAATGTTGTTAACACGGGTTAGATCAAGTGATAACTATATGTTTATAGATACGTAGCATATTAATAACATCACGCCTGTAATCGTGAAGGGTTAGGCAGAGGTGATCTACTGTAACACCCACGTTTCGCCAGTTATTTTTAAGTCCCATGTAATAGGGGGCGAGCCTATTGCCACTTTGTATAGATCCAAACTCCTGGCTGCTACTTAGAAATTCCTGATGGAAAAACTCAAAACCTTGACCCGACCTGGGAATCGAACCCTGGACCTCATGCTCAGCAGTAACGCTTGCTACCTAGACCGCACCTTTGGTAAAACAAGGGCATAATTGTCATAAATTGCCAAAATGACTTAAATATGCAGAAATGCTTTAAAAAGGTTGTTATAAACGATACACCTAAAAGAATATAGTTTATGTCATACAAAGCAGAACAACCTTAGAACATTATTAACATAGCTAGACCACATTAAGTACAAAAAATATCTTAAAATTACTCTCCTGTAAAATTGCAAAAACTGCAATTGTGCCCTTGTTCTACCAAAGGTGCGTTAAGTGATCACAAGCGCTACTGCTGTGCATGATAATGCTGTTGCTACTGATGGTCACTGGTCTAGTGGCCAGTGCAACCATTTACCTATACATACCTATGTAATCTGCGTTCGCAATTTATTTGCCAAACATGTAAACAAACACGAGTTTTAGGAAAAAGAACCGTAATACCTACATGTAAGGTTCAGTTTGCGCTACAACTTCATATTATTTTATGACTTTTTCAACAGTACTAGTCAGTCTAAAATCAACTTTAGTAACACCAACATAAAGTTGATGTTTGTTTAAATGGAAATAACATCAATTGTAAACAAGGTTATATAAATAGACCTAAGGTAGAATTTCAAGAAGTCTGCTGTCAGTAGGTAAATATAATGATTACTCAAATTACATCATTCTGTTTACACAGAGACTGCATGCAATTTCAGAACACTTGCTGCAGAAAATGGTCTTTACTTTTAGCTAAAGGTCATGGCCCATAATCCGACCCGGTACAAAAATGTTTTTGTACAAAAACGAAAATGGTGGTAAATAATGCAAGCATAACCCACTTTTCATTATATGGGTCATTGTCAAATCTAGGGATTTTTTTCGCGAAAAAATAAAACACGTGATTTATAAAAATCGAAGGTTTATTATGACCTTAAAGAAAAAAATAATTCGTTGGAGAAATCTTGCAGCAGACCAATAAATATTGGATAATAATTAGCGGTTTCGCCTGTCTGTAAATTATTTTATCCATGGAAACATGTCACTTGGGTAAAAAGTATACTATGTCCGACTCCAAATTAAAAAAATATATCTATACACGGCAATTTAATCAAAATCGGTTCAGTGGTTTAGACTTGAAAATGAAACAAACAAATTGCCATTGTTTTGTTAAATAAAAATATCATCACACATAAAGCAAACTCGTTCGGTCAGGTAATATAATAAGTTGGGATATAATAAGTAGTTGGGATATAGTAAGTAATAAGGAGTATAATAAGTAAGTTTTCATACTAGGTAGACTACATTTTTTTATTATTATTCTTTCATGATCCCCATGAGCCACAGCAATGCGCCACTTATCATTGAAAAGTATAATCATTTGTCTTTGATTCCCGCCATATTTTATTTCTGTACGCCGTGGGTATATTTTTCACACTAAATGGGCCATTACCTTTCACCCACAGCTGGAGGATTAAACCAACCTCGTTGGTCTAATGGTCGCAAGCGTTACTGCTGAGCATAAAGTGCTGGGTCGGGCATAGTGTAATTGTGTTTTTCCGTACAGAATTTCTCAGTAGCAGCCCGGAGTCTGGTTTCGTGCCCGGCTGATGGTAATAGGCTCACCCCCTATTAAATGGGACTTAAAAGGGAACAGGGCTTGCGATTCTCCATACAAATGTATTCCCCTTTTTTCTTCCTGAATAATGCCTCTAGAGCAATCATTTTTTTTTTTTCATAAAATCCACATGTCTGCTGTCGACATGTCCCTGTTATTTACTTTTTTTTTCAGCAACTTATTGGTACTCGTAAAGAAAATATGAGCCTCCAAAAATTATAAAAATGCCCCATTTTTACCGCTGTGATTAGAAGTATACCACACAAATTCGAAAAGTTTTTAACATAAAATAAAATGGTAGGAACCTTGAGATACTCTTTCTTTTTTCGAGGAGAAAAAAGGGGAATATGAAACCTCGATCTCGTCAATGTTTTTTATGATATAATCGGTCTGAGCTGCAGCTGTCCCTATCGCACTCTACGGACAGAAATAGTTTCTTCAAATACTTATTTTTCAAATTTATCGCAGGCTGTGTTCCCTCTTAAACGTAACAGGCGAAAGGTGGGTGTACTAATAGGTGCATCTCTGCTTATGTAAAACCATTATAGAGGGTATTTAGAATTTAATAAAAGACTTTATTTATTGTTACTCTTAGAGATATAGGTGATCAGCACCTAATTGCGTAACACAAGATAAATCTATTTCATTTCGACAGTTCAACAACATTCAATGCGTTGTTTACGTTGTTGAGCAGACAAGTTTTTCGAACATACGAAGCAATGGATTAGTTATATCTTTCAAAATGATTAAGATCGTGTGTTACGGAGTTTGGGTGCAGGTCTGTAACATTAAACGTAAGTCTTTTGGGATTGGAAAAAGAAACAAAACTTCGCACAGAAACGAAACTTCCTCTACGAACGGCTTCAAAATAACGATATGACCCTACAGTTGCCGGGGTTGCGGGAAAAGTCCGAAAAGGATACCGTGGCCCCTGGCAACGTTCAGGCAACTGAAGGAACAAGTGTGGGTTTTAGTCAGTAAGAGTCTGACACGCCCTCCCGCTCCGCCCAGAGCG
The DNA here is from genome assembly GCA_949128155.2 of Xanthia icteritia. NCBI lineage: Eukaryota > Metazoa > Arthropoda > Insecta > Lepidoptera > Noctuidae > Xanthia > Xanthia icteritia. The sequence continues at coordinate 4,441,524 of OX421937.2, forward strand.
GGAGAAGTTATATGTTAATTTCGCTCCAAAAAAAAATCTGCGTGTTTGTTGTCTCCAATCCAACCCTTAATAATTGTTCTGGGTGCAATCTTGCCTGTTTGAACGGTATCATAATTTATGCTTCACGCGTTGAAAGCCCCGCCATGACCCTACCTTTTTATTGTCTAACAAAATGTCAAAGTCGCATTTTCTTAACTTTAAATATTTCTGATTTTATCTGATTTATTCGTGCTTATCAATGAAAATTAGATATGTCGTGGGCAGATCTTAAAATTGATAATTTCATGAAATGAATATCATCCACTGGTCACATCATGATGTGGCCTGGCCAGATCATCGAATACTGTTGTACTGTTTAATGATATGAACAGTTAAACGCACGACTACTTCATGATGTGGCCAAACATTAGTGATCATATCGTAAAATAGTTAGATAATCAACGCCTCTACGTTGATGTCGCTGTGTTTTTGTTGTGCATCATGGCGGCGGCATACAATAAATCAAACAAAGTAACCCTGACCATGCAAAAAAAGTCGATGGAGTTTAATTGGGTTTCCAAATATGATATTATGGAAAGCGATCAACTTGGAAGTAGCGCTCGCCGGCCGCTGACGCGGCGTAACATGCAACATAGCACTTAATAATAGTTTCTAAAAATAAAAAAAATACGTCGCGTATGTGGCACCCCAACCAAATCGGTTAGGTTAGGTTAGAACCGCGCGCGAGCCGAGCGAGCGTAGCGAGCGGTGCCGCGGCAGCGGCCAGCGAGTGCTACTTCCAAGTTGGTCGCAGTTACTTGACTATTTTTACTTCACCTTACACCATGGATACCCTTCATTAATGATATGGCCAAACTTCGACTGACATATCATTAAATGTTGACGCTTAAATGACATGGCCAATGTTAGCTGGCCATTTCATGAAACGGTCAATTCTAAGATTTGGCCACGACAGATACACAACATCGAGAGTCTAGTGTTATGTTATCTTCAAAATTATGTATTTTTGGAACACGTGTTCTAGGACTTTTCGTATTATTTTTACTTATACCATAAATAACCTTAGAGTTACGGGACATCAAAGGGAACACTATAATAAGAGTCCTTCTCTCCGTAAGAAATAAAGACTTCGTGATTCTTATATAATGTTGTTTGTATTTTATTGTTAAACCGATGATGGGGATTGTCAATGAGGATTAGTGGATTGTCGACATATTGACAAATCTATGGTAGTACCTAAAGCCCTTCAAAACAGACGCCTACGCCTATAGGCACATGTTCTACATAATCAAAATCGTCGCCAGCTCATGACATAGCTATTTAACTTAACGGTACCTACTCTAAATTCACGCTAAGTTTAACTGACTCATCTTTGTCTGATGAATCTTGAAATTGAACTTTGTCTTAAACAGAAACTACGAAGTTTTTTTTTTCCCATAAATGATTTTTACAGCTTTTCCTGTTTTTTTAAAACAACTCTACTATAAAAATGACAACTCTTTCGAGTATTTTGATAGTTGACAAATATTAAACAGATTCCGGTACCTATGGACGTCTCGGGCCAATAAAATGACACTTTTTCGTATATTTTATTAGGTGACAAATCGATCGAGTATGTGTAGTGTCGAAATACTCTCCAATAGTCATCGCTACGTTACCAGGTCCATGCCACTAGGGACTATTTAATTAATGTAACTAACTAATGCGAAATTATTCGTCAAAAAATTACAAAATGGTCACATTTTCATGACGTTAATGATGTTAATTGGATGGATTGCTACTTGTCACCTGTCGGATTTCTTATCAATGCCCTAGGCTGTATGCACGAACCGACTAGAACCCACCTAGATGAGAAATTTTCAGAAAAGAACTCCCTAGATTTCCTGAAGCAAAATTCCCTGTTTTCTAGTTATTTAGTTAAAGTATTTTGTTACTAACACTATAGACGATTGTAGTCCTTATTATTATTATAGAATAATAATTGTATGGATCCGTTGTCGTCTGTGCAAATATTGAGACTTGGTCGCTATTCTTCTTTCTTCTAGTCGGTTACGGTTTCAAAAAAAGGAGGTTCTCAATTCGGCTGTATATTTTTGTTTTTTAATGTTTGTGACCTCAAAATTCTGTAATTTACACAACCGATTTGAAAAACTCTTTTTTTATTTGAAACCAGTAAATAATAAAAAATATATATACAAGTTGGTCAGGTGGTGGTTGAGTTAGCTCAGAAGCAGCCCGGAGTCTGGAATTGTACCCGGTCGACGGCGATAGACTCGCCCCCCTCCTTCACACACGGATTTAAATTTGGCGAAATGTGGGCCTTACCCTTCTAACAAAACAGTCGTGATGTTATGTTGTGAAAAGTCCCCTTAAGCTCAAACGTCCTATTTAACTGCAATAACAGTATTATTGGGTACCTACAAAGAACAAATTGGCGCTAATAAAGGTGTTATTTGAACTAAAATAATACACTCTACATTGATGTGATCCACTTTCTAACAATTTACTAACCTAAATTCAAATCAAAACGCTTATCCAAAACCATTTTCAATGCAGTTAGTTGTCTAACCATTGTCACCTAAACATCGAAGCACTCCAAAATACAAACAATAATAAAAGACCAAAGATCAAGTGGATGTTCTTACACAATTTCCCTCCTCACTCCCCCTCCCCACTCCCCTCTAGAGGTCGTCCTCCCCTCCCAGAGGACGGCGAAAGGCACTTTCACTCTTGGAATTTGACAGTTGGCGGGTCGTGACGTCACTTTTGCGCAATTTGACGCAATGTGGTCCAGATCTGCGCATGATTTGCTTTAAAAAAGTTTCGTTTGAAACAATATTTCGTCATGTAAATTAGCTCTTTGTTAGTTTTCAAAACACGTGGTAGATATTTACTGGTGTTGTGACGTAGGTATGTGTTTCAAGTAGGTGCGGCTTACAAGTAAAATAATATTGATAATAGTTACCTAGCTATGTAATAACAGCCGCACGGATCGATCCATCAGGTTAAGCTACGCTTGCCGGGGTTGGTCCGTGGATGGGTGACCATCTTTACATAGCGAGACGTTGTTAAGCCGTTGGACCCGGCTGTCATTTGTGGATCTTTGACAGTCGTTACGGGTCGTCAGAAGCCCGAAAGTCTGACAACCAGGCTTACCAAGGGGTATCGTATTAACCAGTTACTGGGTTCTGGAGATCAGATAGGCAGTCGCTTCATGTAAAGTAATACTTAGCTGCATCCGGATAGACTGGAAACCGAACCCAACATAGTTGGGAAAAGGCTAGGCAGATTACCTAGCTGAAGTTTCGGTGTTTATCAAATTAAACGTGTTACTAATGAATCACGTAAATTTCGTTATGTTTTGTAATTCGGTGTTAGAAGTGGTTTATTAATCAACAGTTTAATGGTCTCTTATTTTGATATTTTGTTTAAAACTAGATGGATGGAATTAAAGCTCTGTGTATTTCTCCTTACGGTAGCTATTAAAGTGTGATTTTATAGCCTGACTGATATTTAGGAAGAGCAATTAAAGTTACCACAAAAGTTATTATAAATAAAAACTAATAGACTTTAAGTGTATCGGGATTGTAAATAAAATAACAATTTAATGGCCATTTAATTTTATTGTGACATTAAAGTAATTGATTCATAAAATCTACATTAGTTTGGTCCAATAACAATAATTATTAAAATTCATAACGCTAACTGCGTTAACTTATAAAATATATGATAATAAAACTTTTATTATACTCTTATTTTCTATCCCAACACCAATATTGCAAATATTTTAATAAAAAAAAACTATTTACATCTCGGCGGGACACCAATTTACAAACAATATACAATAAAATTTTGTCCCGAATAAATTCTAATCGTCTATTTGGCACAAAATTATAATTATCAATTTCAACCCGAAACAAATTTTGCACGAATTCTCCGCCATCATTTTATTTATATTAAAACTTAATTAATTATTATTGCAATATGCGACGTAACTCGTCATTTTTTAAATATTTTTAATATAAAAATTACATTTACATTTTTCTTCGTTTTATATTTCATACTAAAATATTCAACAGGTTTATAAACTTATAACGAGAATAATCTCTTTTACATCACTATTCTTAGTACCGAACAATAGAGGGCACATTTTTCTTATTATTTACAGAATACTTAATTAACTAAAAGTTCATAGAACGTACTAGAAATATATCATAGATATATGGGATAAACATTACCAGCTTTCGACGAGGACGATCCTGCGTTAACTCAGAACTATCGAATCTTCAACGTTTACACGCTGGTAAAAACTAATACATAACACAGCTAAAAGTCCCATCGCATAGAATTCCAGAGAAAATTACCTTTCCCGAATTATATGGAGGGATAGTGTACAAGACGCCTATTAATTCCCAGTCTCACGACAAACACGTCGATACAAAGAACCGGTGAAAATTCGGCTGTCAACAATCTCGGCGACTGCGCTGCGATTTGCGATTATGACGCAAAACGAAGCCAGTCATCGTACCGTCCGCATTACCGCGGCTCACGCACCCTTATTATATACAACGTAAATAAATTATGTACACTACTTATAGACTAAAGAGTATTTATAAGCAGTACGGGTGACAGAACTGGTAGACGAGCCTCTGACTCCTCTCCGTCTTCTTCATGATTCCCTTCTTGTAGTATTGTCGGATGCTCCTGGACAGTTTGTCGTAGTTCATGGCGGGCCTGTTCTTTCTCTTGCCCCACAGCCTGGCGACACGCACTGAATCCTCAATCTTGAACACGCCGTTACCTGTGGAGAACGGTTTGAATTAAACATTTGTTCAATAAAACGGATTCACGAATTTTATTTTTGAGAGACATTTGTCGAAAATTTGTATTCGTAGGCAAGATTTACGCGTCTAACATCTGATGTCGTTATCTCTAAGAGCCTTTGAAATATTCTCAAAATACCCACATAATAAAATTAAAGGTAAATGCTGTGCATTGTATTTTCAAAATTACAACGAACGTACGATGCATTTTAATCGCACGCGACCGCTATGTCGTCCGTTTGTCGCGCGATGAGATCGTGATCTGATTTAATCTAATATAAATTTAATTTCCGTCAGAGGATCGTATTTCTTAGAAAAGTTTAAAAAACTCATTACGTTTCAAACGAAAGCAAGAAACAAGTTGTTTTGGCGACAACTGTTTCGTTGATTTCTACTTTAAAAATAAAACGAGTGAAAGAAATTCGGAAAACAGAAAGCTCTATAAAAACGATCATACTGAATCAAGTTCCATTTTGGACATCTACCATTTTGTTTTTAATTCAGTGGCTTTACATGTTTAAAAAGGGTATAATGATGACATTAATACTTGTAGATATGAATAAATACTATCTTATCAGAAAATTGTAAAGTTACAAATGTCGTATCTTCGTGCGTCACGCAACTTATAACCATCTTAAGAACAAAAGGTTAATTCGATATTAATACAACACTATTTATAAATCGAGACCTTCACATGACTTGCACGTCACTACAGAGACAGTACACCAATTATAGCAAATCACTACAAGCCGTGATCTAGAAACCAAATATTCAACATAATAGTGATGTACCAACAATATTCGTGATCCTAAAAGGACTCGATAATGGTATAAATCGTAACAATGGCTGCCTATCGTCTGAACAAGTCACGAAACTAGATAACCTTTATTTAAAACGATTTTATGAACAGATGGTAAATGGCCAGATCACCTTGGGGTATGGAATGTCGCTCAAATGAATTTTCCATGCGTTAGATTCAATAACTGATTCATTCAATTCGTGAAGTAGCCGATTTTATTCGGAATGAAAAATATCTAAAATTGTACACAGGATTTAGTCAAGTTAAAGATAAATTACCAAATAGGTACAGACGCCAGCAGGTCAACCTACCCGAAACTGTCAAATTTTCCCAATCAACTTTGAACCTTATGCTTAAGTGATAAAGTTGAAAATCTATTAAAGAAATTTGACAGATTGTAGTAAGTTGATGTGTTGGCGTCTGTACATGGTGTTAGTAAATTTAGCTTAAGTTATCAAAACAAAATTCTGTCCACGTTTTAATGTGTCCATTGTGTAGTAGGCAACTTTAGACCATTTTAAATGTTCGTGAGTGTGTACAACTCACGATTTTGGTAACCAGTGAGGTAAGTAGGATTCTAAAATGAGGTCTCAACAAGAATTAAGATATTTAAATCAGACTTGTAAACTATATACGTGGACTAAGTTTAATGGGCATGATCTAATTGGCAATAGAATTATCTATAGCACTGTATTAATGTTTTATGACCCAGTATATTTTGTAATCGACAATTGAATTGCCAAGATATTTTCCTATTAAAAATAATCAACATATTTTATGGCTTCATATTCCATGTTTTTTTTTTAATCTTGACCTCTACCGATTAACCAATGGGAAATATAATCATGTGTACTACTCAGTAAGGCTTGCCTTCCTTACAATCATAGTAGGTAATTTATTGTGAGCAAAACAAAGGAGTGCCTTGATTCCGTGTTTAAGCCAATTATAACAGTATAACAGTTATCAACGATTTATAGTACAGAAAACAGGTCCTTAACAAAGGCGTGTTTGGTACATTTGTCTTATTGTTCACCATGTTGGTACTGACTTGAATCAAACTGGTTTTCGAAGTGGTTTTTAGATAATTCTTTAATACGACTTCATTGTAGACGAATAAGATACCTACCTAAGTTTTAAGTATGAATGTATAATGATCTTATATGAGGATGATCAAAGATTCTGATTCGATATTGTATCACAAAGAATAGATGGAATGTGTAAAAGAGGCTAGACAAATTGCGAAATGACGACCGATAGAAATGTATTCGAGGAAGAAGGTACAAGATAAGAAGATAGATATGTCAAGAGCAGGAGGACGACGATGCTAGAAATCCACAATGTCATTATTTACAAAGAAGAAGTAAAGTATTACGATGACTTATGGAAATACCAAAGATAAGACACAGAAACTGGTGTAGTCTATTATTGGAATTCTTACAATAATATTAAAACCTCTTTACAGTATTATTATACAAGTATATAGTCTTATTTAAAAGAATAAACTATGACGATTAAAGATTCCCCTAAGATAAATACTGGGTAAAACATTAATAATTAATGCACAATCATTTATATTTACGTTGTTGTTGGGATTTATCTGTTACTAATTAACAAGGGCACGACTAATTATTATGCAAATATGTTACTATATCATTGTTTATTTGACGACGAACAAAATGGTGTCGAATTGACTGCATTTAGCTGTTTACCACGGATAAAAAGCTATGATTAGTCAAGCAAGATGTCACAATATTTTATGTCACTGTTATTTGGAGTGATACGTGGTCAGTGTACCTTTTGTTTATTAACTTTTATATCGTCTCTCTTATTGTTCTTATTTCTAAATATTGTTTTGTCGTTATCTCTATTAACCCAAGCACCATCATCATCCCTACCAATAATTTAGAAGAAATCTTCTTGGGTTTTCCCATTCATTCGTTGAGTATCAACCAATACGTTATCATTATTTATTTTATTTTATTTTTATTTTTGATTTTGTTATTTCACTATATGCAGCACCGGTTGACGTCATCACGTCAACGCCGGCTGTCGCTGAAAACCGGCGCTGGGGCTCTGTCTCACATAGGGTCGCAGCATTATGCTGAGCGATGGCCGTTTTGCGTGGATGTGACGCATATTTTCCCCCAAATTGTTATTCTCGTGTTTTTTTCTTTGCGTCATATTTACCGCAAATATTCATATAAATTCTTTCTTTTTTCTTTATATTAACTACTAAAACAATAATCAAACTATAATCGTCTGGATGAATAAATTTTTTAGTCTTATCAAAAAAATTACTTAATCAATTTCGACATTCCCGCCCACCTGCTCTTTTTAATATTACTCATCAAATAAAACCACATGTTTGAACGATATAATTGAGCTGATGCCTATCATTGTACCTAGCTATATTTCAATTATATTATCATAATCTGCTTTATCACATGAGCGGTTGGCAAAAAGTTCAGACCCTGATTTGAATTTACGTCAGTGGATAAGGTTTTCGGATAAAACCTGATAAACCGTTACAATTGCAATAAAAATAACAACAACGCAATCGTTAAAAATAGAAATGATACAATAATCATGTGAATAAAATGTACTTCAGAAGCTTGACCTTACTCTTAACTCATCTGTGATATCTACATAAACACCTGTAGAATATACATAATTATGAAAATCGGTTGTGGATTTGATGCCTAAAGCAATTTCTACATACATTTTGAATGTTAGGTACAGTTATAGCCAAAAGTACGATCTGCAAACCCTTTAGATTTGGCAATTCTTATAACTCTTGACATTTTCTCAAGAGCTATTCAGTAAGTGTACCGTTAACAACAGCTTTAATATCAAACCAAAACAAAGTTTCTCGAATTTCAAAGTGGTCTTCAAATTCAATATTCAACTTAATGTCTCTCAAAAACCAACTCTTTTCATATATCTAAAATTATTATAGCTTGATAATATTCTCAATACTCACTTCGGTCTAACCACCGTATCGCTGATCCGTGAACGTGAGGAGATGCCAGAAGCTCCTTCAAGAACTGCCACAGGTGAATATGTGTACTTCCAGTCTTTGCTTTAACGCCTACAACTGTTGCACTCGTACCAGCTGATTCCGAGTCCTCATCTGTTGAAGAAGAGATTCGTTAGCAAATGATTACTGAACCTAAGTTTGAGGGTTAAAGCCGCAAATGGAATGAGATGTGATGTTAATTAATTTGGGGGCATCGAAAATGTATGGTTGATTTTTTTTTGACTTTCATGACAATGCCCAATTAAAATTCAATTTCTTAATCGCAAGAAATAAACTAGTACATTCCTGATCACCCCTCCTCCATAAAATAATTAATACTTAACTATAATGCAAATCATTAACAAGAATAAGAGCTTGTGTGTATGTCAAAGGCGTCCTGAATGCATAAATAAGCGCATAATTTATCAATTTAGAACTATTAAAGGGCCCATAACGCTGCTATAGAAAAGGGGACAGACAGACCACCAGGCAATATAACAGCACTATGGCTTCTCGGAAGCTAATCATATGAATTCATCGTTTCTATGAAACTATGAGTCTACTCAACTCGCCTTCTATACTACGCACTATTATAAAGACCTAAAAACTATAACACAAAAAAGAAGTTTCTTTCAGAAAATGTTAAACTAAAAAGTTATTTTAAAATGGATGCTGTAAATATAGACCAAATTAACGGCAGCTGACCTTCAGTTGTAGACATGTAAACAGACTGACAAGCAAACGAATCATATAAACAAAACGCTGCACTCAGAACAGTTAAATAGCAACATGCTATTTAAAGAAGAAAGCCAAGTGCTGAATGGAATGCTGCAGACGATTTGAGGAAACTATGGCGAAAGGAAACTACAAAGAATTTTCGCATTTAACTACAAGACGATAAAGCTCAAACTATAAATGAAAAACAAATGAGAGTAAAGTTACTAAAAAAGACGAGCAAAGTGACACAGGCTACGGTTAATTAAAATTCGAAGTACTTTACACCGTATGTGAAGGTGGCAATGAAAATGCTCACGGTGTCGACGGCAGTTTTATGTTGGTCGCATTCGACCTTGTGGGTCCGGTGGCGTGAACTAGGCCTTCGGGAAACGACACAAAAACAAGACTTGACGTATATGGATTCGAAGCCGACATGTAAGGGACAGAACGGCAATAGAACGACAAACGTCTGATTGATGGGTTAACTGTAACTAGGCGTGGCTCCATATTACATTAGTATCCAATTCATTTTATCGGTCAACGATTTAAAGATTTAATGCCTTTAGCTTCCAAGCTTGGTTCAATATACATATTTATTAAACAGGTATTTTTATGTTATGATCAATTTAGCTATCATAGTTGCAATCATATGCAAAAATACGTGAAACCTGATCTTTCTCGAAACTTCATGATGTTTTTAAGTCATCAATTACTTTGTCCTGTTTATCATGTTTTTCAAGTGCATCAATTTCTGCTTTTGTTGACTGAATGGATAGTATTTTTACCTTAGCTTTAACAATGACAAGTTAGTATTTATGTTCTTCTACTTGTACAACTTCTGCATTTTAAGAATCTGATTTAATTCTAAATTCACTATTTGGCATAGTAACCTCTTTCATTTACTTTATACCGTCAGGGCCTTTCTGATATAAATCTTTATGTCAAACTGCGTGTGTGGACTGATAACTGAGTCGTAGATAATTGTCGATCGCAATTTCCTGTGCTACTATCGGACACTTTTTTTATTTATAAGCTAACTGTCAACCCATTAAGGGCGACAGGGTGTCTCGTCCGTTGGACTGTATCATGGTTTTATCTTTATGCAATTGCGATAAGACTTTTTGATTTGATATGCATTTATGATTTTATCGTGAAAATCTTGAAAGCAATTTGATATCACAATATGCTTTAAAACTGACCATTATACAATTTAATTTATAATTCTCGTGTGATATTATTTGATAAATGTTTTATGTTGTTGTGAATTTCTAAAACAAAAAAAAACCTAATTGGTAAATTCTCGAACCTAAGTCCAACAATAAATCATATCATTCACTAATCATTTATCAGCAATAAAGAGCGTGTCTGTCCTCATTACGTCCAATACTTCGTGGCTTTCAATTCCCTCATAAAGCGAGTTTACAACTGCATACGATGGCCATACATCATTAGCTTGTTTGTCTGTAACACAGTCCGTATGTGGGTTGGTAACGGTCTTAGCACAATGCATGCGACTGATGCATTGCCGTGCTACATTCGACCACGTATTGCACTATCTACTTCTCAATCATGTGTCTGTATTTTAACGCATCTTCGTCTGGATCAGCAGATATCGAAGCGTATGCATTTGAGGAATAGCTAACCAAAAACAGAGACACAGGGCTTGAATTATTTCCACCTGAACATGCATTATTTTTTTTTTAATTATTGCCGAATGAACGCCAAAGTAAGCAGGAGCATTCAGATTTTAGTTTACAGCATTTAGTTATTGTTTGACCTTGATTTCTTCTTTCAAGTTTACCTTGAATCCCGGATCAGTAAGAAAACAAATTCGCAATCATCCATATTTCATGCAATCTTAAACGTCACTTATTTATTTAATTTATGTCCCATAAATCTTCTAGGCGTGCCTGTGGCGTAGGAATTTCGATTTAAATATCTAGATTAAATTAAACTTAGATAATATTTCTATGGTAATTAATGATATAGTTATCGTCGACGCATTAACGATCAATGTTCTGAATTGTCAAGATTACTGGTGATGGGATTTATGAAATTGATAATAAATAATATTATATCTAAATTAATGATTGCAGGTTAAATAAAGTTAAACCACCGATAAAAAACATGCGTCGATGTAAAGCTGACTTAAAAGAAAATTTCTATAAAATAAAACATTTAGTACCTATCTTATCCGTTGCTAACTCTTGATTCTTTGCCAACCCTGCAAAAGAATTGGCGTTATAATAAGATACACCTTGGAAACACACAATTTATAATACACTAAAATCTCCCAATTATTTGATCCTCCAAGGACTCTCATATAAACCTTGTTCCTATTGCTTATACTCACTTCCAAACTTACATGTTTTAAAGATATATAAAATAGTAGGAAAGTGAAATACGCACCATCACTCATGTCGTCGGTCGACGGTAAACCAGCAGGCGTCGGAATCGGCGAAGCTGATAACTGATGATGATCAGGCCCCTGTGATGATCTCCAGATCTCCAACTGAGCATACAGAGTACTTCCCGCCTGTAACAATAATAAACAATGATCAAACCAGAACTAACGGTGAATATACACATTACGTGGAAAATGCGCAACATTTCCACGAACCAACATTTGAAGTGGTCATTATTGATGTTTAGCTAGCAGAATTGAATTTATCTTATTTATATCAAAATGAACGTGGAACTAACGAGTCTGGTTGTTAATTAAGAAACTTGTTTTCAATGGTTGCTTTGCTACCAGAAATAGATTCGCGAAACGTATGTTAACGTATGTTAGATATGTATAGGGTTGGGGCCGACCAGAACTTTTGAGAAAGGCTTTTGCTAGTTGTAAAATTGGTTGAGAGAATGATCTGTTTTCTCCTATTTATGGTACATTTCGATTGGCTGTTGCAACAATGTTATAAGTTGCCTTATAAAGCCCTGAAGTTTCACATTTACAGCATTATTAACTATCTACCTATTCCAATACACTAGTGGAATTAAATTCTTGACTTTGGATGTCTTACTTACAGCGCAAGATGATTAGAAAACACAACCTCCACTACATTACTGTCAGCAACCGATCAAAATTCTTCATGTTATTGACTTATACCCACTATTACCCACTCCACGGATATCCCTTATCTTCGAATCTTAGAATTCCTCGCTAATTCAGCACCTATATCTTCCCACACTGCAAACCAGATGCAATTTGTATGCAGACGGGCCCTGGGTGCTGACTTTCCTCGCTTAGAGAAAGTCGGCTCGTCGGTGCGTGCGATAACAAAGATACCTGCCCATTGGAACTGGCGTGCTCGATACGATGCTACACTATTTTTTCTATTTATTTTGCTGTTTTTATTATAGTTCTTGGTTTTAACTTGGATTAGGAATGTTATGGCTTTTGGTGTTGGGTGCTCTTAATCCTTTATTATAAAATGTCTATTACTATCATTTACTATTTTGTCTTTTCTTACTTCTGAACTACCTGATAAGTTTGACCTGATACTTTAGGTATCCGAGTTGTCTCTACGTAAGAAATAATAAAATATTAACATTATAAGAATGTAACTTATTATTAGCGATCGAGTGTTAACTCATCAATGGCGTCATAAAAATGGATGTCCATCTGAATACGTGACTTCATCATTACTACGTATTTAAACGAAATTTTTCCTTGTACCGTCATAGGGAAAGAACTTGACCACAAACACTGAAGGTATATCGTTAAAATTACTGATATATTAATCATGGTTATAAAACCATTAAGTCTAAAGCATAAATAAATTATAGCTAACCACAACTAAGTAATTCATAAATAATGAGGTTTTTTGAGTGAGTCAAATTACTTTTATTCAAAAGATCGACCCAAACTTTTCTAGAATCTAGCTTGCATAACTACTTAAATCAATATCCTTCATGTCATAACTGCCACTGCACATGTTATAATAAATAAAAGAGATGACATAACAATGATTGCAAAACTAAACGATGAAAATAAACTAGTCTTCAACAATGTTACATAAGATGGGTCAGCATTAACGGATTTCCTTACTTTCGTTGTCCTTGCTAATTACATAAATACAATTAAAGTTGAACTTTTCGTAATGGTGGTTGAGGAAGCAAACACTGACCTACACATTACACATGTTACATCAGTTGTGACTTGTGGTGAATGTGTTTTCGTACTTTTTTCCTTATTTCGCAAGCAAAACTACGGCCGAAGATCATAGACGTTCGAAATCTTTGATAAAGTTCAAGAAGCTGTTTGTGTTGGTAGTTACTAGATAAACCAATAAGAAATGAGTAAAATATGTGTCGAGTGTATTCATGTTTTAATTAATTATAAAGTAAATAGTACAACAAACATTTTAAATACGATAAACAGCTTGAAACATAGTAAGCTTAAATTTTGTTTTAAATCAATAATAGTACGTTGTCATACAAGATTCATTGCATCATTATTATTAAAACAATACTCCTCTTATCATCGTCCCCTCGAGTACTGATAGTATTATCATCACACTTTATGGCTGAAGTTGCAACATTATTTAACCATTGAATAACTCTAACTATAGATATTCAATTTTAAAATGATTTACCTCTTATTGGCTATTTTGGTGAAATTCATTAAGAAAATCAGGTAATCAAAGTAAACTAATAAGACTGTTTAGTAAATGAAGATAAGAAAAAGACTCGGTCTATTGAAGATTTAAATTAATTTGTACTTTGGTCAGTAAATACGATTAAAGATGAATCATCTATACTCATTAATTTGCACTGCGACGAGCATGTGCAAAAGCCCCGCAAAAACAAATATGATGTAAGCATTCGTGAAAAAAATCAAGAAGCAATCACTGAAATACCTAGTTGGTGATGATTTAACTGTAATATTATTCTTACATATGAATATATTAGCAACTACACTAGATATAACATTTAAAAGATGAAGATGTGTAGGTAGCACGATGTTTAAAATCTTAACAGAGGACATGTTGATCACGATAATTAATGCAATAATGACTTTAATCGAAAACTGCTAAGTTTTCTATCGTAAAAAGTAAAAGACCATGAATAACTTACAAATAATTAACAATAAATACATGTATAAAAATGCCCAAGTCCCTACGTCGAAGTTACAGCAGGCAATAATTGTGTATCATTTGACCCCAACTGACACGTGGCTAGAAGAATTCATGCGATAACACCGAGATAACACGCATTGTGGATATTTTCTCCTATACGGAATGTTTTATATTATACTACTTAAGTAAACATTGTATTATCAGTAGTTTGTGAATCAGTATAGACTTTGGTCTGACGAACGCCCTCAATCTGCCCCAGGGTTATACGATAATCATTAAATATATACAAATGAATATAGATAATACCTGAGATGCTCTCTGGTTAAACTCTTCTTCTGTTAGTGCTACGAGCGCTGCGCCATCCATTGTGAAATTCTCCATGGGCACCATTGGCATGTTGTAATGTTGCAATGTGAACATTACCCACGCCTTTACGTCCCCGGTACTCCATAGCATTGGATCTGGAAACGAACACATTATTATCCACTATTCCACTCCCTTTATTTACATGTTAACTACTATCATTATTGTCCTTTACCATAATAAGGTTAGTGAATTCATCTCATTACATGCCTTATAGCGGTCTGCAAAACCTATTTCTCAAACATTTATATTGATGATTAATTCAAATGGCATTATCACATCAATTCTACCGTAATCTCATTATACCTTGTTCGTAATCAATGACTTACTAATTAACAACCCCAAGAAATAAAATGCGTTCTAAGAAAATGCGAACCTCGCTACGCATGGTCTTGTTCAGTTTTGCATATCCAATCAATGTGTATATAGCAAGGACGTCACTAATATAAGACGAGATCATCGCTGGGCCAACATAAACAGCTTACGTAATTTACTCCGAGCGACTTCTAAGAAATCATTTATGTTTATAGGCGTTACACTCAGCGGTAGCTAACAATATTCTGTACGTGGAAATACGTTTTTTTACTGGGCAGACATCTGAGTGACGTCACTATTAATTACAATACTAATAGTAATCATGTAAGACGTACGAATACAACATTCCCATGACATGCCATTGTAAATCATACATGATTGTTCATAAATATATTCGCACGTAATAGAACTCCCAATCAAAGTTGAGTGAATGGTGTTGACGTTTTTAACTCACCTGGTGAGATACCAAGTACTGTGCATGTGTTGTCCACGTCCCTTTTTGTCTGTTCGATGGCCATGCTGAGCACACGGTCGATGTCTGGCGCGACTAGAGAATCGTCACCTCCACTGCTCTCCTCCATTTTCACACTTCCCAACTCCAACGGAATTGGTCTGAGATTTAATCTCTTCTGGAAAGATGTGTCTTCTAATGCTGACCTCAGCAGAATGTGATCCCTTGGCTCTTCAACTTCGAGTTTAGGTGTGAGATAACTCTGCTGGACACTGTCTTGTAGTATCTGATTTTCTTTTAGGAGCTCCTCTATGTCTATGTATTCTTCGTGTTGTGGAACTGGTGACGAATATTGATTGTAGCTTCCGTAAGATACGCACGATCCTGATGGAGACAGGGGATAGGGAGACGCAAAGCCGGGCACGGCAAGTCTGTTGGGTTCTTCTTTTATGTAAACTTGTGGTGAGTACTGAAGAGAACTGTAGGGCGAGGCGGGCTGCAGGGCGACTGCTGGGATGGAGCCTTCGTCTGATGATGGAGAGGGAGTAGGGTAACCCTCGAAATCGTATAGGCGTTCCAAGAAGACGTTATTTGTGTTTTCTTCTGGGTATGGTGGTGGTGGTTTGTTATGAGGGTTTGGTGGCGAGTAATGCATCGATTCTGGGGGAGATGCAGCGCCGATCAGGCGGAGAAGATGTTGTAGATCAGCGGGGGAGGCGGGGACCGCTCTCTCGTCTTGAGACGCCGATAGCGGGCTGCACCCGGACCGGGGCACCGTTTGTGGCATCTGTGAACAAAAGAGAACAAACATTAGTGGTTGTTCAAATAGACAGATTGTATCGAACGAATTGGTTTTGTTATAAAAGGCATTGTTTGTTCATTCACGATTTTAGTCGATATTTCTTAGATATTACACGTTTTTTTTGAGGGCAGGTGTTAATTTTCTTTTGGTACTGTCCCACAGTTGTTTTGTCCAAACGTTCTTTCATCAGTTAGACGAGTTTGAGAGTTGGTTGAACTTTAGTTAAGATACCTAACCCTAAAAGCTTGAAAGGTACTTGTTTAGAAGTTTGCATAGTCCCATGGGTCATTGTTTGACGACGTCATGCGCCGACGTACTAGCTCCAGATGTCTTAAATATACACATTTGGAGCTGTATATTTATCTATTCACTACGTCATAGAGCTCTATATTTAGTGGTGAGTAATAATTCCAAAAATTCCAAATATACGGAGATTTAAGTCACAAAATAATAAAAAAAACTAATGGTCAGGTGATATAGGTAAATAATATTAGATATATTTAGTAATTTGTTAACATTTTGTATTTTAGGTGTAGAAATGTTATTATTATCTCACAAAATAGTGTCTGATTCTGAGAAATCGTAGAAGTATTGGAAAAAAATATTCAAATATATGTAGATTGTTCGCTAATAACACAAGTTATGAAGTGATTAAAAAATGTATGATAGCACGCGGGAAAAACATTTTTATGTGTTATTTTAACAGCTGTTTCTATGTTAAGATGGGATTAAATCATCAACAAAATTAATGAGTACCGAATCAAACTTACATTAACTTTTGAACAACATTATGATAACAAAAATAACTTAGTTACTATTAACGATATATGATTGCATACGGTCATAATTAATTGAACGGCTGGCTGACTCAACAAAATCATCAGTGCGAGGTCCTAGACGATCTTTACGTTTTTTTGCTACCATGGCAGTGACCTATGTGTTACTAAGCAAAGCCTTATCAGTCCTTTTCTATACAAGTTATCACTATCTTGCTCTTATCTTAATCTATTTGGGGTCGGCACAATGTCTTTTCCCTCCACATATCAGCCGTTATATCTCAGTAAAAATAATGTGACTAAAAAGGGGTGAACCCTTTTTAGTCACATTATTTTTTATTACAAGTAATAAGGTTTAAAAGAAACTCACTCTAAGCAATGGCAGACCCATCATATGCACACTTAACTCACAACTGCGATGGAACTCATTTTCTTTGCGAAAATCTCTTGTACCTAACCGGTCTGTCCAGGTAATCAACCGGTGGCTTTATTTTTCTACACAACAATTGCTAGTACGTACATTTACATATTTCCCACGTATCTGCATTGCTACATAATTGTTGTTCTTACTCTATTTTGATTGGTTGATATTGCTTTATTAAGAAGATACTGTGTCAGGTAGGAAAATTACTTACTCTACTCGTTTTTAATTAAAAACAAATGTAAGCTTAAAAGTTACTTGAGTCTCAAAATCCAGTATGATTTTTGAGGCACTTTGCTGGTTATTTGTAAATTATGTTTATAGTCTGAGCACCTATTAAAAGTAGAGTGCATTTATCAAAAAAACTTTATGATAACCATTCGTGATGTTATCATAAAAGTATTGAAATCTGGTTTAATTATTATACTGTTTTATTAACAGACTCATCTTAGTTATGATTTTATTACAAGAGGTCAATGATGTCACTATCTTTGTAAGCAAATTATTAGGAATTATTATTTAATAGTTTTGGTATTTTACCAGAGGCGGCTCAGATTGTGCTATTTTTTTAAAAATACGAAACCATTTATTATAATTTTGGAGAAAACAGATTAAAGAGTTTATTTTTATAAAATACTGATACCAAATTGATATATGGGTCAATAGCGGTAATAATAAATACTGTACTATAGTAGAATTCTATTTAAAAAAATATTATTTGTAAAAAATTCTGAATATTTCAAATCATTCGCAAAAAAAATCGAATTATTTTTTCTTGTAATCTTAATCTCCTAATTTGCAATGCTTGTGTGGTCACGCATATCTAATGGTCTAGACAATACTTAGCACGCGGAAGTATCTGGCAATTCTCGTTTCAATCGAGACATCTCATTACAATATTTATGTCAAATTCTATACCGCAAATATTTGAGGTGTGACGCGTATTTACAATATGTGATCTTTGCCAATTCACTAGTTTGTTTGTTTATTATTTTTTGCATGAATTATGCAGATCATTTGAATTTTAATCCTTGTAATGACGCAAAAAATTGTGTGATTAAGAATTTAGGTTGTTATTAATAGCACAATAATTAGCAATTGAAAATTAATTTGAATTTGTCATTCTCATGCGAAAAATTAAACTTTCCATACGAAAAACCAAAACAGGTAGAATATTAATTCCCCAAAAAGTTCCCAGAAATAAACTAAATTATTATTAAGAATATTTACTTCTTTTCTAAGACTTCTAGACACACCTCTGGCATATATTATGTACCTACAATGTTATATAAATCACGATGTAGGATGATTCACGATGATTTTGAAAACGACAATGAAAACGTAATCAGTCAATCGCTTCCAGATAAATACAATTATCTTGCAGACTAAGTATGAATTTGACAGATTAAATACTATTTAATACTATTACATCTAGTTAAGACTTCCTCGTTGGTCTAGTGGTTTCAAGTGACACTGCTGAGCATGAGGTCTTGGGTTCGATTCAATTCAATTCAATTCAAAAATTCAATTCAAAAATTCAATTCAAAAATTCAATTCAAAAATTCAATTCAAAATATTTTTATTTCATTTAAACCTACATGGGCACTTATGAAACGTCAGAAGCTAGGTGCACGGTTCCAATTGGTTGTTTCCTATGGAGAAGAGCCGGCAAGAAACTTCACAGTTACTCTTTTAAAAATAATGGGCTTTTACAATATTTTCAAATAACAGTGTTATTAGGTATGGGAGGACAGTGTAGGTCTTTCAACAAGTACCATTCCCAGGGTGGGCAAAGTGTTATTGGGTTTTTGTATATGGAATTTCTTGGTAGCAGCCCAGAGTCTGGATTTGTGCCCGGTTGATGGCAATAGGCTCGCCCCCTATTACATGGAACTTAACATAACTGGAAAAATGTCGGTGTACTATATAGGTAAACCTCTGCCCAACACTTCGGAGAAACAAGGCGTGATGTTATGTTATGTAATCTAGTTAAAGTTTTTTTTATTAAAACAATAAAGATGATGAAATTCAGCCTGAGAACTGTATCAAAGATAAATGAAATAAAACGTGAATTAATTACCTACTCCACATACATTATTAATGTAAGAGAAAGGTATTTAATAATTAACCGTGAAATGTCAACTAGTTTGTAGAATTCCAAATTATTGTTAAGTTGGAGAAAACTAATATTCGGAAACGTTTAAAATTCAAATGAAGTTATTAATATACGACAGTTTTAAACCTTGCTTTTGCTTGACCAATACAAACTCTTAATGTAGAAAATATGACTTTTAAAGTTTTTACAAAAACCTCAATTATAAAAATAATGAATTAGTCTTTACGCTTCAATTCATCTTGTCAAAGAATAACAAGTTAATCATAAATAAATCAGTTAAATATAAATTGCCACAAAAAAATTCTAAATGCAAGTCACCGCAATACGTCAAAGGTAATATCCGACCAGATATCTGAGTATCCGGACTTCCGAAGTAGGAAATACTGATATAGATCATAATTTATTACGAGTTTTTCTAAGAAACATTCAGACGGATTATATGGGACTTTACAGTTTATATATGGAATTTTATGGTGAACCGTTTGTCATAATCACTAGCGATTCAAGTATTTCTAGTTCAGAGTTCTAGTATTTATTATGAATGGTTATCCTAAGATACCCAACGTGTACGTTTGTATATTCAAGCGAATCTCGAAAACTGCTAGGTATTATTGGATTGTATTAATTATGTTATTATTCAATTCTGTGCACGGCTGGAATATAGTGATTGCTAGTTGTTAGAAGACATTATATTATTGTGAATACCCTTGACTGAACTAACCTAGATAAAGTACATAATATTATGTACTTATTTGCAATTCAAGAATATGATTATTTATGCCGTCTTCAAGAATAAACAAATCTAAACTAGCTTCACTCTACATGCATAGCTGCAGATTATACAACGTAACATTTTTTGTTACAGTAAGTATAACAATAGCAAAATTGTTACTATGGTGATACAATGCGGACTGTTGGTACTGAAGGCAATGACCGTCTATATACCACAACAATGTATAGCGAAAAAATTGATATAAAGTTCAGTCATTTTGACCCCAGAACGAATGTAGACTATCTTTTCTTTTGAGCAACAAAGAGATTAGATGAAGCACATTGATACAAGTTTTTTGTCCAATAAATGTTCTATTATTAACTCATTATTCTTACTAATTCTTTGCACCATAATATCTACAAACCGGCTCAAAAATAATAACAATAGCAAGCTTTTTAATATCAAACGCTAAATCAGTAGGAAGTAAATGTTCCGTTTTGAAAAAAAATGGCCGACAATGTGTATTGACGTCACAGCATTGTCGACCAATCAGCGAGCGTCGAGAATTAGCGTGACCGTATGAGAGCCTGCTACACTTCAGACCTTGGGTTTTCCACTAAAGTTCGCTCAACCGTTTGAGGTAGTAAAAAAATGTTTCTGTATTGCATACGAATTGTTACAATTTTAAATGGTTTTTTAAATGACAGTTTTAAAAGTTATTTCGTTAGGTACAAACCGAATATTTAGGTATTTTCCGGAAATCTATACGTTTTATTAATATTTGATAATATATTCCTAGTTATTATATCTGTAGTCTGGCCACAAATTGAATAGAATTTTATTTTTTATTGTACGAGTATTCATGTTCACAATGTTCTTAAAGCTCTTTGAAATCCTTACTAGGTCAAAAGTGCTTTAAAAGATGAAGTTATTAGCCTATTGTTTGCAGACAATTATAGAGATGAGCAACTTTAAAATATGTTGAAGCTCAACATATATTTTTACTAAGAATACGTTAGCAGTTTACATCATTACGTCCCATTAAAAAAATGCTTGAATGAAACTATAATTGGACGCGTAATGAATCCAAACCGTTGCTAAGCTAAAACGAAAACTCGCGCGAAAACAGAGATCCACTAAAACATTTTGTTATTGCAGTCGATTATAATGGAAACAGCTGTTAATGCCTATAACTCTTCATGTTTATAAACACACATACATCTTGTTAAAATGTTTTCACTTATTGGAAATAAATTTAACTTTAAACCGTTATGTATTAGAAAACTTATTAATTTACAGTAAGATTATTACTGGCAAGTTTTTACGAGTAAGTTTTTATGAGTCTGAGGTATTGATTGACAATTTGTAAGAATTTCTTAGTACTATTAATTATAGATTGTAAAACTTTACTTGAATTCAAGTCGGCTCAACAGAACTATGTAATTTCCAATTAGTTGTGTTCTAGTGACATACTTAGTTGCATCAAACAATACAACAAAACGTGTTTTAAATCATAATAATGCAGACCAGAAAACTAATCAAAAGCCTGCAATTTGATTTGTTTCTATATTTAAAGCCAATTTATCAGTATTCGTTGTTGTTATTTTGGTTTATTTTCTTATCTCACGAAAATATCTTGTCATGATAACGTCTAAATTATATTTACGTCAGATTCAAAAGTTAGAGTCGGTCTCCATTTTTTCTCACAGTCCCAAATATGTCAAAAAATTTAGAAAAATCTAGCCAAATATAGAACCTAGTTATCTGTGACTTAAAGGCTCCCGCAGACAGGCGCGTTGCAACGCAATTCTGGTAGAATAAGTTCCATGAAGATTTCATAGAAATTGTTCTACTAGAGTCGCGTCACGCCTGTCTGTGGGAGCATTAAGTCGTAAAAAGAGGTTTTATTCTCAGCAGACTGTTTGCACAATTGAATTATTACAACACAATACTTGAATGAGATGTCTGTGTGAGATTAACATCTCAAATTGCCCATTACTTTGACGTATGGACCTTGGGGTTCCCCTGTTTTGAGCTGACACTCCTTTTCTGTTTATTTTGGCATAACAATCTTGATATTATGAGAAGTGAGAAAATCTCAATAGGTATATAACGTTTGCAAATGAGTATTCCTTTAACATGTGCTATATCTCTCTCAAGATTTAAACATGTTAATCTTAGCTGTAAAAGCTGATAGCCTTTATCAAGCTTTTGTTTTTAATGCTATGCGATACACTGCAATGTTTCACTTTATTACACACTGTTGTGACATCTTTATCAATCTCGGTCTTGCTACAAAATTCATAGCACCTCATACCTCATACACAATTCTTCAATATCAAACCACTCTAATCAGTCTTGTTCAGTAACATCAGGTCATACAACCTAAGATTAACCTGAGTTCAAGCAACTCCAACGTTACCGTAGCCTGAATATTGACGCTACGTAACTCGTAGCAGCCTCTACGCGGGCATCCCGTAACCCTTTATTTAAAAGCTACGTTCTACAATCGATTTTTCGAATGGTTTTTATGATAAAGAGTACATAATCACATTAGTGGAGTATTAAAGCCTTACTAAAGACCAGTAAACATTACGAAATTAGCATAAATACCACTGCAGCTCCACATACGGAATCAAATACTTGTTTTTTATCCTTTTTAGAACACAAAACGTGTCAGTCTAGTATAATTATCCAGTGTTTTATATTTTTTTTAGAACCAAACGAAATAGAGTCGGTATTTCCCAATCGTTAAACGGATGTCAAAGTGTTAAATTTATTGTCGTCTAACGAATTTTATTGGATTGAATAGGATGTGTAGATGTTTAAATGTTAAGATTTGAATTTAGAGTTGTTTACGCCCCACCTATTTAGATTTAATCAACACGATATCTCGTCACTGTATGCATACTTCATGATCTCAAATCTCTCGTTATATTCTACTACATCTAAACTTATCTTAAATTTCCAATTGTGGTACTAAAAGGGTTTAATAATAAATCATTGCTTCCATAATTTAGATTGTCAATAAAACCCTAGCCGATATTAAACGTCAATTAAGTATTAACCTTAATAATCAAAGATTTATGTAACCTGTTATAAAACCCATTCTTAACCAATTATAAGGTACCTAAGAATATACTATACATCATATTAATATGAATATGGTTGTCTACCTATAGGTAGGTAGGTTGGTAGTATGTATGTAACCGGCTCTTAGTTCCTTGACACTGCTTTTTGTTTTGATGCCGTTAGAAAACAACCTCAAAACGACGGTACTATGTAACCAATCGTATCCTACCTATAAAATGATTTGAAAGTACATAACAGCCTACAAAAGGAGTAGTTATGTATCTGTAAACAATAACAATAACAACAACGTGAAACTTTAACACTCAAGTACTTATGTAAGTATCCGAATACCAAACCCACGTGGTAGGTAACTCATAAGGACCTCACTCACTTGCTTCTAGGCTTCCACCCCCACTCACTGAAGTACAAAAGCACTCACACAGTCAAATATCCGAACAGGGTTGCGCTTGCACAGCATCCATTGCGTTGAGGTTATAATGCCGGCCGGTGTAGACTGCCCGATGAGGAAAATGCTTCCAAATTCAAATGTGTACAGTCACTGTTTTTATTATTATAAAGTATGTTATTAAGTTTAAGTTTATAAATATTTCCCGGCTTTTTTGGCAACATGAGTGCGTGTGTACGGCGGGTAGATCACACAGCCACTGAGCTCGGCGCCCGCGCACGAAGCCTTTGCCTCAATGAGCGACTACGTCATTACGGGAAGTACGCCGCCACTAAACTAATATAACAAATACTTCTCACATCGAATAGCTTCGTCCAACGTCATACGCCACTTAATTATTTTTCAATGACACTAATATGAAAATTAAAATGAAAGACGAAATTAAAAAGTGATTTGATTCCAGTTAGTTTCCATTGTGTTACAGTTTCGTTCCATATCCTGTACCTGTTTTAATTTATATTGTTGACGAAATTGTGTAAAATTTTCCGTAAATGGCCAACGCTGACGTACTAATGCAAGAAATTGTTTATTAATAATATTGAAACATATTAACATTTTATCTCAGTCGGTTGTGACCCAAAATGTTTTATTTAGTCAATGTTATCGTTAGGACTTCGAATTATTTGCATTTCGTACATTTCATAATGTTAATTTTATTCCATTTTAAATTAATCTTAAAGGTTTATTATTCTGTATATTTATTCTGTACCGTTCAATTATTGAGGACTATAGTACCTGCCTTCATGAACCATTCATAGTCACCAAGATAATTACAACGGAATGCATCTAAAGGTACCTAATATGACATAATAAATGCTAATCAAGTCACCTATTATCTTGAACACCTTGACAGTTATGATAATCTATAAGTTACATAAAGAAAGGGTTAACCCACCCTCATTACTATGGTTGAACAAGTCGTGAGTCGTGCATGAGATGATGACGTTACGGTTCGCGCCTTCCGCACTTCATTCATTCAGTAATAATAGTGTAATACAGACAAAGAACGTGGATTGTATTGTACACACACTCACACATAGATACGGTCATACGTCAGTTCCTACACGTGAGAAAATAACAACACACATTTTGGTCGCACGACCTATTTTTTTTTTTTTTAAGAATGTCTATTTAATTTAGAATCATTTTCCTTGTTACGAGTAATTAATCGATTTATTGTTTTGATAAAGTTTGGAAATCGATTAATTATTTTCTCGTTCTGAAACCATGAAACGTAGTACTAAAGACATCAACGGGTTGCACTTTCTTTTGCATAAAATTGTTTGCAGAAAAGTTACAAAATTCGTTTTGTGAAAAAGAATTCTGCTACTTCTTTTTCGATAGAAATTCTCGAATAAATGGAGACCCAGACAAAGCTTGTTTTTTTTTTGACATTTCTTAATTATTGCTGTTAAACATAATATTTTGATTAATGTAATAAGAGAGAGATTAAGATGTTTTTTTTATATTATTCGATTTTTTGGTCATCAAAAGACACCGACTCCAATGGAATGTTACCGTGTCCAATGCAACACCAATAAAGGATAGACAAATCTATTTATAACCGATAGTTATGTAAGTGGAATTGCCGGCTCCGTAGGTATCTAAGTCATTGTTTTGCTGTATGTCACCGCGAAAACCCATTCATAAAGAACACCTACGCTTGAATATGTCGTGTGCAATCACTTTAATATTTTGTATGTAAACATACTTGGGTATAGTCACCGCTTTGTATTTTGATCATTACAATATTTCCACACATTGAAATATTCTATTGGTCAATGGTATCTCCCAAGGGTTTAACCTAACGTAGCTGTACTAAGAAGTTACAGCTTGGTAATTTGGAATAGCGATCCATATAGCTATAGATATAAATCTTTTTATCAAAATCTGGACACTGCTGTTTTTTTTTCAATTCAGTGCAGTCGGGTAGTCCACACATTTTAGTTACCTAAAATTACGTAGTGGGATTCAGTATTATAAAAATGTATTTCTACTATAAACACACGTATATATAAATTATTAAAATTCCAAAAGAAAAACATTTCAATACGAAACTACGTAGATTACTAAGTTTAAAGTAACTGATGTTTCAAATGATTCAACTGCTATTGTGCATTCAATAATGCCACTAAACGGCTTTAAAGCCATTAAAATGTTGCACTCTGAAGTGAATACAGCGAAAAGCCTTAATTACGTAATTGAAAATCGTCAATCAATCGTTCAATATAGTGCCGTCATATTGCGTCATCACTTTTGTACCAATATGTCAATGTTAAATGAAAGTGTAAATAAAGGTGACAATTAATGATTTGCAATTATGGATAGACAATTTAAAAGATTAAAAATTAAGATAAGTTAAAATAAATAAATAAAGAACTACACTTTGAGCAAAAAACACAAAGACGACAACTGGCATAGTTTTTTTTTTAAAACTACTTTAATCTTATAGTAGGTGTGTCTAATATTAATATTTATCTAATTAATTACCTGATAGTTTTCAGCCACAAAATAAGATCCTCCATAGTTTTGCCAATAGTAATCCCGAACAGGCACCATCCTTTTTAATATCAAAAATGTCCAAAATCAAATAAAACTATTTAAATAATTTAATTTAAAAAACTAATACGAAATCACTTTTATTGTCTATTCGAAAATATGCTCTACTTATAACAGTAAAACAAAAAAATTGATAAATAAATTATAATATTCATCGAAGCGAGAAGATCATTTTTCCTTTTAATATATTATCTTGAATATGTTTTTACAACTGCGGCCCGCACGGCTGTCTCCAAGAAAAGACGTAATTCTTTTTAATATATTATCACTGAACACTTCGATAAATATATTGTTTCATCGCGTCATTTTATCGTACGGAGCAAAGTTCAACTCTTTGATAAGATAGTGCAACTTTTTCACATTTCAGGCGTCTTTTTTAAATGAAACTTGTATTTTATAAATTGATAATTATTAAAATCTTGACAATTTTTATCTGATTGGGATTTTACTTGCGATAGTGATTTTACCATGGAAGAATTACTTATAGAAATCTATTT
Source organism: Xanthia icteritia (assembly GCA_949128155.2). Lineage (NCBI taxonomy): Eukaryota > Metazoa > Arthropoda > Insecta > Lepidoptera > Noctuidae > Xanthia > Xanthia icteritia. The sequence goes on from OX421937.2 coordinate 4,468,510, forward strand.
TTAGTTTTGTGATGAGTATGAAAACCTAATTTTTGTCCTCTCCCGTATCCTGGTCTTATGATTAAAAGATTTTCTTTTACACATTCATATCATTCATATTCATATATAAGTATTCGTTGAGCTGCCACACTCTCTCAAGTTTAATAAACTGTTACTTTTTATTTTAATACTCAAAAAATAAAATCACACGCATGGATTGGTATTTTTGTATTGGACCCTCACACAAAAACTTATAAAAAACCGGCCAAGTGCGAGTCAGATTTGCACACGAAGGGTTCCGTACCGTTTTATTTTGTATTTATTTTTCGTTGTTACAGCGTTAATAGAAATACACAATCTGTGAAAATTTCAGCTCTCTACCTATTACTGTTCATGAGATACAGCCCGCTGACAGACAGACGGACGGACGAACAGCGGAGGCTTATTAATAGGGTTTGGCATCCTTTGTGTACGCAACCTTAAAAAACAAGTCAATGTAGGTGCAGACGCTAGCACATCAACCTACTAAAATCTGTCAAATTTATTTAGTAGATTTTCAACTTTATCACTGAAGCATAAGGTTCAAAGTTGATTGGGAAAATTTGACAGTTTCGGGTAGGTTGACCTGCTAGCGTCTGTACTTATGGAATTAAATAGATGGATTTTAAATTACTGTAGCGAATTTGAATAAAAACTCACAATTATTCTATAAAAAAAGGCCTGATAAATTCCTATCTAAAATATTTTTCTCAGAAACTGCTAAACACACCGACATAATCGGTTTGAACTATTAATAACGTGGCACTTTAGATAATTAACTAACACAGTTAAAGTGCGGGTTTCAGTGAGAAAAATATCTGCCAAATAAACCTAATTTGTATGGACTCAGAAACAGTATATGGCCGTTGTAAAAATGAGCCGTTGAATATCCGTTGACAGTAGAAAATTTAATGTTACGTAATTTTCAACATTGACTAATATAAGACCATTTAAGGTATCAAATCGTCTTTATATTAAGGATTTAGGGCTTTGTTAAAATGTATTATTTATCTTATTTCACGTGTTGCAGCATTTTATGTGCCCACAGAAGGTAGCACCCTCTTTGCCGGTATACTGCGATGCTTAGCTCGTTATTTAATGTCATAGGAGGCTAGAACATATCCCAGGGCAGTTAGTTAAAAATAAAATTATGGTGATAAATTCTAGAGGCTGGTACAGCCTACAGATAATTGTCAGACAAGACATAACTCTATAAATACCCATTATACTTAATTATGTACTCTATTTTATTGATGTCTGAAGAGTGGCAATATATCCTACTGTTTACCTTGACCGAATAGTGTTTTCCCGTCCTCTGGCTAGGATCCGCTTGCAGTTGGATAAAAGGAATCTGTCGTGAGCTCATTAGCAACCACACGAACCGTGGGTATTAATGTACTTGTTAGACGGATACTGTTGACCAGATACTTGGAGTATCCCTTCTTTATGTTGGGAAATTTAGCGGAGTATTCTCTTACAAAACAAATTTGATAATGTGGTGGAGCATGAAAAGTAAGGGAGGTAATTACACATCTGGCTACCGTCAGCCAACCTTACTTTGTTATGGAAATTGTGCTGGACTCAACCAGGCAGTGTTAAAATCGTCAGTATGTTTGGAATTTCAAGAGTTACGTACCTCCATATGGATTGTTTGCATTGTTACCTGGTTTTCCAGACTTTGGAAGCCTTTAATCAATATTTTTTCAGATGTAATATAGAGAGACAGCTAATTTTAAATAAGCAGATTACCAGCCTAATACACAGACAGAATCTAACAAAATTTAATTCTGGTAGTATGAAGATCTATACGTCAGAACGTGGAGCAGATAAGATATTTTATTGTGACATAGTTAGGAAATATAATCGCGTAAACCGGTAAATGATACTCATTAGTTACTCTAAACGTGTCACACAAAACCCTAATGGTAACTCGTTAATTCATACCAATTAATAAGAGAGCATCAGACGTTTTAAATATCACGTTAACTAAACGTACCCATTTACTTATACGTTATAGAAATCGTGGAAAATCTTTTTTGGTTCAAAGAAAGGAAATTTTTCCAAATGCAATCAATGTAATCCAAATGTAACTAGCTTTTGTTGCTTTTTCGTTTGGATAATTTAGAGATACTTACCGAAAAAAATCGCTTAAATAATTCCTCTTTCGTGAATAAGACACTCTAAAAAGGAGACATATTTTATTAACATAACACTTTTGTTCAAGTTTCCAATCGCAACAAGTTTGTTGATATAATTAGGTGTTATTTCAACGGATAACGTCATCTACTTTGCACAGATTTTTAGCTTTGCTGTATTAAGTGCGATGTATCATGTACACACCCCTCCTTATTTTATCAATTAATACTGATTGTCGTAATAAGTATCTGTAGTATGTGTTATCAAATCATGTGACAAATATTAAGGTTATCATGACTTTAGTTTAAAGTAGATAAGTCATAGTTTAAATAAGCCGAAAAATAAAACCACATTACGCCTGTTTTCCGCAAAAGGGTAAGCAGAGGTGTGTGTTTTGTCCGAGCAAAAATCCGCTTCGGCCAATAAATGAGAATTTCTCAATGGTATATCACTGTTCCCAACCCGAGGATAGATCCCATGTTCAGTACCTAGTCAAGCTTACAATCATTAAAACTACGAGACATTAAATTATAGTCACGCGTTATTATACCTACCAATTTATGATAATTTGTATTTGATCACGATCGATATGAAGTTTATTGAACATTGTACTCAACTAGTGCGATTTGTTGATAAATGTTATAAAATTCACACGTTTTTTTCCGGTGAATCCCCTTTGCCTTTATAGTATAAGTTTATTTGGTGTAAACAGTTTTAATGTCAAAATTGTATGAAAATTTATGAAAAATCTAAATTAATCCGAAAATTACTCAAATCTGCAACTTATAATGTTAAGTGATAAGGTCCTATATTAGAAACTGACATATCCTAGAACCATTAATTCGAGGACATCCACCTAACCGCACTGGGTCCGCGTGGTGGGCCCACTTCCTCCCATAGAGAGGAAGTGCTGCTGCTGCCTAATTACCTAATACACGATCAATCGGAATTTGAATCGTTTTGAAACAAATTGCTATTGCTTCATAAGTTCGAAAAAAAATCTGCCCATCAAAGCAATGAATTTTTTTGAACTGCCAAAATGAAACAAATTTGTCGTAATCGTTTACGAAAATGCGTTGCGTAATTAGATAGGTCTTATAACAAGTCTTGCAGTTATGTTCATGTTACAGTAACTTCTTGAGCACTAAATTGAAAGCTTGTTAACTAAGAACATACTAGTCAGTGACTTACGTAATTTCACTTAGCTTGAACAAGTGTAAACATACAAGTACACTTATTGAAGCTCTTTATAATAAATTAAAGCGACTTTTATTTTGACATGCAGATATATTTAGAATGTCTATTGCAAAAGTGAATGTTTGGGATCCTCTGCAGTTCAAATTCATGATTTGACAATATTAATAGATCATTAATAGGTAAGTCTAAAATTGCAGAGACCAAAAGCTAGCCCCTCTACAATAGGGGCCAGCTTTTGGTCTCTGCAATTTTACTTAAACATAACTGGTGAAATATGATTTTTATATTACCTATACTTCTGCTTTTACCTTCAGGGAATAATAGCATGATATTATGATATATTGTAGAGGTCCCTGTAAATAAGCCATCGGATTATCGAGGCTTTTTAACAATGCCTCAGTGGTGACATGATCTTTGAGGTATGCGACTAAGGCAAGATTGACAGTAATTGTCACTTAATCAGTATTTTTTTTTGTTTTAAAATCTTTCTTTAAATACGCAATAATGCCATTATGTTAATAAGTACCTACTACCAACTAATTATGGAAAAGTGCAATAAAACTACTTTCACTAACCACATTTTCCTAAACAAATCCTTGGAATGCGTTTAACCCTTAAAGAAAACGAGATTGGAGCTAAAAATATACGTAAATACGGCTGAAATATTTAATCGTCAAAATGTATACTAGTATTAAATGTTTGTACGGCATCGTGCGCCTGCGCGGTGAGAGGAACCGGTTGTCAAGGTCTTCGGTTTTCCCTGCCACTTACAAAATGGCGGATTTGGTCTTACGATTATTGCATATGTTTTGTCTGTTGCTAGGTAGGATTAAGTTTCTTAGTCTTTGGAGAGCAACAAAAGGATAGTAATTTGTTTTTCTTTTGTAAAAAGAAAATGTTAAGTTGGTTTTTTTCGTGGATAATTTTGTTGAGAAAAATGTGTGATTAAGTTACAAAGTAATACGTATAATCTTTAATGACCTTCAATGGCATTGTTTCCACAGATTTTTTATATTAAAGGTAAAATAAAGGTAAAATAAAGGTAATAGGTTAAAGGTAAAATAAAGGTAATAGGTTAAAACTTATTGTTTCTGTAAACAGTGAAACATTGATTTTAATTGTTATTAATGATTACAAACGCACTAAATTACTATATTGACTATAGGTAGTCAACACAGTAATTTAGTTCGATTACATAAATCTACTAATTATATAAATGTTATTGTTATACTAGAATCACCAAAAACTCAAAGTCAAAAAATATAAGCCGTAGGTGTACTTATATACCTAGTGCTCAAACGATTAGACTTGCAAAGCTTTGGTCACAGGCGTTACAGCCAATTAATGAATTATGCAATTCAAAAACAATTTTGAATACAAAATGGCCGTATATTCTGTTTCATTTTGGACTACGTGCGAAGATTGTGTTATTTTATTTAATTTTCATAGATATTATTATTTGAAAATCTAGAACCAAACAAAGAAATATTCCAAGAACAAGAACTATCGTCACGGGTAAATAAAAGTTAATAATTATAATAGTCTTTGATGTTATCGAAAGGTCAACAAAATAACATAATCCATCAAAGCTTTATTCATAAAAATTCCAACTAATGTCAATAGATGGCGTTAGTTTCAGCTCTAAGCTTACAATAGCACGTTCTAAAATTATTTTCACAACTTACGTAGTCAAACATAACCTTTAAATGTCCTCAAAACCTTAGGCATTAAGGCTTGAATACTTAGCACTAATACCCAAATCAATTTGCCTTAAAAGCTTTGTTCGTGCACCTACCTTAACTTACGAACAGTAGCCACAATTATGCGTAATAATTACATGTATAACAAGGTCGTACATACAAACGTAACACTATATAGCCTGTGACGCAAACGAGTTTCCCTTTCACCGCTGCTATTGGGCTGCGCGGACGCATTCGATACATAAAATCGGTACTCGACACCCACTCGATTATTCGAAGCGATAAATTTGATTTGTGCACGATTCCCTTTGTTTTGTTCAGGAGTTAGACATTTTATTCGACACGTTTGGTTATTGTGCCTATGCTTTTTGGTTTCACAAGAAAATAAATACTTCTAAATCGTAAATAATACCTAGAATAATTACCTATATCTTACTTACTCACGTTTCTTTCTTTGCTTAGTAAATAGGTGAGCATGTGCATTGGCTCTGATCATATTATGTACATAGAAACATAATGATTAAATTATGTTGTCGTTTTTCATAAATAATTAATAGGGGCATGATTTCTTGGCTACTTAAGAACAATGGTACAGTTATGTAATATACTCATTTATTTACTTTTTATAGGACTCACAAGACAGACTGTTGGCAAGCAAGAAAGCTGTGTTTATTCCCTAATCCTTTTCCAACTTGTATGCCTGCCTTTTTCTTTGCTTAATTTTACCAAGTTTAGAAAATTCCCTTTGAAAAGTCGAAGAGGCAAGTTCATAATGGTAATAAATTTTCTATGAAAATGTTTTTTGACTAGACACAGTAATTTTCCGTGAACCAAAAATTATCACGTAAATGTCCCGAATAAAGAAAAGTGTTAATAGAGCCAAAATGGTTTTCCCTTAGCGTACAGACGCCAGCAGGTCAACCTACCCGAAACTGTCAAATTTTCCCAAACAACTTTGAACCTTATGCTTTAGTGATAAAGTTGAAAATCTATTAAATAAATTTGACAGATTGTAGTAGGTCGATGTGCTGGCGTCTGTACATCACACCTTGGCGTAGAAAAGTGATAACTTTGTGAACACACGCGATACAAGAACTACGTCAAAAATATGTATTTTTTGTTAAATAAAACTTATAAAGACATTTAATTGAATATGAGAACAATTAATTGACTAATTGTCACCGAGTGATTAAGTTGTCAGAAAAGACACGACATTTTTAATTATTATAGGTTAATAATACTTATCATTAAATACTACATTGCAATTATGGCAAATGTCATGTCCTACGTATTAATGTCTCCATTAATTGTGAGACATAAAATAAATATCAATTCTAATTGATCCACTGTAAAATTGCCTTTATTGGCCATTACTAACCAACTATTGTTTTAAGAGTAATTTTGATATTAACCTAACAAAATTCTAAATTCAAATATTTTATTTCATATAAACCTACATGGGCACTTATGAAACGTCAGAAGCTAGGTGCACGGTTCCAATTGGTTGTTTCCTATGGAGAAGAGCCGGCAAGAAACTTCACGGTTACTCTTTTAAAAATAATTGGCTTTTACAATATTTTCAAACAGTGTTATTAGGTATGGGAGGACAGTGTAGGTCTTTCAACAAGTACCAGGTACTTAACAGAATAATGATGGTCGACAAATCTACAGTCCACTAAGCCGACAGCGTTCTCACATTCACAAAATAGAAAAGAATCTATATAAAGATAAATTAATAAATAAAAATATAAACGTATTTTAAACGAAATGACGTGATTGCTATTACAACTGTAACAAATCTGAATAATTACCATGTCCACAAAAGCCACTAGTAAAGAGTTGAAATTAAAATGTAGGTATATAATGTCAAATAATAGGGTGATTATGTCAAGGAAAAATTAAAAAAAAAATATTATAATTTGAGAGCAGACTTATATAATTTGCCGTTAATCAGATACCAGGGAAACAATATAATAAATAGGCTTGATCTAACCAACATAATGTCTGGACTAAAAGAGACTGTGACCTCTGAGTTTTCGTCGGTGTTCGTTCTCAGATTCATCGGATAGAAAACACCGATCTCATCTAGTTTAAAAAATATTATTATTGACGTGAAATAGTCAGTAAATCAAGTCCGTACGTCAAAGATAGGTACATTATTACATACACTAAATCTTCGCTTTCTCTTCTCATTATCAACATAATAAGTAGGAATCTCCTATTTCTTCATTAAAAATGACTAAAACATGATGCAAAGATAACTAAACAGACGAGGTAATTATCTCAGTTTGAGTCACAATCGGTTTCTCAACAGTCTCCGCCAAAATGTTCGTTTGGCAACACTGGCTTCTTTCATTTTCCTGCTTCAACTTTCGCAACGTGATGAATCAGAGGCCGTGATTCGACTTAATGATCTGTCGAGACGCGAACCATTCTCGGAAAATTGAATTAAGTCACTTTGACTAATAGTTAAATAGAGTTTTTGGATGTCTGAGTTTCAAATTTGAAAATGTAGATGAATTGTCTTTTGTTTTCCCGATATTCTTTTGTTTTTTTGCTGGCAATATTAGACCCAGGGCCAGATTATTACAGATTTATGTGACCTGTAAAGCTTTTTGTAATGAGTTTTCTTCATGAATAGCCGGTTGAGCAGATTTTCTAGCGCACGACATGTAAATACATACAACTAATTCGTTTGTTAAGGAGAGCAGAAGCTGTTGAAAATATACCTCCTTCTCTCATCCTCTCCTCCTCTTATGCTTTATGTATGTATGTATTTATTGTGTATGTAAATGGTACACCACTGACTACAGTATTGTCTCTCCTGTTACCTTGAATCCATTCAAAGGTTGTCTGTAAAAGATCGCTTTAAGCGATAAGACCGCCCATTGTGTCACTCTATGTAAAATTTCTAAATTGATGTCTGTAATTTTTATGGTGTACAATAAAGAGTATTCTATCTATCTCAATTCATATACTATTTGAATATAATATATTCAAATAGTATATCACTACTGATCTTAGTTTTACAAATATATTATATTTGTAAAACTAAGATCAGTAGTGAAAACTTTACCGGAAAATTCATGGATATTCATGTTACTGTTACTTCTAATAAACAAACTATTAAACTTCCTTCCTTCCTTGCTGCCGCCCCAGCTAATCGTAAATCTTACCGATATGTTTCAAGATAATAATAACAACAATGCCCACTTAAACAATAGAGCCTTGCGCAAGAGTTGTTATACTTCCTAGTTTACTGCTGGACCGGTTAATTATAATACTAATACAAGCAGCCCAGTATACATAACATAAATATTACAAATAGTCGTTAAAATAGGTACCTATTTCCACTGAGAATAAAACCTAAGTAGCATATCTTTGACTTATCTTTCATTTAGGTCTGTCGCCATAACCTCAATGTTAACAGCATTGTTGTGTTTCGGCAGTTAGAGGTAAGATAGCCAGTTCCTCTGTGGTTGAGGATTCCGGTTGAAGCTCGCTTCCACTTTCAGCCTGATCATCACTTACCATCAGGTGAGATGGAGGCCAAGAGCTTCCCCGCAGTGGTAAAAAAAAGGTAGTTGCAAAACGAAACCATTTTCTTGATTTATTTTGATAAATAGGTAGGCACCTATCTCGAAAACAATTATCTATGAAAGCGACAGATCTTTTTTTAGTCATTACATATTATTCGAGAATACTTTTCCTTAAAGAGCACGTGTGATAAGCTTGCTTTTATCGCGTTTGATACTGAAATAGTAGATATAAACACTGTGAGTACCGTCATTTCTAAAATTAATTACCGCGAAGACTGGGGTTTGAAACGGATTCAATATGAGTCAGCTAGACAATGCTGCTGCTAATTTAAATCATAACAATCTCAGCAATAAGATTCATTTTACAATAGTTTCAGATAGGTAATAGATTTACATAATGTTGGAAATTCCAGAGCTTGAATCGAGCAGCCATTGCAAAATTCATTGAGGCAACTACTGCAAGGCGTTCATTCAAGTTTTTTTCAAGTGATGAAAGACAAGAAAATCGAGCACCTTTATTTTAAAATTGGAACATTTAAATAGCATTAACCAATCAAATGGCGAAACAAAACACAAGCGACTCTATTAACCCGTAAAAAGCGCGTCGACAATTTTCTTTTATTTAAATTGCAAGAATATGGCATTCACATCAAGCGTGTCTCATTGCCAAGACGTGACGTCAGAAAGGTGCGTCCTCGACCTAAATAGACAAATGTGAAAATTGAACGGCTAATATTGAGGCCCTATTCAATAACTGTGCTCTTAAAATGTTTGCTCTAGAAGACAATACGTCTAAAGTTACGAAATACTTTGTTTATGTCATTTAAAAACATGCATGTCGAAAGGCTTATTCATAGGTTATGCATTTAAAGTTATTAGTCATATTATGTGGTAAATCAGCGTGGCGAATGTTAAGTTTTTTCTACGTGAGCTTATTGTGTGGGAATTTAAGGCGCTGGTCAATCATGTAAAAGGCTATAAACACGTGATTCAGATCTCTACAAGTTACCTATTTTACCCCTCTGTAGGTTAGAAGTAACTTATAAGAATGTAGTGTAATTTGGCTACAAATCTACTAAAAATAAATAATGTCAGCCTATTGATCAGCTCGCTTGCTTAAGGAGGGTTAGCGAGTTCAGGCTTAAATTTACTACCTAATAATTCACCCTCTGAGACCAATACAGAACCAACAAACCATACAAACTGTGTCTTTTCTTTGAATTGTTGGCGATTCAAAGAAAAGACACCCATTCAAGAAAACGTCTTAAATCAAGCGACAATGTTACAAAACGTTTCCTCTAAGGCTTTAAACACAGTAGTGTTTCCTACATAATTCAGTCAAGAAAGCATGGAGCCATTCCGAGCTATAGACGGGCTATGTAGCCCGTGTCCATTCTATGCGACGATTTCCGAGGCATCTAAATTGTCTCTCGTCATTCAAGGGTTAATTGCGTATGGACGCGCGGGAAATTCGAAAGCGTTTATGTGTGAGTTTTCCAATGTATGAGTAAGTAGTGTAACAAGTGCGGAGTTTCCTTGTACTTTCGAAACTTTGAAATGACTTCAATTATCTCGTATTGTCGTAAATATTTGGATTTTCTGTTTTGATAGGTCAGTCAAATAAAATCTGAATAAGATGATCTGTTTACATAATCTAGAATTTTCACTCAAGCTGAATTTCTGGGCATTGCTGCCTAATTAAAATAATATTGTCTTAACCCAATTAATTGCAATCAACTTCACCAGCAATTTATTCGGACTCGATTTTTATTATAAATACAGACATTACACAGCCGGCCGTGTCTATTGCCCCAGCGTTTTTTGCAATAAAAACTTAAACTTTATTGTTCTTTCTTTTTCTCAGTTTTTCTTAAATATTTAAAGTAACAAAATAAATAAAACTGGTTTAGTTAACGCCGAGTTGTGCCTAACAGAGCGTGCTTGAACCGTTACTAATCGGTCAAACATTGTTATAATGTTTATTCCATTTAAATATCATTGGGTATTTGTCAAATTAGTTCCAGTTGTTTTTATCTGTTAGTGAAACACGATTTATACGAGCTGTGTGATAGGGGAACACGTGAGTTCCAAATATAAACTTGTGTCTGTTCAATTTATAATATCCCGAACTGATAAATAAACTTGTGGGTTTAGTACAGGTACACCTCTGCCTAACTCTTTGGAGATTACAGGCATAACGTTATGTTATGATAACTAATTTAATAAAAATCCATATTTGCGGAAAAAATTGCTAACGTGATATCTCAACACATTAATTACATGACTAAAAATGGTGCTTATTATAATAAGTATAAACAGGTATGACATCAACATAAGAAATTAAAATATTTTTGTAAAATAAAACTGCTAAAAACGAAAACCATAATATATTATCATCATGTCGTTTGTAGCAGATAATTATTATCAACATAATTTATCCAATAAAAATAATTGCATTAAAATACAATCGTTATGTTCGCATAATGAATTTTAAATTATAGGATCGAAACACATTTAAGGTCAAAAAGTACTTTAAAAAAATACCTAGTTTATACATTATACTTTCAACAAGTGTATCATTATTGCAATCCACTTTAAATCATTTTGCTAAGAGAATAAAGCTCAAAGTCAGTTGTCGTGACTAACTCAAGAAACCCAGACTTGCACCTGAGTTGAAAACAGGTACAATTTAATAAAATATGCAAAAAATTAACTTGTTTCGTGATGTGAATTGTGCCGTATATCTACCAGATTAGAGTACAATTTGCCTTGAAGTGTGACTGGTAATTTTCTTATACAGTAATCGCTCCACGACCGACCTTCGTAGGGATTGCTTCCGAGTTCTTAAAGATCAAAGTATCTGACCAAACAAGCTTTGTGAATGCGCTTTAAATTTACATACATAATTTTAGTCATTTGGTCTTTATATTATTTAACTGTCACATTCAAATTTGACTATGTCAAAAAAAGATTTCTTTGTGAATTTAAAATTTCTGTCTCTGACATATTTTTCTTTTTCAAATTATCCAATAAAAACATTATTTTCATGTTTTTTTTTCACAAAAAATTCGTAATTTAAATTCCCAAAATACATGATATAAAGAATTTAACTGCGCGTAACCATTAGTAGGTATGCAACGTAAGTCATACACAGTATGATCTCTATCAAGATTTCTTTCAACAAAGCTCTGTACGACAAGCCATTGTTAACAAGCTTAAAAAAATATCCTTCAAAACAAGGAAGAGATGCATCTATAGACCAGTAAATAAATAAAGTAATATATCTGTCTGTCAGTCGACCTCTTTATCAAACTTAAGTAAGTAATTCTATGTTTATTTCCTCAACTGCTTTTGAATCTACGATCTCATTAATTAGTGTAACGCCTTTAATCCTTGAAGGGTTAGTAGGTTAGGTAGATAGGTACTGCTTAAAAACATAACAGTTTATCAATATTTGTCAATACAGTGTAATTAGCTATTGCAGTCTGTCAATACTATTTTAATACATTACTTTAACCACACACTGACTTATTACTTGTTAACATTTTAGGAAAACAAAAATACTACAAAATATTGTAAAACATTTTAAAAGAGTAACGTCGCAGTTACCCATTCTTCTCCATACAAAACTACCGTTTACTAGAATCAATTCTATTTTTTTTGTTCAAAAGTGCCTTTTATGTGCCTAATTGAAATAAAATATTTGAATTATCTATGTAGGGAAAACTAATTTTCATGGCTGAAATAGAGTAAATACAGCGCCATACAGTTATTAGAGATTAACTCCATATAATTTGTATGAAAATCATCAATAAAAAAGCAAGGCAAGCAAAATATGTCATTCACCTCAACAATTAGCCTCAACAATTTTCATTATTCAAGCCTTCTCATCGATACCAATAAGAAAAATACACAATGGTACCTACAGTACTATTTCCGTCAACATACACGACGTAATAAAAACCAACTATTACTCTAATTGAGTAGATAATATCAATTACTTCCGACTTCGCCTATAAGTTAATCATAATCTGGAAGCAATCGTGCTCACAGCGGCCACGAAGTTTGGACTCAATGGTAAGGTCATTGATGAATTATTTACATATTTTTACGAATATGTACTATGTATACGAGGCACGTGTACGGGATTATATGTATGAGACAATAAGAGTTGTAAGAAAACCTTTTTTTTTTGTAAATGGTCTTTGTTAGCTAACAAAACATTACAAAGACAGACTGGGTTTTTTGCTGTAGATTGGCCAGGCGCATCTTCTTGATTCTTGTTTGAAAATTGTAGCAAATAAGACCAGTTTGATTAACTTTGTGATTATGATGATAACAAGGTGTGTTGTCGACTATAGTCATTAACGCGGTCAAGGAAGAGTAGACCTCTAAACGGACCCTGTTTTTCTGTCCTACAGTGTAAACAACTTTGCATTTACTTGTGCACACTGCAGGACAGAAAAAAGAGCTAAACGGAGTTATTTTTTAGAGTGAATTCGGAGTGTATTCGCTCTAACTGAATCTAAGCCATACAAGCCCAAACTGAACGGAAAAACTACTTGTATTCCTGTATTTTTATTGACAAAATCTCTTTATTTCGTGTAAAATGCTAATAAATACGAAGAACTTTTATTAGTAGCACATGGCCCAGTCTTTTAAGTGCAGTGGAATCAAGTAATGGGTCGGTAAGACGATGTGATGAAGAAACTTAAGTTTTATCGCCCATTACATAGTTATTGGTAGTTATAATTCTCACCATTGAAGACATTAACTCGGCTATCACGTTTCTTTGACATGCCGCGTTTCATGGCGCATCTAATTTCCTTGCTTTACGGAATATAAAGATTGTAACATTGTAATTTGTGTTAACTATTGGGTTTTCTTGAGAAAATTTACTGTGTAACTTGTGCCAGATGCTTTTCAGTGTTTAGAAACATTTTGTATTCGAACAATTTTGTTTGTAATATTTTTAATTTATAGGTGATGAATGATCCAAGAGAAAATTGAACCTATATAGGCAACTGAAAAAAAAGGAGACTGGAAAATAGAAACAACTGAGGGAATCGGTGTTTTAGCAATTGAGACTCTCAGGTCGCGCCCTATTTAAAAGATATCATCGCTCGAATACGCGATATGTCATGCATATGTCATTTTTTGTTCGGACAACTGGAAAGTGACCACGCGTTCAGGTTCACCGAACAAAAAGTTCAAACGATCGTGTATTCGCGCAACGATCGCTTTTAAATATTATAGGACGCGGGGTTAACGTTAATAAAGTTTACTAAACATCTCTTGTTAAGAGGGAACAGGGCCTGCGAGGAATTTGAAAAATAGATATTTGAAGAAACTATTGCCGTCGTCTTACCTCTAGTCTGCCCCCGTAGTGTGCGATAGGGACAGCTACAGCTCAGACCAATTATATCACAAAAAAATTGACGAGATCGAGGTTTCGTATTCTCCTTTTTTCTCCTCGAAAACTGAACCGATTCAATTATTTTTTACATTAACGTTTTAAGAAAGAGTATGTCTAGGTTATAATAACATAAAAACTTTTTGAATTTGTCTGGTAGTCCTCTAAACACGGCGGTAAAAATGGGGCATTTTTGTAATTTTTGGAGGGTCATATTTTCTTAAGCGATAAGTTGCTGAAGAAAAAGAAATAACAGGGACATGTCTACAGCAGACCTTGATTTTATGAAAAAAAAAGATTACTCTAGAGGCATTATTCAGGAAGAAAAAGGGTAATACATTTGTATGGAGAAAAAGGGGAATACATTTGTATGTTCTTTACACTACTCACTCAAAAAATTTGAGACAAAACAAGAAGAGATCCCCATAATAAAATTGTGGTCTCTTAGAATAACATCTCTTACATAAACTATCTATCAAACCCTATACATCTACATCATCTTTTTATCACATTTATGCATGAAATATTATCTTTTCTTCAATGTAATTACTTCAAAAACCTATTAGACGGATAATGAAGAGAACATTACTCACTTCATTACGGTGCGCGCACACTGCAGTGTAGCGTTCATTGAGAAAGTCTCATTAATTATAAGGCATCGCTCTGATGATGCGTAACTAGCGGTTTAAGTGGCCTTGTTAATGGTGCTGCTGTATTTCCAGGCATAAACTCATTAATTATGTGAGAAGGTATAAGACATGCATGTAGACAGAAAACCCCATGTTTTGATTTTTCAGTTCTAAATGCCAATAAGAGTCTCCTTAGCATAAGCCGTTCTGAGAGCAGTGGTAATGAAATAATTTACGCAAAAAGTAAAGACCCGGTCAGGGTTCGAACCTACGACCTACAACTCATAAGACGCGGTGGTTACCACTGAGTCACCACTACTCTCAGTCACCTTAAGCTCGCTTTTCCAAAAATAAGTTTATATTTTTAAACCTACGCACATTTAAGATGAGAAGATCATTCAAAGTATTTATTGTTGAAATGGGGAGGCAAATGGAAAATCTTGTATATTTATTGTGACTTTAACGTCTCTCTGATTATAAGACTTTAAAATGAATTTTCCATGGAAGCCGACCGCAATATAATTGGGAAAAGGTTAAGCAGATTGATTGAAAATTAATTTTCCATTATAATCGCATTTTTCCTACGCTGAAATTTTATGCCTTCAAAGAAAACATGGTGAAAATGTATGAACCGTTCAAAAGACAAAAGTTAATACCTAGTCTTTGATATGAACGTAATTTGAGGAAAACAGCGCATTTTCGAGATCAGAATCAAAACAGGTAAAGGTTCAAAACTTGTCATACTGGTTGTGTTATTAACCTTAAAAATATTGCTGCAGGTAAACATCAGAACATACCTTTTTTATTTTTTTTGTTTTGTTTGTAAATTATCAAAAATAACTTCTGAGCGTATCAGATTCTTACTGACTAAAACCCACCCGTGTTCCTTCAGTTGCCTGTACGTTGCCAGAGGCCACGGTATCCCTTTCTTACTTTTCCGCAGAACATACCTTCAGTTTTATTTTTAGTGATGTCATGAAATTCAATGTTTTTTTTCTATTGTCGGCTAGCTTTTGAAGTATAAAACTGATTGTTGAAATATCTAATCACTCAACATTATCGACACCTTCATAAATAGTCAATAAACTCAATGAAGATACCGATTACTGACACATCGAAATCACCTGTCTCTGTTACACGTATGGCCATTAAATAGCTCGGTCCCTTTTACTCTTTCTTTAGATATGGTATCTTTAGAGTTATTTGTTACAACCAAATCGTTGTCGACAAAATTAATTCTTGCATCATTTCTTTTTTTATATTTTAAGATACACTGTTTATGTAAAGTACTGTTATTTGATTAAGATTAGGTTTATCAGATGATTAATAATGCGTGGAGATTAAGATAGATACGTACTTAATGGGAAAACAACAAAAAAAACCTGCCAAGTGAGAGTTGGACTTACACAAGAAGGGTCATCAATCCGTACCACCGAATAAACACGTTTCTTGTATGGAAAATTAAAAATTAAAGTATCTCTTTTAATTTTTAATATTCGTTGTTATAGCGGCAATAGAAATTGATAATCTGTGAAAAGTACAATTGTCTACCTATTTCCGTTCATGAAATACAGCCCGCTGACAGACAGACGGACAGCGGTGGCTTAGTAAAAGGGTTTCGTTTGGCACGCTTCGGGTAAGGAACCCTAAATATATAAGTTTCAAGTTTTTAGAGCCAAAACGTGCTTTGATTTTCTTTGGTGAGTGACTGTGTGTGTTTGGTCATACATGTGTGTGTCCAAACTAGTCATTATATCTTTTTTTTGCATATTTAATGCATATTTGCATAATGGGCGGCGTCGTTAAATACAACCTTAATTAGTTTTTACATAAATTTCATTCTTGAGAGACAAAAATAAAGAAAAAAATATACTGTCCATTGCGCGTTGTGTTTTTGTATACTTATCATATATAAGGTTTTGTGTTGACTCTTAGAAGCATGGATGACGTAATGACTGACAGGTACAAAAAGTGCGCATGAGTTTGCAACCAATCAAATCAAATGACGCCTTTGATTGATTTTATGATTTTGGTAAGGTAAGGAAAGGTGCTATAACATTACTGTAAAGGTCCTTTTTTGTATGAAGGCTCACAATCGATAAAAATGTTTTGGAGTTTACCAAAAACATGTTTTCAGCGAGAGATGTTTATTTTAGAATCTTATCTTTACTTTTGTTTTTTTTCAATCAAATTTATTATGTAAACAATAACACAATTGTGCCATACATTACAAATAACATTTACGCAATTCCCATCTGTTAGGTAAAATATAATACAAAACTTAGTAGTTAGTTTGCCTAAAACAATGGCACCTAAAATGCCACAGCGTTCCGCAACACAACATAACTTCTCAGAAGCGTCATTTTAGTCCGCACACAGCATAACGTCAAAATCAACATTTTATTTGCATTAAATAAAGCTATTCCTAATCCCGTCACAGCTGGGACGTGCACGATGAATATTTACACGCTAAAATACGCTTTAAATGCTTCCATGTGGATTATATTATGAAAAACTGTTCACGTTTTATGTAAATACATTCGAGCGTCGAGCGAAAACTAGAAAGTTAACACACACACACACAAACACGCCGTCAGTACGTGCCTGCTTGTGTTTGCGTGCAACGGGCACGGTTTCATAATTTAAAATATTAATAATACATTAAAGGTATATATTGCAGTAATGTTATAAAAATAATTAAAAGAAAACTCACTGTATCTGACTCCTCGATAAAACCAGTCTCCCACAACATGTTTTTCGTACAAACAGTTCAACACGGCCACAAAAAAAAAATAATGAGTAGAAAATGTTTTCCAAATTAACGTTAGTTAGTCGAAAAATACCAGTCCGATTCGATGCAATGTGCTTTTATGAAGGAAGCTTGCATCCCGTGACGTAATTATTAGGAAAAACTTTTACAAAGCACGAGCGCGACTGCGACCGGGGCGGTGTCTCGATGCTGTATGCGCGGACGCCGATCTCCGAGGACGCACGAAGCGATCCGACTAACCACGAAGTTAGCCGACCTACTTTGTTCTACTTCGAAACGCTGTGGTCGAACGGCGATTTTTTTCGAATTTTCCGATGAAATGCTGCCCGTGTAGTAAGTACTTGTTATGTACATAGGTGGTCTGGTTAACTAAACAAAAAATTATAATGACTTTTTTTTGAGTTTATCAAAAACGTTGAGTTTTTATCTGTCTTATAGATGAAGCGTGGCTCTAAATATATTAGTGGAATTATCAGGGGTCACAAGATACATAAGATTTAAGTTTATTGTTTTTAGATTTAACCGGTTTTAGCTGGTTCCATGGTGATTGCGGGTTTAGAGAAGCGGTTATGGTAAATAAATTCAAAAACAAGGAAAACATTTTTTTGTGAGTGGTGACAGTGTTGAGGCATCAGACAGAAACGCGATTTTATGTTAATTAAAAAAGCAGGCGAGCGTATTAATTTACAAGGGAAATAAAAGAAAAAGAATTTATTCAAGCTACTAACAATAATGTTTCTGTTATATTTGAAACCGTAGATAAATATCTTTAGCAACTAGCTTCATATTTCTGACTGACTGACCCCTTGACAATTCAAAAGTGCTTGTAAATTGTTAAATTGAAATAAATGCTTTTAGTTTGAGTTTTGAGTATATAAAAAGAGGAATTCTACTATGAAACAATTTTAATTTACTAGTATTATATAGAAATAAACTATTCTAAGATTTTATTCATTTAAACACGTTATTCACTAAGTGTAGCAAATTATATCAAGTAAAATTACTGGTTTTTTTTAAATAGATTGTATGTGTTATCTGGTATACCCACACGATATTTTTCTGAACTGAACATGGTTTTATCACATAACCCCGAAAAAATAAGGTTAGCTATAATTTGGACCTCTGTATACTCCATACAGAGGTCCAAATTATAGCTAACCTTATTTTTTCAGTTAATTATGATACAAAAGGTAGTAGGGGTCGAACCTATTGCACATAACCGGACACAGATCCAGACTCCGGGCTGCTATTGAGAATTTCCGAATGGAAATTCCCAATAACTCCGCCCCCCTACACTAAACAGTTGCGCTTGCGACAGTCTAAGCGGATACTAAGTGCTGAATAAAAAATATTAGGTATTTGTTTCTCTCAAAAAGGTACAACTTTGGCTCATAAGTGTCATAACATCAATTACAGCAAGGTTCTTAACTTTGTGAGAGCTTGAGTCTACCCTGGATTCGGAATATGCATAACAGATGTCCAGACCCTTTTAAAATACAAGACACATGAAAAGAGTTCCAAGAACTAAGAGGAAATAATTTAATTTGATTTTTAGGATGCAAAACAAATAAGACATCAACATCATCTGCCTAGCCTTTTCCCAAATATGTTTAGTCAGCTGCCAGTCTAACCAGGTGCAGCTGAACACCAGAACTCAAACTCAAAACATTTATTTCAATTAAACCATTTACGGGCACTTTTGAATTGTCAAATAGTCGGTCAGTTAGTCAGAAATTTGAAGCTAGTTGCCGTTCGAAAACGTAGATCTCTATGGAGAAGAACGGGCAAGAAACTCCAAGTACACTCTTTTAAAAACTCCAAGGACACTCTTCTTTATTACAAAGTACATACTGGGTACATCATTCTTGTTGCTTCTTTATGTGAGAACAATGTACAACAAAAAAATCAAAACAATTCAAAATATAAAATTAAAAATAAGCCCTGACAGAGAAGAGATAACCAGTCACAAATGACGGCCAGTATTATACATGGAGGGACTGCCTATCTGACCTCTACAACCCAGTTACTGGGTAAGACTGGTTGACGAGAGTCGTAACATAGTATTTTTACCCATACCGGTATTTTTAAGATGTGGTCAACTCTCTCTTTCTCTGTCTTTCAACGGGCTTCTGTCAAGTATTCTTCACAGTTCTATCAGCATTGGAGGATAAACAATGACTAGCCTAATCTTATGGCCATGTATGACTACACAATGGCTCGTTTTGACCACAGTTCTGTTTCTAAAGATGTATTGTCAATACTTTTAAACTTCTTGACGGGTGCACTGCACTAATGTACTGACAAAACGTGACACCATAAGCAATTGAATGCAGACCGGAGGCTTATTTACAGTCAGCTCGAACAGATTCGTATAGTAGTTACAGTCACCCTTATTTTTTTTGGGTGGGAAATTATCTAATAACTTCTCCCACTCTGGGCGGAGCGAGAGGGCGTGTCAGACTCTTACTGACTAAAGGCTTCCACAGACTCGCGCGACGCGACAACGCGATGCGATTTTGGTAGAAAAATTTCTATGATAACTTTATGGAAATTGTTCTACCAGAATCGCGTCGCGCCGTCGCGTCGCGGCTGTCTGCGGGAGCCTTCAAAACCACCCGTGTTCCTTCAGTTGCCTGTACTTGCCAGGGGCTACGGTATCCCTTTCGGGGACGCTTACGGTTTCCCTATCACCATCAGAAAGATGAGAATTCCTTTGATTGTCTACAATATATGTTTCATATTATGGTATCACTGTGTAGACTGAAAACCTTAATAAACATTGGGCTTTTTGGGCTGACTGTAGGTACCTCTTTCTTTTTTCTTTTTTTTTTTTGGGTGGGAAATTATCAAATAACTTCAGACTCTTACTGACTAAAACCCACCCGTGTTCCTTCCGTTGCTTGTACGTTGCCAGGGGCCACGGTATCCCTTTCGGACTTTCCCGCAACCCCGGCAGTGTAGGTACCTCTTGACACTATGTATGTTTCTTTTATAATATCTGATTTCTTAATCTTTGATCATAAGCCTTTATAAAATAGGGACGAGATGACGGATAAAAAAAATGCACTAACGACTCTATCAATACTGGCAAATGACAACGCAATTCCATGGTTTCAATGAATAAAGAGTACTAAGGGATTTCGTTTCATGAAAATAGGACACACGTCCCTAGCTCACACCTTCCTTCTATAAGGGTAGCCAGAAAAAAAAACTGAAAGCATCTAGTTAACATAATCAACCTTGTAAAATACTGGTGTTAGAGTATATTTTGCTGCATCTACCTAAAATGAAAACAACGAATTATTTCGTTGGATTTTCCCAACCACATATTTTGATTTGCCCTTTAGGTTAGACCCACGAGGTCACGACGTGCATAATAATTGCACCACGCAGCCCAAAAAACAAAACAAAAACAATTTAACCAACCTACTTTATAATTCGGAACCTGAATTATCACGTAATCAGTGACGAAACAAGTTGCTTGCGCGCGTGCAACCAAACACCCAAACTTCACGGAACATCTGAGACGTAACTAATTCGGTTTCGGTACCAAGAAACCGGCGTCGACCCCTTACGTCAAGCTGGTGATCGATCGAGATAACATCGAGGACTGACAGAATGATGAAGTTACTATGAAAAGTCACCCAGTCAGTCAGTCAGTCGCTTGATTGTCATTGATAATGTTCCTACTTATTGTTCTTTGGATCTGGCTGGTGGCTAGCACGTTGGTACTAAATGGCAACTCTATTCAAACTGCGACATCACGTAGGTCACTCATGTGTTGATTTCTTAATTTTCAAAATGTCCCCCGAAAAGACTTTAAAACTTCGTTTGATTTTTTGTATGTTTGTTTGTTTGTAATGAATAAACTCATAAACTACCAGACCGAATAAAAAAAAAATCACCGGTAAAATGCTATATTACCACTGAGTCGTAACATAGGCTATAATTTATAACGATATCGATAACGATATGTAGTTAATAATATAAATAATCAAAAAATTGTGATGAAATTGTAAACAAAGTCTATTCAGGATAAATTCTAATTGAAACTCTAAAAGTCTAAATTAAACTGTAATTGAAAACTCATTGATGAAACTTGATTTTTATAAAATTAACCTCAATTGTCACATTGAAAACATCCTGAAGGTGATTTTATATTAGAATTTCAGGTTTAGTATTCAAATTATCAAATCGAAGCACTTAACTTGTAACCGGCACTACGAATTGGCATTACATTTTCTGATCCATTTGCTTAAATTAGGCCACAGATAGGTTCATGATTGACAGATTTTTGTTCAAAAGAAGTGCGTCAAGAAAATTTACTGAAATATCACCCTTGATCGGACCCAACGGGGTCTCGAGGTTTGAATGCGGAACGGTGTGGTGGACTGCGAATTTCACAAGCTACAGCTAATCTTTTAATAAACTAAAGGACGACCTAATAAATCCTATGCTAATTTCCGATCGAGTTCCAACAGTATCTACCAACCAAATCAAAATCATATCTCTAGCATCCGTTACTTGATCCTTGAAACTAAAAAACTAACATAGTTCATAGGAAAAGCCCACATTGAATATTTATCATTTCATTGTACACAAACGGTTCAATTAACACACTCATTTTTCCAATATAATCTTTTAAGAATACGGATCTTAATTGAATTGGATATTAATTACTGCTATTTAATTAGGATACGTAATTATTTGTATTTATTTATGTATGTGCTACCGCAGTAACTTACCTATTTTGTGGTAAATATGATGGCCTCAAGGAGGCTTGTCAAGCCGGAGATCTTTGATTCGATTCTTTAGCTAGGGAAAATTGTAGGCTTTGAGGAAAAATGTTTTAAAGGAGCCTAGGATTCATAGAAGAGAACCTTAGGGAATGCGTCTTTTGATTTCCTAAAGTGTAGTTATCGCTATTATTATCAGACAACTGTGTTAGCAACAACCTTTTTATGTATTTAACACAATGCTTGAGAAAATATATTTATTTTTCAAGTCCTGGTATTTCGGAAGGTATAACTCTTTCTGCCTAGTTTACATAGTGACTGAAATCAATACCATAACGATCAGTACCACCAACACACTAAAACAATCTGAAATAAATGCTGAGCTGGAAAAAGTATCTTTTAAACATTTCCACATCGAAAAGACTCTTAGAAAATGGGTACGGGAAAACAATTTATTGCTCAAGACAAATGTCGCCAAAGTGTGATAGGAAAATCTTCAGTGCTACGTAAGCCATTAAATGCTTTTGTTGGCGACGGGACCCTATCTATGCACCAGGGCACAAGTAGCAGGTAGTCTACTAACGAATATTAGCGCGATAGATTGCAAATTTTAAAGTTTTAACTTGTTTTTTATTAGAATTTGTATATTATAATGTTATTTTGAGCAATAGGACCATATCCGTGCACTAGGGTACAAGTAGCGGGTAGATTGCGACGGAAATCTTGTAATATTTTCATACTAAATTGTAGATTAGGAACATTTATTGTATGTCGAATTAGATTCCAACTAGAATTGATTATTGTGCTATTGTTTAGGTATATTCATGTTAGATTCATATTAGATTTGTGTTAGAATTCTTATCTTGAGCCATTAAGAGCACTAAAACTAAATTTGAAAGGAAATTTTTGTAAGGAAAAATTGTCATAGATAATTACGTAACTTGAAAACATACTTTTTTGTTTATGGAGATATTTTGCTAATTTTGGTCTCAAATGAAAGGTGTAGGCTTAAAACTAATTTGTATGTTTAGTTTGTAAAAATCGGTCCATGCAATAAAAAGATATAGTCACTTTTATGTAACAAAATTTTACTTGACTAGAAATGTATAATTGTTTGTTCTAAAATGTTTTAGTTACTTAAGTAAATGACTTGTAATTGTGTTTTATATAGATATTAGTTATGTAAGGATATAATGTACTAAGTTTTATAAGGTTTTTTGAAAAAGGGCAAAATAAATGCAAAATTCTGAGAATACGGCTTGCACCCAAAAATCCTTAAGGAAAAGGCGTACAATTTTTTTATAAAATGTAGTCGTAAATCAACCATCAACAAGGAATCAACTAAGCAAGCTGGAGTCTCAGAATTAAGTCAAAAACAAGGTGTCTTATTTCTTAAGTCAAAAACAAGGTGTCTTATTTCTTTAACAGAACATTCTGTGTCGTGGTCTCTGGGTAGTGATACCCAAAACCAGGTACGTATTCAGGGGTACGTGGTGGTGTGTGTAGCCAGCAGAGCCGTCCAGGCTCAGGTAAGTACGGAGCACACATCAAAATCAGTGGGAGATTGTCCCAGGGCGACTGCGGTACTGTAGGTACCTAGGCCGTCCGCAACAGTTGGTCCTTCGAGTTCCGGATTCCCTGCAAGAAGATAGAAGAGTTCAGAACATAAGAAGACTTCAAGATGCCGGTTACCAGATCGCAGAAGGATGCCCCCTCACGCTCTGCGTCCCGTCCAACGGAAAAGGACGCGACAGAAGAAACGGCAGGGTCAGAAGGGGTCACGTCCGCGTCAGGGTCATCGGAGACTGAAGCTACATCGAACACTTCTTCGGGTACCACGACTACGGAAGAAACCACGACATCAGAAGCTACGATTACGACTGCGAACACGGCGGCGTCCGAGAAGAACGGACAGAAGAAGCAAGGTGCCGCCCAGAAGAAGACGAACGAGAAGATCCCAGAAGATACTCCGGAACAGGGAGGCCATGGCTCCGCCACGACCCTGAAGCCGAAGGGGGTCGTTCGTCGAGCCAGGTCCACGAAGACCACGAGTTCTACAGCCAGAAGACGCGAGTTAGAAGCCAGAGAAGAAGTAGCACGCCTGGAGTTGAAGCAAGCACAGGCTGCGGCAAAGCTAGCCCGTGTCAGATTGGAGCTGGCACAGTGTGAAGATGGGGACTCTGTGGATGAAGACCTGGCAGAACAAGAAGATAGAACAGCACAGGTGCAGAACTGGATCCAGTCATCAGTATTGGAAGATGGCAACATGGAGCAACCAGAGCAACGAAACCAAACGTCAGAAGAGCCTCAGAAGGTCAAGCCTGAAGTGAATACTGCAACAAAAGGAGCTTCGATCGAGATTCAAGCATTGACGACAGCGTTAAGAGAAGCTTTCACTTCAAGAGGCGGACCAGCAGCGCAGCCGAAGTACATACACGAGTTACCCTACTTCGACGGCAGCAGCAGCGAGTGGTTGGCGTTCAAGGTCGTCTACGAAGATACTGCACCGATGTTCAACGAAGTTCAAAACATGGCGCGACTCAGAAGAGCGCTGAAAGGCAACGCAAGAGAAGCAATCAAGAGTCTGCTGTACTCCGAAGCTTCTCCGTTGGAAGTAATGCAAGCCCTCAGGAGAAGATATGGAAGACCTGATGCGCTGGTGCTGGCTGAACTGGACAAGGTCAAAGCACTACCGAAGATTTCAGAAAACCCAAGAGACATCTGCATCTTCGCAAGCCAGATCAACAACAGCGTAGCAGCAATCAAGGGACTGAATAAACCACAGTACCTACATTCACCTGAGATGGTGAAACAAATAGTGGAGAAGATACCTACAGTTCTCAAGTTCCGTTGGTACGACTTCACTGCAGCATCAGAAGAAGGCGAGTTCTCCGACCTGACGTTGATATCCAGATTCTTGAACGCAGAAGCAGACAAGTGTGGAGCCTTCGCGACTTCAGAAGAGAAGAGCGGCTTCAAGAGAATCCAGCGGCGCATTCGACCAAAGAAAAGGACTTCAAAGAAAAGGATTCAAGAAAATCAGAGAAGACTTGCCCTGTATGTGAGGGTGAACACTTCCTGGTTGAATGTCAGAAGTTCCAGAAGGCATCGGTGCAAGATCGCT
This sequence comes from Xanthia icteritia, assembly GCA_949128155.2. Lineage (NCBI taxonomy): Eukaryota > Metazoa > Arthropoda > Insecta > Lepidoptera > Noctuidae > Xanthia > Xanthia icteritia. The sequence goes on from OX421937.2 coordinate 4,493,772, forward strand.
GGGCAGCTGTAAAGAAGAGTCACGTCTGTTTCAAATGTCTTCAAGGGAGACACAGGAAGGAGAGCTGCAAGAAACCACCGTGCAAGGAATGCAAAAGGTGGCATCATCATTTCCTGCACGTCCAGTCAGAAGATAACACTTCTGAAGACAAGAAGAAGGAGACACCGCAGGAGGTGGCAAGCGTCACTGCATCAGTGAATGCAGTCAACAACGCAAGAGCATACCTGAAGATAGTTCCGGTGGAAGTCTTCGGGTCACAAGGATCACAGAAGATATTAGCCCTTATGGATGAAGGGTCAACAGTATCACTTCTGAACAAGAAGGTGGCAGAAGAAATCGGCGCTCAAGGAAACAATGAAGAACTTGTCATCGAAACAGTGGGCGGCAAGCTGATAAGGAAGAAGGATTCTCAAGTGCTGGACCTGACAGTGAAGGGGGTTCATCAAGAAGCCAAGAAGACACTGAAGAGAGTCCGGACCGTTGACGAGTTGAAGCTTACGCCGCAGTTCCTGGACAAGAAGAGGATTCAAGACTGTCAACACTTGAAGAAGATTGCCGATTCTCTGTACTACGAAGGAGAGTCACCACAGCTGCTCATCGGGCAAGACAACTGGGAGCTGATCGTGACTCAAGAGATAAGAAGAGGGAAACCAGGGGAACCAGTGGCTTCGCGAACGGGCCTCGGATGGGTGCTCCACGGGTCAGACATCGGAGGTGCAAGACCGGTACACTTCATGAACACATGTCTGCATGTCAACACGCCAGAAGAAGAAATGCATCAAGCGATCAAGGATCACTTCGCCATCGAAGCACTCGGCGTGCAACCGAGAAGACCCACTACGGACTCAGAAGGAAGAGCACTCACCATCCTGGAGAAGACCTGCAAGAGACTTGAAGATGGTCGATTCGAGGCTGGACTTCTGTGGAAGAACGAAGAAGAACGGATGCCAGAGAGCTACATTTCTGCCAAGAACCGACTGACTAACATCGAAAAGAAGATGGATAAGGATTCCCAGTTGAAGGCAGAGTACTGCAAGCAGATACAGCATCTAATCGACAGCAAGTATGCAGAAGAAGCACCCGCTGGACAAGAAGACTCCAAGAAAACATGGTACCTCCCTCACTTCTCCGTGGTTCATCCGTTGAAGAAGAAGATTAGGATCGTCTTCGACGCTGCAGCCAAGTCAAAAGGAAGAAGCCTCAACGATGCTCTGCTGCCGGGACCAGATCTACTGCAGTCGCTGTTTGGAGTATTGCTGAGATTCAGACAAGGACCCCTAGCAGTGGCGGCTGACATCAAGGAAATGTTCCTGCAAGTTCGCATCAGACCAGAAGATCGAGACAGCCTGAGGTTCCTGTGGCGTGGAGATCGACGCGACGTGTCACCGAAGAAGTATAGGATGACATCAGTTATCTTCGGTGCAACATCATCTCCGAGCACAGCAATCTACGTCAAGAATCGAAACGCAGCGGACTACAAGGAACAGTATCCAGAGGCAGTCAAGGCAATCGAGCTGAATCACTACATGGACGACTATCTGCACAGCTTCCATTCAGAAGAGGATTTCAGAAGAGTGACAGAGCAAGTAAACTTCATACATAAGAAGGCGGGCTTCGAACTCAGGGGATGGGCATCAAATCAACCTGAGCTGCTGCGAGAAGTGAAGACTGAAACCACTGAGAAGACGGAAGTCAACCTTGGCGAGAAGGAAGAGAAGACATTGGGGCTACGCTGGTTCACAGAAAAGGACTCTATCGGCTTCAGGGCGAACCTCAGGAATACGCCAGAAGAAATTGCAAAGGGACTTCAGGTGCCGACGAAGAGAGAAGTCACCAGCGCAGTGATGTCGACCTTCGATCCGTTGGGATTAGCATCACCGGTTCTCGTCCAAGGCAAGAAGCTGCTTCAAAACACATGGCGAAGCGGCGTCGGTTGGGATGAAGAAATAGAAGAAAAGGAGTACGAAACATGGAGAACATATCTGGAGAAGATGAAGCTACTCCAAGACCTGCAGATTCCAAGATGCCTGGCGCCACGTCGCACCGAGGGGGAGCTGCACACGTTCACGGATGCCAGCGAGACGGCGTATGCAGCGACGGTCTACTGGAGAACAGAAGATCAAGACGGAACTTACCACGTCAGCTTGGTGGCAGCAAAGGTGCGAGTCACTCCGTTGAAACCGGTATCGATTCCAAGACTCGAGCTGCAAGCGGCCCTCCTAGGAAGCAGATTGGCACACTCTGTTGAGGAAGAAATGGATCTGAAGGTGGAAAAGAAGACATATTGGACAGACTCCAGCATCGTACTTTCTTGGATCAAGACGGACCCGAGAACATTCAAGACGTTTGTGGCTCATCGCTTGGCTGAGATAGAAGATCTCACCAAACCTCAAGAATGGAGATGGGTACCCACAGCACAAAACCCTGCAGATGATGCAACACGCGACGTGCCAGATAACTTCAACTGCGATCACCGATGGTACACCGGACCGGACTTCTTAAAAAGAAAAGAAGTTCACTGGCCTGCGGCAAGAACCTTCAAAAAAGAAACCACCGGCGAAGAGAAGACAACAGACATCGCAGCGGCAGTAAGCATCACCCACCCATCACCGGATCCTGAAAGGTTTTCATCATGGAAGAGACTATGGCGAGCCACAGCAAGAGTACTGCAGTTCATACAACTCTGCAGACGCAAGGAAAAGGTCAACGTCAGCAAGAAAGATCCCGCCTGGAAAGCAACACAAGGAAAAAAGAAGACAGTTGAGAAGCAACGACAGTCTTCAAAAGTAACAGAAAGGAACTACAAGCCGCTGGACGCCGAACTACTGGAGCAAGCTGAAACTCTACTGCTGAAACGAAGTCAAGAAAGAAGCTTCAAAGAAGACATCAGGTGTCTACAGCAAGGAAAGCAAGTAGAGGGCAGCAGCAAATTGAAGAAGCTCGACGTAGTGTCGGAAGACGGTCTCCTGCGGCTGAAAGGAAGAATCGACGCAATACAGGGCGTAACCAGAGACTACAAGCGACCCGTCGTGCTCGACAGCAAGGAAAGGACAACACGACTCATCTTAGAAGAGTTCCACTGCCGTTTCAATCATGGGAATCACGCAACGGTCATGAACGAGATAAGACAACGCTTCTGGGTGCTGGGACTACGATCGGCAATCAAGACAGTTCAGCATCAATGTCAGTGGTGCAAGACGAAGAAGGCGAAACCTCAAGAACTACCGACGGGTAACTTACCTGTCGAACGGCTGATGCACAGTAACCCTCCTTTTACGTGCACCGGCATAGGTTACTTCGGCCCGATGACAATCACCGTAGCAAGACGTCATGAAAAGAGATGGGGAGCTCTGTTCACATGCTTAACCACAAGGGCTGTGCATATTGAGCTTACGCCGTCACTATCTACCGACAGCATGGTCATGGCGCTACGAAGATTCGCCGCAAGAAGAGGGATGCCGAAGACAATCTACACAGACAACGGGACTAACTTCGTCGGCGCGAACAAAGAACTGAAAGAAGCATTGGAAGCCATGAAACAAGAAGACTTCACTTCTGAAGCAGAGAAGATCGGCGTGCAGTGGAAATTCATCCCTCCGGGTGCACCCAATATGGGCGGTGCATGGGAGCGTCTGGTGCGATCTATTAAAACCGCACTGGACGCCACACTCAACGAGAAGCATCCACGAGAAGAGGTACTCCACACCCTCCTGCTGGAGGCCGAGCACATAGTCAACTCTCGGCCTCTCATCCATCTCTCCGAGAGCCTTGAGGAGGAAGCACTCACTCCAAATCACTTCCTCCTCGGGCGGTCATGCGGCGCTACGAGAGTCGGCCACTTCGGAGACAACGAGCTCGTGGGCAGGCACACTTGGAAGGCTACGCAGCGACTTGCCGACCACTTTTGGCAACGTTGGCTGCGAGAATACCTGCCCACCCTGCTGCCGAGGAAGACTCCAGGAAGAACCAGCGCCACAGACCTACACGTCGGGGACATCGTGATGATCGTCGACCACAGCCTGCCGAGATGCACTTGGCCACGCGGCAGAATCCAGCAAGTGTATCCAGGACCAGATGGGCGAATCCGCATCGTCGACGTCGAGACAAGTGGAGGTGGAGTGCTGCGAAGACCCAGTTCGAGAGTGGTGCTGTTGGTGCCGGGAGTGTCGCCGAGTCTGGAGAATGGTGCGACGCACGAGGGGGAGAATGTTGGCGACGGGACCCTATCTATGCACCAGGACACAAGTAGCAGGTAGTCTACTAACGAATATTAGCGCGATAGATTGCAAATTTTAAAGTTTTAACTTGTTTTTTATTAGAATTTGTATATTATAATGTTATTTTGAGCAATAGGACCATATCCGTGCACTAGGGTACAAGTAGCGGGTAGATTGCGACGGAAATCTTGTAATATTTTCATACTAAATTGTAGATTAGGAACATTTATTGTATGTCGAATTAGATTCCAACTAGAATTGATTATTGTGCTATTGTTTAGGTATATTCATGTTAGATTCATATTAGATTTGTGTTAGAATTCTTATCTTGAGCCATTAAGAGCACTAAAACTAAATTTGAAAGGAAATTTTTGTAAGGAAAAATTGTCATAGATAATTACGTAACTTGAAAACATACTTTTTTGTTTATGGAGATATTTTGCTAATTTTGGTCTCAAATGAAAGGTGTAGGCTTAAAACTAATTTGTATGTTTAGTTTGTAAAAATCGGTCCATGCAATAAAAAGATATAGTCACTTTTATGTAACAAAATTTTACTTGACTAGAAATGTATAATTGTTTGTTCTAAAATGTTTTAGTTACTTAAGTAAATGACTTGTAATTGTGTTTTATATAGATATTAGTTATGTAAGGATATAATGTACTAAGTTTTATAAGGTTTTTTGAAAAAGGGCAAAATAAATGCAAAATTCTGAGAATACGGCTTGCACCCAAAAATCCTTAAGGAAAAGGCGTACAATTTTTTTATAAAATGTAGTCGTAAATCAACCATCAACAAGGAATCAACTAAGCAAGCTGGAGTCTCAGAATTAAGTCAAAAACAAGGTGTCTTATTTCTTAAGTCAAAAACAAGGTGTCTTATTTCTTTAACAGAACATTCTGTGTCGTGGTCTCTGGGTAGTGATACCCAAAACCAGGTACGTATTCAGGGGTACGTGGTGGTGTGTGTAGCCAGCAGAGCCGTCCAGGCTCAGGTAAGTACGGAGCACACATCAAAATCAGTGGGAGATTGTCCCAGGGCGACTGCGGTACTGTAGGTACCTAGGCCGTCCGCAACAGCTTTAATAGCCTTTTTAACTGTTCTTGGTATTGTGAAACAACATCACACTGCGCACAGAATATGCACAGACAACAAAATTTTATGGACGTGATTACATAATGTAGGGTTTCACAATATTATAATTTCAGATGGTATATCATCTCAGTCCACTGCTGGACATTGGCCTCTCCCAGGCTGCGCCACAACACCCTGTCCTCCGCCTTCCGCATCCAGTCTGTCCCAGCCACCTTCTTAAGGTCGTCAGTCCATCTAGCTGGGGGCGTCCCACACTACGCTTGCCCACACGCGGTCCCCACTCCAAATCGTATAAATGAACCTTCCAATAAACTGGGGAAGTTAACTCACTTGAAAAATGGATTGTTCATTGTAGTTAGTTATAATAAAGGTCAATTTAGACCACCAGAGCTTAGAGCGAGCGAGTGCACATTCTGTCACCACTCTACCAGATTGCCTCGTTGCTGTTGTAGTCGCAAACGCTCCTGCTCAGTGATGAGGTCCTAGATTAGATTCTCAGGTCGGTCAAAGTGTTATTACATCAGGAATTTCTCAGTTACAGCCCGGTGGCTGGATTTGTGCCTCGTTAGTGGCAATAGGTTCGGCCCCCGTTGGATTTACACACAACTGGCGAAAGTTGGGTATATCATGTAGGTACACCTCTGCCTAGCCCTTTCGGGAAAATTGCCGTGATGTTATATTATGTCTTATTTATGCAAACTGTAATAGAGCTTTCTTTAGTTTGTCTAACCATACTAAAAATGTCAAGAATAACAAGAAAATAATGCTAATCATGAATGCTACGGCAGTACCTAAATGTCCATACTTTAATTCAACTTGTGTTACATGTTATTTATTGTAGCATTTGGAATCATGTTTATTAACATATACTGTTTAACTCACATATAGTTTTGTGTTGATGGCAATAGGCTCGCCCACTTTTACATGAGACTTAAACATTACTGGCGAAATGTGGGTGTACGAGGTACAGCTCTGCCCAACCCTTCGGGGAAACAGGCTCAATGTTCTGTTACGTAGTTTCACGAGGCGAACTCATTCATTAAATAAATCAATAATAAATAAATAAAAATAAATAAATCAGCAAACACGTATCAAATACTAGGACATATCTACTCGTATATTATACAAATAATAAAATTAAGAGTATGTGTTTTGTTTGTTTCGAACGCGCTAATCTCCTGAACGGAGTCGGATTTGAAAAAATATTTTTGGATTTGATAGCCCAATTCGGCATTGTTAGGTATTAGGCTATCAAATTCAAAAAGTATATTAAGTATATTGAGGAAGCCATTGCGATTGGACCCATAGTAAACGTGCAAAAAAAAAAAAACAAAAACCCGACTGCAAAAATATTGATTAATTATAATGCTTGTTTTCTCTTTTCAGTTATGCGAATTTTTGCAATCTTTGTTTTTTTAAATTATTTATTTTATTTTAGACTTTATAGTATCCCGGCACACTTTTTTGAACAAAAACTGGTCCGACACAAACATGGCCCATTTTTACACTACCAAAAGCTTTTTAAACCAGTTTATTTTTCCTAATTAAATTTAAACATATAACTTGTACATAAATATATTTGTAATCCCCTTTTAATTTCCTTTATTTTGATAGCTTCTCGATTTTTTATTTTTTTACTAACGTAAAAAAACTCTAAAAGGCGGATTTTTGGCGCAAAATTGTATTTAACGCCAAAAATCCGCCATTTTGTTTTTTTTTTTCAAACTCCTATCTATGGAAACTTGGGTTTTTGAGACGAATATAACGATACCTTAACTGTCGAAATACATCCAGCCGTTTGGAAGACATGAGATAATAAAAAAAATACAAACACATATACATACAAACTACGCGCGAAAAACATAACCCTTCCTTAAAAAGTCAGAAAGAACGCCAAGCGAAAACAAAGTAATAGCGTGGGTAGGCTATGCGATGTAAAATTACTTGTTCTTCCAACCCACCCCGTTTGGGAGAACAAGTAATTTGACGCGGATGAAATAGCGGGCAGAAGCTAGTATTTCATACTTTGACGTGTTGCATTCCTACTCCGCACATTCTAACTACCGACATCACCTGCACAATATTTTCTCCCTACATTACTGCCTGATGGACAAATAAGTTCAATAATAACACTTAGTTTCCTTTCTCGAACATGGAAGTCAATCCACGTAGTTGACTCATGTTGCATTGAACGTGAGCAGAACTTAGAAATTATTGTATTTGTGGATTAGTACTCGTATAGCATTGTATGAGGTCTAAAATTAGCTGTAGGTGCAGGTTGTTAAGCCGACGACCTCATTGAAGCAGTAGGAACTTAGTACTGCGATTTCTGACTACATTATTGAGTTGTTAGTCCTATCCACGCAATGCTTTTAGAAAACTTGTAAGGACAAAGACCCGCACACTGTTTGACTTTTTTAGGATTCCCTACCGGAAGTGTGCCAAACGGAACCCTATTACTAAGCCTCCGCTGTCCTTCCACCCGTCCGCCCGTATGTCTGACAATAAATAATACAATACAGTTTAAAATAAAAGGAGGTCCCAATACAAGAAACCTAATACTAGAAACATAATACTGTACGGTGGTACGGAACCCTTCATGTACGAGTCCAACAATTTTTTAAAGATAATTATTCTTATGATCTTTTCAAATTACGGGCCTTATTCGACTTTTCAATTTACGGCCCTTATTCAACTTTTCAAATTACGGCCCTTGTTCGAATTATTCAATTACGGCCCTTATTCAACTTTTCAAACTACGGCCCTTATTCAACTTTTCAAATCACGGCCCTTATTCAACTCTTCAAATTACGGCCCTTATTCAACTTTTCTACTAGAGTGCAACAATTCTGCCAGTTTACTTGTGTATTATACATACATTGTAACCTGTAAGTAAATAGCTGATTGTTTTTCCAGAAAAGTGATACTTACTCCATATATTTCTGCTGCCAATTACCCAGCTTCAAGCTTAAATGTGCCATTGAAATCAAAAGCGTAAAAGACTCTTCAACGCTGCCTTAGTACATGAGATTGCGCTTACTACGAAATGCAAACGCAAATGCCGGTACAATACCCTAAAGTTGCCGAGTAGAAACAATTATGCTTGTTGTTTTTTGTAGTCACAGGAATTACCAGTACTACCTACTAAGATTCACCAATAATGATCACAAAAAGAACCTTTAAAATAGGCCCAACACTTAGTCACATGCATATTTTTTGCCGCTGTTAAACCTTGCAAGTTCATTTGGAAAACCCCAAACAATATGGAGTCTTGCTACAAATAAGTAATTTTACTTTTAATCCGCGATAGGGTTGGCATACAATGCTTGGTTGAATCATCATTATCAGTCTGAAAAATCCCAATTAATATAGACTAGATGGCTACAAAATACTGAAAAATAATTCCTAATGATTATGATCGCGGCGGCAAAAGGATTAGTGATATCATTAATAACATACTTCAAATTATTTATTCATTGTCTTACATAGGTATTAATTCAGATTATTATAAAAGATATGAGATAAAACGTAGCAAAAAAGCCTATATGGCATCGGAAAGAGGATCTAGGCTAACATTTATCAGGGTGCAAGGAAGGCTCCAGAGAGAGGAACTTGCTAACAATACGAGAGATGTACAAGAGTTACACATTCTGCATGTAGTGATCAATCCCTTGAAATCCCTCTCTAACGATAGTCTCTGTCGTGATGGTCAAGACTTTCAATTCTTAAAACAGACTGCATTATTATAATCACTTCTTCGGCGCATCGATGATTCTAAATTATATGAGACTTGATCTCAGCCACGTCAACAACATTAGCGTTGACCTCACAAAGGTCTTCCATAGTGCCCTGGTGTTATTCTAGAGAGAGCACGACAAAAGGTGAGGCATCGTTTGAGGTGCACACTCACAGTGTATATTAATGTTATCGTTTATTAACGAATGCTTTGATCTTCTGTAACTGAGGGAGTACACCGAGAAAAGCTTATTTTCTTTATATTTTTATGTACTCATAAAAAATATAAAGAAAAATAAGCTTTTATTTAAAAAGTTTTTTTTTTTGTGTAAAAGATTTAGATAAGTATATCTAAATATTTTACTGGAGTTCCTTAAATAAATAAACTCCATGGATAACTAATAATATGAGGAGGTTGCAGCCCTATCCGCAAGGTGTCTCTTTTAAAACTTAATTAAACTTTGTGTAATGGTTGATTTAAGTAAATAAATGAATACAATTAAGTTAAGGCTTTGTCAAATCCAATTGTACATACGCATTGAAGCATAGCTAGTAATAATGACTGATGATTTAGTGATGTTGAAGTTTTTCTGGATAGAAACAGTAAAATAATAATGAATCATGATGCGTATATGCGCTCAATAGGATAATTTAGAATCAAGACAAAATCAAACTGGTTGCAAATTTAATTGTATATTTTATTTTATTTTTTTATTATATGACATTGATTTTACATTCTGTGACCAATTCCTCGCACACTGACTTATTAATTGTAAATTTTTAGGAAAATCGTCTACTTTTACAATGTTTGTAAATATGTGAGCACCATGTTTCTATCACATAATTAGTTTATCTGTTATTGCTTCATTTTTAATTCTTAATTCTTTTTACCTATTGTGGTATAATAATTTTATTCTAGGTGCATCGTCCTCACATATAATTATATAACTAATGTACTTATACAAAATATTGTAAAACATTTTAAAAGAGTAACGGTGGAGTTTCTTGCTCATTCTTCTCCATGCGAAAACTACCTTTTGGAAGGTGCGACTAGAATCATTTCAATTTTTTTTGTAAATTTTTTACGTTCAAAAGTGCCTTATAAGGGCCTATTTGAAATAAATGATTTTACTTTGACTTTGACCTTGTATTATTGCCGATTATTGCGGCAATAATTTATGATTTATGAAATAGAGAAAACAATATATAATTATGTTGTAATAGAAAAGTAATACTTCTGTACAGGGTTTGGACATCTAAACCATATCTAGTACATACCTATGTATAAATAGCTGGCTTGGCATTGTGATTCCTATTTCTTATGGCACATTCCATTGCCGAGACAACCAACGATTAAATTAACTATTCAATCATTTTAGAACGAAAATCATCGCTTTGAAATTGAGTATAGATATCATATTTCTAAAACGTACACAATTAAAATGTGTTATTTTAGTATTCATAGACTTTTATATATTATGTATTTCTTAACTAAACCGGCTTCAAACAAAATAAAATAAATAATATCTTAAAAGCCAGACTGAAACGTGTTTGACTACTTTTATACACGGTTTTTTTTTAATATTAAAGACAATATGTTATAAATTAATCATTAGGGATTATGTTTCATGTTATTAGTGCTGTTTGTGTTAGGTACTAAAATGAATAGTAAAAAATATATCATGTAGAGTTGAGCCACAAAAAAGATAATATTTATAGTAGGCACTTAAAATTCTAATGCGTTTTCAAAATCTAAAACCATAACAATTTGTTTTCAAATAAATTGTGAATCTGCACTATTTGAACGCCAAAATGACATAAGACAGTCCCCCAAAATGTCCCCTCTTCACTACTTCCTAGTGTTTAAGCTGGGATGAAGAAGTGGCGTCGTAACAAACTCCTTAGCTTAATGTCTCGCTGGCGGTGGCGCGTGTGTTGGATCATTTAGCTCCCTTCAAAATGGTTGAACTGAATGTTGCTGATCCATGCGTCATGTTCGTGAACGGACGCCGTCAGTAGAGACTGGTCATCTCTTAGCTGCCATGGCTTATTTTAATTTTTGAATTGTTCTTTGTTTTTTTATATTTTATTACGGACGCTTTTAACGTGCACGTCTTTCTACATTGTTCTCACATGTATAATTTCAACGTTAATGATGTAACCAATATTTTGTAACAATTTTTTGATTTAAAAGAGTGTCCGTGGAGTTTCTTGCCCGTTCTTCTCCATAGGTACCTACTACGCTTTGGAATGGGCAACTAGCTTCATATTTCTGACTGACCGACTTCTTGACAATATTCAAAAGTGCCTGTAAATGGTTTAATTGAAATAAATGCTTTGAGTTTGAGTTTAAGCAAAATTAGTTCTGAAAAATGGAAAGACCACCCTCTGTGCTTGGGTGTGACGTCTCTATATCCGGACTTCAATGTAAGCAATAGTCCTAATAATAATCAATCAATAGTAGTAATAATCAATTGAAATTATAACACTAATTTTGATTTTGTAACCGTTTTAGGTGTAAAAAAGGCATTTGGAAAGTTACCAAATACTTTATTTACATCTAAAACTAAATATTCGGTGTGTGATATTAATTATTTCATTTATTAATCAATATTTTAGTTCACTAGCTTCACACATTTCTTATTTCCATACAGTAATATTGCCAAATTAATCAAAACTGGATGTAAATATTTGACAGCTATTTGCGACGTTGCCAACTTATGCGGATAAGCGCTCTTAAGTCAAAAAACAACTATCCTATAGCATTTTAATTATTTTTTTTGTTGTGACATGCACAATTAGTATCACCAATAGATATGAATAAACTCATAAAACTACCATAATATTATGTGCCTCAGACCAAATAAAAACCAAGGCATAGTGCTGCGAACAATACAGTGAAGCATGCCAAAACTACACCTCCGCTCAGTGCATACACGACACGCACACATTTACAATCAAACTACACCTCACTAAGTGCACACATGCTTACGAAACCGGCCTCAAGTCACTCAAGTCAGTTGGTTTTTTATTTGGCCTGAGTGCGACACGTGTATTTTCAGTTTTAAAATAGTTCGTATTTACGTTAGGTATACTACGGGCCCACAGCATTTAATAACAAAATTCTACCCACAGTTATTTAAACTCAAACAAAAATATCAATTACAAAGTCAATCTTACTTCTGCTCCATTTCGCCTAATGTCACCAACGTGCGTCGCATGGTCTAATGCGGTACATAAATAACGTGTCTGGTCCAGACTAGATCATTGGGGGTAATTGTCTATGCATCTGCGTACCCCCAGGGGGACTTTAGAGTTATATCTGACTTCCGATCTTGAAATGTCAGTGGTTATATCATTATTTTGAAGCTAGATAGAGATAAATAAATTTCTTCCGTATTAGATAGAAGTCCGGGGTATGGTCTCGTTTTTAAGGATTATGAAATTAACAACATAACATAATATCACGTTGATGACGTTTAGCAGATGTGTACCCTATTGTACCACATTTTGCCAGTTATGTTTAAGACGCTGACAACAGCTAAACCGCGGTCACTGTCGGACTGCATAGAAAAGAAAGAGAAGCGCGATGACACAACGCCTGTAATTTATTGCAAAATATGAAGCAATTATCGATTTATTCAAAAATGAGTTGAGTAATCGCTTATGAAAAACAGCCAAATTCTGCATTCAAATAGGATGTTCTTGTTATTAATTATAATACCAACGTACGTTGCTATTTTAATACAGATATTTTGGATTAGAACTCAAGGAAAAAGGTTAGTTTAAGAGATTTTTTTTTTCAAACGTGTTCTGGTAACAATCAAGTTCTGAGAAATATGTTCGAAATTCACATATTACTCCGCTACCACAAACTATATATATTTGGTTTTTTTTTGTTTAAATCAGCCCTACTTTTACCGTTTGCCTGTTGTCAGCGCCTTAAGTCCCATGTAATAAAGAGCGAGAAAGTAATGCTTACATTATTGAGTTAGAAATATGTATCTAATTACCATACCATTATTATATTATTATTGTATTATTCATTCTACTGAATGAATTGTAGAAGATGTTAAAACTTAACATGGAAGCCAGCTCTGGAGCCATTTCTGCCGACAAGCAGCATCGCTGTGTTTAAGTTTATGGGTGTCGATGAAAATTGCAGGCACATTCAGTACCATTTTACTCTCTATTGAGGTCTGTCTTTTCTATTTAACGACCTTTGAGATCTAAACTAACTCAAAGATTAAAGCCAACAATTTAAAGACACCTTACTCCAAATAAAGTTAAAAATTGTTGTCGTAGTACAAAGATATGAATTTAAAAAGATAAAAACTGTTGACCTGCTAATGATGACTTTTTTTTTTAAATTAATAAACATCTAAAAACTTTTGGGCTTCTAATTATGCATACATTTTTTATAACTGAGCCTCTTTTTAACTTTCTAGCCTTTTCTTAAAGTTGGTCGCAGTGATTAAGCTAGGGCTACCCGAACAAGTTAGGTTAGATCTGTGACCAACCACAATCGAGCAGTATTTGTCGCAGTAACTAAGCTACGGCATCCCGAGTCACCAAGCGCGCGCGAGCCGAGCGAACAAAGCGAGCGGTGCCTCGGCAGTGGCCGGCGAGTCTGCGCTACAACCAAGTTGGCCGCTGTTACTTGGCTATTTAGTATTTTTAGGTACCCAAAATAGGAAAGCAACAAGGAAATTGTTTGAGGTTCAATCAAATTATACATGCTATTAAAATATTGACTAGATGACGGAGCATTTTTCCATATGAAAATTGCAACACTGATTGGTAAAAAATAAAAACCCAATGTTTATTCAAAACGACTTATTTACAAGAATCGCTTCAGGAAAAAGTGTACGTAACTCATTGGTCCATGGTACGAGCCTGTTTCTTATGTGCGATTGTGGTTTTATAATATCTTCGTGTATTATTTTATCATTTTCCTTACCAGCGGTTTCAACCTTGACACCATTTCGAATGTTTACCGAGACGTATAACTTCTTTAGAAAGTAAGGTGAATTTGACTCTTATGCCCATGGTTCCTGGTCAAGACTAGTATTTACCTCATATGTCGTAATCTATATATATAAAAGAAAGACGGGTTTGTTACAACACTTATAACTCGAGATCTGCTGGACCAATTTTCATGGTTTTTGTCTCCTCCCCGAATAGCAGAATAACTACTAAAACATTGGAAACATTCACGAGAAAAAAAGATATGAAGAAAAATCATGTTTTTATAAATTTTGCACTTATGATGTCCCGGTATACATACCATAAATCCTAACAAAAAGTACTAGGCTTGCATGAACACGATAGTATTTCATCATTAAACACTACTTAATTCATTTTGTATGGAACGGCTTTTTTGATGACATCTCGAGAACGGATTGACTGATTTCGAAGTTTTTTTTTCATTCGTCTCGGCCTAGATATGAAGAAAAATCATGTTTTCATCCATTTTGCATTTATGATATCCCCCCGTTAGAAGGTAGGTAGGGTAGGTAGGTATGTATGTAGGTAGGTAGGTAGGTAGGTAGGAGGTAGGTATGCAATTTTTTTATTTTAAATTTTCCGTGAAGTTCGAGGAAGTATCTTATGAAGAGAAACTTGGAAAAAATTCCGGAAAAACGTAAAAACACCACTTTTCTTTATCTAATACAAACTGTTCCTAGCTGTCGTTGCCATAAATCCTAACAAAAAGTACTAGGCTTGCATGAATTCACGATAGTATTTCAATTTTTGGAAAATCCACTGGAAAAGTAGGTAAGTAGGAAGGAAGTTTTAAAGCGCTTGGAAAAAATTGAATAAAAATTAATTAATTTAAAATTATTTATCGTTATTCTCAGGACAAGGTTCTTAGGATAAGTAGGTGAAGGTAGGGTAGGTAGGTATGTAAGTAGGTAGGTAGGTAAGGTAGGAATGTAAGTATGTAGGTAGGGTAGGTAGGTAGGTTTGGTAGGTGGAGTAGGTAGGGTAGTAGGTAGGGTAGGTAGATAGGGTAGGTAGGGTAAGTAGGTAGGTAGGTAGATAGGTAGGTGCGCCATAGATAAGTACTTAGTGCTCCCGTGCGAAGCCGGGGCGGGCAGCTAGTATAGGATTAAATGTCACTTTGTTAATAGAGATGATGGTAAAAAAAAAGAAATTCTATTTAATCCGTCAGTCAGATAATAAAAAAATATTAGACTCGTATTTTTTGCTTTATCATATTAATAAAAAATGGGGGTCGCTACGTCACAAATAATTACAAAATCTACATACACGTGACGTCATGGCACATTTTAACACAATGTATCGCCGTAATCTTTTGATAACGTAAACAAAGAAAAAATACGTGTTCGCAAATTTTTCATAATCTACATGACGGGCTAAAAACATTTTTTTTTGTCATCATCCCTATCGGCAGGATCAATACGAAAATATTACCTCGAGGAGGTAATATTTTCTCGGGAGGGCGTGTCAGACTCTTACTGACTACCCACCCGTGTTCCTTCAGTTGCTTGTACGTTGCCAGGAGCCACGGTATCCCTTTCGGACTTTCCCGCGACTTTCACCTACCCCTGGGCTTTTAACCGTTAAGCAAAAGTTTACCACCGGGGTCCACTTCGTACTTAGTCTCATGGATTTCTACAATGTTAAAAGATTAATTTCTTTAATTCATAGATAGTTTTTAGGTTTCTGTACCCGAAGAGTGCCAAACGGAACCTAATTACTAAGCCTCCGCTGTCCGTCTGTCTTTCAGTGAACTGTATCTCATGAACCTTAACAGGTAGACAGTTGAAAATTTCACAGATTATGCATTTCTATTGCCGCTATAACAAAAAATAATAAAAATTTAATAAAATTTAATATGAATTTCTATACAATAAACCTTAGATTTTGAAAAAAATCCCTATCCCTGGGACGTGGGGTGACATTACACACAATTTTTTTTTTTTTTAACTTCATAATTGATGAAATAGGGAGCCGTAAAAGTTGTCCGTTTACGACCATTTTTGTATATTTGATTTCTCTATCTCAACAACGGAACAACTTATTTTTCAAATTTGAAACTTTTGTATATCATGTACCCATGTACTATATATAATCAACAAATACTAAAAACGCCGATTCATAATGTAATTATTTAAATATGGGTAATTTTCTGCAACTGCAAAAATAACTTTGTAATTCATAGTATCGTTATGAAATACAAATTTATCTTTGCAATTTTCATTAAGATGAAAAATAGTAATATTCTTCGTTTAATATTTCATTTATTTGCGAAATAATGTACGGTGGTAACCCTTCTTGTGGGAGTCCAGAGCGTTGAAAAGCCCCCACAAGGATGTCCCCCTATGTCCAGCAGTGGACGTCTTTCGCCAGAAATGATGATGATAACGATGAACGTACCTACAGCAATGTTTTTTGGTGACGAAGGAAATCACTTTTTATGAGCTGCTGGTCTTTATGTGACCCCATTTACCTAAGAACAACAAATCAAGCTTGTTCTCAGTACATTACTCCTAAGCAATTTACTTGAACAAGCACTACTCCAGTACATACAAATGACTTAATCATAACAAGTCTTCGATCATTAAAATTCAGGACACTAGCGCCCGCGCCTATTTCTTTACCGTATGTTTTCTAAGCCTTGCAGGCTAATCGCTCATTTACAAGAGCTGAGTTTCTCGCGAATTAGTTATCGAAAGGACACAAAAAGTTGACTCAATATGCCATATTTAAAATTGTAAGTTAAAAAATAGTTGATGGAGTAGTTATCAAATTGAAATGGTTCGAGAAAATCGTCGGACGAATTTCGTGTGACATAATCGTACAAGACTTTTTCATTGCCTACCTACGAGTATATGAGTTTGATAATCGCCTGGCGTATCTCGCCTATGAATCATAGACATTCTCGCTTCTCGCCTCTTTGCAGTCGAGCAATTTATTTAGTGTAAAGGATCCTTAAAACTAATAATAACCACACTCGCCAGGTGTCCACAAAAAGCTACTATAGGCGTCTGTCACTCACGCCAAGGTCGAAAAACATTAAAATTTAATCATGATAATAGAAACTTGTTTTTAGTTTGCGCCTGATATACGATTGAATTGTTTAGCTATATCATTATTTTAGATGTAAGTTATAGATGTGTTTTTTTATGGATACTAATTTTTGTGTTCTTGGCACGAGGCACCTAAGTAGATATTTTTGAGGCGCCTATAATTCTATATTTCTAATTGATTAAATTTCAATTGATTGCTGCTAGGGATTTTGTTGCGCCACTTCTTCCCAGCTAAAGCACTAGGTAGTAAAGGGCGGGCGTTTTGGGCGACTATCTTATGTAATTTTGACGTCAGAAAAGTGCTGATTCTCAGCCTAGTTACAATCAATTACTTTTGAATTTGATTTTTAAAGACCTGTAGGTAGAATAGAGTATACAATGTCCTTCGAATTTATAACTTTGCACAGTTTGTAAGGTTTCGTACCTCAAAATGAAAAAACGGAGCCCTTATTGGATCACTAGTGTGTCTGGCGGGGTGTCTGTCTGTCCGTCTGTCAGAGCCAATTTGCTCCGAATCTACTGGACCCAAACACGGACGTGTAACGAAAATAAATATTTTTTTTAATATGGATGTCACTTTTCAGGGCAGATTGGAAAATTAAAAAAAAAAGTTTTGTAAACTGTACCGTGTGATGTATCAAATAAAAGGAATTGTTGTGAGAATCTCAAATATTTTTTTTTATCATTTTACAATAAATAATTTTAGAGATATTTAAGGAAAAAGATAAAAATTGACTATTCCCCCCCTTATCTCCGAAACTACTGAGCTTGAAATTTTGAAAAAAATACAGAAAATAGTTATATACTTATAGATTACAGGAAAACCTATAAGACATCTATAGTAATAACATGATGAATGATAACATGGTGAATCTCCCAATTCTTCTTCTCCCATTCAGGCTATATTTGTGCTGCAGAAGCGAGCCATTCGAGCAATTTATAACCTAAGTTATAGGCATTCACTGAGTGATAAATTTAAGGGAATAAACATCATGACAGTCGCATCTCAATATGTATTTTCGAACCTGAATTATGTAAAAAAGAATATTAATCTATATTCTAAACCCAGCGACATTCATAGCATAAATACTAGAAACAAAGATTTACTTATTGTGCCCAGGACTAGGCTCCAAAAAATTAGTAATTCATTTAAGTGCCAAAGTATACGATTTTACAACAAACTCCCAAGCCATGCTAAAGAACTGAGCCTCAATAAATTGAAATCATTTATTAAACACAAACTTCAAAAAGGCTTCTATAAAGTTAAAGATTACTTAGACGACTAAAAAGCTTAGCCTGGACTAGCTCCATACTACTCCATACTAATTTAATTGTTCAGTTTATTTTATTTGACTGTATAAGTCAATTTGTTTTAATTTTGTTTTCATTTATTATTGACATAATCTACTATTTACACAGTTTTTATTTTTATAAGTTGTATTATAATATATGGTCAGCTAGCGACCTCGAAAATTGGTCATATTATTCTTGCCTGAGCAACCGACAGAAAGTTCGTCATGCTCCCTTAGATGTCACTGCTTGCGGTAGCGTCGGGGGTCGAGTTGCCTCCTTCCCTCAAATATGGCGAGGGAGGTAATGGCTGACCTTTGCGTTATGCTCGTGAACGGGTGCTGCTTGTGGTGACTGGTCGTCTTGCTGACCATGGTTTTTGTTGTTGTTATTAGTAATTAACTGTTTATTTATTTTTACCTCGATAATTAGCTAGTTCGCTAGTTTATCATTTGTGATTTCCGAGTTACAGCTTTAATAGCTATATGTAAACGGGCACGCCTTTTATGCCTGGAGGCTTTCATTCGGGTATTAAGTTCTTTTTATTTTTTTGTTGGTATATTGGCGTGTGCCAGGTGACATATAGAAAATATTTTATATTAATGTTTTGTGTTGCGTAAAATAAATTATTTTGCATAAGTACTATTGTATAGAATCAAGTTTTTCTAACTATTCACACAGCTGTGCAGCTGGAGAGTTTGTTGCACCACTTCTTCTTCCCAGCTAAAGCACTAGGAAGTGGTGAAGGGCGGGCGTTTTTGGGGGACTGTCTTATGTAATTTTACGTCAGAAAAGTGCTGATTCTCAGCCTAGTTTGAATAAATGACTTTTGAATTTTGAATATTGCGCGTACGAATTTACATTTTCAGTTATATTGTATGGGAGAACATGTTTTTCAACTACAATGTTAAGTTTGTCCTGGGGATAATTTGGTCCGACACGCTCTTAAGGTAAGTTATTTTTCTAATGACAGAAATAACTCTATAATCTACTTAGGTATTTGTTAAAGGCTTACGTAGATTACTTTCCACATTACAATCTTACTCGTTTATGTTCCTAAGAATTTAATGACCGCAACATTTCACTGTTGTTAAACTTGCCTTTCGTAGTGAACAAGGAACCCTTATAGTTTCGCCATGTCCGTCTGTCTTTCTGTCTGTCTGTCCGCGGCTTAGCTCAGACTCTTAGTACTAGAAAGCTGTAATTTAGCATGGGTATACAAATTAATCACGCCGACAAAGTTGTAAAATAAAATCAAGAATGTATATTTTTATTAGGGTGCCTCCCCTACACGTAGAGTGGGGATGTTTTTTTTTCTCTCGTCTATCCCATGTTGTGGAGTGTCGTTAGAAAGGTCGTTCAAAATATTCCAGGTGTGTGAATACCATTTTTCAATTCAGGAATCCGTTTGCGAAATATTAAGCTTTAAAGTGCTAATTTTGGTTAGTGTCCTCCCCTTGCCAGCTAAATGGTTGTTCTTGGATTTGTGAAAAAATTAACAGCAGTAGTATATATAACGAAATTAAAAGGAAAGCTATCACAGCTAAGTAAAGTAGGCTTTACAGTTTAACGAGTAATAATCGACCAACACAAATTTGCAGTTTGAAAAACATGTTTTTCAACTACAATGTTAAGTTTGTTTTTGAGATAAATTCATCCCAACTACGGAACCCTTCATTGTGCGTGGTCCGACACGCACTTGGCCGGTTTTTCATATAAAATGTTGGCACCAGCGCCAGCGCCTATTAAATCATTATGAGTAAATTTGTAAGGAAGTAAGTTATTTATTCTGCAGGCTCTTTTTTAACCCTTTTACGTCTGGAAAATATTTTGAAATTAAATAATTTTATGAGATGAACTTATTTATAAATTCAATTCAATTAAATTCAATTTTGTATTGCATCACATGTGTATTCAAGGTATTAGGTTGGTATTAGCTAGGTACATACTTGATATCTTGGTCTTGGTACTTGGTCTATTAATTTAATATAGGTATGACAGACAGTACAGTCGTACTCTCTGTCATAGCTACTAAATAAGGTTTCAATACCTACCTTTTTTCATTACATTTAAAGTTACAATGTCTGTGCTTAGTTTGAAATTTGGGGGTACAAATAGAAAAATAAAGTTTAGAAAGGACTAGCAGGAGAAGGTTTAAAAAAATAATGAAAAATAGTAAAATAATTTACAAAATAATTTATTTTCCTATTACTCTCCCGAAGATATCCATAAATATACAAATACATACGAGTACAGTACATTTGATTATGAAGCCTTAATTCTTGTAAAGGCTTTTTTTAAAGTAATTTGTTAAATATAATATGGTTTTAGTTAGCTTCAAAGCTTAACGCAAATTGGCAATAGTTTTAGAAAATAGATCTATTAGTAACAATAGTAATTTGCTGTTATGAGAACTTACAAATATTTTATTTTGACTCCAAAATTTTTTTTTACAAATGTTTAAAAATTGTGTCAAAACTAAAATTAATGAGTCAAATAACTGGCAGTGACCGTTAATTTTATACACTACAAATTAATATTGGTACATACATTATTCGGCACTTAACGCCTGATTTTACAATTGTAAGAAAAAAAATGAGTTAGTCAATTTGTCATTAACAAACGCTCAATAAATCTTGCCTATCTTTGTCATTTTAGTTTGAATAAAACGAGACGGCAATAAAATTATAGAACGTATTAAGCGCACTATACGTACGTGAACTTACTTATGTATATATGGACAATTCTGTAATATACAAGGTATTTGTATTTTCTTTTTGTATGTTTTTTTTTAATGTCAATTGTAAAATCGGCAGGCAGCATTAATTCTAGAGTACCCGATCCTTACTTAATTAATATATTAATTATTATAACTAAAGGCAGTGAGAAGCTAAACGGCTTGGTTGTCGCATATTAAAACATCCCCAGTTTTATAAGTCAGGTTCGTTAGAAGGTTTAGTTACTTATAGCAATTAATTTAGTCAATTGAAAATAATAAAAATTGAAAATTGACAAAAAATATTTTTTGTTAAAAATTGCGGTATAAATATTTACATAGCACAGAAACAAACAAAACACAATTTTATAATTTTTCGTTTAATTTTCATTAACGGCGTTAAAAAGAGCATTTTAATTATAATTTAAGATTGTTTTTATTATTTCGTAATTCCACGTTTTGCGTTAATAAAACAATTTTTTTCTGCGAAAATTAACCAAACTACCTACTAATATTACCTGACTACGAAACCCAAATCTTTGTTACACTCAAACACGAATGTAAAACACAGATTGATTGTTTTAAATAAATAAATAAAAGCTGAAGAATGTAGAAGCGAGTACATCAAGCACGTGCAAATGGCACATGTTAGGCTTAAGATTACAGAGAGACTTACAACTAAATTCGTCGGGGTATCAAACATTTTTTTGATAATGGTCTGTCGTATTTGATACGACAAACGATTTTCATATGACAATGGATTTTAATTTACCCACCTTTAAAAATGATTGGTAGAACCATAGTAAATTTATTTATATAACTTTCAATATTTTAAGTAAAGTTTCAGAAATTTACTTACAGAATCTAAACACTTAAGTTTCACAAAGAAAAGGTTCTTTTTCATCTTTAAAAATATAATAAAAGAAGTAAAAGCTACCAAAATTCAACCCTATATTTGCTAAGCGTAATAAACCGAAGAGATTACTATTGTTGTTTATTATTATCTCATACATTTGCAATTCAAATTATTTAGGTCTCTTACATTAAAAATACGTTTGCCATAAAATGAAAATAATAAGTAGCGAGATGTAGAGATAATTATTAAAATTTTAAATAATACAAACTAAGGTAGTGCTAACATCACATTGTTTGCCTAAGTCTAAATTCAGACGTTCAGGTTGCAAACCTAATAGATGTCCTTGCTCAATTTGTCACCAAACTACATTAAGGTAGGTATATTACAAAAGTCCTTATGATTTTGATTCATAGACATTGATTGAAAACGTTCAATACCTCTGCTTAGGAACTTTTAAGGGATCAAGTTGTAAAGAAACATATCATGATTAACTGACGAATCTGACGTGGTCTATACTTTTTTTTAATAATTCATAATATTCTATATTTTATTTGTGAATGGCAATTTATTGCCGCGTGTCATACATAATATGAATAAACGGGCTAAACAAGATCGAAAACTGTATGTTTTTTTTTCTCTTTTGCAGGTATACGACAATAGATTAATTGCATGACAGTAAGTTAACCGATATGTTTGTATCCCTAATAATATGAGGACTTTATCGAACTATTCATCTTAATTTTCAAATCAATGCTTCGAAATAACTAACTTTATAACCGACTATTTACATTTGAGCACTTGCAACACATAGTGCGTACTATGACACTTTCGTAAAAGTTTCGAGTCCAACGCATTGGAGTCCTTTGTGAGCGGTACGGCGGTTACCCGGACCCAGCGCCGGAACCGTTCACGTAGACGTCGGTTGCGGCTCGCTGACCGGCCCGGATCACGCTCTGTACGGTTTGAGCGGCACCCTGGAATACGAGAAGAAGAAATTAATAGGTATTTGAGTATCACTGACAATAAGTCTAATAAAAAACCAGACCTATAATTGACATTTAACTATCAGAGAATGTGTTTTTTTTTATTATTTGAATTTTGGTCAAATGATCAGAATTTCTAAAAAAATAGTTAATCACTTAATTAAAAGTTAAGTTAATAGTTGAAATATTAATTATTAATCGATTACGATGAAGTCATGAAAATGTTTTACTACAATGTAGTGTATTTATGGAGAAATATTTGTGGTCGTTATGAAAATTATTATGACAGTTACGCAATTAGTTACAACTTACATAAATCTTCAATACAAATCCTTGTGCTGAAAATTATCTTCAATCATTTACAAAATGACTTTTGAAACACGATACAATATTACAAATACTACAATAAAAATATATTTTATAAGCCTATGTATAATTATTTAACACCAAATACAACAAAATTTGAACATATGACATTCGGTTATAATACGACATACGATTTACACCAAACACAGGTATTCCAATTTTAAAACAATTACCTACTCAGCTTAAATATAATGTTTACCTGTATCGCAGCTCCCAGGAACTGTGAGAAGGCCCTTGTAACATTAATGGCAGCTGACACGAGTTGCCCTCGACCAGGTGCCTGCTCTGACGTCACAGACCTCGGAGGCTCCAGAGGTATCTAGGTGTAAGTCATAGCTGTTAGATATTAGCACGAACGACGAACATGGTAAAAGCATGTATGGTAACGCTGAGGCAGTGAGCTGTGCTGGTGTGGTGTATGTTTTGTTCGAAGATTTTTTTGATTATATCTTTCAAGTTTTCAAATTTTTCATCTAGTTCCAAAATACCGTTGAAGGACGTTTATAGATTTTTCGTTGCCATATCTCGAATTACGACACTATTTTCAATTTACGATATTTTTTATCAATATTTTTTTCTACAGTGGAAAGTGAATTTTGAAAATATTGTAAAGGAATAATTGAAGATTATAATTTAAAAAAAACTTCATACAAACATACAAAGTGAACAAGACAAGTGCTTTGTGTGATAGTGGAAATTACGGAAGTGACTGAAATAGTGAAGTGGAATATAAAAAAATGGAAAATAAAATATGACAGTGTAAGAACAAAAAGAATTGAGTAAGAGACATATTATGAAGAACATACTACCCACTACTATTTTATATACATATAAGTACACATAGATTAAGTATACACAAATATCTACAAATATATACAAAAATATACTACAAAGGATAAAGGAAAAGTGTAGGTAAGTGAAATGTTAGTCAAAACATGCTAAACATAAATTTATATTAAATCTATTTAACATTGTAAAAAAATTAAAAGGGTTCAAAATCATAAACAACAGAGTCATAAACTTTTACAAAAAGGTATAGTGTACTAAGTTTCCATAGTTAGACATTAAGATCATCAGTAATTTTAATAGGCAAGCATCCAGCAGAATTATTGGAATTTAGAAGAATTAAAATTTTGTTATTTTCAAGTACTGTTTTACTCACCAAACGAATATGTTACACTGCACAAACACTTGTTATGTAACACTTTTTTATCAATTTATTAATAAATATCTACACATTCAACATGGCGTTATTATGTATAGTCACCTGGGTATATTAAGGTTATCAACACTACATGTTTTATCTACAGAGGTATTAACTACTCATTCATCTCAGGTTGAATGTTACCAAATCCCTTGGAAATGTTTCATGGAGAATGGTATGTTAAATGGCGGTGGATGACGCCAAGGGATAAGGAATTAATTGAACTAGACTTTAGCATTATGTACTAAAATATATTTTTAAGAATGTTGAATAACTGGTATGAAAACATGCGGTATTCATTCCAAGCTTTGTTAATATTTGTAAAGTCTAGTCAATCTCGGTAAATTTTTGTTATATACAACTGGTGTACTAATAGGGTGAACTGTGGTTGGGAGAATTATATTATTAGCACTAAATACAACACATACAAACACACATAAATTAAAAACAATTTATTATACAAAAAAACGCGCTGCTTAACGGCACAATGTATATGTACAAGCCAATGAAGCCAATGTTTAATAAATAATTTAACTAAGAAAAACAAAAATATTACACAAGAAAATCTAAGAAAAAAATTAAAATTATCTTAATTCATGTCTCACTATGTACATCTCACCTGATCTCCATTACTATACAAAAATCTATACAACGACAGACTTAGATTAAATAGGAACAAGTTACTAATAAGCACGCGAAATATTTTCAAAATAATTCCGTTGAATAAATCTGCATATTTAATCTAAAGTCTGTTCCCAACACCTCATCCCCAATCACATAGTTTAAGTAGTAACGATGCGAAACCCACTCTATTTGTTGGTCTATCATCAGCGTTGCCAACGAACGGCCCAGAGCCAAACCAGTTGACCCTGTTGCTCGTTGACTGACTGGCTGACGCTACAGATGGGGCGGGCCTGGCTGAGGGCGCAGGTTCAGGCCTCCTATTAGGCCTAGGGGCTGCTGTTCCTCTTGACCCAGGAGCCGTATCGCTCCACTGCTGCCAGAGCCAGGCCAATCCGTCCAAGACCGGCCTCCGCTGCGCTGGCGGCGGTGGCGGCGGCGGCGGCGGCGTTGTCGTCCGCCTTGTCTTCGGCGTCACTACCACTTGGTTGAGTAAAGCCTACGAGGTTACAGTTAATTCTAGAGTTCCTAATGGATTATAGATACATACTGAAATAAAGGCAATGAAATAAGATGAAGAGATAGATGAGAGATATTGAGATAATGGTGCAGTAAGCGGAGTGAAGTTACGAGTTGATTGCATCAGTGTAAAGTAAGTTAAGTTTTAAGATGTAAAATGGATTTTGGAAGAAATTAGTTTTCTTCCGATGTTTTAGGAGAAGTAAGAAAAGTTAGACTAACAGCGAGTCGGAGTTGCTCATCCAAAGAACTTGCCGTGGTGGGACCGAACCCTTGGTCCTTCAGCAAAGCTGCGAGCAATGCGTCGTTGCTCTTGCCGAATTCGGTGCTCAAAGATATAGGCGCTCGCGTCGCTTCGGACACCATGCCCGTCGATTGTGTCTGTATAATCAGCTTCTGTAGGGCCTCGTCCGAAGATTGTCCTGGAACATTTTAAGTTAGATCTTTCAAATATTGTTTTAATAAAACATATTTTAATCTGAGTCAATTTCTAAATTAAACTGAAACGACCACTAACATTAATTGACTGTGTTTGCTTCAAAGTTATATATTAATTAGATTGCAGTTTTATTTGTATATCTGTCAAGACTTACCTGTGATGGTGAGTTTACTCCTTTGTGTCGTAGTCTCCTGTGCGCCCTGTAATTTGATCAAAGTTTGTAACAACTTTTCATCATCCTGTTCACTTTTGAGATTGTCCTTAACAGCTATTTTTGCACCATAAGGCAAAGCTGTCGTAGGTGCTGTATTTTTAACTTCCTTAGCGTTATTGTTAATAGGAGGCTTCGGCGTTAGCGGATCGAAAGGTTCGTTCAACGGTGATGGAGAAGCTAGTAGATTTGAGAGCAGTGTCAAATCATCATTGACACTATTTGGCAGTTTAGGACTCACATTTAGGTCAGGTAGTGTGGGTAAATTGAGTTTGGATGGGTCTTGTCCTGTGGCTTTAAGTAGTGCTTGTAGTAGCTTAGTGTCTTCTTGGAACTGTTTGATATCATCTTCAATAGATTTTCCATTGACAGTTGTTGTTGGTCTCTGTGTAGTTGTTGGTCTTTGTGTAGTAGTTGTTGGTCGTGGTGTTGTTCTTATAGTGGTCGTGGTAGTCGTTGGTCGTATTGTAGTTGTGGTTGCTGGTCTATTTGTTGAAGGTATCAATTCGTTTCCACTGACAGCTATATTTTTCCCTGTACGGACTGTTTCACCGGTGCCAGTTTGTATCTCAGTGAGGCTCCTTTCTACCGCTAGCGCTATGATACGATTGGCCAGAGCCGCTTCGGGATCTTCGTTACTAGGGTTTGTTTTCAGCACACTTTTCTGGAAAATAGAAATCGATCAATAGTTAACACTATACAATGATATTTTTCTTTGCATTGTGCTCCTATCAAGATATGACTTTTACACGTTAAGTATTATTGCTGTTTATGATTGATTATAAGGCGCTAAGGACGAGAAAAGAAAGTGGCGTACACACCACACAATTAGAAAATACTAGTGAATATGTTCGAGATATTCAGTTGAAAAACGATTTTTAAGGAGACTAGTACCTTCAAGTGCTGTAATAATTACATTAGCACAAACATAATATGTATGCTTAAAATCTGTTAGATGGTAAAATATTGCAACTTACCAAGTTATTTAAGAAAGCCAAATCCTCTTCAACGGAGAAGGTAGAAGAACTGGGCATTTCTGTTGTTGAAGTGAATTCAGTGAATGGAGCACGTCGACCAGTCAGTGTTGTTGGGGCGCTCCTTATTGTTGTCGTTGACTGTCTTCCCCGGTTGAAAGGTGTGAAAGTCGTGGAAATCCCAACATCAGTCACAGGCTGTAATGTAGTGGTAAGAGTTCTAGGAGCAAAGGTCTTAAACAGTGGCCCATTAGTTGTTGCAAACACGGGCCTAACATTCAATGGAGTTGTTGGGTTTGACCCTATTGAGGTTGTTTGAGGGTTTGAAGCTATCCTCACGTTGGAAGTAACACCAGAAATAACTGGGATATTCAAAGCGTTTGGATTTTGACCAGTCGCCTGTAACAGAGCCTGTAAAAGTTTCGTATCCTCTTGGAATTGTTTGAGATCGTCTTCAATTGTTTGTGTTGTTGATGGCCTATTTGTTGTTGTTGGTCTAGTTGTAGTTGTTGTTGGCCTAGCTGTTGTTGTAGTAGTGGTAGTAGTTGTTGGCGTAGTTGTTGTTGGTCTAGCTGTAGTTGTTGGTAGAGTAGTTGTTTGTGTTGTGGTAGGAACTCTATTAGTTGTTAGACTATCTAATGAGGGTATGTTTAGGGAAGCAGGATTTTGACCCGTTGCTTGTAATAGCGCCTGTAATAATTTAGTGTCCTCCTCAAACTGTTTGATGTCGTCTTCTATAGACCGTGCTGTTGTTGTTCCTTGCTGTCCAGTCGTTACTCTAATATTGCCACCGATATTTGGTATAGACAATGTTGTTGGGTTGTTTTGATTTGTAAATAGCGCCTGCAATAACTTCACTGGATCAGTGGTTTGAGTTGTAGTTGGTGCTGTAGTTGTAGTTGGTGCTGTTGTAGTTGTAGTCGGTCTTAGAGTAGTAGTTAGATCTCCCAATAACAGTGGATTAGCGTTTACATTTAAAGTCTTTGGATTGCGGCCTGTCGCTTGCAGTAATGTTTGAAGTAATTGCACGTCTTCTCGGTATCTCTTAAGCTCCTCTTCGATACTAATAGTAGTGGATTGAACTATGGTTGTTGCTTGTGCTGTCGTAGGCGCTTGTGTTGTCGTTGTTGGAGCCGCTGTAGTTGTAGTTATTGGTACTGGAGTGGTAGTAGTCGTCGTAGTTGTCGTGGTTGTGGTTGGCTCTGGTGTTGTTGTTGTTTTCATTGTTGTGGTAGTAGTAGGCTCCGTTGTTGTAGTCGTAGGAACTGGCGTGGTAGTTGTAGGCGGTAGAGTAGTCGGCGGGTTTGTAGTCGGCGCCATAGTTACTGGAGCATTTGTGAAGGCAGATGACACCACTGTTATTTCAGGAACAACACTCGTTGTTCCCTGAGTGGTTGTCGTTGCGACATTGGAAGTTGTTTCCTGTGTTTCTAACTGTGTCGTCTGCGTACTCATCTCAGTCACAGTTGATGTTGACAGTGTCTGTATCTCAGATTGTACGGAATTTGTTGACGGTGGTGCTTTCGTAGAAGCCAGTCTCTGTACATTTGAATTTTGCTGTTGAACCGTTACCTCGTCTATCGGTATAAATTTGAATACAGCACCTCCATCACCTTCTTCTGGCTTTTCGGTTCGTATTTCTTTCGTCTGTAATTGTTTTTGTTCATGTTAAAATTTTGCCATCACATTATTCTGTGAAACTTGCAACAGCAGTATCTATTTTATTGCAAATATGTAACCCCTCACCACTTACCTTTTCAAATGTAAGAAATTAAACACACTACTATATTAAACCAAGTCCAAGTGTTATAATTGCATATGAAAATGTGTGATAAATTATAGTGTTTATTAGTGACCACAGTTATTATAAAAGAGTAATATATAAATAAGGAAACGTTTATATAAATAATATAATTATACCTCCGGATCAATATCCAGTGTTAATATTCTTGGTTCGCGAGTAGAGCTCGTCATTTCCGATATGACCATCTCCTGTTTAGCGGCCGAAGATATACTATTAAGCAGAATCTCATCAATAGAAGGTAGCATTGTAGTTGTGCGTAAACTCAATACATGCGAGGCAGTGCTTTTTTCTGGCATAATTGTGGTAGTTTTTATACCGTTACTGCTTTTAATATTAAGTGCCGATGAAGTAATCTGCAATTACGAAATAAAATGTTACCACCTTGCGTTGTTATTAGAAGCGGTTATCGTGCTAAAGGCATGCAGAGCTTACGAAAAACCCGAAGTCCGTTCCGCATGCGCCGGCCGCTCCAGAGACTATGCGCTGCCAGTGAGATACAAAGCACCAAGCGGAGCGTTCAAGCTAAATAACATAAAGTCAATACCATCGATTGTTGGTTATTTACAGTGTCGTTGGTTAATCTTTCCGTTCCGTTATTTGATGTGTCTGTGGATGTCACAGTATTAGTGGAATCTCGGATGGGGTTAGGCTGCGGTCTGACTATGGCCGGATTATTATGGATGGGGCTGTATGGATTTCTTAGACTCCATGGACTGATTGGTAGTATGTCAATTTTTTGCATGACACGTGGCACTCTAGTCCCGTTCGGGAATTTACGTATTACTGTGTTATTGGGTAGTACACCGTAAACGATATATGGGCTCGCCTCTGTTAATGATTCCAATATGTCTTCGTTAGGATTTTTACGTACCACTGTATTATTAGGTAATATTCCGAATATAACATAATCTTTTTTCGGAATGGTTGGTGATCCAACACTCAGAGTACTAACTGTCGTTTGTGTAGTGTTGCTGTCTGAAGCGTCGGTATTTGTAGTGGTGTCTATATCAAAAGTAGTCGTTTCGACATTTAGTTGTGTTGTTGTCTCGGTGTTAGCAGCGCCTGTTGTAGTTTCCATTGTTTCTGTATTATCAACTGTTGTGGTTGTAATAGCACTCTCTTGGAATCGATTTAAAAGTTCAATTTGTTGACCATCCGTTGTAGGTGTAGGAGTCGTACTTGTTATATCATTGACTGTTTCACTAGATTGGGTATTAACTGTTGTAATGATAGAAGACGAACCCGTTGTGTCACTGGTTGCTTCGGTGGAACCCAAACGAGAAGATATTGAGACGGTCTCAGTAGTAGATGGCACAATACCTGTAGCTACTGTTTCTGACGGCATTGCCGTTGTTGTGAGACCCGTTGCAGGATTACCACTCATAGTAATTTCAAGCACATTGGTGGATAAGGGATTTACAATAAAGGATGGGGTAGTCATAGGAGTAGTAGGTTCAATATCACGAGTTGTCGAAGATTCAGTCGAGGCGCTCATAGTGTTCATAATGTTAGTCAAACGTTCAGACAAATTGATATTTCCTGATGGGCTTACTAAGTCAGTCAATGGTGGTACTGTCGCTAACTCGTCATTGTGCTGTCGTATTATATCTTCAATCATCTTCAACACTCTAGCTTTCTTTGATAGTACCCATAATTGCAATCGCGATATTTGACTAGGATCCTGAATATCATCAATATCACGCGGTGGTGATACTGACGAGGATACCAAGGATAAGGATTTCAAAATAGGTGTTGTTGAACTGCTGACAAGATTATCAGATTCATCGGAAGAGAAATCTACACTTTGGAAGTTTGTGAAAAAAGGTAATGGAACCGGAACAATCTTGTTAGTAGAGTCACTGTTACTAATATTATCTACATTTACCAAGCCCGTTTCTAAGGAGACAGATGACGTAGCTGTTTCTATAGTCGGTGTTGGATTTGGTGTAGCTGCAGAACTAGATTGATCAGCACTAGCACCCGTAGTTAAAGTTGCAGCTGTTGTCGCCTGGCTACTAGATACAGACCTTGTGCTCTCTACAGCTCCCGGTGTAACAGGACTATTTACATTTGCAGAAGTTTGTGTGACACTAATGGGTACATTTCTATTATCTACAGTGATATTTACATTACCGCTAGTGTCTACATTTTGGAGGGCATTACTGGATTCTATACCATCGATATGAATATTTTCAGTATCCCTAATATCCTCCAAACTGTAAGGTGTTGTGTTCGGGATGGAATCAGCATTGTCAAGTACAGTCGCAAGTCCACCTAAAGCTCTGGGGATCAAACTTCTTAATACTTTAGCCATATCTAAACTCTTTAGTTTCAATCTACTGTTCTCATCCATATTTTCTATTATATTTATAATGTTATTTGACAACATGCTAGTTAGTTCAGAAGATACTAAATTGTTATTGGACAACAAAAGATCAGACACAGTGTTATATACCATTTTCGGGCTGTCAGTCGATCCCTGAGTTGGTGTAGATGCAGTCGTGGGTTTGTCTTTTGGTGGTTCTGTATCAGAGTATAATACTCTGATAGCGAATGGTCTCCTTGCGGAAACGGGAGTAGTGGGAGTAGGAATGGGAGGCTGTGGTGTATTCACAGGAGTGATTGTTCCGTCTTCTATGTTTAGTGACTGTGTAACAGTTCCCCCGACCAAAATACTGTTAATCACATTTGGTGGAGCTTGAACAGTGGGCTGTACAGATTTAGTAGTAGTGCTTACATCGGCGTTGGTCGACATAAATGTATCCTGACCCGCTAAGTCTTGGACACTATTTACATTAATGTTGCTACTCACGCCATTGAGTACTTGTTTAACATCAGAATTAAGGTTTTGTATTTTCGTTACTTCGGTTGTTGACGAGATTCGTGGTCTGGGTGTAGACGTGAGTATATCAGCTAGAGCATCGAATATAGATACTGTAACTGATGGCGAGTGTTGTGATGCCTCAACGTTCATCACGTGTGACGGCTTCACCAGACTCTCGGACAGTCTCAAGTCTGCCGAGGACAATGTCCTTCGTGTCTGAGTAAAGGAAATAGCGTTCAGGTCTGGCCCTAATTGTATCTCTTCTCCCTCTACCTGAAATAAGAAGTAATCTCACCCATATAAACAGAAAAATAGACGTTCTTGTGTATAAAATGTTCAAGTTATTTGAAAAGAAATTGTTGCATGGAATGGAAATCCCGAGTAGGAGTAACTCGTGCAAAGACCAAAGCCTCTTTATTTATTTTGGAATTAAGATAACAGTTAGATATGTTTAGAATTTAGTGTTAAATGAAAGTTAGCCATAGTTGACGTTATGTATTAAAACAAGATGTAATGTATACATTATTTAATGTCTTATATTAATAGTATGTTAGTGAATGCTATTCTACATGTACGTACATTAGTTTGTTAAGTTTTTGCGTCAAATTAAATGCTTTAAAAATTAGTGCGGTATATAGAACATCTTAACGCAAAAACTTGTGGATGTAAGTAAAATTTTGCCTTAAAGAGATTTACTCAAAAAAATAAGCAAAAAATGACTACTACTATAAACTTAACTTTACCCAAACAACATAAATGCTCTTATAATCTACATTATATCTCTTTAAAACTAAATCATATCCATTTACAACAGGGTGAATGAGATGAGCAATGATCGTGACAATGATGTATGTTAACTATATGATTCCATTAACCAGTTCAATGGATGATTCATGAAAGTATGGCGTGGTGTTGTTCAGTCTTGACATCGACTCGGTAGTGTATATGTCTCCTTCGAACCAATTAGGCTCTTCTACAGACTTTGTCAACAGGTGGTCAGTGACGTAGAATTTCAGCCAAGCCTTTAGCAATAAGAAATTTCTCATTAATGATAAAATGACACGTTTCATACCAATTGATAAAATGATTGAAAAGTTAAATGCCAATCTGGATAGAGTAACTGCTGATTGTAATTAAGGCTATAAAACTATTAATAAATCAAAATTTTCCTGTGATTATAAATTATTTGCCAAACAATCGGTAATAACTCCAAATTGATAAAGATGATGATGATTATATTATTATCAAGTGCAACTATAGATATTATAATTATATATAATTATATATGACTTATGACATCTTAACGCCAATTCGATAAAGGGGCTTTGCGTAATATTATAATTGTAGAGTTCAGATCAAATTGTTAGAGGGGTTGTAATTTTGAAAAATCTGTAGCATGGTATGGTGTTAATTTCTATATCATTTTACTTACAGTTGATGGTGTAATGGTAGGTACAGTGGGTTTGTAAAATGGTTTATCAAGATACGAAGCTCTGTATTTAGAACTGAACCTACTCTTAGATTTATCTGGTTCAGGCATTATCTGTAAAGTTTCGTAATAACATATGAAATAAATCAGAAACATTTTTGGTGAAACATTCGATGTGTAAAAGAGAAAATTGTCCTGTACTTACCCCATTGTTTGTGGCCTCCGTCGTTTTAGAGAAGGATTCGCTGAATTTCCTTATACTCCTTTCTCGGGGCTTAGGAGTAGTTGCTGTATTATCTGAGTTAGCGTCTTTAGATTTGCTACGATTACGTCCAAACTTTCTTGTTTGTAGATTTCTAACAGGAGGGAACACAGTTGAGGACCCTTTTTCTTTTTCAATATCATTGGTTGAATTTTGGTCTTTATAATTGGCATGATATTTGTATTTGTCGCTGTCAAGTCTTGATGAAATAGTTGGTGAAACGTTAACCATAGGCATATTTTCAGACTCTTCCGCCATGTTCGTTACGTCATTGCTGGTATTAGCCTCTAAAGACTCCTTACTAGTGACGGATATTAAAAACATATGGTTATCATTATTTTCTGGTTGCATATCGATCCTAACAGCTTCTCCATCTTCGGAATTGTTTAGTAAAGCGAAGACAAGTGGAGTATCGACTGTTTCCTCTGATTTCTTTGTTACAATTTCGGAGTTGACCTCTTTAAATGATTCCGTAGTAGACGTCGTTTCATTTTTGACATTATTTCTCAATCTTGAATAATAAGAAGTCCGAGGCAGTACAGTTCTTTGTGGAATATTTACTGCGTTTTCACTTTTTGCACTTTCTGTAGATGAAGTTTCAGCACCACTTGCGGATTTTCCTTTAAATTTTCTAGAATAAACTGGAGGTCGAACGAAAGGCTTTTTTAACGTGTTGCTAGGTTCAACTGGTTTGTTTTTTAACGTTTCAGTTTTGGGTGATTCAGTGCTGGGTGCTTTAAATTTTCTGTTGTACTTGAAAATCGGTTTTTCGGTACTTTGACCTGACGCAGTGGTAGCTGTTGATGATGGAGTGAGGGTGGATTTTCTAGTCCTAGCGGAATAAGTCCCTCGGGGCTTGTACTCAGAATTTCTAGGTTTTGACACTTCTGGCGCTACAGTAGTTTCAGATATTTTACTTTCTTCTTTGTTTTCGTTTTTTGACTCCTCTGCTGTAGTTTGTTTGTTGCGAAACTGTAATTTTTATATTTAACAAATTTTAATTTGACGTAATGGATAGCACAACAAATTAGCGAAACACAATTATTGTTTGAACAAATGTGTGTTTGGAATAAGTTGAGATTGTGAGAGTGTTACAAGTGAATGAAATAATGTTGAAGTATTTGAAAGTTAAACACATAATTTAAAAATATATTTTTAAGAATGAGTTAAATAAGTAATCCATAAAAATAAGTATTATGTAAGTTCCCCTTTCAGTACCCTAAAATATATTTTTACCCTAGAGTATTTGTTTGTCCCTGGCCCTGTTTGTGTAGACTGTGATGATGCAGAGTAGGTTTTGTAAACTTTTTGTGATGCTGTCGGTGACAAACTCTCGGCGGTTGGAGAGCTCACTGGTGTCTGAAAATTGATTAATAATTTTTACGGCGAGACTAATTGTGGACTCAGTTTTGTGTTGAAGTCACTGCGTAGTGATTTAGATTATTGTTTTTCATTGTTATCTAACCAAATATTATTCTACTCACCGATGCATTCTTAGCTTGTATTAAAGCCTTGAAACTTGCTGGATAGTTATCATCTTCGGCAATCTCATCTGAAACACGCGTTTTAGGCAGAGACACAGTTGGTCTAAAGTTCATCTTCCCTCTTACTGGACGTCGTATAACCTTCGTCACTTTCAACGTCGTTGTCTTTGCTTTGTTTGGCTCTGTGCTCTGTTGAACAATAGTTTCGACGACAGTTGGAGCGGCAGATTGATATTCTGCTTGACTAGTAACACTCTCTTTGTCCTGACTAGACTTTATTACTTCGTTAGCTGTAACGAGTCCTTCAGCTGTTAAATTCGTATCGGTTTCTGAAGGCCGAGTTTTGTATCTCAATTTCCTTGAATTCCTCAAGTCAGGCGATTGGGCAGTTCTTGCCGTTGTGGGCGCTTTCTCAGCTACAGTTAAAGTGTTGGCTGTTCCTGATACGTCGAGATCTAGTGACCTGGCGTTGGCACGAGTATTTCCTCGCCCACGTGGTCTCTTGGTCGCCACACTCTCAGTTGTTGAAGCTACAGAGCTTCTACGTCTGAATTGTGTTGTTGTGGCTGTGTCTTCCTTAGGTATTTTCGTTATATCATCTAGTTTAGAATTGATTACTTCGAGTCTGCTTTCGTCGATATTGGAAGAAGTCAGGTCAACAGGCGCTTGAGTAGGAGGAGATGTTGAAGTAGGTCTTCTGCTGACGACTCTCGACCTGGTCCGGGCGACAGGTTCTCTTGTTAGTGAAGCATCCTTGTTAGTAGATTCAGTGTTAGCTGGTTGACTGCGCGTTCGAGTCCTTCTCGAATCGAATCGTTCGTTGTTTGCACTTGGAGCTTGAGGTTGTTCAGGGGTTGGAACAACCTCGGGCCTAGTTCTCGTCCTTGTTCGGACGACATCTCTTTCTTTCGGAGGAGTTTCTTCTCGTCTCCTACTGCTCCTAGGCCTGAATGTAGGCTGCACTGTTTCCGATTGATCAGAGCTGGCTACACTATTGCCATCTGAAGCTGATGGTGGTTGCAACCTTCGACTCCTCGACACACCTTCCACCTGGAAAGTAAAATAATAAATTGTTAATGCGTGAAGTCACTATCATCACTTGCTAATGTCATCGTCAATCCCAAATAAGACGAAAGAGAAAATATATAAATCTTCACAGCAAAGATTTTCCTCAGACATGTGCCAGAGTCAGAACAAATAAAGATAACAAGAGAAAGTACAGCTATCAATTACGCACGTAACGCTTAATGAGTAGCACTGAAAATGAAAGTGCCATCTGCAACAATGCATTATGAAATCTTGAATCTATGAAAACAAAGAAAGTGCGTTTGAACAATACTGGACGGTTGGTGGCCGGTCATTGGAACGCAAAATTCAGTTACTTCATGCGACATAACAGCGTTAACAGCTACTTGCATTCAGTTAGAAGTACATTAAAGAGAAAAACTGTTTTGTTCATTTGACAAAACAAGAACAGACGATATTCATGATTTTAATATAATAAATATCTAAATCAGTTCCCAATGTGAATGGTTGATAACAAACTGACGCCAAATTATTACAGAAGCCTCGCGAATTCGTTGCTTCACCATAATAGTATTGATGAAATTATTATGAAAAATAAAAACTGATTACAAAAATTACATTAGGCAAAACTTGCTAACTTATCAGTAGATTGATAACCTTTTAAACAATCAATCTTAGCGTAGTTATAATACTATAAACATAATTGCTGTTCTACAGCAAAATACAACATACATTCATCACTTTATTTGGTATCACATACATGCTCGAACAAGACCACCACCTTGTTAAATACCTAGCTCTCAACCAAGATAATCTAGAGCTTTATGGTCTAAAAGCCTACAACCTTCAATCAAGCTCAACTCACACGGTCATTAATTATTCTTTTATAACAAATGAGTCGCGTTTTCGTTCGTGTTCATGAATTTCACACACGATTTATTGACAATAGACTTGTTTAGGAGGATGCGCAAAAGAAACAAAAACCAAAGTGATTAATGGTTATATCAGTTTTGTTACTAAAACCGAGTTATTTTTCATGTTCAATGTTAAAATACTTCGATTTTATCCTCGATTTTTAAGTAAAATATTAATCTTTTTGCACCTACCATAAGACAATTTTTAATATTCGTTGGTCCTTTGAAAAGTAAATGCTAATGTAAATACCTATTTATGGGTCTACATAAGGAGTGGAAATTGTTTTTAAAGGACCTAAAAAACCTAAAATTCTTCTCAAAATCTTTGCCAATCGGGTTCAAATATTCCTAACAATACTTGTAGATGTATTATAACTGTAAATACTGTAGTTAACATACATGTACAGACGCCAGCAGGTCAACCTACCCGAAACTGTAAGATTTTCCCAATCAACTTTGAACCTTATGCTTTAGTAATAAAGTTGAAAATCTATCAAAGAAATTTGACAGATTGTAGTAGGTTGATGTGCTGGCGTCTGTACGACGAGGTAACTCGTAAGAGCAGCTAGTTTTACTATGCAATTTGAAAGAATCATTTGAGAGAAAATGGATAGCTGTCATTATTTATCTACACAGTCGTTTTCTCTTGCAGCGTAGAGATAATTGCAAAAAGGCTTGGAGATTAAATGGTATTACAGTTCATAAACGCAATACTTGAGTTGTTATGAAAGAAGCTGCACCTGCATGAGTCGGAAAAGACGGCACCGTCACTATTCCTACATAATAATTTACATTGTTTATTCTGTAAATAGGATATCGGAATCACTTTTACACGTCATATTAAAAACCATTAAAAATAAGCTAGATGAGGTCGGCGTTTCCTATCTGACTACTCTGAGAAGACAGGCCGAAACAAACTCAGAGGTCGCAGTCTCTTTTAAAGACCAGACTGAGAATATCTTGATCAGGCCATATGAGAACCATGTAGATTCTAATCTGGTGTTAAAACCACACAGATTTGAGTGGACCTGTCCAGAATATAAACTTAACATACCATTACGCCTGCCTTCCTGAAGCGTTAGGCACAGGGTTCAAGTAATGAATAAGACCCACGCACGAAGTAAATACCCACGTATTAGTGGACGAGCCTATTGCCATCAACCGGACACAAATCCAGGCTCCGGGACTAGTCCTATTGTTCCGTTTTTACAGGTCCGTCAAAGTACGAAGTTTCCCAGTAAGAAACATTTCGTCCGCGATAATTTTCTATTATCATATCACAGTTGACAACAGTGACCATCTTTCTGCTTGTAACAACACGATTGTGAACAGCTCATGCACATGCAACATGGGAGATCAGCAAAATGTTGACATAATGT
Organism: Xanthia icteritia; assembly: GCA_949128155.2. Classification (NCBI taxonomy): domain Eukaryota; kingdom Metazoa; phylum Arthropoda; class Insecta; order Lepidoptera; family Noctuidae; genus Xanthia; species Xanthia icteritia. The sequence goes on from OX421937.2 coordinate 4,532,177, forward strand.
TATACGATTACCAATCAGCCACACGATCAAATCTTGAATATTATAACAATTTGGACAAGTTCTAACAAGAATTTTCTTCGAAATAAGTCGCACTGCGCATAACATTTACGAAAATAACTTTTAAATGCACGAAACAGTCCAGTTGATCATTTGTGTCTTCTTTTAACGTCATAATGCAAAATAGCAACGCTCAATCTGATCTGATAACCGAGATAACAGATTACCGTCCATTATCAGTGCCTTACGGTACTATTAAACTCTATACAGGGTGAATATTATGACCTAAGCCTTGTCTAGGCAAATTATTTGAGTTTGGGCTACAAAACTGCAGTGTGTGTCTGCCTGAGCCTGTAGTTTTCCAATGTTCAACGGTTTACCACGGTCTTAGTTATCGAACCACAGCTTCTTGTTTTTACTTTTTCTTTATTTTTGTGAAGTGCAAGCTAAGGAAAACCGTCAAGACCTTTTTTTTAACCTGTTCTTATTACCTCCTTCACAATATCATTGTTTTCTATTAGCTAATAAAATATGCAAAAAAAAACATTTATTCAACATCACAGTCATTATCTCCCAAACTTGAGCCTCCACCATTCTTTCTCCATCCTCAATCAATTTAGATGGCCATTGTCACTATACAGCAGTTACAAGGAGCTAGATCCATTCAATTTTGCGTGAAAATCACAACACCCTATACTCAAAGTGAGAGGTGGTACATATGACCCTATCCGCATGGCCCTATTTGGACCATGTGAACAGTGAACACACGTGTGCTCTAACATATCGCCTTAGTTTATTTAATACACGAACGGTAAGTAAGGTTAATGTTGTCATTAATTATTATGCGAGCGTTATTTGTGTGTAATTATACGTGCTTTAGTTAATTATTTGTATGTTTATGTTATGTTTTCTTGTAGTGAAAAGGTTAATGCCCTGCGTACTCGTATTACTCTCTAATCAGTTTGTGTTTTCTGAAACACGTGTATTTTAAAAGTAGAAAGGGTAGCAGGGATTCGTGTAATAAACTAACTATATTTTTATATAGTTTATTACACGTCATAAGTCGACATGGTTGGCGCAGTGGTTATACATTTGACTGCTGCACTGCGTGTCGCGAGTTCGATTTTCGCACGGAATAAATATTTGTATGACCTACAATTAGTTGTTTCGAGTCTGGCTGTTTGTGTGTGTGAGTTTAAATGTTTGTAAACGCACCCACAATACAGGAGAAATTCCCTGTTAGCTGGGTCTCCATGTACTTTAAGTGTAGTAACCCCTGCCGCCGCTTGTCAATGAAACACACAAATGAAAATTACAAATGTGTTTTTGTGTCAGGTCAGGAGAGGGTATTTTAAACTCAACACAACAACTCTGGTCTACATATTTTATGTAATCCGTGCGACCACTCACGTGATTTCTTAGGGCGGGGCGCGACCACAGCAGGGTTAAAAGTATTGGTGGTCTAAGAAAACAGTGCGCTTATATCGATTTACGTAGTACCCCAATTATATCTATAACAAATAGTGTTTTCGTAATATCGAATGAATTACGAAAACACTATTACTTACTGAGTGGAATTGTATCGAAGTCGTGCCAGTAGTCCGTTGCACGTAACAGGTGACACTATCTATAGGTACAATTTCATGTATACCATCACGCTATCAATGTTTAGGGTGTTAGTAGAACCATTAGTGTTAAATAGATGTCTAAAGATTCTTCAGACTTGGAAGTGCTGCCAGCAAAAACACATTTTAATAGATTTGTTAACATTATGTTTACTTCTTATTTTGTACCAACATTCATTGCAAAATAAATGATTTCTGATTTCTGAAAACATTATCTATTAGTTAAACTCCATTACTAATTCGAAGCAGTGGTGGCTCAGTGGTATAAGCCCCGACTTACGAGTTGTAGGTTGTGGGTTTGAACCCAGGCAGGCACTTTACTTTGTGTAAATAATTTAATCACCACTGCTCTCGAAACGGTGAAGGAAAACATCGTGAGGAAACGGGCTTGTCCTAGAACCAAAAATTCAAAGATATGTGACATATACCAACCCGCATTGGGCGCACGTGGTAGATTGCAGCCCACCCCCTCTCGAAGACAAGAGGCCTGTGTCAACATTAGCAGTGGGAACATTATAGGCTGAATATGTACTAATTCGAACTCCAAATTACTTAACCAAAATATTTGGAACACCATGTCATCATCACTTCAGCCGAAAGACGTCCACAGCTGGACATAGGGCTCCCCCAAGCACCGCCACTTCGACCAGTTCTGTGCTTCTCGCATCCAGCACACCAGAACCATTCGACAAGCTTCTTACACATTGCACGAACTGTTAAACATATTGGCAAACAAGCAGTATTTGTATGACAGTATCTGGCAGTGGACCTATAACAAGAGTTAATAAATAATACTTAGCTACTATTCAACGCCGATGACATTTAAATTCGATCGAAATTAAGTTTACTAACCATACCTAATATTTCCAGGAAACATATAAAAAACATATTACATCACTGATCAAAAAAGAAATGTCATTAAACTTATACTTTTTCAAAGTAGGTACATAAATATGTTTACTTTTTATTGGTCATAAAAACGGACAAGTTTAAAGGTTTGTATCAAACGCCGGTCAGTACTTACAGTAGCAATAAATTATTATTTCAACTACATGACCTTTAATTTATTTATTGAAAATGGCAAATTATAGCTAATACGTGTTTTAATAGATTCCGTTTCCGAATTATTAGTTATGTTATCGATTTCCTCATAGATTTTTTCTTTTAGCCATATCGTTTTTTTTTTATAAGTAATAAAACAAAGCACTATAAAATTTGAATGTCATACCAATTTAAGACAGCTGTAATTTTATTAAAAGAAAACCAAAATGCGTGAAAATCATTATCAAGTTTTGCTCAACGTGAAGTTTTGTCGGCAAAATGTCTCAATGTGGTTATTTTCACAAATATTTCTATCGATGGCCTTCGGGCTCGGTGGGCAGTGGTCACGACGAAATATCTGGCATTACACCACTCGATACAATAACAATAAGGCTATGTGACAAAGTTGATAACATTGGTTTACCTTTACATACTATGTCATTATATGAATTTGAAATTATTGTTTTTAATCATTCTGTAGATGGATACTTAGAATTTTGAAATACTGTTTCGTCTCGGAAGAATATTGAGATGTCCTCCTTGTTTAAAATGATCGAATTCTTTTTGTATCTTCGAAACTTGAGACAGCAATCGAAGAGAGTTTATTCTTTCTCCACAACATTTGTCTAAATTCCGATTCTACTGCAGCAATAGCTGAATAACTAAAGAGTTTAGGGCTAAGTATATCACATCCCTCAACTGCACTCTAACTTAACCACCTTGTAACTAGATACAATTTTAACAATAAAACTTACAATATCAAATGTAAACACCGCTTAACCGAAACAAGGTCAATATCTACGTGTAACCAGATCTATTGAGATAATAAGAGAACAATAACTTCAATAAGGGCGGCGACCATTTGATTAGGTCGTTGAAACCACAAAATAATAACAAAGATACAGAAAAACCGGCTTTCATCATTCATCCAGTCTTTTATCAAACGTTGGCCCAATTGAACCTGATGCAGTTGATTACCAAAATTGTCAGAAGAACTGACAGTGTCTTGGTGTAGGTGTGCGTAGCTGGTGGCGGCTGACCTTAACAAGGCCAGCCCGTATCTGAGGTTGCTCTTATTCCTATTGGGACAAATAGATGAACATCTGTCCCTATAAGAGCCTTTATGTCCGAACAGAAGATGCGTACATTTTCACGCTCTTTTCATGCGACAAGCAAAAAGTTGTTATATGGAACCTACACGTAACAATCCTGTTTTGTATGGAATGGCTCTTCTGTTCCAATATTGTATGTTGGAATGTCAATAACACGGTACTGGCCGCTAAATGACACAAAATCGGATTTACGATGCGGAGCAAAGTATTCGGTTTCCAACTCACGATCGAACATATAGAATAATTATATGAATTACATAATATTTTATTGGAATCAACGTTTATTGTAACGCATGTTGATGTTACGGCTTTAGATACAATTTAACTCAAAAATGTAAAGGTCTTAAAGACTTTATTCTAAAAGTAGGCAACGTCGCAAATAGCTGTCAAATATTTGGCTGTTTGGATTAACTTGGCAATATTACTGCATAGAAATAAGGTGAACTAAAATATTGATTATGAAATGCAATAATTAATATCGTAGCACCGAATATCAATTTCAGTGTTTTAATTGCAATTCATTATTAATATTCTAGTTCACTAGTTAGTGATAAAAGTGCCAAATTTATCAAAACAGCGAAATATTTGACAACTATTTGCGACATTGCCCACTTTCAGAATTAACGCTCTTAAGCTAATAATCAAGTTTAATGTTAAATTGAAGAGTCCGTTCTTTGACCATGGCAAGATGAAATAAATCGCTTTTCACCACAAGCTATCTATTAGGTTGGGGAAAAAGTCTTTTCGCATTATAGTATGTATGAACTTGTAATAAAATCTCTTTGGCTATACTATGTGTATCTGGCTGGTTTTGGTATCATTGAAAGTTTAAATTTTAAAGAACATAATTCCAAATTCAAATTAGGAAAATGTGTGATTTTTATTTGTTTTTCGTACTGTCAAGATGAGTGAATCTAATGAAGAAATTCGATACATTTTAAAATTTTACTACAAAAAAGGTAAAAATGCAACGCAAGCCGCGAAAAAAATTTGCGATGTTTATGGACCTAGTGCAGTGTCTGTGAGAGTAGCACAAATTTGGTTTAAGCGTTTTCAATCCGGAAATTTTGATGTCAAAGATGCACGTCGCTCTGGTCGCCCTATTACGGATAAAATGGATGATGATGATGCCATTTTTGAAAAAGTGGAGCAAGATCGGCATATTAGTAGTTACGACGTAGCTGAAGAACTGGGAATTGACCACAAAACAGTTTTGGCGCATTTGAAAAAAACTGGGTACACAAAAAAGCTCGATATTTGGGTACCTCACGAGCTCACTGAAAGAAACCTAATGAACCGTGTACTCATTTGTGATTCTTTATTACGTCGTAATGAAACCGAACCATTTTTGAAGAAGCTGATAACTGGTGATGAAAAGTGGATCACGTACGACAAGAACGTGCGAAAAAGGTCGTGGTCAAAGGCCGGTCAGGCTTCACAGACTGTGGCAAAACCCGGGTTAACTCGCAACAAGGTGATGCTGTGTGTGTGGTGGGATTGGAAGGGCATTATTCATTATGAGCTGTTACCACCAGGCAGGACCATCGATTCTGAACTCTACTGCGAACAACTGATGAGATTAAAGCAAGAAGTTGAGAGAAAGCGGCCGGAATTAATCAACAGAAGGGGTGTGGTTTTTCATCATGATAACGCTAGACCTCACACATCTTTAGCCACTCAGCAAAAATTAAGAGAGTTTGGCTGGGAGGTGTTAATGCATCCGCCGTATAGTCCTGACCTTGCACCTTCAGATTTCCACCTGTTTCGGTCTCTTCAGAATTCTTTAGGCAGTGTCAGGTTAACATCACGGGAGGACTGCCAAAACCACTTGTCGCGGTATTTTGATCAGAAGTCCCAAAATTTCTATAGCAATGGGATCATGTCCCTACCTACAAGATGGCAAAAAGTTATCGAACAAAATGATACCTACATACTTTAGTTAAATGTAAACATACTATGTTAAAAAATGTTTTGAATTTTCTTAAAAAATGCGAAGAAACTTTTTCCCCAACCTATTATTACGGTGGTTGCCTAAAAGGCAACCAGCGTATTGTAATAGATTTATTAGTATCTTATTGACAATCTAAGAAGAAAGAAAGAAAAAGTATTTATTGTGACAAGCACAGGGCACATCTCAATTAAACTAAACACACACTCGTTGAAAAATAAAAATAAAAAACCATAAAAACAAAGTAAAATAAAAATAAAAGCAGAAAGTACTGTGCGAGGCCAAAAGGCTCCTATCTCAGTATGAGAAGAATGCAATGACAATTTTATCAAAGCTATGGGACTCGACTAGATTATATTATCTTAGCACTTCACGGTAGTTTACTTTACAAACATAAGACAACCACATACTTAGTCGAATTGAGTGCATTTTAGCTTGTTATTTTACAAACTCTCACGATGTATTGGGCAGTATGTTCATTAATTTTGTACCTTTATATCCTACAAGAGGCTTGTACCTATAGGTCACTGGTAGTCATTTCAATATATTGGCTCAAACCGTAACATAATTTTAATGAAATCTTTTACATTACTTTGAATAAATTACTGATCAAGTACACGAACTATCAGGTTACATAGTTTACTCGGTCTTTGAATGACTATTATATTTTTTACCAGTCTTTGATTACAAAAGTTATTCATTCAACTGTGAACGAATATTTTGTGGTAAAATAAGTTTGTGTAGTTTACATTATAAGTTGATACTTATCTAGTAAGTCATTAATTGTAATTTATTTCACTAATATTTTTATCGTAATACACTTTACAACGTTATTATGGTGTTGAGAGCGAGACCACCGCCATAAAATGTTCAATATTTTAATTTACAGAAAATCATTTAAAGATGCGCCATTTATTTCGCAAAACTATTACGAGAAACTCGGGTCATTTCATCTCTTAGTTTCCCAGCAAACTTACAAACAGACATACATACAATTATAAGAACATTACAGGCTATGAAATAACCGCTAGAGGCATTTAATTTGCCTCTCGCAGTTTATTCACCAACTTGTAATATAGCTGATATTGCAATATCGGTGACTGAAACGCATTTATTAAAACACACACATACATATAAATAAATACACGTGTTCATTGAAACACGTATTTTCCAATGCATGTGCAGTTTGACAACTTAAATTATTGCTTAATCTTTAAGCTCTTAAAAGCTTAATATTTCTCAGATTAATCCCAACACTCACGTACGAACTTACATAATTAAAGATTTATCAATGATTACCTACTTTAGGGCAATAACTTAAGAGGGTCTGCGATTCTACATACAAATGTATTCCCCTTTTTTCTTCCTGAATAATGAATGCCTCTAGAGCAAACATTTTTTTTTTCATTAAATCAAGGTCCGTCGTAGACACGTCCCTGTTATTGAAAAACAACAGGGGGGCTTTTTTTCAGCAACTTATTGGTAATGAAAATATGACCCTCCAAAAGTGTCACCAATACTACGACAAAGTCAGCAAATCATGTAGTTCTTGATTTCGCCACTTGCCGTGTTTTAAAGTGAGTGTTTTACTTTAAGGCATGCCTCGTGATGTTTACCATTGAAACACCAACTTATGTAGTCATTCTTAACTTAAACAAACATCTAACTGAATTAAAAACCAGATTAACACGCACTTCAATTGAACTTCACATAGTCACCTTGTTTACCTTCATCCCCCCTCCCTCTACTGCTTGCGCACGCGCTGTCTTTTGTTCTAACAAGTGATTAATCATTAGTAACTGTATCACAGTGTGATACTTAAGACTTTTTTATTGTTCTTTTATGAATGGCCAAATTTGTAGTTTAAAGCGGTTGGGAAAGAAATGTTGCAGATATTCTTATGCTTACTGATTGATATGCATATTTTGTAGGTATTTTAATCTAGATTTGCTAATTTAAATTTGTATCTCGATGACTTATTGTGTCTGGCTCCATTGTCCAAAAACAGATCGTGATATTTGCAAATAGTATTTGGTAATGTCTAACCGAACCTTACTGTAATCCAATGTCAATTGTACTCAATATTGTCTGTAAGATACAAAGGTCTCGTTTACTGTAATCGCTAATTAAGGTAGGTACTCTCTCTGCCGCGAGAAATCGCGGCACAGCGGACAGAGCTCCGGCGGGATCTCATGGCGTCATGGAGAGTGCGATTGTCGCAACCCAGTGCTGGGCACGCCACTATCGCGGCGATAAGTCCCCTCTTTGAGGAGTGGCTAGAGAGGCGCCACGGCGTCCTCACCTTCCGCCTGACGCAGGTCCTCACCGGACATGGTTGTTTCGGGAGGTTCCTGTTTCGTATCAGGCGGGAGGAAACGCCCGGGTGTCATCACTGCATGGATCGCCCGGAGGACACGGTTGAGCATACGGTGGAGGTCTGTCCGGCTTGGGCAGAGCATCGCCGTGTCCTCGTGGAGGCGATCGGCGGCGGGGATCTCTCGCGTCCGGCCCTAGTCCAGGCCATGGTACGGAGCGAGAGGGCATGGGAGGCCGTCACCTCCTTCTGCGAAGCAGTAATGCTCGCGAAGGAGGAGGCAGAGCGCGTGAGGGAGAGGCAAATTTCGCGCCCTCACGCCCCTAGCCGCCGCAGGAGACGCCCTGGGCGTCGGGAATCGCAGGCCGATTCCCGGCCACCGTAGGCGCGGGCTTGCGGACGCTGAGCAATGGGTAGCTCGCCGTCCGATAAGGACCAGGCCCGGGTCGACGGCGCGTTGTGTTCCACGCGCGCCTCAAAGAGATGTCAGCAAGTGAAGGGGTCCGATAGGACCAATGCCTGCCGGGGTTGCGGGAAAGTCCGAAAGGGATACCGTGGCCCCTGGCAATGTACAGGCAACGGAAGGAACACGGGTGGGTTTTAGTCAGTAAGAGTCTGACACGCCCTCCCGCTCCACCCAGAGCGGGAGAAGTTATTTGATAATTTCCCACCCAAAAAAAAAAAAAAAAAAAAAAAAAAGGTAGGTACTCTCAATATAGAAGAATATTCATAAAGTTAATTGTTACATTTCGTTTAACCACAAGCCAAGCTGTTGTCCACCAAAAAGCAAATTCCAAAGCCCAAACTTAAAAACAAAACCAGTTAAAAAAATCAAGAAACAAGCCTCCAATTAAAAATCAAACCAAAAATCGAGTTAGCAACAGTTGATTAAGCTTCAAGTAAAATTCCGCTGACCGAGGTCTGTTTCACAGGACGTTAACCCAATGTATTAAGAAATAACGTTTTAAAGGCATAAAGCACAATGCATGTGCCTAAAGTGCAAGCTGCTTGGCAGCTGGTGTCAAGGTTTGTGACTTTTGAGTTGTCAACGAAAGCCAGAAGCTATGTTCGGAGTTGACTTTCGTTTTCTGGAGGTTAAATGGGGAACCTACTGTGGTTAGACATTAAGTGGGTAGGTACAATAAACCACACGTCGTATTGACATTTGAACAACGAAAACTGCTCTTACTGCTACCGTTTGAAAGCGCTGTCAATGACAAATTGTTACACCCGTACCGTCTGCGGATTGTATGTAATAGTGGTTCATGCAAAAGTTATAAATTTTGCTTCTACATGTAAGAAAAAAGCGTGAAGACCTTATTCATAATTCTTGTAAAATGTTGATTTCATGAGTAATTGAAAATGGATCTCCACAAAATGTAATGAATTAGAAGTCTCGTTCTGCTATTTAACTCATAAAACATACACATAAAATCCTTTGAAAACACAACTTAGCATAAGGTTCAAGGCTTTTTATCTCATAAGGAACCCAAGGCCACATGGACTTTTCATATCAGCTTTCCTTCCTGCGACATAATAATCACACTTATCACTGCTTTCCTCTAGTTTTCTATTCCAGGCTGAGTTTCTTGACTTTGATTTGGTATTTTCTTTTAGACACCGTATCATTGAAATTTCCTTGGATGAATCGAAAATGATGCAAAACAGGGACTTGTCATACATATCAGTTAGCTTTGATGTCTAGATAATTCAAAAATATTGATATATCTCAAACAGCCTCATAGCGAATTTAATAATTTCTAATAACCGAGATTCTCATGTTTACGAAATAAAATGGCGCACACAAATTTTATATTATAACATGTACATAGAAAAGAAAATTTGCTTTGTAAGTGCCTAAAGTATCCTTTATTTTATCCAATAGGTATATTTATGAATAGCAGATTCTGGATATATCTACTTTTAAATCCTCGTGCAGACTGGCGTGACACGACGGCGCCATGTGACTCTAACAAAACATTTTCTAAGAAAACTTCACGGTAGAACAATTACCGGTGTCGCGTCGCGCCGTCGCATCGCGCCAGACAGCACGAGACTTAAAAGCTTTTACTACGATCAAATACGTAATCTGATAAAAGCAATACCTATTCAACTAAAACAGTTATATTCCTTCCTCTACCAGCTCGTATCCTTCCATTGTCAACTAGCCACGTCCTATATTTCTGCTTACCCAACTATAGACAAACTCATGACTCACTGGTCTAAGAGATTGTGCTTAAAGTTAGCGGGACAAGTTTTAGTCGCCCGCGCGTGTGTGAGCAAGTGCGTTAAGCAAGTATTGCGACATTCCGGTACATGGATCAAGATATCGACGAATTATTAAGTGAGCTTTTTGAGTAATATATAAATATTTAAATTAACAATTCACTCATGGTCCTAAACTCTTACATTGATCATGAAATGATAGAATTATGCAAGATTTTTGGCTAAAGAATCAGTATTTAAAACACAACGTCGCAATACTGCCTCCAGTCTACCTGTTGAGCATTTTTCCTGTTGACAGCAATGCGGACGAGTTTTTTAACGCCCTATGATTCTTTCCCCTCCTCTTTTATAAACTCATACATATTTTTTTATGGCTGCTAGCATATAAATTATGCAAATATTATTTTGGAAATCAAATAAACATTTAACTTGTGGTATATTACTGTAATTCAAATTCTCAAGATAAGGTCAAGTTTCCCACCAACGCAAATGGGTTTTATAAAAGGCATGTAACGTGGCACTAATGATCATCAAAAGAAGCAACAACGTCTTTTTAATAACGGCAAACTGTAGCAATCTATCTTTTATCCCCCCTCATAATCAGCTTATTATGTTTCCACTGCTCGGCTTAACAGACTGTAGATCTGTCGACCATTTTCTATCTTGCTAAGCACCTGGTACTTGTTGATAGGCCTACACTGTCCTCTCATACCTATTAACACTGTAATTTGAAAACATTGTAAGTACCATTTACTTTTAAAAGAGTAACCGTGGAGTTTCTTGCCGGCTCTTCTCCATAAGAAACGACCAATTGGAACCGTGCACCTAGCTTCTGACGTTTCATAAGACTTATGAAACGTCAGAAGCTAGGTGCACGGTTTTATTCTTTCACTTAAACCTACAAGGGCACTTAGTGCCCTTGTAGGTTTAAGTGAAATAAAATATTATGAATTGAATTTTGAATAGAATTTTGAATAGAATTTTGAATAGAATTTTGAATAGAATTTTGAATAGAATTTTGAATAGAATTTTGAATAGAATTTTGAATAGAATTTTGAATTTAATTTTGAATTTAATTTTGAATTTAATTTTGAATTGAATTTTGAATTTAATTGCTAGGACACAGGCCTCCTCTTTATGAGAGGGAGTAGACCGTAATCCACCACGCCGATCCAGTGCTGGTTGATTGACCCCTCATATGATGATTATTGAGAAATTAATGTCCATCTGTGAATGTTTTTTTAAGATAATAATCCTTTAAAACAACATATTTTCGAGTCAATAACTTTTATCTCGTATACGATCTATGAAAGTGGCACATTGAACAAAAAGCCTCTGAACTATAAAAATGTGTTTTTAGTAATTATTTAGTTGTCTTCGCGTTTGCTGGGGTTTTTCCGTTTATGGGTGACCATCTTTATATACCGAGACTCCTCTGTGCCTCGGAAAGCACGTTGGTCCCGGCTGTCATTCGTGGATCTTTGACAGTCGTTACGGGTCGTCAGAAGCCTGAAAGTCTGACAACCAGTCTTACCAAGGGGTATCGAATTACCCAGTTACTGGATTGTGGAGGTCAGATAGGCAGTCGCTTCATGTAAAATACGGTATTCAGCTGCATCCGGTTAGACTGGAAGCCGACCCTAACATAGTTGGGAAAAGGCTAGGCAGATTGTATTCGTTATCTTCTTCTAGAGCCTCTCCAATTACTGAAGGATTGCGATCAACTCCGACTGTTTCTTCTTCTTTTCGAGATGGAACAGCTCAGTACCACTCGTGACACCAGTCTACTCACACGAATTTTTCTCAACCAGGACGTTTTAATTTGACTTCAATTACAGGACTTAATCTCATGATTTGAACCACATTGTAAGTAGAGCGCATATGGCACAGCTTTAAATAATAACACGGACTTGACCGGCGCGGGCGCAGATATACGTTCTGAGAAACTACACGATCCAATTAGATCAACGAGGCTTTGCGGTTTGATTGCAGTTCGATCTGACTTTACGGCTATTACTTTGTAAATACTGTTGTAATATAAATGTTGTTATTTATGTATTCTGATTGGATAGGCAGCTGTTAGGGCCTACCATGACTTCGAACTGTTATTAAAATGGTGGAGTCACTGTTATCTTTTAACGTGCTTTCAATTAATCTGCCTAGCCCTTTCCCAACTATTTTGGGGTTGGCTTCCAGTCTAACCGGATGCGGCTGAATACCAGTATTCTACACGGAGCGACTGCCTATGTTTTTTTTTTTTAATGCGAAATTGTCAAATAACTTTTCCTTTTCTGGGCGGAGCGGGAGGGCGTGTCAGACTCTTCCTGACTAAAACCCACCCGTGTTCCTTCAGTTGCCTGTACGTTGCCAGGGGCCACGGTATCCCTTTCGGACTTTCCCGCAACCCTGGCAGGCATCGGTCCTATCGGACCCCTTCAGTTGCTGACATCTCTTTGAGGCGCGCGTGGAACACAACGCGCCGTCGACCCGGGCCTGGTACTTATCGGACGGCGAGCTACCCATTGCTCACCGTCCGCAAGCCCGCGCCTACGGTGGCCGGGAATCGGCCTGCGATGCCCAACGCCCAAGGCGTCTCCTGTGGCGGCTAGGGGCGTAAGCGACTGCCTATCTGACCTCCACAATCCAGTTACTGGGTAACTACATACCCCTTGGTAAAATTGGTAGTCAGGCTTTTTTTCGGCTTCTGACTACCCGTAACGACTGTCAAAGATCTACGAATGACAGCTGACACCAACGGCTTAAGGTGTTTTCCGAGGAATCTTATGACGTGCTTTATCTTGCTATATCTTGATTTAAAAGAGTGTCCATGGAGTTTCTGTGGAGTTTTCTGTAAATAATTTAAGTGAAATTTTGGTTTTGAGTTTGTCCACCTTTAACTTAGCCACCTACTGGGCCAAAGGAATCAAGTTAACAAGACAGATGTAAGTAGTTCCATTCGAGAAAAAGAAGATCCGGCGTACCCTTTTTTCTGCGGGTAAATCCTGATCGATACCCTCCGTCTGGGTTTAAACGGAGGTTATGTCGGACTCATCCGGCATACCCTTCCGACTGCTACAATTACATCTTTCCCTCGGCAAGAGCCAATATCCTCGTACATTGTACCAACACGAGACAAGAACAAAACTGTTATCGTGTTGCCGTTGTAATGTTTTGTTTCGACAGGAATTGGGGCAACAGCAGTTGAGCGTATTCGGAAGCAGAATAATTGATAAATTCTTTCAAGGCAAACTTTAAGTATTTTACTGCCAAATTGTTAGATGACATTTAAAAAATAGATTGCAGTGTTGACTGACCAAACAACATAACGATTTCTTTACATTACAGCTATTTAGATAAGACTTAATTGGATTTATTCAAAACTGTATTAATTAAATATTTGCTGAATCTATTTCCTAACGAGCTGTCTTTAATTGTGTTCAATTAATCATCTCAGATAATGTTCAATACGAATGCTAAATAATTTAATTAAACTTAAGATTAGTATGACTTAAGCACTTATTGGTACATTTTTTCAGGGGCATTTAAAATTCAAATTAAAACACGATGCTTTATAACATGACAGTTTGAGGTCTAAGTGAATTATTTAAATCTTATTACATTCCTATATTTAATCGTTTGTAAAACTAGATATGCTTACTATTATTAAATGTCGATCTAATAAATCCAATGTCATTACTTCGTGACGTCGAAATTATATTTGAAAAACTAATTACATTATTGCAAAACTTTACCTACATATCTTTTTAGAAATAACCTTGATATGGACAACAAAATCACCTTTATAATACAAATAGAATTATACCTAATCTTGTTTCTCACACTGACATTTTATACGATATGGTTGGGCAATCAGTAATTCGTCAAAACTTTTTATTTTCATCATATTGTAACTCTGTGCATTGAAATAACATTATGCTTCATAATTTAATAAAAACTTAGTCTTAGCTACGCCGGGTTCGTGGCTAAATAATAACAGCCGCACGGATCGATTAAGCTATGCTTGCCGCGGTCGGTTCGTGGATGGGTGACCATACGTTACATATTCTGATCTCTGAGTTTGTTTCGACTTTTCTTCTCAGAGTAGTCAGATAGGAAACGCCGAACTTATCTAGCAATTTTTTTATTTTTTTGTTTTACGTGTATATGTGATTGCAATATCCTATTTCCAGAATAAACTGTCATTCGTCGATCTTTGACAGTCGTTACGGGTCGTCGGAAGCCCGAAAGTCTGACAACCAGTCTTGCCAAGGGGTATCGTTTTACCCAGTAACTGGGTTGTGGAGGTCAGATAGGCAGTCGCTCCATATAACATACTTGTATTCAGCTGCATCCGGTTAGGCTGGAAGCCGACCCCAACATAGTAGCAGATTGATTGCTTAGCTACGTCTGAGTTGCTTTGAGCAATAAGCCCCGCTCTCCATCTTGCCGATTAGCTTAACTTTTCAATCATAATGCTAATACTGACACGATAGATAAAAAATAAGTTGTAAAGTACATATTGCAAAGATCTTTGAAATAAAAACTCATTGCTAATATTTACATTGCAATATAGTTACGAAAACGAAGTAAAAGGAGTAGGTATGTAAGGAGCGTAGCAGGTAGCGCGGGCTTTCTATAGTTTCAAACTGCCCCCATCGGAAGAAATCATGAGTTTATTTATGTATTTATATATAGTTCACCTTTCAATACAAGGGCATATCACCTATGTACCAATCTTTAATAACTAATCTATTTATACAATATGTAAAAAAAAACCTGTCCGATCCGAAAGGGGCATATAGGTACTGCAATAACATTACCAAAAAGTAATAATTAAAAAAAAAAAAGAAAAAAAAAAAAGTTATTTTTAGTACTAAAATTACCCCAAAAAATTTGCCAGACACCCGCTAAACGACGGCTGCTCGCGCCCAATGTAATTAACACCAATGAAACCCAGTAAAATCCCTATTGAAAAAAAATTAAGCGATTTTTTTTTCCTGAAAATTTCCACAAAAATATATACTCTCAGTACGATACCTAACAACACCCTCACGGATTGAACAGGTTTTTTTTACATGTTGTATATTAAGTAATGTTACTTAAACAAACATCTTGATGTTCAATGACATTACATACTTAGTTCATAACACATAGGTACATTCTAATTCGTGACTTATTACAAGTATAACACACGATATATTATTGAGTAATCAATCAAATGAATGACTGATACAATTAGGTTACATTTAACCCAATTTAAGTGCCTAATGTTATATCACTTAAATAATAATAAGCTGCAGTGAATAAAAGATATCAGCGAAATGCTTCCACCATACCTGTACTGCAGTCGCTAAGCAATATTTTGTGTTCCGATTTAAAGGCTACCAGTGAAATTACAAACACATGAACATTCCAACTGTTCCTATAAGATTGGCAATGCGCCCATCAGATTTTATTTTCACAGTTTATATAGTTGTATTCGCAAAGAAAAATCTACATTTAAAATGATTACATATGTGACTAAGTGAACCCTCCTGGAGGGCTCCTGGCACTGAACGTGTTAAGTAATACCTACTTAAAGATTTCAATAAATGTTTTTTTTTTAGGAAAGTAAAACCAAGAGTTCTAGGTGGATGAGATGAAAATCAACACTTAATGAAAAAACTTCCTTCTCCCAACTGTACAGAGTGTGGGAACATGGAAGACGTTCTTCACATCATGTTGGAGTGTGCCCGGGACGAAGATCTCCGAGCTGAGTTATTGACACACTTTACTATTGATGTTAGAGAGGCGGGAAGATGCAATAATATTCTAGCATTCACCTTGTCAGAAACAGCGAGGCTATTATATAAACTTGTGCGGATTGGTATTCATAGAAGATAGTTAGTCATATAAAAGAACTGTATTATATTTATAAAATGATGCATTCAATTATAAGGAAGCCTTACGGAGCGATTTAGTCTTGTTGACCAAGCTCCTAAAATAAAGATTAAAAATAAACACAATGCGAAGATATTTCTTGGGGGACCACAGAACGGACGCATCACAATTAAATAAATCTAAATTTCTTCAAAAAATAAAGCTGCAGACTTCAATTTTACTAGAATTTAATCATGCTAAACTGAATTCCAGATGAAATATCATTGAAAAAAAGCTTTATTTTGTACATAAGTAATGATTGTGTGCATGTAAATGATTTTTAGTTTGTTTTAGTCGATCGAGTACTATTAATTTCCTAATTTATGTTATAGTTATGGCCTATTTGTACCGATCTTTTTTAATTTTTAGTTCTTATTAGTGGAAACTTGTAAATGGCATTCAATTTCATATTATTTAAGAACACTGTCAAAGTTAGCTTTAAGTTTCCCGAATATAATAAATATAAATAAATAAATGTTCTTACATTCAAATATTGAAATTTTATTTTATTTTTTATTTTATTGAGCAACGACATATTTACAAGAATCAAGAATAGGTAATCACAGATCTTCAATACTGTGTCACTTATAGGCATGCACAACATTGTTATTAAAGGACGAAAAACTATAAAATTAAAAAATAAATTTAAATTTTTAAATCATTACATTATTTATAAAATTAAAAATAAAATAACTAAATGAAATGCCACTTATATATAGTTCGGTAATCGATACAAAAAAATGACAGCGACATCTGCTGTTAAAAATCTTTTGCATTGAACACACACCAAGGTTATGTAGAAACTTTTTTTTTTTTTTATGTGGGAAATTATCAAATAACTTCTCCCGCTCTGGGTGGAGCGGGAGGGCTAGTCAGACTCTTACTGACTAAAACCCACCCGTGTTCCTTCAGTTGCCTGTACGTTGCCAGGGGCCACGGTATCCCTTTCGGACTTTCCCGCAACCCAGGCAGGCATCGGTCCTATTAGACCCCTGTTGTAATTATGAGCATGATCTTTATCAGGTCAAGTTTTAGTACTCAGATTCTTTTTTACGTTTATTTTTTTTTTAATGCAGGCACAAAAAACATAGCAATGTGTTTTCGGTTAACCCTAGCCATAAACTCGTACTAG
Source organism: Xanthia icteritia (assembly GCA_949128155.2). Classification (NCBI taxonomy): domain Eukaryota; kingdom Metazoa; phylum Arthropoda; class Insecta; order Lepidoptera; family Noctuidae; genus Xanthia; species Xanthia icteritia. The sequence continues at coordinate 4,549,491 of OX421937.2, forward strand.
TGGGTTTGTATCTATAGTGCAGCGGGTAGGATTCAAATACATGACCTCGCTCAGCACAATCAGCCTATAAAGTTCCCACTGGCTGGGACACAGGCTTCCACTCTGTAAAAAGCAGTGGGCCATAATCCACCACGCGGTACCACCACTAGACATAAATCATGGGGGTATTTTGCCACTAATTCTAACATATTTTGTGACACCATTTTTTTAATTAAGTCTTATTTAGAAATTATGATGGTGACAATCACATATGGTGTTCATTATAGTTATTGCCATAATCCATAGGTAATTTTGTAAACTTATCCATTAACATCAATTTTAATTATGCTGAAGCCAAACTTAATTATCAAGTAACTTTATAAAGCTATTAAATTAACCAAACCTTCACATACAGTTTTATTGCCAATTATTAGATAAAGATAACATTAATACCTAAGGCGACTAAAACTAATATTCTTACTTTATCCAGCCACATTCAAAGCGAATATGAGAATAATGAAAGTAACATAAATTATCAAAGGAAGCTAATATGAAACAATAGACGGAACAGGCACTACGCCACAGGTGAGTGAAAACAGCTTTAGTTTCCATTAGAAGTTCCAGTGTCTAAATTAATTTGTATGCTAATTGTTTAGTATGAATACTATCTGGCGCAACTTGAAAGAGAAATTGATTTTGGCAGAGAAAATGGAGGTTGGTCGAGAGGTCGCAATTGGGACTGATGAGCATGTGGTCCAGAGTTCGATCCCTGGGTCATATTAGTATTATTAAGTTTAACTTTTAGGAAATTCTAAGTAAAATATTTGAGTTTCAAACTAATACACCAACTTACTTTAGTACATACCTACCATAAGTGGCTTGAACAAGTGTTAATGTGTATTTCTGGTAGGCTCAATATAAGTACCCACTACCTACCATACTTAAACCGCTTGTACAAATGTAATTCAAAAGCACACGTGTTAACGCTTTGTTAATCCAAAAACAACAGCTTTGACATAACTGTTGCGTGAAGATCACAAAACAGTGATTATATTAGTAAGAACTTAAGTTACTTATTCCATTTAGTCCACAAAGATCTCTCCTTTTATGTTAATGAGCTAGGTCTGCATTCATGAAATGTAACTATTTCACATGTCGTAAATCATACCAAAACAGGACTGAAAAGTAACTCGGCTCAAACTCATTTAGTTACTGACTCATAGTCCATGACATTCCCTGTTTTGTTACCGTTTACGATCTCTTAATTATTTAATAGTAAGTGTTTATGTTTTAAAGTATGCTCTACTAGCAGAGTCCACGATTTCACATACATAAGTCTCGATCCCGTGAGAATATCGGAATAAAAAATATCCTATGTGTTAATCCATCACAGGTACTATCTGTGTGCCGAATTTCATTCAAATCAGTTTTGTAGTTTTTGCGCGAAAGAGTAACAAACATTCATCATTCCTCACAAAATTTCGCGTTTCTATTATTACGAGTATAGTAGGATTTTTCATCTTAGTCTTTTTCATCTGTACATATGTCATGGATTTTATTCTTGATGATTTTGAGAATATCACCATAAAGTCTGCCTATCTGAACTATCCATATAATACTATTATTATATATTTATTTAATTTGACAACATTGGTCCACTGGTTAGTACAACAACAAACTTATCAACTAAGGGTTAGTATTTATTAACTAATTACACATCATTATTATTTCATTATTATTTCCTTTATTTCATTCAAATGCTTATTTATTACATTTTTAAATATTAGTATATAAAAAATAAAAACATTTAAAAATATAAAAAATAGTAGCCCACTGGTATCGGGAACAGGGTCCAAGCTACCGGCGGTCAGGGCTCCAGAGAGAGGAACCTCCTAACAATACGAGCCGTGTCCAGGAGTACCGCTTTCTGAATCAAGCCCTTAATCCAGCTGCCCAACGAGAGCCTCCTTAGGTGTTGGTCGAGGCTCTTGGCAACTAAGCTATTGGCTGATATGACTATCGGCACAATGATCGCTGAGTCCACATCCCACATGTCGACAACCTCGCGAGCCAAGTCAAGATACTTTTATTTCATTATTATTATTATTTCATTATTAATTTTCATTATTAAAATTCTCATTCCTGCCGCACGAGCAACCGGACAGATTATGAAGACTCACATTGTATATTTATGATCATAATTTTCTAACGTCATCTGCTTGTTGATTAAAACCTCCTCGATAACTTTAATGTTAATCTTTCAAACATTCCGATAGCATCATCAGCTTCTTTAATATCCTAATTAATTAATTTGTGACTTAATTCACAAAATATTTATAGATATATGCGTATATTTGAGCGAAAGTCGACCAGTTTGAGATCACTTTCATGAAAACCAGTTGGCTTTCTTCAGCCTACAGTAATAACATCGCAGGTGTGAGTGATGAGCGATCAGCGGGTCGTTAATAATGAGGCAAAAACTAGGTCATTCGGATTCATTACTTTCGTTTAAGCTGTAGTACAAGTTGAATTATAAGATTCTCAGTGGACTGCTCAGGATGATGATAAAACCTTCCTAAATAACTTAAAATGTTTTAATTTTATATACGAAAATATTGATGCAAGCAAGCACAAGATAGTAAAAAGTAGGCAAAGAGGCATAGGTCTTTGCCCAGTATAACACTCCTTGTTAATGTTCCCGCAGACAGGCGTGATGTGATGTTGGGTCGCGATTCTGGATAGATCAGTTTTCATGAAGTTTTCATAGAAAATGTTCTACTAGAGTCACGTCGCGCCTGTTTTTTGGTAGTCGTTACGTACTGATTGTCACAAATAAATGAGAATAGTCCGTGCATGCCTGGTGTTTATAAACGAAACAACAAGAAAGCCATACAATGAAAAAGAAACAAAGAATCTGAAATACCTACACATTATAAATTAAAGTCACTTTTCGTGTTTGTCTGTGTGACCGCGTTATTTTTGATGCGGCTTTCACCATCATGTGGAGAATTGATTCCGAAAGGTTGATGTGTATATATCATTACTATCAAACTTGCATAATTTAATAAAGAAATGTCGACGATTTTGTCGTAAAAACCTGGAAAACGAACGTCAAAACAAAATGTATTTACTTTAACCTGGTTCGCTTCATCGTATCACTTGCGTCAAACCTCGTAAAGGCGTTCAAGGTTGAATTTGCCGAAAGTAACAAAAGCCTTGCTGGCCGGACTTCCCGGGACAAAGCAGCCGAGTGCTAACCACGTAACTTGTTCACTGACGATAATAGGCTGGTTTGTATTACTACATGTACTTGACAATGCGTCAGCAAGTTGAACGAATTCTGAACCAGATTTCAAAACTCAATTGTTTTTTCCACACTTCTGAACAACTCCCTCTTCTTTGCTGATCCTCGATTCGCTTCAAAAGTTGGATGAAAATTAAGTTGCAAAATAATTTTGAGGTGTTCACATAGTTGTACCTGTTTTTATTTTTTTCGTATGGTAAATTATCAAATAACTTCTCCCGCTCTGGGCGGAGCGCGAGGGCGTGTCAGACTCTTACTGACTAAAACCCACCCGTGCTCATTCAGTTGCCTGTACGTTGCCAGGGGCTACGGTATCCCTTTCGGCCTTTCCCGCAAACATAGTTGTACCTATTATGGTAATTTAGAACTTCTGACCGCAATAGTCCTATTATTATTGTAGACGTTTACGAGTACGACCGTGTGTATGATAACTTCAATTGTGTAGGTATCTATCGATATTATGTGGTACACCACGTCAATTCATGCTCAACTGTGACGTTATTATCCAAAACTTCTCTACATTATGCAATTTTCTTCCAAACCGGAAAAGCAAATTAAAAAAAATGCATACCTAATTCTCTTTGTATCGCCAACCTTACAATTAAATAACCGTTATATTATCATTTAACAACAAATTAAATCAAAGTTGTCGGTCAACATAAAAGGATACAGACCGCGCCAGTCGGCCCAAGGTTTTATAATGAACTAACGAAAGGACCTTGCTACTGTAACGCCCCTTACGGCCCACTTGTTATGGTCTAAACAAGTGTTTAGAGAACGGGCCGAGATTAACTTTGACAATTGTTTTCTTACTTTAAAAAGCATATATTTGGTGGCAATTGAGCAGGCAAGTATTTTACCAGCTGAGTGCCTAATAGGTGTGGTTGGTATCGACTACGGACGTGTGCATTCTGCAATACAAGAAGTGTATCGCTAATGAAACCACTCAGTCAATCTGCCTAGCATTTTCCACTGTTGGAGTCAACTTCCAGTCTAACCGGATGCAGCTGAATACCAGTATTTTACATGGAGCGACTGGCTATCTGACCTCCACGACCCAGTAACTTGGTAATACCATGGTTAGACTGCAGGTTATCAGACTTTCGGGCTTCTGACGACCCGTAACGACTTTCAAAGACCCACGAATGACAGCCGGGACCAACGGCTTAACGTGCTTTCCGAAGCACGGAGGAGTCTCGGTATGTAAAGATGGTCGTCCATCCACGGACCAACCCCGGCAAGCGCAGCTGAACCTGATGGATCGACACGGGTGGCTGTTATTACTTAGCCACAAGCTCCTCCTGTTTTATAATTGACCGTTATCATCTTTTTTTTGTTTTCTTTTTTTTAAGGGTTTTTTCGCTGAGCGATAACGGCACCCTGTAACAACATCACAATTAACTAAATCTAAAAACAGTTTTTCATTCTAACATAACTGTTATTACAACTTACTTTAAAACAAAAAATGCCAGTTTATACAGCACCCTAGCTTGTCCCGATAAAGGACAAGCCAGGATAGCATCATTATTATCTTAAAACCATCTTTTGTAGAAAATATCGTCATAATTTGTGCCAGTATTAGTCAATCGTGACATTAAAAGCAGGTAAGCCTCTACAGTGAATGATTGAACTATTATGTCAATAAAATAACCTGTACTTATCAATCCTCCCATACCTAATAACACTGCATGTTATTTGAAAATATTGTACTATCCAATTATTTTTTTAAACCGTTGAGTATCTTGCCGACTCTTCTCCATAGGAAACGACCAATTGGAACCGTGCAAAGCTTTTGACGTTTCATCAATGCCCATGAAATAAAATATTTTTATTTGAAGGTTGTAAATTCAGAACTTAGTCTTTAATTTCACTAACTAACTAGTATAGCAACATATATTGTAAACAAAGCAATTGTTATCGATATTACTATTAATGGATTGCGCCAACTCGATTACCTAAAGGAAATAGCCTATTACATTGCGCCTAAGTAACTACCATAGTACTTTTTGTCCCCATCAATCTTGTGTGGTTGTTAAACCTCAACCATTTATTTAATTTTGTATGAGTTTGTTTTATTTTATTTTATATTACCTTTAATTTATTTATTATAACGGACAGACACTTCCCTATGTTTTTTATTCTAGCGTATGACACTCGTGGGTTGCAGCTGAAAATCAGCGTCAGGTGGTACACCTTGTGTTGTCATCTGACATTATGCTGAGCTGAGGCCCTTTTGGCATTATAGTAATTTGTTTTCTGTTTTTATAGTTTTAAGGTGTATTTTTTGTAATGCCAATAAACGCATTTTTCTTTCTTTCTTTCTTTCTTTCTAATACATAGCGAATGGCGCCCTGCAGCTTATTTAAAAAGCGAACAAAAAAAGATTTATGCTTTTTACTTGTGTGTTGTGTTCGACCACAGAATGTTTGTAATTATATATGACTGTGTGTATTTTATTTCCCCTCAAAAGAGAAAACAAAAGAAGCTTGAGAATACCAGTTAGTCATTTGTATTATTAAAACAAGTTCGATAAAGCTTCACGAATGAATGTTCGCTGTGTAACAAAAGCTCGCGCAAGGAATGTTTGCAAAACAAATGTTCAAAGCGAATGCTCGCGGTGGGTTCATTACGCACACGTTTATAAAGCTCGCAACCTGCGAAGTCTATGAAGTTACTGCCCATTGTGTCACCCTATGTAAAATTTCTACAATTATTAAATCTTTAATTTATGTAATGTAAGTCTTCCCTGTGTTCTACAAGATTATATTTAATTTATACAAAGAAATTTATCTCGTAAGATACTATCAGTAGAGTCACGTACTGCATGTAGTCACGATGATACCAATTTTAATCTCAACGAGAGGATTCACATGTGGGATGAAGATCTACGTAACAACAAACAGAAATCTACAACTAATTAATGTGAGTGTAGCTTCACAAAAGTGTCCATGGAATTTCTTGCCTGTTCTTCTCCATAGGTACCTACTACGCTTTGGAATGGGCAAATAGCTTGATCTTTCTGACCTTTGAATTGTCAAAATTCAAAAGTGCTTTTAAATGGTTTAATTGAAAAAAATATTTTGTGTTTGAGTTTCGAATTTTGCAATTGGTTTCAAATATTTTTTCGTAAATTCACAGACTTAAAAGTACCCTGCCAAAATCACCATAATCGGTTCAGTAGTTTAGCAGTAAACGCGGAGCAAACAGACCGACAGACACGCTCGTTTATTATAAGTATTAGTGCTAATAGCACCCTCTTTATCTGTCCTCGAAAGGATTGGAAGCGTGAAGTTACGGTTATTGCGTTAATTACTAATGATTTCTGATAATTAGACGATTGAATTATAGATAACTGCATAATGGTTTCGTGCTCGTAAACTAGAGTAAAGCTGGAACTAGAACTGGAACTTTATTTGTAAATCAATGATTAGTTAAAAGTAGTGAGAGCCAGGAAATAACTTTTTTATGACTTCGTCAGGTAAAATTACATATGTGTCATCTAATTCTGTCGCCATAACAACAATGTTAACAGCATTGTTGTGTTTCGGCAGTATGAGGTAAGATAGCCAGTTTCTCTGCTGTGGTTGAGGATTCCGGGTGAAGATCGCTTCCACCTTCGGCCTGATCATCACTTACCATCAAGTGAGATGCAGACCAAGAGATAAGCCATTGAGGTAAAAAAAAAGTTAAATGTCTGGCCCAATAATTTTAATTTTTACTGAAAATCTGTCGGTTCATATATCATGGATAGTTTGACTGGGCCTCATATACTACTACTCTAATAATTGTAGAAGAAACAAGAAAAAAGAACTTAAACAAACGGCCTATCATTCAAATCCGTAATGCTTTGTATTTTAATCAACATAAAAATATCGTAACGACCATCAAAAATTAAACATTCACGTTTCCCGTAATAGGGCCACCTTGAAATCTTCAAGGTCACTTACATAAGAGCTTACATAGATTATCCGTTGCCATGACAACGTTACGTAAACACGCATGTTTGTAAGTTTGCCACACATGGTCAGTTTCACCTTCAGTTTCGCTTCATCTCTCAACAATCCGTACCGTGTATGGATAACACTTTCATGTGTGTACACGCATCTGATCAGGGGCATCCTAACTATAAAATATTATAAATGCAAAAGTGAGTTTGTTCGTATGTTTGTTACGCTTTCACGCTAAAACGGCTGAACAGATTTGGATACAGTTTGGCACATGGGTAGACCATGACCTAAGTTAGGACATAGGATACTTTTTATCCCGATATTCCCACAGGATCGATACTTATGCGGGTGAGACCGCAGGGCGCAGCTAGTATGTAATAAATCCGATAGACAACAATTCGACAATGTTTCAAACACAAGATGAGATTTCCCATCGGAAAAAATGAAAAAATTCTGTACAATCTCTCATCCCCTATTTAACCTCTTTAAGGGGTGAACTATCGAAAACCCTTCTTAGTGCTCACTTTCGTTACATAAGGAAATCTTGTGCATTAATTCATGCTTCAGACGTACCTATATTACATTTCAGCTGGGTCGTGATTTTTTTTTTTAACTGTCGGGTAAATTATATAGTACTGAAACTGTCGTATGTCCGTCTGAACAGTTCGGCAACTTATGTAAGCTCATATGTATCCATGTGTATGTAGGCCTAAAAGTAATCCATACATAATCATGATTAGCTATACTTTCGTAATAGTCTAGATTTTTGGAGGCTAAGTAGGTCAAATAGAACCTTTTGTGTGTGATACAATGTGTAACATATGACTTATTGTTCTTTTGGCATTGGAATCTATGTTTAAGTAAGTTGCAAAATATTCTTAATGGTTTGCTAAGTTCGATTGGCGTCGGAAGCCGCTTTTGTTACTAAAGTTCGTTATAGCTAACGAACTAATAATACCCTAGCAAGTATTATTATAGATGCTATCTATGAGGTTAATAGTACCTGTCGATAGTTCTAAGTGCATTTAGTTTTGTCTTTTTTATGACTGTTATTATGGAAGAATTGAAATCGAATTATTGATGCAATAAATGTGCAATAATGATCAAACTGATTTATGAAGTTAAAGTTAAAGCTCAAATTCTTAATTTTATATTTTGACATGCTGATATGAAATTAGTGTTATTATAATCATGTAATGGCGCGGGATAGTATTAACCAAAAGTGGTCAACGTATAAGTGGTTCAGCAGTTTCAATATCATCAGGAATGAGCGGCCATCGTGTACGTAGTACGACATAATCTCTGTCATCAAAAGACAGCGACCACGCAACCATCGGTGCGACGCTCTGCTAGGGTGACTGTCACCAGCCGGTCTATTCTGTAAAAATCTCACGGTGAAAACTTGGGTGAAGTGAACGTGAAGTGAGCTGTCATTCCACCTGCTGCTAGGGACTGACAGCTCACTCCGAGCTCACTTCACCTAAGTTTTCACGGTGAGATGGTTACAGAATAGCACTGCTTATCCGGACTTTTCGGTGATTCCAGTATCTTTGTAACAAGATAGGCTCATGCACAGGCGTCTGTAGGCTTAGTGGACTGTAGATTTGCTGACCATCATTATTCTGTTAAGTACCTGGTACTTGTTGAAAGACTTACACTGTCCTCCCATACCTAATAACACTGTTATTTGAAAATATTGTAAAAGCCAATTATTTTTAAAAGAGTAACCGTGGAGTTTCTTGCCGGCTATTCTCCATAGGAAACGACCAATTGGAACCGTGCACCTAGCTTCTGACGTTTTATAAGTGCCCATGTAGGTTTATGTATGAAAACTAGACGACTTGCCGCGCCGTCACATGATTTTTTTTTCTTCTATTTTATTGTACATTTGCTCCAACGCATTCGTCTGCAACCGTCTCACATAATTCAGAACAAAGTATCTGCCAACATCTTTACATATCCTTTAGTTATAAAAACTGGGCTAATGATATGCGTAGGATAAACAACAAAGTTACAAGTGTAACATCACTGTAACAATGTCACATTAACACAACACCCACGTTCTTTTTTATTGTTGTATTTAGCAACTGAAATCTGTCAGTAATTCTCTCCTTTGTTCGATAACAGCTGGGTATTAAGCCAGAATAGCTTTACAGACTAGAAAGCTAATGGCAGATACTCGGTGTTTATTTGAGCAATAGTAATGGTAAATTAGTAATTCATTTCTTTTGAAATATGCATACAAAAAAAATTGAAAAGAAATAATTATATACAGGTAAACATTTCCTTTGAAAAATCCGAAAACAATGCAAAAATATCGGAACACAATTCAAATAAAAAATTTACTGACTGGTAGAATGTTGTATGAGTTTCTAACAATAACAGTTGTTATAGAGAACAAAACTTAAGTTTATGTGCAACATGAAGTCAATATTAAAATATATGGACGGTAATTACGGTTCAAACTTCAAACTTAGAATTACTTAACTCTTTGTTATTTCTGTTGTTAGCAAAGTTGAAAGTAGTTATGCAGTTAATACTTTAAAGTGGTCTTTGTTCCAATAACTTAGAACAAATGTGTCATTTCCGAGTACCTAAAGTTAGTGACATTCATTAATAATTATTTTATGTAAAATTGTCATTTCCTCAATAAATCTTGAGACACAATGGTAAGGTTTTTGTGGGTTTTTCAGGCGACATATTCACCGTTCATAAGATTCTTAAGTTTATTCAGAATGAATAGATCATATTACCAAATTATCATAGTAATTTGATTTCATGTAGGTACTATATGTTTGAGCCGCTTGGGGTTGAAACTCTAGGACCGTTGGGTCCGAGTGCTCATCGAGTATTTCGGGACATCGCCAAGCGGTTGGTCTACTCTTCACGTGACCAGAGGTCTGACTTATTTTTAGGCCAAATAATCAGCATTGCCATCCAACGTGGCAATGCTGCCAGCCTGTTGGGCACTTTTCCTACTGACAGCGATGTGGAAGAATTTTTTGATGCCCAATGAGCTCTTCCCCTTTTTTTTTCCTTCATATACTTGTATATAATATAAATATTTTAGTGTTAGATTGTATATTGTATATAAATATATTTTTTTAAAAGCTTTAAGAAATAAGTAGGTACATATAATTATATAATCAATGTTTACAAAATATTGTTTTGAAATTGACATTTTAAAATATTTACTATAAAGATTCTTGCTCGTACTTCTCCATACGAAACTACCTTTTGGAAGGGGCAAATAGAATCAATTCTATTTTCTTGTATGTTGACGTTCAAAAATGCGTTTTAATGGCCAACTCAAATAAATTTGACTTTGACTTTATCTCATTTTTACCCTCACAATTATCCGCTGCCGCGTATTACTTGTTTGCCGCATGTCGGACGTATTGTGGGCTAAGATCACCACAACATAAGTTCCTGAAAACGTCCAGCGTCATCGCGGCGTAGATGGCGAGACGAACTTGACGCTTATAGGAGGGATTGGTCCATATTGGTTCAGAATCCAGGAAAAAGGAAAGGGAGGTCTTTGCCCTGCAGTGGGACAATACGGGCTAATTATTTGCATATCAGCCTAAAATGTTCCCACAGTTTGGACTCAGCCCTCCTCTCGGTGGGAGGGAGCGGGCCGTAATCTACCACGTGGGCCCAGTGCGGGTTGGTAGATGTCACACGTCTTCGAATTTTTGGTTCTAAGACATGCCGGTTTCCTCACGATGTTTTCCTTCACCGTTTTGAGAGCAGTGGTGATGAAACAATTTACACAAAGTAAAGCGCCTGTTTGTGTTCGAACCTACGACCTACACAACTCGTAAGTCGCGGCCGTTACCACTGGGCCATCACTGCTCTATAATATTTATTTATTAATTTTATTATTTAAGTACAAACAATAGATACAGCATATTTATAATAATTCGAGTACAAAGCTACTCAAAAGGTAATATTTACTAATATTATTACAATTTAATTATAAACGGTCCATTTTCCAAAAAAAGATGGTCACCATTACTACTACGTAGGGTTTTGATAAAAACTAAAACACAGACGTCATGTACACAACTTTCACGCACGCGTTTTACGTTTTAATTGAGACCGATTCGATGTTGAAATTGGTGCACTCGATATAATCAATAAAACTGGTCCATTTACGTACAAACCTATAGTTGACAGTCTGACTAAGACTTTAAAGGCGATTTTATTACCATTGTTATTTTCTTTTATGAAGCGAAAAGGGATGAATAAAAGGCAACTGCATGCATTCTCGTCTCAACGGAGATGATAATGTTAAGAGAAATATAAGCATGTGGTTTGGCAAGAGAAGGCAGTGTTAAGTAAAAAGGGGCAGACCGAAGGAAAGATCATGGATTGTTTAAAAAAATATACCTTTGACTAGGAAGGAAGCGGACACTGCGATTACGGCAAATAAAAATGTCTGGACAAAGAAAACATAATGCTTGCCACTCCGCTACTGTTCCAAAAAAAACGGTAAGGTTGTCTTAGTTTTGTAAGTATGCTTAACGCAATGAAAATGTATAAAATTTTAACGGAAACTATATAGTATCTCTTCTATCTTTGAACCAGAAATCTCATCCAAATTTCTCAAAACATTCCAGACTGTAAAGCTTATATTTTAAGGTCGTGTTGGCATATTGCTTACAATTTAATAATGGACATATGTCTATTTTGTGCATCGGTTGCTTCACTAAAAGCTTTTTTATAAAAGGCTTCTCACAGATTCAGTTATTGATAGTATATCTTGACATTCAATCCACAGCAACTCCTTGACATTTCTGATATGGTACAAATTAACTAACACCAGTATTTAATTAATATTTATTCGCTTTTTAGTTTGGGATACTGCTCAAATTGTCAATTAGTATTCGTAGATTATGGTTTTTGGTGCGACGTGATAGGAAATGGTTCGGCTACGGCATTTCTATTTTGGGTTTTGGAGTTATATTAGAATTATAAACTACTGCTTGATTTAGTTTTCTTATTTAATCATAACTTATCTGAGATGCCCATCTATTAAAAAAGAAACCCATATATTCGTCCTTCGTAATATATATTTTTTTTTTGTTTGATTGGGTCCTTGGGTGTTTTAGATTCACAATTGGACCCGGTAGGTGGCGTTTCGATCGAATTCTAGGAAACAGGACAACGACTGTCCTGTCAGCTAGTTTGTTATATTATCCAGATCAACATGTACATCTAAACCGTCTTATCGACATTACAAAATCTGATAAAAAACATCTTCAACACGGCCTATTGCGATAGTTGAAATACCTAATCTTGCCTCTATTTGAGACAAATCGTGAGGCATGTGTTCATGTACACACAGATATTCTACGATAACTGCCTTTTGTCACGACTTTTCCTACGATACTCTTACTGTGGTAAAATATTGCTTGGTTATTTGTCAAGATTTGATTGATGTTTCATACTTTGCAGTAATATAAAAGCATTAAAAAATCTTTAGTTTTTTTTTAGTGACTCAAAAGATCTGATTTCTTTTTTCGATATATCACGGATATAGCCTATTCCAATATACCTAGCCAACTAGTTTGGCACTTAGTTCAAAATGTGCCCCACATTTGATCGCCGACTTAATTGAACTTATCACTAAAAAGCTTGTCAAATGTTGTTGATTTAAAAACAAAACACAAATTGAAGGTGACAGTAAAATTAATTTACATGAAGATGCGACCTTCATCCTTTTAGAATTAGTGCCCCTCCCACGGTTATTCCCATATTTATTCATACTTATGCCTCAATAACAAAGTGGTATGAATTATAATTTAGTTTTGGACTTGAAACATTCACTTATGACTCACAAAGCGACTGTTTCGATAATTATTAAGAGACATAACTTAAAAAGGCGTTTGGTGGATTTAATCCGGGTTTTTATGATGACCAAAAGTTGTAAGTAGCAAATTCAATGTTTTCGAAATTGTACGATTATATTTCAAACAGGTATTCTAATAAGAAGAAAAAAATAAAACATATGAGTAAGTAAACTACTAGGTACTTGTACAGTTATAATTATAACGAATAATTTTGCAAACGAGAGGAAAGAAAAATTTAAAAAAATGAAAATATTCGTCACAAAATAAAATGAGGTCACGATTACAGATATTTAAGAGACAAAACAAATACACTTAAAGTCGAAACATTAAGAAAAGTGGAAGTGACCAACTACTAGAAAAAAACCCATGATGTAAAATGAAGAAGTGTAGTTTGTAAATAACATATCAATCAACCACATCCAGGACAACTAGTTAAACTAGATTACAGATGTCTAGATAGTCTTTATGATGTAACAGCCAACAAAACTGGTCCGACCATGACGCCCCAGTACATAGGAATTCAACACCATCATGCTTACGTGATACAACTTGTTAAATAATAGCCTTGGGGTCCGTTTCAGTAACTAAGATTAACTTACTTGGCAATAAGGGGTTTATTTATAAATGTTGCTTAAAGTTAAGAATGATTAGCGACTGTTAAACCATACATTTTGCCGTTTAAATATCACTTAACTTTTATAAATAAACACCATAATTTCACACAAATTCTGTCCCATTTTTAATTTAATCGGTGAGTTGTGTGGCTATTCGGACATTGTGATTCAGATAGAGTCAAATAGTTCTAACGGTATCGCTAAGTAAAGCTTATATAATGGATACGTAGGTAAGTCGTAAGACCACTGTCTTACACACTGAACATAATTTTTTTCCCGAACCGTAGTTCAGATTTTGTTCAATTATTGTTTTTGATAACTTTGACTATGAGACTGTTTTGTTCCGCCATCTTGGTTTTCATAGAGCGATCATCTGTCTAAAGCATGGAATTAGTATGTACTATATGGTCTAAAGACAGTCTTGACTGGTCTTCGCACAGCCTAAGCAGCTTAGATATGTTTGCAAATAGCTTACCATGTAATGACATCATTTTTTTAAAATAATTAATGTATGCATTTGATCGATGTGTTTATTGAAGTGTAATTAAAGTTTATTGCGTACCTATCTCATTTTTTTAAAGTAATAAATTATAAATCACGCTGTAGTGTTTGGTAATTAAAAAATATTTGAAGGTGATCTAGTAACATTTAGTATTAGAAGTAAAAACATAAATTTACTAATTAAATAAGTATACAGCCTAAATGTAATTATATAACTACACTTTTTATTAGTCATTATTATACTTTTACGAAAAAAAAAGAATGTGGGTATCTGGTAAAAAACTTTAATGGGAAGCAATTGACTTCAAAACTACACACTTAGAACTTCTTTTGCTTTTAATCAAATAAAATCAATACAACAATATATAATCACCAGTCTCTAACTTCCTAGTCACGAACTAAAAATGTTAATCATAATAGATTTATTAAAATAAGAAGTCCATCCGGTCCACATTTATTTTCACCCTTCACAATGTAACGAGGCGTTAAGTAACCAATGGTTACACAGACGGACAGATAAAACGATCCGAATCTATGTTACCAAATGGTCTAGAAAGGTTGAAGTGCTATCTGTTATCCTAGATTGTATATAATGGGTGAGTTTCGTAACTAATTAGCACACCCACACATTCTAATTGTAATAGCCTTCGCTTTATCCTCATCTCATAAATAACCTTTCCCCTACTTTGTTGGAGTTGGCTTCCAGGCCCAGTCTAACCGGATGTAGGTGAATAACAGTATTTTACATGGAGCGACTGCCTATCTGACCTCTGCAACCCAGTCTTCACCTAAACTAATATTATAAAGAGGTAGTATAAAGAGGTACTTATACAAAATATTGTAAAACATTTTAAAAGAGTAACGGTGGAGTTTCTTGCCCATTCTTCTCCATCCGAAAACTACCTTTTGGAAGGGGCGACTAGAATCATTTTAATTTTTTTTGTAATTTTTGACGTTCAAAAGTGCCTTATAAGGGCCTATTTGAAATAAATGATTTGACTTTGACTTTAAAATTGTTTGCTTAGATAGAAAGATCGCTTTTAGTGATAAGACCTCCCATTATGTCACCTACCTAGCCTATGTAAAATTTCTAAACTTATTTCTATAGAATATTTTTTAGTATGCACACCATAAAAATTACAGTAATAAGTTTAGAAATTTTACACAGGGTGACACAATGGGCGGTCTTATCGCTAGAAGCGATCTTTTACAGACAACCTTTGGATGTATTAAAGGGAGAAAGAGACAATACTGAAGGTAGTCAGTGGTGTACCATTTACATATACAATAAATATATAAAGCAAAAACTTATCTACTTATACAAATATATACATGGATATATATAAAATATAAACATGAAACTATGACCAAGGAACTATATGTAATAATTATGTTTAAGGAGAGCGGAAGTGTTTTTTAAAAGTAGACAAAAATTGAGCACGCCTTATCAACATGGGCAAGGCATTCTTCATAACCGTACTGCCCGGATTCCTCCGTAAAGCCACGGGAGTGCCCTGGTACGTTAGGAACGAGATGCTCCATCTCGATCTTAGAATCCCAACCATCCACCAGTTTCTTAAACGCATGTCCAAGCGTTACTTTGACTCCGCAATTGATTTGACTCCGCCTTGCACCGCAATCCCTTGATTGTTGCTGCGGCCAATTATACCCCCTCGACCCTCAGTCATTTTCGCCGTCCACGGCATATCCTTTCCGATCCCGATGATCCAATCACACTCCTCCAGGAGTCTAATAGGGCCACCAGTACAGTCAAAAACAAAAACACCCGACACCCGTCGTTCCGACCTCGCCGCAGAGGTCCACCGCGTGCGCGACCACCCCGAGTAATTACTCCCCCCGACCCTTGTCCGATGAAACGCCAGCCCGCGCCGCAGCTGAGCGTGTAGCTTTAAATTCCCCGCTTAATAATAATGATCTATCCTTGATCCAGCCTGTCCCTGAACTTGCTGTCCTCCCCTCAGCGAATGCCCTAAGCCGAGGTTCGTACCCCACAGGGGGTGCCCTTAGCGAGCATTCGCTTAATTTTAATTTAGAATAGTTTTATGCCCCTGGCTGGAGGCCCTTAGTGTAGAAGCTATTGGCAGCCACAGGACAGTCCGGTTAAGCAGCCACGACCTTAGTGGTCACCTGCAAGATGCCCTAGTTAAAAAAAAAAAAAAAAAAAAAAAAAAAAAGTACCGTACCAGCTTTTGTGACAAATCTTTTACACTTCAAGTGTAAAAGATTTGTCACAAAAGCTGGTGGAATGCATCGGCCATCTCTAGTCTCAAGTTTTTCGATGACCTCAGATAGCTGTTATGTGTGTCATGAAGGAACAGGAAACGTTATTTAAGATAAAAGAGCTTATTTGTTTGTAAACGATAATCTCTTAACGGATATCTACTTACTTACAAGTTTAGTATGTAAATTGTTAACAATATGACTCTACATTACTTGAACGCTCTATAATATTGTTATGACCGGGAAAACTGTTATTTGACCAGAAAGCAAAAAGTTTATTGATGAATTTTTGTACTAAAGTGTCTGCTCACCTCAAGGTTATCAAGGGATCAACTTTCGCTTTGGAAAATATTATCACTAGCTTAGCTTCCTTTAGATAATTTTGGCTTTATTTACTTGTCTCTTATTTAGAGTATTGCACGAGCCTTAAAATTCGTACATTTTAATTTGATATTGTGAGACAAATATTTTTTAAAATTTGAATCATAATTATGGTAACTTTGTGAGCTTGCCAATTTCATACAGGATCCAATCCAATCACAATAGCCTATTGCAACAAAATTAAATCATTAATTCAATTATTTGTCCACACAAAGCTAATTTATTTCAGCAAGTCCATACATCATACATGGCAACACATATAATACGACAGAACTGACCCATTGAACAATTTTTACGTTCACTTTCTGCGCATGAGTATGCATACAGTTCCGAACGGGTCACGATTTAACCCGAGTGTGCACGATCGAAATGAGATCAATTAATTTCGAGAATATAATCGATTTAATCTTGATAGTAAAATGGTAAATGTATGGCTTAAGGAGTTCAGTTTAATCATACCTAATAAGTTTGATTACTTAGTGGTTAAAGTTCTGATGTAACAGAGGACCGTCTAAGTGGTTTGACCTAATCGATAAGTTAATTCGTGTAAAATGGATGTTCGACCTTTATGGCTGTAAATTACAGATTCAGGTGCATTGTGCACCGAATAAAAATCTAAATGGAAGTTCCAAATTGAAATTAATGTTTATTTCAAGGATATTAAGTATATAACAGACTGTAATTAGTATATTACGAAGCTATTAAAATACTTAATAAAGATGTAGTGACAAAAATTCAAAAAGTATGCTTAGATGGTTTGGACATATACGAACCCTATTGCTGCTGTAAGGAAGCACAGGTGCGTAGTACTCGCAACCGGCGTGCGTATATGACCAGATGTAAGAACGTAAACGAGGCAAAAGGAGTATGGTAGCAGGATCGTAGCAGGGCGCCTCAAAGAAATGTCAGCAACTGAAGGAGTCCGATAGGACCGATGCTTGCGGGTTGCGGGAAAGTCATGGTCAAGGGATACCATGGCCCCTAGCAACGTACACGCAACTGAAATAACACGGGTGGGTTTTAGTCAGTTAGAGTCTGACACGCCCTCCCGCTCCGCCCAGAGCGGGAGAAGTTATTTGATAATTTCCCATCCAAAAAAAAAACAAAGGATCGTAGCAGGTGGCGTTCTATAGTTTCTGCCTACCCCCATGGGAATGTATTAAATTTGTAATAACACAAAATTCTTTAATCGAACACTTAAAAATGCCATATAGTTTTTGAAATTTAGTGAAATCTGTACTTAATAATATAAAGAGGTAAAATTTGTGAGTTTGTATGTATGTGATAATATTCGGAACTACTGAACCGATTCTGAAAATTCTTTCAATAGTGGGAACTAAGATTATTGACGAGTATCATACAAAAAAGTTCACGTGGACGATGTCGCGGTTATAAACTAGTGGATCAATAAAACCAGTTGCAATAACTAGTGCCCATATTATCCATATTGAAAATATACACTGTTGTGCATATACATATTTATGTGATATGATAATCATAGATCGGAGACCACATTAGCATAATTAATTGAGAGTTATAATTGAAAAAGCTGTGTGGAGAAATGAGAAATAGCATGTGAAGATCGAAGATTTAATGCAAATGGCTCAAACTACGTCCATAGTTTACAATACAATATTTAAAAAAAACTGTTTTACTTTGTAACAAGTCATAAACAGAACAAAGAAAAGAAAAAACAAATTAATCTTTCTCATATTGTATTTAGTTATAATAATATGTTATTGTTATAAAGGTATTGAATGTTCTGTTTATGACTCTTTCTTTCTTATGAATCTTTCTCATATTGTATTTAGTTATAATATAATATGTTATTGTTATAATGGTATTGAATGTTCTGTTTATGACTCAATAACAACAGGGAATATGAGCAACCGCCATAAGGTGACCAAGAGCCGAAGAAGCAGACGGGCCAGCAGACAGATTATATAAGATCCTTGATCAACCTTCACCAATGTAAACATTCTAACAACAAATTGACTGTAAAGATAAGTACCACTCTCGAATCCAAGTTTGTCTCGACTGCCCACTTGAGTGCTGTCGAACAACACTCTCTTCCGCATTCTGAGGAATGATCCATGGTTTCATATAGGACTATTTATGAATGCTCTTTTGAAGGGCTTCCTGTATTGGAACATAGTTTTAAGATTATGTTGTGCTTGCTGCGTTTAATTTGATAAAGCTACCACATTCATCATCTGCCCTTTTCCCAAGTTTGTGGAGATGGGGTCGGCTTCCAGTCCAACCGTATGCAGCTGAATACAATATTTTACATGGAGCGACTGCCTGCCAGACCTTCACAACCCAGTTTTTACGTAACACGATACCCCTTACCTCTAAAGCTGCCATTATGATTTTTAATTCACAGAACTCTACGGGAACTACAAATCAAGTGATCAAGACTGAATAGAAAACCATTTTTGGCTATAAATCGATGTCATCCTACTTACCTTTTAAATTATTATACAACATACTTTTAACAACCACAAATCAAAATGAACAGACAATTTTTTCGAAGTCTGTTCCTAATTTTTGAGATGAGTAGGTATGCTAAGTTATCTAACTTAGGTTATCTGCCAACGTAACTTAATCCTTTCACTAGACCCGAGATTATAGATATGTTTTGATAATTTATATCACTTCCTTTGAAATTCCGAGTAGTCCTAATATTTAGGTGTTTATTATGTAATGAAAAGGTTAAAAGGCGAAGTTCTGATGGAAGCTAAGCGAAGATAACATAGAACTGCAATATCAATATGGCAACATGACCTTTTATTTATTTTAGACCAAGGATTTAATAAGACTTAAAACCTAAGACGATGATTAAGCTAAATAAACCTTTATCTTATAACTTAATAATATAATGTTATATTATTATATACATTTTTATAAATGCGAATGTGAGTTTGTTTGTTTGTTACGCTTTTACGCTAAAACGGCTGATCAGAGTAGGATGAAATTTTGCACATGGGTAGACCATGACCTGGATTAGGACATAGGATACTTTTCATTCCGATATTCTCACGTGATTGAGACTTACGCGGACGGCGCAGCTAGTGAGTTATTGATATTACATTATTTTATATTAGCAGTTGTGCTTTTAAACTCAAAAGTAACATGGCAAAATGTAGCATTTCCCTAAAATTATTTTACACTAAAGAAGCTTCAGTTTTGTCAATACAAAGTTATCTACATTTAATTCGTTTCGTATTTGCTACATAAACACTACGATGGAACTGGACCTTAACGATTAAATAACGAAACGTTGCTTTAAATTTTGAATATGCATGCAATTTATTAGAGGAGAATGCAGTTTGTAGCGGGCAATACTCTTTGACATTTGTTGTTATAATCGTAACACTTCTTCTGTATGTTATTTATCTTGATCAATACTGAATACAATACAGAATGTAGTGTCTAAAATTTAAGAATAGGTATGCAGCACCCAGAGTGAAAGCAATGTCCGTATTTTTAAGAACGTCCACATTCTATATTTAGTCTCAATCTGTATAAATATCCTCTAATTTACAAGTTTTTGACAAAGATTATCGCTGAGATGAGATTACGACCTGAATTTGAATGTTTTTTAAGTAAGAGAATTGGTCTTCTCATAATTTGTCTAGCCTTTTCCCAATTATGTTGGGGTTGACTTCCAGTCTAACCGGATGCAGCTGAATACCAGTATTTTACATGATGCGACTGCCTATCTGACCTCCACAACCCAGTTTTTGGGTACGCGATACCTCTTGGTAAGACTGGTTGTCAGAGTTTCGGGCTTCTGACGACCCGTAACGACTGAACGACGAAGAGAATCGGTCTTCTGATATTACATTATTTTCAAGATTATCTCTTTTCCGAAAGCGCTAAACCCAGCTCAAAACAAATAAGTAACTGTTTCATTTAAAAAAGTATTTATGCAGTAGTTTATCCTTGACCATGGACACTGCAGGATTCGTTAAACAGAGGGAAATAAAAACTTGAACAATAAACGCAAGATAATCGCACGTAAGTGGACATCTAGTTTCATTAAAGGTTACAGGGTTCAGATGGTAGTCGCTACCAGTACTGACATATAACATAGGGGCTATAATATCTCATTTACAAGTTGCATTGGATGTTGTCTGACAGGTCTTCACTGGTGTTGTTGTAAGTGTTTAAGATTAACTTTACTATACTAACATATAATTACCGTGTGCTTTTCAAGCATAGAAAACGATAATTGTTTTTCTTACACTCAAAATCAACGTTACTGCAAGATACTTCAACATGAATGATGTAACCAATATTTTGTAACCATATTTTGATTTAAAAGAGTCCGTGGAGTTTCTTGCCCGTTCTTCTCCGTAGTACCTACTATGCTTTGGAATGGGCATCTAGCTTCATCTTTCTGACTGACCGACCCCTTGAAAATTCAAAAGTGCCTGAAATTGGTTTATTTGAAATAAATGCTTTGAGTTTGAGTTTGACGTTTTTCTTTTTTCTTTTTATTTGTCAACCACTTAGAGAATTTCATGTTATTTCTAAGGGATCTCACAGTCGAGCCTTCATGGCCACGACTCGCACCAAATTTTACATGGGCAGGAATTCTTTCATCACGTTAATTAAAGTTATAACATGAATTCCTGTGTGATCAAAATATAATATTTAACCCGGATAGTAGGCATGTAATCGTTATTACAATTGGTTAAATGTAATCCAAACCTCGTTCTAAGCTTAAATATAACTTAATAAATAACCAAAATTACTATTATATAAACTGTACCAATTACAAATTGAACTCGAACACGATCTTCTTGAAGATTCAACCTGACCTCAGAGAGAGGTCAACCTCTCGCGCCCGACATCTGACAAGCAACATGCTCTGAGACAGGTTGAACGCAAATTAACCTGTCAAACGATGCAACTGGAACTTGATAGAACATGTCGGTGGATTTTTGTGGGAATATCGGTCAGGGATAGGTATGGAAAGGTGCGTAATTAATAGTAATTTGAAATGTAATTGCAAGGTAATTTTGGTGTCAAATCAAATATAAGTGGACCTACCATGTAGTGAACATTGCGTAATAAAGAGCTAACACGTTACCAACCTTGAAGTATTGAAGAAAAAAAAGGTGTTTGTTCCGAAGACAAATATTAGACCCACCTTTATTTTCTCTTTGTTTTCCCTTTTTGAGCAGGGCAGTTGGTATACTAGATTTAGCTAAATAAGTATTATATGTACAATTGAACAATTTTCTTGAAATAATTGTACAGCTTTCAGAAGCTTCATTTAATTTAATAAGCATGACCTCTAACTAACACAGTTCTGATGCAACACCCGTGCATTTTTAATAACATAATAATCATTAGTATCAAAATCCAAAACCTTTATTTTTTACGTAACAAACACAAAATTCCCACGGAATAAACAAATGAAAATTATTTATTGATGTAACATTAACTCGATAAATCATTACCGAATATGACCTTTTTGAAACTAAAGATGTTTCAGAAGATTATCACTTGTCATAAACGTTACTTGTCAGTTGTCAGATTTACAAAAACTGTTTATGCAATATCGATAGGAAATAGTTTCTTACACATGATTATTTACGCTGGGTAGTAAAAAAATATCGTTATGTCTATAATTGGTCAAAATTTTATAATTTAGCAGTGCATAGGCTTCCGCGTGTTTTTGTCGCGGCAATTACCTGCATAAATATTTTGATCCATTTTTTTAATGTAAAGTCAGAGAATTTAAGCTAATTGAATTCTAACTCAAAATGTCCGTGTATAAAAATCACAATTACCATTCTTTGACAGTTGTATGAAATGGCTACAATACGGCAAATTGACGTGGGTTATCAATTTGCTTTACAATTTATTTAATAGCGTTTTTTTAATTTTTTTTCTGTCTAAAAAGTGTTTTCTCGGTACCTGTTTAACAGCAGAATTTCTCAGGTTTCACAGTGCAGCTTTTTTAACCGATATCAAAAAAGGAAGAGGTCCTCAGTTCGTCGGAATCTTTTTTTTTTTTGTGTGTTCCCCGATTACTTATTGGGAAAATTCTTTTTTATTTGAAAGGTGGGCTTCCCAGGTGGTCCCATTGTCATCAAGTCAGGATCGGATGATGCAATCCTGGAGAAATCGAGGGAACTCTTCAAATATTATAGGCACACCTATAACGATTTATGTATTTTTTATAGTAACTCGTGCATTTGCTCTCGGAAAGTACAATTTGGTGAAGTGGAACTGATGATGAAAACCACAGATGGCCACCGGAACTACTCAATAATAAGTATTTAACGGGTTGCGATTCGATTACTTTAATATGGTTGCCAAGCAATTTATGCTCGTCACAACGCATATGATGAAGTGGAGCTGATGGTGAAGTACAAGGAGAACTCCTCAACAATTAACGTCCCTGCATCGGGAACAGCAATATTTTGTAAAAGGTGATGATCAGTTGACATTACGCTATTGTAATTTCGATAATTTAAAACCCGACCCACTAAAAAGCGAGTAACAAAATCTTTTTCACAAAAAAGCAACCGACTTCCACCACAATGTGAAAAATTACTAAAATTTCGGAAGTCGGTAGTATTGGATAATTGCCACCGACTCTCGAAATTTTAGTAATTTTATTAGAAAGTTTTAGGAATTTTATTAAAAAGTTTTTATACGTGTCAATCAATATTGGCAGCACTAAACACCGACATAAGACATCAATTTTCAAAATCCATCCACCCACATGACGTATCAACAAAAAAAAACAATTTATATTTTATTACATAAACATTCGTAACACTTTTGGTGCACATCAGTCCTTGTACCGTTCGCAGCAGATGACCGGCTCCTTTCTATTAAACCGAGGCTACATAACTTCGTGTCCAAACAATTAAGGTTTAAAAAAGTTTTGCTGCACTTAATGTTTTTAATTATAATTTTAACGTTAATTTGCGGTTTTATTTGCGTGATCTTTAACGTTTTAGTATTGATACTTATAAGTTTGGGTGAGAAATTATTAAGCATAACCATCTTTTAACAGGTACTTAGGTATAATAAAATCAGCATTAATCAGTTGAATATTAATGTTTGATACTTGGCACTACATGATAATTATGATCAGGTCTAAGTTGTTTCAAGTAAAATAAATTAAGGGACGGGACCCTTAAATGCGTTGATAATCCTTATAAGAAATTAAGAACAGAAAATTAGCAGTAGATATCACCAATTAACCTTAGTCCATTGAAATTGTGATAATTTCTTTTAATCGCACCAGTATTCTGAACTCGTTAGTCATTATTAAAAACATCTATTTTATTTTATCTATACTAATATTTAATTCTAAATAACATTCTATTAATAAGAACATCAACTTAATGGGCGTTAAGGACTGCGACACAGTATTATACTAATGTAGTTGTTATCGAACAAAAGAGTTTCTGTAAACAGTGTTTCGTGCCAATAAAATTTATTATAGTTTATTATTAACTATACTCATCTGACCTATTTCTTCATCAAAAAAACCTTACAAATTAAAAACCTGTCATCTTCAACGGTACTGTTCGATATGTTTGACCTTCTTCTTTTTTTTTAAAAAGGTCAGGTCATGAACGCACCTGTCTTGCAGAATGAGAGGTCATTTGGATTTTATGCAGATGCATATTTAATTTATTTATTTTAGTTTAAATATTTATATCGATTTGCATAATTTTGTGATTGAGATTGGTTCCGGATGTTTTTATGTGATGCATTTTGTGTTAATGTCTTTGATACTGATCTATGTTTCTGGTATCTCTGAATTTAGTTAAACATTAAAAAATGCCTCGTTGGTCTAGTGGTCGAAAACGCTACTGCTGAACATGAAGTCCTGGGTTCAATTCCCAGGCCGGGCAAAGTGTTGTTGGAATTTTCCACCAATTTCTCAGAAGCAGCTATTATCAAACAATACAATAGGCTCGCCCCCTATTACCCTATTTAAGTCCCATAAACATAACTGGAATTGTGGGTGTACTATAGGTACACGTCTGTCTTAACCATCGGGGTTTACTGGCGTGATGTATATAAAAAAAAGTTTATTGTTCTGTCCTTTTCAAATAAGTTAGGAGCTGCATTCACCTATTGCAAAATTCTAGAAAATACATTAGGACTTATAGCATGCTAAAAAATCTAAAGGCTTTTTATTTGGCTTCCAGAACCACGCTTGATTATCCACCTACTGAATCCAGTCCAACAGCGCAGCTTATTGTCAATAAACCCGAGGGACTCATGACAGATTATCCTAGACTTCCTGACTACTAACTATCCATTTAGTATCACATTATTTGAATAATGCAATATTATTTTATTGCATGAAGATTTGATAATAGGTACATGAATCTCGCATTCTTATCTACCGGTCATCTCAATTGTAAATATCAGTCTACGATCTAAGTTATTGCAAATCTTTTACAAATGAAACGATAAATAAATATTATCATACTACTTCACTTTTATTGCACTGTAGTTGCAATATTTTTTTTTTAATGTCATATGTCTCGTAATATGTACACAAAGATAATTAAACGGTTTCACCATCTAACGGAAGATTTAATCGATATTAATGCTATAAATATGCATTACCATCATAATTATTTCTTATTTATTTACTTTCATGAAACTACATACTTATCCACCAGAGTTTTGCGGATACAAAGAATTATGGTTATTTTGGCAATAAAAATTACTCCTTATAATGTCAGCTATCTGCCAGTGAAAGTCTTGTCAAAGTCGGTCCAGCCGTTTCGGAGATTAGCCGGAACAAACAGACAGACAAAAATTAAAAACAAAAAAAAATACAATTATAAGTACGTTATTAATATATACATACTTTCTTATGCATTTAGTCAAAAGATGTTATTTTGAAATTACAAACAAACACTCAAATTTTATTGTAAAATCGGTCCCACCGATTAACCGGAACAAACAGACATGTTTTTTTTTCTGTTATAAGTACCATAATATATACTTTCTTATGCATGTAGTCAAAAGCTGCTATTTTGAAATTATAAACAGACACTCCAATTTTTATTTATTTGTATAGATATATAGACTGCGCTATGTCTATAAATCTCTCAAAGCCTTCTTTAACGGCCAGTCAGGTTTACGCAATCATAAGCATGAATTAACTTTAACAGGTCTATCTCCTAATTAGTAATCAAACTAGAATTACTTAACCTTAGAACTATAAGGCTTAATATACTTTATAGCCTGTTTGTTATTTTTTTGTTTTTGCGCATTTTGGTTATGGTACTTACCCCACACCTATTCGTATTACGTACTTGCTATGTAAACAACAGTGACAGGAAATATTATAACATCATCAAGATACACAAAGTGGATTAAAATGCCGCGCAGGATTCTTCTACCAAATGAAAGAAAAAACAATCGGTCCACAATTTAAAACATACATTAAAAAAAACATACAGACGAATATAATATGACCTCCTCCTTTTTTGAAGTCGGTTAAGGAAAGTGTTCCCAGATCGGGATATATAGCTATAAATTAGTAATTCGCCCCACTTTAAAAAAATTACGGGGAAATATACATCCGACACTGCCTAACCATCCGGGGATTACAGGCGTGATGTTATGAAATAAAATTAAATTGTTTATTCTGTAAATAGGATATCGGAATCACTCTAATAAGTCATATTAAAAAAAAAAAAGTCTACGCCCCGCGGTATCACCTGAGAATATCGGGATAAAACGTATTTTATCTCCTAACCCAGCTCATGGTCTACTCATGCGCTAAATTTCATCTAAATCCGTTCAGCCGTTTTAGCTTGAAAGCGTAACAAACAAACATACAAAAAATCAAATCTTTTCTCTTTATAATATTAGTTTAGATAAGTAGTGTTGAGTAGTGATCAGTAGTTTTAAGTTATGTTATGTTTTTGACCCAGTCTTTGTGTCAATAACTATACGGGTGACTTTCAAATCCACAAACTTTTAGGTGTGAAAACAGTACCAACAAACAAACTTAGTTTAACTTTTGAATTTTAGCTCGATAAAGGATAAATACAGTCTACAGTCACCTTAAGTTGACAGTAGTTAGTTACAAGAATTAGCGCTCTGTCACTAAGTGCAGTTCACAGATAATCTCACGAACACGATGCTAATCAAACTACAGCAAATATTTACTTAGAGTTAACACGTTCGTGATAATCTTTAAGTTAGCTTGTGCATTTAGCTTTAGCAGTTTGTTTAGATAAAATAAAGAAATTTCCATTGTAACTTTGTGTAGAGTATACCAATGAAATTGAACGCGTTCAGCACATCTAAACGCGTTCAAGAGCTGTCAGTGTATAATATTCCATAACAATTTTGACACTGACAGCTCTTGAACGCGTTTTAGAAATGCTGATCGCGTTCAGTTTCAGTGGTGAAATCACCATTAATGTCTAAAGTAATTACTGATTCAAAATCAATCTGCCTAGCCTTTTCCCAACTATGTTGGGGTCAGCTTGGAAGCCGACTAGTTAGTCTGGAGACTAACCGGATGCAGCAGAATATCAGTATTTTACCTGGACCGATTGTGCAAATAAAAAAAAATGTTTTTTTTTATATTAGAAATAGGTGTATTTTGATAGCTACTCTATTAGGTACTACTATATTAGGTGTATAATCAACTAAATTATTGACTGAGCTAACTTAAATGTTTGTAACGCAACCACGATATAGGAGAAATTCATAGTGTGGGGCAAAGTTAAAAAAAAAAAAAAAAAAAAAAAAAATCGTTGCAGTAATAAAAGGTTTTTACATTGCTGGTCGACGGTACCTATTTTACAGTTTTGTGGGTCGTAAAATAAAACCATTAAATAGCTCTCCTCTAGACCTCAAACAGCAGTAAAAACTCAAAAGATCCTTGTCTCATTGAAATAAAGTCAAGGGCACTGGATGGTACTCAAACCTGTCCATCTAGGAACCTTTAACGCCTTTGAGTAATGATACCGAGCTGGTCAAACAAAGTACATTAAGTGCTCTACAGTGTCAACCAATTTGTTACACGATTTTAACCAACAAATGATTTTGAATCTTGTACAAAACGGAGAAGAGTTCATTTTCCATTGTATGTTGGAACATTTCTGTAAAACGTGCAAATCGTTATACAATATGTATGACAAGTCAATATTGACTTTATTGCGAAGGAAATAAAGTATATAATAAAGATGTTTTTGACTTTCGACCTTTAAAGGAATTTTACTGAATAAGATAAAACTACCTTGTACAGAAAGTCAAGATGCTCTTTGGGACGAAGTTAATTTCATTGGCAAGTTAGCCTCGATTTTTGTGAAAAATGTCGCTTTCTTTATTGAATATGGAATGTGGAGCCATCTGCGCGATATCCCTGTAGGAAACATTACCGTTAAAAACGTCAAAGGTGACAAAGTTTATGCAATGAGTAAGAGATAGCCAAAAGTGCCAAACCATGTCTAAACAACAATGGCTTTAGAGAGTGAAAGTACTCCGGTTCCTTCTTACATAATGTTTACTGAATTTGTCAGCCTGGATCGGATCCCTTGCTGCCCTTTCCCCAGCGACGCCCTAAGCTGAGGTCCGTACCTCACAGGGGGTGCCCTTAACGTGTAGTCGCTTTTAGTTTATAAGTCTTATACCCTGACTGCCTTAATTTTACTAAGGCATCTACAGGTTAGACCAGTTAAACAGTCAACAAACTCTAAGGCTATCCAGCGAGAAAATCTTCACAAAAAAAAGGCGGTAATCATTTTGTTGGAAGCAACTAGGATCTCATCAGGAAAACCCCTACTCAGTTTATGCATATCGAATATCTAGAACCACAGTAAAGGTTAATCCGTAACAACCATTATGTGAACAGGAAGGCACCATGACAACTGACTTATTCAAATAATTGACATTTGATATTGTCGCGGCATTTGCTTCAAGCACGACAGATAATTATAACGAACAAGAAAAAATGTGCTCTAAATGTTAATGTATAAGTAGCACTAGTAGTATCTTGTCCTAGATAAGTCAAAAAGATGAAGAACTCCTGTAAAATAATATATAATCCACTAACAGCGCCTCGCGGTTTCACCCGCATAAGTCTCGATCCCGTGAGAATATCTGGATAAAAAGTATCCCAGGTCATAGTCTACCTATGTGTTAAATTTCGTCCAAATCCGTTCAGCCGCTTAAATTTAAAAGCGTAACAAATATACATACATATCTCTTTATATTATAATATAATAGTTTAGAAGTTATACATGAAGACCTAAGCAAAGTGACATTCTATCAGCGATAACTATGATGGAAAAGTCGAAAATGTATTTTAATGACAAAAGCTACAAAAAAACTTGTGTCAATCCTGTTGAAATAGATTGCCACTTGTCTAGGCCCTCTTGTCTCAGAAGGGTCAAAACTTATTTATTGAAAACAATTGGCAGCATTGTCAATGAGGGTTTTCATAAAAAATCACGCGACCAGTTGGCGCCACTTTGACAAGATGTCTTCCACTTCGACAATGTATATAAAATATAATGATGACGTTTTTCATTCGTTTCATTCATTCATCATTGAGTCACAATAAAAGAAAATAAAGGCGCTTTGACAGGTGCCCGGACCTGACATCTCAGTGCTGCCACCTAGTGAACGTCATATCAGAAAACCCTCATTCACAGTGATTGGTGTTACGGACCTGACCAGAAAACCCTCAATAAGAGCCAAATAAAATATAAATGATGTTATTGAATAAATTTCGATTGAAGAAATGAATTGAGAAAACATACTTGTGATGCAGTGTCAGCATCACAAGTATGTTTTCTCAACGAAGCTAGTCTTCCCTTTGGTGGTTAAGAAAAGTCGTCTGCTGGTGCTAACCACAACTAAAAGACCATACACTAAACACTCTCTGTCAATATATAATAATAGTCATCCCCTTAACAACACATACCAATCAAGCTTGACATTTAACAACAATACATTGTAATCTTAACCAACCAATTACGTACCAGAATTGTATTAAAAACTGGTCAGTAACCGTGACTTCTCCTGTATTTTATTACAAAATTAGATTTATGAAGGCAGTCGGGTTAGCTAGGCTAAATTACTGCATTCCGAAGTCAAATCTATTATCTTTTATGTATTAGCTAAGCTTTGCCGGTATGGAAATTAATGCTGTAATAGAATTTTAGAATTGGGTATTTTGTAGTTGGCTACGTGGCGTAGCAGCTACGAAAATATGATTGTAGCACGTAGATGATGTACGCAGATTCTACTGGCGTAGCACGTAGCTCAATTTAATTATTTTAGACATATACTTTGCTCATGTTCTTATAGTCCACAATAATATTTACACAGTTTTTGAATTGACATTACTTGAAGCACATACGAGTTTTAACTTGAAACTTTTAATTTTGTAGACTCAATTGTATAATTGAGTTATGTCAAAGCAATTCTTAAAGCAATAAATAAATTTTAACATTGATACATTGAAAACGTTATAAAGTGTTGGAATCACATTATAAATAGTATGAAAAATAACCTACATATTTACTTAACAACAATAAACTGCACTTACAAATTAACTGGTAAAAAAGCAGAACAAGATAACATGACAGTAATTACTAGTAAGAATTTCACTTGACATTCCACTTTGATAAGGAAAAACATCCTGGTGTACAACCGTACACCATTATTACCAGAATACATCAAATTCTTATTGTCTTCCGCGTAGTTTTTACTTCGAAAACATCAAGACGTGCTCTACAGGAAAAGGCAAGCTACTTCAATTCAACACTGCAATAAATAGCTTCGACTTTACACTCTACATACCTACTCAATTCCGAATGAAAATGGCGACAATACCTAAAGGAAAAATTACCTGTGACCTTAACAGGAAAGATCACCTTTCGGCTTTAATTAAGTATAAAACTATAATTAGTATCGTATGGCGTTTTTTAACGAGGTAGATGCGGTTTTGATACCTATAAGTAAGGTAACGATTACACACAAGGAGGTGGTCAAAAACTCTAAAATGCGTTAAAGATGCTTTGAAGTAAGGTAAGGATTACACTTAATTGTGATTCAAATAAATAATTTATACTTAGTGGTCCAAAAACCAAAAAATACTTAGATTTTATACCTACTTAGGTAGGTAAGTCACAAAATTTTCATGAGCCCACGTGGAAAAAAAACAACAAATGATATGTAAAACAACATAATATTATTACTTCAAATATTTTCTTTCAACAATTTTTCTATTCTATATTTTAGTTTTTCAATACATACATATAGTTCAGTTTGTATATAATTTTACTATTTTTATTAATTAATTAGATATAAGATATTATATGTAAACAATATCAATATGTAATGTAAATAAATGAAAACCCGAAACCTTCAAATATCATTCATTCATTATAATATAGAGCTATTTGAAATCTAGGAAACTAGCGAAAGAAAATAACTCCTGCGCCTGCGCCTCAAAATCAAAAGTCATTTATTAAAACTAGGCTGAGTATCAGCACTTTCCAAACAACAAAATAACATAAGACAGTCCCCCAAAACGCCCGCCCTTCACCACTTCCTAGTGCTTTAGCTGGGAAGAAGAACTGGCGCAACAAACTCTTCAAATCGCGTTTCCTGAAAATGAGCCCAAGGCGTCACGTAGATACTTAAGGTGCTGGCCAAAAGTTCAGATCTTATTTTTTGTGGCACATTGTCGTATTGAAACAAAAAGTGATATACATTATTTCCTTATAGACAGAAACCCGTATTTTATTATCAGTTATAATCTAATCCATTTTTTGCAACGAAATAGTATGAGGTTAATACAGAGGTCTGCGGTTTGTAAAAAGCAGTTGACCTTTAATTTTTATATTACTTCTATTTACTAATTAAATAGCTACTGAAATAACTAAATGCTTTTTGTAATTTAAAAAAATAAATTATTACACCTAAGATCTTAAAATGCAAAATTTGAGTTTAATAGCCTGTCAGATAAAAATCGAGGAGTTTATTAAACGGATATAGCTACTGCATCAAACATTAAATGTTATTGCATAAAAAATAAAATATATTGATTAGCAGGTACATTTAATATCACGATTGCAATCATGTTTTAAATTATTATCTATTTCGACGTGACGCAGTATTTTTAAAACAAACTCAATACCGATTATTTGCAATTTTATTTTATTCGACCAATAACATAACATCACGCCTTGTTTCCACGAAGGGTTGGGCAGAGGTGTACCTGTAGTACACCCACATTTCGCCAGTTATGTTTTTAAGTCCTATGTAATAGGGGGCGAGCCTATTGCCATCAACCGGGAAAAATTCCAGACTCTGGGCTACTACTGAGAAATTCCTGTTGGAAAAACCTAATAATACTTTGCCCGACTTCGGAATCGAACCCAGAACATCACACTCAGCAGTAGCGCTTGCTACCACTAGACCAACGAGGAAGTCAACCAATATCAATTCAATTCGACCAATATTATTAGATCATTTAGTCTAATCGGGTGCATCCGCTACAGAACAAAGTATCAAGATTGCTCACAAAGTACGAACTACATACGCGAGCACTGGCGGACATAAAAACTACATCAAGTGCCCGACATATCATTACTGGGAAGTCCAAGAACAAGTGATATTTACACGAGGACGCCAACTCTTCTTTTTGTACTGCCTTACCTTCCCCTCTTGAAATAGATTTGAGATTAACAAGAAATAAAAAAGCGGCGTGCGAGTTGGACTTGCACACGAAGGGTTCCGTACCACCGTACAATATTTAACACTTGGTATTTCTTTAACAAGTTTCTAGTTTTTTTCTTGGTGTACTATAGGTACAGCTCAGCCTAACCCTTCGAGAAATACAAGCGTGATGTTATGTGTGTTTAGTTTCTTGTATGGAGCCCCAATTAATTATTAACTTTATTTTATTTCTTGTTATACCGGCTATACGGTACACACTCTGTGAAAAATTTCAATTGTCTACCTATTGCGATTCAAAAGATACACTCCTGTGACAAATGGATGGACAGACAGGGGAGTCTTAGTAATAGGGGTGACAGGTGACAGTGAGCATATCCTTGCCGGATTTGGCTAGGCTGGCTTCGGCCTTAGAGGCGTTCAGGCATAGTCCCGCGGATGGTAGCTTCGCACCACCGGCCGCTCGGCCGAGTGCATGAACCAAATGTCCGAAACTGCGGTTCCTCTCGTACTGAGCAGTATTACTATCGCAACGACAAGCCATCAGTAGGGTAAAACTAACCTGTCTCACGACGGTCTAAACCCAGCTCACGTTCCCTTTTGATGGGTGAACAATCCAACGCTTGGCGAATTTTGCTTCGCAATAATAGGAGGAGCCAACATCGAAGGATCAAAAAGCAACGTCGCTATGAACGCTTGACTCCCCTGTCTTTCCGTCCGTTGCCATCGTTTGGGTACAGAACCCTAAAAATGACCGGTAAACTACTACAGTTTTTCAAAGTTCCGCTCTATCAAGGCTGTATTACGAATCTATTAAATAAATCATTGATTAGAGTACTTAGCTTGCCTTTTTAAATGTGGCCTCAACTGCAATTTCAATTTGAAAGTTCGAATTATGAGTTGAAATAAAAACAAATGGAGCAATATGGTTACTGTATTTTTATGTCTCGTTGCTTCTTTTTGTAATAATTCTGTACTGGACAATGTAATTCCAGAACGGCTATATAAAAATAACTGCAGTTATTTTTGTTTTTGCTATGGTTTTTTTATAAGATGCAATCACTCTTCGTTGGTGTTGCTCTTTTGCTTTGTTGGTATTTCCGAATGAGTAAGCAAAGAGCGGGCGATGCAGGGGTCAAGCAAGAGTTCATCGAAATAAGAAATACATGGTGAGATAACAGTCGGAGATTTTATAACTTCTCGAACTTTTAGTGCATGAGTATATAACATTATGCAATCTGTACATTATGGTTCCTTTTTTTACACTTTGAAAATTTAAATATCACGGACTCATCAATCTGCCTTGCCTTTTCACAACTATGTTGGGGTCGGCTTCCAGTCTAACCGGATGCAGCTACCAGTATTAATTACATGAAGCGACTGCCTATCTGACCTCCACAACTCAATAACTGGGTAAGACTGGTTGTCAGACTTTCGGGCGTCTGACGACCCGTAACGACTGTCAAACATCCACGAATGACAGCCGGGACCAACGGCTTAACGTGCTTTCCGAGGCATGGAGGAATCTCGGTATGTAAAGATGGTCACCCATTCACAGATGAACCCCGGCAAACGTAGCTTAACCTGATGGATCGATCTATGCGGCAGTTATTACTTAGCCACGAGTTCCTCTATCACGGACTCATATAAAACCTCATATTTAATTTTATTAGTCAATTTAAAGCGGATTGATTACTTATCTAAAATTATATTTCCTGAACTTTATGATTAAAGGATAATAAATTACTAAATGTTAAGCAAAGTTTATTGCTAAAAACAAGATTGGAATGTAGGTATATTGAAAAAAATTGATATAATTCTATCGCAATGTTTAATTGAAGTTTCTAATTTATTCATTTTTATGTTAGAAAAAATATTAATGATGCTGATTGAATTTTTTTAAGGCTCTAATTATATGTTATATTCGTTACAGGTCCTGTTCAAAAGCCTAAAAGTAAGACAACTTAGCAAAAGCATACATAATCAGCCTATAATGTCCCCAATGCTGGGACACAGCCCTTCTGTTTGTGAGAGGGGGTGGGCCGTAATCCACCACGCGGGTCCAGTGCGGGTTGGTAGATGTCAGATGTCGTTAAAGGTTTTGTTCTAGGACTTGCCGATTTCCTCAAGATGGTTTCCTTAACCGTTTTGAGAGCAGTGGTGATGAAATAATTTACACAAAGTGCTTGCCTAGGTTCGAACCTACGGCCTACAACTCGTAAGTCGCGGCCGTTTCTACTGGGCCAGCGCTGCTCAACATGACAACTTATCTATTATCAAAATATAGGTATAACATGTGGAAGAATATAAAAAAAATACGAGAAAAGCCGAGCTCAAAAAAACTCGACGACAAGTCCCTTTTTTTTTATTTAGACAACTTTGTCGTCAATGGATAGGTGTAACATAAGTGATAGTATACGTTATTACAAGTACAAAAACTGTGAGCTAAGTAATAATGTATGTATTAATGTAGATAGTTGCCTCATAACTTGGCAAGCCACTAAATATTGCCACATCTAATGGCCGATCTGTAAGCTACATTCACATACCGAATATCGTAAAGCACTTTCATAAATCGCTGGCGATGAACGTGTAATCCTTACTGATTTTATCGCGTCGGTGTTGATAGTGCCAATTCTCTCACTGTTGTTTTTCGTCATTTTGTATAACTGTTATTACGCAATACTGCCAAACCGTTGTTTTTCGTCATTTACTTAATTACGAAAAGCTGTTCTTCATTGTGCATTGTTTGGTGCGAGCTTGCATATAAGTATTTTTTACTTTAATTAACTAAATAGTCACCTTAATATACTCATGATTTAAAATTTTCATTAATTTAATCAGCTTATAATGGGCCGTAATTCACCACGCGGACCCAGTGCGGGTTGGTAGATGTCACCATGTCTTCGAATTTTTGGTTCTAGGACATGCCGGTTTCCTCACAATGTTTTCCTTCACACTTTTGAGAGCAGTGGTGATGAAATAATTTACACTAAGTAAAGCGTCTGTCAGGGTTCGAACCTACAACTAATTCGCAGCCGTCAATTAAAATTTCATTAGGTCGGTCCTAATGAAAACTTCCGACCGTCAAAAAACACGGAAAAAAACAACTGACGTCACATTTATTTAACGTATGCAACAATTTAACATAATAATAATAATATTTATCAGGCAAAAATCATTAAAACCATTAAAATTAAATCAATGACATTTCTTAAAATACTGTATTTCATTTGCAAACTTGACCGAAACCAGGGTCGTGTTCAGGCTGGGTGCATTCCATGAATTTCATAAATATTGTAAAAGAATAATATAATGTCAAGGTGCATAATTTTTGACGCAACTTCAAAGAAGATTTCATTGAATTGCAACGAAATAAGAACAACTTCCAATGATCGATGTAAAATAAATCTGTCGGGAGCCATGCAGCCACCAATGCAGCATTCTGGATTTTCACTTGAATTTGGCCTCGATTACAATATTTTTGCAATAGTTATACATTGCGCTGCGTTGTTGTTGCGTCGTTTTGCGTTGTTATTGGGGATTTTCACCAGGAATTTCTAAGTAGCAGCCTGGAATCCAGACTCTAGGCTGCTACTGAGAAATTCGTGCCCGATTGATGGTAATAGACTCGCCTCCTATTACATGAAACTTAGACGTAACTGGCGAAATGTGGGTGTACTATTATAGGTACACCACTGTCTAAACCGTCGGGGATTACAGGCGTGATGTTATATTATATGTATTTTGTTATACCACAGATTAATACCAATAGGACACTCCGCAAAATAATTTAAATAAAAAGCGACTCTTGCTACGACACAATAAAGTGCAATTCAGATCGCACAGCGCCAATTACCTACAGTTATATTCATCTAGAAGGTGCCTCTCTTTCTATCGCGTAACTCTTTGATCTTCTGAGTACGTTGCACTCACTGAATTCGCCCGGCAAGTCGGGCCAGCCGCGTACTTGTAGCTTCGTACCTAAACTGTGGAGTGTCGCATCTGTATTCATCTTTGGTTATACGCAGTCTGTTTTTGTTAAACCACCGATAGGCAAAACACTAAAAATAATAAGATTCAAGTAATTTGTAACAGGTAAGTTTGCCTGTCCTAGCAGGTAAAGTGCAACCAGTTTCTTCAGGTAACTTTTAAAACAAAGAACCACTGCAATTACATTGTAGATTTATATAAAACTCCAATTAAATACAATAGCTACTGCTACAATAACTTTAAACTGTGGCGACATCTGCAACGCCACATGCGAACTACACCTCAAAGACCTGACGTCACACAAATCCTGCATCGCGCAAGCAGAGTTTACCGCGCGAACTTTCCGTCTGGTCCCTTTCTATAAAGGATGAGTAACCTATACAACCTGTTCCTCGTACCTCTATAAAACGTTTAAAATTAAAGTGCGAATATGTTGCTATCAGCTCTTCGTAACAACAATGCTTTTTAAATTAATGATAAATCAAACAAACAATAGAATCATCATCATTAGCCTACAGCTGGCCAACTACTGGAAATAGCCTTCTTCAATCAGTACTCCATTGAACTCAATCCTAACTCGATATCATCCGTCAGAGGAATCCTATTACTTCCCAAATATTAGCATTTAAATAGACTATTGTTTGTGGTGTTTCTGTGCACTTCTATACTAATCCTATACCATTAAATGAGCAATATTTGTAAATATTAGTAATCACGTGCTCGAAAACCGCTCTTACATTTTTCGATGATGATTTCGATGAAAGTTGCAATATACTGTGGTTTACTGGGGCGAAAAATCGATTTAGTTAGGTTTTATATCTGGGAAAATACGTTTTCTCTATTTTCACACAAGCGGAGCCAAGGTACTACTAATAAAAAAAATAAAAAAATACCAGCCTGTTACTGTCCCATTGCAGGGCAAAGGCCTCTTCTCATACAGAGAAGGCACGAGCATTGATCACCACGCTTGCTCAAAACGGGTTGGTGATTTCAGACTTATATTAACAACATTATAGCCCAGGTTTCCTCGCGATTTTTTCCTTCTTCGATGTCAGTAATACCCAAGATAAACTCAGAAAGTCCACATGAATAGAAAAAGTCACATTGCCCGGATTTGAACCCACAACCTCGTGCATGAGAGGCGAGGCCTTAACCACTGGGCCATCACGACATAGCGGTACAGGTAAAAATAGGTATTATTAAAAAAAATATATATATAAATAATTTCAAATTTATGAGTTTGTATGCATCTTCTGAGCTACTAATCCGATTCCGAAAATGATTTCACTAATGAGAAGCTACAGTATTGCAGTTTTATGTTAAAACAAGTAATTTAACGTGAACGAAGTAGTGGGCTGAAGCTAGCAAATAATAAGACGGTTCTCCATAACGAGCCTACATGTTCGTACAAATTGTCAAGTACAACTAACCTGTTGTAACTCGCCTATAACTTATTGAAAAAGGTGTTATGCAAATTAAAATACCGAAAATTCCATACAACCTTAGTTTTTTCATACAAATAGAATCAAAGGCTATTGCTAAGGCGGTGTCACATACGTAATAGCTTCCTCATTCTTCGACATTGTAATGTAGTATAGTATTACATTAGACGTCGAATTGTGGTAGCAAACTTATTAATTGGAATTGAAATTCTGCGTGTCTCATCTTTGAAAAAGTTTAAATTATTTTATAAATTACTTCTAATTGCCTTAATTATTTGACTGAACTTAACCTGTTACCAAGCTCACATAAGCAAGTAACGTTCTTAGGACGTTTCTATCCTAAATAAAATAATCAAATGTAACGAACATTAATGATATTAGAAATCAACACCCAAAAACTCCCACCGAAGTAGTTCTAATAATTTGGCTAAAAGGAGTGTCAGCAAGACCGTTTCAGTTACGCTCTTGTTAAATTTCAGCCTATCCCTTTAGGGAAGCAGATGAGGAGTGTAGGCCTAGTGGTAACGGCCCTGGCTTACGATTTGTAGGTCGTGGGTTCAAACCCAGGCAGGCGCTTTACTTTTTGTAAATAATTTAATCACCACTGCTCTCAAAACGATGAAGGAAAAAGTCGTGAGGAAATCGGCATGTCCTAGAACCGAAAATTTTAAGACATGTGACATCTACCAACCCGCACTGGGCCCGCGTGGTGGATTACAGCCCAATCCCTCTCGAAGAGAGGAGGCCTATTTCCCAGCAGTGGGGACATTATAGGCTGATTATGCTTATATATATCTAAGACTATTGCAAAACAACATCACGACATACTCTAGTCGCACATTCCCAAACAATTTTCCAGTCTAATTGATCGAACAAGCATGGACAATGGTGTAAGACCTTATTGACCGAGAAATAACCACGTATGGCCACCTAATTAGACGGTTGGAACAAAATGGATGGTTGTAAGTGGGTTAAGTGGTGACTTAGTGGTGGTATTGGTTTTACGGTGTTGTGCAAAGATGTAGCTGTACATTGTCCTGCACCTGGAATTAATTGGTTTTTTATGGTACTAACTAGAATTTCATTTAAATTCATTATTTTAATTAATAAAGTCCAAACGATGTTTTCTCTGTCTTTTCAAATAATATTTCATTTTCTAATGTTCAGGTCTCCACGAATGGCAGTTCATAGTACATATTTGTTAGGTACATCCTGTATGCCTTTGGCAGGCACATCTTATTTAGCAATTCTTATCACTACGTTTGTCATATACTCAGAAAGCTTGTGTTAACAATAGAGTCAAAAACTAGTAGATAACTTGGTCACTGATCAGGTCAAATTAAGTTTTCTTCGTTTCATAATATGAATTTTGTCCAATAAATTATTTAATCATTTTAGACATAACGGAAACATTACAAAC
This sequence comes from Xanthia icteritia, assembly GCA_949128155.2. NCBI lineage: Eukaryota > Metazoa > Arthropoda > Insecta > Lepidoptera > Noctuidae > Xanthia > Xanthia icteritia. The sequence goes on from OX421937.2 coordinate 4,588,879, forward strand.
ATTCCGTAAATAAACAAAACTGACTGATAAAGTAAATGAATTCATTCATGAACGAAATTAAATCAGCGCTGCATATTCATTTGATGCCAATTGGCGCATATTTTGTTCGTTCTACCAAATCCTTGCAAATTGATACGACCTTTGTAATATTTATGTTCCAATAAATTAACGAACGGTTCATTTCCTTGTTATAATTACTGTTCGTTCAACCGATGGTAATTTGGTTTGACATGTTGACTGGAAGTGTTCGTTTCGTGTGGTTGATCGTTTGCGTTTGATAGCAAATAGATCGTGTCGATAATTTTGTAATGTAGACTAATTTAGATTTGAGTATGAAGTGCATAAAAACTAGAAATGATATGAAAAAATAGGATAACTCCACTCTGCACCAACAAGTTATCCCCCCAGTGAGACAAGGTGTATCACTACCAGCCCTAGTGTAATAAATCTATTAATGAGAAGATTATAGACATTTCACTTTGTGCTTCTGGTGGGACAATAATAAAAAACTAAATAAAAATAATTAACCTTACTCATTCGTTTTATTCGAACTTAAAAATTAAATACAATACAAATTCAAGTCCCTTTTTTTTTTAAAACAAAATCAAGCCACCGTCCCCGTTTTGACCGTCTTTTGTTTAAATTAAGTACCTACTTAGCGCATGCGTTCCTTGCAATTGTCGAGCGCAAAGTACTTATGTGCATATTTTATTATGCATAAAAAAACTACCTGTGCAAGTTTAAGTACCTACCTGAACTTGAACATGAAACAATAAACCAGTAAACAATAGTTATATCACTACTTAACTTTTATTAACTATTACCAGGTCAAATGGGACCTCTTAACATGTCAATTCCATGTTTTTGAACCTACCATTATATACGCTAAACAGAATAAATTAAAACATACATTCAAATATAATTAAGGCTTTTGTATATTAAATAGGTTGTTATAGACATACCATGTTACTGTGGTCTGAAGCTTGAGGGTGACTGATTTGTTTACCTGCAAAAAAGAAAAACATTATTTATTAAATTATATTAATTACATGACTTTAATGCGTAAATAGTAGTCACTGTTCTGGCTATCTGCCATGACATCCGACATCAAGCTAGAAAACTGTATATTTCACGATTTTATTAGCATTTCTACATTCTCTCAAACGTAAGAAGCTAACATAACTTTCCCTAAACTAAAAATAAACTTGTTAAAAATTTAATTGATACTTGTAGTTCCAATAGAGTGAGATTTGTGCCGAAAAATGGGCATAAGTAGCGAAATGTCGGTATCTAATAACTCAGCCTACCCTTTTTTTTTTTTTTTTTGGGTGGGAAATTATCAAATAACTTCTCCCGCTCTGGGTGGAGCGGGAGGGCGTGTCAGACTCTTACTGACTAAAACCCACCCGTGTTCCTTCCGTTGCCTTTACGTTGCCAGGGGCCACGGTATCCCTTTCGGACTTTCCCGCAACCCCGGCAGGCATCGGTCCTATCGGACCCCTTCCGTTGTGCTGACATCTCTTTGAGGCGCGCGTGGAACACAACGCGCCGTCGACCCGGGCCTGGTCCTTATCGGACGGCGAGCTAAACTCAGCCTACCCTTTCGGGTAATTCAGGAGTGATGATTATAATATTATAAACAATAATAAGCGATGACCTCACACAATAATTAAATATTTAAATGATCATAATATCCCACGTAGGCGGTGTCTTACGTCTTTCTACCCACAGAGCTACCATAGAGCTACTATCATCATCTACCCAGCCTTTTCCCAACTATTTTTGGGGTCAGCTTCCAGTCTAACCGGAGGCAGCTGAATACCTTCACATGGAGCGACTGCTTATCTAACCTCTACAACCCAGTTAACACCCCTTGGCAAGCCTAGTTATCAGACTTTCGAGCTTCTGTCTACTTGTAACGAATATCAAAGATTCATGAATGACAGCCGGGGCCAACGGCTTAACGTGCTTTCCGAAGCACGCAGAGGTCTCGGTGGGTAAAGTTGGTTGACTTAGCTACGAGCCCCTCCCCATAGAGCTACTTATTACTTAAAATACTATCGAGCTACTAACAATAAAGCTACCATCGAGCTACGAATAAAAACAAATCTCGACAGTCGTTCCGCTTGTTCAAAACATTAAATGAAAACATACTCGTTTACCTTAAACGCTCCAGTTTTGTAGCTCCCTTGTTTTAAGCTTTCCAAGCAATATTCTTAGACTGTTTTAGTAATTTTTAGAACGTGGCTTGTTGATAATTAAATATTTTATTATAAATGGAGGTCAAACGATTTAAGCCTTTACATGGTACGATTTAATAGCCAGTGGCATATCTTAAGTTAAGCAACATTAAAAATCACTAAACAGTCAATACAGTGTTTAGACGATGCAAGTAATTTGTTGCTTCAATTTTATTGTATGCCACAGGCAAGAAACGTGCATCGTGTAAATGGGGCCTGGTTTACAGGTTAGAGAGATCAAAATGTATCATTTCAAACGATTTCAACTACAAGTCGATAAATAAATAATCCAGTATAAGGTCTTATATTAATGAAACTAACTCACAAAAAAATACCATTTACTATCATGCATAGGGACTGATCGGCAAACCCTGACTTCTAAAGGAGTAACTGTGACATAATAAACTCAGGAAGCAAGACTGTTTTAGCTAATTTTCACCTGCCTAGTTTATTTTTGTTTTCATAAGCCACTCATTGATACAATCATGGCACATTTTTCAGTTATTTTCATGTTAAACTAACAGTTCTTGACTTTGACAATACAAAATTATTACAATATTTGTACATTATCGCATTAATTTTAAAAAAAAACACCAATACATAAAATAAGCAAAATAAATGCTAGTTATAATAAAATAGTAAGCGCCTGCGCCTCGTCACAAAGGACAAGGTAAACAGCTGCCTGTCTCTTATCTAATATTTACACCACTGTATGTATGTACTGTACTTATGTACGCGCTTTACATAGCGTAGAAATTTGACATTATTATATTTTATGGTTACTTTATGATGCACTTTTAGGAGACATAATTATTGGTTACAGCTCTAGTGGTTTTAAATGGAGACATATTTGGGGCGAAGCAAATTGTTCTAAAAGGTTTTTGATCTGAAGCAGGTGAATGAGAATATGGAGTGGTTTTACAGAGCGAATGGTCAGCTTTAACATCAATATTTGTAGTAATGTCATTTAAAAAATATCATGATCTTCCTGCCATTGTCCCATGTTAGTTGAGTCGGCCTAACACCTTATTTGGGGTCGGCCTAACTGGTTACTTGGGGTCGGCCTTACATGTTACTTGGGGTCGGCCTAACATGTTACTTGGGGTCGGCCTTACATGTTACTTGGGGTCGGCCTAACATGTTACTTGGGGTCGGCCTAACATGTTACTTGGGGTCGGCCTAACTTGTTACTTGGGGTCGGCCTAACATGTTACTTGGGGTCGGCCTTACATGTTACTTGGGGTCGGCCTAACATGTTACTTGGGGTCGGCCTAACATGTTACTTGGGGTCGGCCTAACATGTTACTTGGGGTCGGCCTAACATGTTACTTGGGGTCGGCCTTACATGTTACTTGGGGTCGGCCTAACATGTTACTTGGGGTCGGCCTAACATGTTACTTGGGGTCGGCCTTACATGTTACTTGGGGTCGGCCTAACATGTTACTTGGGGTCGGCCTAACTTGTTACTTGGGGTCGGCCTTACATGTTACTTGGGGTCGGCCTAACACGTTACTTGGGGTCGGCCTAACTTGTTACTTGGGGTCGGCCTAACATGTTACTTGGGGTCGGCCTAACTTGTTACTTGGGGTCGGCCTAACATGTTACTTGGGGTCGGCCTAACATGTTACTTGGGGTCGGCCTAACATGTTACTTGTGGTCGGCCTAACATGTTACTTGGGGTCGGCCTAACATGTTACTTGGGGTCGGCCTAACTTGTTACTTGGGGTCGGCCTAACATGTTACTTGGGGTCGGCCTAACATGTTACTTGGGGTCGGCCTAACATGTTACTTGGGGTCGGCCTAACATGTTACTTGGGGTCGGCCTAACTTGTTACTTGGGGTCGGCCTAACATGTTACTTGGGGTCGGCCTAACTTGTTACTTGGGGTCGGCCTAACATGTTACATGGGGTCGGCCTAACACGTTTTCTCTTCCATTCTCTCCTGTCGACCGTTACGCTATCATTGAGAACATTTAACCCATCAAATTCCGTAGGTAAAAGAACAATTTAAAAAGCCATTGTGTGTCACCGATATCGCGTCCGCGTGAGACGAGGGGTTAAAACACAGTCATGTATTTGGTTTATCCATGCAGGTCTTAAAAGTGGAAATACGACCCTGTACCTACTATTAAAAATCTTATGAGTAGACTATATCCTAATAGATACCCATATACTTATACCTAAATATACTTTCTAAGTAGAATACCAAAACATACTTTTCAATATTCCAAAGCAATTAATTAAACGGAACTAAAACTAATCGGATCGTACAAACGGTAAGAATTTAACGTGAAACCATGAACGAAATCCATAGTTTGGTTACTCAATAGTAACTGCGTTAAATTAACCATTTCATAGTTTAAATTAAGCGTTATTAAAACCGGCATAGTAACTTGGTCTAGCTGGTAAAATAGGCCTGGTAAACTAACATTGCAATAAGTTTGTAAAGGTAATGGCCCATTTAGTGTGAAAAATATACCCACGGCGTACAGAAATAAAATATGGCGGGAATCAAAGACAAATGATTATATATACTTTTCAATGATAAGTGGCGTATTGCTGTGGCTTATGGGGATCATGAAAGAATAATAATAAAAAAATGTAATCTACCTAGTATGAAAACTTAACTTATAACTTGTGGTTTTAGGGAGGAGAAAATATTATATTACCTGACCGAACGAGTTTGCTTTATGTGTGATGATATTTTTATTTAACAAAACAATGGCAATTTGTTTGTTTCATTTTCAAGTCTAAACCACTGAACCGATTTTGATTAAATTGCCGTGTATAGATATATTTTTTGATTTGGAGTCGGACATAGTATACTTTTTACCCAAGTGACATGTTTCCATGGATAAAATAATTTACAGACAGGCGAAACCGCTAATTATTATCCAATATTTATTGGTCTGCTGCAAGATTTCTCCAACGAATTATTTTTTTCTTTTTATATATAATGAAAAGTGGGTTATGCTTGCATTATTTACCACCATTTTCGTTTTTGTACAAAAACATTTTTGTACCGGGTCGGATTATGGGCCATGACCTTTGTCAATGTATTTATATCCTAACTATGCGAAAGTGAGTTTGTTTGTTACGCTTTCACGCTAAAACGGCTAAACATATAGGTATGAAATTTGGTACATGGGTAGACCATGATCTGGATTAGGACATAGGATACTTTTTATCCCCACATTCCGACGAGATCGAGACTTATGCGGGTAAAACCGCGGAGCGTGCGTGTAGTGTGTTTATGAATAATAAAACCAATAAAAAAAAATTAGCACTGCGTTTTGTTCAAAAGAAACAAGGGAACCGTTGACTATTTTCATAAAGAAATAAAGATAGCTAAAATCTGTGAAAGGGTCTATTTATATTCATCTCTATTAATTTCATAATTATTGCAAATTTTCGCAGAAATCTTCGCAATATTACCCCAATATACCCTAACCAATTCTAATCCTTCAACCAATTTGAAATATTCAAATCAAATTCAGACATTAAACACAGACTCAATCAACATTATCTTAGATAGTCTTAATAAAAATACTGGTCCTATTATGTGGGTGGAGTCCGTAAAGGTAGACTAAGTCATTGTAATAAATTAATAATATACTAGGTGTAAAGATAGTGTAAAATATCCGAACAGCCTTCGTATTGATGCAGAACTTTAAATGTTATCTTAATTTGGCCTAGACTTGCTTTTGCTACACTTGTGACAATTAATTAAGTAGTTCAAATGTTAACGTGTTAATCGCCTATGCCAATTCTGTCTGTACAAACATTGAATTTCATTGCCACCGAATTACACGTTTAAGCATATATAATCAGTCTATAATGCTGTGACACAGGCCTCCTGTGCTCGAGAGGGAGTGAGCTGTAATCTACCACGCGGGCCCAGTGCGGGTTGGTAGATGTCACATGTCTTCGAATTTTTGGTTCTAGGATATGCCGGTTCCCTCACGATGTTTTCCTTCCCCGTTTTGTGAGCAGTGGTGATGAAGTTATTTAGACAAAGTAAAGCGCCTGCTTGGGTTCTTTTTTAATTATATCCAATTATCGAAATTAACTTCAATTTTGCTGACCCATATATTCGAAGAAATCTGGTGAACACCAATCACTGTGAATGAGGGTTTTCTCTAGGTGGCAGCACTGAGACGTTAGGTCCGAGGTCCGGGCACCTGTCAAAAGTGTCAAAGCGCTTATATTTTCTTCAGTCGTGATTGAATGATGAACGTCATCATATCTTTTATATTTAAATGTTTCTTATACTTTCATGAAATGTTCACTGCAGTGCACAGTGCACATTCATTCAACGTTCCGGACTAGGCGCTTTGTTCAATAATAATATGAAATGTTTACCAATGCATTAAACCTATATTTATTTACGAAATGCTGAACATCCTCTACTTTCTTTTTCTTATCCATAAGACACACCGCATCGCTAATCTCGAAAACCAGTAAACGTCAATAATAAACGAAATTCTTAACTTACGCAATATCCATCAACCGGTAGATCAAATATTTCAGCGTTGTCACGCGTGGCTTGCGCGGGCGCAGCGATTTTACTCAGTTGAGAAAGTGCAGTGAGTTTAATAATAGTTTTGATTTATAATACTGCTACTAACAGATTAATTTAATGTATTAATATGGGATATAAAAATGTAGAACTTAACAGAAACATAAAAATTGCATGTTATACTAATTACTTGTTACATGTTACCTTAATACTGTGAACGCTGTTTCAATAAAAAATATTGACAGATTTGATCTAAAGTAAGCTCGTATTTTTTAAATTATTATTTATTCGACCGCCTCGTTGGTCTAGTGGTCGCAAACGTCACAGCTGAGCATAAGGTTCTGGGTTCGATTCCCGGGTCGGGCAAAGTGTTATTGGGTTTTTCTATCTGGAATTTCTAATCCCGGAGTCTGGATTTGCGTCCGTTTGATGGTAATAGACTCGCCCCCTATTACATGGGACTCAAACACAACTGCGAAATATGGGTGTACTATACTATAGGTACACCTCTGCCTATCTCTTTGGGAAATACAAGCATGATGTTGTTATGTTATTTAGTACAGGATTTTTTATAATTATTGCGAAATGGGCCTGATCTTGACCTCAATTTCACCTGGTGGAAAGCTATGGATGAAGTCTACGATGGAATGAACAAGCCCAGAAGATCCTGTTCACTCCTGCTTTGAAGGCTAAAGGGTTATACGTGGAAGAGAACACAGACGCTGGCAGATAGTTAGCCATTTCTACTAAATAAAGGTAATCCTTGTAGCAAAATCAAAGTTCTCGTATGCAAGTCTACCAGCTTACTTCAGATAAGCTAGTATTTTTAATTCCGTGACTAAGGTGATTGGTCAATACAGTAACCTATTCTTTATCTATTTTTCTACCACTCCTCGTGGACCAAACAACGGATTCGTTTTAGTTCAATGGCAATCTCCATTATTCTGTGTTTTATTTATTTAGACTTAAAAGTTGAATCGCTATAATTTGTTCGTGGATGCAGAAAATCGGGTTTAATCAAAGTCAGATGATTCAGGCTATTGAATGAATTATAAAAAAATTATCTGACGCGAATAGCACCGCAGAAGAGCGACGTTTTTTAGACAGTGACAATAACAAGTTCAAAACTGCGAAATCATTCTTTCATTGTTAAACTTCGAAAGACAAAAGTGAAATATTCTCAAAGACCATTATGTTGCACTTTGAAAATGGAAACACAATTAAACAAGCAACATTTTTGCTAACAATGTTAGTACCTACTATCATTAATGACATCGCATTCGCCGGAGATACCCGAGTTCATTCGACCAAAACCGATGAGACGTGTGAACAAAAAATCCTATCATTCCACGATTCATGATCAGAGTATAATTAGAAAATGAAGTAGTAGGCAATTCATTTTTTATACTTTGCGTGCGTAAATCAATTAACTAATGAATTGAAAATTTAAATGAAAATAAGAGTCAATGCTTTAGTAAAGGTGTCGACGTATTTTAGACTTTAATTTATGTATCATTCTCGCATAAATCATAATCATAAAGAAAAATATTATGCTTAAATAGTTAAGTCATGTTGAAGAACTCGTGAAAGACGCTTCAAAGGATCCTGTCAATGAAAACGACATTGTTATGTCGTTTTCATTGACAGGATCCTTTGAAGCCATCCTTTGTAGGGAACGCCATAAAAGTCGCACCGATGACGTTAAAAAGGTTCAGGTGCGAACCGATATCGTATTATTAATAGATGAGTCTGATAATAGATGCTTGAAGCGATAAGACCACCCATTGTGTCACCCTATGTAAAATTTCTAAATTTATCTCTGCAATTTTTAAGGTGTACAATAAAGAGTATTCTATCTATCTATCTATAGATGTTAATCTTTTCTTTAACGACTAGACAAGAGTGACACAGTCAACTAAAAAAGATAAAAATAACGCCTGTTCTTCCCCAAAGGTTAAGACAGAACTATACCTAGAGTACACCCACATTTCGTCAGATATTTTTAATTTCCATGTAAAAGGAGGCGAGCCTATTGCCATCAACCGGAAACAAATCCAGACTCCGAGCTACTACTGAGAAATTCCTGACGGAAAACCTAATAACACTTTGCCCGACTTGGGAATTGAACCCAGGACCTCATGCTCAGTAGTAGCACATGCGACTAATAAACCAACGAGGCAGTTCACTATAGAACAACATGCGAAATAATATGATATTGTGTGTGGATTACGTGGTTGAATTCAAAACACAAAAGATGAGGTTGTTGAATTCAAAACACAAAAGATGAGGTTGATTTAACTTGATAAATGTAGAACATTATTACATACGTATTATAAAAAGAGTTTTCTTACGTAAGTACAAGTAAATCTTCAAATCATCTTGTATTACATAAAATATTTATTTCACTAGTTCAGTAGTTCAACTTACATACTAATTGATTACGATAATGAATAGGCATTACTGTTAAAGGTTATCTGTAATTTATTATAATTGCTATTTCATACCGGGTTTTGATATTCAATTCACTCGTAACGAAATATCTTCTTTACATTTTTGGTAATGTTAATAATATTTAATTGCAAATTAAATGTAATTGAAAACGTATTAGATGATCCATCTATGTCTTAATTATGTTTCTATTGCATCTATACAAATAAATAAAATTATAGTGTTTGTTTGTAATGTCAAAATAACTGCTTTTTACTAAACGCATATATGATAGTATATACGGTTCCTATAACAAAAAAACAATTTTTTAAATGTTTGTCAGTCTGTCTGTTTGTTCCGGCTAACCTCCGAAACGGCTGGACCGATTTTGACGGGACTTTCACTGGCTGATGTTATACGGAGTAACTTAGGCTACTTTTATTTTAGAAAAAGAATTAGGGACCACGCGGGTGAAACCGCGAACAGCACCTAGTATATGAAATATAATTCACGGTAATGTGAATTATAATTATAACTTACATTATCTATGTCATTTTTTTTCGACCTTCCGTGTTTTTGTTGAATCATTAACACGAATAGCATCTGTAACATTTAAAACGAATCATCATTTTGCAATGTAAGACAAAAACGGTAAATGATGTCGAAGCAATTAACAGTAACGCGAGAGCTAAAACGAAGTAAGCGATGTTATATGATTTAATAGCGTGAAACGTAACAGTTTTACAAATCGTGTCTGCAAATCAAAACGCAAAAAGTTTCAGAAACATTCCTATTTGAAGGACACCGGAATGAATTGTTCTTAAGATAAAATCGACTGAAGGGCCAATCATTAAGAGGTATCTCGGTCAAGTGATCGTAACGTATTCCTCTGTTTTCTCCCTGGTTCATGATACTATAGTTTGACCGGGACCGCTGTTCTGCGCCTTAAGAATCCGCGGCGAGGCGGGGGGCAGCGTTGACCAACCCCACGATCAGCAGAAAATCCTTCCCGTACAGTTGACAAGACCATTGTCAGGTTTTCCGATCACAAAAAAATATTATAATATAAATATTATCACTCGCAATCTGAATTTGTTACTAACAAACAGAAAAAAGCAGGTACTATCTCACTTGATCTTTGATCACCCACGGATCATTTTTTGGTGAAATAGCCAAACAAAAACACATCAAGATCATATTACCATTAGAATAAGTTTTTCCAACACAAAATCTAGCACATTTACTTTACAAATTGGGTGTTTTTGTAACAGTTGTGGTCGATTCGTGGTCGGTGGTCAAACATCCCTTGCTTTCCTTTAATAGCCGTTCCGACAGAGACGACTGTAAAGATGAGTGCTAAAACAAATCTTTGATGTAAGAAACTTATATCATAACAAACATAAGTGTAATTTGATCAATCAACAAGCCCATCGCAGTCCACTGCTGGACGTAGCCTCCCGCCGCCTTCCGCATCCAGTTCTAGCCACCTTCTTAAGGTCGTCGGTCCATCTAGCTGAGGGAGCATCTCACTCTACGCTTGTCGATACGCGGTTTTCACTCCAGGACTCGTCTACTTCACCAACCATCGGTCCTTTGACAAACATGGCCAATTCACTGCCACTTCAATTTGCTTAAGCCGTTAAGCCGTTGGTCCCGGCTGTCATTCTTAGATCTTTGACAGTCGTTACGGGTATTCAGAAGCCCAAATCTGACAATCAGTGCTACAAAGGGGTATCGTTTTACCTAGCAACTGGGTTGTGGAGGTCAGACAGCCAGTCGCTCCATGTAAAATACTGGTATTCAGCTGCATCCGGTTAGACCAGGCAGATTGAGGTATCCGCACCTACCTATAGACAGCAGTTACCATTTATCATAGGGGGGCCGTTAATGGTCTATTTGCAAACCTCACCTAATCTCAAATTCTACCAAAAAACTGTCTATTGTTAACAAAATTAATCAAGGCAATTCATCAAAATCTCATTTTCGAAAAACACTTGCCTCAAAGAAATTGCGACACAAACGCTAAGAGAATATTTAAGACGTCCACAATTATGTACTAACAATACTGCCGAATGTACGGCACATAATGATACAATGTTTCTCAACCCACTATTATATTGTTATCTTATAAATCTCCTACATTTCTGAACGTTGCCTTTCACTAAACTAAGTTCTTCGATGAAGGATAATCTTTGAATTAAAGATCAATCATTGGGAATTAATATTTTAGATAATGGTCAGGTTGGCAACTGTTGACCAAAGACCAATTTGTTGAGAAATGAGTTAAAATTAAAAAGGTGGATTTTATTTGAACTGTTACAAAAGAGAACTTAATGATAGGTAATTGTAGGATGTCAAGATTTGATATATGTGTAGTGCAGTCTTCAAAATTAAAATTATAAGTTTGCAATCACAGTGATTCTGCAATGAAATGGTAGAAATTACATAGTCTACAACATTATTGAATTGATAACATCTCAATTCTAAAGGTAGTCAACAGAAATTACTTCATTTACGCAATCTGTAGGGCCATTGTTTAACAAATGCCGAATAAAGATAAAAATATTTTAATTAACACTTTAGTAATGAATGAAAGTCAAATGTGCGGTGTCTAAGGGAATTTCCCACGTTAAAAAGGCACTTTCTCTGAGATATTCATTCACATTCAATGGTAGGATGTAAATATTTTTGGAATTTTAGATTGTTACACAAATAATGTTCTTGTAGGCACTAAGTATAAATTAAATGAATTTTGATTAATTTCTTCGTCTGCCATCAAGCACAGTACGATTCCTGAAAGACTGCCTTCGTTTTAACCGAAAGGAGAAGGTTCTAGATTGTATGGTTGGTCTTCAAAGATTTAATGAACTTCAGTGGTTTACCAAAATAGGTGGTTTTCGGGTACGGTCCGTAACTTTGGGTTTGAGTTCCAAAAAATCAAAAACCGAAATGCATAAAACCGAATAGCAGTAATATCAACAACCTTGATTCACACTCCTTTGTGACCTACTTTTAATTTTTAAAAAGCAATTAATTCCCATCACATAAATCATGTATGCAAAAAATTCACCTGACACAATATTGGGTAACAAACTCATATTCAATAACTATCTTAACCTAAACATCTTAAATGCAATCACAAAATATTACTAAAAAAACATTAGGTACATAAATAATAATGATTAAAACTAATGCTACATTAAAACTAATTGCTTCCTTGAGCTAAAGGTTAGGTAAGTGGAAATTGACATATGGATATATAAAAAAACATGTTTAGAGAGGTTTGGTTAAATATGTAGGTCAAATAGTGAAGAGAAGGTTTGATTCATTTATATGTAACAACTCATACCAAATATCGTCTCAGAATCTAAAGATTTACTTATGAACAAGCAATTTTGTGGAGAATTACCGTCTAGGCAAAATAAATGGACGATACTACTTTTTCATCAGTTACAATTTAGAAACGTGACTATAAGCCAAAATCTTGCACAAAATAAGGCAAACAAAGATCAAATATTAATTTAGAGTACATATACTCGTAATATGCAGTCCTATCCATCGGAAATCTGATCTAGCAGCGCAAAGGAAAATTCTAGCACAAACAAGATAAAGAAAGCAACGCGTTTGTGCCCTTCCCAAGGTTTAAATTCTTTAATCTTTTTCAAATGTTTAGACAAGACTCAATTCCCATTTGGCTAGATATTGCATTTGGCATCTTAGAATGAAAATGATTTTAATTAAAGTAAGTAAGTAATGATAAATAAAGTAAGTAAGTAATAAATTTAATTAAAGTAAGTAAGTAAGTACTAAAATAAAAAAAATGTATTTGTGACCCTAGCGATTACTTTCACTGTATTGTATCCCATTATTAATCTGTGAACAGCGCTGTGGGCTGCAATATTGTATAAATGTTTTGTGTATTTCTTGTTCCTATGTTTTATATTGTAGCTGTTTGTTGTTCCTCTTGAATAAAAATAAAAATAAAAATAAAATAAAATATTTTTGTAAGTTAAATAACATAGATATTTGGATATAGTCAATATAGTCAAATCTAGTCAATGACAGGTACGACGCTACGGATATCATTGGTTACGCAAAAGTAATCGGTTTCAGTAGCCGTGGTCAAAAGTTCAAGCGTGAACTGGTTATTTAACTTTTCATCTGTGTAACAGTAAGATGATGTTGATGATCGAATGACATTTTGAACAATTCTGTGAAAGTGATCTTTTATAAAATATACGAGGATTGGAATCTTCACTATGAACCTGTTGACTTAAGTCTTCCACTTCTGACAATACTGGTATTTATAGTTCATCACCATTCTCCTACCCTTATCCCAATTTATTCAGGTTCGACGCAAGATGGGTTTTCTTCCATATTTCTCTAGTAGTCACCCCTTTCTAGGCATATATATTATTGATTCATAAACATATTAAATAGAATCTCTAAAATGGCTAAGCTAGTTAGCTCATCATAATGCATTTTGGTCTCGATACTTATGTCAATTTGATTGCAAAAGACTTCCGAAAATATAGGAAGATGATGCTATCCAAATATTTGACTCATTTTAGGAGCAACACATGAATACTTTAATGTTTAAGTAGTGCTGCACTGCACCACTACCTATATGGTTAAATATTTGGATAAAATGTTGTCTGCCATTACATTAAATTAAAGACAGATGTAAGGAAAAGAATAATCTTATTTCGAAACATTATCTCCTTCCAAAAAAAAAACACGAAGGCTAAACAGGACTTTCGATTACTTTCGAAAGTATCTAGTTCCAAGAAGTCACAATTGAGTCACGAACTTATACATGTCATGTCTAATATCTCTAGTGGCTGATATCTGAAATATCTGAAGTATTAAGTAATCATCTATTGTTGACCCGAAAGAACGGTAGGGGGTCTAACACGACGATTGATTATATTAAACTATGTGATATCAGCACTAATTCTTTATTGAAAAATATCTTTATATTCTCGTATATATAATTCTTCTGTACGTGTGTATGTCACTGAACTCTTCCTAAACGGATGGATCGTTTTTTTTAATGTATGAGTTGGGCCCCCGGCTAGTTTAGATTCACAATTGGACCCGATAGGTGGCGCTGTGATCGAGTTCCAGGCAACAGGACAACGTCTGTTAGCTGGTAGTTATATTAATTAATAGACAGATTAAAGTTATGTCTGTAGCTATGAGTGATACAAGGTTGTATGTAGGTTTTATTGCGGTGAGTGAAGTGTAATCTAAAAACGGCTTGTATTAATTTTGTGATGCGAGTTTTTTAATGGATTTTAAATATCTGACCCTGGTGTGATAAGTAGGTACCTATATTATTGTTGTGAAAGGTACTTTAAGGACTTATTAACTGCTTAGAAGCTGGTAATAGAATTAAGCAATGAAAAATAGAAGCAAAATATAGACTTCTGATTTTGCAGTTTTGCAGCAGCTGAAGCACTGCAGGAAAATACTACCAACTACAAAAAATAGACGTGTAAACAAATCCACAATGTCTGATTAAATAAGACCCGTATTACAGAACCTCGCTTAAGACTCAAGCTTTACTTAGAACTAGTTTCAACCAGTCAAAAGGCATTAAACGAGTTTTAAGTAATGCTTGAGTTTTGAGTGGGGTTCTGTAATACGGGCCTAAGATCCAGAACTGGTAAGTCTAGATATATGTGTATATAGATACCTTCAAATGTCCTCGATGTCAATCTTAATATAGTTATACAATCAGTACTCTGAATAAGGTATAAACCCAACGGTAGCATTAAATAATTATATGCCTAACGTTGTGCAATAATAAGTGATAAGGTACCTACTAGACCACTTAGCTCACATAAAAAAGAAGAAAAATGTGAACGTAAATGAATTCCATAAACTTTTAACCATAGAAATGCTAAATCATCTTGAAAGGATCACAAAAAAGTCGAACAAACATGTGTAGAAGCTTTTCAAAAAAATACTGCAGAAGTATTAAAACGTGTTTTTCTAAAGTACACAATAATTAATGATTTTGGAATATTAATTCCAAAATAATTTCCTAATCAATATCAAATATGAATTGGACTAGGTTAAACCAATAAATTACTACTCAGCGGCTAAAATGAAGAGTCACTGTCTATACAAGACAGATGCAATCTATGATCGCATTATGTCAGGCCATTCACGGAGCGATCCCCGTTGGTCATCTAAAGACAGTTACATTATGACCTATTAGATCATAGTTACGCAAGTGAATGCACAGCCATACATTCACGTCGTTGTAAATCATATTATAAATCTCTAAAGTGTGTCGAGAGGCGTCTAATTTAGAGATTGTTAGAAAAAATTGCGGAAATACGTCTCCTTATAAAGTAGATGTTTTATTTGACCCCGCAAATTAACCGGTGGATGTGAGCATCGCACAATACATTGTTTTTGCACAAATGCAGCAGACGGCTTTAAGTTTATCTTTATGATCTTTGTTAATAGACCTATTGTACTAGTTTGTAGATGCAAGTTTAATGAAATTTCTTCCTTTTGCAGATAAAATATACATTATTTGTGCAATAATTGCAGCTACAGCTAGACTTTTAAGAGTGAATTATTCAGGAAATTGATCTATATAATGATAAAGATGCTAAATTGGTGTTTAGAACTCAACTTGCAGAATTTGCTTTGGTTTTTTATAATGTAAAAAGTCATAGATAAAAAGTGGTTCTTAAGTCATGTCTATATTAACTTTGGTTATGATATTGAACTCGCATGCTACTCATAAAATAGAAGGTGCAAAATCATTAAATTAATCAACTTTAATGATTTAGCGTTAGAGTTCATAAGCTTCTACAAAAATAGGTACAGAGCCGTAGCAAATTTATTTATAATTTTCATACCGTTAAAGAAAACTTGTAATAACTAGGTACGTGATTTCATTAGGATTATAATAGCTTCGCTATGGTAAAATTATTTTCGCTTTTAGCTTAGCGTTCGACTCATACAGTAGTGTTACCACAGTGTGTTACATAATGACTGTACATAGTATTATTGTATCATAAATGTTGGATTACAGATGAAATGCGTTTCAACTAATAGGGTTCTTGTAAGGCAAAACTTTCAACGGCTTTCATAAACCTGTCAGATAATAACTCTTAGCGTTACCCAGGGAACACTATTGAGTCCAGTTATTAAAATTTTTGTTTATGAGAAAAAAGTAAAGGTAGACATGCCTAATATAGATATAAAATACTCACATTTCAATAGAAGGTTGGCTTTTTTGTGTAAACAGTTTACCGACAAGCACCTGACGGATTTAATAATTAGAACAAATCCTTGAATGAGATATTAGGTATGTATAATGTCAATATTGTATCATTAAACACGTGCAGTACTGTTAAATGTGGATTAAATAAAATTAGTAATAATCACACTACAACTGCAAAATTAAATGTATCTACATAAATAGGCTACAACTAATGAAAATAAGCACATACAAGTAATCAGTTGGTAGAACTTTTAATATCATAGAATTAAATACTAATCACAAACAATACAAAATCCTATAGTAAATTAAAAAAATTCATACAGGATTTTAATAGACGATTAACTGCCACTAGCGCCGCCTTAAATTGTGCTTCTGGTTTTTATGACAAATTGTTATTACTTAGGTAGTACTTAGCTGTATTTTATTGCTCTTTAGAGTCAAACGGTTAATTAAGTTAAATCTTTTAAGTCTATATAGTCGTTAAACATATGTAGATACATTGTAACGACCACCGACTCTAGAAACATCAAAATTAGTACCTATAAAAATATTAAAAATCTCCAAAAAAAACAAAGTTTTATTCCTCAAAACATTAAATCTGGCTTCATAAGTAAACATCTTATGTCAACCTTTCTCTCAACTGCATCGAGTAAACTAACGGACACAGCAACCACAAACTACTTTGCCATGTCACTTTAATGCACTACATATTTGAAGACAAAGCCTCGGTGAAAGATGGTGGCGTGTGTTTATTTGTCAGACATGCTCACTGACTGCTAATCGAGGTTTTACTATCACTTTCTCGTACTTTGTTTTGTCACCAAATATATGTTTATAGAAACATCTATGTAGTGCTGTTACTGTATTGTTTTATTAAAGTTTTAAAGAGAAAATCTAGCTTCTAGCTAGAAGCTAGATTTTCTATTTTAGAGAGAATTGATATGAAGGAATTTAGTCATACGACTCATACATGATAATAGATGGTCTTGATAACTTGGAGAATCAATTAAACTTGGTAGTTAACTTGGGAGAACTTGTATGGTATCTTGGGGGTCCTTTACGCATAGAATTATGGTTATACCAAATTTTTCGGTGAAAGAGATCAAGATAAAAATATGTTTGAGGGATTCAATAATAGAACAAGGAAATTCAACTAAAAAAATAAAATATAGGTATCTCTATCCTAACTCAGAATTGAAAGACATTATTTTGCAAAACATCATTGAACTCAGCATATCCTATCAAGCAATACAACAACTTTTATTTCATCACTAAGTAGATAATCCATAATAATGAGAAGTGCATTAGTAACACATAGCAAGGTGTTGAATAGAAGATCAGAATCAATGCATAGTAATTACCAATAAGTCTAATTTTGAAATCATGGCCATGTGTGCATGTTCATCTAATGAAAAACCTTTTGAAATCATTGCATCTGTATATCGAAACTGATGAATCAATCGATAATGATCTTTTATTTGCACAATGAATTTCCTTTATACTATAGAAAGAACCGTGATTATATCTAATGCTTCGCATATTATAACATTAATTTAATTGTTTCTTTTACAACTTTCTTTTCTGCCATATTATATTATTAGTTCTCATGAATAGACGCCGGAAAAAAGTATAATTATATTTCCTATAGGCTGATGTTACATGTTAAACAAATAATTTATTGTTTCCGTCTTATGTACTAAAATTTGAGATAGCGGATACTTAGATCATCCAGTTTCAACTTTCCTTTTAATATAATACACGGGAGTCCAGTAAAACGCTTCTGAGTTTACTTTTACTGTGAAAATCAGTTTTGCGCATGAGTACTGGCTAAAGTGGACTCATCTTTCATGGGGTACTGTTTAAAATCTTACAATAAGTTATCTCCCCACATACTTCAACTGAATGAAACGAAATTTAAATCTTATATTAAATGCACACTATGCAGCCAAGCATATTATAAGTTGGGGGATTACATCGCTGATAAAAATGCTTGGCTCAACGCTGGTCCTGCTCCACAAGGGCGCATAAACTAATTGATTGGCATTTGAAAATACCGTTGGAGCTGCTGAAGATTTTAAAACTATCTTTGCATTGTATAAATTCAATCTCTTAGCATTGTATAATTGCATAGCACATGTGTGAGTACTATGTACCGACTTTAAAGCTACCATTTAGGTACTGGGTATGTCTTTCATTGACTTAAATATGCCCTGGCGTCTGAGAGTATGTCATATGTCATGCTCACTCTAATGTCTCACTGACGGTGACGCGTGTGTTGGATCACTTAGCTCCCTTCAAAATGGTCGAGCTGAATGGTGCTAATCCATGCGTCATATTCATGAACGGGCGCCGTCAGTAGGGACTGGTAATTTTTTAGCTGCCACGGCGATTATAATTAAATTAAATTTTTAAATTGTTTTTTTTTAATTTCTATTACGGACGCTTTTAATGTTTTACATCGTTCTCACATGTTTAACTGCAACATGAATGATGTAACCAATATTTTGTAACCATATTTTGATTTAAAAGAGTGTCCGTGGAGTTTCTTGCCCGTTCTTTTCCATAGGTACCTACTACGCTTTGGAATGGGCGACTAAAGTAACCGTCATGAGAAGCTATAAATTTTGTAAACAAGTGTTCAGGAGTTCACAACATTTGGACCAACAAAAAAAATGAATTTGTTTAAGATTTAATAAATTATTAAGTAACAAATATTAATTAACATATATTATTTAAGAATAATTATTCGTCAGAATTTATTTCCTTAGATGTACTGGCTACTGGCTCCATTATACGTAATAACAAATAAAATTAACGCAACAATTAAAGTAACAACAATAAAAAAGTGATAACGAAACAATAACAAAATTAACAATAACAACCAGATCCGCGATATATGCAAAGCAATGAAACAAACTCGTACGCACTCGAAACTCGAATGACGCATTTATTTCAAAATGGCGTCCCGATAGTTTACAATCCCTGCGACGGACGCGTTCCGGTACCAAGAAACACAAACGATAGCGCTTTGCGTCGTTAAAATATGATCCGACTAAATTAAATAGGTTGTTACTTTCATATAACCCGTCTATATTTCATGTCGATTGAATATGGTCAATTTATTATTATCTCGCAGTATAAAATGTTTACTTAGTAAAAGATGTTTGTTTACATAATTTATAGCTTCTCGTGACGGGTACTTTAGCTTCATATTTCTGACTGACCGACCCCTTGACAATTCAAAAGTGCCTGTAAATGGTTTATTTGAAATGAATGCTTTCAGTTTGAGTAGATACCTAAGAAAGACAGGTTACAGCTTAAAGAAAACACTTGAATTATTGAATCCATTCGAACACTCTATGCATAAGCATTAACGACAACTGACACTACGCATCTCAGTATATCAAAACAACTTTTTTTTCACCGCCTTATCGACCTTAAACTTTAAAACATTCAGCAATATTACATGACAATATGCTAAGCAATCATTTAAGTCTATGCACTAGATAACAACAACTTGTCAACAAACTCAAGGATCACAAGGTGTGCCGAATTATAATGCGCAGTGCATAAAGTACTTATAAATGTCAAACTTTCATATTGTACTGATCTCGTGACCTTAATCTTGGGAACGTTTAGTGCATGTTGACACTGAGCAACAATGAGGCAATTGCATTGAGGTGTAAGTGCATTTTGTTTTGAATAATTCAAGATGAATCGTTTTACAGATGCATATACAGGTTGTGCGACATTTGTGGCTAAACTGTTAATATTAAAAAATATTATTTTTAGAACAGAAAATACCTAAATAAAGTAAATCAATCTGCCTAGGCTTTTCCCAACTATGTCGGGGTCGGCTTCCACTCCAACCGGATGCAGCTGGATACCAGTATTTTACCGATGCGACTGTCTGACCTCCACAACCCTGTTACTAGGATACATGATACCCTCTCCCACCTAAGTATAGTAAAAAACTAAAAAAAACTAGTCAACCCTTGGCGTAATGTGTGCGTTGGGCATAGATTTTGAGATAAGTACGCCAAAGGGTCCAGTTTATGACAGACTACTAGGTTTTCCCATTATAACATCTTATACTTTGAGTTCAAGCGCTGCTAATACATGGCTGGAATGCCAAGAGTAAGAAAGCGCCTCTGTAACATTATGCTGCCAACATCCATGCCCAAAAGCGATATAAAGCAGCGGTAATAGAACTATGACAAGTGGTACGACACCGCCTCTACCGCCCTCCGTTCACATATCATGCTGGCTGTTACTAACATAAGACATGATTGAACACCATACAATGTACTGTCTATTCAAAAGATTTGTGAAACATGTAATAAATTCACTTTTACAGACACATGAAAGGGGCAGTTACCGTGTGATTGATAAATGTTATATGTATTTTATTGTTTTAGCCATTTAAATGGCACTTCAATTATTATAAATGTTGCAGCTCAAATTGATAACTAGTTGAATGGCAAATAAAACTAAAAATAAATTATAACAAGGGATTTAAGTGTTCTATCAATAATTTGTTCAGAATCAGCACTTAAAAGCGATAAATCCGAAACATAATTATGCAGTATTTATGTTAACAAACCGCCAATAAATTCAATTCTTTTGTATTTCGCAAATCGATTGTTTTGTGTTAAAACAAATGCATGTAAAATGCATTTTAGTTTGATTATGACACATAACCTGACATCCTGACTTAAAACACACTGGCTTAGATGTCATTAAATGAAATGGCTATCTAAAGCATGACTACCTCCCATACATACCAATGAATAATAAAAACTCTAAATAAGATCATCATTTACGCATCTGTGCGCAAGGTAAGTTTCCCTTATTTGAATAACATGTAACTCTTACGCAGAATGACAAGCTAACTTCTAACATACACATCAAATTCACTATTTATAGACTCTATTCCACTGTGATACGGATGGTTTTTCAACAGTTTAAGTGGGCTGTTAATCATAATTAAATTAATTCAAATAGTAGGTTTTGCTTTACTTTCACTGAGTAATACGTTGACGTCATTGCATGTCACACGTGTAATATAACGCAGTCATTGCGTTTAAGTTATAATAATAAGCGAATAGCCTATGCAAGTACCGTTTTTAGGGTTCCGTACGTATAGTTTTCTCGCAATCAACAGCTTTCGCCAGAAAGGCGAAAAAAAGTGTTTAACTCAACAACAACTCATTTTCACCCGCATGTTTTAGAATCATTCCAAATGACCTCCCTTTTTATGATTCCGTTGCCAAATGGCAAAAACGGAACCCATAAAATTTCATCATGCCCATCTGTAAGTCTGTCTGTCTACCCGTTCGTTCGAATGTTACACAGCCATTATACTCCTTCTTTAAAATTTTCGGTATAGTGCAAATAGTCTTCTTCACTATATCGAAAATTTAAAGGAAGGTGTATTCTTTGCACCTCTAAACAATAATGTAACTAATAATAAAAATAATTAGGGGTAACTCTCCCTAAACGTGAACCCGGGGGATGAATAAAAAAATCTAGGCACCCCCCGTGCCTAGATTTTTGTATCGTTGGATCCCATTTAAAAAAATATGATGATATTTCCAAGAGACTTTTTATTTTATTTAATAGTTTGGTGCGGGGTTGGTTTCGGTTACAACCGCAGAAATAACTTTGTTTTTCATAGTTTTTTTCAAGAAATACTAAAACTTATTTTTGTAGTCAAACTTAATTTTGTTATTGTAATAAAATCAAAACCGTGCATGTGCAGTCATCCCAACTACTCCACTGAATCCAACACGCACTTCACCGCATTTTTAATATGTCTATCTATTATTATTTTACATATTACTTTATATATACTAACTAAACTTGAGGAACGGTTGCCAAAACCAACAAATATTTTTTTTTTCAAAAAAAAATTTTTCCTATTTAAATAAGTACCTATCCACAAAAACTTATTTTTACTTTCATAAAACTGTTTGTGAAATCACAAGGTATATCAATTATACTTACCATAAATACCAAAAGCTACATTAACGCCCCAGGACATAATAAACCTTATAACTAACGATGCCAAAATGCCAAAATGAGTTAAACATGCTGATTGCACATGCAACCAGCTGATTAATGACCACACCTCTAAAATCTAAAATATACTATTAAATTAATCTTAACATCACATAATAAGGCATTTAATGTCATAATATTAACCTTGTTATTGTTATTCATGCCGTTTAAAAATATTATTGGATGTAAATAGGAGTATGTACACATTTCAAAAACTCTAGATAATCTAATTCCTTTTAAAAACAACAAACACGCTGTAATCGCGAAAGACTGACATAAAAATCTGACTCCTAGACTGCCGTCAAGCCGACTTCCGACTTCTGATTAAACAGTGTCTGGTTATAATTTGAAGTCGGTTTCTGTATACCTACAGATGGTTTCCAACAATTGCAGACAGAAAACATGACACTTGCACAATAACAAACTCTCAATACCTACCTTAAAAAAGTACCTACATACTTAACTTTTCCAAGACCAAAAAGAATTTTGTAATGAGACCCAAACGCTCAAAATCTTCAGGCATTAAGTCCGCCTTTGTACAGTATTTTTTACTTATGCAGAAAGTTTTAATAAATAAATATAAATCTACCGTACCGTAAGAACAAATGACTTTAACAACATTAAAACAAATGACTCCGATCTCCAAATAGACTAAAATAGTTTCTCTATCTCAAACTAGCTTCTGCCCGCGTTAAATTTATTGTTCCCCCGTCCCACCGCGTCGCATCGCATTGCCCGCCAGCGCTATTACTTCGTTTTCGCTTAGCGTTCTGTCTGGCTTTTTTTCTTTTCGCTCGGCTCCTTAGCTAGCTATTTAAAATCACGCTACGTCTTAGCGTGATGTTAAATAGCTTGCTTGCTTTAAATAGCTGGTCTGTTAATACCTTTCTCAAGAATGAGGCTATGAAATGCAAATGGATTTTTTTCAAATCCGACGGGTAGTTTTCGATATTAACGCGTTCAAACAAAAAAACACAAAATATTCTGCTTTTTATCAGTATACATCTTCACACAATGATAATTGACCACGAGGCCACACGACCTCTAAAGGTCAAGTTACAATAGCTGCAGGTAACTATGGGTCTTTGACCATACTAAAGCGATACGCCATAATTGATAGTGTTTTGTTTTGACAGATATGGTAACTCATTGGTATGCTTAAGACAATTAGGTGAAAGGTACTGTTGTTGTATTTGATAAATGATAGGTGTGATTTATATTGTTTCATGTTGAACAATTTAGTTTAAATGCGTGCAAATAGTTTTTGTCCTGATATTTATGATAACGGAGTAACTTTTACTCATTTTCCAGGATGAAGTATGGCCACTGCCTTGCCAAATATTATCAGATAGTTCAGAAGTAAAAAACAAAAACTGGCAGATATAATCACACTTTGTTATTCATCTTAGGTTAGTTTTAAATTGACAGCAGTGGTGGGCCAGTGGTAACGGCGCCGACTTACGACTTGTGAGTCGTAGGTATGTATGAACCCAGGCAAGCGCTATACTTTGTGTAAATAATTTCATCACCACTGCTCTCACTCCGCCCCTAAGACGACCCACTGATCCAAAACGGTGAAGAAAAACATCGTGAGGAAACCGGCATTTCCTAGAACCAAAAATTCGAAGATGTGTGACATCTACCAACCCGCAATGGGCACGCGTGGTAGATTACAGCCCACTCTCTCTCTCGTCCCAGTAGTGGGAACATTATAGGGGATTATGCTAGTTTTAAATTGATATGATAAGGAAAATTGTTTCGAGCAAACTACACAGAACTAGACGAAACCATAATCTCTACTTAGCCCAATTTTCAAAACCCACAATCACTCTAAACTCAAGAAAACAGCTTACTTATTTAAATCAACAAATGAACAAACAAATTGCTGTTCAACTGGCAACATTAGCCAGTATTTATTAATATCCAGTAATTTGCTTGAAAATATCGCTTAGCTGCAACCGGGTCAAGTTTTCACAGCCACTTACTTAGATTATGATCTGGTGCAACTACTTGGAACCGATATACGATAGTTCGAATTATTCAGAAGTGGAGCATGCAGATTACATGAGAGGTAATTATAACATGATATTAGGGAGAAGAAATCTTAGCCATGTATAGCATAATAGCATGATGATGTATGATGTTCCCACTGCTGGGACTCTGGGACTCAGGCCTCCTCTCATCGAGAGGGAGTGGGCCGTAATCCACCACGCGGGCCCAGTGAGGGTTGGTAGATGTCACATGTCTTCGATTTTTTGGTTCTTGGACATGCCGGTTTCCTCACGATGTTTTCCTCCCCCGTTTTCAGAGCAATGGTGATGAAATAGTTTATACAAAGTAAAGCGCCTGTCTGGGTTCGAATTTACGACCTACAACTCGTAAGTCGCGGCCGTTACCACTGGGCCACCACTGCTCTCTAGCTGTGATACCATGAAAAAAGAAAACGGTGTTTGGAAAAATGATGAAAATTCGTAATTTTGAGAGCATTGAAAACTGGGCCAAATCATTACCTTTTCTCACTTGAACAATGTTTTAAACAATCATGAAAGTTTCAAGAAAAATAAAAAATAAACCTTTATCAAGACGAGTTATTTTTTCGAAACACTAATTCATCGCAAAAAACTTTTTGTTTAGGCAGAATAATCGAAACTTATTTGAAGATTTCATTATTACAAAAATTTATCTACTACCTACATAATATAAAAGTATTCACAAACCTCTGGAATTACTCAAATCAAACCATAGACCCCAAAACAGTAACCAATAAGTACTACATGTTCAGCTTAAAACATCAAAATTACATTCACGTTCCCTTGCATTTCTTAATCTCGTGTCAATCACAGCTGTGAATGCAGGACAGTCAATGTATCAAAGCTATCCAGCTGTGCATGTCCTACGTGTGGTGTAGAAATCGTATTAGGTCAGTTGACGATTGCAGGTGTGTTTTGATCCTTATCCTTCGCTATGTATTAGAAACGTCGCGGCGACACGACTGATTTCTATGAAATACCTTCCTACCTACCCCGAATGAGTGTTGTTGTTTACTATTTCATAACAATTGCAGGTCGACTTATCCCATCACACGTAAAATATGTAGGTAATGTATGTAAATGACAAGTGTAACAAAGCGGAGCCAAATATTTTGACACCGTTGATCGTGACGGGAATCTTAACAGTCTATTTGTACGTTTTAACTTTCAATTCTAACCTCATATTATCAGTACAAGTCAAGAAGAGACCAGTAGATGTTACTAAATCGTGTAAACTAGGTTTTAAAACTAGTTGTATTTTATTTTTAGGATTTTGTGAGTTTATTAACCTTCTAAGTCAAGATTTGCAAATAAATGACGATTTATTAGGACCGCTTATGCGTTGGGCAATTAATTAGTCGGATTGTGGGCTCCGAATGAAATGTTTATAATTGTGCAATTAGAGTTATGTTATTTCGTATGGTCTCTCACAACCCTCCAAGCTTCTTATTATCATCATCTGCCTGCCTTTCCCCAACTACGTTGGGGTCGGCTTCCAGTCTAACCTGATGCAGCTGAATACCAGTATTTTACATGGAGCGACTGACTATCTGACCTCCACGACCCAGTTACTGGGTAACCGATACCCCTTGGGAAGACTGCTTGTCATACTTTTGGGCTTCTGACTACCCGTAACGCCTATCAAAGATCTAGTAATGACAGCCGGGACCAACGGCTTACCGTGCTTTCCGAGGCAAGGAGGGGTCTCGATAACGAATGGATGGTCACCCAACAATTTATCCATCTATTCAGCTTAAATAATAGGAATTAATTTAAGCGCTTATTTTTAAACATGAACATAAATAAGATATACATACAACGTATAACGTTAAATACGCAAAACCTCAGACACCCCAACAGATTTTTAATTCAATCGACCTATATCAGAGAGAAAAAAAATAATTTAAAAAATTGTAAAGGTTTTATGTGCTGTTTTAGTTTTAAGGCTCTTACAGACCAGCGCGACGCGACGGCGTGACGCGACTCGAACAATACCATTTCTAAAAAAACTTCACGGTATAACAATAACCGGTGTCGCGTCGCGCTGTCGCGTCGCGCTAGTCTGCACGAAGCTTTACTGGCTGATCGTTTCTTGCGTCTGCGACGACGCTCTTGTCTTATTCATGGTACTGTATGAAAGATTCGTATTTGCATTAAAATAAAAGCTATTATTATCCCGCGTATGAGAAAATTTAAATTGGTCGACAGTGTTTGTTTACCTATTTTGGCGGGTTTGCGCATGTGATGGCTTGAAAATGTGACCTATATTAAAAAGTGGTTCAATTGATTCTGCTCGTTATTCTGATCAAACTATTTTCAGGTTTTGCGCATTTAACGTTACACGTTGTATAAAATGTTGACTTACGTATTGAATCTGAGCAATTTCATAAACGATTTCACAAAACAGTTCTATCCGTGAAACAATGCTGAAACAATTCTTTCAAACACATCTTCATTAGAAACCATTATTAATTTATTACATTATCATTATTATATGGACAGACATTGCGTGCAAAAATAAGATTATTTCAGCGATAGTTCAAAACAATACTAAAATGAGATGATTATCGCGATAATTGGGGCGCTAAACTGTGGGTTAATTAAGAATAAACGCATTAATTGACTTTCTAAGTTAAAAGTTGTGTTGCGCAAGAGTGCGGTGGCTAGTGGCTGGTCGCATATGGCTGTGGGTTTTCTTCCTCGACGTTACATACTTAGGTAATGCTCGTTTTCCTTTTTGTGGTTATGGTGGTAATGTTTAAGGATTTAAACAGTACTTAGAGCTATAAAATACGGGATGCAAGAAACGATGCGGAGAGCGAAAACTAAAGACGGCAGAAAAAAGCAAGAAATAATTATTTTTAATATAGAAATTCAATGAAAAAGTATCCGGCCTTTTCCAAGTTTTCGGAGTGTTCAACATGAAAAATAACTTAAAGTATATTAGGTAAATTATAAGGGTTATTCTTTGATTATATCCTACACTCACTGCTACTAAACCAAACATAAAATCAATTACAGATCATACATTATAAGAACAACAGAACCGGATTTCTACTATCAGAGCCAATCTAAGATGTATATCATTACAACAATTGTCACTTAATAAGCGCATAACGATAGTGACCATTGACCATATCATTCGACCCTCGAATGGTCACCTTGACCGGGCAAAAGTGTAGTAAAATTACTACCTACTGTAAAATACGACGTTATGAAATCCGTGACGTCATTTATTGAGTTTTAAAAGATTTTATTTTCGAATCTTGCCTACTTGAGGCAAAAAAGATTTGTTTGACAAATAAGATTAGAAACAATATCTCTCTGGTATTTTTATGAGGCTTTGTTGCTACTTATGAAATTTCTTCTTCATTGTAACTATCTTTACAAATAGGTACATTTTTCTTTGTTCGCTATCGAGTCACAAGACTCGTAGATACGAAACCAGCCCCTGCTCCAACCTAGACGTCAATCAAATATTCTCAAGTAAACAAATCTGTAAGAATAAGAAAGACAATAAAGAAGAATTGGTTTATTTGTCATAGAAACAGGTACATAAAAAAAGTCAAGTTAACTCGGATATTAGTGAAATTATTTAAACGCGAAAGTTTGTGAGGATAGATGGATTGTCTCTCTCACGCAAAAACTACTAAACAGATTTATATGAAATTTGGCACACAGATAGTTTATAACCTTGATTAACACATCAGATATTTTTATCCCAATATTTCGACGGGATCGAGACTTATGCGGGTGAGACCACGGGGTGCCGCTAGTTAAAAAATACAAACGACCGACGATGATCCGCTGCTATATTATTTTTTGAGAAAATAACTCTAAAAGTGGCAATGTTAAGGCTTACGTTCGGATCCCCTACATTACATAGTCGTCATGAATTGAATATGAAATGGGAAGTCATTAATTAATTTGGAAGCAGAAACAAGAGAAAGGTCCTACTGTGTAATGAGTTAGTAGGTACCTAATACTTGTTACACTTTCTCATAATCATAGCAGGTTATTGGTACTTTTATAACTTGTTTGAGTTTTGACGATTATACAAACACTTCCCACTTCCACTTGACTTCCCATTTGGAAGTCAAGTGTTTGTATAATCGTCAAAATCTGTACAAATAATGTAATTAACCGCGTGAATAGAAATTACAGGCTTAGGGCTGACTGTAAAGTTCGATATCTAATATCCGAGAAACTAGCTTCTACCAGCGACTTCGCCTTGGTTGTAGTTTACCATACTATAAAACATATCAGCCACACTGACTGCAAGTGAAAGAATTTTTGAAATCGGATTAGTAGCTCCAGAGATTACCTCTAACATCCAAACTTTACTTCTTAATAATATTAGTTAGTTAGATAAAATTGACTGACTGTTTTTGTATGGAAAACCTAATAAAAAATCGATAAGACTTATACTAAGTGAGATGGGTCAAATTCGCCCTTAACTAATAATTATTGAGCATAGTCGTTTCATCTGTTTATTTTGCATATACTTACTACAGAAGATTCAAAATTCAATTAGATGTACGCTGGGCGAAAAGTTTCTTTCACGGCGCGAAGGGATTTTGTTTTGTTTTCGTCGTGTTTTATGAGAGTGTAAGGGTCGCACGGGTATTTGATGTTTTTGCTTTTTTTATACCCCCTCTTAATAATAGGACCCCGTTGGCACCCACTGTTGGACTAAATAAATCAAAATATAGTTTAGTAACCAGATAATTAAATACCGGAACAAACCATTCTCCATTTAGATTTCACACTGCTAATTTTAAAAAAAAACTTATTAAGCTAATTTGGCACGATTTTCCTCTGTTTACGGAAAATCATTAGGGAAATATAATTGAATACCGTAGTGAAACTTAGGTATAGGCGTGGTATCCGCATTACAAAATTATTTTTGTACTGGTATGGTAGGTTTTCTGATCGAGTATATACATGTACGTCGGTTTGAATGCGATTACATGCGCATAATATTTGTCGGCTTGTATTGAGGTCTATATAAAGTTACTGCAGGAAATTGCACGGGTTTTTGGACTGCCGTACCCACTGGTTAAAAAATTACTGGCAGTTTTGAAGTGTCAAGGAGTCGGTCAGTCAGAAAGATGGAGCTAGTTGCCCATCCTAAAACGTAGTAGGTGCCATGGAGAAGATGAAGAATTCTCGTGAATACCACGAGACGAAGTCTCGGGGAGGTGGAATACTTCCAATACCAACTATTACAGTACGTAGGTAGTATGGTGGTCGTCCTCGGCCTATAAAAGAAATTATTCGAAAGTACTCGGAGATCTAGGTCCACCATTTAATATTAGATATTTTTCAAGCTAATGAAAGTAGAGATTCTAGAAGATAATATAAAGCCTATAATGAAAGTTGCTAATTATGTAGGCTGTGTATCTGCTTATTGTTAACCTTTGTAATTATCATATCAAATTAATGATATTGCTATAGTAATTTATAATAATGTAGACACTTACAATCAAGAATAAAGAGTAATTTACATTGTCTGATTGATGGATTACTAACGACTCTCGTGGAGACATTGTATTCGTCTATGGTTCGTAATGGATAAGATATAGGAACCTACGTCATATTATTATACGAGTAGATTTACTTCGACGACGAAGTAAATCTACTCATTTATCAACCGAAGAAAATCATGTAATTATTAGCGCAGAGACACATTTGCCGAAAAATACGCGACGGAAATTCCGCGTGCATTGTTTTCTTTGAAAATTACACAACGTAATGACGGCCTGATGTTTCAATGCAGGCGTACTTTCCGTCGCGTTATTTCGGCAGATGTGTTGCTAGACATTTGAGAAACTGACATTATTTATTTTATTTATTTATAACTTTATTTCGGGTGGCATAGACCCATAGAAACCTTAACCTAATATCATATCAAGTATATCAAGTCTTTTCAATATCATAATAGTTATAGCTGAATGATAACAGCCGCATGTGTCGATCGGAGGTTAAATTACACTTGCCGCGGTCGATTCGTGACCACCCACATATAGAAAACCCTCCGTGCCTCGGAAAGCATGTTAAGCCGTTGGTCCCGGCTGTCATTCGTAGATCTTTGACAGTCGTTACGGGTAGTCTGAAGTCCAAAAAGTCTGACAATCAGTCTTACACATAGGTATCGTGTTACCCATTAACTGGGCTATGGATGGGTAACATAGGCAGTCGCTCCAAGTAAAATACTGGTAGTAAGCTGCTTTCGGTTAGACTGGAAGCCGACCCCAACATAGTTGGGAAATAGGCAATGCAGATTGAATAGGTATTCAACACTAAGTTGACACTGTTGTTCTTCTATCTAAGACAAGGAACAAAAAACACTTAATGAATGTTGAAACTATGAGACATAGTTAATGATTTAACATTGACATAGAATTTTAACTGTTAAAAATTTAACAAAAACTCTGTGCTATTGACTAATCGATTACGATCGATATTACTCAGAATCTGGAAAGTTTTTATTTCGATATGTTTAGTTTTGTTGGATGAAAAACTATAGTGAATTTCGTTCGAAATTGTAAATTTTTGCTGCTTGCTAGCCAACAAACTAGCAAATACTTTTATGATTAATAGAGATTTAGAGTAACTAATAGAGGTTTTGACACTAAATATACCTAATATTTATCTTTTGTGTATATTATATTTATTTGAAAGAGAATTTATTGAAAGAAGATATTTCAATAGCAAACTGCCTGATTCGAAAGTTTCAGTTAAGTGACCATATTATTATTTTGTTCCACCGATGGTCTACTTAAAATAAACGATTTTACTTAGGTACTCATTTTTTTTTTTTATAAATTACAAGTTCTTACATTTCAACAAAGCGCACAATTAGACCTCTGAGGTCTATCTTAGCATGCCATGGCCTGAGATTAGATCAACGCGCTATTAACAGCTATGTTATAATCGAGTTGATGTAATGTTCTTTCAGCTTGCGCTTTATGTTTTTACTATTCATTGAGTCTCTAATGTCTACAGGTAAAGTCTGTCTCTATTTGGCTTAGTAAATTGGGTATTGTGAAAGAAGCGGTACGCCTGCCATAAAACTTATTTTTGCGTGGCACTTGAAATGATTTTGATTTGGCTTGTCGTGTATTCACGTCATATTTAACTGGAATTTCAATATCAAAATGTTCAATAAGGAACAGATACTCAGCGGCATAGCGATTATCCATTAAGCTCGGCGACATAAAACCAGGAACTTCTATAATACATAAATTACGTATAACTTTTTATACTTCTAAAAATTCACCTTGCCCACTACATTTCCTTTCCCAACGTTACTTTAACGGCCTTCATCATATTAAAAATTTGTTATTATCAG
This sequence comes from Xanthia icteritia, assembly GCA_949128155.2. Lineage (NCBI taxonomy): Eukaryota > Metazoa > Arthropoda > Insecta > Lepidoptera > Noctuidae > Xanthia > Xanthia icteritia. The sequence continues at coordinate 4,620,758 of OX421937.2, forward strand.
ATTGAAACAATAATATCTGATGTATCTTACTTATAAAAAGTTGGTACATACTGCATTGCAATGCATTCTCTATTGAATGCAGAATTAAATTATGTTATACAGTACAATTGAATTCCTGGTTTCTCAATCCAATGCAGATTGCATTTCGGTGTTAATTGATAGGTATAATTAAAAGTTAGAATGAAAAAGTTGAGTTTTATTACGCTCATCGTTTTGAGTAAGTAATTTCATGACTCATTTCATCATGTATCAATAAACCGTCAGGAAATATTATTTTTTAGTATCAAGATATTTAAAGATAATTATTATTTTTTTCAGTCCACGGCTATAAATACCTAGGTCTTTCCTACATTTTGCCACAATAACCGGTCTTCTGCGTTAATCCCTAACTTGGTAAAAACCTAGTCTAGGCTTCATCGAGCTTCGAACAATGATAGGTATAGCTAACTAAGCTGTTAACCTTCCATACCATATCATGTATACTCATATACCAAGGTTTATATGCTACAGGCTACAGAAATGCAATACATCTATATAATAAAAATGAAATGCTGTTGGTAAGCGCATCACTTGAGTTTCTATGGAAAAAAAATTGGCGGATAACTAAACGTCCTTTTTCTCGTCTTTTCTGTATGAATTATTGAAAATTGGGCAGGACAACGTCTGTCAGGCCATCTAGTGAGATATAAATGTATGTATTTTTTCTAATCGCCGCCTGACCTTCACGAAACGAAAGGCTCCGACCGATATTACGTCCTTGTGTCGGAAAACACTTACCTACACCACTTAGTTCTCACATTCGAGTAAAATTATGATACTAGTACATGTCTTTATAGGCGTACGTGCTGTTAAAGCCGGAATTAGCGCGCAATGTAGTGTCTCCAGGCCATATATAAGTCTAAAACTTAGTGTAGGTACAACTATTTCCACACAATACATACATGATAGGTTAGCCTTCTTATCCTATACTATTAAACGAGCAATATGTAATCAGGTTCTTGAAAACGGCTCTAACGATCACGATGAAAGTTGCAATATAGGGGTTTACAGGGGCGAAAAATCGATCTAGTTAGGTATTCTATCTGGGAAAATTCGTTTTCTCCATATTTTCACCCGAGCAGAGCTCGGTCGCCCAAAGTTTAAAACAAGATGGCTACCTTAGAATTATTAAGTACCCTACTATCATGGCAGCATGGAATTAGTATGAACTATCCTATACTATTAAATGAGCATTCTCTATTTTCACCCGAGCAGAGCTCGGTCACCCAAAGTTTAGAACAAGATGGCTTCCTTAGAATAATGATATGGCAGCATGGAATTAGTAAGTACCTACTATCATGGTAGCATGGAATTAGTATGAACTATCCTATACTATTAAATGAGCATTCTCTATTTTCACCCGAGCAGAGCTCGGTCACCCAAAGTTTAGAACAAGATGGCTTCCTTAGAATAATGATATGGCAGCATGGAATTAGTAAGTACCTACTATCATGGTAGCATGGAATTAGTATGAACTATCCTATACTATTAAATGAGCATTCTCTATTTTCATCCGAGCAGAGCTCAGTTGACCAGGTACTTGAGATATAAACAGAGTTTTCCTGTGTTTTGATAGCACTAAACTTAGACTCAAATTCATCCGCCACTTATGTTTAGCAGTAGACGTAAAAAACGAACTTTTATTACTGTAAACAAGCAGTAGTGAAATCTATCCAAAATTTGGACAAAAGAGATGTTCATGTAATAATCCCGGAAACATTGTTGACATAAGTGTGTTAAGATGGACTTTAATTGTAAAAACATTTACCTACTTACGTATTTATACAGAAACATATTAATCTTTAGACATCAAAGAACCATAAAATATCTATCGACGATCAAATCTAATTGGACATTAACTAATTATACGTTATTACAAGTATGAAAAGCTTACCTTTAAGTACATTTAGAATGTTTCAGGTATATCAAGAACCGATCCTAATCCAAACTACATCGGTTTATAGAATTTGTATTCTCATAAAGAAAACAAAACAATTTTTTTTTTTTTTGTCTAAGGCATCTTGTGGTTGACCTCTGAGGTCATGACTACTTAACCGGGCTTTCCTGCGGCTGCCTTAAGCTACTACACTCAAAGCCTCCAGCCAGGAGCAGAAACCATTTTAATTAAAACTAGGCGAGCGCTCGCTAAGGGCGTCGCTGGGGGGAGGACAGCAAGATGGGACAGGCTGGATCAAAGATATTTCATGATTATTAATCGGAGAATTTAAAGCTACAGGCTCAGCATCGACGCGGGCTGGCGCATCGTCGAGCAAGGGTCGGGGTGGACACAAAACAGTTCACTTAATATATGAGATATACAAATCGTCAGTGAAGCACAATGGCTACTTACTACTGGCAACACTGCGAAACTCACCAAATTACTTCAATGGAAAAGATTATTGGGATTTTCATGGGTTCAAATCATCACAGAGTTCATTTGTATTAATAATTTAACACAATATCACATTAAGCGTAAGTTACATTCATTTCATACAGTTCTTTCACTCTCCTGTAGAGTAGCCATTATTGACTTCCGTACTGTTAAAACTTCACTGACGAAATAAATCATGCAGTTATAAGGAAACAAAGATATAGTATTATAAATGCGAAAGTGAGTTTGTTGGTTTATTTGTTTGTTACGCTTTCACGCTAAAGCGGCTGAACGGATTTGGATGAAATTTGGCACATGGGCAGACCATGACCTGGGTTAGGACATAGGATACTTTTTATCCCGATATTCTCAAGGGATCGAGACTGAGGCCCGAACTCCACCAAAGCGGAGATGTGCGGAGATGTCCGAAGCGGAGACGAGAAGAGATGTGCTCAGCTAGGGTGTATCCACCGAAACTGTGCGGAGATGCGTACTGGCTAGACTGGAGCGGAGATGTGTGCTGGCTAAAGCGGAACTGAGCTGCCTGCGGTGATCATTGGATGTTGAGATGAACGCACATCTCCTCTCGTCTCTGCTGCGCGCCGTCGTCGCCAGCTTGCGAGGCTAGCTCACATCTCCGCTCTTCACCGCCGCCCAGATCAATCTCGGCGAGGCACAGCTCACATCTCCGCTTCGTTCGCGCCATACAAATACACATCTCCCCCCCCTCATTGGTATCCACTGAAGCTGAGTGGAGACAAAATGTGTGATTAACGAAATTCTATTGGTTTTTTAAAACACATCTCCTCTCCTCTCGTCTCGTCTCCGCTTTGATGGAGTCCTTGCCTTATGCGGGTGAAACCGCGGGGTGCAACTAGTAATAATATAGCAGTGAGGTAAACCAAAGAGGTGAGGTTTATGAATCTACTTTGTATTTTGATAGAGGTATAATAAATAGGCATTTCACATCATATACCATCACTAATTTTTATGTTACAAGTTTCGAAATCCCATGGAGTTTTACTTTACTATTGCATGATATGATTTAAGATACATAGTAACAGGAAAAAATGTTACTCGGCTATAAACTGGTCGATCAATGTTTATTGAACTAAAGTTTGGAATACTCTAAGAAATTACAAGACCATTTTTTTTTCTTCAGTTGTATTTTACTACCTCGTTGGTCTAGTGGTCGCAAGCGGTACTGCTGAGCATTCCCTGGGTTTTATTCCCGGGTCGGGCAAAGTGTTATCGGGATTTTCCATCTGGAATTTTTCAGTAGCAGCCCGGAGTCTAGATTTATGCCCGGTCGCTGGCAATAGACTCGCCCCCTATTACAAGGAACTTAAACATAACTGGCGAAATGTGGGTGTACTATATGTAAGTACACCTCTGCTTAGCCCAACGGGGAAAACGGGCTTGATTAAAATTTATGTCATTTGAAACAAAAACCTAAAAATATCAAAATCCTAAACGAACAAGGAATTTCTACTCCCAAAACAACAAACTACTGCACTTAATGCCTTAAAAAACTGTTCACTAAGTTCCATATACCACCAAACCGGTATATTCTTCACCCGACGAACTAAGGTCATGGGTTACGAACACAATGGGCTTTAACCATACGACCGAACCTTGAAGAAGCGTGTGAAAAGTGCTAACCAGAGAATAATAGCACTTAATACGGTTGACACTAATAAAAATGACTTCGTTGTTTACGTTTTTCGTTTTTACGTTTTCGTTTTTTAACAGTTAATAGGTTTAATAGTTTTTACAGTTATTTTTATGAGTTCAAGTAGTTTAGTTCAATGCTTGTTTTATGTTCTGCGAGGACTTTAAATAGGTTTTTCAACAGTTTTTGGCCAAATCTAAGGCCAAAACCCTGGCCATGAATATCTGCTGCACAAAAGAGATTTCTGGTGTGTTAATAACGAAATTACCAATACATAACATCACGCCTGTATTCCTCGAAGGGTTAGGCAGAAGTGAACCTATGGTACACTCACATTTCGCCAGTTGTGTTTAAGTCCCATCTAACAGCAGGCGAGCCTATTGCCATCAACTGGACACAAATTCAGACTGCTACTGTGAAACTCCACATTGAAAAACCCAATAACACTTTGCCCGATCCGGGAATCGAACCCAGGAACTCATGTTCAGCAGTAACGCTTGCGACCACAAGACCAACGAGGCCCTAATAATGACTTTTTTTTTTTTTTTTTTTTTTTTTTTTTTTTGTTAAAACTTCTTTTTGCCAGTAATTTTCACTGGAACTTTTTACTAAACAGACTACAGCTAGCTGTTTGTAAACTATTAAAAAAGTAAGTTAAGTATCATAATTCGAGATTAAGTGGGGATATACCTACATATTATGTAGTTTTAATTTAGAATGACTTTAAATTGAAAACCATAACCAAACCATATTACAGCAACCATTAATGTCTTTGTAAAGTAGGACAGAATCATCTTTAGGCTTCTATTTAATTCCTATTATATGCGACCATACTCAAACTCAAACTCAAACTCAAAGCATTTATTTCAATTAAACCATTTACAGGCACTTTTGAATTATCAAGAAGTCGGTCAGTCAGAAATATGAAGCTAGTTGCCCATTCCAAAGCGTAGTAGGTACCTATGGAGAAGAACGGGCAAGAAACTCCACGGACACTCTTTTAAATGAAATTTTTTTTACAGAATATTGGTTACATCATTAACGTTGAAATTATACATGTGAGAACAATGTAGAAAGACGTGCACGTTAAAAGCGTCCGTAATAAAAATATAAAAAACAAAGAACAATTCAAAAATTAAAATAAGCCATACTAAAAACCATCACTTAAAATAATATATGCTATCACAACTCATTGTCATGTCCATTAACCCAAAACACCACCAAAACCAACCGTTTAGTGGTCCATCGTTCTAACAGCATATAATATCACAATAATTACGATACCCAGTAGGCACTTAACGAAAATAAGCTTAAAATTGCGTGTTGCTCTAAACGACTGATTGTATGAGTTGATTGCTGTTGAACACCTCTACTAGTACGTACTTATGGTGGATTTGGATGGGGCCCTATTGAATTTCATATGGTGAACATGAAGAATCCTAGGATTTAGGAACAAAAGCCTTGCAATGTTACCGACACAATTTTATCTTGAGGGTTTGTTTTTATTGTTAAATCTTCCAGAATTATGCCAAGGTATGCCATCGTCAATTAAACACGAGCTTGTGAGCATCCGGATAGTTTCTATCACCTATCTGAATAATAGCAAACAGATTTTCATGACTCTAATTGAATTCGGTGAAAATGTTCGATGAAAGATCCCTATAGTGATTATTTCCTTCACTTCTGCAAAGATTGTACCATTGAATATTGCAAAATTTCTATACTTACGATAATAGGTACATACGGCTACACATCAAACTATACATTTCCAGTTTATGCTGATCTCGCATTGTATAGGATTTCCGTACAATGCGAGGTCAGCTTATACTGGAAATGTATAGCTTGATGTGTAGTCGAGTGTACATCAAAATTAATTAAATTGCCGTTCAGTTTACTATCAAAGTAAACTAATAACACAATTTCAACTGCAAAGTTTCCAATATTATCCTAAAGACATGTGTGTTAACAATGTCTTTATAATGTAGAAAATAGTTATCATTATAAATCGCTTAATTACTTCCTACAGTTGCAAAATATTTAGATCAAATTGGCAGTTTCGTGACAGATAACTGTATTTCAAATGTTAATATGTAAATTATATAAATGTCTACATGCAAATTACTAATGCTACCTACATACCTAGAACGGTAATAATTCAATTATTTTCATTATTGTTATTATACCTTTAGGAGCAAAACTTCTTCAACGTCTTAGAATGTTACAGTTGTAAAACACGTTTTTTTATTTTTATTCACAGTATTATTTCCTTTTTGGGAACACTAATGCAATAATTTAATAGGTACTTTACATGTCATTTACTAGAAAACTGTCAATATAAGCGGAGTTAAATTGTAAGAATGCAAATAAAATACATAATATATTTAAGTTCACCTTATTAAAATGTTATTTTGACATTTATTGCAATAAATCTGTCAATCTAGTGTTTTTATAAGCACATATGTTTTCAAATAAAATAATAGATGTATCCAGCTGTCCAAGCGACATGTTATTGTAATTTTATGTGGGTATATAACCAGCCTTAACAAAACTATAGTTTTTTTGTGATTTAATTTCTTTACAGTGAAATAAGTGTATCTGCCGGGATTGCAGGAAAGTCCGAAAAGGATACCGTGGCCCCTGGCAACGTACAGGCAACTGAAGGAACACGGGTGGGTTTTAGTCAGTAAGAGTGTGACACGCCCTCCCACTCCACCTAGAGCGGGAGAAGTTAAAAAAAAACATAGGTGCATCATTTACGAACTAATAGTAAACTAAGGCTGGCAACATTGCCAAGTTGAATGGGAATGCCGATTCTTTGGCCTAAAAATAACGCGCCATCTGGTCTCGTGAATAGTCGACCACTCGCTTGGCGATGTTCCAAAAGGTTAAGGTGAGCACTCTCCAATATACAGTAGGTATGTTAACTAACGAAGGGCGTTCCCGTTAACCCGCAATAGTGTAGCTTCCATGTGAATGTGACTAATATATTTGTACGCCAATACATAATTGGACTATAATGCAATTTATTATCATCTTGCATGCTCTTGTATTTATATACCATGTTTACACAAATAAATAAATCTTATCTTATCTTATCCATACATGCAAAAAAAATACCATTGAAAAAAAACATAATAAATTTATCACAAAAAATATGAAATTGATACATAAAATAAATATTCTTTACCCACCCACGCACTTGTCTTTCAACGTGTTTTTTTTTTTTAATGGCAATATTTTTTTAGCATGAGTCTATATAAGCTATACTATTGCAGGTTAACGGGAACGCCCTTCGTTAGTTAACATACTGTATAACTCAAACTGCAGTTATCACACAGTCACAGTCATGCTATTATCGAAAGTGCCGTGACATGCAAGTTGCGTAGCATGCAAACGCAAGGCAGAACCAATCACTTGCCTCGTTTACATCTAAGTAATCTGTGCTTACATCGTATGTCGTAATTTGTTTTTAATTAACTTGATTGGTGTCATCATTTTTAAAGGAAAATATCTTATTGACTTTAAATAATAGTTTCCCAATATTTGTTTACAAGTCAATTTAACACCAACACTTTGTTTGGCTCGCCGATTGAAACAAACGTCAGGCAATCAAGTAAATAATTTAACTATCGTTAATTGAACTCCACGTCTATGTTTAGACTCGTTGGTGTAGTGGTAGCAAGCGCTACTGCTGAGCATGAGGTCCTGGGTTGAATTCCCGGGTCGGGCAAAGTTTTATGGGGGTTTTCCCTCCTGAATTTATCAATAGCAGCCCGGGGTCTGGATTTGTGCCCGGTTGATGGCAATCGGCTTGTCACCTATTTATTACATGGAACTTAACATAACTGGCGAAATGTGAGTTTACTATAGGTACCTTCATCTCTGTCAAATTATGTAATGTAAGTTATGAACATCATTATTTATAGTTTTGCTTTATCTTTATCCTAGGCAATAGTGCCTTTTCAGAGCAGTGGTGGCCCAGTGGTAACGGCCGCGACTGACGAGTTTCAGCTGCATCCGGTTAGACTGGAAGCTGAACGAACAGCTGAACAGACAGAATGCTGCTGGGGAGTTTGTTGCGCCACTTCTTCTTCCCAGCTAAAGCACTAGGAAGTGGTGAAGGGTGGGCGTTTTGGGGGACTGTCTTATGTAATTTTGACGTTCAAAAAGTGCTGATTCTCAGCCTAGTTTGAATAAATGACTTTTGAATTTTGAATTTTGCTGACCCCAACATAGTTGGGAAAAGGCTATCGCATCTTTCGTTCTAATAATTCTTTATTATATTAGTAGGCGCTTCCGAATCTTACAGAGCACATACCTAGTTTATTTGCAACGGTGACAGTAAATCGAATCGTTTATAACTGTACTTATCATTTACTTTGAAGAAACTTAAAGTAACCGTGTCGTAACAGTTATTCACCTAGCTGCGATTATATCATTATATTATTTCGTTTGCAATTGCATTATGCATATTGTTTAAGTCAAAGAAAAATTTGCAAATGCAAACAATTTTAACTTTCTCAAATGTAAGTTTAATGACCATTACAATGAAAAAAAAAATAGAAATTTAAATAAATAGTAATGTAATATTTACTAACTATGAAATAATTGTTTGTAAAAAGAATTATGAAAATCAAAAAAATACTCGTAAATTCATAATTATCCGTATTTTTTTAAAATACTGGCTGTAAAGGGTCCCCGAAACGATCAATTGCAATTGTATGTAATTTTTTGCGTGATTGATATACATTGATGCACAAATTAATCGTCTACTAATTGCAATTAAAGTGATTGATAATATTACTACAATACAAATTGATGGCAATTGATCAATTGCAATCGTTCGTTTCTGGGACACCTTTATTTTTTATTTTTTTGGGTGGGAAATTATCAAATAACTTCTCCCGCTCTGGGTGGAGCAGGAGGGCGTGTCAGACTCTTACTGACTAAAACCGACCCGTGCTCCTTCAGTTGCCTGTACGTTGCCAGGGGCCACGGTATCCCTTTCGGACTTTCCCGCGACCCCGGCAGACTGCGGTCCTATCGGACCTACCTTTTCACACCGTAACAGCTGAACGGATTTGGATAAGGCCTATAGATAGACGTTCACTGAATACTTCTTATCCCGACAGTACGTTACTGTGGATAATTTCCGACCTTCACGCCTGGCCAAGTAATTTTTCTACAACATAACATAACATCACGCCCTTTCCCCGAAGGGTTAAGCAGAGGTGTACCTATGTACATTTACTTACTCTTATAATGAAACTAATATTTTTTAACAAAAAGATCTATTCTTACTAAATGTTTATATGACTCAACCACCTTTAATAATTAATAAATCACTTCATTATCAAATAACCAAATTGAAAACCGAACTCAATACTTTACAATAAGCGCTCAAGCATGAAAATCGCGTGCTAAAAAAAGCGTAAGCAGCTAAGTAATTATCGAATGATTTACATGACGCGACATGTATTTGCTCATTTCGCTCACGAGCCTGTAGAAAGCGGGGTGAGCGATCTTTTGCTTAATTCATTCGCAATGTTAACGCTTATTGACGACACTAATCGATATTACTTATTATTATGTCATCGCAGTGAAAACTATGATTTCACTGTTCATTTTGTTGGTTTATTTTTGTTTGTAGTTTACCTGTTCAATGAATATGCTTAAATTTGTGATATTATAGTTAGATAAGTGTAAAAACTATGATATGAATTGATTTTATAGTCGGTTTTGATATATTCTGATATATAACAACCACCCACTTTCCAAGGACCGTCATTTGTGTCAAATTTCCATTTTTTTATGTTTTTTTTCGTCTATATGCAGAATACATATTTTATTTGGAAAATAAAAATATTTTGAATTATGAATACTACTATTCACAATACATTTTTATTTTAAGAAGGATATATTGACTGCTACTTTGCAAAAAAACTTTTTTTTTGTGTCTACCATCTCGTAGGTCAACGTAGGAGGTTGCCAGCTGCTTAACTGGGATATCCTATGGATTTCCTAATAATTTAAATCCTCAAGCCGGGGCATAAAAGTAATGATCTATTCGACGACACACTAAGGGCACCCCCTGTGGGGTACGAATCTCGGCTAGACGGCCTCGCCTTGGGGCGTGCAAAAAACGACTGACTAATGTCAGAATCATTTAAACATAATTGAACCAAATAACCCTCCACCCATTCATTGCATAAACGTGTTTGTTTACGATATAAAACATTATTAAGTTCTCCAATAAAACCTTATTGCTATATCATAACCAAGAAACAGATAATTATGAACGTTACGGACAGAACTGGTTTTCCTTAGATTTCATTTATTTGAGTAAGTCAAACTCAAACTCAAACTCAAAGCATTTATTTCAATTAAACCATTTACAGGCACTTTTGAACTGTCAAGAAGTCGGTCAGTCAGAAATATGAAGCTAGTTGCCCATTCCAAAGCGTAGTAGGTACCTATGGAGAAGAACGGGCAAGAAACTCCACGGACACTCTTTTAAATAAAAAAAATTGTTACAAAATATTGGTTACATCATTAATGTTGAAATTATACATTTGTGAGGACAATGTAGAAAGACGTGCACGTTAAAAGCATCCGTAATAAAAATATAAAAACAAAGAACAATTCAAAAATTAAAATATTAAAATAAGCCATGGCAGCTAAGAGATGACCAGTCTCTACTGACGGCGCCCGTTCACGAACATGACGCATGGATTAGCACCATTCAGCTCAACCATTTTGAAGGGAGCTAAATGATCCAACACACGCGCCACCGCCAGCGAGACATTAGAGTGAGCATGACATAATCTCAGCCGCCAGGGCACATTCAAGTCAATGAAAGACATACCCAGTACCTAAATGGTAGCTTTATAGTCAGTACATAGTACTCACACATGTGCTATGCAATTATACAATGCTAAGACATTGAATTTATACAATGCAAAGATAAATCTTCAGCAGCTCCAACGGTATTTTCAAATGCTAATTAATTAGTTTATGCTTGTGGAGCAGGACCAGCAATGAGCCAAGCATTTTTATCAATTATGTAATCCCCCAACTTATAATATGCCTGCCTACATAGTGTGCGTTTTATACAAGATTTGAATTTCGTCTCATTCAGTTGAAGTATGTGGGGAGGAATTTTATTGTAACATTTTAAACAGTACCCCATGAAAGATGAGTCTACTTTAGCCAGTCTGAAACCTGGTTGAACTAATAGATCCCTATTTCTTGTACTATAATTATGTCTATCACCTCTTTTACTAAAAAGATGTAAGTTTTTTCTTACGTACATGATGTTTTCATAGATATACTGACAAGGTACCGTCATGATGTTAATGTCCTTAAACAGTTCCCTTAGAGAATCGCGCCTACGGAGATAATATATGGCTCTGATAGCTCTTTTCTGCAGAATAAAAATAGACTCGATGTCTGCAGCCCGTCCCCACAGCAGAATACCATAAGACATGATACTATGAAAATAACTGAAATAGACTAGCCTGGCGGTATCTACATCAGTTAATTGACGGATTTTTCTGACAGCATATGCTGCTGAACTTAGCCGTCCTGCAAGAGATGTTAAATGAGGACCCCATTGTAGCCTTGAGTCGAGCGTGAATTCCTAGGAAAACAGTTTTATCGACAAATTCTAGTTTCTCTTGATTCAATACTATCTCACAATTACTATTTTTAACATTTGGTAAAGAAAATTTTATGCACTTAGTTTTTTTTCCATTTAATACTAAATTATTAGCAGTGAACCAATTTTGGACCTGCAGTAGGGCGTTATTTACGTCGTCAAAATTTGTAGCACGTCTATCTACCTTAAAAATTAAGGAAGTATCGTCAGCAAATAACACCATTTGTGGTTGATTTTTTAATAAATGGAGTAGATCGTTAATATACACTAAAAAGAGGAATGGACCCAAAATCGAGCCTTGTGGCACACCCATTTTTACTTTTAAACCTAGTGAATTGATACCGTTTATTTGAACTTGCTGTTGTCTATCATTTAAATAAGATTTTACTAAATTGAGTGCAAGTTTTCCAAGTCCGTAATGTTCAAGTTTCGAGAGTAAGGTTTCGTGATCGACGCAATCAAATGCCTTGGAGAGGTCACAAAAAATTCCTATTGCGTCTTGGGCCTCTTCCCACGCGTTAAAAATGTGTCTTAATAAGGTTACACCGGCGTCGGTCGTACAACGTCCTTTGGTGAAACCATACTGTTGATCGTGGAGGATTTTATTTGTGTTAAAATGATTCAGCATTTGATTAAGCATTACCTTTTCAAACACCTTGCTGAAAACCGGCAACACGGATACGGGTCTATAATTATTGGTGTCTTTACTGTCCCCGGATTTGAAAAGTGGTATTACCTTGCTGTATTTCATTAAATCCGGGAAGACTCCTTGATCCACACACAAATTAAATATTAAGGCTAAGTAAGGCGCTATGGTCTCAATTATGGAGGTACAGATTTTAATGGACATTCCCCAAAGATCTTCGGTCAATTTGATCTTGATTTGCTTAAAAGCTTTTATTACTATTATGGGGTTAATATGCTTAAAGTTAAATTCAATCGGGCATGCTGAAACATTCGCCCTTACTAAATCAAAAGAGAGTGTAGCGTTGGCAGCCGTTTACTGGAGTTAAAACTGGGTTTATATTACGACAAGTGTCGCTAGTGTCGCGAACTGTAGTTTCAAATAATGTAAACTTGACCTTCACTGCAGCACCAGGGAACTCGCTGGACGTAAAGATCTTACTTTAAAAGTGACCATGACCTATACTTTTCTTCTCAGGGATCAATTAGCTAGGAAATGCTGGCGCCATCTAGTTTCAAAATATTGACAAAAAAAATGACGTCTAAAAGTGTTTTAAAAGATACACAGATTACAGAAATAAATATCGTTTTCATTTCATTTCACTGAAAAGCGTTAAATTTTATCGCTGATGCGATAATTGACATTTCGGAAGAAATTATGATGATAAACCATTGGCGAATTCTTCATTAAGGCAACAAATTACATAGAAGAACTATGTAATTTGCTACCTTAATGAAGAATTATAATCTTTTTGAAATTACTTTAACCATTACTATTTTACTTCAGGTAAATTAGAAACTTACTTATGCTATTAACGTGTGTTACCAATCGATTTGCTATTATTACTTTTTTCTTCAGTAAACTTTTGCAACGGAATATAAAAAGGCTTTTATCAGGCTAGACAGATCATTAGGCTTATGTATCGAGAAGAACATTAACTGACTTGTCAACTCTACTTTACAAATGAGGTGACCGTTTTATCCGTCGTAAACGGTTTTATTAACGGGTGCAGTTGATTTGTTTACGATTTTATGGGTCGTTTACGTTGCGTTACAAGGCAAGTATGTATGTATATTAAGCTTCTTGAATTTGCTAAGACAAGTGTGATGCTGAAACTACACAGTAAATCAAGATTAGGAAAGCAATTGGCAGGGACCATGTTTAATTTTTATGAGATTGACAGTCATGGAAAATATTAAAAGATATCGAAACCAAACTATTGACTATTAACTTTAAGGTAATTACTTTAATTACAAGTATCAGTTAAATATGAATTGATAATTACCTAAGATAACAATTTATCGCTTTCAAAAATCAGATCAAATCGAATTTAAATGTGACAAAAATATAATTCAACAAAATACATTCACTACAAACGCAGCGGGGCAAATAAACGATACGTGTAACAATATCTTGCAACCTTGGTAGCTGACCGAGCGCGACACTGTTGACTGTCAAGTTATAATATATTTAAGGGGAGAAGTGCTAAACTTGCCCGCAAAATTCTAATATTCTTTTTTTTGCAATTTTCAGGTCAGTATCAGGTTGACTTTTGATCAAAATGTGATTCGTGAGAACAACAACGAGGTATTTACATAATTATAATATAAAAAAATGTTATGATTCCATGAAATAGTCATTCTATAGAGTAATTTTAACTTAAAAAGTTGTATTGATGTTTTAATGATTATTATTCTGTAAATTCATATTTGTAACAGTCGCGAATCATATTTTGACCAACATACAATCTAATACTGACCTGCAAATTGAAAAAAAAACGTAAGAAAATTTTAATTTCACGGGCTACCCTGACGTTTTCGCCTTAAGTGTAACTTGGAACTTACATAGTCATTATAAGTAGGTACCTATGAGTGAAGGCGTGGCGCGATAACTTAATTGTTCCAACAAGTTATACTTTTAACTTAACCGGATCGAATCGGAAATTCTTATCGATTTTTTTAGATAAATCATATTTTGTATCGAACTGATTTCGACACTTATGAAAATGAGAGCTAAGTTTGAACCAAGTCAAACAAGTTGTGAGTACAAGTTGACTTCTAATTATAGTTAGCTGACTCGTATTTCACTTTCAAAACGTCCTGTCTCTAATAGAACCACACTTATATCTCAAAACTGTTGCTAATAACATACTTGGGTATAAGTTATAATAACTTGGCTACAAATAAGGTTTTAAATGACTCATGCCCTCACACCAAAATCGTTTGACGTATTGATCTATAAAACTAAATGAATTAACAATAAAAATTTCTTAAAACAGCTTGAATTGATGTACCTATCCATAAAACTATGTGTCTTCGTTCCGACTTAAGAAGGTATCTAATATCTTATCTTTAATCCTGAAGATACTTGAAAAATAGTTCCTTTAACACATAGGTATTTAAAAATATGCATTCCATGCAACAAAGCCAGCTTTACATAAGTCTGCGTAGGCGCCGATAGTCATAAAACTGGCTCAGGCGCAGTCGTCCCCATTTAAATTGGAACGGTCAAAATCCTGATTCGAATTAAACAACGTGCAGACATACATTTACTTAAATGGAAAACCCTTGTCTTATTATGAGAATTCGTCGTATAACACAATTTATGCAAATAAGGAACTTGTTAGAGCAAAATCCAAACTTAAGAGAAGTAGAGAAAAATTGTGAAATAAGACACCGAACTTGGAGAGAACGAAAAACCATTCTTATATTTTTTCAAAACTCCTTATAAAACCAAAAGTCTAACCTGGTCTTTTCACTTTACGTCATATTTTTATATTAATGGGTAGGAAACCACGAACCCACCGTGCTCCGTCATCGGGAGCGAAATATTTGGTATTATTATTCGGGTTGAGTTGACTCGGGCCGAGCTGTCACTGACCCTGCTCAACACTTAGGTGGCATAAGAACAGCAAGAAGGCTATTAACAGGTACGTTGCCATCGTCCTGCTCTTATACCAATTTATTTGTAGTCGGCAGAGCATCATCATCAGATCATAAATCAGTCACATACCTGAGGGGTCCTGAGGGCGCTGGTGACGGCGAGCAGCGTCAACGCCGCCACGCTCCACCACACACCGGCTCGCATCCTCATGCACTGCAACAAAAAATATGTGTTGTAAGTAACATGCCACACAAAATGAAAAATTCATGTAGTAGACTGCAAATCAGCACTGTTTGAAAGTCAAAGTTACATAGACAAATACCCAAAACGAAAGCGGTTCACCACTTCCTAATGTTTTAGCTGAAAAGAACAAAAATGGCGCAACCAACTCTCCAACATCACGTTGAACATGTTTATGATTTTCACAGTTTACGTCAATGGTTCACATATTTTGTTCTTTTAATCATTTGGCTTTATTATTTACTAACTGTAGACCGCGACTTTGTCTGTGATCCAGGTTGAAAAGTCCTATGTCCTTCTCCAGGTCCCAGGCTACCTGCCGTCAAATTTCATAACGGTCGCATCAGTGGTTTAGACATAAAAAGGTAAAAAACAGACAGTGACTTTCGCGTCCGTTTGTAATGTCAAAATAAATACTTTTTTTTTTGTCTGTCTGTCTAACTGTCTGTCTGTTTGTTCCGGCTAATATCCGAAACGGGTAATACCGATTTTGACAGGACTTTCAAATAGATAGTTGATGTTATGAGGACTTTTTTTTTTTTTTTTTAATGATTCCACGCGGGCAAAACCGCGAGCACCAGCTAGTTTATAATATGATGATGAAGTATGTTTTATTTTCAGCTGCTATTAAACATTTTTATGAATCATTTATTCAATACCGTGAATTTAGAATGTCTGACAACCTAGCTCAAAGTAAACAAATTACTTAGCACTTGCAATGCTAAGTAAACGAGCGGTAAATAGAATGTTTATTTATAAACTTTGAACGTAGCTGTAAAATTATAAAACAAACATTAACGCTAACTTGTCATTCAACTATTCTGTAGACATGATATAAAAGTTGTCAGCTTTGTGGAATTTTATATGTTTATAAGAAAACTAGCTTCAGTCAGCGGCCCACGTGATTTCTTTATAAATTATAGCCTATGTTACTCAGTGATAATATAGCATTCTACTGGTGGAAGATTTTTTTTAAATCGTTCCAGTAATTTTTGATTTTATTCATTACAAACAAAAATACAAATCTTTTATAATATTAGTGTAGATAAGATAGTCTTGGTTTATGCTAAGAAGATAAAACGAGAAGCTTCCAAAACTGAGATTATATTTGAACGAAAACAGCTCAAACTGTGGTGAAATATTGTGTAGTTATGAGGTGGAGCTGCCTCCTCGGTATTTAAAAAAAAAAAAAAAATGTATATACCTATTGAGAACATTTATTTGATTCTTGACGACTACCTCTTTGGTCTAGTTGTCTACTACTGAGCAGCAGGTCCTGTGTTCGAGGTTGGGCAAAAAGTTATTGGGTTTTTACATTAGGAATTTCTCAGTAGCAGCCTGGAGTCTGGATTTGTACCCTGTTGATGGAAATAGGTCCCTATTACATAGGACTTAAACATAACTAGCGAAATATGGGTGTCCTAATATACGTACAACTCTGAGAGAACTTGACGTGATGTTATATTATGAAATTTGATTCTTAGATACAAGAAAGGCTTTCTTAAAAAACAGAATTAAATTGCAGCTTACTCAGGAAAACCGTAGAAGAAACTAATACGTTAACCTTTTTACTACCAACTCATGCTAAAGTGCCACAAAGTAACAAATGTCAAGATGATCGTAAAGTTGGTCTCTTCATATCGATAAATCTGCCACTCAACACTTTCACTCTCAAATTATATGGCAGCTTTCGATTTTATACTACTGCTTTACTTCTGTGTGACCCTGGTACATTATCATAGAATTTGAGCTAAATCAAAGATAATTTGCATAAGTAATTAATGTAGTTTTATATTTTTACTACTGCTTTACTTCTGTGACCCTGGTACCTTATCATTATCACACAATTTGAGCTAATTCAAAGATGATGTGCATAAGTTAATGTGGTCTTACATTTATGAGCAAACAGTTGGAGAACGATTTTATAAAGGCCAAGGTAAAAAAATATGAAAGTTTTACACTTAACAAAACTAGACTTAATCTTAAATTAATGTATGCTCCTTTGAAATGTGCCATCCATTCCTAAACAAATACTAAAAGCGCCTATGTTTTCGGTTGAAAAAGAATCATGACTCTTTTCAAAGATATTTCATTAAATAAAACTGCATTTTAGATGCGACGTTGAAATAATTAAGTTATGTAGAACTAATGAAATTAGTCCCGGTATTTGTTTTAATATAAATGTGTTCGTTTAAGTGCAGTAATGCATCATAACATTATAGCCGTTTAGCACTCTAAATAAATAAAAGTTTAACGTTTATTTTATTCATTCGACCCTGACACACATCTATATCCCGATACCTATCAGAAAGTCTTAATCTGATAAGTCTTTAATTGTTTTCGCTTATTATCATTAAACGACTCTACTAAAGTGTAAAAGATATATCTAATATAACAAGACTGGCCTTGAAAAGAAACCAGTAGGGCTTGTCGGAAAAATATCATTCTATTTCTTATCAATTTCAACATGACCAATCAATTTGTTAATTAGAAAAAGCCGAACGACGGAAATGATCTTCGCAAAAGATTGAAAAAACTCAACGCAGAAAACACAGTAAATCCTGAATCAAAACAAAAAATAGAACCTATAGGTCCTGTATATCTCACGGTTGTCCAAAAGATCAATGAACACAATAAATCAATGAACAAATCCAAAATTTCGCAAGCCAATCGCATCAATTGATCGCACTCGTACGCACCAATAACCGATTGATCAATTATCAGGAGACTGCGACCGGCGCCCGCGCCTGCGTAGGTATGCGGTGCAACGCTTTCTATGACCACACGAGCCTAGATACTATGTGGAGCGGTGTAATGATGTAATGTTTTGTTTTAATTTTTAGTACTAGACTAGAGGAGTTAAATACTTGCGGTTTAGTCTCGTAGCTAGAGTTGATTCGTCCAATGAACGTCTGCACGTGGTTCGAGGTGGTTATTTCAGATGAGATATATTAATTACCATACTTTAATCACCCATGTGAGTACCAGAGATCATGATTATGCCTATTTCATCTTAAGTGACACAAGCTATAAGTACATTAGCTAATCAGCAAGGTTGGATGCGCAGCCGCGCATCCAACCTTGCCGAAATTTGTCCAAATTTGTCCGGTGTTATGGGCATTTGAAGCCTCAAATGCCCATAACACCGGACAAATTTAAATATTGGCAACCATATATTATATTGCTCTTTTAAATCAAAGCAAACTTAACAAAACCCTTTTTTTGGGTGGGAAATTATCAAATAACTTCTCCCGCTCTGGGCGGAGCGGGAGGGCGTGTCAGACTCTTACTGACTAAAACCCACCCGTGTTCCTTCAGTTGCCTGTATGTTGCCAGGGGCCACGGTATCCCTTTCGGACTTTCCCGCAACCCCGGCAGGCATCGGTCCTATCAGACCCCTTCAGTTGTGCTGACATCTCTTTGAGGCACGCGTGAAATACAACGCACCGTCGACTCGGGCCTAGTCTTTATCGGACGGCGAGGTAACTTAACAAAATCCTTCGAATATTACATTTAAAATCAACCTTCAGTGATTGCAATAAAACTCAATAAAGACTAGACTTAAATTCGTGTTGACAAAAAAACCTTAGATGCTTAAGCAAACATTTACAAGCTGATTATTTAGTCCCTTGAATAAACAAAGGGCAGCTCTGTCATACGATTCTTACTCATATATTCAGATATCCGGGTTTTTCCTTAAGTTAACTAGAACACGGGCTTTTACCGAGGCAATCAAGCGGTTTGAAACGGATCAATAAGAAATGAACTAATTTGAATAAATTAACATAATGTTTTAATTGGGCATTTACATAGTCATGTAGGAATGGCTAAAAAAATGCGTGGAAAACTGCTGTCAACAGATGAAACATTTTGCACCTAAATGCCTTAATTAGGTTCTTAAAGTGTTAATCGAGCCGTCGACTTACATAGGCTGAGGTAATTGATTGGAATTGACTCACGCGCATTATAGCAACTTGGTAAATGGCTTTAATGGTCACTATGAGTAAAGTGGTACCTCATTTCCTGGATTTTCTCATACCTAAATGTTGTACATGCCAGTTTTAAACACAACACAAAGTTATTCAATAAATGAAAAGTCAGTCAGTCATGAAACGTTATTTCATCCAGAGATTTTAATTTAGAGCGAAATGCAACGAAGTGACAAAATAAATATATATAGACCTCCAGACCGTATTTCGGCCATGGCGGCCAATCTCATAGGAGACTAGGCTTCGGCGCGGGAGATATTATAGTGCACAAGTGTGTGCGCAGACACTGGTGTACTCTCTCTTCCCTCACTCTCATAGTCCGATGAGACGGCAATCCGATACGACCGGAGAGAGATCAGGCGCAGGACCAACGGCTTAACGTGCTTTCCGAGACACGAGGATATCACACCGCCAACTTCCAAACTCCGGGCTGTTACTAAGAAATTTCTAATGGAAAAACCTAATAACACTTTGCCAGACCCGGGTAACGAAAACAGGACCCCACGCTCAGCAGTCGCGCTTGCGACCACAAGACCAACGAAGCAGCTAAAAAATAAACAAAATAAATAACAATGACAGGTAAAACAGAATATATAATAATATAATACCGTAACAAATACTAATTCACGCACATGCGCTTTTAAGCACATACTAATTGTCAACACGACCATAAAATTGACTTAACAATCGTGTACGCACTTCTTTTGTACACCATTAACGATCAGAGTGAACAATAGTTCACTATCGATCAAACTGTTGCTCGACTAAAAGTCGTTAGGTTACCACCACGACTAAACGCTACTATTATAAAAACAAAAGAAATTCAAAACAATGGGTTCTGGCTTTGGTCTAGGAATTTTGTGGCAGGAAGCGTCGATGTGGATGTTACGGTCATTGGTCTATCCGGTTTGTGTTTCAGAATATTGTGCTGAAATAAATAATTAATTTAAAAAACATGACCGCCGTGCCAAAAAAACGAAGTAAAAAACAAGTTGTATTAGTTAAAACCGTATAGTAATTAGCCTATATAATTTGGGATGATGTAAGGATTCTAACGATACCCCATACATCAAAATCTGTTCTGGCATTTAATAGTTATCGTGGAAGAAAGAAACTCACATAGATAGATACATACTCGTACATACATGAACCCTGAAAACATTACACTCTTTTTTGGGCAATCGTGTAAAAAAGGACAGCTGGCAACGTTCAATTTGTCCTTTATCACATGAGGTCTATGTGTCTACCTTTATGTTTGCATTCCTCTGTAAAGGTTTACCGTCAATCATAGCTCTCCCAATTACCGTTTATATTCAGCATCTATTCCATCTTATCTGTCTATATAAATAAAAATGAAATACTGTTCGTTGGTAAGCGCATCACGTGAGAACGGCTCGACCGATTTGGGTATTTATTATTTTAAAAGTAAAAATTGCAAAAAGCTTCCCGGAAAAAAAAATATTCAGAAAAAACTGAATGTCCTTTTTACAATGAGATTTTTATATGAATTATTGAAAATTTTGACAGGACGACGTCTGACAGATTAGCTAGTAATTTAAATATAATTGACGAGGCTAGTCCTCACTACCCTTAGCCATATTTCTACAACGACTTTCAACAGGATTGACATAAGATTTTCTATCAAAGCTGTCAGTATCCAGTACATTTTTGACATTTCCATCATCGTCATCGCTGATAGAATGTCACTTCGTTTAGGCCCTCTGAATTGCATCTATAGACTGATTTCTACAAGACCATTATAAAACAGTCTAAAGGCACAGACGTGCACACGTTTATCAACGACGAATTCAATCTCACACCCAGATCAATACTATTAAACTATAATCAAAATACCTTCACGAACTACCGGAATTTATCATTAAATTTCATTGCCGAGCATCGAGCAAAATCAAACGCGTCCATAATTATATCAATTTATAAAGTAACAGTGTTCTCACTTTCACTGCTGAGCCATCAAAGTGAGTGCAGGACCGGTAACAAGGAAGGAAAGAGATAGCTTCACAAAAATAACTAAATACAATATGAAAGAAAGAGATAGTTGTTGCAAAAATAACTAGATGCAGTCATGTGTGAATTTAACAAGATGGTATTGATGGCCAAGTTACGTATTTGATGATTTCCGAAGCTCTTTCGTACTGCAGTTTTGTTGTATTTATGGTAAAAGATGGCAAACGTGCCGATGGATTATCTGATGGAAAGGTTACAGCAATTTTCTCTCTCGTACGACCGTTCAAATTGTCAATTACAATCTCCAACAAATTCAAAAATCTTTAGATTCTTTAGGGTTCTCCTGATTGTATCTAGACTCTAGCTAAATCAATGCTCGGGATTGAGTATTTTGTCTCTCCTTTGCTTGAATTTTAGTGTGATACTTTAACACGAATGACCTAGATTAGTCACAGGAAGGTATAACATATGTATCTCCGCGTAAGAAATTTTCATCAACCTGATTTCCTCTAAAATAAACGGTTCCAAAACCTAGTGTCGGTGTCAGTGGGATCAGGGAACGCCTTTCATGTGTCAATTCAGACAATGTCTCGGTTTAGTGCAAAAGATATATGATATTAAGTCAATATAACAATTTTATTCAGAATTAAAATGAAGACATAACATCAAGCCTGTATTCCCGGAAAGCTTGATCGGAGGTGTACACCCACATTTAGCCATTCACAGTTATGTTTAAGTCCCATGTAATAAGGAACGAGCCTATTGCCATCAACCGGGCACAAATCCAGACACCGAGCTGCTATAGAGAAATTTCAAATGGAAAACCCTAATAACACTGCCCGACTCGGGAATCGAATAGCAACGAATAAAAATCTAAATAATAGTGACATCAATTGTTAAATCTGGATTTATTTTTTATTTTGTCTTATTAATAATTAACATAAACAATAGGGACTATCTAAACTTTGTGTATACAACTAACTAAGTATTATACAAACTAAAATATAGCGTCGAAAAATTCATCCGCATCACTGTCGACTGGTAGTGCACCCAAGATGCTTTGCCACGTTGTATGGCAATGCTTAGCCTCTGGCCAAGGTAAAAGCCAGCCCTTGGGTCACGGGAAGTGTCAACCAGTACACTCAATTAAAGAACATACAAGTCTTCATCAAATAAATTCATATTAAAACTATGTATATCAATGAAAACAATCACACTTCCGCAAATCAGAACGCGTTCGTTTATGTGTGAAATTTAAAATGGACTGATCGACGGCCATTACGTAAAGCTATTGCAAAAATTCTTGTACAGTAATGTGCATTGTCCCAGATATACGTTAAATATCGTTTCGGTCAGTACTTTGTGGTGCATATTTTTTGTCGCAGCCTACTTTCGATGGAATGATTTAATAAACAATCAGATTCATGAAGGAAATTGTTTGTCCTTGTGATAGTGGGTTCGTTATTCAAAGCAGTGTGCACTGAAGCTGAAGTGTATTTTATTGGCAAGTAACGTAAACGAAGCAAAAATTGTATGTAAGGATCGCAGCAGATGGGGTGCTTGGACAGGAAACCCCGTGTGCCTGTGAGCTGGAGTTCCCTTACGGATGCCTCCGGCCAGTCTCCCCGGACCCCAGTCCTAGACTCTCCGGAGCGGTGCACCCTGGGGTGCGGGCAATGTCTCCCCATTAGATACTGTGGGCCTAAGGGGTCTCGTTGTCCGTATGCCAATATCCTGTCGGAGGAACGCTCTAACGTGTACTCTAAGAGAGCACACGTTGAGCAGCAAAAAACTAGCAAATTTTCAACAGCGATCTTAAGTTATGACTTGTAGACACCCGCTAAAAGACGGCCGCCCGAGTCCCATGTAATAAACCGGAAAAAATCCCCATTGAAAAATTTCGAATTTAAAAAAAAATCCTTAAATTTACCACATAAATAGACTTTTAGACTTTTATTTAACAACACTCACGGATCGGACAGAGTTTTTTTTACATAATACACGATTATCTGAATTGATTAACATCGGTACACAAACTTTGATTTGAAAAGCAAAAGTTAAGTATAATTGATGGAACATTATGCAAATAATAATAATAACAAAAACACGTATCGATTGTGGCGAACTTTTAGAATATCATGGTCAGAATTACCCCTAAGGCGGCAATATTGCAGACCAAATCAACATATTTATAAAAGTCAAGATTTTAGGTCATCTCACATTACAAGGCAAAGCGCAAAATTAAATCATTCAATCCTTTTCCCAACTATGTTGGAGTCAGCTTCCAGTATAACCAGATGCAGCTGAATACCAGTATTTTATATGGAGACTGCCTATCTGACCTCGACAACCCAGTTACTGGGTAACACGATACCCCTTGGAGTAGAGTAGCTGTCAGACTTTTGGGTTTCTGACTACCCGTAACGACTGTCAAAGATCTACGAATGGCAGCCGTGACCAACGGCTTAACGTGCCGTCCGAGTCACGGAGGGGTCTCGATATGTCATGAATGGTCACCCATCCACGAACCGACCCTTCGATCGACCCGTACGACTGTTATCATTTAACCAGGAGCCCCTCCATTAATTAAATCATTATCAGATCATAATATTAGTGACAAAAACAGTCCAATCAAGGCATGCTAACATTAAATAACTAATTGGACAATTGTCGTTGCAGCCAACGGAACCGGAATGACTCCAAGTGTCATGGACAATGCGATAGGAACTTAATATGTTATTAAAAAGTATAAGTAAACACTGACGTGTTAAACGCAAGTGTTGAAGTAGGAATTATAGGTTTTAAGGTTCCTGCAGACTAGGTGTCAATACTCAATACTCAATATATTTATTGCTTCCACATGTGAACTTAGGTGGTAAGTTTTTGTCGTCCATACTTTTTATAGACAATGCAATCATTTACGTACATATTTTTTTTTCTTAACCTTTGACGCCATGCCCGAAAACCGTGTTTTTCATTTTTGGACTTTGAATTATCCGACTTTCAGACATAACTTTTGATCAAAAAGTCGTACTAAAAACCCGTAAGTGCAACTTGCATCTGCATTTTGTGATAAATCTTAGCTACAATGTAATACCGATTATATTACATCGATAAACGCTACTATTACTACAATTATAAACCATAAACATTACTTTATAAATATATAAAGTAACTTAAACCAACTATACTGCGTACTACATAAGTTGACAAAAAAGGCGTAAGTGTAAACTAAGTTCTAACTTTCGATGAACAAAAAATAAAACCTAAAACGTTAGTGAACGGATATCGAATGTATTTCCAAATATTCTAGCTGACGTGAAAGCGGGATATTATACGTTAAGTAAATATACTATAACATACAGCAATAAATATAAAAGTTTTATTTATTATGTTTACTATAGTCACGGCGCGCGGCGACAATGTTTTCACTTCCCTATGAAAGATAAGAATACCAGTTTTTTTGGAAACCCTAACGTGTTGACCATTTTGTTATTATACGAGCTTTCCATCTGTTGCATGCAAATGAAAATAAAAAAGACGTGAGCTATGTCATTAACAGTATTTGACTTAAATATCGAAAACACCAAGATCTAGGTATTTAATTAATACCGTCAAAGTAATAAATAACCTCAAAAAGACAATAAACAATATTTTCAATTACTTTCTTCCAAAACACAATTTCACGCTATTCGCTACACCAGTGGACACATAACTTTACTTAAACGCTACCGACATCGACACGAACTGCTGTCGGTGTCATTACTGTTAATTGCATAATTAAAATCCCCATGGCAACTGCGTACAGTAAAATTAATTAGCCATTGCAATTATTCCTATTTACGACATGAGCAACGCGATGGCAATTTTAATGCGTTTGTCAAAATTAACATGGTTGTTATTGTGACAATGTATATGTACTAAAGGTTCCAGTCAATGCCTAACTACCTATAAAGTATGGTTATGTGCCATGAAAGTTTCACCATAACTTTACAAAGGTACTAATACCACAAATGCAAAAGCAAGTCTCTCAGAATGATACGTCTAAGTCGGTTTAAGGCGACGATAACTGACTTTGAATGATTTTATACTGAAGATCACGTCTAAATGAGTTGTATTAATGGTTTGAAAAAAATATATGTTAAATTAGATCATTTTTTAATAACGTAATCTGTGAATATTTTAGAATATGTTTATACTATTTAGTGAAAAACTGAGAATCACGCAAAAACTATCAAGCGTATTTTTCTGAAACTTTGACCATTTTAAAGATCAATTTATTACTTATCTTTTAGTATACGTGTTTTATTAAAATATCTTTTGTTTTATATATAATAAATTAATAATGCGTCTAATTTGGGACGGCGCTATTTGACGGGCGAGTCCTTTACTGGCTGGAAGTACGACGCGTTGCGTGAGCTCAGCACAGAACACGCAAGCTAACCACTCAAGGTCACTGGCATTTAGTGGCGTCTTAAGGCTAAACTTTTCTACCGATTCTCACAAAGATTAGCAGACACTGAAAAAAACCGAGTATTTTGAAAACCTTGCGAAATATTTAAAACTACCTGTGGATGGAGCTACAGGCATAATTTGTACAAATTATAGCTTTGAATCCAGGCAGCCACTTTACTTTGTGTAAATTATTTCATCACCACTGCTGTCAAAACGGTGAAAGAAAACATAATAAGGAAACAGGCCTGTCCTAGAATCCAAAACTCGAAGACCTGTGACATCTACCAACCCGTACTGGGCCCGCGTGGTGGATTATGGCCCACTCCTTCTCAACGAGAGGAGGCCTGTGTCCAAACATTATAGGCTGCTTATGGTTATAGCTTTAAAAATACTCACATAAACTAAGACAACTTCTCAACTTTAACACCACTCACAAACTGATATAATGATCATAAAAAATACTATTATGTTCGCGTGTCTACCCATAATCAGATTAAATATGCAAAGGAACCAACTCCGTCGAGCCCTATCAAATTACTGACACCTTGGCCGAAACAGTGAAGCATGCAAAATACTTCCTAAGGAACCCAGATGGTCAGATACTGGCCTATAAGTATAAAGCCGGAATTACACGGTTCACGTATGCTCTTCAATTTGAATGATTCAAAGATGTAATAAGTCAAAGTCGGCTTCATCGTTCATTTCTGCGCCTCCCAATCAAAGAGACCGTCTAAAATTGCCTTAATGTTCAATAAAATTAATATACCTAAAGATGGACATCCTACAACCTTGCGCGTACAATACATTTTCATACTAATCGACCTGACTATAGAGAATTAAGATCAGGGAGATTATCTCGAGTCATCAGTGTCGAATGTATTGTTTCTATGATCTGATAAGATGCCGTTAGTGTTTGTTTATTTTTGTTTTATTGATCATTTAGCACGCTCTTGAGATTTTGAGGATTTTTTTATGATCGCTTTAGAATCTACAAATAACTTGACCTATTTAATTTTTCCATGTAGGAACATACTCCATTTTAAACAATATTGGCACAGAAATCTAAATAAGGTCTTATCAAGATGCACAATAATAGTTGAGTTAGGTATTCTAAAATTATTGCGCACACAATACATTTGTCATGGTTACAATGGCAAGCTCTAAAATAAGATTCTTTCGACTGATCTTAACAGTTTAGCAATAGGTATCTAACATTTACGACAATCACGATTATAACGCCATATTTTACTTTCATCTGTCACCTTAAATGATTTGAAAACATCTCCACCCCCTGTAATCACGACTTTTGAAGTTTGAACTCCACCCTCTGAAAGTATTTTATTACAAATCGTGAAAGGTTATCCTTTAAATCATTTCACAAATTGCTAAATTTTTTCATCATCCTCTCTGACTGACATTCAATTATGAAACATCAATTTTGGCATACTGTATGTTTATGTAGATTATATTTTCATATTTTGATGTTAGTGAATCATAATTCGTGTTTAAGGTTGACATTGCTTGACTCGTGGCTTTGCCGGAAAATACCGTTCGAATTCGAAACTAGCTGGGAAAACCAGGAAAAATCTCAGAGTAAAACCATAAACCATAATAGACATGCATAGTGTAAGCATAGACCAAACATAACCTTGACTATCACGGATGTATGAAACTCTGAAGACTGGAACAATTCCAGCTGATAAGCTATTTGACACTTCAATTACACTAGGAGACTCAACAAGGCAATCCTTTGTATGGTAATGAGGCGACCAATCATTGTAACAATGAATGAAGAACTTATGACCTTTCTACAGTAGGTGTTATGATTTGTTGATGCATCCGGATAGTTGGTTTGTTTTGAAATCATGAATACTTCGAACGTCCTTAACAACAGCTAGTATTACCAGTAACCATTTTTCAGACTATCTAAAGTACATACATCTTTTATGGGGTACTGTGTTAAATGTTACAACAGAATACCTTGTGATATATTAGAATTAAATGAAAGAAAATTTAAAACTCATATAAAAAATACACTTTGCAAACAAGCATATTACAAATTAGAGGATTATATCCAAGATAAAAATGCTTGGAAACATGCTGGTCCTGCTCCATAGGACAATTTAGAATCTAGACAAAATCTAACTGATCGCTAATTTAATTGTATAATATATATATATTTTTAATATTGATTTTATTTTCTGTGATTACTTGAACTCACACACTGAGTTATTAGTACCTATTACTTGTAAAAATGTTTGGAATATCGTATAATTTTACCATATTTGTAAATATGTGAGCACCATGCATCTATAACATGATTAATTTAGGTATCTGTCATTGCTTAATTTTTCATTATTTTTACCTAACGTGGTATAGTAATCTTATTCTAGGTGCATCGTCTTCACATATAATTATATAATTGATGTATACAAAATATTGTGAAAACATTTTAAAAGAGTAACGGTGGAGTTTCTTGCCCATTCTTCTCCATACGAAAACTACCTTTTGGAAGGGGCAACTAGAATCAATTATTATTTTTCTGTAAATGTTGACGTGCAAAA
Organism: Xanthia icteritia; assembly: GCA_949128155.2. Classification (NCBI taxonomy): domain Eukaryota; kingdom Metazoa; phylum Arthropoda; class Insecta; order Lepidoptera; family Noctuidae; genus Xanthia; species Xanthia icteritia. Next base: position 4,649,281 of record OX421937.2, read on the forward strand.
GTGCCTTTTTTGCCTAATTGAAATAAATTATTTGACTTTGACTTTATTTCTACTTTTGTCGTGGGCAATGTTCTTATTTTTGGCCTATATCTTGGTAATTCTGGAATACAACTCAAACATACTTAAGAAAAGTGTGGTTAAATAGTAAGATTAGCGATTTGCGCAGCAAATAGTGAAGGTAAATAACACTTTAACGCTATTCTAAACACTTGCACCAACAGAAGTAAGTGTCCGCACGTAACGCATATTTAAATGTAAAAACACAGAATGTACGGAGTGATTTCTCGCAATTGTAACTTACAGCCGAGCCGAGTTGACTATTGCCACAGAGTAGAACCAACGACAAATATTAATCTATAGCTTTTACGTCGATTGTTGCAATTTGCACTGGTAATTTGACAAGCCGCTATTATTCATCATATTTTATGTCTAGGGATCTAGTACTATTTGTACTTTTGTCGTGTTCTTAATTTAATTGTCATTGAGTTTTCTTTTAAGACATTCACCTAGAATTTCCTAACAGCCATATGCTGGAAGTGTGCAGCAGCAGTAGGCTTATGACATGAGACTTACAACATATCGACGAAATGTGAATGACTAGATATTTACACCACTACTAATTAATTCCTTTGGGGAATACCAGCGAGATATTATTATATCTTTTTTATAACATTTTATGGCTGGTAGGGTAACCTGACTCTCATAAATTACTCTATGACGTAACATCAATTTTCTTCCCAGCGAAAACCGCAAAAAAAACTATAAAAATCTCACCCAAGATTAATTAAAAGTTGTTAATGTAATAGAATGCGGAGTAATCCTGAACCAGATCAGTATCGCTGGATCTTGTAACGTAAACGTTACCGTAGGAAGTCTGCGTTAAGAGTTCACTTTCTAAACCAGAGCGGCGCGGCGCCGATTTGTGACACAGCCTAGGGAAAAACAGTGACACAATATTGTAAGTGTTTACTTTTTTTGTGCGTGGTCTTCGGATATATTTCTTTAGACGTAAATAAAAACAGTTGTCAGAAATGACAAAAGTAGTGGTGGATAATAATTATGTATTGTTTGTTTATTTATACTGCTTTTTAATACGCGTACATCGTATTACGCTATTATTAATGTCATTTGTTAACAGCATCAGCAGTCATATAATCATAGTAAATAAAATTTGCAGTACACTTTTTTTTTGTGCGTTATGAGATTGCAGGTTTAGTGCATTTTTACGATTAAGTAATTGTAAGTCATAAAATTTTCTATTGAATAAATGGCAATCACTTAGGCTTGCATGCAAATAAAAGTACCTTATTTGCATGCAATCCGATACACATTAAACACACATCAAGTTAATAAAAACAAACTTTCTAGGCTTCGCAAAGAAACAGTGTATTCCTGGTTGGTTTTTCATTTCTTTATTACCAAACAATATACATTGTACTGTCGACACGAAAATGTGACAAAGAAATATGTATACTATGACCAACTGATACATGTAGTCTGTGGTTTAATCACCGGAGCGCACCGTATTCTTTATTTTACCGTTTTAACATATCAATGACACTTTCGCCGACGTAATAGTAACGTAATACTGGACTTACTGCACGTGAAACTGACAGCTGGACGAAACGTTACATACATTTCTTTTAACTACGCATTCTCACGGCTATTCGTTACATTTCGTCTAGTCTGTCAAGTGCATTATTGTTCAATTTCTAGAAAATATTTTGGGATAGTTACTTTTTCCTGCCATTGTGTATTGTATTTTTTTTCTTTGCTGTTGTTGTTATGTTGTCTAAACAAGATGAAAGGTATGATTAAAGTTAAATTATGTGCCGACAGTGACACTAACATATTTCTTAATCCGTAAAACGAAGTAATTTGTCTGTGTACGGACTTATTGCTTCTAAACTTCTTGATGAATTACGATGCAGTTTTTACCATTAATTAAAAAGATTTCTTGAGGAAGGTCGCCTCTCTATTGAATTGCAATCGTGCGAAGCCGGAACATCTCATTAGTAATTTTTAACAATAAATAGCATCGTGTATCAGCCTTTAAAAACAGTAATTAGAGTGTAGTTGTCAGTAATCGCACATTTTTATCACAAAAATCTGCTAAATAAAAAACATAATCTTGCATATTGCATCACGATGCGATAAGAGCAATAGCCAAGCGACTTTGAAGCTAAACCGGTGAAGCGTAATCCAGTAGCTCAATCTACTACTGTAACAGATACTGTGAGATCATTCACTTATGAAGTTATGACTAGCTTAGCTATACATATAAGTAGTGCCAGAAACCTCGCTGTAAAGAAAGCAGAAATTCCTTAATATCCAGTGTTTTATACTTTATTTCTAAAATAAACGACATTCATTTTGAATAAACTCAAAAGGCAAAAACCATTATATGCTCCCATGTATCGCAAAATGCGTCTTAAGATTAGGGTCAACAATTGAGCAGAAAACATCTTTATAGTAATGTGCTAAAAGATGTATATGTATAATGTACAGTGATTGACAATCAGTCTACACGTCCACTCGTGGTAATATACCCTAGTGTTTATTTTCATAAGACAGCACAAGTCCAGATGAGTCACTTACCACTTGTACAGTCTATACCACTTTCATATTATCATTATTCGCTGGCGTCGAGGCTTTAAGACTTAACTCAGCATAAACTTGAATTTATACTAATATAATAAAGCTGAAGAGTTTGTTTATTTGTTTTTTTGTTTGAAGGAACTACCTTTAGATTTGAAAAAATCATTTTACATATTTTGATATCTTCCCAATCCTTGAGGAAGGTGTTACGCTTGCGGGAAAGTCCGAACCGTCCGGATACCGTCGCCCCTGGCAACGTAAAGGCAACGGAAGGAACACGGGCGGGTTTTAGTCACTAAGAGTCTGACACGCCCTCCCGCTCCACCCAGAGCGGGAGAAGTTATTTGATAATTTCCCACCCAAAAAAAAAAAAAAAAAGGAAGGTGTTACGCTATTTAATATCGCGCTTCGACCGATAGGATCCGAGCAAAAAGAAAAAAGGCAGAAAAAACGCTAAGCAAACACGGAGTAATAGCACGGGTAGGCGATGCGATGCGACGCGGTGGGTGGAGGGAGTTAAAAAAAAATGTGGCTGTTATTTTAGAATATTGTGTATCTTACGACATCCACGCGAACGAAGTCACGGGCAGAAGCTAGTCTTCGATAAAATTACTCGAAGCACGTAGTTGTAACAATCTTTTACAATTCTCCAAAAAGCATGATATTTGAGATAAAGCCATTATAATATGAACCATTAAATATAATAGCAGTAATTCAAGTAATTTCGAAGTGTTATGATAGATTACAGATGTTAATTTAGATCCGTTATCTGGGTCAAGTTGAATCGCCGCAATATCTAGTAGAAAGTGGATTACGATAACTTGTTTTAACAAAAGGGGAGAGAAGGGAAGAGGGGGAAGGGGTTTCGAGTTAGTGTCTAAGTTTGGATACTAGAGTTGTGTGTTTATTTTGGTTCTAAAATGTTGTTATTTTTATATATTTGAGGTAAATTAAGCATGTTATCGTGTTGAATGATACTTTCATAGGGTATTAATTTACTTAACATAAAATATTCTAAGTTCTCACGGATATTTATAGAATTACTACAGACTTTAAATAAATAATTTTATTGCATTCATTAGTAAATAAAAGCAAATGAGAACACTACTTTCCTTTTCATAACAGTATGCTATCACATTCTTCCTCGTAGCTATCGGTCAACTAAAGCAGTACACCGTTTTTTACCGACTGCGCCGTTGAGTGAGTTTACCCAACTTGTGACGTCACTTGCCTCTTGTTTTTGTTATTTAAACTTACAAAATGAACTTCAATTAAATATTTATGTAATTCTAATATTAGTAATTTGAAGTGTTTATTTTACAGTCGATTTGTCAAAGTCAACTTTGCGAAGAATTTGCCTACCTAAAAGCAAACTATGCTATATACTACAATGTGGCTACTTCTTCTTCTTGTAACACAAAAGCAATAAACTTATTACACCACATTGGTTCTATTTTTTTTTTTGTTTAAATACGGCTCGAACAACTGCAACACCAGTTGTTACAATTCACAAAGCAGAGAGAGGTTGATAACTCGCCGCCTACAACCATAACGTATTCGTTTCAAGCCATTGCGAATAGCGCCGTTAAAATAAACAATAGACTTTTAACTTTTTCTGTGTACACCAACAAGGAAATACAAGACTCAATTATAGAGAAGTCAGTGGAATATTTTTAAACTCGTTTTTAATACTAATACATGCATCGATGTATTATTTATAGATAACAGAATTATAAATGGATACATTTGCAATGCAAACGAAGAAAGTGGTGAAATTATTTGACCTTGACTCGAATGTATAGCACGAACAAAAAATGTATGCTAATGTATAGTATGAACAAAATGACGAGCACGATTAGCGCGCGTTGATGTCTTTTATATGGAAAAATTAATTGCAGCGAAGATTTTCTTTTAGAAGACGGAGAAAAATTGTTTGAAATGGAATCTAAAATCATATTAATAAATAATTATTTAAGTCAAATGATTTAGATACCAATTCGACAAAATTATAAAGACGCTTTCTCATAGACTTAAGGATTTTTTCAATTTGTTTTTGGTACTAAAAATTATTATACAAATCAATTGACTTAATTAAATGTTAACCAAGGTGTATCTACAGACTATTTTGCTATTTTAGGATACTTCCCGACAGCCATAAAAAATCAAACCGTGTTTTGCTTCTAATTAATAATATTACACGTTTAATAAATAACGGAATATATCAAACGACTTACTTATAAGCACACTCCAAATAATTAATTATTTATCTTCCTTATCAAAACTTGCTCCTCAAGGCGTGGGACATTGCCCCAAAGAATGCCACTTTTACAGCAATTCCGATGACTGTGTGTTTGAATAAGGATGCAGACAAACTTTCACTGGCGGTTTTTTTTTAGATTCTGACAAAGATTTTAGGGGCTTCGCATACAGACAGCTGTGAGGTGCCATGGAGAGAATTTCTCCTTCTTCTGCGTGGTCTCTGAATAGATTAGTATGTAGGAATTTAATTATTAATGAGTAGCGGCCCGGAGTCTGGATTTGTACTCGGTTAATTTATTTATTTATAAAACTTTTTATATATAAGACTTATTTATCAAACAGATGGGTGTAAATTACCAGTAAATTACCTGTTTATACCTGCCAACCCATAGTTATGCCAAGAAAAAAATAGAGAACCCAATGTTTTTATAAAGGCTTCATACTTTTGATTGTTATTAAATGTATTCGTTAAACGAATAAGTGCATTTAAAAAAACAGTAATTTATGAATTTCTTATTAATGATAGTCGGGCCGGGATCTTTTAGCCAACCCACTCCCGATATTATTTAACATACTAAATTTGACCTAGTGACATCAACTGAAAAAAAGTAAAATCTTAAGACTTATAGTCAAACACACGCTTTATATCGCCTTCACTCGCTTCGCATTGAGTGTGTTTCTTTACATTTATGGTATGAGAACTGCTTTGTCTATGGTCAGCTGCCTTGTGACAGACAGTTCTTTGTTATGCTTAACTATAGCTACATATAATAACCAAAATCTTTCTGCACAAAATGTTGGTGGAAAGCTTATTCGCATTTGGCTTGCTCATGCACAAAAATTGCCAAGTTTATTAATATGTAAGTATTAAGTATAAAGCTGCTTGTCATGAAGAGAATGTTAAATCATGAGTTTTGTTATTTATATTCTTGTAATTTTAAACAACATTTTGTTATTGTAAATTAAACTAATATTATAAAGAGAAAAGATTTTATTTTTTGTATGTTTGTTTGAAAACTGCTGGACCGGCTTTAAAAATTCTTTCACCAGTAGAATGCTGTATTATGACTGAGTAACATAGGCTATAATTTATAAAGATATCACGCGGGCGAAACCTCTGACGGAAGCTAGTACATAAAATAGATTAAACTGGAAAACCGACCTTTCTTAAGTACTTTGACGTTTTTTTTTTATGTTTGCTTACAGGATTCTTGCGAAGTTGTTATAATGGAAATAGTTAAAGTACCTATAAATATATTGAAGATTACAATAGACTTATCATATTGAATGTAGTTACTTTATTACCTTGTAAATCAAAGTTATCCGTTCTCTATTCACTCCCACTATTTATTTATTGATAACACATAATTACATTTTAAAATACAAATAACAGCTACATATTTCCATTAGTTTTCATTAACCGAATGATCTATCTAGTTGAGCTTGTTGTACATATCATATATGGGATAGATTCCGCAGTGTTATAAAGTTTGATTTTTCTAGTGAATATAGTGGAAAATAAGTTGAGATATGATGTAGCTTATCTCTATGTCAAATGTTTCTCAACGATGAGAGACCGGATCGAAAAGGTAAGTGCAGCCTGAAACGCCACTGAGCACGCACTTTGAAACGCCACTGAGCACGCACCTTGAAACGCCACTGAGCACGCACCTTGAAAAGGGGTCTCGGCTGGGGGGACAAACAGGGTGCAGAAAGTGGACGACCTGCAACGGTGTTATGGTGCAACTTGGAAGAGCTTTGTTTTGTAGTCGACTGTCATAGGCTGAGTTAATAACTTAATATAACCCAGTCAAGCATACACGGCACGAGCATGAGCAGTGGTGGCCCACTTAAGCTGTAGGTCGTGGGTTTGAACCCAGTAAGGGCCCTTACTTTTTGTAAATAATTTCATGACTACTGCTCTCAAAAGGATGAAGGAAAACATCGTGAGGAAACCGGCATGTCCTAGAACCAAAAGTTGCAGGGCAGGGCAGTTTAAAAAAAAAATATAAAAAAAGGGCATTGGGCACATTATAGGCTGATTTTGCATACTGTATACACGGCGTTGAATTAACAACTAAGAAATCGGATACAGCATTAGATGCACATATACTTAAAGCCGTTTGCTATTACATAAATAACAATCACTTTTTCCTTTACTTTTATGTCATATATACCTAATAATCCTTCGTTTATTACTATCAATGCCTGCCTAACCACTGAGACTGAAACAATATACTATACTGAAGTCTTTAATACTAAATGAAATATTTTTTTTTAAAGTTTCTATATAATTTCTCTTCGGCTAATGAGTAACGACTTGCATTGTCTTAGTCGTGTCTCGGTTACCTGCCTCTCTGTCGGTGACGACTGTATTATTGTTACGTAATGATAATACAGTTATTATTATGTATTTATATTATTATAGTTTTATACGTAAGTTTGGTAATGTTAATTACTTTTGTTTGGCTAAGTCCGGTAGAGATTTGTGTATGAGTCAAATTATGTAAATATCTGTTTCTATTTTTTTAATTGCATGCGGTAAAGAATGTATATCTGATCTTGGTGGCATCTTTAACGGCATGCACTCAAGACTCCCGCAGACAGAAGCGACGCGACGGCGCGTCGCGACTCTGGTGGAACAATTTGTATGAAAACTTCGCGGAAATCGCGCCTCTCTGTGGGAGTCTTCACTCGAGAATATGATCCCTGCGTTATAAAATTCCAAATTAGATATGTTTCACTAAGGACTTTTATATTAGAACCATGTCTTTCTAAATAGATCTGAATAAAACTAGATTCACTACATGCTCTGGAATAATGAAAGTTCTGGCAAGTTTTTTCATAATTACATGCAAATACTTAGCAAAACAAGCCACTTCCTTTAGAGCATAAGGAACGAAGTAATTATAGCGTCGCGTAGTGTAGTGGGTAGCAAAAAGTTGAGTAATTTCTGATTTTGATATTACAACACTATTAAACACTTTTTAATGTGTAAAGCTTTCAATCTATAACATCAATTCTTAGGAAATACATAAAATGTTGATTTCAATTCCAACTGTAACAATTTTGGTAATCCTAAAGTATCCTTTTAAGCATTGTTGAAAATAAACTACAGGGGCTGACCGGGAACACTACCATAGATATTTGTGACCTAAATTAACCGCTTACTGTAACACAAGAAAGGTTAAGAGGGTACTACAGGGGCCTTATTATGAAGTATTAATGCCATCATTATTCCGCTGCGAAAAAGGATGGTGCCAGCGGCCTTGTATAGCTCCAACTCTCACTCACACTGGAATAATGGTGGCATTAATACGTCATAATACGCCCCAAAGGCTGCGAGGAATTTGAAAAATAGGTATTTGAAGAAACTATTACCGTCACGTTACCTCAAGTCTGCCTCCGTAGAGTGCGATAGGGACAGCTGCAGCTCAGACCGATTATATCACAAAAAAAAATTGACGAGATCGACGTTTCGTATTCCCCTTTTTTCTCCTCGAAAACTGAGCCGATTAAATTATTTTTTGCATTATAAATTTAAGAAAGTGTATGTCTAGGTTCGTAATATTCTCTTTTATGTTAAAAACTTTTCAAATTTGTCTGGTAGTCCTGTAATCACGGCGGTAAAAATGGGGCATTTTTGTAATTTTTGCAGGGTCATATTTTCTTTACCAATAAGTTGCTGAAAAAAACGAAATAACAGGGACGTATCTACAGCAGACCTTGATTTTATGAAAAAAAAAGATTGTTCTAGAGGAAATTATTCATTATTCAGGAAGAAAAAAGGGGAATGCATTTGTATGGAGAATTGCCGGCCCTGTTCCCTCTTAAGTTACTTCTAATCCTTTTACCTAACTTTTTACTTCTTATATTTTCAATAGGAGATAAAAACATGCCACTATCAAACCGTGTCACCGCTCAATTCGTGTTCACTTCCAGTGTTGTTACGTGTTACAAAATATGTTCTAAAGCATTATACAAAACATAATATCCTCAATATTACTATCTGCTGTCTGATGGTGTGGTGGCACGCGAGAGGTAGCGATTTTGAGACGATAATAGTAGCCGAATTTATCGATGTAAATCTTTTACTCTTCTGCTTCCCTGGTACCTCATTAACGGCATAACTATGTAAATTTCTATTAACGGCTCCCAAATTAAGATGATTATTTTATTTTATTTTACCTTTTTTTCTTTTTTCTTTTACATACTACCTTGACATAATCTCTTCGTTATTTGACATTATATACCTAAAATATTATATATTTTTTTATTTTTTATAATAAATAAGTATTGTTACATACAGCTGTAGCGGCAATTATGTCATTTGGTCTAAATAGCTAAAGAGTAACCATGGAGTTTCTTGCCGGCTCTTCTCCATAGGAAACGACCAATTGGAACCGTGCATCTAGCTTCTGACGTTTCATAAGTGCCCTTATAGGTTTATGTGAAATAAAATATTTTGAATTTAGAATTTGGTTTTGAATTTTGAACTCTGTAGTATTTTTGTTCTGTATTGTATTTGGACAAATAGGAAGTGTATTAAATATTTGTATGAGTTTTTTATCACACAGGATAAGGAAAATGACTTACATACCGCAGAAGAAGAATTTATATGCAATATTTCTTATTTGGTTCAATTAAACTAGAAACTTGTAGTGTTACTCAATCGGCTGGCAGAAACTGTACTAAGCAAAATAAAATAAGTTCAGTAGTTTCTGAGATAAGCTCAAATAGATATACACACATCAACACGGTCTAGGGATATTTTTAAAAAAGCGAATTACTATCAATGTGTTAATTATTTATATGACATGTATATATTTAAAAGATACGTTATTTAATATTCTACCATTTTTTAATAATGGTTAAGGTACTTCGATTAAAATTTCAGAATTTTATGGGAAAAAGATGAAGCATAGACGGAAACCGTATATGAATTAACTTTTAATTTATGAGTAAAAACTGAAAAAAATAGAAAAATCATTTAATTTGTGTTTATAAACTTGCAGTTAGTAGTCTGAGAAAGCGCCCATGATGTTCATAACACATCGGCAACGATTCGGCATGCTCAGAACAAGGTTGTCAATGTCTTGCTGCGGAATATTGTCCCATGTCCTTCTGAGGTGCGCAAAAAGTTGATCTTCTGTAGCCAGATTTTCAGGAACTTCCTTCAGAGCTCTTCTTTGCAGCATATCCCACCCATGCTCAATGGGATTTAGATCTGGCGATTGAGCAGGCCAGTCTAAGGCCCTAACATTGTGTGTATGTAACCAAGCTGCTACCGTTCTCACCGTGTGTGCCCGGGCATTGTCGTGCATGAGCACGAAATCTTGCCCCATTTGTGTTCTGTGGGGCAAGATTACGGGCCCCAGCACCTGTTGGACGTATCGTTCTGCCGTCATATTGCCCCGCACCCAAACGAGATCCGTCCGTCCTCCAAGACGAATTCCTGCCCAAACCATAATTGTTCCTCCTTGGTATGGGTGAACTTCCTGAGGGTTCTGAAGACGGCTCCATCGTCCAGGAACTCGCCAAACACGCGTCCTTCGTGAATCTGGATGGAAGCCGAACCTGGATTCATCCGTGAACAGCACATTGGACCATTGCTCACGGCCCCAGTCCACGTGGTTCCGAACCCATTCTAATCGTCGTCCACGATTGCCTCTCCGTAAAGGTGGGACCCGGAGTGGTCTACGAGAGCGTAGATTGCTTTCATGCAGTCGCCTTCTTACAGTTTGGTCACTCACAAGCACTTGGTGTTCCACTCGCAGCCTTTGGACCAATTGAGTCGCCGTTGCATTTGGTTGAGTTCGCGCAGTAATTTGCAAAAATCGATCTTGTCTGGGGGTAGTGATGCGACTTGGCCCCCGGTGCCTCTCCGCTACTTCACCTGTGGCACGATAGCGTGTCCACAATCTTGAAATTACATTTTGGTGGGTCCCTATGGCCTCAGCAACATTACGCTGAACAGACCCAGCTTCCAGCATTCCCACAGCTCGTAACATCTCCGCCCTCGTCAAATGTTGGCGTTGCATGGCTACAATACCTCAATTTTAACTTTATCTTTCGTTTAAAAATTAAAAAAAACTGTAACTAAACGTAATTCGTATTGTTTTCTAAATTTCGCACAAATGAAAATTCCCTCTCCTACACATCAAGACATTTTTATGCCACCGAAACAAAAGAATTTTCAAAAATTTGAATTTGGAATTAGTCTGAGATAAATTACAAACAAATCGGTGTATGAAAGATTACAATGCGGCCAGTACTTTTCGAGTTATTTAATTGAGTATGAAAATATCCCTAGACCGTGTTGATGTGTGTATATGCTTTTGTTTTAAGATTCTGACTTTTCGTTGAAGCAAGCCAGAGGCAGCGATTTCGATGTGATAACAAAACAACGTGCCTTTTATCCACCTTATCGTATGTGATCTTGACTCTTGTACCGTAAGAATTTGTATGTATGAAGTGCTGTTAGTTACAGTACATGTTCGTTTTTTAATAGTTTTGGTAGCTTGAAAGTGATTCGTACGAATGCTGCTGACAATATTTTCAATGAATACCGCATCTAAATTAAATATACTTTCTGTATTATTCATAACAAAATATCACTCGTCAATTCACCGAAGGGTTAGGCTTCACATTTCACCAGCATGCGTAGCATGCCCACCGTAGAAACAAAAGACAAAATGACAGATTGTAGAAGGATTTCGGCACGATGTCTAAGATGGAGAAACGAAATGTCACTTTGTATAGAAAGACATGTCTTTCTACTAATATATTAATGCAATTCATGAAGAAAACAATATATCCTCAAACCAATCCTTTTTCAATTTTAGGTACTTTTCAGAATTAACCTCAAAACCAACAAAATTACAATTAAAAAAATATGAAAATTAAGTAAGTTTCATATTTTCAAAACAAAACAATATCTATCGTTTGTTCTACAGCATCAGAAGCAACGAAAAACACCACCTTTCTTTTAATTAATTTCTACAATAAATATTTATCATCAAAACCGAACGATTAACATGCAAAATATAAATCGAGTCTCAATATAAACACTCGAGTGAAATGTTTGCCGGTAGCTGCGCACACGCACTCACTTTCTATATCGAGCGACTTAAAATCGATAATATGGAATGTCGCTTTTTTATCGTACCTCGTCATTACACACATAAATGTTCTATGTAGCTAAATAAATAAATGTAATGAATGAAATCGAAAGCATTGTCGTTTGTTTTAGAAATTAGACTTTTTTGTTAGTTTTTTCCTTGTTTCAGATTTCAGATTTTTATTTAGATATAGGGAAACGTGATATTTCTCGATTTCGAATCACGTAATGAATAGAATCATTAAAAAAAATAAAGCAGTTTCAATATAAGATCAACTGAAACAAAATCAAATCAAAACAGATTTGAAAATGTAGAGGAGTTGGAGTTACCTATTTAAACGATAAAAATACCTACTTTTATTAGATGCTTTTTTTTTAATTCCTTGCAAACACGTAATTTAAATCAACACATACATTTCATTTAAGTATGTAACTTATGTAGTCATTTCTGAAAAAAAAACCGCTGTGTATATGTATTGTTTACTTTATCCGTAGACAAAGAATCTACACACTACGCTTAGGTATTTAAAAAATATTTCAACCGTGTTACATTTTTGTTAATGAATGCGATTCAGACTAGATTTAGATCAAAACAGATCTAATCTTGCGCAATCTTCACAGTTGTTCCAAAAATGAAAATATTCGGCATTGGTCATAATTGGCCGCAAGGTCCGAACATTGTCGAGTGCTACCATTTGCTACCAATGCTACTATTTCGGCAAATGGCGGCACTAACAGTTTGAGTCCGATTAGATCTAATTCTTGACCAACGACATTTGAGTCGTGTAATAGCTAACAGCTGCTTTGGATCCGGGTAATTGTATTGGTAACTGAAGGCGCGTTTACATTCGATAGTGTAAGTAGGCTAGTATTTGGTACAACTAACCTAAAATATAATCTATATTTGTGTATTCAGGATCGTTTAAATTAGGTATGAAATTGTATTTACCGTTCTTACCAGACTGCTGTCTCACTCTTACAGTGTAAAACCGCTCCAATTATATTGAAACAGAATTAATGAAATATTTGTTTAGGCTATGTCTTCTATCAACATTATTTTCCAGTGTTTTCTGTCTTATAGTCCTAGCTACGGCAAAGTATTTAAATCTTATGAGATTAGGTTAAGCTAAGCTTGAAAGAATGCTCTAGTATTTTTTCAGCACGAAAATGAGTAGATTAGAAAAGTATAGACACAGCATGCTTTTCAATTTAGCTATCAGTTATTTAACAGGTGCCTTTCAAGTAAGGTAATAATTTCTGTGCTAGATAATAAATGTTATTGCATTCTGTGCTACATACTACATTGTAACATTTTATATATCGTAAATATTGTCGAAGTACATAATACATTTACGAAACTAAGATTAGATTTTCCGGAGTCACGTTTTACATTTTCACATTTCTCGCAAAAGTTGTGCTTGTAGGAAATTACTTTTAATAGCGAATAGAAAGGTAGAGTTATTTTACGTTGATTAAAACTATATTTAATTATCTCAGAAGTGAAATGTCGCAACGCAGCGCAGTGATATAGGGTACCACCATTTACTTTCATAAAACAAGTTTTTGCACAAGCCGCACTTGGCAAAATGTTACCGAAACATATCATTATGAATTATTTCACATGCCTTACAAGTTTTAACGTGTAAAATGATTTATTTTATGAAAAAAAATTAAGTATCTAGATATCAGCACGGACAGTGCTCAATCGTGACTGCTGCCACACTCATGGTCGAGACTTTAGAAAGCGAAAGATTTATCATTGACTCACTACTAAAATAATTACGCGAAATTATATTACGTGAAACTCACCTTTCAGTAATATTTAACTGTCTTCAACTTCAATTTGTAGTAAAAAAGCACTGATTAATTTATTACGTGGAATCCACCATTATTCCATGTCACTTGTTAAAAACACCGATACCACCTTCACTTTAAGATAGAAAAAAAAAACTTTTTACACAACACGCACTTCCCGCCAAAATTCTACATTATTCGAAAAATCCAAATCGATAGATCGATTTCCGTATCAGTTGATAGATGTCAACGTCCTCGACGCAATCCGGACACTGGCGGCAAGTGTCGCCGTCGGTTCGGACTTTACGCGCCAGTGCACTTCGATTGCAATGAACAAAAATAATTATTTATATTATTCGAACGTAGGGTTTATGATGTTTGAATTCGTGGCGGGAAGCGTGTGTTACGTTGCGAGCGTGCGTTCGGAAATGTGCGCGGAGGCCGGACGGTGTGCGAAAAGCGACTGCGGTCACTGCTGCTCTCGCGACACTCTCTGCCCACCAGTGGCCGCATGTGTAAATGTTAATCCGTGATATTATTTAGTTTAACCGATAAACATTGAGCCGTTGCATTCGTAACAACAACCCCTCTACCGTTCACTTTTTGCTACACCTTGTACTTTAAACAGCTCAATGAATATTGGTCGGTGTCAAATGGAGATAGGCCAGCTCGCTCGCACAATGCTCGCTTTCAGCCGTGATTTTTCAGTCTAGTTTCAAAAACGAAAGTTGACATAATTTGTTTTGTAAAAATATTTTTCATGCTACTCACATCCTTGGTTACGTAAACAATGGGTAAGCGTGTTTGGACATGGTGTTATAGGATCGACAAAGCGTTCATACATAACCGTGTTATGTTAACCTAAATTTAAAAAAAATACGTCTTTTGCACTAAAACTCTTATATTTCATAGTAAAAACATATAGCTTTTCATGCTGACTACAAAAAAAAAACCTTTTATTTTTTTAATTTGTTGCAGAATTAAATCATTTGAAAGTGCATAAAAAAAGAAAAAAAAACAGAGCAACACCAGCCTGTGTAAATTAAAGCAGTTATTTAAAATAATATTCGTTATTTGACATTATACCTTAAATATTCTATATTTTATGATAAATTAGATTTGTTCCAGCTGTAGTGGCAATCATGTCATTTGGTTTAAATTGGTTTTTATTTTTATTATTGTATTTTGCTTTTATTTAGATTCTTTTCTTTTAGATTTTGTGAATGTGAGAACGTTGTAAGCTTAACAGACTTGTAGATCTGTCGACCGTTTTCTATCTTGCTAAGTACCTGGTACTTGTTGAAAGGCCTACACTATCCTCTCATACCTATTAACACTGTAATTTGAAAACATTGTAAATACCATTTACTTTTAAAAGAGTAACCGAGTATTTTGAATTTTGAATCATGTAACAAAAATCTATGACCATACTTGTATAAACAATTTCATATATATCAACGAGATATTTCAACATCTTAATAAAACACATTCTCATGGTTAATTAAATTAAATACATACCTAATGAATACTAAGTAGGTCATTTGAAATATTTATCAGGTGATTCAGTGAAAATTCCAATGCATTTACATTTACTCTTGAGTTCACTGAGTAGGTACTACTTTTAATACCAATAGGTGTATCCTCCTGAAACGGAGTGAACCTGAGCTGAAATTATTTAGCTCTTTAAAATTAGGTTGTTATTCACGCCATTTTTAACCGAGTTTAAAAGAGAGGAGGTTTTATGTTCGCCTGTATTTTTTTAAATCTTTTCATAGAGCTCATATGCCATGCTGCCATATATAGTAGACCCTCCTAGGGGGCCACCTGCATTACGTTTGCGCTAAAGTGAACTCTCCACGATGGCTGCCGGCACTGAACGTGTTAATGTGTCTTCATCGATATTTTCATCAATTGTGGACCAATTTTGAAAATGCTTTTTCATTTGCTAGAGGAAGCTCGCGCAGTGGTCCCATATAAATATTAACTTTGCTTGGGTAGTTTTTGAGTTAGTATTTTTACACAGTAAGTGTAAAAATACTAACTCAGTGTATTCATGAAATACGTATTTAAGCTATTTGGTGTATGTTGATGATGTTATAAATCTTCCTGTAACTGTTGTTTACATAGCAAGTAGTGGTGGACGAATTGGTGAAAGGTAGGTACCAGAACTAGAAATTGAAAATTAAAACCAGTTCTTAAGAGGGAACAGGACCTGAGAGGAATTTGAATAAACTATTGCCGTCATCTTACCTCAAGTCTGAAGTCTGCTTCCGTAGAGTGCGAAAGGGACAGCTGCAGCTCAGACCGATTATATCACAAAAAAATTACGAGATCGACGCTTGGTATTCCCCTTTTTTCTTCTCGAAACTGAGCCGATTCAATTATTTTTTACATTAAAATTTTAAGAAAGAGTATATCTAGGTTCCTATCATTTTCTGTTATATTAAAAACTTTTCGAATTTGTCTGGTAGCCTCCTAATCACGACGGTAAAAATGGGGCATTTTTGTAATTTTTGGAGGGTCATATTTTCTTTACCGATAAGTTGCTGAAAAAAAGGAAATAACAGGGACGTGTCTACAGCAGACCTTGATTTTATGAAAAATAAATGATTGCTCTAGAGGCATTATTCTGGAAGAAAAAAGGGGAATACATTTTTATGGAGAATCGCAGGTCATGTTCCCTCTTAAAGTAATTTTGCACTGCGTACTGTTTTTTTGGAAAGCGGGTGTTTTTTTGTTAAAAATAAGGTTTTTATTAAATAAGCATTCAATCCTCAACATGAAGTAACGTCGTAAATGCCTACTATTTGGGGTTATAAAGTACAAGCAGCTGACCTACCTGAACAATAAACTTAGCAGGATCGCTAGTAAAATAGAATGCGCAAGTAGACAGTGCTCGCAGCAACTCTTCACTCAATCGCACAAGACAGCCAGGCCCGGATTTATGCCTAGGCATACTTGGCACTGGCCTTGGCCCAACCAGCCTAGGGCCCCACCGACCCAGCTACCTCGACCAACTTGCTTGCCTGACGGCAGGCGGAAATAAGATTATAAGTACGAGGAAAAAGAAAACTTAATTCAATTATTTCACTTAAATACTTGAATAGTGCAGTAGTTGGGTTGAGTCAAAAGTATCTTCTTCATCTTATTTATGATTTGCAATTGATATCATAACTAATTTATAGTTTAATCGATAACTCTAATCTGTGTATATATTCTGCAAAAATCGTGAGCCTACTCGTAAAAGACGAACAGACAAAGCAAACACACTTTCGCATTATTTTATATACTCGTAATAAATACGAAGTATGATTAATAAATTTAACACATTGTTTCAAATAATTAAATAAAGTAAGAACCTATTGGTTTATGACCCTCTTCTTTTATCCATACTTCAATACTTACTAATATTATCTTTTCACGCGTAAACCACCGAACGGAATTCGATAAAAATTGGCAAGGAGAATTTTGCATCCCGGGAAAGGACAGGCTACTTTTTGTCTCAAAAGTAATAACAACAACAACAGACAACAATAACAACCTATAAAAATAATTTATATAGAGTTTTAATGGTCTAATTATACTCAATACTCAATATCTTTATTGCTTTACCATAATGTGTACTTAGGTGGTAACTATATAATTTAGATCGTTATGGACCGTGTAGGGCACAGCAAAAGTTTTACGAGATTAATTAAGTTGTTTTTGTGGGAACAATACAACAATAGTTGTGGGGATAGACCCAGTTCGCTTTCCGTTCCGAGATTCACAACATTTACATTTTTTTATGAATTATATTATTTGCTTTGAAGTCTAATTGTTACAGTTTTGTGTTACTAATAAATAATAATTAATGATGGCAAATGAAACAAGTTTTATAGTGATAAATTGTCAGTTTACTGTTTATTCAGAGTTATACAACCTTTATCTTAAACATTTTACAGATTTTTTTAATCCAGTTTTTTTTTTAGTTTTATGCATTCGTAGGTATTAGTATGTAGTTGTAAAATGCTAGCATTTAAGAACTTTTATTAATGTAACTCGAGGGTATTGGTGCTGTTAGCCGAAAAACAGGTTCCGCCTAGTTCGGCTCCAGATGCTAAAACTTTTGTGGACTTTTGTTTTCATAGCAGTTAAGTGTAAATGAATGTAATCTAAGTACTGTTTTCATGAAATAAATCTTATCTTATCTTAGTTTCCTAACTGCTACAAAGTATACCTATACTTTAACATTCAAAGCTTTAGTATTGTACAATATTGATTTATTTATCATACGTACCTATGATTCACAGAAAAATATTAACTCTGAACGGACAGCGAACTGAGACTACCCCCCTTAATGACTACCGTTCTACGTAATGAACACTTTAAAACTGTATATAAATTATTTTTATTGGTTGCCATTGGTTTTCGGGCACCAACTTTCATACATTTTTGCCCATCCTCCTTTTCAAAATGGCTTCCTAATGGGGGCCTCAAATTTCGAAGTGCCAAGGGGCCCTGAGTCTCTAAGTTCGGGGCTGACGACAGCTCCCTTCAGGGGAAGTTTTAAGTATGCCACATCCAAATCAATCAATCGACTCAGCTTATCCCAGCCCACTGCTGGACATAGGCCTCTCCCAGGCTGCACCACAACACCCTGTCCTCCACCTTCCACATCCAGTCTGTCCCAGCCCTTCTTAAGGTAGTTGGTCCATCTGGCTAGGGGGCGTATCACACTACCTTTGCCGATACGCGGTCTCCACTCCAGGACTCGTCTGCTCCACCGGCCATCGGTCCTTCGACAAACATGGCCAGCCCACTGTCACTTCCGTTTGCTAATTTTGCAAGCTATGTCGGTAACCAGTTCTTTTCCGGATAATTCCATTTCTGATTTTATCCTACAAAGAAACTCCGAGCATAGCCCGCTCCATAACGCGGTGAGTGACCTTGAATTTGTGAACCAATCCGTCTGTTGGTGTCCACGTGTCGCCACCGTATGGCATAACGGGCAGGACGCACTGGTTGAAGACCCTCTCAGTCTTCAAACATATTTTGGAATAGGCGCCGAGAAAACTTCACCAGGTTTTCCAAACGCTGCCCTACCCAACCGGATCCTTCCGTCAGCTTCTTTCTCGTCTACCGAGCTGGATGACTGCATCCAAATGCTGGAACCATATTCCCCTCCAGATAAGGAATCTTAAAAGCCTTAGCACCTTCAGAATTCGACTGCTGCAATTTCTTATCGCCTCGCAGGGGTATGGCTGTTTCAAACAAGTCCATAATATAACTGGCAGTCGTGTTCTACCCGAGTCATTCTGGTTTCTTAGAGCAACTCGAGGTCACAAACCTGAGAACAGAGGGTATATTAATAATTCATTAATTTCTGGATCTATTGTTAGATAATAATTGTAAGCCGTTGGTCTTGCGTCTGACCGATCTTCTGTCGACGGATTGCCGTACCATCGTATAATGAGAGTGAGGGAAGAGGAGTGCACCTGTGTCTGCGCACACTCTTGTGCACTATAATAACTCCCGCGCCCGCCGAAGGCTAGTCTCCGCTGAGATTGGTCGCCATGGCTGAAATTCGGTCTGGAGAAACACATGCTTATTTATTCATTGCAAACATATTATTTTAATCCAGTCAAATTGATTATTTTATTCACACCTCCGCCACTATAATCATAATAAGATAAGTGTTCATTTATACATTTATCTATTTAAATAATCAAATATACAATCATCATCGAACAAAAACGCTTCCTAATGCAAAACTTTACTGTAGAATACATAATTTAAATTTCCTCCGCAAATATGTAGTTACCACTTCTTCACAACACCAATAATTCGCTTATTTATCTCATCTGCTCGACGTCCATATGTCACAGAGATCCAGCAGAATATCAGCGTCAGGTATATTTGCCTGAAACGTGCTGAGCTGGACTCCCATTTGGTGCAACTTTGACGCGCACCCCGTTCTTTATATGTTCGTTATTTCATTTAAAGTGTGTCATAGCCAATAGTGTTTTCAAAATGTCTTTTTCCATTTTAGTATATTGGTATTTATAGGTATTTTCTTAAAGGCTCCCGCAGACAGGCGCGACGCAACAGCGTGATGCGATTCTGATAGAAGTTTTCATAGAAGTTGTTCTATCTACAAGAATCGCGCCGCGTTGTCGCTCGCGTTGCGCCTTGCTTCGGATGCCTCAATATTCATGTAATTTGTTATTACAATTTCAATATTCAAGTAGGTAGGTCAGTAACCAAATAATTAAAATCGGTGCAAAATTACTAAGTGTCACGTGTTTCAATCCCACTACAAAATTAAATCACCAATAGTGTTTTTTTACACCATTGGCAATAACTCTTCATACCTTAATTACCATGGGATACCACTTTTTTTGGGGTTCCGTAGTAAACGAAGAACCCTTATAGATACGCCATGTCCGTCTGTCTGTCTTTCCGTCTGTCTGTCCGTCTGTCTGTCCGTCTATCTGTCCGGCTATCTGTCCGTCTATCTGTCCGTCTGTCTGTCCGTCTGTCTGTCCGTCTGTCTGTCCGCCTGTCTGTCCGCCTGTCTGTCCGTCTGTCTGTCCGTCTGTCTGTCCGTCTGTCTGACCGTCTGTACGCGGCTTAGCTCAGAGACTGTTAGTACTACTAGAAGGCTGTAATGTGCGCCGACAAAGTGGTAAAATAAAATCAAGTTTTTTTTTTTTAGGGTGCCTTCCCTACGCGTAGTGGGGATGTATTTTTTTTCTCGTCTATCCCATGTTGTGGGGTATCGTTGGAAAGGTCGTTTAAATATTGTGGGTGTGTGAATACAACTTTTCAATTCAGGGATCCGTTTGCGAAATATTAAGCTTTAAAGTGCTAATTTTTATTAGAGTAATGTGTGTGTGTGTGTGTGTCCCTGCCAGCTCAATGGTTATACTTGGATTTGTGAAAAAAAACACTGCAGTAGTTTATATACCGAAGTTAAAAGGAAAACTATCACAGCTAAGTAGGCTTTACGGGTTAGCGAGTAATAATCGACCAACTTAATTTTGCAGTTTAATTGTATGTTTGTTGTTGGGATAAAATTAATTCATCCCAACTACGGAACCCTTCTCCTGTTCTCTTATTATTTAGTTTTCTTATTTTAATCGTATTTATATGTTGTTGTTGTAAGAGCAGTGGTGGCCCAGTGGCATCGGCCCCGACTTACGAGTTTGTAGGTATTAGGTTCAAACCCAGACAGACGCTTTACTTTATGTAAATTATTTCATCACCACGGTGAAGGAAAACATCGTGAGAAAACCGGGATATCCTAAAACCATAAGTTCGAAGACATTTGACATCTACCAACCCGCACTGGGCCCTCGTGGTGGATTACGGCCCACTCTCTCTCACAGAGGAGGACTGTGTCCCAGCAGTGGGCTATAGGTTGATTATGATATTTTTATATTATTACGTCCATTGTTCATGTATAAATCAACAAACTACTCAAATAGTTGGTAGATTGTTGCGATTTCATCCTTAACACAGTCTTTTACGGGTTTTTAGGGTAGATAGGTAGGATGGGTTCCCTATTTGAAAACAACCTGAATGCATCGAAATCTCGAATAACTAGCAGCTCGAATCATCGGCAGCGCGAAGGTCTATTATCTTAAAACATCATTCTCGAACAACTAATCGATTTAAAAATGGAAGGATTTTAATTTGAGTACCTAATACTATAATGAAACAATATACCTATGCATAGAAATATAAATAAACTAACAATATTTATAGACATAAAACAAGTTGTACAACTTTACGTGGCATTCTCTCATAAGTAATTTGAAATCTGAGTGGTTCTTTCCTCAAAAAGACCATCTCAGACACTAATTTGCATGGTCCTCCTCATTATGGCCTGACCAAGATTATGTCTGGACTTGACCTTCGAGTTTGTTTCGGTCTTTCTTCTCAAAGTAGGTAGGAAACACCGAACTCGTGTATTTTTAAAAGATAGGTAATTTAATTTTGACGTGTAGGTAAAAGTGTTTGAACCAATTTACGGAATAAATAAATACCCACGGTATTTAGGTACTTAATCAATATCAAACAATGTGCAGATAACTTTTTAAACTTCTACGTCAAACGTGAGTTTGAAAGAAAAGGAAAACATTGCAAGTTGTCGATAAGGAGGTTTGCTCAACTAAATACGAAAGGCGTCTGAGATAATTATTGCCATACGCATATGCCATAGAAATACGGATTACTGTGTGTGAACAAGGTGTCAATAAAAAATAATGTAATCTAACCATTACTAACAAATAAGAATTCATCTCAGTTAAAGCTTGTTTTCGAACGAATAAGCATCTTTCAAGTTATAAAACTAATTTCAGAACGTAAAACAACTGTCAATCTTTATATCGTCGATTGCTGATGACGTCACACACATAGAATGTCAGAGGTCACGAACATTTTGTTTGCTTCCGTTAGATTAATACTGAAACAAAATGTCAAAATGATTCTTTAATTGGCTATCAAAATGTTTGTGTCTAAAGAAGCTTTTTTTAATAATTCAATATTATTTTTGAGTGTTAGGTACATTTCTCTATAGGTAGGTACCTATTTAATATTTCCTTTCTTTACCCCTAAAATTATTGTTTGTATCAAATATCTCAGTTATATAAATAAACTGCCCTGCCTCTGGCTTTGAGTTTGCTTTTTTGCGTAAGTATGTTTTTCAATACCTAGTTTATTATTCGTAACTTGATTAATAGGTATCAATAAAGCTGAACATCATCATCTTAAAAATGTTTATGACCACTAAACCACTTTACGATACCCATTACGTCACTTTTCTTAGAGTTTTTAAGGCTTAGGGCCTTGAACCAGTAATTACTCGAATAAAACGAGCATTAGTTCATCCGGGCTTCTGAAGCCTTTGTTACATTCATTTTCGCTACACTATGAATCCCTCGAACATCATTTCCTAAACGAAACAATATTAGTAAGTAAAGATTTCACTTATCCGAATGCAAAAACTTCTAAAGGCCTTGCTCACTCAGCCGTGAACGACGATTCACTGTCGTCGGCACAACTTTTGCCATGAAAACAGTAGATACAGTAGATTTTTATATTGCAACCTCTTTTCGCAACAGCCAAAACAGTACTATTATAAGCGTGATATTTTTATCTTATCGGCGTAGATTATGTACACAAGTGTTGGTTTTGTACCGTGTAATGGACAACACATTAGTTACCAGCACTCCAATGGGTACCGTGTGATTACTACTGAATACAACGAAAATAATATAACCAACAAACGTATGGAACGTAAGGATTTGACATTGAGTTTCCATAACTTAATCAAACGAGGTACGGTACAGTGTTCTATGTTTGAATTTGTTTTTAATGGCCAATGTCATTACCAAGTGAGTGATAAAAAAGTGTCAATGGTGAATTTAACGCAGTGACTTCGTGTTTTATGCTTTGATGTTTTATTGTTTTACTTTGTTTAATCATAACTGTGATTTTAGGATCATTACCCAATGTGGTTAAATTTTTCTAACTGAAAATAAATTAATAATATTTTGTCATGATTTTTTGTATTAATAATAATTTCAACTATGGATAATAATGGGAATTATATTCACCAAACTTTTAAATCACCATTACCTAAGAGGAAAATAAAACCTTGAGTCATTCTTATACATTTCAGACAAAGAATATTATAATGCTCGTCCACACTAAAATGGTAAATATATTTATAGTTTGACATAGGTAATTATTTATAGCATTATTATTACTATTTCATATTTTATACACACTTTGGATAATTACATTACTTACTAAAATATTATCAACAAATGATTTAATTATGGTTCATTACTTTCCTAACCTCGTAAGTTTTCCTGTTATGAAAATACAATTTGTACTCTTATCTTAAAACAGAGGAAGTTTTCCTGTTAAAAAATACTAAATTGAACTTATCATGTTATAAAGTAAAGTTATATATCATTCCTGTCAGAACTGACCATGAAATGAAACTGTTTATCATTTGTCTACGATGAGATTGTGTTATTTTTTATTTCTCACAAAAGATTCACTTCTCTCTCTCTCACTTCACCAACACTACTCTACAACATGTATTGTATCATTATCACTCCTAGTTTATAAGCTGTGGAGAGATTACTGTAAGACTGTAATCCTCATAAATGATTAACAGTACAGTGATGACATAAGTACATGTTAAAAACTTTTTTCTGAACAATAAAAAAAAGAAACAAAAGAAAAAGTATTTATTGAGACCTGCACAGGAAATCGCTTGAAATAAACACACATGCACCACTTCACACACACACTACTTCCACACACTCACCACTTCACACACACACTCACCACTTCACACACACACACCACCACCACCACACCACCACCACCATCACCTCTTCTCATCACTTGGAAATTACTTGGCACTATTAGCCATCTAAATCAACCAATCCAATAAACTGCCCACAAGCCTCTCCCGAGTTAAACCAACATAATCCATCAGTAACTAATTACTAAGCCATCATTATTATTTAGATTTCTTTTTAGGATAAAATATTAAATGTGTGCGCCGTTGGTGTAGTGGTTGCAAGCGCATGTGCTGAGGTTGGGCATAGTGTCATTGAGTTTTTCTATCAGGAATTTCTCAGTAGCAGTCCGGAGTCTGGACTTGTGCCCAGTTGTTGGGAATAGGCTCTCCCCCTATTACTTGGGACTTAAACATAACTGGTGAAATTTGGGTGTACTATAAGTACACTTCTGCATAACCCTTCAGGGATTAATAGTGTGATGTTGTGTGTTATATAAAATGGGAATAAAATAAACATTCAGTGTTGTAGTAAACCATTTCTAACACTAACAAAATGTATCCATAATTTATTATGATAGTACTATTGAAGAACTTCATATCTAAGCAGCTTGAAAACAAAATGATGACACAAAAAAGATGACCATATCTGTTACCGCCCCGGTTCTATAGCGGCCGAGCGCTGCAAGCAGAAATAGTCCTTACGGTGAAGATATAAACTTCTTCAATGGTACATAACCTACTGCCACAACTGAACAAATTACCATTCATAGCGTTTTGTCCTAGGCATATTAAGTATAATTACTATTTAGCTTCAAGTGTTCCATCCTGTCATTCAGTAATGTAATTCTTAGGGCTCTAGTTACCATATAAGACAAGGAATAATGTACAACGTACATAGTTTAATATTCTACAATAGCTTCCGCTGACTCAAAGTAACATCAACTTTTAATTTAAATTATGTATTCATTGGAACTGTCATTGTTATTTTATCAATATTACTGATGACATCAAACTCCATAATATGGACTGACTGTGGTAACAAAGTGTTTTTTTTAAACATACTATTGGGTTTCCCTCTCGTGAGGTTCTTGGAGGAAATGGGGATATCGCATTAGGCATTAAGTCTGTCTTGCCTTAGACATTTTTTTACTTGTGCACAAGTAAAAAAATACTGTAGAAATGCGAATAAAGTTTTAATAAATAATACGGAACCCTAAAAAAGAATATTCCTGCAATATTTGGGCTGTGGGAGACATTATATGAGTGTGGTTTCTGGGGGATATATATGGATTTTTTAAGGGATATCTGTGGGTTGTGTGAGCGATATGAATGGGGTTTAGTAATTTGGGCCCATAAAGGGTTCAGTGTTACTTATTGTTGGGATCATCTGGAGACCATAGTCAATTCTATCATGTATTAAAATTTTACAGATGAACAACTTTACGGGTACACAAACTACGGGATGGATACTCCCACCCCAGCGGGAGATGCCTCGGGCGACTGCTTGCCAGGATTCTTTCAGACCATGGATTCCCTAAGTCCAGGCTTAGATTCGGATTTCGACGAGAGCCTAGCTGTACCTGAGTCACTGTCGGTCATCGAGGCTGACAAAGTTGATAATAAGGAGGGAGGGAGTAGTTCTAGTGGTATGTTATTTTGCTTATTTATATTATAACTAACTGCGCCCCGCGGTTTCACCCATGTAAGTCTCGATCCCGTGGGGATATCGGGATAAAAAGTATCCTATGTCATGGTCTACCCATGTGCCAAATTTCATTCAAATCCGTTCAGCCGTTTAAGCGTGAAAGCGCACAGTGTTCCATTTGCTGAAAAAAAAATCCCTCTGCTGTTTATGGTATGTATCGATCAAGGGATGCATTTATAATGCACGAGTAAAATACCCACGTGTCCATTTCAAGTACTTTTTTTTTGGAAAATCACCTCTTAATGAGGTGATTTTCCAAAAAAAAAATCTGGAAAATATGCGCCCAAAGATGCTCTATCACAATATATTTATATTAAATAAATATCTTGTACAGTTACGTTTTCAGTTTTTTTTATTTTTTTACAATGAAATGCTCACCTAAACTCCATCATTTAAAAAAAAAAGTATCTGAAATGGAAACTGTTTTACTCGTGCATTATAATGCATCTCTTATTAGTTAAATACCATAAACAGCAGAGGTTTTTTTTTAATCAAATGGAACACTGTGAAGCATAACAAACAGTGAAACAAACTCACTTTCGCATTTATAATATTAATTAGGATACAATAAATTGCGATTGACAGTCCTTTACATGTTTTTTACGTAAGGAAATTCTCATGGGTTGCTTAAGCCATGGCAAAGACGAAGGGTTTCGTTGGACTCCTGTTCCTTCTTCCACCTTTTTTCAACCAACTGGCCTTGCCGTCTGAAGAACTAATCAAAACAAAGGCACTAATCAGGCTATCTTAGCCAATTGGAATCATATAATGCTATTTTAGTGCAACACGATGCAACTGACTGTATTGTTCATAATCTGCGTAACATTCATGTTGTTATAGGTATGTATTGGAGCAGTAAATCTAAATAATTGCTTACATTCATTCATCATTGCTTATCAGCCCATAACTCCTCCGTATTGCCTACATGAGAAAGATTAAGATAACTTGTTAGATCAGTCTCACAATCAGTGTTGTCACATTCGAGTCCGTTCGATATAGCCTTGTCACTTATTGTTCTGGAAAGACTAAGTACTGTCATTTGATAAAATTAAAGGTAAAGTGAAATATTTGCCTCTTTTATTTTTTGTTTTGATAGGTATACTTTTATTTTTTTTGCTACCAAAAATAAATAAATCTGGAACATAGTTAGCAATGATTAGCATTTACAGAACCCCTTTTTTTCCCAATTCCCTCCCAGTCCCTTCACATTTTGCATTAATCCAACGATGTCGATTCTCGGTGCTCGAACGTATACGTAACGTAGATGCCACGTAGTTTCTTTCTGTTTATTTTCGTAAACGCGACGTAAACGCCAGACATCCGCCCATTGCAAAACGCTCATAATGCAGGAGTCTGTTGCACTTTGTATCTGTATTTCACCAACTTTTATCTGTAAGTAGAACTGACGTACCTAATTAAAAATAGATTTGTTTCTGATTAGATACGCACCAATTGACCTCAATGTATGGAGAAAATAGCATTCCTATCTATTTTTATCTTGTGATAGAAGCCGGTACCCTCTGATTCATATGAAAAATGCATAAGTATAAGTAGATAATATTAAATTAGTCACTTATAGCTATTTTGATAATTTCACTATATTCTTCTTGAGACTCCATAACTAGAGCAATGTAATGGATATAATATTAAATTATTAACAGCTGTTTTGATACCTAGTTCCGGCCATCTATCACTGACTTGGTTTCAGTGTTTTTCCATTGGCTAAAACGACACTACTAAAGCGTGTTGGAAAAAAACATGCAAGCCAAAACATGCATAGCCATAACGTAGATACAAAGCTAAGTTTATTTTTAGTACTAATAAAAATAAATAAAAATCTACCGTTTTGAAACATATTATTTCAAAATGATCCCTAAGTACAATCTTTGCATTGAAGTATCTCCTGTAAAAGGTTGTCTAAATGGTTCTGTTTCTGCTTTTATAAAATTCCAATGATTAAGTTATTAATTGATCCAACTAACCATTAATATAGCCACTAATGAGATAATTGACACTGACCTAAAAATCTAGTGTAAACGATTGTTAGGTATTGATAAGGACCGTCCGATAAGGACCAGGCCCGGGTCGACGGCGCGTTGTGTTCCACGCGCGCCTCAAAGAGATGTCAGCACAACGGGGGGTCGATAGGACCGATGCCTGCCGGGGTTGCGGGAAAGTCCGAAAGGGATACCGTGGCCCCTGGCAACGGAAGGAACACGGGTGGGTTTTAGTCAGTAAGAGTCTGACACGCCCTCCCGCTCCACCCAGAGCGGGAGAAGTTATTTGATAATTTCCCACCCAAAAAAAAAAAAAAAAGGTATTTATCAAAATGTAACCGCCAAAATAAAAATAATAATTAAAAAGTATAATAATACTTACAAATTAGTTTTATTTGTAGATTAGAAATATATATCGTTATCATTCATAATAAAACTGACAAGGGCTGGCGAATCGTGATAACAATATTATATTACTTTTACTTTACTCATACATAACAAAAAATCACATGAAACTGCTTTGGCTTTGTATTTTTGTATACATTCGATAATCCAATTAGGGCATCTTATTAAGGCAATTTAGCAGTTCCTTAAGGGGTGCGATGACCCAAAAACTAAAAAAATAGTAATGGATTGCTGCATTATCGCCTGTTTAACCTATGGCAGCCAAACATAGGTTTACACAAAAAAAAGTTAAAAACAACATCTTGTCCTGCCAACACGCAATGGAAAGAAGCCACCGACATCCGGAAATAAACAGAACTAACCGGTGCACTACAGTTTTGCCTAAGGTAGAAGTGGCGATGGGCCGGTCATGTAGCAAGATACAAGGACAAGAGGTGGACTCTTCTAACAACTAAATGGACTGGTCCGCTAGGCAAGAGGAGCGTGGGAAGGCAAAATAAAAAATGTACCTACGATATTATAGAGATTGCGGAAAAAAAGGATCATTATTGCCACAGACAAATGCAAATGGAAACAGGTGGAGGAGGCTTTTACCCACAAGGGATCACACTTAATTAAACAATAACTTAAATTTCAAATATCAATTTATTATATAGTTGTGTGAGAAATAAAGCTGTAACAATAATAGGCGAGCGATAAGGTAGCCCGCGAAATTCAAATTTTCTTGCGTTTTTGCAATTGGCAGTTTAATGGTTATAATTCTGTGAATAGCTACGTATATGTTACGGTCGCTAATCATTTTTTGATCAATATACAGCCTGATACTGGCCTGCAAATCGCAAAAAAGTAAGAAAATTTTAATTTAACGGATGTTTAAAGTTAGATTAAAAACACACAGCGAGGACATGAGACAGTCTTGATAAATGAACATGACAGTCTCGGCAAAAAGGTACGCGTAGCTGTCTGGTTAAATGGATAATTTGTTGCCACTTAAGCCACGAACAAACACACGCACCAAAGCGATCCATACTCAGTTAGTGCTTTCGCACTTATATGATGATATTTTGTACCAAGGTGTGATGTTCGGTCGACAATGTTCCGTGTTTCGGATGATCGATTTTCAACCTTATCTCTATGAAAATAAGGGTGAAAAGTGGTCAACCGTCAACTTTGTCGATTGTACTTACTCTGTCCGATAAATTAAAGACTAGACATGGTCTGCACCAAATACGACCTTATTACCAGACGGTAAGAGACCCTAAGTCGATGATACTATAAAAAAAAAAACTTTGTTTTTCAGCAATAACTCAAACAACAGTGCCATTTAAAGCGGTCCACAATCCGCCTATAAAATTCAACTCCGTGCACAGAAAAGTGTTCATTCCGGGTATGGAAATAAAGGTCAGATTAGTGGAGAACGAAAGAAGCGTCACAACACACTTGCTGAATCCTAATCTGTAAGTAAAACATTTTTTGTAACATTACCTACATAACATCACGGCTGTTTTCCCGAGGGAGGGGTGTAGGAACCTATAGTACTTACATCCATATTTCGCGGTAATGCTTAAGAGGGAACAGGGCCTGCGATTCTCCTTACAAATTTATTCCCCTGTTTTCTGCCTGAATATATATAGAATCAAGGTCTGCTGTTGTTGTTGTTGTAATTTTTTTTAAATATACCTCTAACCTTTCTAAAGTTTTGCTCTAGGCTAATTTTAATACCTATCGCTAAAATTTCCTGTTACTAATAACAAGTTCGATCAGAAACCCTGTTGCTATGTAACACATTATTGTGTATCTAAGTTTTACTCTCGGTAAACCACTTTTTTGTCTTTAGCATACAAGATGCCAAAATGCCAACTGGTTATGGCGTGCCAATAACTGTCTAAATTAAAACGATCAAGACACTAGCGCAATAACGCTGTAGATTTCAATTATTTCATGTAGATACTAATGACTAAGCCTAGTTAAACAATAACTAAAATTAAAAATCCTTCAGATAACGTAATCACTCGATATTATCACAATAAAACGTTCGTCGTGTTTCATGATCTTCGTTTATTGTATGAAGTAGGTACACTAGTGTCTTTGTATTACAGTTTTTATTTACTTCAAAAAAAGGAAACTTATTAGGTATATTTATAAAAAACACACAATGCGGAAAAAACATCGATTTAGCACCAATTTTTGTTAAAGTCAAAGTCAAATCATTTATTTCAAGTAGGCCCGTATAAGGCACTTTTGAACGTCAAAAATTTACAAAAAAAATTAATTGATTCTAGTTGCCCCTTCCAAAAGGTAGTTTTCGTATGGAGAAGAATGGGCAAGAAACTCCACCGTTACTCTTTTAAAATGTTTTACAATATTTTGTATAAGTACATTAGTTATATAATTATATGTGTTACGAAGTTGTTTTTTAGAAGATTAGTTAAGAACTTGTATTGCCTCGTTGGTCTAGTTTAGGTCACAAGCGCTACTGTTGAGTATGAGGTCCTGGGTTCGGTTCCTGGGTCGGGCAAAGTGTTATTAATTTTTCCATCTGGAATTTCTCAGCAGCAACCCAAAGTCTGGATTCGCCCGGTTGATGGCAATAGGCTCGCCCCCTATTACATGGGACTTACTCATAACCGGCGAAATGTAGGTGTACTATAAGTACATCTCTGCTTAACCCTTCGGGTAATACAGGCGTAAGTTTATGTATGTAGTAGAAAATAAATATATAAATACTATCTATTCAGGTTCAACCTACTACAATCTGTCAAATTTCGTAAATAGATT
Source organism: Xanthia icteritia (assembly GCA_949128155.2). Lineage (NCBI taxonomy): Eukaryota > Metazoa > Arthropoda > Insecta > Lepidoptera > Noctuidae > Xanthia > Xanthia icteritia. Next base: position 4,680,243 of record OX421937.2, read on the forward strand.
TTCAACTTTATTACTAAAGCATTAGGTTCAAAGTTGATTGGGAAAATTTGACAGTTTCGGGTAGGTTGACCTGCTGGCGTCTGTACCTACATGATTTTTGCCAACAAAAAAATGTAGGTACTGAATACTATTTCAGCTTTACGTCAGGGTTTTTTATATGACGTTAATAAATTTACCGCAGTCAATCATTTGAATTTTCAAGGTCTTAACAGCTTCAAAATAATAAATACTTAAAGCATACATATACATTGCATAAATTCACGCCTTCTTCCTATGGGAGTAGGCAGAAACTACATTACGCCACCTGCTACGATCCTTACATACTCCTTTTGCCTCGTTTACGTTCATATACATGTCATACACGCACGCCGGTTGCGAGTACTACGCACCTGACCTTTCTGAAGAACATCACCAATAAGGTTACTATGTCTAGTACAGACGCCAGCAGGTCAACCTACCCGAAACTGTCACATTTTCCCAATCAACTTTGAACCTTATACTTTAGTGATAAAGTTGAAAATCTATTGAAGAAATTTGACAGATTGTAGTAGGTTGATGTGCTGGCGTCTGTACTAAAACCAAAAAGGTAGTACTTAAGAGAGTTTATCCTAAAAGTTGGCAACGTCGCAAATAGCTGTCAATTTACCGGTTTTGATTATAGAAACATGAAATATGGCAACCTAGCGAACTAAATTTTATCTATCTATATATATATATAAATGAATCCCTATTTCCCTTGGTCACGGCATCACGCGTGAACGGCTGGACCGAGTTCGCTAATTCTTTTTTTGTTGTGTTTGGTATTCTTAGGACAAGGTTCTTAGGATAGGTAGGTGAAGGTAGGTAGGGTAGGGTATGTAGGTAGGGTAGGTAGGCAGGTAGGTAGGGTACTTAGCGCTACCCGTGCGAAGCCGGGGCGGGCAGCTAGTTGATTATAAAATGCAATAATGAATATCGTAACACCGAATATTTAGTTTTAGATGATTTTTTACACCTAAAACGGTTACAACAACTCTCTCAATTCAGTGTTATAACTGCAATTCATTATTAATATTCTTAGTAACATTTGATCAATATTTACCAAAATCTAATCAGTAATTTCTGCAGCACTGGATGAAAAAGGTAATTTCCAAAATATAATCTTAAATGTGCAAAATTACTTATCGAAACCGGAAAAACGGGTATTAACAGAAACACAACTGATATGATTTCCGTAGCCATGATATGCGTTTATCTACGATATAAATATTTATAAGCGCATATAACCACTATAATAAAATACATACGTACATAAATTGATGGTACCATTGACCTCATCGACCGGGTATTAATCCTAGCGGTCCATCCATAAATGACGTCACATATTAATGGAGAGAGAGGGGGTTAATAAAGTGTGACATCATGTGACAAGGGGGGGGCAAGTCACAAGCTTCGTGATGTCACATGTATTAATCTAATCTAAAGATTTACAACCATTGTAACGGCTAGGGCTGCGCAGGGTAGGCTGTGCAGGCCGTTGTCGGATAGGTAGGTAGTTAGGTAGAAAAAGAACAGGTTGATAGATTAATACATATAATATAATCACACGGCTAGGTCGCGGGTAAGGTCCTTACACTTGTTCTGTTCTGAGCACTATAACACCAGTAAACAATAGGGTACCGTCCTTGGCAACACGTGGCAGACGTGGGGGCCTGACGGCGCAGGCTCGCGGCAGAAGCACGTGGCGGTAGACCGCGGTGGCCTGGCAGCGCAGGCTCAAGGCAGCAGCTCCCGGCGGTAGGCCGCGGAGGCTTGACAGCGCAGACTCGTGCTCGTAACACGTGGAGGTAGCTTGCGGCAGTAGGCCGCAGGTAAGTCAGTGCAGGATTTACAAGGGGTCCTGCCCTCAGCCCGGAACGAAGAGCCCTGGAAGCGCCATAGGGAGCGCATGTTAGATGCGGTGCAATAGCAGCAAGCCAAACCGCATGCGATGTGCCAGCTTCTTCCCCTTATTAAAGCCAAGGATCGGTGTGGGAAGTATTGTAAGTAAATGCTCAGCACATCGCAGCGGTTTACAGGCAGAGAGTTTGCAATCATAGCGTGGCACATTGACAGATGCTAAAATTAGGTTAAGTATGTGAGCACGCGTGCACAAAACGCAAAGTAAATGTAATCATAACAGATAGCTCACTAATCACTAAAAATAGCACAGCAAGGCACTACACCACCTCGATGCAGCAGTAATACATACATATTACCATCTCCTGTGCGCTGGATAACTCTCAGCCGCGTGTCCGACATTGACACACGCGAAATCATATACTACTTAGGTGATAAAATCAATACAGGTTATCCAGCACAGAGAGTCAGGCATTATTACCAAACTAATGTGGAACTCACCCTAGGTCGGGGCACACAGAATTCTTACGATCAGGGAATTGCTTCCACCAGCTCTGCAAGCGGAAACGAAATGAACGAGCGTCCCCGGAAAGAAAGTTAGTGTTGTACCCCGATTCTAGTGATGTCATTAGGAACTTACTAATTGTAATATTTTAACATCACTCGACTAATATAGTTGTGAGTCCACACAACGCTACACCATAATGAAAAACATTAAAATATTATCAACTCTTTCAATGCTAACTTATAATCCATACAAGTTAGTATTATAAATTAGAAAGTTCTGTCTGTATGTATGTTACCTTTTCACGGCTAAACCACTGAACGGATTTCGATAAAATTTGGCAACGAGATAGATGGCATCCTGGAGAAGGACATAGGGTACTTTTTGTCTCAAAAATAACCCTTAAGGGGGTTGATATAGATGGAGGATGAAAGTTTTTATGGGAAACCCAACATTTCTTAAGTTAGGGATGTGAAAATTCAAATTTATGCTTTTGGTAAGAAATAAAGAATTACGCATTTCACCGTTTTTGTAAAATCATCCCCCAAAGGGGTAAAATAGGGGATGATTTTTTAATTCACATGTAATATAATTTTTTTTTGTGTCTTCTATTCATGTGATTTAAGGGATTGAAAATATAGTCATAGTCCGTGTCTTGAATTAACATTAAGTATTTATTTCATTAAAATCGGCCCACTCTGTCTAAAGTTATTACAATTTAAAGTCATAAACTAACCTTTCTAACATGTAGGTATTATATGTTCATGGCCGCACTAGAGTAGGCATTACAAATTAATGGTGATAAGTAATAATATTTAAATGAATTACTATCATTTAAATATAATTTAGAATCTTATAAACCTGTTTCATTTATTTTAAAAAACCGGACAGGTATGGTTAGGACTTGCGCCCTGAGGGTTCCGTCTCAAAGCTGTGCTTGCTCGGCTGCCCGAATTTCCAAATCCGGATTGAAGGACAAACTTAACTTTTCAATCGCAAAAGAACTTTTAATAGAATAATGAAATACAGACTAAATGTTACTTCAAGACACGGCCTATGAATTTTTGATCCCAGATTGAAGAACAAACTTAACTTTGCAGTTAATTCATATAAATTACCAATTTTCGGATTTTCCTCTTTACTTGACCTTGCTTCTCGCCCAAATTCATGCTGCTGGGCCAAAGGGAAGTACTAAATAGACTGGTTTATTTGCGAGTGTCAAAATATGCGGCATAAATGGCCGTATTTTTTTTTATTGCGTTGACTTGGAAGTTTGATTTTCGTTACAGCTCTAACCGTAGATAAGTGTTTGATATCTATTTTATCGGACTATGAGAGTGAGGGAAGAGAGAGTGCACTTGTGTCTGCGCACACACTTGTGCACTATAATATCTCCCGCGCCGAAGGCTAGTCTCCGTTGAGATTGGCCGCCGTGGCCGAAATACGGTCTGGAGTACTATATCCTGATATTCCCACGGGATCAAGACATATGCGGGTGAAACCGCGGGGCGCAGCTAGTAGTAATAGAAGGTTTAATTTAAAATTCCAAAATATGTGATATCACACCAGGGGACACAAATATGACCATGTGTGACGGTATTAAGATGGATGGCTCCTAGTACACACGTTCCATTATAGTCGAACGATGACTAAAGGTATAGTACCGGACATTATGAGTCTGAATACTCTGAATCATAAATGTTATTGATTGTACCCACACTTATACATAGTCTTCACTTATCTATAATCTAATAGTGTGGAATACTGGCGTTAAACTTGTTACTATCACACCTGCGCTTACGCTGATTGGCTTAACGACGTTATAAATGTTTAATATTCAGATAAATGGCATTTTCTGTTTTGTTGTATGGGAAATTATTATTGCCCCTTATTTTTAAAAGAGTAACCGTGGAATTTCTTGCCGGCTCTTCTCCATAGGAAACGACCAATTGGAACCGTGCATCAAGCTTCTGACGTTTCATAAGTGCCCATGTAAATTTATGTGTAATAAAATATTTTGAATTGAATTAAATAGATAAATTGTAAGCTGATAATCTTTGTTGATTAAAAATATTAAAATGTTGAATTTCGTCACAATGTTAATTCGGTTTTTGGGGTGGGATTTTTATGTGGTTTCAATTTCACTGTGTGTTCCTTAACAACTACGTCACATACTTATGAAATAACATCGTGAGGAAACCGGCCTGAGAGATATTTTTCAACGTCATGTGAAGCAAAGTCAGAGGCCCACGGGCGGCATAAAAACTCTGTCACCAAGAGGTATCATAATCATCCGAAGTTTCGGCCGAAGTTACGGATGATTCCTATTCCTTATCATCTACGGACATAAGATTATTTTGGCATCCAAACTAAGAATGAATGACAACGTGATTATTTTGACAGTTGTCCTTACACCCGATGTTCTTTTGCCCGTCCGAATAATTTAATTAATCGGGTGTAAAAGATTCTAATTATTTTCGTACAGGCCCGTTCTTCGTTGATGGACTTAGAGAGTAGGCCCCCGAACCTCGAAGAACTACTCCTTTCTTAGAATTCATCATTATCAAACTCAAATTCAAAAGTCATTTATTCAAACTAGGCTGAAAATCAGCACTTTAACCCCATCACAAGTATCCTCATAACTTACCGGGGCTGCCTCAATTTTGTGCTGTAGAACAATTGTATGAGAAACAATAAAAACTTTTTATTATTATTATTATACTTTGCGAACGTCAAAATTACATAAGACAGTCCCCCAAAAACGCCCAACCTTCACCACTTCCTAGTGCTTTAGCTGGGAAGAAGAAGTGGCGCAACAAACTCCCCAGCAGCACAGGCAGCTGTCTGAATAGTTAGAAAAACATGATTCTATACAATAGTACTTATGCAAAATAATTTACTTTACGCAACACAAAACATTAAATTAAATTATTTTCTATATGTCACCTAGCACACGCCAATATACCAACAACAAAAAAGTAAAAAGAACTTAATACCCGAATGAAAGCCTCCAGACATAAAGGGCGTGCCCGTTAACTCTTCCTACTATCTGTTAACTCTTCCTACTTCATAGACCCACTTCTAGATTACTGAATGGACTTAGTATTATAAGAGCTTCCACGTGGAGTGACAACATAAGTACACACGGCTACATATCAAGCTATACATTTTTTTTTTTTTTTACACTGGAAATGTACAGCTTGATATATAGCCGTGTGTACCTACATCAAGCGCATACCTTGCAGACATGATTATCTTTTATTACGAAATAATCTATCATCGTATATTTCTGTGACGACAAGAAAGAGAAAGAAATATATTCAATCAATTACCCTTAACACGAGAACTTAACACCAGCACGCGTAACTGCAGCAAGAAATTTCTGCTGACCTTAGCACTATATTTCAGCTCTTCCAAATTGTTTTATGATTTTAATAACTCAAGCGTCAACTAATTAAATACAATTAACTATCTATTGTCACGAGGCTGTTTAAGTGTTGTGTAAACGTTTATAAATGAACATATTATTTATTCCAGATACACAATCTTCCTTCAACATGGCGAATTCAACTGGTCAATCAAGAAACGTTACAAACACATTCTCTATCTCCACCAACAACTCACGCTCTACAGGGCTTCTCTCGACATCCCTTTCCCCACTAAGACCCATAAGACCAGGAGAGCCAGCTTCAAGAATACCGTGGATACTGAGGAGCAGGCTGAGAAGGTGGCTATGCAAGCGATGCCTAGGAGTAACTCGAAGAGGCAGGCTCGGCCTAGGCCGAAGAGGAAAGGGGCGCTGCCTAGGTGAATATTTTGTTTAGTCATTGTTTATTTTTGTGAATAATCTTATCTAACTTTATATATTTGTCTGCAAATGTTTTAAAAGGCGATTTCTATAAATTCTAGAGCTTCGCTCTGTGTTTAAGTCCTCGTAAAATCTTGTGATAACTGGCATTATTAGGTAGTTAAAATCTTACAAAAACTAATTTGATAAGTCTGACATTTGGATAAGTTTTTAGGTACTAAGGATTAGTGTATCTCAAAGAGAAGTTATCGAAACTTCTGGGCAAATTAAAGACCCTTTATAGTTCTAGTTTTGTCTCTGGGGTCATGTGTTCTGGGAATCAGAATGAAAGATAACGCTATTTTATTTGCAGGTTTCCAAAAAAGCCCGAAGTGATGGTCACGTACGAAGGCATACAGCTAAGAATGAAGCAGCTCGAAGAATATCTATACAATCTACTTAACATCTCAATATACAGGAACCACCATGAAACGGTAAGAACCTTCAGAGGCCGATGCGTAAGATTTACCTTCAAATCGTCACAGTTGCATTGGTTATGACACACCATGACAGTCAAATCAAAATCAACTTTATCGTGCAAGATCAAGGTCGATTATGGATTGTGTTTTTTTGTTTGCTTGTATTGATTATTATTGGATACACATCACTAACCTTTACGAGTTTAAACTATGTTTTTTAGTACCTGTAAGTTGTAGTAACTTACTAGTGAATGTGGATTTGTTGACCATCATTATTCTGTTAAGTACCTGGTTCTTGTTGAAAGACCTGCAATGTCCTCCCATACCTAATAACACTGTTATTTAAAAATATTGTAAAAGTCAATTATTTTTAAAAGAGTTTCTTGCCGGCTCTTCTCCATAGGAAACAAACAATTGGAACCGTGCACCTAGCTTCTGACGTTTCATAAGTGCCCATGTAGGTTTATGTGAAATAAAATATTTTGAATTTGAATGAACTTGGCTTTATAAAAGGAAGTACCTATTATCACCAAATCTATTTTTTGCCGGTTATCAGCATCACTATGTTCTGGTTTAAAAGGTACGGTCAGTACTCTGCATTACCTGACCCCTCTTACAATCAAAAAGAGGGGAAAAGAGGGGTCGGGTTATACAGCCACATCAGACTTTATGCCTTTAAAGTTTACAACTCAAGTTGAAAACCCATTGTTGTTGCTGGTGCCTACTTCATACTGGAACTTTAAACATGAATGGCTCAACGGTGACAGAGAGGCGACCGGCAAGAAAGAAGTCCTGAGTTCTATCACCACCTGTTGCACTATTAACGTGTCAAATAACTTATGTGCGCTCCACATTGCCAGATTTCTGAAAAAGCTTCTGTAAAGTGTCATTTGAAGGCTACTCTTACCTTATCAATTTCTTATTTTCCAGGTAAAATTCCTAGAAGTATCAAACCTATCGTTCATATCGGAGCTAGGCAGCAAAGGCAAGGAGGGCATGATACAGAAACGAACAGGCTCCACACAACCCGGCCAGGCGGGGTGCAACTGCTTCGGATTGCTCGGCAACATGGTTTGTGTGAGGTTAGATAGCGGTAGAATTTAGTATTTTAATCTATGTATCTGTTTTATCTCTGACAATTCCCACACAGAAAAAAATAAATGTAATAATGAAGTCCACGTTATCAAGTTAAAATAATAATAATACCAGCCTATTACTGTCCCACGCAAAGACCTCTTCTCATACAGAGAAGGCACGAGCACTGATCACCACGCTTGCTCAAGACGGGTTGGTGATTTCAGACTTATATTAACTATAAGTCCATGTTTCCTCACAATGTTTTCCTTCACCGATGTCAATAGTGTCCAAGATAAACTCAGAAAGTACATATGAATCGAAAAAGTCACATTGGTACTTGCTTGGATTTGAACCGACAACCTCGTGCATGAGAGGCGAGGCCTTAACCGACGGGCCATCATACTGGGCTGTTATCAAGTTAGAACTAGAATATAGTTGATTATCCAGGTAGTACTGTAATCAGGGACATAACTTGAATATATTACCTACAGCTAACATAAACAGCCTATAATGTTCCCACTGTTGGACACAGGCCTCCTCTGTGAGAGGGAGTGGGCCGTAATCCACCACGCGGGCCCAGCGCGGGTTGGTGGATGTCACACATCTTCGAATTTTTTGGTTCTAAGACATGCCGGTTTCGTCACCGTTTGGAGAACAGTGGTGAAGAAATATTTTTACACCAAGTATCACTGGGCCAACACTGCTCTGAAATGAAATGAAATGGAATTGTTTATTCTATAAATAAGATATTGCAATCACTTTTACACGTCATATTAAAAAAATATTTAAAAAAAAAAAGAAGAAAATGCTAGATGAGTTCGTCGTTTCCTATCTGACTACTCTGAGAAGAAAGACCGAAACAAACTCAGAGGTCACAGTCTCTTTTAAAGTCCAGACATAATCTTGGTCAGGCCATATGAGGACCATGTAGATTAGTGTCTGAAATGGTCTTTTGAGGAAAGAACCACACAGATTTGAGTGGACCTGTCCAGTCAGTGCAAGCATTTGTCAGTAATCGTAGAGCTCAACTCAGAACTTAAGAACCTCAACTCGACGAACAATACCAAAGAAAGGACATTTGGGTAGGTCGCATAAAGTACTCAAACTGCCAGACCATCATTTAAACTAACTGAGAAAGAAAAAATTAAAGAAAGAGGAAAAACAATAAAAATAAAATATCCACATAGTCCTCACATTCACAATAATTAAAACAATATAATACTTTACAAAGTAATCATGTTATTTTGTATATAATTTTCAACAATGTCAATATGTATATAAAAAACTGGTATTTTTAATGATTTACATAATAATAATAATAACACTCTCACAGCTCTCTCATTACTACAGCTCATTACCTACAGCTACGTTACAAAGTATTATTTCCCAGTGAGCCCCAATCTTGACAGTTCGTCTGTATCTTGGGTCTCGGGGATAGAAAGCTAGATTCTTGCCTAATCTAATAACATCAAGCGCTCGCGCTGTTGTAAGAAAAATCATATCTCAAGTTATCGTGGCTCTCAACTTGAACAAGAGTTTGCAGGTCACGGCTTGATAAATCACCATTTCTTAAAATGTCAAACGAAAACGAATACTTAACAAAATCCCAATCTTGATTGATGCCGGAACCGACCCCTACCCGTATTACATTATTAAGTTAAATAATTGTAACACTATTATAAAAGCACGACTGCCTATACACGGTCAAATAAAATTACCTAGCGAAACTCCACCGACATAATGGATATCGATACTTACACGATAAAAATAAAAGTTATACAACTAAAATCCAACTACGACAAAAATGTCATCTAAAAAGGTATAAACAAGACATCACAGACAGACAAATTAAAAATCCGGAGAGAACAGATTACGTGTGACTCCGGATTTCTAATTATTTTGGGGTCATAATACATATATTTTTGAAATGTGCTAATTAAGCCCTTTCATTTGATACCCAACACGGCACCTTTTTTTTTAGTTCATGACTGTGTGTGTGCCATATTCAATTTAATGTAACGTCACATATAGCCTATATACAGCGGACAATCAAGACGCTTCCAACGATACCTCGTTTGTCAAATTACGATGAACAGTTTAGAAGTTATGAGGTAACAGATGAACATACATACCAGTCAAAATCATTACCCTTTTTACTTCGCCGTATACGGGTAATAAAACAAAAAAAAAATTGGTGTTTCGCGAGGTAATTTAATGTGACCTTGTCTACTTTAAAATACTTATTCAGTTAGCAGCTGTAATCACTGTCGATTTATGTTCTTCCAGTTTTTAAACTTACCAACATTTCCATTGCAGGTGTAACTACTTCTGCACAGGCCTCGTGTGTGCGAAGTGGCAAGAACGATGGTTCTTCGTCAAGGATACCTTCTTCGGATACGTACGGCCGAGAGATGGCGTTGTCAAGGCTATCATGCTGTTTGATCAGGGGTAAGTGATACCAACTTTTTTATTATAAAGTTGCCATGCAGTTATACTATTTATTTTATGTTTAAAGTTATTCTAAAGTAATTTCTTGTTTACTTTATAGTACACTAGAAAAACTATCTAATGTGAATTTTCAGAACAGTTTTGAAATGAAAAAGTTAATACTACTTATACTAACAGTTCAGTATTTTTTTTATAACTACGCTACTACTGAGCGTGAAGTTCTGGGTTCAATTACCAGGTCGGGCAGTGTTATTGGGTCCAGTGTGTGTGTTATTGGGTTTTTCCGTCAAGAATTTCTCAGTAGCAGCCCGGAATCTGGATTTGTGCCCGGTTGATGGCAATAGGCTCGCCCCCTGTTACATGGGACTTAAACATAACTAACGAAATGTGGGTGTACTATAGGTACACCTCTGCCTAATCCGGGGAAAACAGGATGTTATGTTTATTAGTTATTTTTAAGCAGAAATATTGTATTTATGTTGTCTTGTTTTTCATTCCACGCAGCCCATTCAGTAAATTTTGTGAGTACATAAATGTTAGTATGTGTCAATTGTGCTAATTGTAATAATACTGTCGAGGTTTATATGATTTTTTGTTTAAAAAAACATACAACATCACCTAACGTAAATGTGGTTTTTGAATGAAATATGTCATTTTAATAACTCCATTTTCATCAGGTTAATTTCAGGTATTCATGATTTAATAGAAAGTCATACATGATTTTGTAGTAACCCCAAATTCATAATCTACATTTCAGTTGTTTATTACCTAATTTATAGTGGCTACAAACGCTTGACTAAAAGTTATGTTCTGACATCGATAAAAAGAGATAACATTGAAAAATATCCTAGCGCATGCTACCTTTGAGTTTGTTTCGGCCTTTCTTCTTAGAGTAGTCAGATAGGATACGCCAAACTCATGTAACTTATTTTTAATATGACGTGTAAAAGTGATTCTGATATTCTATTTACAGATTAAACAATTTCATTTAATTTCTAAAAAAGTGCCATAAAGAAATTAAAAAAAACAATAGTTAATATAAATCTACGAAATTTCGCGGATATAAAGCTAGTACGTAAAAATACATTATGGCGGCCTTAGCAATTTAGGCTTATAATTTATTTTCACTAAAATTCGTAACATCGTTTCTGAAATAATCATCCCGTCAGAATGGAACTTGCCACCTGCCTAATGTCAGACAAAGTCACAATAACTTGCTCAACTATCATTGCATTCTTCGCTCGAATTAATCCTCATCATAATTTCCATAGGTTTGAAGTATCAAGCGGCATGTACTCCACGGGGTTAAACCACGGTCTTCAGATCCTGAACCAAAGCAGACAGATGGTCATCAAGTGCTGGACCAAACGCAAGAGTAAAGAGTGGATGCAGTACCTCAAAACTGTTGCTAATCAAACTGGTAAGCTTATAAGTATCTTAACATCATCACGCTTTATTTCCCGGAAGGGTTAGGCAGAGGAACACCTATTAGTATACCCACATTTCGCCAGTTATGCTTAAGTCCCATGTAATAGGGGGCGAGGCTATTGCCACCAACCTGGCACAAATCCAGACTTCGGTCTACTGAGAAATTCCTGATAGAAAAACCCAATAACATTTTGCCCGACCTGGGAATCGAACCCAGGACCGCATGCTCAACAGTAGCACAGTTTATGAGTATTTTTACCAAAAAATCACACCTAATTTCGTGTCGTGAAGTGAAAGGAAGACATTATTCAACAAAGGACTACACACAACAACATACGCTACCTACATAGTAGCTATCCTTGTTTTGTTCCATAAAGTGTATATATGGAGTTTTTTTCCCGTTTTTCTCCTTAGTTACCTACTCAAACTCAAAGCATTTATTTCAATTAAACCATTTACAGGCACTTTTAAATTGTCAAGGGGTCAGTCAGTCAGAAATATGAAGCTAGTTGCCCATTCCAAAGCGTAGGTTCCTATGGAGAATAACGGGCAAGAAACTCCACGGACACTCTTTTAAATCATAATATTGTTACAAAATATTGGTTACATCATTCATGTTGAAATTATACATGTGAGAACAATGTAGAAAGACGTGCACGTAAAAAGCGTCCGTAATAAAAAGATAAAAACAATTCAAAAATTAAAATAAGCCGTGGCAGATAAGAGATGACCAGTCCCTACTGACGGCGCCCGTTCACGAACATGACGCATGGATCAGCACCGTTTAGCTCAACCATTTTGAAGGGAACTTAACGATCCAACACACGCCACCACCAGCTAGACATTTAAGTGAGCATGACATATTCTCAGCCGCCAGGGCACATTCAAGTCAATGAAAGACGCTACGCTACTACGCTTTGGAATGGGCAGCTTCATATTTCTGACAGACCGACTCATTGACAGTTCAAAAGTGCCTGTAAATGGTTTAATTGAAATAAATGCTTTGAGTTTGAGTCCTTGGGTGCAGATTTTTTTGAAGCCCTGATATGCTCATTCCTTATTTTATATTGATAAGATAGATAGAATATTCTTTATTGTACAACATAACAATTACTGATAAAATTTAAAGAGTGAAAATTTTATTTTAATGTCGTTCATAATAATAAGCCCGACTAACAGCCAAATAATATGAACTTTTATTGCATCTCTGCCTAGCTTCTAATTTTGGTAGCGCATTCTGTTATTTTTCAATTGAATTACTTTGACATTAAATTGACTAATTTTATTATATTATGAGTTGTTGACACTATTCTTTAGTACATTTTAATTTTTAAATTCTAATTTGGACGGTTAATTATTTGAATAATGGATAAATTTATAATTCTTTGACTATATGTAATAACCTACCTACTTATATTTTGTACGCCGTTAAGGCAAAACATGACTGTGACATAATTGAATTGTAACATCTGGCATGCCATGAGTGTGTATACTCATGTTTTGGACAAATAAATGATCTTTATCTTTACCAAAATTTTGTTACAACAGTCATCGCTTAATTTCCGAACTTTTCTATATGACTATTGTTCTATGTTCTATGTTAGGGGGTTTGGTTTCCGCACTTAGTCCGTCAGGTGGACCATTGTGCGTGGGCCATAGCGGCCATTTGGTGGTTATTCCAACCAGCCCACCTCCCTCCAGAAGCTGATTAGGTCTCCTGGTCTGTTTAGAACGTCTGTGTATGATCTGGGTGACCCGAGGGTTTCTGTTCTAATCTGGGTGACGCCCGTACATTCGAAGAGCACGTGCGCAACGGTCTCCTCAGCCTCCATGCACGCCCTGCACAGAGGACTGTTCGTTATGCCTATTGTGTGGAAGTGCTTGTTTAGCGAACAGTGTCCCGTGATGGTCCCCGTCACCAGGCGCAGGCCGTTCCTGTCCAGGCGTAGCAAACGCCTGGTCAGCCTGCTGTCCAAAGATGGCATAGCCTCCTTTGACTGCCTGCAACCTGGTGTCGAGGTCCACCAGCGTTCCGCTTGTGTGTGGGTGAACTTCTGCAGCCACCTGCGTATATATGACTATTATTATTTATTTTCCCCAGCCCGAGACTTCACGTTTCCAAACGTGCACCATTCCTTCGCCCCTCCCCGCGCGGCGACTCCCGTAGGCACGCTGGTCGACGGCTCCGCATACCTATCAGCCGTGGCCGACGCCATGGAACTGGCCAAGGAAGAGATCTTCATAGCCGACTGGTGGCTAAGTCCCGAGATCTATCTAAAGAGACCAGCGCTTAATGGGAGCTACTGGAGACTGGATACGCTTTTGAAGAGGAAGGCTGTAAGTTTTGCTAATTGTAAAAAATTATAAGGGTATTTAACCGCAGAAGACCTGGTCAAATCTTCGAGCCGTTTGGGGTTTAAACACTAGAGACATGGAGTGAGTATTCGCCTTATTTTCGAGACAAATGATTTGTCGACTCTTCATCTGGCAATTGGCATTGCCATTCAATATGGCAATGCTGCCTATCTATCAAGTATTATCGATCTGAAGAGACCAGCGCATACACTTTTGAAGTGAAATGCAGTAAGTACACCGTTTTTACAATGATCAGTCATTGTAAAAAAAACAGAATCTAGGGACCGCAGAAAACCTCAAATATAACACCCTAATTGGTAGCAGTGTTGAAACACTACGGCCACGGGGGTCTTGAGAGCTTGGGTCGACTTTTTGGGTACACCGCCAAGCGTTTGGTCGAATTCTTATCTCCGCCTGTTTTTCGGCTTAAAGATTTTACATTAAAAACTTTCTTTAAGATTGATGTTTACCTGTTTCAGGCGCAAGGTGTAAAAATATTCATAATGCTGTACAAAGAAGTGGAGATGGCTCTAGGTATCAACAGCTTCTACAGCAAAAGTAAATTAGCTAGCGAATATATTAAGGTAAGAACGAGACAATCATTTAAGCTGGTTTTATACATATAATACAATAGTAGCTGGTAGATTTGATCATTGGATTGACATCAAACCTTTTTATCTGGCCCACTTGTAATCTCGCTGTTTGACTAAGATCCCCCACCATGTGTACTATTTTAGAAAAGCTAGCGCTAACACTCGGAGGAGCTTATGGCTATGTAATAACAGCCGCACGGTTCGATGCATGCAGGATAAGTTACGCTTGCCGGGGTTGGTCCATGGATGGGTGATCATCTTTACATACCGAGACTCCAACATGCCTCGGAAAGCACGTTAAGCCGGATCCCGGCTTCACATTCGACAGTCGTTACAGGTCGTCAGAAGCCCGAAAGTCTGGCAACTATCTTACCAAGGGGAATCGTATTACCCAGTTGCTGGGTTTTGAAGGTCAGATAGGCAGCCGCTCTATGTAAAAAACTGGTAATCAGCTGCACCCGGTTAGACTAGAAGCCGACCCCAACATAATTGGGAAAAGGCTAGGCAGATTGATTTTTGTGCTAACACTAGAAAATACTTAATTCTCCTTCACTCTGTTATAAAGTGTAAGCAAACCAACTTATCGTTATATTTGCATTTCCAGGTGTTCCGTCACCCCGACCACGCGAAAGCCGGCGTCCTATTCTGGGCTCATCACGAGAAGATCGTGTGCGTTGACCAGACCGTCGCGTTCGTGGGAGGCATCGACCTGTGCTACGGACGATGGGACGACTATAAACATAGGTAAGCGTCAAGGAACTTTTTGTTTTCTTCTCCCTCCTCCATTATCAAATGGTTATTCCATTCATTGCTGAAAGTTGCCATTCTTAAAGCCTATCAGAACACGATGTATTTATTTTTTGGGATGTGTCTATCACTAGTTTTTTTTTTTGGGCATCGTAAGTGCGTTCATAGACACTGTATTACATGCACCAATAAACATTCTATTATCCTACTAATATTATAAATGTGAAAGTTTGTATGTTTGGATGTTTATTACTCAATCACACAAAAACGGCTGAATGGATTTGGATAAAGGAGATGTTTCATTTTCGGCCATAAAGTGTACGGTAATGAAAAAAGAGGAAAAAATTCCACGAATTGAGGAAAAATATTCTTTCCTGAATATTCCCCTGATTATTTCGGCACAAAAAAGTATAGTTTATCAAATTATTGCCATATTCTAAATTTATTTGTTTGTTTACAAACATTTAAACTCATATACACAAACAGCCAGACCCGGAACAACTACTTGCAGGTCATACAAATATTTGATCCGTGCGGGAATCGAACCCGCACGGAACATATTGATCATGGTGTCGTCTTACTTGTACACCGCTTTCGTCTAGAAATCATGTTGCATTAAAATATAATATAAGATAATAAGATAGCTATCTTAGACAACTTTGTTGATTAATTAGAAAGTGTGAATAATCGTAAAATAAAATATGTTTTACTTTTGTGGATTGTAGATTTGTAGGTACTTCTATTGCTATTTGACATCACATCTGTTAGTCTCGTACGTCTCGACTTCGTGACTTTCGGTGCCTGTACAAAAACGTTGTACAGACAAAGCGGCTTTCAAAGCGGCCTTGGCGTTCAGCAGGAATTTTGTGAAAAGTGAAAACTTCTTTAGCGGCGTTGTGCACTTTTTTTGTGATGGGTAAAAAATGTTAAACTCGCGTCAGGACACGTGACCTGATCGAAAATTCGTAAGACGGAGGGAGAGTAGTACCAAAATATCAAAAATGCACAACGTTAATATTCAAGTTTTCACTTCTGTCGGCACTCCCGGAGTGCAACCCGTTTTTTTTTTTGCAAACTATACACACACAGTTTTTGACAGTTCTAGGTTATATAAACGTCATACCTCCAACCTGTCATGGCTGGCTGTCGATGGTCGTATTTCTCCTGACAAACATCAAACATTTTAAGTTTTTATTTAGCGCCTAAAAATATTTGATATTATGAAAAAAAACAGTCTTTATTGTATTCAGGGCTTCGTTTCCCAGGGTTTCTAAAGCGTACATGTTATGGCCGGAGTCCTATACAAAAATGAAACGTCTCCTTTGGCACACAGATAGTTTATAACCTGGATTAACACATTTGATACTTTTTATCCTGGTAGTACGTTCCCATGGGATAATTTCCGACCTCCACGCGAGAGAAGCCGCGGGCGAAAGCTAGTTTGCTATAAATACCACTTTTGGCAGATAGTTTTAAGTCTAAGCTATGTTTTGCTTACCATAGGATACGATCTCATGCCTCAGTCTCCTTTGACACTATCAAACACATAAGAACGGCATGTCACCTCAAGTGCTTACTCAAATATTTTATTTAAATGTGATTTACAGGCTAACAGACCTCGGCGACGAAGTCCAACCCAAAAGCTTCATAAGAACAAAGAAGAAAACATCGAGTTCTCCGGGCGGCGGACTGTATCTACCTCACTCGAACGGACTGGAGGCCGCGCTGGAACTAGCCAAGAGCTCGAAAGATCTAGTCATCAGTTTAAACGAGTAAGTTAGAAGTTATTTTATGTAGCCATCGACCATAAAGTAACATCGTACCAGCCCAAGCTTGTTACAACGGATTCATCGCAAACGGACATAATCTATACTAATAATAAAGCTGAAGAGTTTGTTTATTTGCTTAAACGCGGTAATCTCTGGAAATAACAGTCAGATTCAAAAAAAATTTTTTTGTTTGATAGCCCAGGGCTATTTAACATCACGCTAGGACCTTTAGGAGCCGAGCAAAAAGAAAAAAAGTCAGAAAGAACGCTAAGCGTAAACGAAGTAATAGCGCGGACGGGCGATGCGATGCGACGGGGTGGGTCGGGGGTACAAGAAATTTCACGCAGACAAAATCGCGGGCCAGAAGCTAGTAGCCTATATACCTTTACCTACCTCTAAGGTTATGAATAAGACATCGCATGTCCCGTGCCTGTCTGTCATTATCGCATAGAAGACCACCTAAAGCAAAAAAATAAATGACACACAAAAGAGATTTCTCTTGATAATTTTACATCCGCTTGACGCAATGCGACAAGACATCCAGAATTTATCTAAACACCCAACATTAATAAATGCACATCTCCATTCACAGCGCCACACTAAAAGACGACACTCAAAAAGAGAAAGAAGAAGAAGAAACAGTACCTGAAACGAGCGAAACAGAAACCATTCCCGAAAACCTTCCGGTCTTAGAACCGGGAGACCAGCTTCTCATCAATTCCACCCCACAGAAGACACAAGACTTGACCAAGCTCGAGAGTCCAAGCCCAGAAATCCAAAGAAGAAACGTTGTAGAAAAAATAACAGACAGAGGCAAAAATATTATTAGTATCCTATATCCACCGTATGAAGAAGAGAGAAACGAGAAAAAATTTGATGACTCTGAAAGAAAAAAAGCTGAGAAATACGCCTTATCGACTGATCAAATCTTACTAACTGATGCCCTGGGTATCAAGCCAGTGGAAGCGTCAAGTCGGCATGTTAGTCAACCTACTCCACTAGCCAAAGTGGTTGAAGGTAGAGTAATTACGGAGAAGACAAAGGAAGTATTGGAGGATATTGAAGGAAACTCGAAACTGTGGATAGGGAAGGACTACACAAATTTTATTGTTAAGGATTTTAATAATTTAGATCTGCCGTTTGTAGGTGAGTTGGCAATGATATTATTTTTAAACCCATTTTTTTTTGTCAGAGGCCTTTTGGGCCAAAATAGAGGAATCGTTACCTCAAACACAGATGGGACACTCCGCAGTTTCGGTATGAAGCTACAAGTACGCGGCGGGCCCGTCTTGTTGGGCCAATTCAGTGAGTGTAACGTAGTCAAAAGAAGAGTCCCGCGATAGAGATACAACTTCTAAGTAATTAGCGCTGTGCGGCCTGAACTGCACTTTATTATGTCTTAGAAAGAGTCGCTTTTTATTTAAATGATTTTGCGGAGTGTACTATCTCCATCCATCTGTGTTCAGACGTGTTTTGTACCCAAAGAGGAAAAAGTAACCTCAAACATTTCCACCTCTAACTTCCGTTCTATAGGATATTAAAAACAGGTGACTTGTATTTGTAGCCCAAATTGGCCAGAACCATAATTTTTATACTGCGTATAAAACCTTGATCCAACTAGGTTGTGTTCTATCGATTTGCCTTTAGAAGTCGATAACAATAAAAAAATGATTGTCTCAGTGATAGTTAAAGTCATTCAACTAAATCCGATGGCACTCTAAACATATTTATGCCAGTCTTATACTCTTAAAAGATGCCAGATTGAGCATTATATTTTTCAGTTCTTTCGACGTCGTTGCAACTTTTATTGTTGCGTTAACTTATGCCACAGGCAATTAAATCTTGTTTTTCGTAAATCTGGTTTTACTTTGTACCAAAAATGTCACGTTATTTTTATTACATATCTTTGTGAAACGATAACTTACCCTTCCAACATGTTTTCCAGACTTAGTGGACAGAAACTCAACCCCTCGCATGCCGTGGCACGACGTGGGCGTCGTGGTGCAGGGCGCGGCCGCGCGAGACGTCGCGAGGCACTTCATACAGAGGTGGAATGCTATCAAATTGGAGAAGGCGAGGTTAGTCACATAATGGATACGTTTCTTTTACTAAATTAACTAAATAGTTGTATAATAAATATAAAAAACTAGCTATGTCCCGCGGTTTCACCCGCATAAGTCTCGATACCGTGGAAACATCGGGATAAAATGTATCCTATGGCCTTCTCCAGGTCATAGTCTACCCATGTGCCAAATTTCATCCAAATCCGTTCAGCTGTTTTAGCGTGAAAGCATAACATACAAACAAACTCACTTTCTGCATTTATAATATTACTTAGGATAACAATATCACAAACTAAAAATAAATGCATAGGACATAATATCAACCCATATACAGAGTCAAATTAAATTAACTGACGAAACTTCACAGATGAGACGGGAATCAACATCTAATCGTGATAAAACGGAAACAAATACTCAGTGTTTTCTTTTTGTTGTTTTTCTTTATTTCGATACAATATCAGTCTTGAGCTTGTCTGTGAATTCCACTGATAAGCCCTTCTACGTTCTATGTTATAAGATTTGGTTTCCGCACTCAGTCCTTTAGGTGGGTCATGTCGGCCGTCGGCGGTTATTCCAACCAGCCCACCTCCCTCCAGAAATTGATTAGATCTCCTGGTCTGTTCAGAACATCTGTGGAAGATCTGGGTGACCCGAAGGTTTCTGTTCTAATTTGGGTGACGCCCGTATACTCCAAGAGCACAGAGGACTGTCCGTTATGCCTGTTGTGTGGAATTGTTTGTTTGGCGAGCTTTGTCCCGTATGGTCCCCGTCACCAGGCGCAGGCCGTTTCTGTCCAGGCGCAGTAAACGCCTGGTTTGAAACTGTTTTTTCTTTATATTTTTTTTTTTAATCTTGACATAATTCCTCGGTCACCTTTAGTACTAATGGATACGCAAAATTCATGTTTCAGACAAAACCCGAACTACCCGTATTTGCTACCGAAGGCGTACATCGATATCAAGCCGCTACATGATCTGGACAAACACCTCCAATGTGACATCAACAACGTCTCCTGTCAGGTAACTATTGTTAAATTTACTGTAATTTTTATTGGAAGGATTTGAAATAGTAAATAGCATGTAGGTAAGTAATACCTCTCTATTATTATTATTTCATGATTTGCGACATCTTCACTTTGTGAGTTAATTCTTTGTAAAGCATTCTAAAAGCATCACTACAAAAACTTACTCCTCAGTCCAAAACGAATAAAAAGGAATATGTTTATTTTGCATTAAATATGATTTGAGCCAACCTACCGGAAACTGATAAATTTTCCCAATCAACTTTGAACGTTATGCTTTAGTGATAAAGTTGAAAATCTATTAAAGAAATTTGACAAATTGTAGTAGGTTGATGTAGTCTGTACATAAAAGATCATAAATATAAATGGTTCCACATATTTTGCTTACTTACTGCAGCATGCAAAAAATCCTTAAATTAAAATTAATAACAAAAACACTTATTAATAGTAAGATCAATTGATTAAAAAATACTTAAAATTAAATTTCAATTATTACTACTGAGATCGTATGTTATCAAAAGATAGTTTAAAATTAAATTACATAGCTTTACAATAGTAGCTCATATCCTTGACAACGCAATTATAAATCTACCAAAATATAATAATTAAAAAATCCGTTTCCAGGTGCTTCGCAGTCTATCAAGCTGGTCAGGAGGTTTCCTAGACCCCGACACTGTAGAACAAAGCATACACGAAGCGTACGCAGACACGATCACTCGCGCGCAGCACTACGTATATATCGAGAATCAGTTCTTTATCACGCAGTCACGCTCCAGCCAGGCTGTAAGGAACCAGGTAAAGAATCAGGTAACCCGCACTAACCAACACTGACATTTCTTTACTTTTATTTATTTAATTAACAGTTTACAACCAATTACAAAAAAAAAATTAAGTAACATGTGTCACAACAAGTGACAAGGCGTGACACTTGTCACAATGGAACACGTTGGAACCCGTCACGCAGTCTCGCTAAAAAAAACACTGAATAAACTGATTTTATTTTGACCTAAACTAATAAATGGGATTGGGTAACCAACATTTTTAATGTATTTTCGTTAGCAGGTATTTTTTTTCTTGTAAGTATCTAATGTGATTTCCTTATATATTATTTTACCATTGTCCTTACTTTGGTGGTCGGAATGATTTCTAAAAGTTTGTCCATCTATTTTAATGGGACCTTATATACGATACTTATAACAAAAACACATTTTTTCTTATTTGTCTGTTTTGTTTGTTCCGGCTAATCTCCGAAATGGCTGGACGGATTTTGACGGGACTTTCACTGGCAGATAGTTGATGTTATAAGGAGTAACTGAGGCTGACTTTAATTTTAGAAAAAAAGTACGGTTCCACGCGGGCAGCTGCAGCTAATTACAAATAAAAGCCATTCTAATTTGCTGATCCTTTCCTTCTGTTCCAGATAGGCGAAGCGTTATACAACCGCATAATGCGCGCGTTCCGCGCCAAGCAGACGTTCCGCGCGTACGTGGTGATGCCGCTGCTGCCGGCCTTCGAGGGCGAGCTGGGCGCGCCGTCGGGCACGTCGCTGCACGCCGTCACGCACTGGAACTATCAAAGTATTTGCCGGTCAGTTTCCTTGCGTTATTATGACCAAACTATTATAGTATTCAATGTGCAATATTTGAAATGAAATGAAATTGTTTATTCTGTAAATAGGATATTGGAATCACTTTTACACGTCATCTTAAAAAATAATTAGAATTAGCTAGATGAGTTCGGCGTTTCCTATCTGACTAGTCTGAGAAGAAAGGCCGAAACAAACTCAGAGATCACAGTCTCTTTTAAAGTCCAGACATAATCTTGGTCAGGCCATATGAGAACCATGTAGATTAGTGTCTGAAATGGTCTTTTGAGAAAAGAACCACACAGATTTGAGTGGACCTGTCCTGTCAGTGCAAGCATTTGTCAGTAATCGTGGAGCTCAACCCAGAACTAAAGGAGCTCAACTCGACGAACAATACCAAAGAAAGGACATTTGGGTAGGCCTCATAAACTACTCAAACTGCCAGACCATCATTAAAACTAAATAAGAAAGAAAAAATAGAGAGTTTTACATAAAATAAAACTTACCTATTATTTTTTCATCAATATCCGGAATCCATCTTGAGTCAAGCACCTGTTTTTCAGCCTGTTGTCAGCGTTTCCTTTGCCTCTCCGCTGGTGGCGTCCTCTATACTTACCGTTGGTACTAGTATTTTAAGCGCGCATCGGGTGGTGGCCCGATTTACCGCCATTATGGAACTCATGATGCACCAGGTAGACCTTACCTGGATTCCGGATCATGATGAAAAAATAATAGGTAAGTTTTATTTTATGTAAAACTCTCTATTATTTGTTTTGTATCAATATCCGGAATCCATCTTGAGTGATGTGTTTGTTATCACCTGGTGCGCTTAACCCAAAGACGCTATAATGTGTACAAGGATATAAGAAAAAATATGGGTTAATAAAATAATAATGTTTAATTATGTAAATGTATTACAATAATTAATCAAGGACATACTTCTTGTAGCCGCATTAAATATCCAAATAAATAACTAACGAAAAATAATGGTAATCTTTCAATGAACAGGATCAAAATAATTAGATAATGATACAGAGTTATTGGGAATATTCGAATCATTTTGCAATTCCCTCTGATAATAATTTTGGAAGGTATGAATCATTTTCCGGTTACCAGTTGCAAGAATTTGATCAATTGGAAAGTTTTCTACAAAATTTTATATCGCCTTTAGCTGTAATAAATAAATGTTTTATATTTCCTCGACGGTTTAGAGTAATATTATATGTAATAATTGTCTTAACCAAAAAATCAAATTTAAATTTTTATCAGGATGTTCTCTAAGCCTCCATCCAGACTGCCTATGGTTATGGTTGTCTGTTTTAGAACCAAATGCTGGCCACAATACAATAGAGGTATCTTCATCAACTAAACTAGTGCTATCAATTCGCAACAATGTAAGATCGTGAACCCTGCGTCCTGATGCTAACAGTAAGAGAGTAGCCACATGTCTTGATACATGAAATATATTATTTTTATCAAAACTGTACGTACTCATGTATTGCAATAAAACTTTAGGGTTCCAAATAGGTGGTTTAGCAGATTTCTCTCGACCGACAGCAATAGCTTTTAATATAATATGTTTTATAAAGAAATTTGACGACAAATCAATATTTGATGTTAAGTGTGTGAAAGTTGAAATAACAGATTTGTGTACCAAAATAGTTCTATAAGCAAGACCTATGTCACAGTGTAAATGTGCTAAATATCGAGCTACTTGATCCGCATTAGGGTATTTGTAATTAACTGAATGCGACTCACACCATCGCTTCCATCTGCGCCACGCTGGTCTGTAGGTATTGATTGTGGAGCCTCTCCAGCTTGACATAAGGAGTTTTTGTTCTTGATCTGTCCAGTCCGTCAAAATATCTGGCCACCCGAAATCAGCCATGCCTCCAAGTGTAGGTCTTGCACCTGCGGCGGATGCGTCCCTGTTCTGGTGTCTATCAGAGTGCGGGCTAGATCTGGAATCAGAAATGGGGGATGTCGCGCTCGCCGTTGAACATCTGCCTGCCAAAATACCTTGTTCCACTTCGGGGCAATCAATATGTAGTCTCCGCTGGCTTGGTTTAGGTGTCTGAGAACCCTGGGAATCAGATTTGGTGGCGGAAACAACCAAGCTAGGTCGTAGTGCCACTGATGACAAAATGCTTTGTGGTGTTGTGCTTCTTGATCGTTCACGTCCAATGATGCGTACCTTGGTACTATGTGAGCTGTTCTCGATGCGAAAAGGTCTATCTCCGGCGTGCCCCACATTTGAAAGATTTGTGTAGTTGCTGTCCTCGTGAGGTGCCACTCTGGGCAAGCCTTCTGCCGGGAAAGAGCATCCACCTCCGCATTGAATCTGCCCGGAAAATAATGTGCTGTCAGATGAATGTTCTGCTTGTCTAGAACAGCAAGAAGTTGTCGGGTTTGTTGGAGCAGTTTCTTGGATTTTGTGCCGCCCTCCTTGTTTATATACGACACTACTGTTCGATTGTCGGTTTGCAGCAGTATCTGTGCATTTTGGAGTTGCTGTTGGTTCTGACGTATAGCTGCGTAAATGGCGAACATCTCTTTTTTGTTGGCATGCCATGTCTTTTGTGAATTTTTCCAGGTTCCCACAATATTTGTATCGCTGAGTTGTGCCCCCCACCCGATGTCTGATGCGTCTGTAGTCAATAGGTGTGTCACCGAACTCAAGTGGATCGGCATCGACTTTCCTATAGCTTGACACCACCACTCCATCTCTGATCGAGCTGGTTGAGGGATAGGTATCAGCCGATACGGGTGTTTCACCGACAGCTGTCGACTGTAGTATTGCAGAGTGCGACAGTGAAGGCGACCTCTCGGAGTCACGAACGTTGCAAAGTTGAGTCTCCCCATTAGAGTTTGGTACTGTTTGAGGGACCACTTGCTTGTCTGGAGCTGTTGGTGAAGTGCATTGCGTAGCGATAGGCACTTCGGCTCCGACAGGGACTTTGCGTTGCGTTTTGTGTCCCATGTTATGCCGAGAAACTCGAGGCATTGCGTCGGAGCCAGTACAGACTTTTCGAAGTTGATGTTCCAGCCCAGTAAATGCAGAATCTTTATCGTGAATGCGATGTCGTCTTCCAACTGCGATTTTGACTGGTTTGCTAGAAGGAAATCGTTCGAAAGAGACGCCGCGCGCGCGCCGGCGGCCGCCGTGGGGCGGCGCCGGCGGCGCGCGGACGATCCTCGTTCCCGAGCGCCCGCGGTCTTAGAGACGCGGGCGCACACGGGCGAGCTCCAAGTATACGACGCACATGATGTTGTGACTCCTCAGGAATTCCGCCACCCAATTGGTTATCGAGGCAAACGTTCTGGGTGCGGATGAAAGGCCGAACGGCAAACAAGTCATTTGAAGTAGCTGATGCTGATGTAAATCTTGATGATAATTTAATCTCAGGAACCTGCGATGTTGCTGTGCGATGGCTACATGAAAATATGCGTGGCTCAGATCTAGTTTGGCCATCCAATCTTGTTGTTGCATAAAATTTGGAACACGGAAGTGACTGAATAGTTGAAATGGTTTGGCTACCACGAACTGATTCAGTTGCTTCAGATTGAAGATAGGACGGAAGGTCCGATCTGACTTAGGTACCAGAAAGAACGTGGAAAGGTAGCTGGGCGTCCGTTCTGCAGGTTCTAGTACACCTGACTCTAACAAGGTTTGAATCTGTATCGTCATATTGGAAGATGTTTTGGTTCTGTAATATTTGAGAACCGTGGGACTCGGAAATATTAGCGGCGGTTTCAGTATGAATGGTATGCGTGCACCGTTTAACAGCCGGCATATTTTGTCTGGCGCACCTAGATTGCTCCAAGCATACTGAAATTGCTTTAGACAACCGCCTTGAAATGTCCGACAGTCATTCGCGACGCTTGTTTTTAGTGAAAGCCTGCGATTGCGATTTCTTTCCCCTAGGTTTGGCTCGATGGTTATTTGCTCGGTTTTTGTTTTGTTGTGAAGCGTGTGAGCCATGTTTTTGTCTTTTATTGGAGTTGTCGCGACGAAAAAATCTATCATCAGCTTGCTTACTAGTCGACGGTTTTTGATTTTGATAAAAATTATCTTTGGAATAAGCTTGAGGTACTGATTTTGTCGATACAGTTAATTTATTCACCCCGCCAATTTTTTGAAGGTAGGTTTGAACTGCCTCGTCATTAAAAAGTGATTCTGTACTAGGAGGAATTTTATGTAATACGTCGCGATGAAAACCTTCGGAAATCTGGCGCAACACAGCCTCACGACGTATATTTATTAAATCGGCTCTACGACCGCACACTATTTGTAACAAGTCATCCGTCACCTTACTATACGCGGTTCGTTAATCCAGCAAAAGATCGTTCTAATAAATATGAGCGTGAATCTTCTTTTAACATATCCGATTCAAAACGCTTTAGTTCGTCGTTAACATTTAATTCGACAAAACCGGGGGTAGCTGAATATTTCTTTTGTGCATCCGAAAACCGAACGGCATACCAATCATCACACATAAAACGCTGTAGTTCCGTTAATTTTTTGAGAAATGCTTCATTCGCCTTAGGGTAAATCGGATCTTTTACCGTTGTACCGACTTCCGATAAAATCTGAAGTTTGTAATTTTCAGGTCTTCGTAGGTTTAATTCATTTGTGTTATTGGACGTATTGTTTTTAGCACTAGAATTTGTATTTTCAACGTCGCAATTTTTCGATAAAAGATTTGTTAAATAGGCCACTTGTTGTGATAAGAACTCAAATTGTGTATAACTCACGGTTTGAGAGTCCCTTCTCGCTCTGCGTTTCTCAGGGCTGGGTCCACTACTCGTAGAAGAATCACTATCACTATCTTTTGTACTTGGTGTCGGAGAACGAACCCGTTTTCGCGATAATGAGCCGTCCTTAACACTTTCGGACTCTAAATTATTATTAGAATTTTCCATAATAACAACGGAGAGGTAAAAATATTCACGAATCTAAAACTGCAATAGTTTTACCAAACTTTTAAATGAATTCAATAGGTAGAATTATTTCGCGAAGTTTAAATAACGCTAACAACTAAACGGCGCGAAAAACGACGCTATAATGGCGGTAAATCGGGCCACCACCCGATGCGCGCTTAAAATACTAGTACCAACGGTAAGTATAGAGGACGCCACCAGCGGAGAGGCAAAGGAAACGCTGACAACAGGCTGAAAAACAGGTGCTTGACTCAAGATGGATTCCGGATATTGATACAAAACAAATAATAATAATTATTAAAAATCCACATAGTCCTCACATTCACAAAAATTTAAAAATAAATAAAAAAAATACTTTACTAAGTAATAAAATTAATAAAATTTGTATATATAATCACGTTCTCAAAAACTGCTCTAACGATTTCGATTAATTTTGCATTATAGGGGTTTACGGGGCGAAAAAGCGCGATCTAGCTAGGTCTCATATCTAGGAAAATTCGTTTTCTCTATTTTCACCCGAGCAGAGCTCGGTCGCCCAGGTACTAAGTTTCTACACAATAACAACTAAGCAACGCAAGCGCAGCGTAAACGCAACGGCAAACAACGTTTGATGCAGACGAGGCACCCCGTTAGTTGCTATTAGCACACAATTCGACGTCATCAATCTACCTAGCCTTTTGGGGTCGGGTTCCAGTCTAACCGGATGCAACTGAGTACCAGTATTTTAAATGGAGCCACTGCCTATCTGACCTCCACAACCCAGTAACTGGGTAATACGATAACCCTTGGTAAGACTGGTTGTCAGACTTTTGGGCTTCTGACGACCCATAACGTCTGTCAAAGATCCACAAATGACAGCCAGGACCAACGGCTTAACGTGCTTTCCGAGGCACGGAGGAGTCTCGGTATGTAAAGATGGTCACCCATCCACGGACCCACCCCCGCAAGCATAGCTTGACCTGGATACCATGGATCGACCCGTGCGGCAGTTATTACTTACGAGCTCCTCGCAATAGTCCCCTATTACATGGAATTTAAACATAACTGGCGAAGTGTGGATGTATCTACTATCGGTACACTTCTGCCTAACCTTTTTGGGAAACAAGGCGTGATGGTATGTTATATTATGTACAAACCCGCGTTTTTTATTTTTATTTTATGATTGTATGTCGATATGAATGGACACATCATAACAAAGCCGGCACGGTTGGCGCAGTAGTTAAGCGATTGACTGCTGCGCTGCGTGTCGCGGGTTCGATTCCCGCACGGAACAAATATTTGTATGACTTACAATTAGTTGTTCCAGGTCTGGCTGTTTGTGTATGTGAGTTTAAATGTTTGTAAACGCACCCACGACACAGGAGAAATTCCTAGTGTGGGGCAACGTAAAAAAAAAAAAAAAATGCCATTTTTTGAACAGGAGTAGGAGGCACCTGCTAGCACTTAAATCCTTATTATAGTTTAAGTAGTTTTATTGTAATTAAGTAAGTTTTATTGTACTACAGTATCAAGTTAGTTTGTTTTGTTTTGTTGTGTTAAAAGTTGGTAGTTTTATATTGTAATTTTGGAAGTAACGATGACGAAGTTATTTTTGTAGTTATCTGTGGAAGCTTGTTATTAGCAAATTAGATATAAATTATTGTTATAATTATAGTTATTAGACTGTAAGCTTTCCTAAAATAAAATAAATAAATAAATATCTGTATTCTAAATTATTATTTTCTTTTTTCAGGAGCCGCGAAGCCATAATAACCCGACTCTACGAATCAGGTGTGCCCGACCCATTCGAGTACATCACCTTCCACGGTCTTCGCACCCACTCGGTGTTAGGAGACGAGCCTGTCACCGAACTGGTGTATGTGCACTCCAAGCTACTGATAGCTGATGACAAGACCATCATATGCGGCAGCGCGAACATTAATGACAGGTCCATGATTGGGAAGAGGGATTCGGAGATCGCTGTGCTTCTGCAGGTTAGTAATGCAGCTTTAACCGTCTCTATACTCCGTTAGTTTAGGTAGTTAAATAACGGTAAACAAAAAAACATGTTACGAGACAGCTGTCAAGTAACCGACTAACCGTAATACCTGTCACTTCAGTTGTCATGCTACGTCACAGTTGTACTCTTTAATTTAGCGACGTTATAATTAATTAATGTTTAGAACCTAGTTTTTTTGGGTTTTTTTACAATAGACAGATTACAAAATATTTTATAAATCGAACAAAAAAATTGTGCTCAAGCAGTACGAAGAGTAGTTTAAGAATAAATGACAAATTTTAACATACATTAATACAAGTGATTATATTAAAAAACCCCCGCTACAAACATTTCCTCATTTCTCTTTCCTACTTCATCACCAGACCCTGTTCATCATCTATCTATAACCTATTGATTGAGACTATTCCAATGAGCTCAAACACGATACCTGTGCTGTCAGTTGGTAAGGGAGTTGGGTTTCCTGCGAATTCCAGGTGATGGTGCAGCATCAGTACAAGGTTATAATGTTCTTCTAATATCATTGAAGTAACAGAATACCAAATTTCAAATCGATCAGACCTGTGGAAGACGCTCACACCCATTCATCACAAGTTGATGAATGGATGCGAGCGTAAAAGAGAAAAATCGGCTGAATCGATTTTGATAAAACATGTCTAAGAATCATCGATAGAAAACCAGTTTAAAAAAAAAAACCGCATTCAAATCGGTTCACCCGTTTAAGAGCTACGGTGCCATAGACAGAGACACACATAGCCGTCAAACTTATAACACCCCTCTTTTCCCTCGGGGGTTGAAAAGAGAAAACTATCGTAAAACTCGAAAATAAAAATTTGCTTATAAA
Organism: Xanthia icteritia; assembly: GCA_949128155.2. Taxonomy (NCBI): domain Eukaryota; kingdom Metazoa; phylum Arthropoda; class Insecta; order Lepidoptera; family Noctuidae; genus Xanthia; species Xanthia icteritia. The sequence goes on from OX421937.2 coordinate 4,709,759, forward strand.
GTATTTTTAAACAAGAAAGTATCACCTATAAAATATCGTTTTTATGAATTGTTTACCTTTATTTAATAACCTAAACCAATGGAGTATAGTTAAAAAAGGGGGAAGAATGATCAACGCTAAACTGCTTGTAAAAGGGGTGACACGAAAGCCGTGGCGTTCTTACCATGCATGCAATGGGCTTGATTGTTCGGAATGTCTGTCAGGGTAGATGCTTATCTCGCCAACTACGGTATGTAGTTGATTAGAACCCAGGGTACCACAAGTGCATCTGATATCGATTCTTAGGGAAGTTGAACAATCTGCTTTTGCAAGTTAGTTATTAAATGAACAACAATCCTTCGAACAAGAACTTCAGGTTACTTATGTTTATGGAAACTTTCCAAATGCCTTTTTTACACCTAAAACGGTTACAACATCAAATTCTGTGATAAAATTGAAATTCATTATTAATATTCTAGTTCACTAGTTAGCAATATTTCATATTTCATACAGTAATATTGCCAAATTAATCAAAATAGGGAAATATTTGACAGCTATTTGCGACGTTGCCAACTTTAAGAATGAACGCTCTTAATCTGTGTTTGCCGCCGTTATCAGCACAATCGGTTTTTTATTTATTTTACTTTTACAAAAATATACTGGACGGTATTTCTTACAGGATGAACAATTCGTAGACGGCACGATGAACGGTGAAGCGTTCCCCTGCGGCCGCGTGGCGGGCGCGCTACGCAAGAGGCTGTTCCGCGAACACCTCGGTCTCATGGGCGAAGACCTGGACAAGTACGGAGTATCCCTGGACGATCCTTGTTGCCATGAGTTCTATAGAAACCACTGGAAGGCGACCTCTAAGAGGAATACTGACTTGTATGAGGATGTGAGTATTTTTTGTCAATTTTTGAACAGCTGGGACTCATGGGCGAAGACCTAAACGTTCCTTGCTACCACGAGTTCTATAGGAACCAGGGGAAGGTGACACCTAAGAGGAATACTGATTTATATGAGGATGTAAGTATTTTATTATTATTTAGTGAACACCTGGAACTCGTGAACGGAGACATGGAAAAGCTTGGAGTATCCCTAGACGATCCTTACTGGCTCGAGTTCTATAGGAACCACTGGAAGGCGATCCCTAAGCGGAATCATGATTTTTATTTGGATGTGACTATCTCATTTTATTGTGTACAGACGCCAGCATATCAACCTACTACAATCTGTCAAATTTCTTTAATAGATTTTCAAGTTTATCACTGAAGCATAAGGTTCAAAGTTGATTTTGAAAATTTGACAGTTTCGGGTAAGTTGACCTGCTGGCGTCTGTACTAGCTTCCGCCAGCAGCTTCGCCCGCGTGATATATTTATAAATTATAGCCTCAGCGGTAAAATAGCATTCTACTAGTGAAAGATTTTTTGAAATCGGTCCAGTAGTTTTTGAGTTTAATCATAACAAACAAAAATACGCATCTTTTCTCTTTGTATAGACTAGTGACCCGCTCCTGCTTCGCACGATGTTACCAATGTGACAGGTCACAACTGGAAGTACTCTTATCCTTTACAAAAAAATATATCACAAATAATATCTCATTTCTAGGTGTTCCACACACTGCCCACAGACTCCGTCCACACATTCGCCGAACTAAAGAAATACCAAGAAGAGAACCAAAACTTATGGAATACGGACCCGGCACTTGCCAACAGGAAAATAGACCTTATTCAAGGTTTTCTAGTAGATATGCCATTAGAATTCCTTTGTAACGAAACCCTGACTCCTAGAACTGCGAGCATGGAAGGTATGATGCCGACTTCACTATGGACCTGAACCCTTGAACTTCGAAGGGGTAAAATATTGCCATAAGTCTTTTATAATACTGAAAGCCAAGTCAAGTCATTGATCAGTAAACTATGCTTATCAACACACGTGTATTCTCAAAAGCAACATTTAATAGGGTGAGTCGAACCATGCCCTTTACCAGTCACAAGTCCGGTTAATGGTATGACCTGACTAAGTTACTCAGACGCTATGGAATACTTTCTAATGCAAAACCTCTGCCCGACCCGGGAAACGAACCCGCACTCGAACAAAGAGGTGTACAAGCAAACTAATTGTCAAAACTGTCGACTGTTGTCATTGTTTGACAAAATTAACGACTATAGTCGCTGCGTTAAAAACCGAGTCGTTGGCGTCGGGCCATAAATCATTGTTATTATTCTGTCTCGCTCGCACTTATGGAGCAGCAGTGCTATTCTGTAACCATCTCACCGTGAAAACTTAGGTGAAGTAAGCACGGAGTGAGCTGTCAGTCCCTAGCAGCAGGTGGAATGACAGCTCACTCCGTGCTCACTTGGTCTATCGATAAGACGCAGTGTTGCACATTCTTATTGCTACTGACATTTACGGCCCGACGACTCAGTTCCTAACGGGAGCACTATATAGTGCTACAAGGATCTTTTGGCGCCTCAATGACTGACAAACATTGTTGGTAAACATTTCTGAAATTGTCACTGAAATGCTACGCGCCAATACAACCTTGTAGTGTTGTACAGACGCCAGCACATCAACCTACTACAATCTGTCAAATTTCTTTAATAGATTTTCAACTTTATTACTAAAGAATAAGGTTCAAAGTTGATTGGGGAAATGTGACAGTTTCGGGTAGGTTGACCTGCTGGCGTCTGTACCAATCATAGGACCTTTAATCAATCAATTTAATATTTTATTGATTGATCAGATGATGATTTATTGAATGGGCTTTTAATATGGGGATACAGAAACGGTTTTCGAGTGTAATGAAATTAGAAATTCTTTGACTTTTTCTCCGTCCGCCAGTAGCGTTAGAGGCATGTTGCAATGTGTACTAACTTCGGTGTTGCCTTTATTTAAATTGCCTTACTATTTCAATAAGTATAAATGTTGTATATTTCATAATAATTATTGATGTGTGCATAATAAATGGAATGCTAAGTACGTACCTCTTAAAAATAAGTTTTATGGGAGTGTTGGTGCAATCTTATCTAATAATTAAGTAAGTAATATCTTTAAATGAAAAGAAAGTGAGTAATTGTTGATCTGAAGTAGTTTTCTACAGAGATTCCGTATATTTTTTTAATATTTATTTTAGTTACCATGTCCATAATATGATACTTATAGCGTCCGTAATATACTGTCTTACTCCGCGTCTTATAGCCTATATCGTCACCTGCATTGTCACTATTTGTTCGAAAAACCGGAAAACGCCCTCTGTCGGCGCGACCACACGTTCACGTTAACCGAACAAAACGTGACATAAGAGCGCGACGATCGCTTTTAAGTCAGAAAGCCGCCTTATGAAAAAAAAAACAACAGTTCGACGAAACTGACCTGACCAAGTTGAAACTTTAGGGCCTGGACTAATTGACATTCTATCAGTGATAACTAGAGATCGGATTATTCGGATGCATATTTGCCTAAAGTTGATGTGTACCTGTTATGGAAAGAACTTTTGTATAGAGAAAATCCCGGGATTCCGGGTACGACAAATTTAGAGTTCTGATTATAGAATCGAATGTATATTTACTTAAGTTCAGCACTCTTAGCATGACCACAATAGAAACAGGTTTTGTGCCGTCAAAAAAACCGTTTCTATGGTTGTATGTGGTGTACACGTGCAGGTGTTGGCAAATATGGAAAGCATTTTTGTATCGATCGCAAAATTTCGCGATTCCGAATTGGCATAGCATATAGCGACAAACAACTCGGTGCCTTGAGTTTCGTTAAAAAATGTTTACACTAGTAGGTATATATTTTTTTATGTTAACAAAAAAAAAAATAGAAGCCACTTCTTTAGACAAAAATTAACTTTAGGCAAATATGCATCCGAATCCAATCTCTAGTGATAACACTGATAACGATGATGGAGAAATCAACAATGTATTGGATTGACATAAGCTACCAAAAAGCTTAATAATTAAATCCTGTTCTGTTGGAAATCGTTGTAGAAATACGAAACGCTTTGAAAGCGGTTGTCACTTACAGTTACCTCTTGTCAATATAATAATGATTTGGGATTTATACAGCTACTTACAAGGTACTGATTAAAATACAACATGCCGCCATTAACGCCCGTCACAAACATAGCTATAATAAATATACTTTCGTATTGTTTTTTTAATAAATATATATTATAGCTCCATCTGAGGTCACTCGAAGATTACTATCGTTATATGTCTTGCTATAATATATAAGTATTCATTTTAATGATATGATGTCAAGGCATATTTTAATCTAAATTAAATGGCCAATTTAAATAACATAATTATATTTATTAAATAGCTTGCGACATAACAATGAAGTTTTTTTCAAATTATGAAAGATAGAAATGGTTATTGTAGATCATCCTTAGAAGATAGACACTTTTTGTTGAACTTTTTAAGATGTATTTATCTCTCACTGTTAACGCGGCGCACGCTAGTAAAGTTCCCAGTCGGCATGACTTTTTCCGACATCTTCAACAATAATCGTCATATTTCAGCCAATTTACACAAAACCTTAATGAATTATACACCAAAACCTTCCTCATGAATCACTCCGTCCATTGGTCAAAACCGTTTGAAAATCCGTTCGATAGTTTTTGAGTTTATCGCGAACAGACAGATAGACGCGGCAGGGGACTTTGTTTTATAATATGTAAGGACAGCTACATTTGTGGTGGGCTTTAAGCGGCACGCTGTATTTCTAGAAATAAGTCATGATATCCCTTGTTTCTTCATATTTTCACCGTGACATTTAGAGTATAGTACCGACTACCAAGCTTAATTTAAAATTTAATGTAAAATTATCCGAACCATTAACATAACAGATAATTTATGTTCGTTACGTTACAATAACTTAATTATTTTATATAACTTTATTTTCGACGTGCAGGTATAATTTAATCAGTGCCGACCGACTTTAGTAATATTAAACTAATTATTTATTCACCTAATAATTTTGCTAGCGTTAGTTTTATTTGAATAGGTACTAACCTCATATCCAACGAAATACTGTCAGCAATTTTATTAATGTAACATTGATTACTTTGATTAAACATAAATAGTAATATTAATGTAAAGGTGGGTACTGACTGGTGTTACGGGGTGTAATGTAACATGTTATAAAGCGAGCATTCGTGGAAACAAGCACGAACACGCGAGCAGCGAGCCGCTCGTTTCGAATGCTCCGCCCGCTGTCGGTTTTTTAGCGAATCCCTTTGAGTGTTACGCGGTTCAGTCAGTACGCCCGCAACAAGTCGTTACGAGCGCACGTGCTACATGCGTCGATTCTTGGCTGTTGGGTTTAGAATCTGGAGCACGGGCGAGCAGACAGTTCGAAACGAGCATGTTACACGGATTTTAGGACACGGCGTAACGTAACATCCTCGCTGCGAATGGTACATTACGGCCCGTAACACCGGTCAGTACCTTTACATTCGTTTCTAAATATGCATTATCATTCCAAAGCTAAAAAAATATTATTATTGCATACAGGTCTCGTTTTGGTTCTTTTAGAAATAAAGTAGTGAATGAAGTTAAAAAGAATGCGCGGGCAATAAAGTGCCAATATTAAAAAAAAACGCTATGACTCCATTTACTTACTGCTTCGTAGTATTCCATTACTAACGTACTAATTAAAACTCTTGTACAGTATTAAAATTATCCAACATTTCATAACAAAATGCATAATACCTACATGCATGAACAAATACAGACATAAGTACTACATAAGTACATGCCTATTCTCATTCCATAACAGTCTACTTATCATTCCAATAAAAACCACCGGTTTACAATGAAATAATGTTTTTAATTCATACCATGGTTCGTAAAAAATAATTATAACCTAAAACAAATGTAATTTAGTAAGAAAAATAAATAAATGAAAAACGCACAAAAAAAAAGAAAAGAAACAAATAATAATTATGAAACCACTCCTTATGGGCAGCCCAGAAGGAACACTTTTAAAAAGTAATCCAATCTTGTAATAATTTCCCGCATTATTTTAATTTATGATATTGACTCCAATACTACAGAATTGTGTTTGGTATACTTAACTATTTTACTAAGAGGCTTCGTCCACTATGACTCGTAATGGCTGTTTTTTCTTAATAATTAATTTAAATAATATCCATTTGAGATTGTACATGATTCCTGATTTGGTGCAAATACTATTTATTTTATTTTAGTGTGGTTATTAATCAGAGATTTGTGAATTATTATTTAATCTTATTAATTATTATTTAATAGAACTATATCAATGTTTGAGATGAATCTGTGTAATTTGTGTTGTCTGGTAAATAAAAAATCATTTTTATAAAAAGTTTTTGATTGTTTTGTACCTGCTTAATTAAACTTTTTGGTAATTTATTAATACAATTATAAGTACTATTCTGCCTTTTGCTTTCTATTAAGTATTTGATTACTTTACCATTTTTAGGAACTGTAAACAAAGGCCTGCATACTAATTGCACAAACGATCTTTTGTAATCTGATTCATTTTGAAGATCAAAAGATCATCTCGAAAAATTTGTCTGCTTATCAACGTAAATAACGCAATGTATAAAATGTACTCTGTGACGCAATGACTGTGGGTGAACTGTCAAAATGAAACAATTGACATTTCATACGACCACAGGATGACAGGACCCGACTTGACAGCCGCGTTTGCAAATTAAAATAAAGTCAAAGTCAAATTATTCATTTCAAAAGGAACTTTGGAACGTCAAAATCTACAGGAAAATAAAACTGATTCTATTTAAGGGATACTATTACCACAGCTGCCATCTAGTCCTTTAAAATTAAAATAATACCTACGCTTGACAGCTCCATAGGCTCGTACGATTCATCGTTGCTTGACATACCCGTATTACGTTACAAAACTAGATGGCAGTATTCGAAACTACCTGAATGATACATAATGCAACAGGTGGTTTGGGCTTCGAGCACGGAATAGCTTCGAGACACTAAACCACGTCACGTAGGCCCCTTATTACACGTCCCGGCTGCCGGATAGACGGCGCCGGCGCCCCGGATACTTCAATTCTACCAATGAAACTGATCCCGTTCAGTTTCGTTGGTGAAATTCGCCCTTAGTGATGGTTAGACCAGATAAATTATGCCGGAAGGTACAGTTAACCGCACATCAGTGGTAACACTGGCACAACGAAAATCATCCTTACTGCTACGACATGAAGACGCGGTCAATATCAAATTGTAACCAGTGATGTGCGGCTATTGATATGCGTGAAAGTTGTGAAAGCTTTCCATTAGGTATTCAATGTGCCAATAAAGATGAGACTTGACACACCACGTGGTTTGACTTGCGCACTAGACGATTTATAGGTCTCTTTAGCGGTATGAGGTCTGTAGGCGGGAAGGCACCGGGCGTCATCGGGTCAGAGGGAGGCGCGGTACGGTGCTCGTCAAATCTCATCTTTCGTGGCGCGTATTGCAGTCATACGCTTACCGGATATCGGTTACCCGGCGACTAAACGGTACCTGGAGTGCGTAAAAGGGGGGTTAAAGCAGCCGGTTGGATCTTGAATCGTCGGCTATAATATCTTTGGTTTGTTGGATGACACTTATAATGATATGCAAGAGGGGAGAGAAGTAAGTAGGTACCTGTTACAGTTTGAAGAAAACGGATTGTCTGTACCTGATTGGATCTTGGCAAAATTAAGAATTGCAGAATATAATAAAAATCAAATTGTATTTTTTATAATTTATAAAAAAAGTAGATACCTACCTATTAGAAAATATGAGTAAAATCCGATTGTGAAAAAAAATGTTTTTTACTCACAACTACAGAAAAGTACCTACAAGAACTATAAAAAGTTGAGTGGCCAGTGATATTTGTGGAATTGTAGGAAAACTAAGAACCTATAAATACGAAATAATTTCCTATTAACCTACTTACTTTCAAATAATGTTGTAAAACAAGAAAAATCCTGCAAAATCTATTATTGATGGATTGATGCAATCAAAGGATTTAGCTAACTGCATTATAAACACAACCTGTATACATTACTATCTAATTGGCTCATCCATGCATCAATTTGTATTTTTCAATATAATAGCCATTAAAGTAGCTATATAAAGGACAGTAATTACAATTCCTTTACCTAGGTAAGTAAAAGTAACTAGATAAGAATTTTAATAGTTCCTTCATGCCGATTTAATTAACCAGCTGGCCTGCAACATGCTGATAAGTAGTATCCATAAGAAGTCGCTGAGAAATTAGTTTTAACAGTTTATATTATGAAACCCTTTCAGATACTTTTCCAAGTAGGTAGTAGAAGTAAAAAGAAACACCAAATTAAGGTCTATTTAAGTTCCATGTTTCCAATTGATGTTATTTCCACTTAAACAAAAATCAACTTTATATTAATGCATTTTAAGTTGATTTAAGAATGTACAATTGAAAAAGTCATAAAAAAAAGTAGAAGTTGTAGCGCAAACTGAACCTTATGTGTGGGTGTTAAAGTATTTTTTCCAAAAAATCTTATTTAGGTAGGTACTTACATATTTGGAAATTAAATTGCGAACGGAGAATAGATAAAGAAGAAGCTTAAAAAAAAGAAGAAAACAGGGTTTTATTAAAAGCTAATCTATCACAAATAAGTCAGAAATTCAAACAACTATTTATTGTTAAAATATTCAAAGGACTTCGTCGAAAACAAAACAAAAACGCGTTGCCCTTCTATTTATGTTTTTACAAGAACGACCCCCTTCACCATTTAACTATGTACGGAATTCCATTTGCGCTTGACTGCATAAAGATCGAAAGAAGTTGCGAATAGTTATGTGCTTACACACAATTACATGATATCCACAACCTTCTGCCTACACGACTAGGATTAGGTACCATCCGTCCAGATCTAACCGGATATGTCCGGCTTTTTAACCAATTTTTCTAAAATTATAGAGAAGTATGGATGAAAATAACACGTTGCGCCGACCCTAAATAAATTGGGATAAGGGCAGAAGAATGATGATGATTTTCGGCATTTTAACCCCCCGTCCGGTCATTTCGGAGTTTTTTACTTAAGTTTTTTTTTTTTGAAAAAATAAAAAGTACCTAGGTACAACAGCGAGTAGGTATATTAGGTAGGTACTGGGAAAAGAAATAAAACGTAAAATGTCCGGACTTTTTTTACTTATGTATATCCGACTTTTTGTCAGAACTCTTCTTTCGAAATCGTAGGTACCTATAAATAGTCAGTCATTGCAGCCGTTTACCTACTCATAGACGACGACATTCAGTGTCTAAGTATTTATTGAATTGAAACTACGCACTCATACACATTCTACGGTTACTTATTTTATCATCCATTTATTTACCTAGTGGTAGGTACCTGTGATTCAACATTATTAAAATAATTTAATTTAAAAACACCTTTATTTTCGGAAAAACCTGCCTAGGTATCTACTGCTTTTTCAGTATTTCATGTAATAATAAAAAGGTGGTATTTAAGGCGCAGGTATATGCGAGTGACCTTGAGTGGTTAGCTTGCGTGTTCTGTGCTGAGCTCACGCAACGCGTCGTTCCTACGTCTAGCCAGTAATAGGACTCACCCATCAAGGAGCGCTGTCCCAAATTAGACACATTATTAATTTATTAGGTATACATAAAGCTAAAGGTATTTTAATAAAACACGTAGACTAAAAGACCAATAATTTAAATATCTTTAAAATGGTGAAGGTTTCAGAAAAATACGTTTGATAGCTTTTGCGTGATTCTCAGTTTTATCCGCGTTAGACATAACTTTACAAATTAATTTCACTATGTAATATAAACATAATCTAAAATTTCCATAATTACTTATATTAATTTATAAAAAAAAAATTACATATATTTTTTCCAAATCATTAACACTATCTACTCGTTTAGATGTGATCTTCAGTATAAAATCATTAAAAGTCGGATAACGTCACCTTAAAATAGCTAAGAATGTTACCCTAACTTTTAATTTTAAAATATTAAGTAGGTATTGTGTTTAAAATTTTATTTAATCAATATCTTGATTGTGATTTATAAATCTCTGCTGACCTTATAAGTTACTGTGCTGTGCTGTTAAAGGATAACTTAAAAATATTTTTTATGTCTTTACTTGATGTCTATATGGCATAGAGCGAACATTTTATCGAATACTGACCAACATGTTCATTACCTACATTTCGCACGCATTTTTGGGCGGGAGAAGCGTGCGAAAGAGACGGCACCATTACGTTGGGGTGGATTTGAAGCAATCACTTTGATAGATTACAAGGGAAAATGTACCGTGTATCTGCTATGTAAAGATTCGATTAGCATTGGATTTGATATCTAAACAGGTAATACTACAAGCCAATCAGGTAAATGGTTTCAATGAAACAGCTGTAAATAATAGAGCAAAGGTATACCTACTTGGGAATTAAAGAAAATCCCTAATGATTAGGTAAGTTCCTAAAAATAAATAACGATTACCTTATTTATAGGTACAATAGAATAAAACGATGCTTATACCTTCTGTACCTATTCATTAGCAGGAAATTAGGTTAGGTTACTATAGGTAGGTAGGGGAAAACCGGGAGACTTGCCCAGGTGGGAGAGTTGAGCCACCTTTCAAAATTGTATTTAAATTTAGCGCGAACGAAACGTCAAAGCGTTCATTGGTCGCACGCAAGAGGCCAATAACAAGTATGCAGCGATTTTGCATCTTAGCAGTGTTGTTTGTCAATGACAATGTAAAACGTGTTTTTGTTGCTTCGGAGTATATTTTTCTGTTTTAAGTAGTTTTGTGATTGCTGTCGTATTTATTGAGGTACGTATTGTGTGTTGCTATTATTATATTGCCAGACAAATGTAGTTTGACGTGTGCTAAGTGTTTTTTCTCTACGATCGGAGGTTTGTCTTTGTCATAACCTAAATGGGGAATTAGTGTGAGCGGGAGAGTTGCACCAGGGTGGTTGCGGGAGACTTGCTCAGTGGTTCATGTCTCCCTGTCCCGGGAAATTATACTTAATTTTGTTTAATTGTTTTTTTTTCGGTCTTAATATTATTTATTGTATTTGCAGTGCCAACTTGTATGATGCCTTTTCAATACAAGCCTCCTGAAAATGCACGCAAACGAAAAAAACACAAAAGTGGAGTTGAAAGAGAGAAAATGCCATAGATGAAATTAAGGGAGGCGCTTCTATTAGACAAACTTCAAATAAATATGGCATAGATAGAAGTACTTTGAGACGGTATAAATTAAATGAAGATAAAATTCATAAATTTGAAGAAAAAAACAGTCAATACAAAGCATCACAGGTATTTACAACAGCCGAGGAAAAGCTTCTTGTCAATTATTTGTTGACATGCAGTAAAATGCATTATGGTTTGACAAGAAAACAAGCAATGCAGTTGACATTTGAATATGCGACAATAAATTCAAAGAAATTTCCTGATAGCTGGACGAGGAATAACTCCGCTGGGAAAGATTGGTTTCGACGTTTCCTTTCCCGAAATCCAGAAATAAGTTTAAGAACCCCCGAAGCCACCAGCTTGTCTCGGTCCACCAGCTTTAATAAAAAAAATGTGGAAGATTTTTTCACAAATTTTAGGACAGTTCTTGAGAGATATAAGTTTGAGGCTCACAATATTTATAATTGTGACGAGACTGGATGCACAACGAAGATTCTTTGATGGCAGTATTAAAAACAAGTTAATTATTGTATAAGATAAGATATATAAAACTATGATTGAAGCTGAAAATTATTTTTATTTTCCACATAAATAATATGGTCAACTCTCCCCATACCCCGGTTCAAGTGTCCCTGCAGGTGGGGAGACTTGACTCATTTCTCATTTTTTAGTAAAATGCCAATAAAATTTTACCTGCGCATTTATTAGCAATACAATTAAGCACAAATGTACCTACTAAAGTAAGGCATCGCATAAGTGTATAATCGATTCTCTAAACCCAATAAACAAGTAATTATGATATTTTATATTAAAAGTGGTTCAACTCTCCCGGACTTCCCCTACCTACTTTGAAAATAATTTTAAAAATCGAAACCAAAGCGAGTAGGTAACCGGAAACACATAGGTACCTACTACGAAAGAAGCAAGTTTAAAGCTTGTTTGTAAAACGGGTTAACTTCAAATGACGCGTAGGTAGGAACTTAATCAAATAGATAGGCACCTAAGTAAGTATTACGGGAATGCCTACGATATCATTTTGATTATAAAATATACATAATTAAGATTTTTTAAAGGGTTCCATAAGTACCTATAAGATAAATATTACACTGCAATATAGGTACCTAGAACTTGATGAGGAATTGAGTGGTTATATAGTCTTTGGGAATTGAGAATGACGTCATTGATATACCCTTACATTGAGTTTGGTAGATTCCCTGTGGTCAGGGTCTTTTTTTAAACTATGTACTTAGCTACCTACCTATATTACAGGGTGTTTCCCTGCAGTTTAGTGTTAGTGGGTACCTATCCAAGTGTTTTTTCTTCCATTCACTTTTGTTTTACTAGCTTATAGAAATTATTAAAAAAAATACATATTATGTAGATCTGTAGTCAAATCTAACCAAACTTTGAAATCACTCACATCATAAGTGTGTAATCGGAAATTATGATAATGTTCAAAAAGCTAGAGGGTGGAACGTGTCATTAATTTGGATGCACTTGTTAGTGTAGAACGAGCGTGCTCGCGGCAGTGAGCGCGCTCGTGTGTGCACCGTCATTACGCTGCATCACAGATTACTAATAGCTTTACGCTGCATTATTTGTTACGTTAGGGCTGGGATGGGCCTGTCCCTATCGCCGCCGAGTCCTACGCCATCCTACGCTCCCTTCTCGCGCCGGTATTTGAATAGGCTCGTGTTGCGTAACGCGCGGCCAATGACAGCGCCCCTGCACATGCACGGGGCGGAGTCCTTACGTCACCGCGATCTGCCCCCGCGGCCGCGCAGCCGCCGTGACGTCACACCGCCCCTCGCGCCGCGCTCCGCACCTTTAGTGCGCGACGACAGCGCCCATGCTGGCCGTGGCGTCGCACGGAAACTCGCGACAAAACACTCGTGCGCTCAAAGATGGCGGATGGGTCGTCCGAGGACCGCGCCGGACCGAAACAAATGAACGATTTAACTTTTTCCGCGCCCGTTAAAGGACTTGGTGACACAAAAAAGTGCAGTGGCGAAACATTTGACGGCGATAGTGTAAAGTTATCGTTCTACAGGGAACTGGAAACGAGTGATTCGTGTGAGAAAAGTGATACGCGCGGCGTGGCCGCTAAGCGCGCCGCGGTCGGCGGTACGTATTCCCGAAAATTGTCTGATGCGAACACCGTGGACGGCGACGACAGGAAGAGGAGATGTCTGGACCGGTACGACAGCTCCGAGTCTTCTGACAGGTGAATTGTTGTTGATTTATGTTAGCAAAACATGCGCTCGCATTCGTTTCGTAAGTTTGTTTGCGGCCGCGATATTCTGAGAGTCAATGCTCCAGTGACCGGAGGCTGTTTGATTTCGATGTCATGGCCATTGTGAAAAACTTTGGGTGTTACTAAGCGGCTCTAGTTCGGTTGAACGCCCTCGGAATAGAATGCTGGGCCGCGATGCCGCGACGCGACGTATTACCATTTGAAATTGTAGACTGACAAAAAATCGGCCTCGTAAGATATTTCGTTGCTCATAACGGAGGTATTACGAATAAACACGATACTTTACAGATAAGACCTCAGTAACATAGCTTCAGTGTTATCTAATTGTTACTAAATTGTTTAGATGGTTACATATTTCGTACAGCTAGCTGGCTGCCAAAAATAATAACCTTGGCTTTTAATTAGCTTCTAGCTAACAGTAAAAGCTATACGAACGTGAAACGTCTAGTTTTGATCTTTTCTCGCAAAACTTGTCTGTCACGTTCACCTCAGACTAACAAAATCTTGTTGATCTGTGTCTGTCGCTTGTTGCGATTGCGACTACCGTACGATTTTTGTAAGATCAATGATCATGGATCTGCCTACATGATTTTAACCTACATGACTGTCTTACAAATTTGAAAATTCGCTGAATATATACACTTACATGTTTACTCACATAATTATTTTAATAAGACCACTTAAATTTTAAGTCTTAGGTGCGGGTAAAACTGCTTAATTTCCATCAAAATGTACCTACATGCCATGTTTCTCATTCTTTATGCATGTATGATTATATTGATTACATGTAGGCCATAATTTTATGCTATCATAAATTCAGAAAACATTGCAGAATTACTGCCTTTCAAAAGAAGGTTTTAGTTACATAGGTACTACAAGATTTAGAAAGTATAAATCATACTGTTACATTGCTTCATTGGGCATTGCTTAGTAGTTCAGAAGAAATATTCACACACTAACAATTCAAATGAGTGCCTATTTTTTATTTTAATATCTATTTTACGCTCTTTTAAAAGGAAAATTTATCTAATAGGAACCTACCAACATCCTATGTTTATTGAATGTTATTAAATATTTGTATACCATAACAAATTATATTTAAAATAATCATGATGTGTATTTTTAGAGTAGGTTAACACAGTCTGTATTTTTTTTTTCTTTTTCACAGTTTTTAACTCAGGAAACATCACAAGAGTTTGCTTGGTATTAGGGTTCTGGGCTATTCTGTAAATAAATAAAAATGTAACACCAAAACAGTAGGTATTAATGCTATAAAAAAAGTTTTTCTTTTCAAATCTTTTGTCATGATGTGTTTTCACTTTTTCACTTATTGTATACTATGGTTTCCTTTGTTTGATTATGTATTGTTATGCTGTGAAACTTTTCTATGCTCGGCATGTTTTAAGTAAATAAGTATGCATAGGTTCTACTATAAAACTCCTGTTTAAGTTCACATAGAGTGCAACATCCATAACAAACAAACTAAGTAGGCCAGTACAGTTGTTCTGGTAATGTGTATGATATAAATTTATTATAATGAACTTGTAACTAATTAATAAAAATTGATTTAAAAAGAAACAAATTGGTATTTAAAAACTGCAGAATTAGACAAGGGCTTAAAGCAAGAAAACAAGGCTTGACCCCACCAATACATTCATAATGGTTACCAGTTTGTGTACCTACTTCAAATTGCACGCCCCTTAACTAAAAATTGGTACAAAAATATTTGAAAAGTGTGCAACAAGCAGTGGAGAAGCATATTTTAAAGTAAACAATATCTACCACTGTATATATTAAAGTCCAAATTAAATTGCAAGGTGACACTATAACCTAAGTTGTGTATGTTCTCAACCAGTCACTCGCATGCAACATGTTTTTGATTTATTGACTTTGACACTTAGCATTGCATGAACGATAAGGAAATGATGCAAACATTTCCATTCAATTTTAATCTTGCTCGTAAAAAAGGTTTTTATTATAATAACAAAACATCTTATTGAACTTGACTTCATTATAATAATATCAAGGTAAACTTTAGTCATTATCACGTCATGACGTACAATTTTACACACAATATGATAAAAAGAATGAACCTCTTTTGTGTTTTTAGATGATATCAAACTTTGCTTTTGTTTTTCGTTATCTGTTTGTGATAAAACATAGTGACTTGGATTACTTAAATACTTAGTTCAGAAACAAAAAAGTGCCACACTATTTGCTAGGGCATCCTTAGCAAATAGTGTGGCACTTTTTGGGGATAGGCATATACCTACATTAGGTTTTCTAAACTCAGTGTTGCAATATTGTAAAAAAAAATGTCGGACTTTTTGTACACTCAACTGATAAAAAGCAAATGATAATTGTTTGAACTTACAGTCATGCTAACTTGTTATGTAGGTTTAATAAGTTTGTCCAAATTATACAATGTAATATTTATAGGTTTATGAGTATTTAAATACTTACAATAGCATTTAAATAGTTATACTGTGTTACTTATATTATTTTTAACATACTTAATTCTAGATTAATAAAACTGCCGAACTATTTATTTTGCTTTTAATAATTTATCAATATTTTGGAGATTCATTTGTGTTATGTTGGAGATCATGAAAAAATTCATTATTTTTTATTTTTTTAGGCATAAGGCATAATATTTTATTTATATTTTATTTTTATTATATTTTGTTTTTATTTTTTTAGTTTGTGCTAGATGTGCATGTTGTTAAGATATATATTACCTATGTGTATCTTTTACTTAAAAATTAAGCTTATTGCACTTATAGTTTTTTACTTTTTTCATTGTAATGTGTAGAACTTTATTGTGCAGCAACCAAGTAAGTAATTTATTTAAGTGCTTCCGCTTGAAAAAAATGTATTAAAGTACTTAACTTACTTTACTTTTGTACTTTAGAATATCAAGCACAATTTTAAAATTTTTGAATGGTTTGCATAAAAGACTATATGATTCCCAGGGACGAGTCCGGTTATCACTCATTAAATGTTAATTTGTTTTTATGCTTAAGGTTTCATATCATGATTATAAATTAAACCATTTATTTACAACAAGATGCTTTAACCTAAAAACAAACTCATTAATTTCATTCTTCTTTTAATTTCTGACTCGCTTTATGAAAGTCTCACATTATCAGCAAGGCAAGGTTACATTAAGGTCATTGACTTCATTACTATTAATAAATGTGATGATAGCTCGGAGCCAATTAAGAGTACAGCATCCAGTCAGCCTTTTTTTAGAAGAGTATGTGGTTTTTCATCAGCCAGCTATAATCTATCTGAAATATCACAATTTTCCTTAGATTTTTATGTGACGATGGTAAAGCCAAAATTAAATGTTTTTGGCCCGTCTATGTGTGGATTGTATTTATGTATGTTTTACCGTAGCGCCTAAACTTCTCACCCGATTTGGATGAATAAGGTGTCAACTGTCAATAGAGATGATGCCTAGGTAAAAAAAAAAGAAATTCTATTTAGTCGGTCACTCAAATAAATAAAAAAAATTGGCACGTATTTTTTGCTTTATCATATTAATAAAAATAATACTTACATAAAACGCATTAAAATTGGAGAGTGGGAGTCGCTACGTCACAAGTAAGCATAAAATCTACACACTCGTGACGCCATGGCACATTTTAACTCTAGGTATCGCCGTAATCTTTATATTATGTTAAAATAAAAAAAAATACGTGTCTAATATTTTTTAATAACCTACCAGACGACTGACAAAAAAAAAAATTCATCCCTATTGATTCGTTATTTACAGTCCAGGTGGCTACATTTTATGCGAACAAAATCAAAATGACGATTGTTACATCCAAAAAAGTGGGGGCTCCGATTATTTTTTCTTCTGCTCTTTGTGACAAGCTTTTCTCCTGTGGATATGACTGGTTCGTATTTAACAAGATTGAGTTGAGTAGAAAAGGAAAGGTAGGCATTTGGCCTGGAGTGGGACAGCACAGGCTAAAAATAAAATTAATAATTTTAATATAATAATTGTATAAAATTAAATTGAACATACGTAAAACTTGTAACTGCTCAATTCCACTACCGATTTTATAGGCGAGCTGTAAAGTATGATACCACAGTTAGATAGCGTCACTTAAGTGGTGATATGTGGGTCACCTATTACCGTGTTATCGTGCGCTGGCGACATGTACGAATTTAGGTGTGGTTGGGACTTGGTCGGTCAATAAATGGGTAGAAATACGTCGATTGTTTTGTAATTGTTTGGCTGTTGCATGTTCTTTTGAGTTGTTGTATTGTTGCAAGCTTGTTATGGTATTCTTGTCAATTTTTGCTAACCGTAGTAATGTCTGTGAGCACTAAAATCTACTTTTTTCGGGAAATTAATTCACATGCCCCACTGGTGCAGACTGCAATCCCAGGGTTTTTGTAATCGATTGAAAAAAAAGAAGGTCTTCGATTCGATTTTTTATGCAGATTGGTCCTTTTGTTTTTGCTTGCTTGGCTTGGCATTCCTTACTTAGTTCAGATGTCGAGTGCACTATATTGAGTTTTTAAGTTGAAGTTAATGCCTTGGCTTCTTGTAGTTTTCTTCCGTCTGTCATGATGTAAGGCTTGTAAGCCAAGCTTTAGTAGGTATGTATGTTTTGGTCCGCATGATAGTAACGTGTTTTCAGAGTCAGCAGGGTATGCCTAACTGTATTTTCGCTTACTCATACTCGTATGCGAGTATTTGAAGTAATTGGAACTGAACTAAGTAAACACTTCTAAAATACTTATGCATACAAATCCATTGATTTTCAAGTGTTTTTAGAACCTTACGGTATCGGAGTAGTGGAAACTTAAACTTCATACTTAAGTATGAAGTCTTTCAAGTTGAGCTGGTACTGGCGAACCACTTATGTCACCATATCAAAAGTTTTTATAGTACGTAGCAGTGACAGGTGGCCGCAGGTGCTTTTGAGTGCCGCCGTTACGTCACGTCACTTTGCTTCGAACTTCTAGCTGACAGATAAGGTGCTTTATACGGATACGAAATAAAAAAAATTAAAATCTTACTAACACAAAATTAAAAATATTTTTATTTCATATAAACCTACATGGGCACTTATGAAACGTCAGAAGCTAGGTGCACGGTTCCAATTGGTTGTTTCCTATGGAGAAGAGCCGGCAAGAAACTCCACGGTTACTCTCTTAAAAATAATGGGCTTTTACAATATTTTCAAATAACAGTGTTATTAGGTATGGGAGGACAGTGTAGGTCTTTCACACCATAAAATAATCATGTTATTACATATATAGCAGTAGAAACTAGGAATGCTTCGATACGCCTTTTTGCCGATACGATACCGATACCGATGCTCTTATAAAAATATCGACGATACCGATACGTTTATTGAATTTAAAAATGAAGGTAAAAAAATAAAACAAGTCAGGTTATTTTTTTAATTAATATAAAAAGAACAAATTACAGGACAAACTAAATAAAACCGTTTAAAACTATAGACAAGTTGAGATATTAATAGGTTTAGTAATTAAAATTAACATTGATGAGATTTTTGTTTAAAAAACAAAGTACCTATTCTTAAGCTTTGCGGAGAAAGGCGATTTCGCAAATCTGTTAGTTCGTGCCTCGTTTGCAACGAAATAGACGAGACAACGCGCGTTTACATTACATTTTAAAGCGCGAAATTTGAAAAGTATCATTGAATCGGCCATAAAAATATCGCCGATGCCGATATATCGGCAAACTTCGAGTATCGCCCTCGCCATCGATGCATCCATAGTAGAAACAACGTGACACAAAGATGATGACTTCCAAAAAAAGTTATATTATTTTTCCGAGTATGCACTTCTTTTTACCACCGACTGTACCTGTCGTTCATAAATTATTAGCAACGGCTTTCATTAATTAAAATTATCCTTTTACCCTTTTTGATTTAGGCTATCTCAAACGAGCTTCCGTTAAAAACTGATAGCTTTAATAAATAAGCCACTAACGAACAGGACTTTCCTCTTGTAACAAGTAATATTTAATTAAGTACTGTAATCACAACGCTACTGTATTTGTTGACAGAAGTATTATCTGGGGTTGCTGAACTGAGATGCACCTCGTTGTATAACACTTATATTATAATTATATATAACACTTTGTGTCATTGTTCTTATTGATAACTCCTATTAAGATATTACGTTGTAAGTATTGTAGGTACCTACCGTTTATATTTTTATCGTGTAATGCTTGCTTCTAATCGAAATATTTTTACTTTAATTTATTTTCATTTTATTGTTTTAAATTGTAACAAACAGCCCACACAAATTGTACAGGGTGCTCAACTGTCAAGTTATTGCAAAACAACGGTTAGGAAAAAAAAACTGACCGCATTCGTTCAGAATTAGGGGTAGCAATAATACTTCTGACGGAATGGGGTCAATTTTGTTTTTTTTTTACTTAATTTTGGTCAAGAAGGGATCTCTTGAATATGGTACATGTGAAAAATGTGTAACGCTACCTAAGCTAGACCTGCCGATATATTCTGTAAAAATCCCAACGTGGAAACTTAGGTGAAGTGAGCTGTCATTAGTGTCAATTAGAGATTAGTCGAATACCGATTAATCGCCATTGCCTATGGCGACTAGTCGAATACTGGCCATTATTACTCGGCATCAAAAAAAGAATATAAAAAAAAACATGTATTTTCAAATAATAATATAGTTTATTTATTTTCTGAGGCAGGTTTCATTTATGAAAAAAAAGCGCAACCGACTTGATCCCAATCGTGTAGAAAACAAATTTTTCTCCAGCACAATCTGCCCCTTTTGGACTTTAAATATTAAATTATGAATTAAAAAGCCTGACTAATTAACCTCAACATGACAGATTTTTGACTAACTTTTATATTAATGATACCGAATAATACTAAGTGTGTTTTGTTTAATAAAAGATTAATTCATTCGCCGAATGTCGAATATTAAACACTATTATTCGGTATTCGACGAATAACAAAAATAAATCGGGTAATACCGAATAATAGCGAGTATTCGCGGCATCTCTAGTGTCAATCCCTAGAATTAGGTGGAATTTTTGCGGCGAGAGTTTTACAGGATGGTGTATCCTGTAAAACTCTCGCCGCAAAAATTCACCGATAGATACACCACCACGCTGTACCTACTTATACACTTGTTTTTTTATCCTGTTAATTCTATTTGTAATTGGTTTTTGTTATTCAAACGAGTGCCAAATAATCACAATAACTATTTACCAACACCAGTATCTATTTAACATTACTATTTGACTGTAAAACTAACTGTATGGTTTGGATATCAATTGATAAAACGTTATCTAGGGTTCAATAAATCGATAAGGGACACTTGAAGCGCTTGGTGTTTTATCGTTGTCGTAACTCACGTTAGTTTGTCGATATTACTATGTTGTAATTATTTTAACGTAGCAACTGTTGTCTTCCGCTCTATTCATAAAAATAAAAAAAACTCCTTGAAAACTTAGGTGAAGTGAGCTGTCATTCTGATGCTGTCTCCATTGACAGCTCACTTCATCAATTTTTTTAAAGTGATCTCTCACCTTAAAAAATTTGGTAGGTCGCTGCTGACACAATTTGTCGAAGTGGGGGATCACTGACCCCTTCAACGCCCAGTGCGAGTGCAATGCTTCTCATCAGACCATGCCCTACTTGCTGGAGTGTCTTTAAGTACCCGTTCACCTGCACCTCTGATGACCTAAAGAATGGCAATGATGCCGCAACCAACGTGGTCACCTACTGGCCTCATTTACAATCGATACATATTATAAATTAAAGTCGCTTTTCGTGTTTCTCTGTATGTCGTCGACACGAAAAGAAGATGTGATATTTACATAATAGATCAGCTGATCGCTCTTACACTATGACCTGCAAATCTAAAGTTCAGAGAATAAGTAACATGCAGCAATGTTTTTATGATGTATCAACATCATAAAAACATTTTGTGAGCCTGAAATTGACCCACTGCATCGCAAAGATTCTTCTCATCCAGAGATTGACAGCTCTGCGTGCTCTGATCACATTTCTGTTCCAATTCTGGCGTGATATATTTTCAATGTTATCGATTCTATAATAATCCAATACCAACAGTACTCGATACGTATTACTTATTACAAGAAATAAATCTTAATTGAAAATCAGGAATCATGCCAAAACAATTCAAATACAGCTCCATAAATTATTTCCAACACAGGTTTACCTACCATGTTATAGTTACTCAGTACTCATAGCTTACTAGAACATAAAACAGCACAAATATAAGGCTACCATTATGTTTGCCTCGTTTTAACTACCGAACTGGCGCGAAAGTTTTAACAAGTGACGTGGAAGCACCTTAGAAAAGGAACAAAGTTAGTTGCCGGTCGGTAGGTAGTAGGGCATTCACGCGAGCCTAAGCCACAAAGGGTGAGCTGTAAAATAAAAAGTTAGGAGTTCTAACCGGGCGTGCCGGGGGGACAGCGAACGGGTTCCCGGACTCGCAATGGTATGTTACTGTTTATATGACGCCAGTTTTCAATGGCGGCTGGTACGAGTTTTAAAACCTTGTAACTTTAAATGCGAAGAAAGTAAGGTTCTTTAGTCTTTACCACCTGTCTTCACATTGAATGGTTTTCTTTTGTTAGTGTAAGGTTAAATGTAAATGCAAAACATAAATAGTAACAGCTAAAATACAGAATAATTGTGTTGTACATTGTTTATTTAAATATAATACACCAATGTGCTGTATATTCAGAGCAGAGTATTTTACGTAAAACTGCATGAACACTTTTGTTACAATGTTTAAGAAATTTACTTCACTTGAATGCACAAGTATTCATAAAATCAGCTGTTATGTCCCATCAAATCAGCTGGATACAAACCCTTATGGCATGTACTTACCTCGGTGCTGCGCGACCGGTCCGTCGCTCCCCGCGCGCACTCCTCCCCCCTGTCATTAGAAGCGTGCGCGGGCGCATTGGCCCTCGGCCGTTGCGCATGCCCCGACTTATGGGCTCAGAACGGTGGATGTGATTTGATTTGAATTTCGGAACAGTCCGCCTTTTAGTTTAAGAGCTTGTAGAATGCAAGTAAAAACTTAACGATCAGAAAAGCATCGGAATTGGAAATTGTATTTAAAGAAACTGAGCGAGGATTTATGTTTATTAGAGTATGCTGGAGTAGATTGTATTGTATTTTAAGGTCATCAGAAGAACTAAGACACCTAAAGGACTACACCGGAGGAATCGGCAAAAGTATTGTATTTTTAAACGAGCAATTTGATAAAGAGCTGAAACAATCTGATCACGCTAAAGCTTTTAGAGATCTTCAATATTGAAAGTGAATATAGAAATATTACCAGTAAATCACACAAAGGACCTAGACCTCGTAAAGCTCGCAAGTCCAATTGCAATCATCAGAAAAGGAAAAATTATTACGGCCGGAGATGATACGGAATTCCTGTCTTTGTGATTATCATGGTTCAGACAGACAAGTTTGTAATAAAACGACACTGGTCCGGTCAGGTAGAAACTGAGTCATCAACGCCAACCGTGGTCGTTCAACTTTCATTATTGTTTATTTATATTTTTATTGTTCGGTGTTTGACGCGTGCGTATTGCCGACATTGCCAGTCGTAAAGCATAAGAAAATATGCCCAAAATGGCTGGCAGGACAACGATTTCTGTTCATCGAAAAGGCAAATTCTTAGAACAATGTAACGAACTCTCTGTATTTCTTGACATTTTAATACGTACGAGTATTGACTTAATTCGTATATTTTTGCTGCTTGTGATTCCTCTACTTGATATTCCAAGTATTCTTCTATATAAATAGCCATGGAACATGTTCATTTACACATTAGCTTTAGACGAAATCTTTATCTTATAAAGTTTTTAAACGCAATAGATTTGCGTAATTTGCGTAATAAACTTGTAAATGGCGTCATTTCGCGTATTCATAATCGCCACATGGAGCACAAAATCAACTTGTTAATAATATATATTTATCAAAGATAGGTAAATTTTAGTGCAAAAGTACAAATATTATTTAATGTGTCACCCTCATCAACTACCGAAATCGTCATCTTTGTTAGCTAGAAAACGTGCACCGTCTACCACAAGGTTCTATACTGGGCCCACGGCAATTTCACTTAACGGTACTACAAACACTAGTTACAAATCAAACCGTGTGTGTGTACTTCAAGTGGAGTCTATGCACGCTAGCCTAGGCTGGGAGAACGTGGAATGTGAATAACCTTGGAAAAATACCAACCTATCAGGTATTATCTGCCTGCCTATCGTTTGTTTACTTTGAGATTGAAATGATGACGAGCACTAGTTCTACCTTTAAGGCAATATTTTTTCATTGCACCAGCAATTTTATCAGACATCAGAACTTAGATCTCTTTGTCTGAGCATATGGCAGGGCGATAACTTACACTGACATTCTCCTGATTAATGTTACTATTGTAACATCAAATAAGGGACAACTACCTAAAGTGGCAATTTATTTAATAGCAGCACTATATCTAAAACATGTTCGAGTCAACATAATAGGTGTTAACAAATAGAATGAGAAAAATAGCCAATTAAAACAGGAAAACTTTTATCGCGAGTTTTTGTCTGAACCGTCTGTGCGGAAACATCATTTGCACATATTTCATGGTATTTAATTGTGTGATTAATGAGTTTTAACTTATCAAACAGGAGAACCACATCCTTCCCATACAGAAATTACAATTGTATACGTATATAGGTATACCAGTACTTACTTAACTTTTTTATCATTTTCATAGATTGGGTATTATTATAAAAACCTATATTTCTGCTGTTCAAACTGGAATTCTAAGGAACTCGAACACACTCAAACATTTTAGAACCAGTAAAAAATCCAACATCACACACGTACTATTAAGGCAGTAATTAGGAACACCAAAGTATGAGTAGTACAAGTTATAAGTTTAACACCCACATTGAGCATTTCACATGAGATACGTCACAAAGAATCAGTGCAGTCAAAGGGCATGTGATGTACAAACTGGTTTCTCGCTAATGCAATTATCGGTTGGTTCGTCGAGACTGCTCTAAGTGACCGAATGGATACATGAAGAGTGAAGACTGTCGGGTCGTAGCGTTTAAACGAGAAAACCTTTTATGTTTGTGGTAGTCGGCTCCCACAGGCACACTTTGTGAACAACGAGAATTCTGTTGAAATGAAACAAGATCGGAAGCTTGTTCTTAAGTGTGAAGAAGATCATTTCAATGATTATAACAATAGTTGTTTGACGTCTAGAACTAGGAAGGAAAAATACACTTTGTTACCTATTCTACTTGCTGGAAACTGGAAAAACACGTAGAATTCATATAAAAACATTACCCTCCTGGGGCAGTCGGGTAAAAATTTCCAGAAACGGATCTCACGTATGATGAATAAAAACCTTTTTGATAATGGTTACCGTTCGCTGGAAACGTACAGGTTCAGGTTTTTCCACACTAACCGGATGCTTGATCATCATTGCATGTTTTCTAAATTCGTCATTACAACAACGGAACTGCCGGAAGTGGTTACCATACTTGGGACTTTCTTGATGAGTTTTAAAGCTGCTAAAATATAAAGGTTCTTCAATAGTGTAGGAGGCTTCGATAAAAAATATCAATTGTTTCTGATTTGGGTACTAAAGATTTTAATAGCTTACGATTTGAGACGGTCTGCCTTGCAGGATTATAGTTCTTAGTTTTTTGACCACATCGAATTCACGTAGGTAAAATTTGCACGTATTCTTGGAATCCTATCCTTTGTTTTTCTGCGAGGTCAATTAAAAACAGTTTTATATTTGGTGTCTTCTGTTATTATGTGCAATTTTATTTTTCATCGCATAAATATCGATACTCGGTTATAATTTTATGAGGTATTTTTCTTTTATATAAACTTTAGCGTGCAGCTGCCCCTTTGCAGCCGGGACACACCTGCTTCGGTTGTCCCAGTCTCTTTCACCTTTGACATTTGACAAAATTTTTATGGCGATCCGATTATTTATTGGGCTTATAAATTCCTTAACTGTAACTTATAACGAAATTTTTGTAGCTTTATGACGGTTCACAACTACTGCACTACCCACGCGATCTGTAAATTGACTCGTACACATGTCACGAAGATCTTTTTAATGGTCAACTATCTCTTTGTTTCGAAAGAGTACGATAATCATCTTTTTCGGTAGAACACCAACTATGCGGCATACATATAGAATTTTGATTTGTACGTTGTACTGATCCTTGTCAATTAGGTACTGTCATTAAAAATTTAAATACCGATTACAAAATTTTGGGGTTAAGTTAAACGTGTTCTATATGTATATAATTAGCGAATGGCCAGGCGATCAGACCGCGGACGTTTCGTTGGTAACCCTTTGTTATTATTTAAATTATAAACGATTAGTCTACCAAATACTACGCCTGAGGCGACGCGTGCGCCGCTACGTCATCCTTGCATTTTAAACTGCGATTCCGTGATTGTTTTTATCTAGTTTTTATTTGAAGGACGGACAAGGACGACCCCTAAAGTTAGTCAAAACAACTTTTTTGTGCAGTGCAAGAACAAGTCGTTATAAATATTTTTCTGAGCAGTTAATCCTAAATATACATGCTTATGTTATTGACCTTTACAGAGTAAGTATTGTATGATAAGTTCGTGATAGTAGTCTTAACTGTCTGAAGTTCGTAATAGCTCCGTTTATACATTAGTAGTGCCAGACAATGAGAGACATCTTCCGAACCGAATACCATTGGGGATCCCGCCGGGAAATCGTAGTTAGACAATGCATCTGACTTTCTGACTGAACGCCGAGAATGTATCTAGAAATACATTGCATGTCTGTCTGGATATTGGGCGTTTGTAAGAAACGCTCCTTCCGTCACATTTTTACCGTGTACAAAAGATATAAAAAGCCAGTTCAAAAAGTGCATAATGTCATAAAAGTGCGTAATCTGCACCCCTGTTTGCGAGTGAATGCATGATAATTTTTTGTAAAAAATAAAACGGTAAGTACTGTAGATGCAATTTTCAATACTGGCATTTTTTCACCATTGAGGATATACCTATCGTGGGAATTCTTCGCAAAACATCTCATATTACCCCAAATAGCTTCTAACATTCCGAAATGCGTAAGTGCTATCTCGTTTCAAAGGTTGCTCTAATATGCGGTACGTGCGTATCTATGTGCATGAGCGTGAAGGCATTCGAGGGCCCTTCATATGCGCAGGCAGCTAAGTCAACAATTTATTGGAGCCCATCTATCAAGACGGACGTCGTCGTATTGTCCAATTGCATTCCTCGTATTTAGACACAGAATTTAGTGGAGACAAACTCCAAAATACCACCACCAACATATCCCTTTAAATTCTCACAAATCTTCCAAATTAATCAGTATAGGTATATATAGTATGAGTTAAGGTTCTATATTAAACGGAAATAGATTCATCAAGTACATGGAGTAAATAGCTCTCAGTTAAGTCAGTTCTGCGGTCAACGATCTGATAACTACGGGATATGATTGAATTGAAACTTGATAGATTGAAAATGTGGCTCCGAAGGACCTAGGGCCTTTGGATGGCTTCATTGAAAGATATAATTGAGTGCTACACTTCAACCTGCCGTAATTTTTTATACATTACAAAAAGGCTCTTATTTATTCCTATTCCAAATTGTAAAAATAAATTGGCAGACAAACAACAACTATTTAATTGTAACGTTCAGAGAATAATTTTTCTTTTGACATGTGTGTGTGTGTGACACCAAAACTTTGCATGGTAATTTCAATATTGATCTATAATTCTTTTCAAAACCAAACATACAAAAGGCAGAGGTTTTCATTTTGTTTCTTCTCAAATAACCAATCTGGAATACCCACGAGGCCGCGACCCTGACGAATCTTCGTTCCATTTCCCGACGTCCTCGCTCCAGAATTGTGCGTTTCCATGTCGCGATATATTATTAATTTGCCATTACATCGGTCTAATTTCGCGTGATATAATACGAGAATATTTGCCCCCAAGCCGGGGGTAAACACCAATTAATCCTGGCAACACGATACATTTCTAGGGTGGAGGGGGGACCCTCTGATGGCAGATTGCTGCATAATCCCGCTGCATTTCTACTGCTTCCGATGCAATCGGCCAAGAGAGGGCGTGTACAAGGGGGATCGCTCTATGGACATCACAGGGGCTAATATATTTTTCTTTACATCATTGTTTGCTGGGGAATCGATCAAATTGTATGTGAAACCCTAATGTATTGTTCAGGTCAAATTCCGCGGATTTAAATTAAAACTTGAATAGCTGGTAGGTTTTATTATGATATAGGGTTTTCCTTAAGATAAAACTTTGCTAGGCGACGTAATCATGATAACTAAATTATGCTTAACTTTATGAATATTAATGGGTTTTCCCAATGTTTAATTTCCTTTTAAATGTTAAATACCAGAGGGCATCCACTAAACTAAAGTAACTATACTCAAATACAACCAATAAGGGGAACTTTGAAACCCAACATTCTCCATTTTTTTCAAACGCTTCCCTGTCATCTAAACTTTGTTTAATTTTGCTACTTCACGCTTTATTGTCATTATGTTGAGCTGACTTGACAGTTCCAACCCAAGTGCTTTTTGTACGCTCACAAATATCAGTCAGTTTAACATCCAAGCACGTCGGTACTTCGGTAGACGGAGTTCCGAACTCGTTCAAAGTTACGATTGCCATCTCGCCCCCTTCTCGAGACAGCAAAGGTATTTGTTAATTACATCGAAACGTAACACCAACGCTAGACGTTAACATGAAACTACTAAATTAATTTTCTTATCTCTAATCTTTACATAGAGTAACTATACCGAACTGACAGTTTTCGCATACAATTAGTGAACGCCCGAATAAATATTGGATTATATTAACTAACACAGCATATTATATGCTGGAAGTAGGATTTATTTTTACATTGTGAGTTTACAAGTCCGTGTGAAAACTTGTGCTTATCTTTTGTATACGCCTCACGTTTTTTTCTATGGGACAAAAGCGCTCTGTCGGATTTTTTACGAAACTAAAGTATTTTGACAAAAAAATAAGGCGGTGGATTGTAAAGGACTAAAAAAATAATCAAGCTAGAGGTACCCCAGAGTTCATTGAATACAGGTTTAGCTGATAAAATCTAGATATAAAAAAACACATAAGTTTTTATGACGAGTAATTCCGGATTTGTGGAAACAAATTAGGTACCAGCTATACCTAATGAGATGGCTAACAGTAAATGGATTATTAAAATCAAGAGTGTGACTCCTGGAGAGTGAGTCGAGTATGAGACACAGATGAATTCAAAAGGAAAATTTAATAGATAGGGTCAAATTAAATTATTATATCAAATAAAAAATAATCAAAGTCAAGAAAATACAAAATGATTTCGTTAACCTAATTTGAACGGTTGACCCTGTAACCCTGCTTATATAGATATATTATTATATACTTATATGTTTTATTTTCTGCTCTAAGCCTTGTTTACTAAAAGATCATGTCTAATCTACATAATCATCAATGTTTCAAGCACTTTAAACCAATTTCTTAAACGCAAAAAAAATTATATAGTAATCTGCTCGCTTGATGTTCAAAGTATTTGACTATACACCTGCGCGCGCGGGTGTTTCAGCAATGTATGTATAATCGCAAGAATGTTCCTCCAACAGACGCATTTAGATGTATATCTAAACTCGTTATTTCGATAATTGTTGTGATTAAATTTTTTTTGATGACTGAAATCGCCTTTTCAACTTCATAGTCAAGACAAGTCGCTATTTAAACTTGTAATTACTTATTTTAAGTGGAAGAAGTTGCCTCCGTTTTGCAACAAAGTAAATAAGTGTCCATTTACCACGTCCACATTATAAAGCGCAGAACATTAAATTGATAATCTTATAAAAATACATTCGAATCGATATAGTCGAGTAGGATTCCGCATCGATATTCGCTGCGATCGCCCACGATAAATCAGCGTTCCCTGCGCCAGCTTGACCATTTTATTAAATTCCGCGATTAAATACCCGCCAGCAACGTTAAACGAAAACGTTTCGATATTATCGCGATATCTCGACACCTCGACTCACCTCGCCCTGTTTATAATTACGAGTTCGCCGGTCGTCCCCTCGGCGTCGTCGTACGGTTGTACCGGGGTATATGCTACCCCGATGCGAGCGAGTTCTCGCTTAGCAGAGCTCCGCCCGACCCATGCATACCATACAACCAACACTTTTTGTCATACAAAGCGTCTTCCTTTTGCGGAGGTTTGCTATGGAAATTATTTACATTATCAACTAGAAAAACGATACGCTTGCTGTACTTTGAGTTTTTGCTATTTCGATCTTTGTACCATGTATAAAGTGTACCTTGATAAGATGTAATATAAACGGACTTTGCAACGCTTATTGCAATATCGTGTTTGAAAAACTGACCGGGCAATTAAGCTTCTTACTACAGTCTTGTCTATTTGAATCTTTAACGCCTACTAGTCCAATTATGGGTTATTCTTCTATATTGGCATTGTATTTCAAACCGTGCAATCATTTTGAGTTGGGAACTCTGTTGTATTTCAGTAGAATCTACTGAAATATTTTCCTATAATCGAAAATTGCAATTATTATAAACAAAATAATATCTGATATTGTTTCGTTATTACGACAATTTTAATTTTTAATGAGTGGGAGAGTGAAAAGTGGGAGTAAGAAAATCTGAATATTTACTAACAAACTCTTCATAATCAAATCACGTGATGATAGTGTAAAATAAACGCTGATTCTTAGAACAGATATCTAACATTGAAAATATTCTATTACTGATCAAAATGCACAAAACATTTTATATAGAATTGGAAGTACATCATCGCCAATATGAAACGGTGCCAACATGAAACGTTCGCGAGAAAATTTAAGTGCTTTATTACATAAAGTTCTATTTCACGGAAACATCAGTTTGCATAAATCTTATTATCGAAGATTTTAAAGTTTAAGATATTATTTTTGAGAAAACTTACAATATATAAACTAACTGCAGTAAGAATATTTCAATGCAAGCTACAGGCTGCTGTGTCCTTATTTTCTGTCAAAAAAACTTATAATTAATTGATTCGATAATAATGCGCAAATCTTATCGTTCCTAAATTATCATTTACATGTAATAATAGTTCTTCCATCATGGTTATCCCGATACGAATCTCCACCAAATATAGAAAATATCGCACTTTCATACCAAACATTGTCCCCTTCGTAAGAAATTGGGGTCCCTTTGCAAGCAGGTGTGGCTGCCGACTTAGGGAACCCTGCCAAACATGAAAAGTTGCGGGACCTGTTCAGCTAATGTCAATTTTCGGACAGTATGAACTGGCCCTTCGGAGATGGGTCTTATGGAGTCACGTTTTTAAGGTGAGTTTTATAAGAAGGATTAACTAAATGATAAAAACTTTGCTGTAGTTAGTTTGGTTTATTTATCATTATGAATATCATATAAGCTAAGAGCCTGTGACATGGTGTACGGTCCGGATAAAGAGTTCCTTATAATCTTCCAGTAAAAAATTGATCAGCACCCCCAATTGCTTACACTTTCTATCAAAATCCGATTAGAATTTCTAACTTTTTCAAACATATGACAAATTTGTCTGCACGACAACGTAAATAACGCAATAAATGTTGTGAAATTGTCTAAATTGAATTTGTAAGTACGTAAAAGTTATCTAAAACATAAGTTAACTGGAACTAATCGAGAGTTGGGATTTAGTAAACCAGACCATAAAAGAATCTTGGAGTAAAATTTCCCCATCTAAAAGTCACTGTACAGTTTGTACACCTCTCATGAAGTCCATGACTTCTACATTTCTTCACAAAAGAGAACACATTATGTGTGAATGTTTATTTTATGATGTGACACTAACGTGATCTTAAAGTGGACGTGCGAGAGGTTTAATGACGTCATTAACGTCACCAGCACTAAGTGGACGCGAGTTCGGGAAATTACGATCATGACCGAGGCCAGAAAACGTGAGCAGCTACAAATTGTATGTTTAGAGTAGAATGCAAGAAATTGAATTAAGACCTCTATAGATTTATGTTATTCTTGAAATGCCTTGTCTAGCTTTGGTTGACACAGGCAGGTGTAAATTTTCTCACTGTTATTTTTTGGGAGTTCTCAATAGCAGCTTTGACTTTTGAAGGTTAAAATTGCAAATGATTAAACAAAACCGAAACATAAACCCATCAATTCAAACCAAAGTTTTAAATACCAAAATAACAAAAAGCTTTTGTTGGACAAAGCTCGTGAAGTAAAAAGGCGAGTGCTGACAGCCCCGCTGCTTCGCTAACAGCGCATTTATATTATAACAACACCTTGTGCATAAGTCAGGGCACGCGACAACATAGAAAGGTCTAACGTCATCGACCTAGGACATCTGCTCCATAAGGCAGGTTCTAGAAATATCACGTGTCTGGAAAATGTGGCGTGAAGAATTTCATGCGTCGACGCCCGGTGCAGCCTGCGTGAGAGATTTTATATGAGGTCCTGTCAGATTATCGATTGGATACATTATTTTATGGGTTCGTTTAATTTTTAGTTCGCTTCCTGTATCAAGACTGGAAATAGAATCTTGATGCTGCTTCTTTAATAGTGCGACACAAAATATATTTTCAAATGCAGTAAGCGATCAATTACTTTTGGAGATCGAAGACTGACGTGGAATAGTACGTCCAATATTCTGCCACTACATAATTCAGGGCATTTGATAATCTCGCGCTAGGGGAATCAATTTAATTATCTGCGATCAACAATGAGAGTATAAAACATCCTTTTGTTAGGTGCTCGCGCAGTTGTCCTGCCACCCTCACGGATATAAAGTTATCGCGTTTTAGTGTCCATTAGCGATGCGAACGTGCCCCGTCAGTGTACAGCTGCCTTAATACTAATAGCCTGATAAATTGTTATTATTGTTTCTGCGATAAAATGCAGGGATGTACGTCATCAAAAGAAAGTGTTTGCAAACATCGAAATGATCGAAGATTATTTTGTGTGAACATATTTATTGTTTTATTGTCTATCAAGAGTTCAAGAGTAAAATGAACGGTTGTTTTATTGTCGTATAGTAATGATGGGCAGCTGCGGCGCCGCAGGGGAGAAATGTCATGGCACCACTCATTATATGGACAGGACAATGAGGATCCCTGTGATGAACTCATTCTGGTATTTATTTTCTCTTCCGACAAAAACACACCCTCACTATGTGCGTGCGTACTATCGACCCACTATCAAAATACTCTGACCTTTTCGCCAAGTAATTTCGATAAGATAAAGCTCTATAAGTCCTATTGATAAGTCGTCACGATTCGTTTTATCATTCGCAAATCCCAAAGATTAAAAATATATATAAATATCAATAGTCATCAACTAAAAATGGTTGATATACTCGTATCAACACTGTTTTGAGAGAGTCGATTACAAGCGTTATAAAAATAAGGACTAGTGTGTTTTTCTTCGTCGGATACACAGCCAGGGAAGCGCTGTAAAAGGAAGGCGATGAATATCGGTCAGTTATGGCAAACGCTTAAATTGGAAGCTACACCCCGCGCGCAGCTTGTACGAAAAACAAAGAGTATGCTGTTAAAAACTAAAATCGATTACACAATTACAAAGACTGCGAGGTAGTAGATTGATTTATGCGTTGTCCACGTACGACGATTGCATAATTGAGGCGCCTGCACTTCAAACTGGTTCGATATTTCATAGTAGCATTTCGATTTTATACGTGTTTTTTTGCGGCGGGCGCGACATTAATATGCATTCGAAGCGCGTGCCGTCGGTCAGCTGTTTCTTCTATGCGGCCGCAAGCTGCGCGCGCCGTAAAAGGAAACAAGACTCGTGGATGGATTACAACGATTACATCGCAATTATCCGAGCGAGCCGAGAGCTGCCTACGTAACATTGGAGCACTTTCGCGATCTTTGTTCCGGGCGACATTGACCTTGCCGCGCACCTTATGTAATGTTTTTCGGCGTCCGCTCCGTTGCCATTGAACTTCGTGTTCTTTTCATATACATGCGTAAACACGC
The DNA here is from genome assembly GCA_949128155.2 of Xanthia icteritia. Lineage (NCBI taxonomy): Eukaryota > Metazoa > Arthropoda > Insecta > Lepidoptera > Noctuidae > Xanthia > Xanthia icteritia. Next base: position 4,743,307 of record OX421937.2, read on the forward strand.
GTCAGTGATTACCTTGTGAGGGTTCATTATCACATTTAGCACCGGCACGAACGTTTTGTGGACGTAAAATAAGTATCGTCGCGTTGACTACACACAGCACTCACCGCCATTGGTATGGCCGCGTCGTAACGCGATATTCGCATGCGCTGTGCGATCGTTTTTATCGCTCGCCCATGCCTTGACGAGCTCTGCAGATGGCATTCACGATGCAGGCTTGAAGTTTTTACTGTCACCGCCTCGAGCTACACTTGGACAGTTATGTCGCTGACTCCTCAAGAATCTTTAATTTTCTTTGGTTATGTTTGCAACGATGGAAATCGTATCTACGTTTGGATCTGGAGAGTCCGGTTTTCTAATGCTCTCACGTCGCCCGCATTATTAGTATAACTGTTTGCGCTGCGGGTTGAGGACTTCACCGTGAACTCGAAATCTTTTTAATTTTACGAGCACAGCGTGAGTCTTCCGGGCCCTTGACTCAACTATAACTTTGTTTATCTGGACGACTGCACGATTATGTGATAATCCCACACTGCTGCTCACGGGTTGAATATAAACCGAGAGTAATTGTCTCATTGTCTTTACGTCACTTAAATTAAGATACTACCGCGATAACACCCGAGGAACGTGACGTATTTGGATAATGAAAGTCAAGGTGCAACGTACATAATAACGAAATTTCATTGTGAAGCCGTAGAAGGGGCTGAAACATTCGCGGCACGTTCAGAATGAGACGTTAGTGACAAGACGTCATCAGTCTTTTGAACAGGACTTAGCCTACGGAATACCTACAGACATGTCCTCCATAATTCCACTTTGTCGCTTTAGGGTTCCCCCGCAAATAGGCGCGACGCGACTCTGGTGGAACAACTTCTATGAAAACTTCACGAAAATTGTTCTACCGGTGTCACGTGCCTTTAATGATAAGTGGCAGACGTAGTCATTGTCACGTGTGCGGCAATCCGAAACATGTTTTGTATTTCGGGATATCACAATGTCAATTTTGATTCCATTGCCATTGTCAGTAAACATGCGATGTAAATTAGCGATAAGATCCGTATCTACATACGTACCATAAAATTTAATCAAATAAAGTATTTGAAAAATGACTGTAATGTTTGTTACAAATCTAGATCTAGATAAACTGATGTTACTCAATTTAGTCTAAGGCCGAAGTTTTGATAACATTTCTTTATGTCGTCATTACTGATACGCTAATCTACTCAAAGTCAGCTTGAACGAACACGGCATTTCCATTAGACGTATTATATTGTACATGGGTAACATATATAGTTATAAAATCATGATATAGTCGTTGGGGTTGATCTTAGGAATGCCTTCACCATTAATTATGTACGGTGCTCAGCAGAACAGGTAGCTTCGACACTTGAGACGTCTGGTGGCATCACAAGACTAGCCCGCGGCGCCGCCTGCCTCTGTGGGTGGTTTTGCAAAACTGAACTATTGAACCGACAACAAAAGGGAGTTTGAGAACTCTTCAGCAATACTGAGGTCAAATGTTTTGTTTAGTTCTACTACAGAAATGAAATGGACTGCGATTGAATTTAAAGAAGACGTACGTCATGTTTGAGAATGAAACTAACAACAGAGAGAAAGAAACGTTTTCTCATAACGAGTCTTTAAGCTTTAGGAAACACGGGAGGCACTTTGGAACGTAAGGCGAATCACCATAGATTCAAACTTTTAACCGACTTGTAAAAGGTTATCAATTCGGATGTTTATATTTTTTTTATTTATGTTCGGGTCGGACGTAACTCCGCCATATACAATGTCGCCCATGCCCATGGGCATGTGACCACCCATTGTGTTTTCTGAATATTCATGAAAAAATATCGAAAATTAACTTTAAAAGTTCTAGTCTATCTTTAATATTTTTCATGTTATATATTTTTTTATTAGCGTTTGCCATATCTCCGATGTTATTGGCTCGATTTGGATTCTGTTTATTATTTCTAAAAGATTATGAGTTATTTTATCGGATTAACTAACATTTTTTATTAAAATTTCCGACTATGAAAAAGAAACGGAGGTGAAGAAGAAAATAATAATATAACAGTGTTTATTTTAAAAAACACAAGTGTAAGTGCACAAAAACACGGGAATTTGAAAAAAAAAGATACTCCTCCTTTTAAAGTTGATTTTCGATAATTTTTTCATGAATATTCAGAAAAATACGGACGGTCACATGCCCGTGGGCGGAATTGTATAGACGGATTTGCGAAATGAAAGGATATACTTCTGAGGTGATCCCTTTGCCATCAGGTCAAGATCTGATGATGGAATGATGATGAAATCAAGGAGACTTCAAATATTATAGGCATACCTGTAGCGATGTGTGTATTTTTTATAGTAACTCGTGCAGTTGCTCTCGGAAAGCACCATTTGGTGAAGTGGAACTGATGATGAAGACCACAGATGGCCACCGGAACTACTCAATAATAAGTATTTCACGGGTTGCGATTCGATTACTTTAATATGGTTGCCAATCAATTTATGCTCGTCACAATGCATATGTAGAAGTGGAGCTGATGGCAAAGTTCCAGGAGAACTCCTCAACAGTTAACGTCCATGCATCGGGAAAAGCAATATTTTGTAAAAGATGATGAGCAGTTTACATTAGGCTATTGTAAATTAGATACATTACAAATTGAATCACTAAAAAGCGAGAAATAAAAACCTTTTTCCAAAAAAAAAAAACAACCGTCTTCCAAAAAAACACTACAAAGTGAAAAATAACTTAAATTTCGGATGTCGGTGTCTATGGTTTTGTATTTTCGTTATTTGCCACCGACTTCCGAAATTTTTCACATTGTTTTTTTGGAAGCCGGTTTTTGGAAAAACGTTTTTTAAAGACTAGACACGGCAATCACTCCATGTAGCACAAGAAACTAAAATAGTTGATAAACTTGCACTCTTGCAAATCAACGCACGGCCAGTGCCGTTAGGTTCTGGCAGGCAAGCATGGGTAGGGAGGCGGCGTTGCTGGCGACGGCTGCGGTCTCACAGACGGTGAGCCGCATACGGCGCCTCGGCCTGGAGGTGGCCCTCAACAAGTCGGAGGCCATGGTGTTTCATGGTTCCCGGCGGGCGCCACCGCCCGGATCACACATCGTGGTCGGGGGGGTCCGAATCGCTGTCGAGCCCACCATGAAATATCTGGGACTGGTGCTCGACAGCCGATGGGATTTCGGCTCCCACTTCCGGCGGTTGGCGCCCAAGTTGTTGGGCGCGGCTGGGGCGCTGTCAACGCTGCTTCCCAATCTGTGGGGCCCGAGCGCCGCTTGTAGGCGGCTCTACGTGGGGATCGTGCGATCGATGGCCCTTTACGGGGCCCCGATCTGGGCGGCTGACCTGACGGCCGGTAGCATCTCTGTGCTGCGAAAGCCGCAGAGAGCTATGGCCGTCAGAGTCATCAGGGGGTACCGCACGATCTCCCACGAGGCGGCTTGTGCACTGGCCGGATCCCCGCCCTGGGACCTGGAGGCGAAGGTACTCGCGTCACTGTATCGGTGGCGCGAGGAAGCGCGGGCGCGGGGCGAGCGACCGATGCAGCGCCATTTGGAGCAGCGTCGGTCGCAGCTTCGCGAGGTCCTGGTGGCGGAATGGCGGGACAGGCTTTCACGCCCTACCGCCGGCCTCGTCACCATCGAGGCGGTCCGGCCAGTGCTCGACCTCTGGCTCGGGAGGAGGCACGGCTCCCTGTCATTTCGGGTGACACGGGTGCTCTCGGGGCATGGTTGCTTCGGGAAGTACCTGTGTCGCATAAACAGGGAGCCGGACGCCCGGTGTCACCACTGCGTCGACTGCCGGGAGGACACGGCGCGGCATACGCTGGCAGAGTGTGCCGCTTGGGAGGAGCCGCGCCGTGCCCTCATCTCAGGAGTAGGCAGTGACCTGTCGCTGTCGGCCGTTGTGAATGCAATGGTCGGCAGCGAGGAGTCCTGGGACGCGGTGGTATCCTTCTGCGAAGTAGTAATCTCGCAGAAGGAGGCTGCGGAACGGGAGAGAGAGATTTCATCCTCTCACCCGGCCCGCAGCAGGCGCACCGGGCGTCGGCGGAGGGCGGACAACGCCCTCTTCCAGCCCCCCTAAATGGGTCTAGGGGCGACGGACCCGGGGAAGTCCGTCGCCCCCCACACATCTGGACCCGAGGTGGCGGCGCGTAGTGTTCCACGCGCGCCCCTCTTAGACGTCGCGGGGGGAGTCAAACACCTCACTCCCCCCGCTCGACGAGACGGAGCCCGCAGAGGCGGGCTGGCACCAGTCGGGGTCGCGGAAGATTTGAACGTTCCCGCGACCCCGGCGTAGGTGTGAGACGGAACACCGGGGTGGTTTTTAGTCAGTAAGAGTCTGACAGACCCCTCCGCCCGCCCCAGGGCGGAGGACATCCATGAGGATTTTCCACCCCGAACAAAAAAAAAAAAAAAAGGCAAGCATGGGTAAGTAAAGATCCCGAAGAGCTAATTATTTTTCACCGAACTTCAGTAAGAGGCCACAGAAAACGTTTTGGCCCGTGCTCCCGTGAACACTGCAACTGTTTCGAACCCAACACTCAATCAAACACGAAAAGAAGATAATCCTTCTTCTTTCAAAAGCACTGACAGATAAATAATATTCTGTATGTCGAGTCAATGGTGTCTCGGCACCATCATTTATCCCTATTACAACACAAAAGTTGTGGCCATAAACGTTAAAAATACTTATTTAAATGAAGCTTTTAACTCCCATATACTTGTCATGATCTTACCATTAGTAATACATAAAGATAAAATGGACACGCGACCGTACCTATTGGGTTAATAACAAAACGGTATTAGAATCTATAAAGTAGATAGATACCAAGTTTTTATAGCCTAGAGAAAATGTGTGGGCGAATGACGTGCAATATGTGTGTAGTTACTTATCTCAGTACATTAGCATGTTTGTCGGGACACAGCTACTGCATCCGTGTCTACTGCCGTTATGGTCAGTTTTAACTAAGCACTTTAGTAGGAAGCAAATCTTGTCAGTCAATCCTCATGAACAGCTACATGAAAAGGTCAAAGTCAAAATTTGACCAATGTTTTATGGTCGACGTCACATAATTTATATAAGCCTTAATTTGCAAATTCGTGTGCTTTATTACAGTAATTACATTAGGGTTGTATGTGAATAATTCAAAGCAGAAATCCCTGTCATCGGTGGAAAATTACCGCTGTCATCGCCCTTTCGCCACCCCCACGTCACTATCGCAAATGCATCGCTGCCACTGCATTTGAAACCGCAGCTTTACACACATTATCATCATTTAATTGTTTCCACACCGTAAACTCGATTAATAAGAAAACAGGTTTATGACAAAAGGAAAAAGTTGTCGTAGTAAAAAAATCTAACAAGTGTGCTTAACAAGTTATCGTTAAATTAGCGACGATCGTAACATCAGCTCACACCTGGCCCCGACGGTATCGCTCAGCAAATCCGAACGGCCCCGCGAGCGTTGTCGGTGAAATAATAATCAATCATACACGAAAATAAGCTCGAACCATTTTATGACGTATTTCTTTTGACTTAAGCACTAAAATCTCTTGATAATACATTGTATCAAGTTACCAACAGCTGCAAAAAAATCGCAGAAACTCCCCAATGAGTGTAGATTAATTATCGGAAAATTAACAGGCAGTGCTATTTGAAGTATCATCGGATGTTGGGAATCACGCTAACGTCACTTTCATACGCTCAATGACGTATTGAGAGTATCTTTATTACCGGGACATAGAGTCACGATTCGAACCGACTTGAGTGTGAAATAGAAATGGATAGTCGTCACACATTATCACGCGATTGCCAACTTAGCTCACGTACGAACACAAAAAGTGATCCAGAATAAAACCGTGGGAAGATTAGTGGACGCAATGTTGCTTTTTTGTGTCACTTTGATTTATTGTTTTAGATGTTGTCTGTACCGAATAACGATTGCAGATGGAGCTAGTATACTGCCTCCCGTTCTTGAGTCAGTGCCCATACCATGGCAGAGAAAAATTCTTAGGCGGTTGAAGAAGCTTGCGGTTGTGGTCCATTGAGTTTTATTGTTCTTTGTAATCGCGTTTAATTAGAATTAAAAAGGCTCTCGAAAAAAATCCCAAAGCTCCCTTAAATCTCCGATTTCATGGCTAAACCTCTAAGAGAAATCCATCCATGCTCAAGAAAACATTTTACATAACAGCACAAGAGGTTTTGCTCTCATTTAATTTATTAGCAAAAAGTATCAATAACCAAGAAACTATAAAAAGCATCACTAAACGGTAACCAAGCACCAGTAATTCATTGCGATATGCATCTGAATACCGCAAGTTGTTTGTGGGAGCGATTTAGGCTGACATGGCGGAGGTTTTGATCCGCGACGCACGCGAGGGAGCCGCGCCGTATTGGCGAAGCCCTGTCTCAGTCCCCACCCGCCCGTCTGAAACGTTATCACGGATGAGTTTTTGCCGCGAATAGCTCACGAACAAAAAGCTAGAATGTAAATGATTGACGTCAGACTTACAGTCTGTTTTAATACAGAAGAAAATTACACGAACTGCATCGTTACAATACGAGGCCTTGTACCACAGACCTTGCATTTACATCAATCAAGCCTTAGATAAGTTGTCGTGTCGATAATGAAGCTTCAATGTTACGTCACCGGGTAAGTGACAACTGACAACCACGTATCACTTTGGACTAGTTACGTTTTGATTGAATTCCTTCTATATACAGTACCCTACAGCCAAAGAGACTCGGCAGCAACTTCGCAACTCCCCGTCGGGCAACATTTAGACGGAATTAAGTGCACTTAATCGCCGGCGCAGGCGCTCCGCCCGGGGGAGCACAATTTGAGCCCGCATTTATAATGTACGGTTTTTTATGATGGCTCCTTCCTTGCTAAAATTCAGTTAGTCAGGGAGTACTTACTGCAACGCCCCACTGAGGCAAGTAATGTGGTCTTACAGATACGTGTGCTGGATACAAGAATTTCGGGAGCTATGCAGACAAGCTGAGTTGAATGCACGAATAGTTCTAAGCTCATCAAAATTACCCAAAATTGTCTTGACTTTTAAAGATGTTTATACGTTGCTAAAATAACTGTCAATTTTCTCACAATCGTTTCAAAAGAAAGCGAAACACTGTCTGTCATCGCGAATAATTTTGCGGTATTGACGCAGAAGCCGTACAACTGTTGTATGAATGAACTTCACCATCTGCCACTGCAAAACACAGATTGTAATTACCTGGTGATGTAGTAATTATATAAGTACATACAGACGTCACAACTTAACTGAGACATTGCCAGCAGTTGTGTCGAGTTACGGAGAGGGTAACACTGAGTTTTATTTGCTTATTAAAATTCATGAGATCTCGGACCTGACTACGAATGAATTTCAGATTCTCTCGCTTCAATTATTATAGTAGTAAATGCAGCAAATATTTCGCCACCGGCAGAGTCAGCTTCGACGTCGATATTGGAATATGGGGAATTGGAACGAGCACAAATACTCTTCCTACCGTGAATTTTTTTCTGCTTCGTTAAAGCGCGAACGGTTGGTTGTTTATTTTCAATAACACTTAACGAACCGCGTATGTCATAACAGTTGCATCGACTTTCTCATTTCCGACGGCGTTTACGCCCACCTTTTAGGCCTGGAGGGTCTCTGTTATTTTTTCTTATAAAATACAGGCCGAGCGCCAAAGTGCGTGTTCTTTTGTGGATGTTTTTCCTCACAATGGGCCGGTTTCATTATGCAGGGCGAGTGAAAAAGGAACGAAACAGATGTACGGTGGTGGTGCATTCGTTCGGTGAACAATAGTCACGAACGTCGGCCGATCGATGCCTCGTCTTTTGTGAGGACGAAGACTAGTGACACGGCTGTAACAGCTGGTGTGTCATGTCTATACGTTAGTATAGTTGTGAGTCGACGCAACGTTCAATTTACCGCGAGTGTCGATGTTAATGATGCTGGTGTGGTGCCAGTATTTACAACCACAATGGATTGTATGACACGAGTTTTTTTTTTAATTTCAAATGTCATTTAAATCTTTTAGAATATATCGTTCTTATAATTTCCTAGTGAAAGTTACTGATATCAATAATACAAACCAAATCAACAGTTCAATGAAAAGTGAAGTTTAATACGCTTGAGAATGCACTGACAATATAATATAATGAAATTGCAGTTGACTGTCAGAACCATTTACTTGTACATCAGACGTAATCGTCCATGAGCTGAAGATCCTGTGGCGGCATCTACATCGCCACATGCGAACTACGTCACACTGACGCCACGCAAAATCATGCATCGCACAAGCAGAGTTTATCGCGCGACTGGTATATATATAACGCCCCAACAACAATCGTTGGGCAGTTGCCCTCCAGACGTTTCTATAGAGGATGAGTGAACTTTACATCCTGTTCCTCATACCTACATAATTCATTGGGTACTTACACTACTAACCCTAAATTAAAATAACACAAAAAACACGTACATAACTTATTCAGCCTGCGCAGCTCAATTAACCTCTCTTTACAATCACACCGAGATACGCACCGAAACTTACCATTATCTCTGTGAAATAATTCTTCTCTGCTAATTGCCTTCCAAATATCAAAACAATCCCATATGGACAATAGAGAACTCGGAAGAGGTTCCATAACATAACGGTACAGAAATTAGTGAATACAAAGAAGACCGTCTGTCCATCATTATTATATTGCAAGCTTATATTTGCGGTCGACTCGTTCTTATTTCCTGAGACATAAGGTTAATTTATTTTATTATATTGAATAGTGTTGTGATAAAGCCGGCTCCCGACTGACGCGCTCGTCGCGTGCGTGCGCGCCGCAAGCTAAGCGGACGCGGCGAAATTATGTGCACTTATCTACAGGCCGGTCGTTAGTCTGTTTCGCGTACCTTGTCATGCATCGCAAGTTAGTTCGCCTGTTCCGGACTAAGCTGTGAAATATACCGAGTGATAGTTACAAAAAAAAAAACCAAATCAAGTGCGTCTTATGTCTCGATTAAAGATTAACATCTTCAGAAATGCCGAAAGGAATTATTTATTCCAAAAAACCAGTTCGCATAACGCGACGTCAATCTGCGCCGCACGATCAACCCGCACAGTTAATGATCAACCTTGATTAATACTGAGTGAGCTTGTAAGTCAGTCTCACTTCATACAAATTACGAACCGCGACTGCCGTTACACATCGCCTCCCGGGTTACCCAAGATTTTTTTAATTAAAACATTCTCCAGCTGGGAAACGAAGAAAGAAAAAGGCCAACGGTTACCGATGGAAAGGAAAAAAACTTTGCCCCCCTCCTTTTCATCCCTAATCTCGTAATTGTCGGTGGATTTTTTGCGCTATGAAAGAAAAAACCGAACCCTTTGTGGATTTGTACCCTCGCAAGTCGCACGTGCACTGACGAATCTCTTTAACCAATCGCAAACACAAATGTCGATCCTGTGAATTGTATTTGTCGAAATATTTGTTATCTCAGCGCTCTATCAATACTCACCAGTTTGAAAAATCGCTCGGTGTTATCACTCCATCAGGGCGATGATGAATAATGAATACTAAATAATGAAGAGGAAGTATGGACGGTCAAATATTAATCGTGGCATCGTAACCCCTAAATGTCAATTGGGCTATGGAAGGCGACGAGACGATTTCGTTAATAGGATTGTAATTAAGCCGAAAGGGGGTGAGGCGAGGGCATGCGGGGAGCGCAGGTGCAAGGATACGGGCGTAACCTTTACAACAGCTGTTCGACACTATGAAGGAAATGGCTACAATCGCTCTGATGAAAAATAAGAAGAGTGCAACTCTTAATCTATTTCTAAGTTAAATTGCCTTCCCATAGCCCATACACATGTTGTTTTCAAACGTTATTTATGTTCAAAATTAAAGGTACTATATTAAAAAAAATGTCGAGTCGGCAGCTGTAGACGACCTGAGGTAGTGCGAATATATTATTACATATTTCGTAAAGGGCAACCTGCAGTGCGTTCATTGTGTTTACATAACAAGTACTGACCGACGCACCGCAATGTTAATGGGACTAATACCATGGGATCTCATACAGTGCTCGCCCAAAGGCCATTTGAATATTAATACGCGGCGGCGTATTCGTTTAGGCGTACATCGCACCGTGCATACATTATTCCGTTATGGGATTATAAATAATCTGACTTTGTAATGGCGTTAGACGTTATAACGTGTGAAGACTTGAGGACAACGAATAAATCACCATTATCTTCATTATCTGTCCATACTGGCGAATACGTAATGGCTACGTTTACAGTTACGTGGTTGCTTCATGCATTACTAATGTGTAATTCCAAGAATATACTCGATTAGCTAAACAGAAAAGGTCTAGTCAACACAATGCATGAATTAGTCGTTGGTCACGAATGAACTAAATGACTGCAAGAAAGTCTAGACGTAAAGTAATCAATATTAAACACACGCTAAAAATAAGCAAGCTTAAAAATCAAATACAGAATTCAAATCCAGGCTTGTAGGGGTTTCAATAAAGATTTCAGCTGTAAAAAGGCCAATAGAGACAAAACGAAAATTATTCAAATAGATACATTCCGGTTGTTTTCTCACCTCGAAGTGTTCGTTTTACCATTTCCCGGTATTTCCGATAAGGCACACTGCTGCAATTCACGATAAAGGGTATCCATCCTTCACTTCCGCTCCTCGAGACTCAAAATCCTTTGATAAATTACTATTTCATCTCAGGATTTCGAATTTCTCGCCAAACTTTTTGAATTCGCCACCCTTCGGTTTTAGGGATTCGTTTTGGAGGCCAAAGAACTTTCGCTCCAGTGCACTTAATCCTTACTAACACAGAAAATAGTAGGAATGAGGAGATTCCTCAATTCCGACCATCTTAAAGGCCAAAGTATCTACTTAATTTATTATTTTAGCAGGAAGAAATAGACCTGTCTGTACTCGTATAATTGAAAGGACGTCTAAATATTCCAAAATACTTCAGCTTTTTAACACGTCACATATGCCAAAAACCACTCTTTCAAAAATCCAAGGAGCGTTCTACAACAAACAAAAATTACAGTAATTTTTCAGGCCCAGAAAACAGATTACATCTATACAGAACCCATAACGCTCGCGCCTAATATTTTTTCGCTAGGGGCCAAATGGCGGTGCCGTGGGAGCGGTAATCCAGCGCGGACTGGACACAACCGGGGGTTTTTAATTTGGGGCCCGCCCGCTGTGAACGGATTATCAGGCCGGGAGACTCGCAATTAGTCGTCGTGCCGAGGTCCAACGTCACTTGCCTTCGCCGAATTTTCGAGGATTACCGTGAGCCCTGGCCCTTAGCTCGTTTGTAAGCTAAGGAAACATTTTATACGACCTTTATTTGGTAACGTGTAGATCATACGATGTGTATGATCACGAGTATGTCCTTGAAAACTTATGCTTATATAAATTACGAAGCCTTGTACTTTCTTCCGCCACAAAACCGCAGCAGAATATTCCAAGTTCAATTTATTACGGGCACTGAACGCGTAAAAACAATTTAACTTTGAACAACGTGTCCCGCGGGGCGAGCGCTTTCCGTAACGCCACTTGCACGGCTACCGAATATATACCTTAAACATATATACATATTACCCATCTGGATATGACAGAAATGAGAGAGGGAAAAATGCGTATTGCCTTTTGATCTCAAGGTTAAGCTATAAGGATTAAAAATAATACTTTTCGAGAACTTCGAGAAAAGGGGGTTACTTAAAAGCTTTAAGGGTGTAGTGACAAAAAAATTAAAAAAGACTGCAATGATGCTGTTATAGCTAAGGACTTTGGAGAGCCAAAAAGGGGAAGAATGTTTAAATTAAAAGCCTCAATCTATTTTTAATAACAATTAGAAGAGTTATCAACGTCACTTGTTCTATAAAAGATGATAAAAGCGTTCGAAGTCTCCTGAATTGGAACATGAAAAGCTAAATGTCGCCTCGTGGGAACGGCGCGGCGAGTTTTAATTCGTTTATTTTCTTATTATGTCCTTTTAGTACGTTTGTTTGCGGACCGAGCGATGGATTATGAGATTATCCTTGCACTTTGCGGGTTATCGTTCCACCCGACTTTTATGAAATGCATTTTATGAAGAGCTTATCTTTCCTAATAGGTGTTGCGTGTATCGATTTTTCTTTTATTTTCATTGATAGACTGCTTTGTGTTGGTTTAATTTTGTGCTGCCTGTTTGGGGGGATGCTCAGGCAGAATTTTGCTGTGCACCTACAGTTTGAATCATTTCCAGAAATAAATTCAGTCTACGAGTAACTTCTCATGATTTCGACTGGATACTTTGGTTTTCTGAACTCAATTCAATTTTCTGCCCTTCTAATGAGACTTGATCGCTGATTGATTGCTTGCCACGTAATAACTTACGGTGAAGCACGATCGTATATTTTACGGTCACAGGGAAGCCATATACGGCATTTACTTCTAAAGCTGCTGTTCCCATTAAATCTGGTGTTTCATTTCACTAATGATTAAGGCTGTTTTTAGCGTGTCCTTCTTTGGCTAAACTTATATACCGTGATTCATTTTAAAATGTATTCATTGTTTGAATTAGGTTTTCGCAATCCCAAACGATCTTCCGAGCTTTCAGGAACTCTATAATAATGTAGTCTTTTAGAACAGCCCGGGATAAATATTTGATTGCTCCATCTTCAACACGATGTCACAATTTAATTACCTTATTAATAATGTATTTTTCTCCAACAGATCGCGCTGGCGATTCTTATCGTTTTCTGTTATCAGCAAAAGACCTTTTTTTAATTAATTCAATAGATCATTGGAATTTGTCCAAATAAAATGTTATCTCGAAATCTTGTAGGCCCATCGTTATCTTTAACATCAGTATCATATATATGGACATCAGATTCTCGACATTCACAAACTTTTCGAACAAAATGTAAATCACGTCCAACAAATCACAGAACGGCATTACTTACCGAAACTATTATAACAGTACAGTTAACTGTTGCTTTACGGAATTTAAATAATATACTAGCTTTTTTACATATCGACGTCATCCATTCATTACGATAACATGTGTATAGTGCGTAGTGCACAATGGGTATGCTAATCGCGCGCTGAGATTACGATTAAACAATAATAGGGCCGGTCGGCCGTGCGCACTCTGCCGACGATCGATACCGTACCATCTGGCTGGTTCTCGCGATCGCGTTGGTGTTCTGTAATTGTTGTACGAAAAATACGACGAATTATCATTATATGGATTGTTTATTTCCTTTCTTATGCAGGCTGTTAATTGTGTTTATGTTAGCAACATTAATATAAATAAAAATAGCGTTCGAATAAGTTTTCTAGCTAAGAAACTATATTTTTAGAATCGTAAGAGTGAAATTCATTGAAACGTGTGAGTGAGAACTGAGACTGTTTACAACAGCTGACAGTACAAACCACGCGATGCATTTCATAGAGAACAAGTCAAGGCATAAATACATAGGCACAAGATTCAACGCACACGTTTCTCAGAAGTTACATAAACAAAGATGGTAGACCGGGGGACACGTGTTTATAATCGCAACATTTCTAACAATCGCGTGCAGTGTAAACTAGTCTTTACTTGTCAACATGTTATTAGCCATAATTGAGATGTTTTCATTGATTTTTTTGTCTGATGTTCTAAGTCATCGATCATGCAAATAGACAGTGTGATGGGCAATTTGACACGTCAGTTAACGAAATCGCCGAATAACTAATGCGTGGGTTGAAAAATGCCTTTAACCTGTACTGAAAATTCCTAATAGCATGTCGTAGTGTAGGTAATTATTTATAGTTTCCTAAAAAAAAATGCGAATATGTTGGATTTAATCATTTAATAAATTATGGTTGACAGACTTGCCAAGATATTCGTAAAACATGTTTTTATTTGATATTAACATTTTTACTTGAACGAGTTTTATATTGCTGACATTCATTATAATCAGAGTAATTAAAATAATGAGCGTGACATGTTATTTTTGGAATACAGAAGTTCGTTTATCTATGGTTATCATCAACTTTTTTTTCCTCAACCAGTATTTTGCTGACCATGAAAAACCACTTCCCAATCCCGATATCATTATATAAAAACATCAAAATGATTAAAATATTTAAACTGTTTACTGTCAGTATAGGAATTACCCTACGAATTTGTGATTATTTCCAACAAGTACGGAGGAAATTTTCCTTCGCCATAAATTCACAATAGAAAAATTTAAAACCTACTTAGTCAATTTTGCACACAATAAAACCATCCCCCGGGTCTCTCGTGAGTTCAATATTGCATTAATGAGGTGCTCCAACAATGATATTTAATTCTGCACCGAATGCCAGTCGCGATGTCTTTAACAACCCTAGCAACTACACCACACATCACTCTTATAACTATCTCAATAAGGTTGAAAATTAACATGATTTGTTACTCGGTATGTTAATGTTAAGGGTTGGCAGTACGGGGGTGTGTTGTCGGCACGTGCGCACGCATTTTGCGTATTACCTAAATAAATAGTAGGTTCTGCTTGTTTTGTTTGTATTTGGCGGTTCTCACGAATTTGTTTTCGTAATTAATTCTTAAGCCGCCAAGAATGGAGCCCATCTGCTGCGATGAATGGAGATTTCAGTAGGAACGCTTTGAAAACAATAACTTAATTTTGAAATGGGGCTAAACGGGATAACATGTAATCAAAGACGCTGAACCCAATCAAAATAAATATCTACATGTCATTGATTTGGATTGGACCTAAAACGCTTATTGCTGCATTTAGCCCCGTCAAATATTAGAAAATCACAGTTTGTCCAGTCAATTGATAGTTTGATACACAGTATTGAAGTATACTTCGATGCAATAATATAATCGATTGTGTACCTACCTGAGGCTTAAACAATTAAAATATGTACTTATTAATATTCAGACTGCGGTTATCTAAATATGTCCCATTTGACATTTGGGCCGATGAAATAACAATAAATCAAAACAATCACAATTATTGTGCTAGTTACATAATTAAGTACTGTCCATATCTAAATTATTACCTAGTCTTTGTTTACCTTACATAATTGGATGCCTAATATTTCAAACTGGTTTAGTTACAAACAAAACACTTGTAATCAAACTCATTTAAATACTCGGTTTCTGTAGAAATCTCACCGTGAAAAATTTGGCGAAGTTAGCTGTCAATAGTACTAATCCCAAGGTTGAAGTTAAATCAAATCTAAATATTTTATTTCACATAAACCTACATGGGCACTTATGAAACGTCAGAAGCTAGGTGTATGGTTCCAATTGGTCGTTTCCTATCGAGTAGACCCGGCAACAAACTCTACGGTTACTCTTTTTTTTTTAAATAAATTGCTTTTACAATGTTTTCAAATAACAGTGTAGTATGTAATAGATATGGAATGACAGCTCACTTCACCAAATTTTTCACGATGGGATTTTTAGCAAATACATCGGCTGGTGTTTTGTTCAGTTTAACCAGTTTTATAACTAAAATCTATATTGAATGAACTGACTTGGGATCTTGCGATTACAATTTTATTGCACAATGCCCTTTTCGCGACATTTCGGCCTAGTAATAATTGCAGGGACTATTATCAAGGTCTACCCACCTTATAAATGCGTCCAAATCGCGAAAATACAAAAACAGATTTAAAAAGATATTATTTAGCTGCAGCTGTCCACTCTATGTCCTAGTCCGCTAAAGTAAACCCAGTGGACCGTAGAGAATACTAAATTAGCATAATCCATGTGCGCACGTGTGCGTGGCACGCGACTCATTCATCTCGTCTGCTCAACCCTTTAGTGCGTCCATTGTGATCACTGCTGATATAATGAGTTTGATTTGATTCATTCCAGTTTTATGTTGACGAATACTGTTGTTGAGTATCTTGAGGGGAGACTATCGATCGAGGAATAGTGACCGAATTGCGCGTGTATCTTTTGTGATTGTATTTTTATTTGGTAGGTTATAGATAGATGAATGTCATTGCGGTTTGATCCCTTTCTGCAGCTCGTGTTTCTATCACCGATTTAGGTTGGTAGAAAGAAATGGAGTGGTGTCGGTTATGAGAATAAATATGAAGATCTTTAATGAAGGCCAATAATTTTGAAAATTTTAAAGCGTAGCTGTTTGTTACTCACAACAAACACAATATCTTCGTTTCGTATTATATAGGAGATCAAAGATAAACCTCCTATTCTTGTTGACGTTCAAATCTAATAAAGAAGAAGCGAAAAGAATTTCCCATGAGCTAAATTAAATGTGCAAAGAGTCACTTTCAGAAATAAAATATTCGGCGAAGCTGGTAAGCTTAGCCTTCGGCGGTTATGACGTGCCGAACTCTGCCGCTTGGCGTGTTCGCACACCCTACCCTACTATAGTAAGTACCCTTGTTTGTGCAGGATGTACAGCACTGCTAGATATGCCTTTTAAATTGCTCTAAGATGAAGCAAAGGCAAACACAGACATGCAGCGTTTAGGAAGTGAAACTCCGAGTTTGAGCGCTAGCCTTTTGGGTTTGGACAGTTTTCGAATAAAGCCTTAAAGCAACTGATTATAATTTGATATCCTGGACGTTTAGTTTGCTCATTAAGTCAGGAATACCATGTTCAATCCATTACGTCAATTAAAATATTACTCAAAACACGCACAGGTTCAACAAGAAACTTTAAACATTCCATCTAGTAGATTTGTATCTTCGTAGCCATCCCTCCCGTGTTCGCATATTGGGTTACCAGGCCCAAGTGTCGCCGGGGCTCGTAGGGCGGGGCCCCGATATTATCGACTTTTATACTTTATTGACCATTTCGCGATTGATGGATAGTTTTAATCAAGTACATCGCTATAATTAAACGTTTAAGTGAAATTTTAAATGTATAATTGCCAATTACGATGCGAATTTAACACCTTCAACACAATTATGTATATCTGATGTAAGTGAAATGCAATTTTAGCTGCAATATTAATAGTTTCTTGAATGTTTATGGCTCTTAAGCGCCTTTTTCCGTCTCGTCCTTCGAGTGTATTACCTTAAAACTTCATCCAAAATTTGACAAAACTTTCAATTACCCGAATAGGACCCCTAAAAGTAACCAGGATAAGGAATTACTGAGGAATTCATTTATTGTGGATTAGTTACATACATGTAGGTCTGCTATGTCCCGCCATTGAGGCATACAAATACAAAATCCATATTATCAGTTCAGAAACATAAATTAAAATACAATACGTCAAATTGTCATGCAATACATTAAGATTAAGTTTGTTTTTAATATTTATGTCAAATTACAAACTAGTCATGTTACAAAATAGTTTACAAAACAATTGAACAGTTCTTTCTTCATAGTTTATGAGTACCTATCTAGTTTTAAAATTTATGATTGTGTACCCACTGGTTTGTTGTAATAAACCGGCTGATTCAATGTATTGTCATTTAGAAATTCTCTTATAGAGTAATAACATTTACTTATCAATAATTCGTGTAGATTTTTTTTAAAGGCATTTATATCGCACATAGTTCTGAAAAAAGGTGGAAGATTATTAAAGATACGTGGACCCATACAGAAGATGCTTTGGTGCAACAGCTTTGTTTTACTGGCTACGGTGCGCAGCTTGTATTTCTGTCTGGCCCTAGTGCAAAATTGAAATAAGTTTGGATTTGATTTTATGAACATTACAGTTTCATATATGTATACACTAGGGAGCGTTAATATCTTTAAATTTGTAAAATGTGGTCTGCATGAATCTTCTTGATGTATATTGCACATCGATCTAATGCAACGTTTTTGAGTTCTAAAAGCACGCTCTTTTTCTACAGAGTTGCCCCAGAAAATGATACCGTAGCGTATGATTGAGGCAACATATCCATGATAGGCAGTTAGTAATGCAGACTGATTGACAGTGTTCCTTAATCTGTAAAGAGCATAAGAGCTCTGACTAAGTCTTTTGCAAACTTGCTCTATATGTGACTTCCAATTTACTTTGCTATCAATATAAAGACCCAGATATTTGGTTACGTCTATTTCTTTTATGCTGGTTTGGGAGTAGCATACATTTAAATTGGTATCAAGTTTTACTCGCCGCGCTGTCTAAAATTCATGATTTTTGTTTTTTCTAGGTTTATTTTCAGGTCATTTTCATCAAGCCATTTTATAATTGTTGTAAGGGTCCTATTTAAGTCAACTTTTAAATCATTTCTGTCATTACCGGTAAATAATACAGTGCTATCGTCAGCAAATAAGGTCATATGGTGCATTGTAACTGTCGACATGTCATTTATATAAATTAGAAAAAATGATCGGCCAAGAATGCTGCCCTGAGGGACACCGGTAAGGATATTTCTAACCTCAGAAACAACCGTTTCTTCAGTTCTGGTAGTTAAGGAAACTCTTTTAATTCTACCACCTGTTTTCTGTGACTGAGATATGATTCAATTAATTTGTATACGTTACCCCGTACACCAGATGCATATAATTTATTCAAGAGTATTTTATGGTTGACTCGGTCAAATGCTTTTGACATGTCCATGTACAGCGCTATGGCTGGCGATCTCGTGTCCATATTTAAAAGGACTGTGTAGAAAATTATACATTGCTATATTAACAGACTTATTTTTCCTAAAACCGTATTGACATGGGGTAAATATGTTATTACTTTCGAAAAATGGGTAGATGCAATTGTATATTGTTTCTTCCAATATTTTAGAGAAAATGGTTATTAAAGCAACTGGCCTGTAGTTACTAATGAAAGATTTGTCATCTTTTTTATGTACTGGTTTTACTACTGACAATTTTAGTTTATCTGGAAAAATACCATGTTCTATACACAAGTTAGTAATATAACTCAAAGGAGCAGCAATTAAAGTTGCTACATCCTTAATGACCTTTGTGGTAATACCGTCATAACCTACGCTTTTTGTATTCCGCAAAGAAGTTATAATTTTAAGAATGTCTGGAGGAATTGTGGGTGGCATAAATATTGATTTGTTGTTAAATGTCAAGTTAGAAGAATAAGATCGTGTTGAATTAGAAAAAGCATTATTATTAGTATTAAATACTAAACGAATTCAATTTTATCATCGCCTACTAACTAAAAGCCCTCTGAATCAGTACCTTCTAAATCACCAATTTACGGCTACATTAACTATTTCCAAAAATGTATCCTTTGTTTTATCAGCACCCCACAAACGTACTGAGGGCCCCATAGATATTTATATTTCTATGGTGGGCCCCGACGGGCACTCACACCCCTCGAGATACCCAGCGCTATATAATAACAACCACGTAGGTTTCCTACTTCAATTACTTTAATAAGTAACCATTGTGTACCGCTGGTTACTCGAAACCATTGACTTTTAAACTTAAATTGCCTCTTAAAATGTATGCAACTTTATTAATGTTCCCTAACCCTTTTCATTTAGCTGTTTGTGGATCAATATCTTTTTTGCAGTTATTGTTAAATCCTCAAACTTGAAGGCCTATGAAATAATTTAAAAAAAAAAACACGGTCTAATTTTAACAAAACTTATTAGAGCAGCAGTAAACGGGTTAATTTATTTTTTGTAGTGGATGTGTGTGTGTACCATGTTTTGTTGTTAGTGTTAAAATATCTTAGAAATCTATTACAGATTTAAACAAAATCTAATCTCTTTTCTTTATCCACCAAAATGTATCCTTTAAGACTACAGAAATTAATCATGCAAGCCTCAGCTGTTGAAGGGAATCTCTCAAAGCGCTCTCTTTGCTGTCCCAGAGCTAAGGCACAGTGACGTGCCATGGCTTACTGTGTCCTCAACGTGAATACATTCACATCAACCACATATTCATCTTTATCACAAAAGCTTTAAGTCGAAATTACGTTACCTCGACTATCTCAGCTTCTACAGCAGAAAACGGTAGCGGAGATTCAGGGGTGTCAACTGTCAACTTCTATGAATGAATAAGTCAGAAATGTCTTTATACAGCAAAAGTTTCTTTAAAACACATTAAGATGAATATTTTATACCTAACGTTTTTATGTAAACGTGTTTATTAGCAACTACATTCAGTAAAGAGGTAAATCATAATTTCGTGTCTGTATTTCTGTTTATGGCTTGAGGCTGCAATTACTGAAATGATTTATGTTCCTTTTTGATCGGATTGAAGTAACCTTATTCGCGTCAAAAGTTTTGACCAAAACAGAGATATTATTTTAATTATTTAATTTTTGGCACAAAAACCTTAAAACGTTTTTGTAGGGCTATAAAAGTATGATTGGAGTTCTTGGTTCAATTAAAATAATTACATAAAAGACTGAGTGATGTACACCTACAGAAAAAAATGTATCGCTAGAAGGTAGCTGACATACCTAAACATATTTCTAAACGGCACGGCAGGTACGAAAAAATCCTTAAAAATAATAAATCTAATCTAACTCTCCAAAAAGTTTGGAAGCAAAACAACAGGTTTGAACGATATCCCCGGCACTTGGACGCCTTAGAATATTCAGTACAAAAGAAGCAAGAGCAAAAGGACCAACCCTAATCCGGCAAGGGTCTGATTGCTCATTAATCACGAGCGCCTGTAATTACCGCGCCGGCGCACAACGGAGCCGCCGTAATTTGATTTTAGAACATAGAAATAATGCATCGCGCCCAAAATGGCTTTCGTCAAAATTACGGGTAATTGAAAATAAGGGTCATTTATTTTTATAAATTTTGCTCGATACATTGTTAATTATTATCACTTTTCATCATAAGATAAAGAAAAACATTTATTGAAATATCTAAGAAATACGTATGTTTTATTAGATAGAATTAAGATACTTATTTGAATTAAGTGAATAAAATATTACTGCTTCAAGTTCCTTATTTCCTGCTGGTTGGATTAAAAATAGTCGTTTTTGTGTAGACAATAAATTAATGCAGCGCCACCACGCCCATATCAAATTCAAAGTGCCTAACTGTCAATCTTTTTGCTGGATGCACGTATCATTTATATGAAGTAACACAAAAAGTTGTTATTACAAAAAACAGCAATGCAATTAATATTTCCATAATGTGCTTGCAAATTATTCTTGCTTTGGAGTCAAGTAATAATCGCAGGCTCATCGAAGTGTTAACTTTGTGTAAGGTATAATATCATCACTGAATGCATTTTATTGAATAATTCTATAGGAGCATGATTTATGGATTTTAATACCTTCTCCCTGAGTGTTTCGACCACCTGCCCCAAAAACCGGATACAATAAATTATAAGAAAACAAAACTTGTATTCACCCTTTTGAATCAAGGGGATCGTTAGTCTCGTGCCATAAACGTTGTGCGTTTGATCAAACGTTGGTTGTATCCTTACGAAGAAGAATAAAAATAGAAAATATATGACAAACATTATGTTTTTGAAAACCTATGTCTAAATTCTTCAGAGGTAGCAAACTCCAATTAAAAACATCAGTTTAATGTGGAGCTGCGATGGCCAGAAATAAATCTCTTTTGTGGCGCGAACGAAGTTTTTAGGTTTCCTTTTTTTATGAATGAATGACTTCCCTCGCATCCTTTTGATAGTCAAAATTAGCTCGGGAACTAATGAACTTGTTACGGACATATATCAAGCTGCAGAACGTGGTATTTGATCACATGAACACGAATAGGAAGGCAATAAATTGCAGCCTACGAAGACACCGGACAAGACAAATGCGAGGTGTTAGTTTGCGGTATGCTCTAACTGGCTTGTTGACTGGAAATACAACAGGAAACGATCTGAACAAGCTCTGGACACCGCTGGAGGTTAAAATAAAGTGGATTAACGGAGAATCTGAGACTGGGACACGACTGTTGCAGGCTTTCCAAACACCTCGGTACACATGACGCAAGATCTGGATCTCAAACCCGTTTGCGCTTGTTATCAGTGTTTACATCGGGATAAAACAAGTTCGATTTCGATGCTTTTAATGAATGACACTTTAGATATGTAACCATAAATTTCAACAATGTGTAATTATATGGGTTCCTCTATGAGTTTCTGACGCATTTTTTGTGAATATAATCAATCAGTTCCTGGCTATAGGTATATTTTTTCGCCAGCATTTCAGTATTGGTTTGCGGCTGTGACTGGCCCCTCCAATCAGGGCGTACGCGACAAGCATATCAGCTTTGGGTTAAACAAAATTTACCAAATTGTGTATGTAATGTTGGTCGCTGCACTCATTTAGTCTGCTCGTTAATGAGTTTTCGATCAATTGAATGAATGCAGGCCAAACGGAATTTTAAGTTTTCGTTTATTTATTTATTTGCATAAAACATGGTATACCAGGGTGTTACATGAGTTAATGATGAGATCATACATGTTTTGCTTAAGACTAAAGCATGCAAAATGATTAACACAACTTATGCTCAATGTATTATTTTTTTTTATAGCGTTAAGCTATAAAAATTATTATCATTTAGCCATTTAAACAAATGGATTTTAAACAGTCTGCGTTAGTAAGCTGATACTTTTGTAGCATTTGAACTTCACCTATGAAAAATGACTCTTAACATATATTTTCTATTGAAGTTGTATTTTCTGTTCTTTTAGTATCAATACGGTGGACGTAATTCTATAAACAAAAAATTACACTTATAGCTTGTCTAATACCTTATTTTGAAACATGAACCACTGACAGAATCTTCAATTTCTTTATGTCTTATTTTATAAATGGTTTTTAACGTCGCCGTCGTTGAACATAGTTTTCAATTTCATTGCCTCGTATTATATTGTCATTTCGCTTCCTGTAATTGGTCTTCTCCACAAAATATTATTTCTTGACCTAATTGATTCTCTGTTACAAAAACTTCCAAGATGTATCTTTTCAATGTTATCGGAACTCGCACCGAGTACCAGGCAACCAGAACTGAACAGGAAGTTAGCGTGAAGGGACCATGGGGGCTCAGTACGCTCACAGAATATTAAACAGCTCTTACAACTTCTAAAAGCTTGGTACGATAACGAATTTTCTTTCGATCGGACTTTGAACACTTGCTTGCTGTCGCACTGACACAATATGCGAGTGAAAGAGATGGGACACCAGAAACGATTGAACGTAGTACAAATTACCACAGTATTGATATTTGCAGTGATACTAATGAACGAAATTGTTGTACTGCTAATTATATTTGAGAGGAGGTGAACAAAGCTAATGTGTGTGTGTGTTTGTTACAGGTAATGCACCAAATTTGGATGTCGAATCTGCAAATTGAATCGGAGCACGATTCCTACGCTTGACGGTAATGTTTAATATGGGGATCTTTGTTAACCTTGTTATTAAAATAAGTTAATGTACGATATATTATAATGGTTGTGGATAAGTATATTTTAAGTATAGTACTTATATAGTTTTTGTATTAATTATTCTTACAGTAAAGCTCGAATTCACACAGTCCAAGCCAAAAGGGCATACATTAGGCGGTGTTCCGTACCGGGGCTAATCGCCTGAGGTCAACGGCAGCGCAGGTACCGGGATTTTTTGTATCCCCCCCTGCCTTCTCACCACGACATTCCTGCCTAACCCCGCGGGCTACCGAATTTAATGTCATTTGTTTATTTTTTTTTGTTTTAATGTCATTCTTTTGAGGAAATTGATTTACTTCGACACTTGGGTAACCGGTTTTTCGTGATGAAACACAAATGTTTGTAAGTGATTATGGTGTTGATTGATTAGTTCTGATTTTAGCGTTCGATATTATTATGAAGGAATTGAAATAAGTGTAATATAGGAAGGATAACTTAGTTTATTGAGATAGAATGTATGGACATACCATCGAAGAACTTCATATCTATACATCGTAAGGACTATTTCTGCTTGCAGCGCTCGGCGGCTATAGAACCTGGGCGGTAACAGATGTGGTCATCGTGTTCAAGGGATTTTGTTTTCAAACTGTTTAAGAAGTTCTTCGATAGAACAGACGCCAGCAGGTCAACCTACCCGAAACTGTCAAATTTTCCCAATCAACTTTGAACCTTACGCTTTAGTGATAAAGTTGAAAATCTATTAAAGAAATTTGACAGATTGTAGTAGGTTGATGTGCTGGCGTCTGTACAAAGTTACAAACACGAACGCGACGTAGAAGATGAGTACTTACCTAGCTTTTAATTTTTACTAAAAAGTATTTTCTTTTTTCCTCTTATTTTTTAAAGTATGAATTACTTATTTTATGGAAGTCACTTGCCATGGTCTCCGACTGATCCGTGATATCCTGTATAACATCTGTGTCACCCGTCGATAGTCTATGATGAAAAGTATTTCTTTTGTAATTATTCCCACTGTGTATAGTTAGTTAACTTTATGGGAAACTATCTGTAAGCCCAAGTTCGCAAAAATATCGGGGCGGGATTTTATCGCGCACCGGATTTTCAACCCTCGGTGTAAAGCCAAACATTGAGAATCCAACAGAGCGCATCCCAGCGCGTCAGAAAACACACTGTTGGGGGCGACGGGAAACACACGGGCGATTTTTTCGGATTTTCAGCTCATTGTTGAGCGCCGAGAGTTGAAAATCCGAAAAAATCGCCCGAATTTACCTGGGCTAACGGAAGTTATGAAATTAAATCATAAAATTACTGTGATAGAAAAGTTTAATAAAACCTCTTTTTAATGGAAAACTGTTCTTTAAAGACCATATAATTATGTCATACTGATAATTAAGGGCGTTTTTCCCATACAAAATATTAAAATCACGGGAACACTTGTCTTGAACAAAGCTGTTTATTTCACACTCCATTTTAATGAATTCATGTAGGTACCAACTTATTAGTATTTTCTTCGAAGAAATATGAATTTATTGAAGAAAAAGTAAAAGTTGATAATCATTAAAATATGTAGGTAGTTACAAATAAATTATTCATAGACACTAACCGAATCGTTATAAATTGAAATTTTATTCCAAACTTCAATGTTAATCTTTGGATTAACTTTATTTAAGGTCAAGCTTGGTCAGGTCTTATGTCACAGTATATGACGCTTTATTTACATGCTGACAACGCAACAGGTCATTTAAAAATACCTTCCAACATTCAAAATAAAGTGGGATCGGATGGTGGGATTCGATCGGAATAAGCCATTCTTTTGTACTACAACGCTATATGGAAAAAATAATAGCGTCAAAGGGATGATGCGATAAGGCGATAGCTGAAAGAAAAAAAAAGGCCATTTACGTTTACAGTTCCGATTTTGTTTGTTTTCCATTCGGCTATTTTCAGTGCTCACCGATATCGATAGTATTCGATAGCCTTTTATTTTAATACGAAAATGTTTTGTAGTTTGACGGATTTGTAACAGCAATAGCCAGGCAGTACAATACTGATTTTAATATCGGCTTTACCTTTCCGGAATTCCAGTTCTGTGTATTTTATGTCCTGTGACACAGTATAAATAGTAACAGTATTATTATGTGTTCATAGAAAACTGCCGAAACGACGCGCTTCGAAATCTCAATGTATGTCAGTACGCAACAGTAAATATCGTGCGGCAGTTACGCACGGACGCGGAAGGTTTATGATTATCTCCCGAGCGTGGGTAATTATTTCAAGGTCAATGCCGAGACATAATACTGTTACGTTATTATACTGTGCCTGTGATCTCCACGCCTAATGTCAGATTGTGAAGTTATGTTCGCTAGTTAATCTTTACAAAACAAATAAACAAAGCAAGTTTAATTCAAACTTATTACGTAGTATACTGGTGGAAATGAATGAACTACGGCGAAACTAAACAGAAACTAGAGATGCTCAAAATAGCTTTTTATTATCAAACCGTTCAATATATTTTGTTGTTTCGTAACGTCAGTCTGAGTAACATAATTTATGCTAATGCATTTAAAATCTGATTTCAATACTATTCGTCCGTGTAGGAATGTTTAGTTGAACGAATATTGTAATATGTAGGCGGATTTAAATATCACACCGTTCTCATATTGCAGTTCAACAGCCGTCCATCAGTCCCTTGAAATACGATGCCTACAATAATTTATACATTAGCATTTATAACTGTAATTGTACAAAATATAAATATCTTACATTTTTATGGATGTATATTTGACTTCTTCAAAGTTAGGTAGTTGTTCAGATGTAGTTATTTGAAGTTGTAAATAAAATTTTATGCTAATGTCCAATTTAATGTTACTGTAAATCAGTCTTACGTTTTATTACCCAGTAAAAACTACACTGAGTGGCAGATTAAAATTTACACATCGAAAACATCTTTGTCGACATATAAAAACCAGTAAAGTTTACATACATTACAAATATTAAGAGGGAACAGGGCCTGCGAGGAATTTGAAAAATAGGTATTTGAAGAAGCTATTGCCGTCGTCTTACCTCAAGTCTGCTTCCGTAGAGTGCGATAGGGACAGCTGCAGTTCAGACCGAATATATCACAAAAAAAATTGACGAGATCGACGTTTCGTGTTCCCCTTTTTTCTCCTCGAAAACTAAGCCGATTCAATTATTTTGTTTTTGTCTAGGTTCCTATAATTTTCTTTTATGTTAAAATCTTTTCGAATTTGTCTGGTAGTCCTCTAATTACGGCGGTAAAAATGAGGCAATTTTTTAAATTTTGGAGGGTCATATTTTCTTTACCAATAAGTGTCTGTAAAAAAGGAAATAACAGGGACGTGTCTATAGCAGACCTTGATTTTATTTAAAAAAAAAGATTTCTCTAGAGGCATTATTCGGGAAGAAAAAAGAGGAATACATTTGTATGGAGAATCGCAGGCCCTGTTCCCTCTTAAGATACCAAAAGCTCGTATACCAACTACAAACAAGATAGCTAACAAAGCATGAACAATGAATCAGTTTAAGCCAGGCTATTAGTTGCGTCAGACTTGAGTCCTGCGTCTGCAACACTTGGAGTGCGGTAAGCGGGTCACGCAACTGGAACTCGCCCACAAGTTGTGGTTGTTGCGGGGCTCGGCCACAACCGATAACCAAGTTTTCATAGAGAACGAAAATAGTATAGTAGGAAATAGTCATTCTCATTGCCGATTCACAAGCGATTACTCCACTCGGGATCGGTCATTCATAGGTTTTTATTCACCGTTTCATTGAAGTCTTGAAAACGAAACTGGTCTTTGTTGTCAATCATTGAGGCCGATTCACTAACAATTACACATGGCCTAGCCTTGGCTCGGTCATTCATTTATTTTCGCTCCATTGTACTGTTTTTAGTAGTGGGTTACATAAAGTCTAGTTCGTTCTTGAAGGCGTAAACGGTGTTAATTGCTGTAATAGTAGATAATTTACTGTACCTAGTCATTCGCAATAATTCCCGTTTAAGTATTGAAGTCACATCGATAATTTTCAATTCCACCTTTCTACCTTGAACCAATTCAAGAACAATGTAGAACTTGTCCATTCTGAAATGACGCGCCCCACTACCGAATTTATGCACACGGTAATGCGGTGAAGCGCGTCATTTCAGAGTGGACAAGCTATACTGATTCGTTAAAAAAAACTTAAACTTTGGCCATTTTACGGAATGCACTATTCCGTAAAATGGCCAAAGTTTAAGTTTTTTAAGGCAACATTGAATCAGTCATTCATTGATCTACATTGTATTCATTCCTAAAAACGGTATCAATTCCCCTCATTGCTAATTCATTCCCATAAAAGACACGATCAAGCTGCAAACGTCATCGCGACGGTCATCCATAGAGTTTTATTCCATTGAACAGTCTTGTTTGTCTTATTCGTATGATACCATAAACAATGCAAGCGTCCACTCTTATAAGGAACTGAATCTATAGCAACCGCGAATACTGATGCACATTGAAAAACGTATATATGTGTATTCATCAGTCCGGATTAATACTTAATTGAATTCATTAGAGACAAAGTTGCCCAGAAATTCAACATAAACTCTGATCAAATATTGCTGATTTATAGTTTATTATAATTACCAAGAACAGAACAAAAATACTCAGTACATTTACATGAATTCTTTATTCAGTACCGTGACTTTAGTAACAAATAAATATTTAATTATTCTTGGTGTACTCGTTCATCGTTTGCCGACCTTTGATTGCAATTTTTAATATCACAGCGAGGGGTCGGTGTTTCGCGAAATGCTTTAAATGAAACGCCCTGGGAATTCCGGGATTGAACAAAGCATTGTAAAGAGTGATTGGAGGCTTTCTGCTATGTCATTCCATTGGTGATTGGCGAGTGTTCGAGAAATTAACTTAGTCACAGCCTCCACTTCTTGTTTAGTTCAGTGACGCATTTAATCATTTTTCTTAGGTGACTAACAGATTTTTTCTTCATCTTAAATGAGGACAGGAAGTAAGCATTAATTCAACTGATACCTTAGCTCATTATCACCAGTTGTAGCTCTCCATATTTACATTTGAACTTCACTAAACCTCGGCCCATCATCGTCTTGATAATCTACATCAAATATTTGTGCTGGGCTTTGGGAGTTCGCTCTTGGGAATGACTTAAACATTCAGGGATTAGACGAGTAAATCTATATGCTTTTACTGTGTTTTGAACTAAATCCAGGTATTAAACATCTGTGGAGATTAGAAGTAACAGAAATTAACCTTGGAGCTGTAATAACAGTTGAATAGATTCGAGTTCTATCTGTTTCTAAGAAGTCATTTATTCTGTTTATCTTTAAAGATCTAAACACCACAACCTTTTTTCTAATTCCTTCTATGAAAACAGGGATATTATCAACAGGAAAGTAAAAATGTAATAATTTGAACTGCGTGCGCTGGGTGCAGTGGCGTTGACCCTATCTTTGTTTACCGTCCGCATCTACCGCTGTATTATGGCTTGTTTATCTGTTCCGTTGAAACACTAGTCTCAGCTGTATTGATATACGGATCTCTGAATGCTTTGATTCATCATACAGTACCATATAAAGCATTCTATACGACTGCTTATGTTAGTTTGTTGGCTGGATATAACGAAATTTCGTGCCAATATTGGTTTTAGCTTTGATTAAAAACGCTTTGAAGGTTTGTGGAATTAATTCCCCTGTAAAGCATACTCAAAGCTTTCCATCATGCGTACTTAACTGTTCATACGTTTTTTATGGCTACAATAACAATTCTACTTATTAAACAAATTGTTCCGAAACTGTATTTCTCGTTTAGTAATAACAAAGTAATAATGGACCGTGGGTAGGCTGGCGTGCTCCGCTGTGGCGTCCAAGTGACGTGGCGTTTGACAAGTCACGCACTCCAAAACATAACTTGTGTGTGAGAATAAACAACTGGGAGCACCAAGTGTTCCGCTACAGTGGGAATGAGCGTGGAATTCCGGTGGGCGGCCGCCAGTCCGCCACCACCAGATAATTACTATCATTCACCGATCGCTACTTGTCGCGTTTCCAATTTTCCACTACCTTAAAGTTATGCCTCAAACCTGTCCAACCGTATCAGGGTATTAAACTAATCACAGAAAATGTATAGCTCCTAGATTGGCTCCTGGCTCTAACGACACTTGATGAATTGCCTCGCAATTACCAATGCAGAAGTTAACAGCTTTATACACCTGTTCTGTTATTAATAAACAGGTTGAATGAATGGAAATTGTTTGTATAAATCTTTCTCAGAGCGTAAAATTAAAATGAACATACACCATTGATCGAACAAACTGTACGGAGTCGAGTTTCACAGTTACAAAGAAAATGTAAAACCAAGTTTCCTATTAAAGAAAGTATCGATAAAGACGGTGAGTAGGTTTTGAACAATAAAATGCAGAGTTATAAATAAAGGCTTATAGTACACCTACGTTAGCAATAAACCTTCAGTGGTGACTGGTAACATGCCAGGGTCATCATTGTAGGTCGCTGCAGTTGCTTGATACAGCTTTGCCTTTCTTATGCACCAGTGGGCACAAATGTTGAGATGACAGCGGATTAGAAAGTGATTGATGTATTTATGCATGGCGAACCGTGTGATGAATGGTAAACCTTAATAAAATATTCAGTGCTAAAAAGAACCTTTGAATAACATCCATAAAAACATTGAGACTTTCGGCGTTTGAGTGTGACTTCGAGACGGAATGACAAAATTTTTCACATAGGAGCGTACAATTTGAAGACATTTTATGACACAGAACTCGCAAGGTCTCCAGAAATGTAACTGTGATCAGTTTATGACTTAGGTCGACCCTCTACCGTCAAAGAAAAAGACGATGCGGCGAATGGCGGTAAACACGAGGGTTTATGGTGCATGCACCGCCCGACCTTGAGGCTCCTAGTGTAGCATTATTGGATGCCCGAACAACCAATGATATTACCAATCATCATGATTACCTACATACAATGTAGACCGTGGAGGGATCCAATTTCAATGTCTGGTAAACATATTGAATGGACATATCGGAAAGCTGAGAATAAAAATCTAGGTTTATTGTCTGCACGTTGTAGGTTAAATGTTGCAATAAGTTATTGGACGGGATGCGAGTAGTAAATGGTTTGTTTCGTATCATTTTACAAAATAAATATTAAACTGATGCCTTGTTAACAGTGGGATGTCGATGTGTGTCGTCGTCGTTCGTGGCTTTCAGTTCTCCGAAGTCTTCAAATACGTCTGGGCTGTTGATTTCTTCTCTTTTCTGAAACGAAGAACTCAGAAAACATTTGTTTTCACTAACAGCTTCAAATTATAACATACTGAGAATTATTAAAACTAACTTGTGCAAGAAACAGTTATTATTATGTAGGTTACTTGTCTTAAACACAGCATGACGGAACGTGCTGTACTAAAGTGGGTAGTTTATGCAGCAAGGCACCATCGAAGTATGAGCTACTGAAAGTGGCACTGGACGCACCACACCACGCATGCAACTTAGTACCCAGTGATTACTTGCATTTCATTAACGTCTTTACGACGAAGCTGTAATTATTATGTCTGTTAATATAAGAAGTTATTACATCGTCGGCCTCGTGTGAAATAGCTGACCGAATATTCATTTGATTCGAAGTTTACAACTTGGCAATTTTGAATGCTTTTACAACTTTGTTGATTGATATGGTAGAAAATATGCTATGTACCGATAATAAACGATTTCCTTAATAAGGACATAGTCATGTCTCGTTTAATGTTTAGGAGTTATATCTTTATTAATGACTTCATACCGGTCCAGTCTTTAATCGCGATACCTTGTTGGGCTGAGGTGTTAAACACGCTCTTGCTATCTCACAAGGCGTTGCCTATCTCGTCTTGTACTAAGAAATTTTGTTACCCTGTAAAGGCAACTTCTGATGCGATAACATTCACAAGTAATTTCTTGTCTTGACTAAGATAGCACTTGTCTAGCCGTGTTCTCGGTTCTATATAAGCGTTTCCAGCGAAAACAATAAGACTTTGTACATTTGCATTTTATTATTCGCCAGCATTGATTTACAGCGCCCCCTTTACGTCTCCACTTCCAACGAAACGTCCTTTTGTTCCGAACGACTAAGTTTTTCTATAGAGCTTTGTCTTGACGTTTCTATTGTTGAACATTTTGTTGGACTGTAAAATAAACAGTTTGACTTTATTGCCCTTGGTTTCTATTGTTGTGCACCGATTTACGTAATCTATTGGTTCTTTTAATATTTGTACTTATTTGATGAGTTAAAAGTCAAAGAAACCGAGAACGTTTCATGGACTATCATTGTTTTATTATGCTGTGTACTCTTTAAAGTGTATGTTGCTGCTAACTGAACTAGGTAGTCATAAAATGTTTTTAAACCACAGAAAATAAATTCTGTCGGAATTTATACTCTATGAGAAATTCAACACAGGTTAAATGGTATTTACAAGGAAATGGTGAAGCTTTAGTTTTCCTCTAAATATAAAAACCGTTAACAAACACGTCGAGTGCCGGTAAAAGTCAAATCTAAACCGTAAATAGTTCTACTGCACTTGGTAACCCAATTCCACTCAATCCAACTGCAGATAACCTATTTCCTTCTATAAAGGAAACAGTGTACGGCGTACGATAAGAACAAACTAAAGCACTTACATTTTTCTTTCTAGTACAACATTGTTACATGAACTACATAATACGTATGTATAGGTACATAGTTACTCACAATATGTATACAATACAGTTACTACACATGTAGGTATTAAACGGTTTCAATTTACTCGACCGACATCAGCTGATTACTACGAGCAATGACGCAATGCGCTAGAGTACGATTGTTTGGTCGTGCGCACACGATGCGTTTGATAACCGTATCGTACGTAACACGTCACGATTGTTACATTATTATTTTATAATCATTAGTCTTATAGGGTATGGCGGAAACTAGAAAGGTAGAGCCGCCGCGCCGTAAAACGCGAAATAAAATTAATTTCTACATATATTCAATTTCACGTAAGTTTTTTATGTGACAGGTGCTTCAGCCTATAAAAGCTAGTATAGCCTTGTATAAACTATTTTAATATCTTTTTATGGTGATACTTTTTAATTAGCTCAATTAATGTATGCTATTGACATTATATTATGAATATTCATTTCATTAGTTATCGTGTAGTACAAAAACAAAACAAAGGCATTCGTTGGCGTGTAGTGTCATGAGTTCATGACACCTCAACTGTCAAATAAAGGTTAGGTGTTCCGCCGTGCCCCTCACAATGCCAATAATTCATTAATATGCAAGTCTGTAGAATGTTGTCGTTAATTATTTTGAAGAGTCGTTAATGAGGAAAATGTCGGTAGAAACGTTATGAGTAAAAGTATAGATGGCTATAAGAGTAAGGGAAGACCAAAGAAACGATGGATCGACTGTGTGGAAGATGATATGGCTAGAAGGGTGACTAACGAAGTGCCTAGTACCGAGATGACGATTTATGAAGAAGTATGGAAGAAAATGACATGTTGCGCCGACCCCAAATAGATTGGGATAATGATTATGATGATATTTAAGGATCGTACTCGCCCGCGCACTGTTCAGTCTAGTGTGAAATGTTACGACGCGACGGCGCGGTTATGACGCTACGTGATCTAAAGGCCGCAGACAGACGCGACGCAACATCGGTATAACAATAAATTTCCGTGAAGTTTTCATAGAAATTATTCCACCAGAGTCGTCGCGCCTGTCTGCGGGAGCTCTAGATTGAAACAAACGCATGTGAGTGGACTAACAGTGGTTACTATAGAGTTACATGTTATAAGTTAAAGCCGATTCGCGTGTCTGTCTGTGTGACCGCGTTGTCCTTCTAAACTACACAACAGATTTTGATAAGGTTTTCACCATCATTTAGAGAATTTACTCCGGAAGGTTTATTCACAATTATATTTATACTAATTAAGAAATATGCACATAATTAAGAAGTCTCTATGGTTTGTCAAACCATGCGAAGCAGGGGTAGCTAGTAATAAATAATAATGATATTTTAACAGCAAATTACACAAAATATGCAAATAATAATTATACATTACAGCTTTATCCTTTCAGTGCCTTCGTATTTTTTTTACTAACTACGTAATAATCTGTTTATTCTCTTCGGATAAGAATATCCAACCAGATTTAAAGATACGATTTAAAAAAATCAGCAAACTGGAATGTTTTAGCTGATAAAACAACATTTATCGGTAATAGTTTATCGTACGGTGTAAATGGGCTCGACGCACTGTGGATCGAAATAAGGCTCTCGAAGACATTGGAGCTTAAATTTTAAAGTGTCGGTTTTTAGCTTGAAATGGCTTCTAATAGCCAATATTACGCATACATATATCATAGAATAAAATCTGGTAGGCAAATTGGCAAATTCTATTTATTTTGCAAAAACCAAAGTACGGAGCTAATAATTATATCTCCGGAACGGAGAGAATAGCCGTTATATCCTTGCACATGGTGATGTAACTATTTATTTATGTTTTTTTACATTGTTTTTTTCAGAACAGGTGCGTTTTTTTTGTCCAAAAAAATCGCACTAATTCACGTTAAATGAAGTATGTACAGACGCCAGTAGGTGAACCTACCCGAAACTGTTAAAGTTTCCCAATCAACTTTGAACTTAATGCTTTAGTAATAAAGTTAAAAATCTATTAAAGAAATTTGACAGATTGTAGTAGGTTGATGTGCTGGCGTCTGTACCTATGCAATAAAATATTTGTTGCCAATTTGCCTACCAGATTGTGTTCTATGATATATTTATGCATAATATTGGCTATTAGAAGCCATTTCAAGCAAAAACCCGACAAAATTTAAGCTCCAATGTCTTCAAAAGCCTTTTTTCGCTCCACAGTGCGACGTCGCGTGGGCGAACACATGCTTATATACACGTGCTCGTACTGTGTTACACGTTGACCTATGTTCTAATAGGATACTATTGACTCATAGTTTCTCTCATGTTACAGATTTTTGTATGGCCATTTAACAGTTGAATAAAGGCTGACGAGCTCCATTTATTGTTACTTCATGAATCGTTCCAGCACACCGCGACGATTTGTAGGGTTGTAACATTATGTACCACTGCGAACACTGGCGACGAACCACTTTTCAACCTTATTACTAAGGGCATAAGGGTGAAAAGTGGTTCACCGCAAATGTCCGCGGATGTAGTACATTTGTCGTTGTTGTGAGCGGAACTCATCTTCCTAGTCGCATATTACTTGGGTTTATCGTAACACGTTTTTTTCTTCTATTTTCCTCTGCCAGTCGACATTCTATCATGCTATCTTTTTCTATCATATCAACCCTCATTCATTACACAATCCATCCATCTTTTCTTTGGTCCTCCTCTCACTCTCTTCTGAATGCAATCTGAGGTAAATCCTGAATAGGACCTCTTCGAAGATTGCCTCTAAGTCAAAGTCAAATCATTTATTTCAAATAGGCACTTTCGAAGGTCAAAAATTTACAAAAAAATTGAATTGATTCTAGTAGCCCCTTCCAAAAGGTAGTTTTCGCATGGAGAAGAATGGGCAAGAAACTCCACCGTTACCCTTTTAAAATGCTTTACAATATTTTGTATAAGTACATTAGTTATATAATTATATGTGAGGACGATGCACCTAGAATAAAATTAAAAATGAAGCAACAACAGATAAACTAATTAAGGCTCGTACAGACCAGCGCGACTTGTCGCGCGACGCGATACTGCGATATTATATCCGTAGAACAATTTGTATGAAAACGCGCGCGACACTTCACACAGGAGCGACCTGTAGCGCCGCGACACAGATATATCGCGTCACGTGATGCGATAACATTGCGACACGCGAATCGCAGCGCGGCACCGACAAAGGAATGTTCCTTTGTTCTTGTAGCGCCGCGATATCGCGGCGATATCGCGTAGCGGAGGCGATTCGCAGCGCGGCACCGACAAAGGAATGTTCCTTTGTTCTTGTAGCGCCGCGATATCGCGTAGCTGGCGCGACGCGACACCAAGAGAGTATAAATGGCGGTGCATTCCGAGCTGAGCTCAGTAGCAGACGATCTTCGTCACAGGACGAAGGCAGGTCTGTGCGTGTTTGCTGAGCGTAGGGTCCTAGGTTCGATTCCCCGGTCGGTCAACATAACCCAACCTAACCTAGGTAGGTACCTAAACTTTCCCACGCGAGCACGAACGGCGATTTTTTACGCCCGTGCTAACTGCGGGCTTAGTTTTATTTAACGTTTTATTCCAAAAAATACTAACGGCCTCACCGGTACAATAGTACTTGGCGGGGGTTGGTCCGTGGATGAGTGATCTTTAAATACCGAGACTCCTCCGTACCTCGTGGTCCCGGCTATCATTCTGTCATCTTTGACAGTCGTTACGGGTCGTCAGAAGTCCGAAAGTCTGACAACCAGTCAGATAGGCAGTCGCTCCATGTAAAATTCAGCTGCATCCAGTAAGACTGGAAGCCGACCCCAACATAGTTGGGAAAAGGCTAGGCAGACTACAATGTGACTCTTTTGTCATTGTTTTAAGGTATACATTAGGGTGTTTGACTAACTTTACGAATAAATAATCATTTATCCATTTCAAACTAAAAAAGTCCTCGCAAATGTTCATTCTAATTTATACCTTATTGCAATTTCATAAGAATTACATTGCACTGACTTACTAATGGCTTTGGCGGCGCGCGGCGGCGGCGCGGTCAAAGGACTAGGTACCATTTGTAGCTGCCGCAAGTCAGTAGCTGCCGCCACCGCGCCGCACACACCACTGCTAGGTACCTATAATATTCGCGGATTTTGATGTTTCAATCTAGCTGGCCCACCTGAGCCACACACAGCAACGAAACCGATGTAGACTGTTAGCTTATTGAATGTACGTATCTAATCGAACGAAAATATTCAATTACAGTACACACGGCTATATTTATCAAGCTATACAGTTCCAGTAGGTATAAGCTGACCGACCTCTCATTGTACGGAAATCCTATACACTGCGAGATCAGCCTATATTCGAAATGTATAGCTTGGTGTATTCCTTCGCCATCGCCACTAAGACAGAAACGGCATTTAATTTCGGTTTCTACCCAGCGGGGGCCCTTCATTTTTCAATTGCTTGGATATTTGATAATTTCATTGGAAATACTCCTTCCAATGTACTTACCTAAGTACTTTTCAAATTACTACCTATTCATTCATTTTCAAAAACCTTGGATAGGTAGTACCTACCTATAGCAGAAATTACGTTCATAAGCTTTTTTTTAACCAGCGGGAGGGCCTTTTTAGGGTTCCGTCATTGATATACTAATATATCAATGGGTTCCGTTGTGATCAAGGAACCATTATAGTTTCGCCATGTCCGTTTGTTGTCTGTCCGCGGCATAGCTCAGACTCTTGTTACTAGAAAGCTGTAATTTGGCATGGATATATTAATCAAAATAAGTGGTAAAATAAAATCATTAAAAAAAATGCCTTTTATCTCCCAAAAATAAACTTAACATTGTAGTTGAAAAACATGTTCCCCCATACATTCCAACTGCAAATGTAAGTTTTTATGCACAATACTGAGTTATTTACCATGTTATTTTAAGACCATAGACGTCTTATAGGTTTTCCTGTAATCTATAAGTAAGTATACAACTATTCTGTGTTTTTTTTCAAGATTTTAAGCTCAATAGTTTCGGAGATAAGAGTCAATTTTCATCTATTTCATTTGATATGTCACACGGTACAAAAGCAATTTTTTTCCTAAAAGTGAACCCCATACTTATTCAAAATTTACGTTACACATTCGCGTTTGGGTCACAGACAGTATGTTGTGAACCAAATTTGAACTTAATCGGTCGGGTTCCGTTATTTCATTCAGACGTGCGGAACCCTAAAAATGAGGTCTCAATAGGAACCAGTATAGCTCCAAGTCACATTTTTACTTCAAAATAAGCACCATATAAGAAATTGTGGCTTATCAGTAGGTAGTCCTAATAGGTAGTAGGTAATCCATTTCGCGCTCATACGCGCTCTAGGATAGGAAGAACGGGTGAATTGCTTTTTGCAAAAAATAAATACGATCAAAATAATAATATTAAAACGAGTGCCGCGCTGTAGGTATACTATGGTTGGAAAAAGTTGATACTTTTTGGACCAATAGTACGAGTACCAAGCTTATTACCAGAATTTGTTTAAAAATAAATAAATAATGGATGTTGATGATGACGAATAAATAATTATTATCTACTATGAAATTCAAAATGGCGCGTGGCGGGCCAACTTTTTATTTATTTAGAAATTCAATATTTTTTTACCTATTTATACTTTAGAAAAAAATTATGTCTTCGGAAAAATATAACTGTGTAGACAGTTTGTTTATTCTAAATTAGTTTAGTGATCGTAAAATTGTTCATACTTTTATTTTGGATAAATATCAGTCTTTAAAACTATCTGTTGCGTATTATTTATTTTAAGACTTACAGTTTTTTTTACAATAAACAGGCATTTTGTACAGTCAGGCATCCTACCTTACATAGATGGTAACCCTAGTTGGGGTCGGCTTCCAGTCTAACCGGATGTAGCTGAATACTAGTATTTCACGTGGAGCGACTGCCTATCTGACTTACACAACCCAGTTACTGGGTAACACGATACCCGTTGATAAGACTGGTTGTCAGACTTTCGGGCTTCTGACGAACCGTAACCAGTGTCAAAGATCCTATAATTTTTGATTAATGTCATGCTCCAAAAATGGTAGACAAAACTAATTTTTTTAAAGTATTTTATTGTCCGCCCTCAGAGCGCGAGTCCAACTGACACTTATCCGGTTTTATATGGCTTATACATTTTTGGTACATACCAATGAATTTTACGTAATTCTAATATCACGATGATCATGCATAAAATACTTAGTTACTTTTAACAAATGCAATTAAGTAACAACAAATTTTAATCAACAATGCTAATAAAAAATAAAAAATAATACCTTCAAGTACCAAGACTAGTTAAGTAATATATAAAGTCGAGCGGACAGCAGCGGTTTCAATGTGTGCGTGCGCGTAATGTTGTTTTGTTGCGACTAAGATACCTACCTAAACTTGACGGAGTCAAAAATGTGTCCGCATCCGCGCGAATACAGAGCCTGTTTTTTTCCATTTTTTGCATTTTTAACCGACTTCTAAAAGGAAGAGGTTATCAATTCAGATATTTCTTTTTTTATGTTTGTTCGGGCTTATCTCCATCGTGTGTCTGGTCACCGGTGTCCGACCAGGGTCGGACACCGATGACCAGACACTGTAGACGGATTTGCAAAATAATGTTTTGTTTGAATATACTTCCACGCCGCTTGGCTACCGGAACTACTCAATAATAAGTATTTCACAGGTTGTGTTTCGATTACTTTAATATGGTTGCCAAGCAATTTGCTCGTCACAATGCATAGGTATGGAGAAGTGGAGCTGATGGTGAAGTACCTGGAGAACTCCTCAACAATGTCCCTGCATGGGGAAAAGCAATATTTTGTAAAAGGTGATGATCAGTTGACATTAGACTAAAGTAACTTAGCGAGAAATAAAAACTTTTTTACAAAAAAAACAACCGACTTTCAAAGAAACACTATAAGTAAAGTGAAAAATAA
Source organism: Xanthia icteritia (assembly GCA_949128155.2). Classification (NCBI taxonomy): domain Eukaryota; kingdom Metazoa; phylum Arthropoda; class Insecta; order Lepidoptera; family Noctuidae; genus Xanthia; species Xanthia icteritia. The sequence continues at coordinate 4,782,347 of OX421937.2, forward strand.
CTTTTATCTCTTTAATTTTGGAAGTCTGAGGACCTCACGCGCAGATGTACCTACTTGCGACCACTAGACCAACGAGGCAGTTTGTTAGTAGTTACCTACTATCCTAACTTATATTATAAATGCGAAAGTCAGTTTGTTTATTACGCTTTCACGCTAAAACGGCTGAACATATTTGGATGAAATTTGGCACACAGGTAGACCATGACCATAGGATACTTTTATCCCAATATTCTCACGGGATCGAGACTTATACGGGTGAAATTTTATGTTCACACATATTAAGTTATCACTGAGTATTTCTTAAACATCACACCTGTAATCCCCAAAGGATTAGGCAGAGGTGTAGGTACCTACCTTATAGTACACCTGCATTTCGGCAGTTATGCGTATTTATTCATCTGTGGTATTATGCATATTGAGCATAGTTTTATTAGAGATGAATTCATGGAGATACGGAATCAGTTTGATAAGTAGTTTAAAAGTAAGTAGATACCTAGGTTAGTTCCAATATACCTACTCGCATTGTCAACTTTACCGTACGGGTGTGTAAATTTAAATGATTTCAAAATGATACGTAAGTTCCTACCTAGTCATAAAAAGGCCGTACGGCCAACGGGTTGGAGCAGAAAGTACACTTTACATGTAGAATATAAGTTATTTTTCCGAAATCGCATAAATTGGAAACTAAATAAAAAAATCTTGATTTTTAAATAAATACTTCGTAAAAGCACGACCTAGTTCGCCAGTTTCGTCATCCGTGCTTGTGTAGTCAAGCTTAGGAACCTACTTGGGTTAGGTTGGGTTATGTTGACCGACCGGGGAATCGAACCTGGGACCCTACGTTCAGCAAACACGCACAGACCTGCCTTCGTCCTCTGACGAAGATCGTCTACTACTGAGCTCAGCTCGGAATGCACCGCCATTTATACTCTCTTGGTGTCGCGTCGCGCCAGCTACGCGATATCGCGGAGATTCGCAGCGCGGCAATAACAAAGGAATATTCCTTTGTCGGTGTCGCGCTGCGAATCGCGCGCGATTCGCGCTAGTGTGAGAGGTGTTGCGTGGCGATAATATCGCAGAATCGCCACGCGACTTGTCGCGCGACAAGTCGCGCTGGTATGTACGAGCCTTTATGTGATAGATACATGGTGCTCACATATTTACATTTGACAGATTTCTCTTTAGATTTGACAGTCTATTTGAAGCTTTAGGCCGAGTAAAATTGCTACTAAACGAACACATGTCCACGACACGACCACACGTTACTTTTTAACTCATGGTCTCTTCAAATATCACATATTCATAGATGAAATCCACAATAAAAGAGCTGTCAGTTACACCGCGCTATGTAAACGCTCTGCGTCGCGTGGGCGGACACATGGCAGCTCACACGTGTTCAAACGACAAAACACGACTGACGTGTGATTATTGTGCTGTAATATGATAGTTAATGATTCAATGAAGCCAGTTCAAGTGTGAGACTGGCGGTAGTAAAGGTTGTGAAAATTTCATTATGGGATTTAACCCAACGGAAAATTGAATACTTGAAAAATCATCACATGAATGAATATCAATTTATATACCCTATGTATGTTTGCCTTTCATCAAAAGAGAAATATTTTGCTATTACGGCTCCTAATGTAATAAATCTTCTGATTAATTTTAGTATCTTCTTGATGACAAAATTAAAATCGCAACACTATTACAACAAAGTACTCAAACAGAACAAAACGAACACGCTTCGTAAAGCTTCGTGCAGACTAGCGCGACGCGACAACGCGACGCGACACCGGTTATTGTTATACCGTGTAGTTTTTTTTAGAAATTGTATTGTTCGTGTCGCGTCGCGCCGTCGCGTCGCGCTGGTCTGCACAAGCCTTAACACGACTCCTAACTCTAAAAGGTCCACACCGAAGGCAACAACAATGAGGCCTACATATTCATGTACACTGCAAGTCTACAACTACACAGGACTACACCAAGCATCTCTGGACAAGCAACCGATACTCGCAGACGGAATTGAATGCAAACAGTTTGCGGGTACAATAACATTCTCCAGTGGTCTGTTTGCAAATTGTACCTAACATGACTATAATACTGGTATTAATTGTGCTAGCTTGCTGTGAGTACTTCTTGGGTAGTTTGCAATTATGTTTGTTTGGTTACGGAGAGATGTAACTGCAATTGAGGGATTATAATGGTAAAGAAACCAGGGGCCGTATTATGACGTATTAATGGCACCATTATTCCAGTGTCAGTGAGAGACGGAGCTATACAAGGCCGCTAGCACCATCCTTTTTTCGCAGTGGAATAATGATGGCATTAATACTTCATAAGAAGGCCCCAGGGACCGAAACCAATACGAGTATTTTTTCGGTTACAAAATTTATATTTTTTTTACAGGTATTTTTAAAAGTTACCTTAAAATGAATACAACTAGATTAATACAGGTTACCGAAATAAAAATTACCTCTAGCTTACACGTGCCGTCGGCATTAGTTAAAGGGCATCGCCTGTGTATGGTAAAGGGTAACCTAAATGAGGTAACATGTTTCTTCTTCTTGGTTATCCAGATAGCGGTTAGTCGTAGAAGTAACCAAAATTCTTCGATGCCTGTGCCGTATAAACGTATTCGGTCCCTGAAAGAAACAAAGGGTAACCTTTCGTACTTGCTTAACTTTTTTTTATGCGTCATATAGTTGGATGTTATTCTTGACATAACAATAATTACTAATATGGCCTTTTTTCATAATTTTTTATCGAAATATTATAGGTGTGGACCACTTCATCGCTTACCCCTGTGGAGAAATATTGGTCAAACGTGCGCCTATCAATAATAAAAACATATAAATATGCACAAACTATTACAAACATATTATTTGGTCTCGAAAGACCGAGGGATATTGAAATTGAAATCAACTTACTGTAAAACGACGGTGACGTTGTCTAGTAACAAAACCATTCAGTGCGCAGAACTCCGGAACAAGCTCTAGTTGCGCTTGCGTCACCTTCCGACCAAACTCGAGCAGACCACGTAGGTTTAACAAAACCATAGTCATACAATCATACGCGTTGATAAATGACCTGACACGTCCGCGTGATGATGATAATGATCTAAGAGCTAGATAATACAATCCCGGGATCCCGACATCCCGACCGTTTTCTGACCCCGAAAATCCCGGGACTGTAAATCGCTAATCACGGGATTTTCGGGATTACCACAAACAGGTTTATATTGCATTCTGTAGTCCGTTGCGCCTTGACAATGACCTTGCCTAGAATATATTAATAGACCAGTCACTTTAACTGTAGAGCTACCTAAAACTAGAAGCTAAAGGCTGGAAAAAATGGTCTATAGTAGCATTCACTACATAAAGACCAAAAATCAACCCTTAGATACAACGTACTACAAAATGAATAGGGGTTGGCATATAGTATTAGACGTGAAATGAGCCTGTTTGAAAATGGAGGAGTTCGTTGATATCACTTAGAAACAGCATATTAGTATCTATTGTCTATTCCTCCAACCAGTGTAGAACCCGACCGAGCGTTTTTAGCTGCAGCTGCTTATGTTGGCAATAAACTACGAAGCAGGGTTGGAACTCAAACATTGAATGCTTTGATATTTCTGCGAATGTATTTTTGAAATTCTAGATAGTTTTTTGTTTTGTTTTTTTTTTTAATTTCTTACAAAAGTACTTATAGTCTTTTTCTTTTGTCTTTCTCTTTTCTTACTATATTGTGATTTGTGTTGTGCAACAATATTAAAAACATTTTTTAAGAAATTACTTAAGTAAGTTTTGTTCATTTGAACCCGATTAGAAACCACATAGTCTAATCCCGAGAAAGCCCTGGTATCCCGGTATTACGCATAAAAAATCCCGTAATCCCGGGATTTTAAAACATGCCCGGGATTGTATTCTCTATCTATGACATTCCCGCACTAATTCATTCACGGGCCATTCAACGTAATCAGTTCGTCTCTTGCCCACCACAACATCACGTAATGTTCAGTACATATGCTGTTGTCAGGTCATATAAATTGCTGGCGAGTTCCAAATGACTTGGAAAGAGTAAAGAACTGTACCGTTAGTTGGCAACGCTTAGAGGTCTAAAGAATTTTATCAATGCAGCCTCGTCTACGTTTGTATCGTTACGCTTGTTGAGTTCAGAATATAATGAGAGGTTGTTTGGAACTGTACACGGAATCAATTGTCGTAATAAAACATCAAAATCTACATACGTATTTCATGCTTCGCGTGGGTGGGTTGTACAATTTTTTCGTCCGTCACTATCAGTTTTGCATAGAAATTATCATCTTGATATTGACATACAAGAACCAGTAGTATAACATAATATCAATATTCATAATAATATAACAAAACTACTGCAATTATTGAGTACAGACTTAGTTGCGTGAAAGCGGGTATTTCGGTCCATGGCCGACGCGGTGGCTCGGCGAATGCAAGGCCTCTGCATACTGTTGCAACAAACGCTGTTACTGCACTAATGCAACTACTAAGTGAACTACGTTCACCAACCGGTATCCGGACGATTTGTGTTAGCCCTTGCGGATTTGCATGCTTATCGCTCCACTAATACGCGAAATATTGCCTGTGGAACCGTCAAACTTGCTTGAAGACCGCTGGATAGATAACATCTGCGTTCAATTGGATATATAAATTAATACTTGATAAAATCTTCTGCACCATTAAATCGAAGTCGGTTCTTAATGTTGAAGGAGGTTAAGAATAAGTAAATAAAGATTAGTAGGTACCTGCTTTACAATGAATGGATATTGTCCTCGGTAGCTTACAATACTGCGGATGAAGGAAGAATTAATGTTTATGCATTCCACAGCATTGATTTCTTCTCGATGTCAGAGAGAAAGAAAATAGACTGTAGCAGCTGTCTATCAACTTGCAAGTTGTTTTATTCAATAGACTGGAATACGTCATTTGATATGTGTAACATGTGCATGTTCAAGTTCTTATCTCGACTAATTTATATGCCTTAGTATCTATTTTACATTTTCCTACTGTATTAAAGAATCATGTCGTGTTGTTCGTCTAAAAACCATTCAATACTATCATAACGTACTCGTACTTATGTAGATTCGATCCAAAATCTTGTAATGCAGTGATGAAATATAGCGCGCTCACGCAAGCATCCACAACAGTAAGTACAGTATCGGCGTGCAATATCGGAAGGTTCTAAATTCCGGAACTTAGTTCCAATACTGGAGAACTAATTCCGGAACTGGTAACTTTTAATTGTTTTGGTGTCTCTTTCTTTTCTATCTCTCCTTTATTACTTTATAAGACATTGTAAGCAGTAAAATCAATAAGGCTTATTTATCATACAAAATAATTAAATATTACATATTATTATGAATAAAAAAACATACGATATTTGAATCGTACTATGTATCACGTACATACTACCTACCTACATAGTCACCAGCCTTAAATTTTTCACTATGAAGTGAAACACATTGAGATTAAGTAAATTATTTAAATAATAATTAATTATTCCTTTGAGAGGAACCGTTGTTCTTGATAATGTGTGATCAATTGATCATGAACAATAAAGCATCTAACATTTCGTCAGAGAGTGAACTTCGTATTCGGAAAATACTCTCTCACTCTCCACACTCGTTGATAGAACCACAAAATAAATAATAGTCCTGTAGAACGCATAAAATGTACTAATTGTTACACGCCTCGGCCTCCTCCGTTATCTTATCATTATATCATTATCGTACATAGCTTTTTCTATTTTGACAAAGCCTGCGAGGTCGAAATTAGTTGAGAGATTCTTGCAGATTTTATTACATTACCTCTTCATCTTTATCGAGCTGCTCTTGTAGAGTTGGAACATTATTTGTAACGTTATTTGTGAAGTAGGTGGGCTCGCTCGGAGTTTTAAAATCTCAGAAATTTCTTCATTGTTGGGTTTAGGAAAGGTGTAAATAATAATCAAAATATAAAAAAATTGTGAATATCGGAATTACGATATTACTCCTCTCAACTCCGGAATTGAAAAATCAGAAAAACTGTTACGAAATTCCGGAATTCTGGAATGCATGCCCTAAACAGTAACACGATTAATCGTCACATCACTAACTTAATGTTTTATGACTTACTCTCCCACTATTTATAATTATTCTAGAGCCTACTTTTATTGCTATTTTATGCTCATATACATCATCAACGCGACGGGAGGTGTACTAATTAAATTAGGCACTTAAAATTCTATATGTTGGACGACGAACATGTTTGTATAGTAATATAAACAAACAATGGCATATGTTTGAGAATAAATATCACTTAACGAAAACATAGTTCGAAGCGTCAGATTGTAGGGTTGCCAAACCAAATATTCCATGCACGGTTACCTGGAAAAGCAAAAACATCTATTCAAATAGTTGGAAATGAAATGCAGTCAGCCCGAAAAATGTCTAACAAGACGGATCGTGATGTTGCACCGATAAGATCTGCAGGCGTGTCTATCTTTAGAACTATAGAATCCGTGATATAATGTTCTTAACAGACGGGTGCTACGGGTACTCAATGCTTTATTTTTTATCAGCGTAAGTAACAGAATCATCAAATTAATTACGCCTCTTAGTTTCGCTTCAAACATAAAGTGTAAAAACTTGACGAATACCATTTCCTCAAAGATTTTTTACGCTGGTAAATATGAAAGCTTTCTTTTCTAACATTTGAGTTCTTGTTAGTAATATTCTGTGCAAGTTTTCATCCCGTTTAACCCTACATCTGCCCCAAATTGGTATTTACGGCGCACCATTGACCTGCACCACGTTCTCATGTTACAATACAGTAATAACATTTCCCATGGCTTTTGTTCGTGCGTTGACAAGTCTGCTCGTAAACTTATCAAATCAGAACCACTCGAAACACTACCGTTTTGTACCGAATGTAGACTAAAGTAAATAACACTAATAATGCCACCATTGAAAGCTGAATTCTAATTATATTTTCTTTAGTTTCAATGAACATATTATTCAAGTATCTTATTATACCAAAGCTTCTAATTTGACATAAAGTGTTTAATTTATGAGAAACTAAACAGATTTTGTAATAACATTTACTAACCTGTTAAATTAAACTGATACCAATTCTAACTCAACTGGAAATCAATTCGAATGAATCGCACAATTGAACTCCAAGTTGTGCCAGCGATATCCCAGACAATATCAAGCGATCTCGACAGAATTAACACGAACCATTGAACCATTCAATTCCTAAATCAACATTAATAGCGATAACAGAACACTGAACGAAGGCAAATATTGGGAGACTGTGACTTGTTGTGCTTTTGGAATCTATGCAGTGGAGGGCAAACGCTGTGCCTTGCCTTAAGCCGACATAAAGCCTTCTGGACAATGAGGAGCGAGTATTTCGGAACTGCGTGGGCCGTGTGCCAGACGTTTATGAAACTACCTGTTTGTAATATAATTTGAAAGGAGTTCAAACGTCTTTCAAACTTTCAAATCTGAGGGAATTATGTAAGCGATTCTTAGAAATATGAATGGCGTTAGTTTTTACTTTTAGTATTGTTTTAAATGTCTTGATTTTTGGGGTCTGATTTCGTAAGTCGAAAATATTCGCAACACAATAGAATGTTCTTGTGAGTTGTTCAGTTCACGAGTAGTGACAGTATCGTGAACTACCTTCGTGACAACTTCAGACGTCGAACAAACTAGACGTCTGTGAACAAGCTGGACAAGACAAAGAAAATTGAAACGTTTACATCAGTTTCTTGCGGTTTGCGAAACGGCACTTTATGCAACTATCGCCTTAGGCATAAGTTTCCGTAAACACAACCAGGAATGAAGACACCCGTCACCCCTTCTACCGACACACATTCCCTTCATAGGCGAAAGTTCTTCTCAAACTGGTCCTGGTAAAACCGGTATCTTGGAACTGACTTGCCAAGGTGTCTAACTGCCATTGAAATGTAATGTTTATTGACTAGTTCAGTACTTAATCAAACTTTGGAGATTATGACCGAATGGTGTGCTAAAGATGTTATTTTATAGTGGACTGCTGGAGATGAATTCGGTAACTGAAGTATTTCTCCTAATTAATTTATGATGTTTACGTTTTCTGATTACTTTAACGGTAGTCTTCGTTTTAAGTACGACGAGACGTGTCGAGAAATAGCGAATGGGTTGGAACTTGCTGTGAGTGTTGCAGTCAATGAGCTTTAAAGAAAGGTGTAGATTAGAGCCGTGAAAAGGACGATGTGTATCTGATTTTATACTTATAACCATGAAATGTATACCCCTATCGAGCCTCTTAATCGCATCTTGACCACACACACCACAATCCGTCACGGTTTAAATTCTATCTAAATTCTTATGATTGAACCAATCGCTTGGCATTAGTGTCAATTACGACGAGCAAGAAGTTTCTCTATAAAAAACTTCGAAATATTAGTAACGATCACTGAACCTTCGGTACCAGGGCTTATGATTTCATTGTAAATTAATGCAATATTTTTAAACAGATTCACATGGAATGAGCGGTGTGAATGCATTTAGGGTCGGTCATCGTACCTTGTGCACGTAGCGTCGTCCTCGTGTAGGTGTCGCGCTCCGGTGACGTCGATGCTTATCAACCGACAATTAAAACGTTGTTTCGCGACCTGTTGCTTCACCTCCCCTCGCCCATTCCTAGTTCACCGCACAATCTGACCGACAGACAAACCCTTTTCACTTCAAGCGATTTATTTACTAACAAACTCGAAACAGTATCGCACGCCGCGTAAGCAGAATTTTAAATACTCCGAGACGTTTCTTGTACATAGGTAGGTACTTGCGAAGGTGAACAAACTTTTACACAACTGAGACAACATCAATTACACAACAGACCTATATTGTTTACAACACACGATCTCATAGGCACGTGCTTTCCAATAAAAACTTTGGAGGTCAAGTGTAGTAGGCGTATTTATATCAGAACGAGGCTATGTGCCGCGTCTGCGGGGGCGGTCATTAACTGGGTCGCGCGGGGACAAAGACCTCAGCCCCCGGTGAGGGGGAAAACGTGGGGTGGTTTCGCTTTCCTCGGGTGGCGGCAACCCCACCCGCCGCCCATCGGTTTCGCGAAACTCCCCGATCTTTCTGCGAACTAAAACTGGGTAGGAAGAGCCTCCGCGATACAAATGTTTACTCTCTGCGTTGCCGATGCGGGCGACCTCAAGGGGATTAATTTAGAACTTCTCGAGCATTAATTCCCGTCCTGAGCAGTTTTCCCTTTTTTGCGGCTAAACAACGAAACGCCTGGAGATTGAACTGTCGACGCGATTACGGCGTGATTTTTTCGTTTTGTATTTATCGATATCAACGGGGCGGACATGACGCTTTGTTTTGGCAGTTCGTGTAAGGGTGACCTGAATGAATGAATGCATAATATTATTTAATTATGCAAATGATCGACACAATGACGCGTATGCGACAACGACATCGACCTGCGACTCACAGGAAATCGGTGTCGGGTTCCGAACATGTGGAGGGCATCGCCGATCTTGAAGAAGGCGGTACTTGTAACCAGCATGAACAATGGCGTATTTGTTTTTGTTTAAGTTATAAGGAATTTCTCTGTGGTCCTTTATAACATGATACATCATTCGCATTGTTATTTACTGGTTCCGAGTCCCTTAAGGCGACGATAACAGACTTTTAATGATTTTATACTGAAGATCACGTCTAAACGAATAGTGTTAATGATTTGGAAAAAAATTATGTTAAATTAGAGCTTTTTCTTATAACTTAATATATGAAATTTTTAGATTATATGTACATAGTGAAATTAATTTGTAAAGTTATTTATGTCTAACGCCGATAAAAAAACTGAGAATCACGCAAAATCTATCAAGCGTATTTTTCTGAAACCTTAATCATTTTAAAGATAATTTAATTGTTGATCTTTTAGTATTCGTGTTTTATTCAAATAGCTTTTGTTTTATGTATGTTAAATTAATACGGCGTATAATTTGGGATAGCGCTTCTGGATTGGCGAGTCCTATTACTGGCTGGACGTACGACGCGTTGCGTGAGCTCAGTACAGAACACGCAAGCTAACCACTCAAGGTCACTGGCATATATCTGCGTCTTAACAGCGTGAGTTTCACTAAGCATATTTGATATTCAATTGAGAGTTATTGTAATTTGTCTATGTATATTCTCATATTGTCACTATTTTAAATGAACACAACTTAACAATCATAGATGTATTAATAGATAGACATAATTAATAGATAGACATACATTATGGAGCTAATTAACTGCTGTTGACAGCACCTATAGTAATAAAAAGGAACATAAATTCTAAAACCTACGATACGACAGGTCAACGACGTCTTTTAATTTATTTATACACCTAAACAACCGTAACGTTGAATATTTAGCATCATCATTATGTTTTTTATGACTCAACGCCCTAAAACGAGTAAAAAAGTAGGTACTTATGTCATGACGAAGCTTCGAACGAATTTCGCAGTTGACCAAAGAGCATGCGCCAAGTTTACTAGAAGTGTTTTTGATCGATAGCCCACTGACTGCCACTGACAAAATAAGCGGATTAACACAGAACTGTTGAAAACATGGATGTGGCTCCATTTGTTTTGATATTTTCGAAGATTTTCGATTGCTGTTTACTGTTCAGATGCAACTTCCCTCATTCCACTGACTAATCCTCGTATTCTGGTACTGATTACTCTTCTTTGGCCATTTTGTTTGAAAATATTCTAATTCTATGCTTTACGAAATATAAACGTTACAGCAAGTCTCTGAAATTCGAAATAGGACAAAAATTTACAATAAGCAATGTCTTCCAGTGTGGTTGATCGTGAGAGACTGTCTCTTCTTAAGATTTAAAGACATGCTGAGCAGTACCCAGACTGTAACGTACTTGTGTTTCGGTATGTGAATTATTAGTTATGGTAAGACTCATGAGTTATTGTTATGTATTCTATTGTTTGTGTTATTCTATGCATGAAACATTATTCATAGTCACAGAGAATCCTAATGTCTGGATATAAATGCGAAGCAAGTACACTCACAAATCAAGCGAACCAACATTCCAACTCTGAACAAATATGTGCAGACTGTAGCCCATATAAACGCGTTCCGGATGCGGGATTATCACCCGCGACTCAGCAGAGAGGGCGTATCCGTCGCTGTAGGTAATAAAAAAAATATAAACTGCACTATCTTTTCTAGCAACATTAAATCCGCGTAGTCTACGTCGGATGACGCGAGTGGCGAATTCATAGTTGTGGCGTGTTGCGGTAGGTCAGTACTAGCGAATCAACGATTGTCCCCGACTCCCCGCCGGACGACGATGGACGGCCGGCGACTGGCGACCGATCCGATAATAACTATCGACATTGGAAAAATGTTGCATAACATTGACACGCTAAAGGTTCAAAGGTTATGAAATTTTCATGCGAAAATGTTTGATATTTTTACGGTTGAAGCGATTTTTTATCATTGTGACTTGACGTAGGTTATTTTTGTCTAATAGCTGTAAATGGAGCAGATAAGTGAGATTGACGGTTCGATTGCTGTCTGGTTGGATTTTCGCTTGTTTTCCTGTCAGAAAAAATAGAACTTGTTTGTTTGATACGAGTTGACACCAAAAATATCCAAGTTGATCAACAAATTCGTGGGTGACCACTATCAACAAAATGATATATAACTCATCGATGTCTTAATGTTTTCCCCTTTTGTTTCAGGTACTTATTCTCCACCTTTATGGTTTGCGAAAGGTAATTAAGTGCATCTACAAATGAAACGTGCGTTTGCCTGCCACCCACATACTAGAAGTTATTGCGGGTGAGTTCACTTGCGCAAGTATTGGTTAACTGGTTAACGTTCAAGTTAGGACCTGAAACTACGAGAAGTTTAATGATGTAATTCACAAATATTAAGTATTTCTTTACTAATGAAATATCCGATTCCTTTAAAATCTAAAAACTGAAGAGACTTCATGAAAAAAGTTCGTCGATTCTAGAAATGGTATCCGTTAATCTAATGGCACTGCAGTACTCTACATGTACTCACAATTTAGATTAATCAAACCTTTTAGTTTAATAGATACGATAATTATTATAATAACTATTACTCATTTAATGCAGCACAACATTTTGATGATGATTATAAATGCTCCAGTCGCTGCTTTTACCGACGTTTCTCAAGTCATAAGCGGAGGCGATCCACGAAACTGCGTTAAACTTTTGTTGTGAGCTCTCTCCCAAATTCTTTTGATTTTAATGTATGTATCATGGTTAATTATTTCCATGGGTTACCCAATTAGCAGCACTTACGTATATATGTGTACTTTTACCAGTATACCATAAATGGAATCGGAATCGACCCCAATCCTATTACATTGGCAACGTCTAAAGGCAATACAATACTACGCAAGGTGTTGAGTAGCTCTCATTAGCCACATAGGTATGTCGACACCTACGTTAATTTAATTAACGCCGGCATTAGTTGGTATACAGCTAATTACTAGGAAGATAGAACTAGGAAGTACAGTTCGCGTCAAATAACTTTGCCGCTACTGTTTTTTAAGTAAGATTGACTACTGCAGTCATTTGTATTTGACACGAACTGTAGTTTGAATTGGGACATAATTCACATGAATTGAGGTTTCGGTTATCAATTAAATAAGGTATATTATCTAAAGAGTTAAATATGTTCGAACTAAAAAGATACTTCTAATGATTAAAATGGAATACATAGTTTGAACATTTACTAACTTAAAAATGAACATTTGTGTCTGTAGGAATGCTGTAGAACCTCCGAAAAGATAAACATTGGCGTATAGTAACATCTTAATAAATATCTTCTTTTTTTCTTATCTTATTGTAAATCCGTAATTGGCTGTAAGATTAGTTTATTTATCCTAAGTGAAATTGTTCAAGAGCTGTGGATTTTGTGAATAAATAAATAATATAAACCACAAGATGGCCATAAGTGTCGGTAATCCCAAGTAATTCGTATGTACTGCGGTACATTATGCCATTGGCACTATTTTTCACATCCCATCACACTTTGGCAAGCTGCCACCAAGACCGTGAACGCTTGTAGACGATATCATTTCGTGCCGTACTTTATTAGAGTGATTTACATGATGAACATGCTTTCTACAATCAGCTGACTTATTATAAGCGTGCCAATTTTAGCGATCTGTTAATTTAGAGCAAGAAGATTATGTATTTTTAGCAGGGTTCTACAGTCTGCAAGGATTACAAAAGCGTGCACACAGTCATACTACTGATGCGGCACTAAGGCGCATCTATAAACTCAACCTAGCACGTACTTTGGTTAAGCGTTATTACCGTCACTGTCGCACAACTGTCAAACTACAATTGCAAGATAGAGACGGGAACATGTCTAAGGCACAGCACAAGCTAAGTAATGTTTATAGATTTCGGCCAAGATTACAGTAATTTATTGTCTGTCTTTACAGCCTGATTGCTGGTTGTCTTGCTAGTGCTCTTGTTGTTGCTTGTTTAATAAAATGCGTGACTATTCTGGTATGTTTTAAAACAGCCCTGAATGTAGTCATAGAAACTTCCTTAAAGCTCCTACCTTTACCGCTCTAAATTCATGACTTACACCGCAGGCAAAACAATAAACCGCGCTTTATCTCGTCCTCTCCGAGTGTGATTTATTTATGTTCGGCTCGACCGATAACTGCGCAACTATCTGGATTCGAGTGAGTCGCGTCCCCAGTTCCCCACGCATGGGCCGCACTTATCTCTTGTCGTGTGTTCCAATCGATACTCGATACATCTACATTTACGAAGTATTTTACGAGTCAATATTCATTTGGCGTTGGATTTGTTTTTTTTCTTGAATACTTTCGGAAAAAGTATGTTAACCGTAATCACTAGCCCTTTCACTTAAGAGGGAACAAGTCCTGCGAGGAATTTGAAAAATAGGTATTTGAAGAAACTATTGCCGTCGTCTTACCTCAAGTCTGACCCCGTAGAGTGCGACAGGGACACAGCTGCAGCTCAGATCGATAATATCACAAAAAAAAATACGAGATCGACGTTTCGTATTACCTTTTTTCTCCTCGAAAACTGAGCCGATACAATTAACTTTTACTTTGATATTTTAAGAAAGAATATAATATATCTAGGTTCTGTCACTGTTATTGAACAAGATGCTTTGGAAATAAAGCCAGTGTTCAAGAATTAATTGTCCTACATCACTACTGCAAGTTCTTCAGCACTTTTACAACCTAAGTACAGCAATAACGTAATAAGGTTTAAAGGTTAGAGCGTAATTAGTGATAAACTAGAATGGTCGGAGTCTTGTAAGTTGTATACGGGTATTGTAGCTAGGGTTGCCAGCTTGCCATGGCCACTTATCGCACAATGGTAATTAACATTGAATGTTTTTTTTTTTTTATTAATTTTCGGCGTCGTCACAGAGGCAGACTTAAGTAACGCTGGCGCGACGACCTAGACTCTTTCTTGACTGATTGGCCGGAAAAGGCAGTAGGCAAAGATGAATGGCGAAGTGTGGGGGAAACCTTCGCCCAGCAGTGGGAGAGAATGGGTTAAAAAAGAAATATAAGTAACAATTTTTTACCGACGCCGCGCCGCCCAGTGGCGAGATAGCCTGGAATCGTACCGCGAGGGCTGGTTTGAGATGGCGCGAGAAAAGAGTTCCTGGAAGGACTTTGCCTAGCAGTCGGACATTATAGGCTAAACAAAAAAAAATTAGCCGTCATGAGGACTTCCGACAGAAGTAAAAACTTAAAACTGGTATTAGCGCCATCTATATTCTATACTTCTATAGTAAAGCACTACGCGAATCCATAAGTTTACCCCCTACCAAAAATCGCACAACGCGCCTAAAAAAGTTTTCACTTCAAAAACACTTTTTAAAACGAAATTTTCCGGGACAGGAAGATTTTTAGGTATATTGCATAATCTGCGTATAGAATCAATTATTTTTTTTTGTAAATTTTTGATGTTCAAAAGTGCCTTATAGTTATAAGGGCCTATTTGAAATAAATGATTTGACTTTGACTTTATAATGTTCCCACTGCTGGGCCACAGACCTCTACGAGAGTGAGTGGACTGTTATCTACCACATGGGCCCAGTGCGGGTTGGTAGATGTCACATATCTTCGAATTTTTGGTTCTAGGACATGCTGGTTTCCTCACGATGTTTGCCTTCACCGTTTTGAGAGCAGTGGTGATGAAATTATTTACACAAAGTAACGCGCTTGGCTGGGGTTGAACCCACAACCTACAACTCGTAAGTCGGGGCCGTCACCACTGCTCCCCATTTATTTATGTACAGACGCCAGCACATCAACCTACTACAATCTGTCAAATTTCTTTAATTGATTTTCAACTTTATCATTATAGTATAAGGTTCAAAGTTGATTGGGAAAATTTGACAGTTTCGGGTAGGTTGATCTGCTGACGTCTGTACGTATTTTATGCATTGTTTTATTTGAAGTGCTCTTCAATAGTGATATGGCAGCCCTAATGAACTAATTTACAGTAGACTCTTACAAGTCGTGCCGAATGATCAGTAATGTAAAACATTATTTAACATATTTAAGTAATTCATAGTACTAATTGCCAGTACGTCTATATTCGTCTGATTTATGAAGCTAGGGTCAAAGTTCGAATGGAATATACGACTATTACATACTATACTCAATTACCTACAAGAGTATAAGTAAGTAAACATATTATTATACACCTAAGTTAAATCTTTACTAGAGAGTGGGTGTGGGTGCTTAGTTTTAAAGCCGGTGTTAAATACTGAAAGCATAATGTGAAGTAGTAAAGAGTGTCGCTTTTGTTTTGTAAGGATTTAGACTGCTTTTCCGCCTGTTTGGAAATCAGCCTTTATTTGCGTCAGCCACACACACCTTTTTAGGACGATTTATTATTTATCAGTGGAATCCCTGTCCTAATGCGGGCGCCAGACACAGTCACGTGTTTGATCAAACACTGCTGACACATTTGAACACGTTTGCTTTACCTGCTAGAAATGCTTTGCTGGACGTTCGCTTCACAGTTCTCTACCGTTCCGCTCAATGATTGCCAGTACGTTTATATTCGTCTGATTTATGAAGCTAGGGTCAGGTCTAATGGAATATACGACTATTAGTATACTATACTCAAGTACAAGAGTATAATTCAGTAAACATATTATTAAACCTAAGTTAAGTCTTTATTAGAGAGTGGGTGCTTATTTTAAAACCGGTGTTACGAGTAGGCTGCGTTTCCACCAGAGATGAGCTAGGGATATGTGTGAAACTAGTCAATACCATCGCTTCCCTGTCATAGTTTGACCTGAACTAGGGTTGTTATTGGTTAGTTTTCGCTACGCATCCTCGCACATCTCTAGTGGAAACGCACCCCCTTATACTGAAAACATAATGTAAAATAATAAGCAGTGTCGCTTTTGTTTTGTAAGGATTCAGACTGCTTTTCCGCCTGTTTGAACATCGTTGTACCTGCCTTCATTTGCGTCAGCCACACTTTAGAACGATTTATTATTTATCAGTGGAACCCCCAATCCTAAAATCTACTGCGCACTGGTTTCTATTTCCGTACTATTTTTGCTTTATTGATTTCGCGTCTAGTGTGTTTGATTTAAGATGTTATTTTCTTGAATGCTAGATGTTTGTTGAACACTTCTGGATTAACTGGCTGTTGCCAGAGTCTTCGCCAGCGTGGATAATTCTTTTTCTAAAATAAAAGTAGCATAAGTTACTCCTTCTAACATCAGCTATCTGCCAGTGGAAGTCCCGTCAAAATGGATCCAGCCGTTTCGGAGATTAGCCGGAACAAACCGACAGGCATAAAATATAAACAGGATATAAAATTTAAAAATTGTTTTGATAAGTACTGTGTATACTTTCATATGCATTTAGAAAAAGCTGTTATTTTGACATTACAAACAGATACTTAAATTTTATTCATTTGTATGTATAGATTTACCACCTCTAGACGTTCCAGTTATAATATATAGCAGATATTTTCATACTAATTTCGTTAAATTTAAAATGAATCTAAGAGTAGTGTATCTGTCACTGTAAAACAGTCCCTGTAGGCGACGATAACCGACTTTTAATGATTGTATACGTCTAAATGAGTAGTGTAAATGATTTGGAAAAAATATTATTAGAGCATTTTCTTAATACTTAACTTACTTAATAATTATATGAATATTTTAGATTATGTTTATATTACATAGTGAAATTAATTTGTATATTTTGTATTCTAAAATGTATTTTTCCACTCAAGGTCACTGCCATGTATGATCTGCGTCTTACGACCTGACCTTGAGTGGTTAGCTTGTGTGTTCTGTACTGAGCTTGCGCAACGCGTCGTACGTGCAGCCAGTAGTAATAGGACTCGCCCATCAAGGAGCGCTGTCCCCAATTTGACGCATTATTAATATATTATACATAAAACAAAAGGTATTTTAATAAAACAAGTATAACAAAAAAAAAAAAAAAAAAATTATCTTTAAAATGGTGAAGGTTTCAGTAAAATACGCTGGATAGATTTTGCGTGATTCTCAGTATTTATCCGCGTTAGATATAAATTTACAAATTAATTTCACTATGTAATATAAACATAATCTAAAATATTCATATATTAAGTTATTAAGAAAATACTCTAATTTAATATACCTATATATTTTTTCAAATCATTAACACGACTCGTTTAGACGTGATCTTCAGTATTAAATCATTAAAAGTCGGTTATCGTCGCCTTAAAACGATTAAATGATTGCACAAATGCACACTCACAGTGTAAAATCATAAATCTCGCATGGAAAGCTAAGGCTTAACATAGCGGGATTATAGTTTATTGGCGAGTGTGAGGTTATCTTTAATAGCTCAGCTAATATATCGCTAAAACTCATCATCTGTCTGGCCTTTTCCCACCTATGTCGGGGTCAGCTTCCAGTCTAACCGGATGCAGCTGAATACTAGTATTTTACACTACCTGCTGCCCGTGGAATCGTTCACCTGGAAATCGATAAAATACAGCCCAGGTTACTCGCTGATAATGTAGCTTTCTATAGGTGAAATAAATCGGTTTAGTATTTTTGAGTTTATCTAATTACAAACAAACATACTTACAAAAAATCTAATCTTTTCTCTTTATAACATTAGTTTAGATTTAGATGGAGCGATTGGCATCTGACCTCCACGATACCTCTTGGTAAGACTGGTTGTCAGGCTTCTGACGACCCGCAACAACTGTCAAAAATCTACAAATGACAGCCGAAACCAACGGCTTAACGTGCTTTCCGAGGCACGGACGGGTCTTGGTATGTAAAGATGTTCACCCATCTACGGACCAACCGCGGCAAGCGTAGCGTAACCTGATCGATCGTCTGTTATAACTTAGCTACAAGCCCGTTATATCGCATATTATATCGTTAAAACTATATAATATTATTAAATAGTCCATAAACTGCACAATATCCAGCAGAATCAACAGCGTTGCTAAATTTAAAAATTTATTCCAACATTTATGTACCTATTAACTGTAACAGTAGCTTTTAGATACTAACCAGAGATAACAGAATGGGTGTCGTCTGGGTTTCCCGCGTAAATTATCAATTTATGACGGCTCAGGAAATAGTTTTATGGTCTGTACTAGTCTGTAGTCTTATTGTTTATGCTATGAGTTTTATAGTTTTCCCATAGCCAAGCTATAAAATATATTTCCTATTTTTTATTGTTTTGTGTGTACTTACTTACTTAATTAACTCACGTTAGTTACTACATAACATAACAGTACCTACATAAGCGAGCTCTGTATCTTAAAAATGAGACAAAAGAAAAAATAGGGTGATCATTATTTTTTTACTATCGGACAAACGTACAATGCGCACGGGAAATAGATTCACGGTTCGGGAAAACGGAAATTAACATATTTTAATTACCTATGTTCGGAAATGGCTATGTGTATTAGAAAACAATAATCCGTGGGCTATATTTAACCAAAATAAAGTAGGTACTATCGAAGATCTAAACAGTTTGAAAAATAAAACTCGTGAACACGATGACTACATCTGTTACCGCCCCTGTTCTATAGCCGTCGAGCGCTGCAAGCAGAAATAGTCCTTACGGTGTAGAAATATGAACTTCTTCGATGGCACATAAGGGCTTCACATCAAGCAATACACTACCAGTAGAAGCTGATCTCGCATTGTTAGATCAGCATAAACTGGAAATGTATAGCTTGATGTGTAGCCGTGTCGTATGTACTATTATTATCATAGGTACTTTAATAGAAAAACGTAACCATGTATGTCTAGGTTTTTATACATTTTCAATTTCATAGCAGTCCATATCGTGTCATAATAATTGTATGCGCTGCACTGTAACCCATTCCCTGTTATTAAAAAAAGAATCCATCGCTGCACTTAATCTTCGCCGGAGCACGCAGTTAATTAGGCAGTGCACTCAACTGTGAAACATCCGCAAATGATAACTAGTCCGGCTGTTTAGCAGTTTCGCTTATTGTAAAACTTACTTACAGGTCAGCTTTCTTCTCACATTGTGCTACGCTTTCTTATTTTATTGGCTCTGCGTCGATTCCACGTGAACAATGCTAGCTTTTAAATTTGTCGTAAACAGCTGTTGACTGTAAAAAACAATTTTCTTTTTAAAAATGGGCGATTTTGAACCATATTATTAGGGAGCAGCGACCCACAATAGCATGAAAGGGCTTTTTTACATGACATCGGCAAGTTCGCCCTTCGAAGTGATGCATCAAGTTACTGCAACAAAAGCGATTGATTCGCGCTCTCAGGATCAAATGGGGCGAATTTCGGGTGCAAGCCTGGGGCGGGGCGCGGGGCGGGTGCGGGGGCGCGGGGGCTTTGAGCAGGGGCAACAATGCGGCCCGGGTATCGATCCACCCCGCGCGCCGTCTGCCCGACGCACCGAGCCTACGCGGCCACCGCTAAGCTCCTATGCAAACCTAGTACTTTTGCTTTCTAAAACATGCCACAAATACATGCGGTCGACCCTGCAATGGTGTGAGAATTAATTTTAGATAATATTTGTGGTACAAGTTAGTTTGAGATAGTTG
The DNA here is from genome assembly GCA_949128155.2 of Xanthia icteritia. NCBI lineage: Eukaryota > Metazoa > Arthropoda > Insecta > Lepidoptera > Noctuidae > Xanthia > Xanthia icteritia. The sequence continues at coordinate 4,802,492 of OX421937.2, forward strand.
TCAGCGTCAATTTTGTGCAACCCTAGTTTAGTGTCGCCTTTACAATACGCTCTGTACCAATTAGGGAATACTGCATGTTGGGTATTTTATTTATTTATGTTCTAGGCAAGGCAATTTAGGTATTTTAAACTAGATTTCCTAACACAGAGACAAGAGTCTTGTTGGTGAGTTAAGTGTCTTTGTCCATGATCATTTTATGAAATCTTGAATTGAACTTCAGACCGGTTTTTATAAAAACTCGAAAGTAACATGGTTGTTAAAGTTAAATCAAATCAAATCATTTATTCGCTTGAATATGAGTACATGAGGTGATACATATAGAAGACGTAATAATATGCGTCCAACCAAAAAGGGTCCAGTAGTGGGATACCCCACTACTGGACCTTTTTGGTTGGACTAAGTTAAGATTAGATTCGGTACCGGTAATTGATAGTAAGGATTGAAAAAATATTCAAAAATGGACACATATTTTTTTTATCAGACATTTGAAGTTGAATTTCTGAAAAAGTCTGAGTCTCTTCCTGAAAATTGTAGGATAATTGGAGCATTTATTAATAATCAATTACAATCGCAAAATGCAATTTTTTCATCCAACTTTACAAAACTTCTTATATCTCGGAAACTAAATGCCTTAACTGGTCCCTTTTTGCTTGGACGCCCACATACATTCAGAGATATTGTTCTTTCAACTCTCAGAAGTACAGGGTCATATCAGCATGTCAAAAACCTCAACCCACTCAAGCAAATGTAAAACCAACCCTTCTCCACTTCCTAACTTCATCCCCCGCTAACATATTCAGCAATTAAACTATCCCCATCAATTAAACCCTAAAGCTAATCCCTATTCGAAACTAACACTTATCGATGCCCCAATGGGCCGACAAACGCAACTTGCGATAACCGTTCCCTCGCCGACTAGATACAATGAACTATGGACTAATATTTGGGTTGCAGGACTAACCGACCCTGATGGAATCCTCGCAGACTCCTCGATACCTGGCGCCAATCGTGCTGAAAGGATTAGTTAGGGGGAAACTGTGATTAAACTTTACAGTTTTGGTTGCAGAATGTTGTAACGGGCTTTGGTAAAGTAGGAATTAATTGCCAGGTAAACTAAGTGGGTATCGTGAACAAAGTCAGTTTTGTTCATGATATCTGGAATTTTGGACAGGAATTCATGAATAATTACAGGCTTATCTAACACCTATAAATTATAAATTCTCTGAAGTTAATTTCAAATGTGTTCTGTGAATCCTTGTATTGCTGTTGGCATCCTTTTCTTCCGCATTGGCACAGCTGGCCGAATGCCTAAGTGACAAATACCTAATAACTAAATAACGCTTTTAGCACTTTCGGTTCTCCGAAACCCCATTTCGTTGCGGTAGGGAGAGGAAATAAACCTCCAAGACTCCCAACGCAGGAAGGATTCTGCCAACATAATCAATCAAACCAGTTTCACATACAACCCACTTCCTTTTACAACCCCTCTTACATTATGACATTTTAGTACTTCTATATTTATTGAAAATATCATTAAATAAAGGGAAAAACACAGGGCTAATAAATACAGGGTCAAATTAAATTAGCTAGCAAAACTCGCGCTGATATCTACACAAGATAAAAGAGAAAAAGAAGAAAGAGTAATATACAAATGTTTTTTTTTGTCAACTATCGTAGGTGTATCGTACATAACCTACAGTAGTTGACAAAAAAAAAACTATCCGGTTTTTGTTTTGTTTTATCATTTTCATATTTATTTATCGATACATGTCTACGGAGTTTCGCTACCTTATTTATTTTGACCCTAGTGAGTAGATTTCACTTCTCATTAGCCGTAGGATTCAAGATAAGGCCTCAAATACTCGGTGGCCGTTCCACTAGATACGTCGGAACGATATGCTTGTTTGTATCTTTAGGGTCCCGAGGTCTTTAGAATTGTAAAAGTGAATGTACCGTTAAATTCCTTTCAGTAGTTTTTAAGCCCACAGCGCGCAGACTTAGGAATAGATAGCCGTACGTACAGACGCCAGCACATCAACCTACCCGAAACTGTCAAATTTTCCCAATCAACTTTGAACCTTATGCTTCAGTGATAAAGTTGAAAATCTATTAAAGAAATTTTACAGATTGTAGTAGGTTGATGTGCTGGCGTGTGTACGTACCACTTAGATTTACACGAGTTTCTAGGAAACAGCTAATATTTTGTCTGTTGTTATTGAGGGCCTTCATAAACACAGAATACGTTACAACGGGCATTTCATTTTATTAAATTAAACTACCAAAATATATTAGTCTCCAAAAATTTGACAACATCTGGTTTGGAAGTCAGTGGGCGTAAAATAAAGCCTGGTACAGACGCACCGCGGGCCAACTTGGGGAGCGTCAGTGAAACCTAATAAAACCGGTTATGGTCCCTACGTGACGCGTGCGAGGTAATGAGTTTTCGGAGAAAGCGCTGTATTGTGTTCTGTGTAGTTCTCGTAAAGCGATGTACGCCACGCGATACGCCAGTATGCACCGGGTTTTACTGCATAATTGTAATTTGGAACATTAGTCTCTAGACTGCATTGTTTCGATAAAAAAATGTTCGTTTAATTTTATTACGACCCGACCGCCCACACGCCTGCATACAACTTTTATTTCGATGTACAATTAAAATCTAATATAGGGATGATTTATGAAGCAATTTATTTGAAAACGAACTAGGTAATGCGTGCGTGTCGGCTAATATTTCCGCCTGTATAATCTTGCTGATATGAGAATTAATTGCAGCATTAACGTATTGAAACTGGAGTGTCGTTTGACTTTAATTAGTACTTAGTATGATGATTAGGCGTTGTGCCAATAACCTGTAAAATATTTCAACATTACGATTTTGTGGCATATCAACCAAGAGTATTGGTACAGACGCCAGCAGGTCAACCTACCCGAAACTGTAAAATTTTCCCAATCATCTTTGAACCTTATGCTTCAGTGATAAAGTTGAAAATCTATTAAAGAAATTTGACAGATTGTAGTAGGTTGATGTGCTGGCTTCTGTACAATATACAGCTTGTAGCATAAATGTGTGGTCATATTTAAGGATGTGGTATAGACCATCAACCTGAACCATGGGACAAACATCATCAAATTATCAGCCGTCCCATAAATTTGGGTCAAGGAGGTATTGAAGTTTGAGACAGTTGATATTTTTATCGCGATTGCGTTGTTGTTCATATGGACATTGTTGCATTGTTCAGTTTGATGGTCTTAAGTTAGACCACACCTTTCTAATACATGCATCATGCTTCACATAAAAAATAACTTGTACTATGAGTATAAGCCCACGTTCGTACGGACGTAATAAAATCGCGACGGGGTTTTATCGCGCACTGAATTTTCAACTCCCGGTTTTGAGCCGAGCGTTGAGAAACCAACGCGCTGGCACGCTCTCTCGTCCCAGCGCGTTGAAAAAACACACTGTTGGATTTTCAACTCTCGGCTCTAAGCAGAGCTTTGAAAATCCAGTGCACGAAACAAAATCGCCGCGGGAAAAAATCGCCTGTGTGAACCTGGGCTTAGTAGATGTATCCCTAATTTCCTTAAGTGTATGACGTAGCAGTAACTTTATTTATGATCGACAGGGTCATTTATCTTCAATCAATCGCCAAGGCTCGACTATAGATAGAGTACGTTCCACACATAACTGACGTCCAACGCTTCCCAAGGTTTCATCGGTTTATTTTTTCACGTACTCCGTATAACATTAAGGCTCGTGCAGACCAGCGCGACGCGACGGCGCGACGCGACTCGAACAATACAATTTCTAAAAAAACTTCACGGTACAACAATAAAGTGTGTCGCGTCGCGCTGTCGCGTCGCGCTAGTCTGCACGAAGCTTTACTGACAGTTTTAGTTTATTTTAATTACTTTTATTACTACTATGATGTATATCGTAGTTATCATTTTGTTCTCTTGGGTCAAGTTGAAGGGTACCGACCCAAAGACACGTGCAAGAAAAATCCTTGAAGCCGAGATTACACAGTACGTAATAACGTGCTGTAAAAAATTACACTTGCTGCCTTAGATTCGTTTTACAACAGTTTTGGACTAGTATATTCTCGTATATCTCTCCGATTTGTGATTAGTAGAACTTTTAACTTGGGATATAAAAATAACATACTTGGCTATACCTTTGGTAGCCCGCAGGTTTGCGCGTTGTAGTAAGGATGTAAAAGTCTCACTTTTCAAGGCATACTGCCAAACCTTCTACACGTGCAGCTTGTGGGTGAAGTATACTCAGAGATCCTACAACGTCCTGCGCGTCCAATATAATAATGGATTTAGGATGTTGATGGGGCTTCCGCGCTTCTGCAGCGCTTCGCAGATGTACGCGGAAGCCCGTGTTGACGATTTTCATGCCATTACCAGGAAAAGAACAGCGTCAATAATGGGTAGGTTGCGCGGAAGCTCCAACAACATCCTAAAAACATTATCAGATAAAGTGGACAGTCCCTTTATAAGGCACTGGGTACGGAGGCACGTGCCAACGTGTGTTGGGCCACGGCAGTTTTAGTTGTTTAGTTTGTAAAAGTTTACTAACATAGTTTTTAAGTCATTGTTACTAACACTATATGGATTGTATGTACTTGTATGTGTAGTCCGAAATAAAGAATATATATATACTCCATTATTAGAAGTAAATATATGTAGGTCAACAAGAATAAGGTTTCTCATAGTTCTCATGTGTATTATCGTGCTTCTTGGTGGTTTTACCAGACTACAAAGTTTAATTAGGGATGAAATAATGACTGGTTTTGTCACCCTCTCGCTGTTTGTCGATCTCTGTCTCTTAAGCTTGTGATCATAATTATGTCGCCATATTTTGATCGTCTTCTTGTCCATAATCAATGTGTCGTCTAGACGATGATGTTATTGTTTCTATTGTGTCAAGCCATTGATTTCTTTTGCTTAAAAAATTATAATAATTGATATTTTCGTAATAATACAAACACAGTTGTCACATAAATAAAATCACTATCGAGAGCAACACAGAATATGACTCTATTGAAGAGTCAATCCTCTACATAAAAACGGAAATTGAAAAAAAATACAAAATTTTAAACAGCTCACCTTGAATAGCATATTCATGAGCAACAAAACTGAACGAATCAATTACCACGTTGTGAACGTGAACCTCAATGTTTGTCGTTTTAATTTTAAAAGCCACTCAAAAAACACCCTTTGACGGGACCTAAACTTAACATTCCCTGCATTCCGAGGACGCGTGATATCGTACCGCGTTGTCCGTCCCTTTCTGTTTCCACATTTCACCCCTTTACTCATGTCATGACACTTATGACAGGTTGAACTGATAAGCTGAAGCGTTCGCCACGACTTTTTGTCGCACCGTCTGAACTTGAGTTTAAAATAATGGTTATGGTTAGCGACTAGGGTTACCATTACGAAACATTAAAGTTCTGACTAAAAGCCAGAGTTATATACAAAAAAGTGTAAACATTTTACTTTTTAATCTTCATTTTTTCATTACTCATTAAACTCTTTACCTATATTTTCTTTAAAAAATCCCCCTCAAGTGGAAAAGTTCGGACAAATGACAAGGTTGGGCAAAGTCCGAACGGAAAAGCCGGACATGTCCGGACAAATCCGGACGGATGGTAACCCTATTAGCGACGGAACTGATTCGAAGAATTGTTTTACCTTATTTGGAAGACACTATCTTCAAACTCTTTCAAGAAAACGTACCCAATATTAACTTCAACGTAATTGTAATTGTAAATACAGATTAAAGAGGCGTCGCGTTCAATTAGCCACATATGGAAATGCATTATTAACTGCGAATAAAGCCGCACATGTTCTGTCATTCATCGACCTTCTGTGTACGTGAACAAAGGGTCGCACGCTGACGTTCGTGACTTAATCGCCGGCGCAGTATATACGGGGCTATTCCGCTCAATTAGGCCTGCGGATCGGGTTTGTCTACTCCGCAGACGCTGCACGCTGGAGCTGTCGGCCGCTTTGATTAAAGTTTGATTGGGACCTGTCATTCATGCCACGGATTTAGAACGCGCTCGCGCATTGATGTCAAATAAACGTACCTATAAACGCGGTGGCGATTTTTGATTGATCTCTTTTATTGTTATTTTTCGTTGTGTATTTGAATATCTGTTGACTTTTGAACGAATGTTTGCGATTCATTTCCCCCTCAGCTTTGTGCAATTAATTCTCATGTTGCTTGAATTTGCGTTGGACGTTGACTGGAACTAACCAGCGGAAAATGAGGATGCAGTGTTTTTATTAGGTTTAAAAACTCATTTCATGTCAATCTACACTTTTTATGTGTTCATGTAAGTACAGTGGCCCTAGTGTGAGTTTCTTTTAACCATCTCGACTTTACGCATCGGCCGCGTTTGGCGCTCTGAGGCCTTAGCGTGAGTTTATTTATTTATTAAAACTTCTCGCACTCAAAGAGGTACAATGGCGGACTTAATGCCTTAGGCATTCTCTACCAGTCAACCAAGGGTGGTGAAGAGATTAGATGGCAGGTGCTCTATTTGAGAGGAACAAAGAGAAAACTATTATTAAAAATATATGATAATACATACGAACTAAAATAGTACTAATTACACATACATACATATTTACAATAATATAATATATCTATATTATATATATATATATATATATATACATATTATATACGAAATCAAGAGAGGGAGGTGCTGAGATGACTCTACTCTATTTATTTTGAAAATAAATCTGCAGTTTCCGCTTAAATGCATACCGACTGGTGGCCGTTCTGATATCAAGAGGAAGCGCATTCCAAAGAAGAATGGACTGAATATGAAAGGAAGAATGAACAAAGTCAGAAGTATGAGAAGGACAGAGTAGGAGAAGATTATTAGAAGAACGCAGATTCTTAGAGTGTGAAGAACATAGATATTGGAAGTGAGACAAAAGATAAGAAGGAGGAGAGGGAGAGTTGAGAAGGGAGAAAAGCGTGGTCAAAGCACGCAAACTTCTTCCATCTCGAGTTTACGCATCGACCGCGTTCGGCGCTCCGATTGGCCCTTCACTGGTGAAGGCCGGCCGGCTGCCAATCGGAGCGCCGAACGTGGTCGATACGTAAAGTCGAGATGGTTAAAAGAAACTCACACTAAGGCCTCAGAGGCCTTAGTGTGTGATTGGCCCTTCACTGGTGAAGGCCGGCCGGCTGCCAATCAGAGCGCCGAACGCGGTCGATACGTAACGAGATGGTTAAAAGAAACTCACACTAAGGCCTCTACAGTATTTTTGTCTTTAAAAAGCAGTGAGAATGTACCGCGCCTTTTTTGTCTATGTAAGGGTTACTATAGCGGCCGAGCGAAATAATCCTTGTTCAGATAGTACACGATAGTACATATTAAGTTAAACGTAAGGCTACAAGTCAATTAAAGATTTACCAAACTACAAAACTGTTACCGCAATCAACAAAGAGAAATAAAAGGAAAAAAACTAAATAAATTATTACCTAATTCTCGTAACACGGCAACAACGCAACGTTACGAAAGTTTTCCCCTCGGAGCGGCTTCGGGGGAACTCGGGGTATTATGGCACAGCTTCCCGACAACTTTTTATAACTCGTAGTAACACTCGGAGAGACGCGGTGTTAGGTAATTTCTCCCCTCGATAGCCCGTAACTGTTTTGTAACGTTAACTTCAACCAAACTTAGCAGAAATTGACAAAGTTATGCCAAAATTACTTGTATGGTTTCTTTCCCGTTCTTTACTACCATAACGCAAAGTTATTAAACTCTCAAAGTAAAATGTCGTAAGAGGTCAAGACTTCTGTTACAAATATTACTTAATGTGTTGTTTGTTTTCCGTCTGGTGTGGAAAATAAACAAAAATATTATATGGTCGCTTTCAGCCAACTTCGGTGGAGGGAAAAAGTTTTTTACTCCATTACCTAGAAGTATTTTTAATGCACGTGGCTTTCAGTATTACTCATGGTCAGACTGCCATGAAAGACTTAAAACATTTCATTTTTGATTCGATTCAACGAAATGATTTAGCTTGTACTTTCATCTGCGTTCTTCAATATTCGGGCACAAATGTTTGTTTAATATTTATGATAATTATCCAATAAAAATTAACGTCTCGGAAATGATTAATAGTTAATATCGGCGCCCTTTAACAACCAAAATATTTAATCAAGATGCTCATAAAGACAGCCAGTGGCGCTTCAAACTGGTTTAATTAGAGAGATATTTTAAAACTTATCATTTTCATTACTTCAACTGACACATATTTTTTCTGACTTGTACACTTTTTGTTTGGGATTATACATTCTTTACTGCTACAAACTAAGTATACATTAGTTTTAATTTATGAATAATGGTGGTTTTTGTACTATTTATAACTACAAAATATTACATTTCCAAAAACCGGCCAACGGAACCCTTCTTGTTCCACACGAAGGGTTCCACACGCCGGAAAAAACACGTTTCTTGTATGGGAACCCCCTTTAATTATTATTAACTTTATTTAATTTTTATTATTTGTTTTTATAGCGGCAATAGAAAGGCACAATCTTTGAAAATTTCAACTGTCTACCTATTACGGTTCATGAGATACAGCCCGCTGACAGACAGACGGACGGACGGTAAGCAGCGACTTAGAAATAGGGTTCCGTTTGGCACCCTTTTGCTTCGGAACCCATAGATATACTAATCAATGACGGAACCTTAAAAAGACGTACTATGACTTCTCATTGTACGATTTGCACCTTGTAAAAAACCAGAAAATCTGTATCGCCTTTTATATACTCACTGCAGGTGCTTCATTAATACAGTCCATCGACAAATTGATACTCCAATATGTCTCCTTATAGCGCGGTAATTAACATTTATAGCCGATGTTTTCATTAAGCTCTGTTGAATACAGAATCCCCTAAAAATGTACTAGTCAAACAACTGTTTATTGTTTCCGGTGTGTATTGTTTTGACAGATGCTCCTATTGGTCCGCTTTATACATTACAAACATAACATTGCGTTTACAAAACCTCATCATTATCAAGTTACAGTTCAATTTGATTCTTATGTCGTCAGCCTAGTGATGCGATCAGGTCACAGTTTCATAGTTCGGACGGAATATGTAAGTTGTTTGTTGTGTATTGAAGGCGTGGTGTCGTCGCATCTATTTTTAGGTTTACGAGTTCAGTCCCCTTCTCCCCTGTTTCCCCTCGACGTGTCGTTCTTCATCCCTGCTGGGCCAAGTGTGAGGGCTCTCGCGTAAACGTCTTATAGATGTCGTGTTGAATTTTACGATGCCTTTTGATTGGATAAGTTTATCACTTTACCATTTTTTTCAAAAACGTTACATGATGACTGCAGACGATTTATCATCTTGAACGTTTCATTTGACGTTTTTATTAATCACCAGAATGTAATACACATGTCCTAATTCCATACAGCTATAGAGAACATACGACCCCATGGCGTGTTCTATAAAAGTTCCCGTCAAACGCTGGCAGTATAAATCGCGCGAGACACGAACCAACTCGATCTTGACCAACATTTCCTAGACGTGACGTAATCGTCACAACTGTGAATTAACCTAGATAACATTCCGGAGTAAACGTATGGATGAGCATCGCAACACGCTTTTATCTCCTGGAGTTAACAGACAATTTAAGTTGTTTTAAAGAAGAATGATACTAGAAATGATTTTACTTATCTTGCTTGACCTATTGGATGCATAGATAGCCATAACGTGTATACTACGTAGTGCGCAATGTACACGTAAGTTCGATCCTTTTTGTAATGTCGCGAATCGTGGACCAGAAAAAAACACAGATCAAAATAGAACGTAAAGTAATATCATCAGGCCGGGGTTACGGGAAAGTCCGAAAGGGATACCGTGGACCCTGGCAAAGTACAGGCAACTGAAGGAACACGGGTGGGTTTTAGTCAGTAAGAGTCTGACACGCCCTCCCGCTCCGCCCAGAGCGGGAGAAGTTATTTGATAATTTCTCACCCAAAAAAAAAAAAATACTTTTCCTAACTGAACGCAACTTTTGGCCAGTAAAAAATTATGAGTCTGTCGAAATAGAACATTGGAAGTATTGGAACGGGATGCAGTCGTTAAGTCGCGCCGATACGCTTATATTGTTTTGTCAGTTCACTATTAGAGTAATATTAGGTCACCAGCTGGATCCGTGCAGATAATTTAGCTGCAACATCTGATTGATGACTCAAACCTGTTCCGTCTGAGCGTCCGAAACCGAAACTGCAGCTAAAAAACGTATCAATTCTAAAAATCCATATTAATCATTATGTTAGAAGTTTTTCAGAGAACATTATAAACGATTTATAGTGTTTCGGATGTTTTAATTTTGAACTAAATTATGAAGACGGGTATTCATCTTTGCAAGCTTTAAATCGTCGTCCGTTGTCGAGGGAAATTTAACAACTTAAGCATGAGGTAGGAACTTCATTTGAATTCTTACGAATAATCGGTAACAATATACTTAACTCGTTCTTAAATACTTTTTTAAGAGTCTTGCCGTGGCCATACATAGCATAATCAGCCTATAATGTTCCCACTGTTGGGATTCAGGCCTCCTCTCGGGGAGAGCGACTGGGCTGGTATCCACCACGCGGGCTCAGTGTGGGTTGGACATGCCGGTTTGCGCACGATGTTATCCTTCACCGTTTTGAAAGCAGTGGTGATGAAATAATTTACACAGAGTAAAGCGCTTGTCAAGGTGTTGGATCGTTAAGTTCCCTTCAAAATGGTTGAGCTAAACGGTGCTGATCCATGCGTCATGTTCGTGAACGGGCGCCGTCAGTAGGGACTGGTCATTTCTTATCTGCCACGGCTTATTTAAATTTTTGAATTGTTTTTATTTTTTTATTACGGACGCTTTTTACGTGCACGTCTTTCTACATTGTTCTCACATGTATAATTTCAACATGAATGATGTAACCAATATTTTGTAACAATATTATGATTTAAAAGAGTGTCCGTGGAGTTTCTTGCTCGTTCTTCTCCATTGGAACCTACGCTTTGGAATGGGCAACTAGCTTCATATTTCTGACTGACTGACCCCTTGACAATTCAAAAGTGCCTGTAAATGGTTTAATTGAAATAAATGCTTTGAGTTTGAGTTTGAAGGTTCAAACCTACGACCTTACAACTCGTAAGTTGTGGCCAAGTGGTATCCACTAGGCCACCACTGCTACCATATCTAACTCATCATCTCAACGATTAATCCTTTAACATTATTCCTCCACGTGTCTCGGTTATCTCGGACCGAAGAACCACGTAGCTTTTACTGTAATTGATACATACATATCTTTAATCTGGTGTTTGTAAGTCGGTCCCCCACAAGTATGCGATGTTAATGGACAATTATTTCGGCAGTCGTCGGTCTCACGCGACGCGTGGCGCGTGCGTGCTCGCTTATTATTGTAAGCGGAGGAGAGCGCGTGTGGCGGACGGAGGCTGTCCGATTTGTGAGCGGGGAGCGGCTTACAATGGGAATTATGTGCGAAAAGATTGGTCCAGTAAAAAAGAGAATTATGAAATGAAGGAAAAATGGATGAACATCACTAGCAAGATGCTAATTTTGCACAATTTGTCTGATAGTTAATTGACTCAGGCGTGACTTGGCGGAAATCTCGCCGTCTCTCGTCGTCTATTGTATTTTAGAATTTCTCTGGTGTGTTAGATTTGTAGTAATCCAAATAGACCATTACACACTGTCCTCGTTCTCAAAATAAATGTAGGAACGCAGTGGAATATCAAAAACACAAAATTTTAATTTTAATTCCTAAAGTATTGACTTTAGGAATAATATTGGCATTAGCATCAGGATTCCCGTCGTCAACCCTTCACCGCTTCCACTCTTCCCCCGGTCCACATCGTCTGGTCGATAAGGCCATGTGTGCACGCACCGCGGGAGTCCACCCCCCCTCGCCGGCTATTTTCATTTATCACTCCGAGATGCTCAGCCTCTCCTCGCCGATAACGGTGTCTCAGATAAAATAAAAAATCTATTTTACTATGTATTTCGGAGAAAACATTCCAGAATCTTACAATCATACAAGCATTGCAGATGCTACTAAAACTTGTGTGATCTAAACTTGAAGACTGCAGAATTGTAGTCTAGTCTAGAGACTACCGAGTACCATAGAGGCCACTTTCCTTAATTGATTCTCACGACTGTCGCGCGAATGTTAGCAGCTGAGGCACTATTCCTTTTATTCAGAGTAAAAACACAGACATTGCGTCGCGTCGCTTCAAAACGAGTATATCTAGACTACATTATTAGCTATAACATCCATGTATAGCTACACATATTAATTTAATAACATTGTGGCTAATTTACTAAAAGAATGTTGCTCGACAACCAACTACAAGAACATAAAAAAATCTGTGGACCAAGTTTTAATGGGCCCAACGATGAAAAAAATAGCCAAACCATGTCCAATTTCGTTAGAAAAAGTGTATATTTTAATTAAATTACTATTTTAAACACCTATTGTTCCTATTAAAAATTCGTAATGGCTTCTTTAGAATTCGGCTTATCAGCTCTATTTATTTATATAGAGTTCTTAGAAAAAAACAAAAAATGTTATAACAAAGCTTCTAACAAGCTAGCAACTTCATTCTCACTTATAAAAAAACCTGTCAAATCACAAGCAACGATCGATCGAGGGACTTAGTAAATCTAATAAGAGAGTTTTTTGTGCGCGAAACGAATGAGGTGAAACGTGTTTGAAATAGACAGGGGATTAAGTGTCCCCTAGTAGGCGCGAGGGGTTCAATGCATGCGCCGGTTGTGGCAGGGTTACCAGCCAGTGTATGACGCTTTCTCTTACAACACCAAACTCGATTTGGAAATAGGTTATTGTGTCGTTTGTGGTCGAAGTGTGACTAGCTATTCATAGAACGGCTTTAATGTGCTGTCTAAAATCTTGCAACATGAACTGGTTCAAGTCTTAGTTTCAGATATTTTCATCTTAAAATCACCTGTATGATAAAAAAGCTACAAATTAGACCAAAGTTCACCTCTTTAACAAGCGAAGCTCAAACCCGACACTAACATGATGTGGCTGTCACAGCAAATCCTGACGAATGGTAGCCCTGCGTATATGCGCAGTGCGTGCTTTGCGAACGCTCTCGTGGATCAATTTCACGCGGATCGATTACTCTTTGTCGTTGAGAAAAAGGTCCTTGGCACAGCACATGTGTTCCAGTGCTTCAACTCCACGAAGATTATAACACGTGTCGTTTATAGACGCATTAACGACATGTGTATTGCATCGCCTCTGAGGCATGTCGCCTCTGACATAGTTTATACCTCATCCTTGATACTATCAGACTCGTATTTACAAACTCTCAGTTAACGGAACTGAACGAACACGGGTAACTTATCAAAGTTAAATTATCATAGTTAACTGGTCTACCATATCAGACTTTATCGCCAGAGCCATCTGTCATTTACAGATCATCAGATAAATTGCTACACATTTATACAGTGTACACGTCATTAACCTAATCGTTTTAAATTTTGAACTGCGTGTGGGCTTTGGACCTGGGAATTTTTCTCACGATGTAACTCAAAATTTAACTAAAACTTACGATTACTTCTGTAACGGAATTCAGCATGAATATGTGTTCAGATTATAGCTATTTTACTATCTTTTTCTTCCGGACCAAAAATCTCACTTACTAGTGAAGTTAGTGGGTCCTTTCGCCCGTAGTTCCTCTCATACTATTACAAAAATAACTATATCGTAAATAGTGTATAGTTTCGTCGTTACTACTAAATGCTGTTTTACTGTCCCCATACCATATTAGTATAACTAATCTACTGTGGCCTGGACGAACGAAATATTCTTAATTAGCCTAATGCATAGTTAAAGTCTTTTTGTGGACATTTCGTTGCTGCTTTTATTGCAATAAGTAACCGCAGCAACAATTTGGTTGGCGAAAAACATTGGACATTAACGAACTAACCATTAAGATAATTAAGGATAATTACGGCTGAGTTATTGAATGTTATCAGATGATAATGACACTGTTTATTACTGAATGGTGTAGGCTCGCGTTGAATCGAATTCATGTAGGCTTTCGTTCAATAACGAACGCTGGTTATTTGTTTTTCATGTAATATTCGGTGTATAAGAGAAGTAATTCGATGTATTACTGAAAACACAACAGCAGCTGTATTATTAGATTACCTAAGTGAGGCTAATCTTTAACTAAACCGAACTAAACAAATAACAAAATCAAACTGACGTTTAGTACTATTATTTATTCTGTGCTGATGTTTTCGAACTGCGCCGCTAAAGATTTATCAAAAATCTAAGAAAAAGGAACAACACTATACTCCATGTTTCCAAAGACCAGAAAACTAAGATGAAAATTCTTCTTACATTACTGCTTATTCAACACAAGGGTAGTGGCCGTCGGTAAACAGCGCAGGTACAAACAGCTGGTGGGTCGAGAGCGAGACTCGAGCTCGTACCATTGTGATCGGCGCAGGCGCACGCTGAGCGGCAACGCCGCAGCCTCTCATGTTTATTTTATTACTAGCCTTTTTATTACTGATCCCTTCGCCTTTCGGTTTGTTTAGATATGGTTTGGTTGAGTTTTGATGTTGGCTCGCTAGAAATGGTTTGTGATATGCAGTTGTAGCGCGCGTAAGTAAAAGTAGTAAAATGGTAGTTATAAAGGCGATAACGTTGTATAGTCGGTGGCTTTAAACAAGCTGTAGGATATTTGTAAGGAACTGAGAAGCCACTAAGTGCCATGATAAAACTTTACTTCACAAATCACAAATGTACAAGCTGAGAAGCACTCTTAGCAGATGAAAATGCCATAAAAGAGATCTGACCAAAATCCACGATATTTCCTTTATTACCTTTGCGCAGCTCTAATGCGTAACTTTTCCACTACTTTGCATTGGATTCGTAACTATTTTCGTTGTCTATATCTTTCTTAAGTTATCAAAGCCTAGCTCTAAGCCTAGTAAAGACTGGTGCTATATGGTAAAAACTAAATCCGATTCACTTTTTGCATACAAATAATGTCGTAGGTCTTTTTTTACAGAAACAGTGGACTGGGATAGCATAGTTTCTCTGACAGAGCACCAGACTACCAATATACGCATAATTTTACTCCATTCGTCCGCAAACACATCACATTTAGGGTTGGCAGTCAGCAGGCCAGCTAGCATCTTTAAAGTACGACAGATTGGGGATTCGGCTCTGGCTACAGTTGTAGATGTCAGTTGCGCAAACAGATTGTGTCGGCCGCCAATGTATTTGTAGGGCAAAAAAAAATCGACAGAAAAGGCCATGGAGCTCTGGGCAGTCGATACGTCCCCGTATGGTCTTACAGGCTACCGTGAGCTGAAATCCTTAAAACGATTACGTTCAAGCTGCCGTACCTTAGGAACCGATCCGTTTTATCATCCTGAACAATTGTCAGAAAAGTTTATAAATTAAATAAGTGAACGATGAGTAAATACTTTAGTATCGGATACTTACAATATTTAAATACGTTCCGTTCGTTTGTATCTGATAAAGATACAAAACGAACGGAGAAAATCTGAGCTCCAGTTCCACATAGAAACAGACACAACACAGCCGGCCAATGAAGCGTATCCGTAAATAGAAAAACAATATTACCGATACAAACGTAACACTTACGGTTTTATTACATCACTCCCACGGACCGCAATGTTTTGACGCTTTTAATTACGTGCGATAGGTATCAATAATCTCGCCAACAAGGCATCAATGTTTACAATCCAACAAAGGTAGTACAATGAAGGCCTTTCAGAGTATTTCGCGGTATGCACAACAATAACAGATGAGCTAGAACACGTGGTTGTATGAATTTCGCTTTTGTGCTGTTCACAGAAATAGGAATAAACTTGAATAGCGCGTTGCTATGGGAGTGGTACTCGTCCGGATTGTGGTGCAGTTGGTTATCTATATTGAGAGCTAGGGATTGGAGTTATAGCGCTTTTGGGATTTGGGATTGACACTAAATGTGATCATTGTGACGGTTTGAGGTCAACCGTTCTGTGATTTGATCAGAATAGTTTGAATGCGTTTTGATTTAATGGTCGCTTAGATCATGTTCATACAACAAAATATAATGGGGGACTAGTGATACAACGAAAACTATAGACTAGTGATAAACGATAGAAAGAAAAGAAAAATTGTTTATTCTGCAAAAACTAAACGCATTCAAACTTGACTTAACATTGTATGTCTTTTATTTTTTGTAATGTACAAAAAATAAAAGACATACAAGCCAAAAGCCTCGTATTAAATATTCAAAACAGAAAAGTTTGACAAATTTTGTCTATTCCAGTATTGCGGCGAATACGAATATTCGTATTCGCCGAATAATAACATGATATTCGTAATTAGTGACTTCCTAGTAATCCCATATATGGGCCACCCATGTTGCGACCAAGTCAGACACAAAGATTCATTTATCCTAAATTAATACTATAAATGCGAAAGTGTGTTTGTTTGTTACGCTTCCACGCTAAAACGGTTGAACGGATTTGCATGAAATTTGGCACACGGGTAGACCATGACCTGGAATAGGACATACGATACTTTTTATCCCGACATTCATTCGATCCCGTGATCGAGACTTATGCGAGTGAAACCGCGGGGCACGGCTAGTAAAATCATAAAACTTTCATAGGTTTTGTTTACATCCACAGATGGTCAACCCTTTTAGTTCTTGTTTGTAGCTAAATTGGTAGGAGTAGGAAGTAGGAATGTATTTTTCTAAAAAGGATTACAAATAAATTTTCTGTGTTAACTGTGTTTTCTGGACTGGGTACTAAAAGTTGAACCTAGTGGTTTTAAATTGCATTAAATTAAATTACATAAAGTTGTCTCGAAAACGTGAAAAAAGTGATATTAGGAAATATTTAAAAAATTGTCTCTAAAATATTTCTCGATAAAACCTTCCACGGTGGCCTCAGAAAGGCTATTTTCAACAGCAGAAAATAATACAGACAGAAAAAAAGGAATCATTTTTTGCCAAAAAACTTGTAACTATTAAGTTTTGTAAATAAAAATTATTCGATAACATGTTAATATTTATGCTTAGCGTGTATAATTTCCTTTCACCTTTGACTAATAATTGCGTGCAGCTATAAGCATCTAATCGTAATTTTAAATTCATTGCACTGTATACAAAGTTTGCATGAAATACTGTATTTTTTAATTTTTTTATTATCTTATAATCAGAGGGACAATTCCCGTAATTTTTAAAAACGTTCGCAATCTGTCAAAAATACACTCAATTTACCAACATTTTCGACAAGTTTGACAGATTTCAACTTGAATGTGAACGTTTCTTAAGTACGAGAATTGACATTCAGGTATTCGATTCGTATTCGTCGAATAGTACCTACCGTCAGTATTCGTATTCGTAAAAGTAGTATTTGTTGCATCACTATGGGAGACTGATTAAAAAAAAACATGCTTCGTAGTAAATACTACTGCACAATTTATCCAATAGAATTCCTCAGTCGCATATTGAACGTTAAAAGAAGAGAGAGAACTAAAGCAAGGTCAATGCCCCACGAGCTAAGAGTCACAAGTGGGTATACATCATAATTCATCTACATCGGTTCAGGTATCGTACTGCGGCACATTTAGGAAAACCCAGCTCTTATCGGTACCATAGCGGTAATGCCACACCCTAGTACCAAAATCTTATTCCGAGACACGAGCATACAGGCGACAAACCCCGATACACGTCGTCGTGCGGCACCGGACACGGCGCTTCCTTGCCCGTATTAAACGTCCGCTTACGCGCTCGCTTCCTGCGCAGTGCGTCGCCGTCGCCACGCGGCCGCTAAGTGCGCGGAGCAAAGGACCAAAAAATATTTGGAAAATTCACTTTTCAGTGGTGACGAATTTGGGAAAAAATCTTTAGGGAAGGAACTTTGGGACGACTTTAGAAGAAAACAATGACGATTAGACGAATAATATCCAGAAGGTCAAAAACTAATGTTTTTTTTAGGGCACAAATGTGATTATTTTCTCGGAAGCAGCAAGATATTTTTTATTGGATAATGCTGAAGACGTATTCAATATGTTTAATCCCTCCCGCCACGGCAGCCACCACTGCAACTTTAACCGAAAATGTATATAATTGCATAAATGCCAAAAATTGTGCTGTGATTATTCACATAATTATTAATAATCGAGTTGAGTACTTCTTTAGTTCATAAAAAAGTTTGTTTCTTTATTTAAATATTTTTGTATTTAATCAGAGTTATAAAAACGTTGATTTTAATTATATTCTATGAAAAGAAGAAAAATACTGTCGTTTTTTGTTATTGACAAGACATTTTGTTGATTGCTGTCCAATTTAAATAAACATTATGTCCAACGTTTTTCTTGGGTAGGGGTAGGGTATTTAAACAAAATTAAATATAAATTTCTCGGTTTCCCGGGTAGTCTCGAGAAATCGAGTTCGAGAATTCTCAAGACCCGAGAAATGAAAAACCTTCTACTCTAGTGTCGATCTCTTATTGAGTTTATTTCAAGTTCATCCGTTATGAAACGAAATCCGGATACTTGATGCACGCATGATTAGCTTATGCAGGAACAAGCGTAGTTCGAAGAGTACATCGACAACAACATAATATGGCAATGTGCCCATGCGTTCTTGACAGTGACTTTGTTTAAAGACATTAGCATATTTCGAAACATGAGTAATGTTTGCCAATGTCGGCTTGAATTATGAACGCTAAAATATTTTTATATGCTAATGAATATGAATATGATCTTTCTTTTATTCTATCTCCTTTGGGTCACGTTTTTCATTCTTTTGAAAGAAAAAATGAAAAATTGGTTATTCTGTACAAATAAAACGCACATTACAAAAAAAAGGAGTAGTATAAAGTAGCCAAAAGCCTCGTATTCAAGCGGTAGAAGTTTGTAAATTTTTTCAATCTATTTTTTTTTTGGTTCCTGCATTGGCATAGCATGGAGTCAGGACATAGTTTTGCTAAAAGATTGATAAAACTTGGACCAGAAAAACCCACGGTTAGATCCATGATTAATTTACTCCTGAATTATTTAAATATCCAAAAAATAAAAGCTTGCAAGATAAACTCCAAACCATTCATGCTCCCACGCATATGCAAAATACATTTCGAACACGATTCGCGGACGTAATAGCCCAACTATAACGGTGCCTTTGATGTGCACCTAATGCTGACAGATATGCGGGGTAGGAAGTCGCCGTAGACACATTAGAGGAACCTGTCTTGTATCGGAACTGATTATTTCAATACCCTATGGAAACCGTGTCATTTGGTTTGTATTCGTGGCTATAGGCACTTATTTTCACACACACACACACACACACGAATCTTGCTTGCGTGCTCTGTTAATGTGGTTCAAGCACTTATATTAATATTCAGGGGTAAGACTTGATACAGGAATCCGTAGATGCAGGAGGCATAGAACCGATCGATAAGGCGATGCTTAAGTCCAACAGTCCTTGACTTTCGGCTGAATGATGTAATGACGTTGAGGCTCACATCGAACCAACTTCGCAGTTACCTAACCAGATAACTCTTTCGTAAAGTGTAGAAAAATCTTAAAACATGATGTTTCATGTGGTTTCATGCTAACTATTATGTACCACTTTTTGCTGCATTTAATCTGACTGAAACTCCAGTAACGTCCCGCCCTTTACACTATATGGAAATCAACCCCAACCTCCACAGTGTACGTTGTAAAAGTAATTTAAGCTAACATGTAGGTTTCTGTTTGCAGGTACGTTGTCCGAGCCCGGTCTGCGGTGGCCAGGCGCATGCGCGCGAGCCCCGTGGGAACGCGGCCGCTTCCTCGAATGTACCGCGCTAGCCACCGGCCTCTAGTTACATGACCGGTTGTACAAGCAAAAGGGTTGCCCTCGGAGTTACAACAAGTGTGATGGCAGTGCGACAGACGAGAGAGGTGAAGCTTTATCACTGGAGTAAAATGTATAGCCTTGATTTTGCTCAAAACGTTCTGACTAACTGGTTAAGGCAAATTCCACCACTTTGGTATTATTATCTTCTATTGCTGTCTCATGACAGCGGACGATCGGATCGAAGAATACAAACCTTATACCCTATAGTGAAACTAATATATCTCTCAAAACTTTAGACCAATTTTAGATTGCGAAGCCACCTAAGTCAAACCATGTATTAATCTATATTAAAATAACCTTATAACTAATACAAAGGATCAAACCTAACACGTCTTATTTCTCATTCGGCTGTCATAATACGGGTCCGCTGTCTGTCTCAGCAAAATATCTCATCTGACTGGATACGGCGCGGCGCTTCCTCAAACACGAACCCTCCTTCAATAACTTGGCAGCCGTGCGTTCGGATTACAGAACCGGCTACCGGTTTTCATATCGGTTATATTGCTCGAGCAGGGAAGGGTTATGGTTTGGCTTTGGCACCATTGTTTATTTACACCTCTACAGCCAGGGGCTAATGGGCATAATCATTATTAGATTCGATAATGGAAATATTTTTTAGCTTCTAAATTAGATTCAGGTCGGTAGCTAGTGTAAAACCACAGTCTTACCGCAATGGATTATGAAACTGGCGCCATTGAAATCGAAGTTAACAACAATTGCATTCGTATTGTTTCAAAAATATATGACTGACTACGAAAATCGTACTTCAAAGAAGAACGTAAATATAGACTTGCAACGAGTCTCAGCTCACACCAACTAATCTAATCCGCTAAGGTATAAGGCATACATAGTTCCCTGAACTATAAAATAATATGCGCTCAATGTACACATCTGAGATCAAAGGTGCAACTTGCACGTCACCGTTACATACACAAGCTGGTTTTGAAACGTTTGCTACTCAAAGGGCTAAGCCAATAGATTGAATTACCACAGCCTAAATGACAAAACCAATAGAAAGGCTGGTGTAACACTATACCTTCTCAAAAAAACTGTGTGCCCAGAAACTTTGGCATTTCTATATGGCCTTAAAGAGTATCATTATGGTGTAAACATTAAAGCAATCTTGCTACCAGTGTCATCCAAAAGATTGTCTGCAGTACCTCAAAAGAATGTTGATTAAAAACTTCATTTGACATTCTTGGGATCATTCGCTTCGTTGACATTTGTAATCACTTTCGTTTCTCCTGGAACAACGAGTAAGCTTTCTGTCGAATCTTTAAGTAACATAGTTTCTATAGTATTTTCTCGTATAGTTTCTAGTACGCCATTACTTGTATCCCTTAGGCATGCGTGTGTTGTATTTGTACGATGCAACGTAGCGTCTAACCTCTGTTGAACTTGTGGTATGTTTAAAGTTGCCAATGTTTCCAAATCTATAACCATGGATATATTTTCTTTTCATTTTAAAACCTGTGGGTTTCACTATTTTAGTTTTAGCAGCCATGCTTATAATGTCAGAGTTATTTGTAGTAAGCTTTACAAAGCTTTTTGTGGAATATTTGTTTAACATATGATAACATTCGCAATTCTACTATTAAGGCTATATTACGCTTAGATTTATGTTTGCTGTGTATCGCCAAATTGAGCGGAAACGGATATTCGAGACTTGAATTGTAATTCGACATAATTTGACGACTGGCTCAGGAAATGTCGACAGCATACATTGTTCAAACTTCAAATACTTTCTCCACCAGATAGAATTGTAATTTTTACTTTTTACTTTAAATATGTAATTTTTTGGCGGTTATACATAATATTTATTGATTAATCGTTAAAGACTATGGCTTGAAACATTAGAGCGTTATCATTACGGTTTAGCATGGATCTATGGAAATCCTTTAAACCAAGTAAGTTTTAAAGATAGATAATCAATACGTATTTAGTTCATTTTAAATGTACGCAACTAACCATACCTTATAATAGAAACGTGAAACATACATTTAGGTAATGAAATATCTTGGACTACCCAGACCAGATTTATATTTACGAAAAAACTTTACAGCAACTCTCATTACTCCAATCTAATCTTTCGAAATTCCTCTCGAAATATCGTGCCCAACTCCAGTGGAGCTTGTGAAAACATTCCGTGCTCGCTCTCTGAGGCGAGTCACCCTAGAACTCGAATAATACCTAATGGATACGTCAATAAGAAACTCAACACCGACGAATTGAATTACAGAACCCCAGCGACTACGTTTACACACTTTAAATATTTATAATTGGATATCATTCCAAAGGGTTCCTTTGTATAAAAAGTAAAAAACTGCCACATTTATTCTTTTTCCCGCTCACATTTCCATTTCACTCATTTCGCACATGATCTTAATTAAGGCGCTAATTAAAGGAATATTGAGAATGCAAAACAAACAAATCGACCGCGTACGACACTCGCTTTATGGCTTCATTCGCCGAAATCAATTTATAATCACTATTTTTACAGCAGGATTAAAGGGATATTCGAGTAATATGGGTCGCCTCCCGCAGTTTAACCGATTCCAGTAATACTTGAAAATGAAAACATACTTCGCGATAGATATTTTCAGTCATAAACGTCTCTTTTAATGCAGTACATCTTTCTATGTTTGTAGAATTTTCAGAATATCCGTTTGGTAGGACTGAGTGGTGCTGCGCAGAGATATTTTCTTTTATTTTTGTCGTTGAGCTCTCTTTCGTTTTTGGTAGCAAAATTTGCCTAATGATACCGAGAAAATGACGTGTATTCGCCACGAAATTTCCCTTGCCGACAAACACTAACTAACGTATTGCTTGGGCTGGCTTATAAATAGGGCAGTAGATGAGAGAATACTTCCGGAGTACGATGAAGAACGAAGCTTTGGCGAAGCCGTCTCCGTTATACCATGAATTAAATGGGACAGAAGGACCATTTTTAAGAAACGCAATATTAGAAACAGATTTTGGTCGCTACGATTTTGGTTTGAAAGTTATAGAACCTTACCGTGAAGGCGAAATAATACCAAAAAGTAAAGTTACGGTTATCGTTTTATCCTTCAACTAGCTTTAGCTCGCGGCTTTGCCCCGATTGAATGTCGGAAAATATCCGACGGGAATGTACTACCGGGATTGAAAGGAAGCGAAGCGATGATCGCATACTTAATAGCCGAAGAAAAGGTCATTGACTCCTGCATATAACTAAAAAAAAAACAGAAAACAATGATTATAATGCCAAATGGGTGTCAGCTCAGCATAATGTCAGATGGCAATACAAACCTGACGCTGATTTTCAGCTGCAACCCACGAGTGCCATACGCTAGAATCGCGTAATTTTGAATCTGTGATATCTTTTAAAGTGTTCTTTATATGTTATGATGTCAAGGCATATTTTAATCTAAATTAAATAGCTAATTTAATAACTATTTTATTGGATAAAAATTAATATAATACCGGTTGAAATAGCTTAGGATATTAATGAAATTTTTATAAAATTCTGAATGATAAAAATGTGTACTGTGGGTCATTCTTAGAAGATAGACATAATTATGCTATCGCGGACTTTTTTTGTTGAACGTTTTATGATGTCCAAATCTGTAGAACATTAATTTTATGTATATCTTACGGTTTACGCGGCGCACGCCAGTAAAGCTCCCAGTCGGCATAATTTTTCCGACATCATAATCAATCATCATCATATTTCAGCCAATGTATACAAAACCTTAATGAATATACCTAAACCTTCCTCATGAATCACTCCGTCCATTGGTGAAAACCGTTTGAAAATCCGTTCGATAGTTTTTGAGTTTATCGCGTTCAGATAGACTGGCAGACGAGGCGCGGCGGGACTTTGTTGTATATTATGTAAGAGTTGGTAAATACAGTAGACGTTCTTAAATTGCCACGTGGGCGGTCTTTGAAAAGGCAATCGCAAGCAAGGAGAAGAATAGAAGAAAACGGGGTGGCAGGAACCAGGGGGGTATTATTATATATTTTCTTAGTAAGCCCAGGGGGGTTATTAAAAAAAAATCTGCCGTTACATACATTTTGACCGCGTATTGCACTTTTCTATAAAACAGCAGATTTTCTTTTTAATAACCGACCAAAAATTTCAACGCAGGGGGGTTCAGAATCATGTACTGAATCCAAGGTATCAGTTTTTGCATCGAAGTTGCAGTTCAGAATCAGTAAACCCACTGCGATAGCTTTAAGCTAGAGTTATATTTACTTCGTACTCGAGTTACCATTTCGTTTGGCGTTTAATGGGAGCGTGAATATTTTATCACGCGTAGCATAAAGTAAAGCTTCTGTATGTTTATACTCTGTGGTAAATACATCCACACGTATTCTTGAAACGCAATTACCGTTGATGAAAGTTTAACGGCCATGCTTGTTGTATTTTTTATATGCGATAGTTTCTGGCGTAATGGATACTATGATATCATCTAGTGGCTAAGTTTATGGATTTGTTCCCAAATAACAGTGATTTAAAATGGTATTAAAACTTAACTAGAAAACACTGAGATTCGATTTAAAATATAATTTTAATAACCTTGTGTATGACAGTTATTAAATAAATTCATATCCTTGAGTAGTGTAAAACAATTTTAAACCTATAAAGAACGCTGTAATAAAATTGAAAAGGTCGATATCCTTTTCTGAACAGATTTTAATTCCTCTTCAATTTGGACGAGAGTCGCGAACTAAAGAAAATATTCCAGCAATTTAATAATGGAATTGGATGGTCCCGAATCCATTCGCTTATCCACTCTCGACTAAACGGGAAAGGGATAAAAAGTGACGAGGACCGAGAATGACGGGGTTTTTGTCGTCTCACTTTGTAAAGCGTCCACTAACTGCCAGATTTGTTAAAATTTTACGTTGCCGCTCCGGTCACTCGTTACACCTAATTAATATAAATCTGTATATCATTAACTTGCGCACTTCGTATTATCTAATTAGTTTTCTGTTTATGAACGCTCTCAACGTTATTCTCTTTACTTTGGAACATTTTTCTCATACACAAAGTAATTTGCATAACAACGATGCCAATTAATTTTTTTTTTTGTTAAAACTCCTGTTTAGTCATTATAACTAACGTAGTTTTCGTTTGTTTGTTGCGCCGCTTATTTCGTGCTTAATGACTTTTAAGTTAAAGTCGGAGAAAATCTCTTAATTCAGTTTGTTTGACATAGAAAACATTTCGACATTTGCATAACCTCGCATAAATATTAAACGTTTTAACTTAAATATATTAATATTGCATGTCTGTGTAAAATAAAGCGAATGTCCTTACTACAAAGTTATTCCGACTGGCTAGAAATGTTAAATGCACGCTTAAAGTTCAAGTTATGTGTTACTTAAATGTAAGTAGTTACCGATACTATTTATTGCACCATTAGTAATACATACCTACTTTTATAAAGTGTGTTAAAAAAATGAAACAATTAGTCGTCTGGTCCTTGTTCTTTTATCGATAAAATTCAAATTCCTATAACGATTACTGTCTATCATAGTTGATGTCACAAATAGAAATTGGAGTGACAACGGGCGTACCACTGCCCGATTGATTGGAAAATTGTCTCCGACGCGACGCCGCAATGTCGTCGCGCCTCGACCGACGCCTTCCTGCCGATGCTCTTTTCAATGTACCTACCTCCATTTATTAAATTGTGAAGCCACTTGTTCTAGTTATGCTATTTTGTTAGGTTAAGCGTTGGTCACTTCACAGCCTGTTGATGTATCAACGAGTAGGTTGAAACAACCGAAACAAATCTGTCAATGTTTTACAACCATCCTTTAAGTACAGTACCCTAATTACGTTATACACGGTCAATCGGAATTTGAATCATTTTGAAACAAAATGCTAATCCATTGCTTCATAAGTTCGGAAAAAAATTCTCCTCAACAACGTAAATAACACAATGAATGTTGTTGAACTGTCAAAATGAAACAAATTTGTCGATAATTAGATGGCAGGTTGTGGAACTTGAAAAGGCTCAAATACAACGTATCCGATAGTAACATAGCTTTTTAGTGGGTTCGTTGAATAGACCCTATGGACTCTGTATGAAATAAAAAGTTCTATAAAATGCACGAGAAAACTGTTTTCAGTTCCTTCCCTATTTGAGGGCGACGTAAATCAGCATTTTTAGAGCTCGTAAAATTAATAAACCGTCTTGTCTCCAACGAGACGCGCCTGTGGACTCGTGCTGATTCGGTGTTTCCCCACACGCTTTATAAAGACTTCAAACCTGAAAACTGTAGCTCTACACGTTGAGAGTTAATGACGTTTTAATTAACTTTAGCGCCGCGTGTGGCGAGCCGGCTATTATCCATCGATGCGATGTATTTGCACGTACGTCTTACGCCATCGAACTTTACACGGCCCTAAACCCTGACTCCAATGATCCACCTCCTCAGAAATTCCTTCTGTTGCAACTCCGTACTTTTCCTTTTAAATTATGCAAACATCCATATGGAATGAAATAGGGGAAATAAGCTCTCAATATTGCAAAGAAACGACATTCTAATCGCAACGGAGGTCCCTATCCCATAAATTTTATATGGGATGGAAAAGCAACAAAATATTTACAGCGATATGAAGACAAGCGTCTTACGGATGGCGTTTATAGGTCAGACAGCGGCGAGGCGGCGCACTCCAGTTTAATGCCGCCTTCCGTCGCGATGCTCTCTCTGACTTTGAAATTGAACGCCGTCGTCGGAGGCAAGACGCCTCGGGTGATTTTCCACCCTCTCGTACTGGCTGCGGCCAAAACCCGCCTTCAGACATCAAAGTGCAAGATTTTATTATTGCGTTACAGGCCGGACGGAGGCAAAACGTGCTTCGTCCCACTCCACTACCGGAGTTTACAGATTAAATTCGCACTCCTTAACAACCTCGCCGGAGTGCCGTCTCTATTTGATTAAAGAAAACACGAATAATTTGTGCACCGACACAAATTATTGAGTCTTCAGTGTAATGAGTTAGGAGTCGAGAGGTCTGCGTGTTCGATGCATCGAATAGGAAAACATTGTGACATGAATAATTGCAGGTCTAAAACGTAATTATGTGTCATAAAGCGTGGGTCGTTAGTGTTGACTGCCACACAATTCTGTATTTCTAACCGACTTCAAAAAGGAGGAGGTTCTCAATTCGACTGTACGTTTTTTTTTTGTGTTTGTTACGCTATTACTCCGCCAATTACGAAATGATTTTGATGACTCTTTTTAATTTGGTAGGTCATACTTCAGAGGTGGTCCCATATAAATTTTATTAACTTTACTTGGGTAGTTTTTGAGTTAGCTTCAATAATACATATTTTTCCCACTTAGTCTATATGGATGATATGATAAGTTTCTGTCACTGTTATTTACATAGCAGGTACTGGTATTCGAATTTGTGTGGGGTAGGTACCACAACTAAAAAGTAAAAAATAAAAACTTTTTACAAAAAAATTAAAACATTTAAAAAAAAAAAGTACAAAATAACTTTAACTAAGAAGTTGGTGGCAAAAAACAAAAATATGACACCGACTTCCGAAATTAAAGTTATTTTGAACTTTTTAGTTTTTTAAATCTTTAAATGTTTTGAAAACGCAAGAAAAAGCATGCACACAGCTTCATTAACTTGGTATCGTAACGCCTACTTATTAAACTTTTAAGCAACAAAATAAGTACCATTTAATTATAATTAAATGGTACTATGGTATTATGTACTCATAATTATGATTATGTCTTATCTGTATCTATTTTTCTGTGTGTACATAAATAATTAAATAAATAAATATAAGGCCTATGTTTTTCTCGTTAATGCTGTTATCCATTATGTTAGATCGAGTTTTGTTTAATGTTCTTAGAGTTGTTTATGACCTGTTTCTCTATGTTGCTAATGGAATTGCAGTAATGCTAACATCGGTTACACATGTCTCCTCAACAGCCCTCTACGCCATAAATTACAGTACCGTGGGTGTCCGTAAATGTTTTAACTTTTATGAACATATTTTCATAAAAATAAAGATTTTAAATACCAACTTATTTGTATAGTATTCCAGCCTAATTTTGAGAACCCTCTTGAAAAGAAATAGCTCTAGAGCTAAGTTTTCCCTTTTTTGGGGGGGGCCGCAAGGCATTCCAACTGTGTTAAATCTGTCAAAAAGTCCAACTTTACTATAATACGATATTTATTTATTTTAAATTAAAACTAGCTTATAAAAAATAATTTACGCAAGTGAGGTTAGCGTGAGAATAAAACTAAAGGAGATTTTATCAGCTGTTTATATTCCCGCTAAAGTTGTAAAAGTCAACTGAGGGCAACGAGTTATTTAATGGAGCTTATAGGCGACTGGTTAGTGAACTGTTTCTGCACTTAACTATTACTAGTTTTACATCTACCATGGTTAAATAACTTGAAATCAGAGCTTCATTTTAAGCCCGATTAAAAGCTAAAAGTGAAACCATCCCTCCTAAAAATATCAAGAACGTCCCTAAAAAATATTTAGACCATAATCTCAAATTATTAAGACTACCTCTATAATTATTAAGACCATATCTAAAGTTATTAAGGCCATTTATCAAATTAATAAGATCATCTCTAAAAATATAAAGACTGGTCGGTCCTAAATTATATTATGAGAATCTTTTCTCTAATTTATATTATAAAACAAAGTCGCTCTTCGCGTTTGTATGTATATCCATTTTGTTCTTATAAAATACGCAACGGATTTTGATGAGGTTTTCAACATCATTTAGAGAATGTATTCCGGAAGGTTTATATATATAATTCTTTTATATTAAACGTAAACCTAGTGCTGAAAATTGTTTTGTCAAGTCGTGGGCAACAGGCACTTTTTTGAGCGTATGGCGTGCACTGACTAAACCGTTACAGATAGATAAAATGTATGTTCTACTGGATTGTATATCTTAACAAAACAAACAGAAAACGATACGTCCGCGATAGCATATGTCTATCTTTTAAGGATGTCCCCCAGTAACCATTTTTATCTTTCAGAATTCAATAATAAAAAAATGTTATTTCCGAAGCTATTTTGACTAGTATTAATCCATATCCGATAAAATACGTTATTAAAATTGGCCATTTCATTAAGATTAAAATATGCATGGACATTACATCATTTAAATGAATACTATAAAAGATATCACATATTTAAAATTACGTGCAGCAAAATAATTATGGCTACCGGCGCGCGGCGTGGCGCCATGACTGACAGGGGTCAATGTCCTTTCCCCAGCTATTAAGGGACTGCGATTATTTAAATTAAATAATTAATTGAATTAATAAAGTTGGTGTTGGTTAAGTATTTGGACGTCCAAACTCAACAAAAGGGAAGGATTCATCATTTTTTTCATATATCCAGTTCAACGAAATAGTGAGACTATTCATAGATAATAGATCACTTGCAAATATTTTTAATTGTAGGGCTCACACAGAGATCGGAACGATATTCTGTTACTGTATTATTTGGAATAATCCGGCACGATTTCTTGGCAGTTTCATACTGCATTTTGTTTTTAAGCCTATGAATTGACAAGTGCATCAGTACATTACACCCATGCGAAGCAGGGGCGGGTTGCTAGTTAAAAGTAAGGAAAGAGTGATTGGAATCAACATAAAACTCCTTATCGTCACTAGCAGATAAGCTTATAAAATTATGTAATTTCTTATTCAAAGTTATGTATGCACTACAACTTACAACAATGGTGGGTCATACACGGCTTGTTTCAAAGGGCAAGGAAGGACGCTTCGGGCGACGCACCCGGCGGCCGTTGTCTCGCGATGCGATCGAGCCGTGCGATATTACCCTATCTACCGAAGTACTCAGGTGCCAATGTGTCACATTTGCATAGAGTAACGGTTCCAGGACATGCAGGAATTGTTTGTGAATGAATCGGAGATTTCGCTTTCCAAGATAAGTGAAATGCGGTTTCTGAGGCGAAGGACGTTGGATTAGATGGAGACAAACTGGGAATTGAACTCAAAATTGTTAGAAAGTTTTTTTTGAATAATGCGTGAGCATTAAACCAAAAACAGAATAGTGAGAAATCTCATAAAATGCGATACCCACAAAATACACCCTTCAATCTAAAACAAGATGAGAATTGTAATCAAGCATTGCCAAGCCAACAGAGATTGATTTCATTCCGACTCCGATTACAATTTCAATAAAGAACCTGTAATACGAATCTGCAGTCATAATGTGCATTGCAGACGTTGCGAACGTCGCAACACGTGTAAACAAAACAACCACCAAGTACGTATCTCTACCGGCAGACGTACACAGGAACGCACTCAGGGGCTGCTCGGCCGAGTATGATAAATGGACAGCCCGTGCACCCGCTCCAATTCTTCCTTTACTCTGCCCGGTGTGGGAGGGAGATATATGACAGTAATGGAAAGATGTGACACCAAAACCACAAGGGAAATACGACGGACGCTGCGAAATTAAATATCCTTTATCTAACTTAGCTTCCTCCTTTACAAAATCAATAAAAGTTTAGGCAAAACTCCGTGCTCCAGATAGAGAAATGCGACGTTTAGAAATCTGCAACTTACAAAATTTTCTCACGTCTTCAAAACACACATCAGCGGATCCGGTGATTCGATAATCCCGTCCTCAAATACGATCCATTTATCGTTCGGAGTGATGTACTCGGCAATCTGCCGTGATAGATGAGTGCGATGCCATGCCACCCTTCCCTTCTGTCATATTTTATTCTAATGCACAGTTTTATCAAGCAATACGTAAACATCAATTTATTACACATTTAAAACAAAATTGACCCTAAATTCATATCTCGTTTCAGTTCATTCATTTTTTTCTCATTTCCTAACTTCTACCGAGATCCATGCCATCACGTCACGGGAACGTGACACGTTTTTAGAGTGAAATTCGTAATTAATTTTACTTAACAAATCTCATAATGAAGCCCAAAACAATAAGATTAAAAAGTGGTCAGAAAAACAAGAGAGAAGCGACAAGGTTCAGGTACTGGATCGCAAAGTTACTTTGTCGTTGCCTGGATATGTTTGAGCTCTAACGCTCAGTAATAAGGATCATGTTTTTATGATGATGACATGGATTGAACGCAAAGTTGATTTGGTTTTACATAATCTAAAGGATACCACGGAGACAGTGTTGCCACAAAGCGACGCGGCGAGCGCTGAGAATACGCAAACAGGTGTCGACTCCGAGGTTATATTTGCATATAAATAGAGTTCCTGCTTAACTGTAACACTGCCGCGTCCCTTTCTCTCTCGTTCGATGCTATTCGCTAGAGGAGTACAGAGAATTACGCCTCCTTGCACGCGCTATACGCAAGTACGAGCGGCTCCAGGAGATTCTATTTATGTACCGTGATGTAATATGACCAATAGACCGGTCACATAACCGCACACACGAAGACATCTATTGTCTCGTG
The DNA here is from genome assembly GCA_949128155.2 of Xanthia icteritia. Classification (NCBI taxonomy): domain Eukaryota; kingdom Metazoa; phylum Arthropoda; class Insecta; order Lepidoptera; family Noctuidae; genus Xanthia; species Xanthia icteritia. The sequence goes on from OX421937.2 coordinate 4,833,906, forward strand.
ACAATCGATAGGAAGTCGATCGATCAACTATCAAAGATATTATTGCGTCAGGCAGGACCTTCACCGCAAATAATTATATCCTCTGATATTACCATTGCCACGATGTTTGGAATTCGTTTACTTTTTACCCAACTATAAACGAAGAAATGTTATCTGTTAATGACATTTCTAATGGCAAGTCTTTATATTCTGTAGGACGTGTTTTGTGGCTAGCACAACTTTTTCTGATGGGGAAGTTAGTACAATGCGCAGCTGAACCGGTCAGGGCACAACGCCTAGGAAGCGGTCCAGGCATTTTATCGTCCCTAGTCTTCCTTTAATTCGCATGGAAAAAGTTCAACGCTTACGCATCACGAATAAGCAAGGAGAGACATGAATAATTGAAGCGGAGATGGTCATCTCTAGAATATTAATATCCTTGGCGGTTCGCTGTAGCTGTGAAATTATAAAATAACTATCGTGCCAGGTGATTAGTGGGCCGTCGTCGTCGATACGGCCTGTTCCGCGCCTCTTCCGTTAGCCGTTTTTTATCGTTCGTCTATTACATCATAGGAATATGCGTTCGCGGTGCGTGACCCGTCTGCGTAGGCGCAGGTGACATGCGAACTCAACATTATTTCGACATCCACCCAGAGAGCCTAACTAGTTCTGTTACCCGAGACCCCTGTTATTTGTATTCTTTTTTTGTTGGGCCCGAACATTTTCTATTTGTTCCGTCGGGCCCTTTTTTTGCTGGGTTGCACCGGCCGCGTTCGAAGGTTCGGAGCGTTTTTACTCGAGTACGGGGGAGCAGCGGGCGACGGGAGGGCGGCTCCCCCCCTGCGTCGCCGCCGAGCCGTCCTTGGCCCGAACGTTCACCTTGGCGCGCTGCGCTGCCGGCGCACAGGTAACAAAGTTCCGCGAACTACGTGATTTCTATGGCTGTCCGCCGAAAGTGGAGCCCGGAGTATCTCGAGAGCCACTCGGCCGGCGCTAATGTTACGGAGAAATATGTAATGAAACACTGCTCTACCCTCCGGCTGCGACGCGCGACGACTCACGGACCTCCATCCGTGGTGTGCGTTCGCTGTACCTTTTACAGTATCTAATGTCCCGCATTAGATGCTCTAGAACACGAGATGATTGACGAGGACAAATCTACGTGGTGGTCCTTCAGAGAAATCGTTTTTTATTTAGTTGCTCCAATTACGAAACTTTAAATTTATATAAACGCCCCCGCATCGATTTTATTACCTTCGCCATTCTACACCAGCGACATTTGGTGAAACCCAAATGCGAGTGCCATAGAAATTGTATGTTGATTATACGTATTAAAATTGAATTAACAACGAATATTGTCCTCCAATCAATGTAAAGTATGCCAGTAGGATTCACTTTGTCTTATTGCTGCTACATCGTTCAATGCCTTCGACTTGATTGGATTCCATGTATGTTTTTGTTATTGCACGAGTTTATTAAAGCAAGAGAAGTGTCTCAGCTTTTGCTTATTTCATAACTGTAAAGTCAGTAGCACACTTGAAACGTTCAGTATTTTAACTGGCACGAGTGGTAAAGAATATTCTTGGAATTGGAAGATAAGGAATAACTTTTTAAGTTGTTTTCACGGAAATAAGATAAATGCTAAGATAAGCTTAGCCCGCGAGTGGGGGGGGTCAACTGTGAAAACTTTTTTGACTTGCAACCGCATATCACAAGTATTCGTAGTGTAGTTCTGCTTCGCTGTTCAGAATTTGAACAATAAAGGAATATGTAAGTAGTTAGCGAAGAGTTACTTGGTACCAATTTATTTTCCAATTCTATTTTTACTGCATTTTTATTGTTCGGTACGGTGATTTACTGCTTCAAAAGAGTATTTGTGGCTAACAACAGAATATATCGTTGGGTTATAGGCGTTTTAGTGCTTGCAGTGCCAGCCGATGCCTGCCTTAGGTTCGTTCACCTTTCCGCTGTCATATCAATCACGCGATTAATCACACTTAACGAGCTTCTGTACGTCTGTGCAGCGATATAGTTGTGGCGGTATTGCGCGGTTCTTGTTAATTATATTGTCGAGCGTATCGGTGATCACCGCGGCGGCAGCGGCGGCTCTGGAGCAGCGGCTTCCACAGCTCGCCGACCGTAATCTTATCGCATTAGAGGCCGGACATAGGAAGGGCATTAAATTTGAACGATCGTCGTGAAGCGGCGGGCAGAACGAACGCGCCTGAAACCGGTCGGCCGTCCGTAAATAATGGATTAGAGGTGGGGAGGGCACGCGGGCCGGGGGAGGGGTGTGGCGCACGCACCGGCTGCGCGCGCGGGCGCGGGGCGCCGCGTGCGGGGCGCGGGGCCTGCGCCTCCCGTCAGCTGTTGCGCGCCCGGGACCGCCGCGCGCACAGTCGTACACCGCCGCCAATGCATCGGCGTTGATAGCGCACCGCGCACGCCGCCTGACTCGCGCGACCCCACTCGGTGACAGTGACACAGTGCTGTGCGTGACGATAGGAGCCGTGCCTGCAGACCAGTGATAATGTTGTGTTGTGTGTGAGCATACCCAGGATGTGCAGTGCGTGGACCGCGCCTAGGAGCTGACCACGGCGCTGCCGGGAGATGAGAAGTTATGTTACGGCACCGACCGAGGTGATTATTCCCGACCTCGGCCCTAAAAACACCATGCATGCGCGCGGCACCGTCACGGAGACGGCTCCGCCGGCCGCGGGACGGTTTTAGTGCTTTATTCTGCCAAGTTCGTAACACTCGGTAAGCAACGCCAGCAATTTGGTGCTTTTTTAGGATTAACGAAAAAAAAGTACCACACCGGCCGTAACTGAAAAAGTTATTTTTTGGAAATTTCAACAATAGATGTCGCCCTTTCGCTCGAGGGGACTCATTGTATGGAAGAAGGTACGGTTCGTATTTTTTATGTATCTACCGTCGGTTTTTTTGGGCATTCACAATAAAAGAAACCGGTACCGTAAACTACTACCTACGTATTTTTGGAGTCGTTTCTCCAGGCAGGAATGGTATCACACGTTTCTATTTCAGTTCTAAGTCAAGTTTAAACTTCCCCTTTTAAATTGCCAATATGATTTCAATTCCTATCCCGTACATTCACGTTAATTATATTATTTGCATTACGCATACATTAATTATATTGTAACACTATAATTCCAATGATGCGTATTGAATTAAATATGACTAACGTTGTTTTATGAGAAATATCTTATATTTTCGATATAAGTACGTCACTTTATTTACTACGAAACAGGAAACATTGTTGAAAGAAATACGGTGGAGTAACGAGAAAATCTGCTTTCATAACGAACTAATTGGATGTAATAAAGTCATTAACTGAGTCTTATTTCCTTTAGTTAATTGGCGCCCACGTTTACACTCTGCCCAGTAAATACTGATGAAGATGAAACTAATAAAAATCCAACGCGAGTCCTCAGTTCATATTTACATTATAATTCAGAGGATTTCATTGCTCATTAACGATCATGTATATGCAATTACAATTATACTGTCATCAACTCATTGTTTCACAATTACGCATATTTAAGTTTACAGTCCGTTAACATTTTATCGATATCGTTAACCGCTGTTCGAATTTCTTTAACGTCCACGCTTCTTGAAAACAGTCTCTCGCGGTCTACTTAAACATTTATGACAATTCATGTTTCATATCAATAATGCACTGCAACGGCATTATCACTGATGTCTCATACAATCGATGGATCGGGATTTGAATGTCCAAATCCAAATCTGATACTACAATATCAGTACTTTTAATAATCGTGTGTATATCTTGATGATATATTCGAGATACAAGCAATCGAATCCTTTAGACAGAACTGCCGTTAATTATGTTAAAAGAAACCAGAGATTTATCGCTTCATTGTGTCTCCTTGCACTAGCCAGCATTAGAACTAAGATATTTTAGAAAAAAAATGTGTTAGAAGCCTATTCTGGTTAGAACGAACGTCGCATTAAAGTGCACGTATAAGGCAGGTGTGCCTAGCACCTTGTGCTTAGCCTTCCGGCTTTATCCATTGAATATATTAGCTGCTCTTTGTTTTATATTTATATAACTATTAAGAATGATCGCAACCTCTTTGTTACTAGAATACATAAAAGGAATGTTGGTGTTAAATAAGCTACCATTAGCGAAGACTTGGCGTTACTGAATAACTTTCAAACTTTTCAATATAGAGGATTTATAATGTTAATGCAATAGGACAATTCTATCCATCAAAAAATTCATCACATCATTCAAATTGACATAATAATTAAAAAGTAAGATACATTCCTCAAAGAATCCAAACGGCAAAGGCACGATAAGGAATATATATATATACACATAAAAGTAACAAGATAAGCAAATTCCGTCCATTACATATAAATAACTGAAGGTTAAATACTGTAATCTCTAAGCCAGTAAGATTTAATAACATGAAGGTATTGTATTCAGACATGCCGTGTCGCAAAGCGATGGTTAAGTTAAACATGCTACGAACCGTAAGGAAGTCATTGAAATTCTCAATGATTCTTAGTGTTATATTTAGTGTCGATGGAATGACTCATTAATTGCCAGGAACTCTGCGACGCTCATTTTGATTTCTACAGCACCTCTTATGTAACGATCTGAGAAGTAATAATAAAATTGCCGCCTTAAAATCCCGACAACGTTCCAGGAATTATATTTTCTCTCCCGCCTGGGCTATCTGCAATACCCTTTTTTTTTTCTTCTTTGACTTCGTTTTCATATCTGCGCTTCACCTTGACTTTGAACTTTTCTTTATCGGCATCAAGTGCAATAACATCAATTTACATAATTAAAGTTCGCTACTATATTTATTTCTTGAATGTTATCGATGTGATTATCACATGAATACGCTTACGCTATTCGCATTTGTATTGTCAGTTTAATCCGATGAAGGCCTTTTCCTTATCGTTAGATTTCATACTCTAGCTCGTATCTTGAATCTATTGAAATCCAACTAACCAGTTAGTCTTTGCATTCATTCCAAAAAGTAACTACTATTACTTGATTCCACGTTAACAAAGTAATTTCTAAATGATTGTTCATTATTCATTACCACGAATGAGAAACTAACGGACGCTTTTAATGTTTTGCATCGTTCTCACATGTATAACTTCAACTTGAATGATGTAACCAATATTATGTAACCATATTTTGCTTTAAAAGAGTGTCCGTGGAGTTTCTTGCCCGTTCTTCTCCATAGGTACCTACTACGCTTTGGAATAGGCGACTAGCTTCATATTTCTGACTGACCGACCCCTTGACAATTTAAAAGTGCCTGTAATTGGTTTATTTGAAATAAATGCTTTGAGTTTGAGTTTGAGTTTAACTACTGGTAACAATATGTGCTTGAGCAGATGTTACAAATGGCGCAGTAAGGTGACCCCATCGACACTGCGCTCAGAGTTTTTTGTTAAATTTGATTAATGACGAATCAAATCATACATGTGTAAATCAACAATCAAGTTCGTATATTAATCAATCATCGATCATAATTTAGAACTCGTGTTTTACCGCTATAAAATCCAAATATAGTTTTTTTACGATTCGCTTCAAATGTGCCCGTCATTATAATTTGGACTCTGATATCTGTAAAGTTTTCGTCGTATATTTCAAAACTGTATACGCGATCGAGTATTACTATTGTTGACACATTGATGACTTTCTAACGTTCCTCGTCGATCATTAAAGGGACGATAGTTCTTTCCAAATTCACAATTTTTTGTGTTGGAAACACTAGGGCGAGGTTTTTGTCGGCATTTTTTCATCGCTCGCAACGACCGTTTCGATTTTTTTCCCATTCTACCCATCAGCCCAAGTTTTACGACGGATCCCTTTGCAATTTTATTTGCTGTGAACCCTGTTTCTGTATTGTCACAAGTTGTTATTTTAATTTTCATCTTTGTTTATTCTGAGGTCTTACTAACCTTGGCAGAGGCTTCTTACCTCTATTAAATGTAATATCTTGACGGTACTCTCTAATTGCTTTTAAAAGCTTTTACATTTCTATTTGAATATAAAGCGTCTAATGAGAAGTTCAACTCATAAATATTACATCGTACATCAATTACATGTTAAGTCAAAGGTTCATTTACGAAGAAAAATGAGTTTCATAATTACCAAGTGATCCGTCACGTCCTCTGCACTCGATAGACGGCTGGTTGCATCGCCTGTGCATCGAGCGCATAATACGATTTAAAAGCAATCTCGTCTCGTACGCTCAATTTCCGTACCAAATGTCGAATGATCCGACGATTTCGCAACATATCTTGCGCTAGTTCTAGTAAACCTGGGATTAAAATGTTTCGCAAAATAAATCTATGATCTCTGAACTAAGTTATTATTGGTCATACTTTCGCAACTTCGGTCTTCAAAGCCGTAAAACAGGTAGGTATGACAAATTGGATTCCCGATCTTACCATGACTAGTCATAATTTATATATGGAGTGTTCCTTATTTATGTCTATGTAATTACTCTACCCATAAACAATATTAATGACATAATTAAATAATCAAATGAAGATGTTCATTTCAAAACATTTGCAAAGTTCTCGAGGTATAACATCCGTAAAGGAGCTTCTGGTTTATATCTTTCATCTGCGTAGCCATTTCGAAGAAGAAATAGAAAAAAAAAACACAGAACTAAAGAACATTTTGTTGCAATCTCGAAGTCAGACAGTCACTAAACTTGGACCGAAGTGAACTGATTTCTCATCACAGGAGCGGTGCCCTCTAAAATAAAAACTCACCTGTAAGATTAATTGCACTTTTAAGATTGTAATTAGCAGGGATTGCCTTGAACTTAACAAATTTTTTATACGATTCTTTATTATTCATTAGCATCTTCTTTTATCTTCGCCATTAAGAGTTGTCAGTTTTAATTCGTGTGATAATTTTAATTAACCTTTTAATTTCTTATTTATAAAAAATATGAGATATATATATAACACACATACGTGTGTTCTCATTTTTGCTGGATATTTATATCTCTTGACTTTAATTTTCATATACCTAGATAATCGTGCGTGTAGGTCTTGTTACAAAATTGACAGAGTTTTGTTTTCTATATTGTAAAGTTCTCCTGACCTAGCTCAAAAATTTATTTATTTTATTATTTATGTACTCACAGTAAAATACATAGAGATACAACATAAATTATAATTTGAGTACAAAAGTACCAGGGGCGATGGCTTCAAACAACCCGATTCCTACCGGCTTCCCTTCGAACACAACCACTTTATCGTCATTGAATAATCACTATTTGATACACCGTATAATAAAACATTACAAAGCGCCTACATTCATTTTTTTGTTTTGCTCTAAAATAACTCGTACGCGCGTCCAGCTTATCGTGAATTCAATTTCTATGGAAAATAAAGTCCGTCTTGACGTCACTTCGGTCACGTGACACCGCGGTTTCTTAGCAGCCGGGTAAGCCGCTCTGTACCGAGTTACGATAGAATACGCATGCGCGTCGTGAAACCAGAATGAAGGAGCTATTGTTCGGTCAGTTCGCTCAGTTGTTCGGTTGTTGTCGTTGAATTTCGATTTTTGTTGAACGTTGAAGTTGAACAGTGATTAAGATAATTTTTATGTGTTTTGAGTTTAGTGAATTACACAATGGTTTTTTCAAACATTTTAATGTTTCCCTTTACGATAAATATCAAATTAAATAAAATGCATTGTTTCCCGTTTTTACCTATCTCAGATTCTAGTAGTTTATGGAATAAAGTTTTTACATTTTAAACTGACGAATTCATCAAAAAACATGTGCAGACTGAAAAACATGCAGCTGTTCAGGACTGGTAGGAATAGAATTATTTTCACAAATTTGCATGAAGCTCTTATTCGGAAAGTAGATCGAAATACAAATACACATTTGTTAGGTAAACAAGAAGTAACTTTTCGCGGCCACGATGAAAGTTGAAGTGACGTCATAACAATTAATAAACAACCGTTTTTTTTTCTTTTTTTTTAAAGCTCCGGCTTCCTTCTTTCGTTTCATCACGCTACGCCACTGAAAAGTACTGCTTATACCATTAAATAAATTGTACAACTGCTTGTACAATTTATTTAATGATAAATATCAATCTGCCTAGCCTTTCCCCAACTAGTTGGGGTTGGCTTCCAGTCTAACCTGATGCAGTTGAATACCAGTATTTTACATGGAGCGACTGCCTATCTGACCTCCACAAACCAGTAACTGGGTAATACGATACCCCTTGGTAAGACTGGTTGTCAGACTTTCGGGCTTCTGACTACCCGTAACAACTGCCAAAGATCCACGAATGACAGCCGGGACCAACGGCTTAATGTGCTTTCCGAGGCACAGAGGAGTCTCGGTATGTAAAGGAGGTCACCTATCCACGGACAAACCCCGGCAAGCGTAGCTTATTTGATGGATCGACCCGTGCGGCTGTTAATAATGTTAGATAATTTATATTTAAACTTAACCTTCTCATCATGTTTTACTTAGTCTTCACACGTTTTTTTTTACTGTTGGTTGATTATCAAACCAGTTCTGCGTGTGAATCTAGCTTCAATAAATCTACATCTATATGTAGTATGGATTTTAAATTAATATTAATGGCCATCACTTTTATATTCTTTCCTATATCGATGTTAATCCTTTACATTAATATATTTTTTACAATGTTTCACTTGGTCCTCAAACTGTCAACTTGTTAAGCCTTTGAGCGCGTATTAACTGGGCTGATGGGTAATTAATTCAAATAAAATTGTTCCTGCATTAAAGATTATTTGTTACAAACATGCGTTTTGATATATAGGAAATATGGCAGCTATGTTTATTTAATTTTCATTAAAAATCTCTGCATAGTTTCTTGTTTTAACAATTTTTAAGGAATCGCGTAATACTTGATCTAAAAGTTAGCACAAGTAACTTTCCTCTTTCGACTCCATTTACAAGAACACAAGTTTCCTGATTTGTTTAGTTTTGTTTTTGTATAAACAATATCAAAGTCATAAAAGAAAATACTTGAACATAAGCCTAGCTAAGTTCATAAAAGTTTTATTGAGAACAAGGCATAATGTAATGTTACCCTTATTATTCAGCATGTAAACAATATAGGCGCTTGTTAACCGCAAGGCAATAAAAAGTATTGTAAGTTTGTGAATTATTATTCCTATCGGTTGTAAAATGTCAACGGCGATGGATATCGGACCCTTACGACTGTTTGTTCATGTGTTTGAGCCTATATAGTACTTACTGATTCCATTCAATTGTATAGTACATACCTACTAGTTTGAGCTTAGAACACACTTGCGGGTTGATATTCAAACCCTTGAAAAGTCATGGCTCTTTGGTGCCCTTTAAGAGAATAGATGAATATCATGAACAGCATGATATTGATAACGATCAACTCATACTCATACTAAATTATAATAATACCAGCTCATTACTGTCCCACTGCAGGGCAAAGGCCTCTTCTTATACCGAAAAGTCACGAGCATTGATCACCACGCTTGCTCAAGACGGGTTTAGCGATTTCAGACTATATTAACTATTAGTCCAGGAATTCTCAATGTTTTTCCTCCACCGATGTCAGTAATGTTCAAGACAAACTCAGAAAGTATATGAATTGAAGAAGTCACATTGGTACAATGCCCGGATATGAAAAACAACCCCGTGCATGAGAAGAGAGGCCTCAACTATTAGGCCATCACGTCATTATAATAATAATAATTAAAACCAGAGAAAACTTAAGCCAGTAACCTAACCAGTTATAAATAAACTAGAATTTATATGATCTGTTTTGATCTGCCCGCATACCTAATGATATCGTTATTCCATCAATAAAACATTATACATGCTAAAATCGATGGACAGATTTTAGAACCAAAATAATTTAAAGCCGTAAATTACCGTATCAGGAAATAATACAAAATTTATCCTAATACCGTCTAGACTAAATAATAAAACCGTTAGCATATAAACATAAAGTATTTTTTGATGTGTAACATCTTTCCTCTCGCTCGTGGTAGTGATTTCGTGAAAAGGGACGGAAGTGTGTAACAGGAAGCCGGGGAAGCGCGCGCTATTTATGATTTGACCAATGAGCGCGTGCGGTGCTAGATTTGGCCGTCAGATGGACGAAATGAACGATGAAGATGGACGTAATATTAGTAAAACACACCTTCCAATATATTGTAAAGAAAAGGATAATATACGTGCTATGGAAATCCTTAGAACGGCTTTTCTCTTGTAGTGTGGTCGTCTTGCTGATCATGGTTTTGTTATAGTTTTTAGTAATTAATTATTTATTTATTTTAACTCGATGGTCCTTTCATCATTTTTAACTTCCAGTTATAGCTATATGTATACGCCCTTTATGACTGGAGGCTTTTATTTAGATAGTTTTTACGTTTAGTCTTTTTTTTTTCTGCCTGAGTACAGTTCTTGATATTTTTGGTTGGTATATTGGCGTGTGCTAGCTGACATATTATGGCTATTAATTTGTAATTTAAATTATGTTTTGTGTTGCGTAATGTAAATTATTTTGCATACTATTATATAGAATCCATTTTTTTTCTAACTGAACAGACAGCTGTGCTGCTGGGGAGTTTGTTGCGCCACTTCTTCTGCCCAGCTAAAGCACTAGGAAGTGGTGAAGGGTGGGCGGTTTGGGGGACAGTCTTATGTAACTTTGACGTTCGAAAAGTGCTGATTCTCAGCCTAGTTTGAATGAATGACTTTTGAATTTAGAATTTTGATATACCTATAAGTCATTTTTCGAGTCTGTCTGTGTGACCGCGTGGTTCTTCTAAACTACGCAAGAGATTTTGATCCTGTTGCCACCATCATTTAGAGGCTTGATTCCGGAAGGTTTATGTGTATTTTTCCATTAAGAGGGAACAGGGCCTGCGAGGAATTTGAAAAATAGGTATTTGAATAAACTATTGCCGTCGTCGTACCTCAAGTCTGCCTACGTCGAGTGCGATAGGAACAGCTGCAGCTGCGACCGAATATATCCCAAAAAAAATTACTAGATCGACATTTCGTATTCCCCTTTTTTATCCTCTAAAACTGAGCCGATTCAATATTTTTTTAACATTAAAATTTTAAGAAAGAGTATGTCTAGGTTCCTATCAATTTCTTTTTGTTAAAAACTTTTCGAATTTGTCTGGTAGTCCTCTAATCACGGCGGTATACATGGGGTATTTTTGTAATTTTTGGAGGGTCATATTTTCTTTACCAATATGTTTCTGAAAAAAAGGAAATAACAGGGACGTGCCTGCAGCAGACCTTGATTTTATGAAAAAATATGATTGCTCTAGAGGCATTATTCAGGAAGAAAAAAGGGGAATACATTTGTATGGAGAATCGCACGCCCTGTTCCCTCTTAACATTAAACTTACATATAATTAAGAAATCTCGATGTTTTGTCAAGTCGTAACAAAAAAAAAAAAAGTAAATGCAAATCTTCCTTCGTAATCAATTAGATTTTCCAATATCTGAGAGTCAATGTGAGTTAATCAGTGAATTTCTATAGTCCCACTCTCAGTAGGCGGTATAAGAGCCTTACAAAAAAAATATGTTAATAAAAGCGATATAACTTCCTTCTAAGTATCGCTAAAAATGTCCTTCAGAAGTGGCTTCGAGACTCGTAATACAATCGTAACGAAATAAACACAGTGCGTTCACCTCGTGTGTCATAAGCCGCGGGTACACTGCCCGCCGCCTGCAGTCAGCACCGTCTCTGATACATATTAATTTTGGTTTTATTGTACGAATACTCTTAATTAAAAGGAAAAAATACATGGGGTCGCGTGTATAATGGTAATTTGTCGCTCATCAACGGATGTCGTTCATTCGCTTTGAATCGCTCGTCGCTATTTATCGTTTTATGGCGCGATTTCTATTTGGATAGCAAAACAATTTACAATAATTATTACACAAGGAATTTATTTTATTTTTCTATGCCAATTTTATCACGCAATGTTATCTCTGCACATACTAAGTTAATCCTTATCGAGGGTGTGTGCGGTCTGCCACATCCCACATCCGACGGTACTGCAACAAACGGCTCGTCTATTCCGAGCCTAAGTCGGAACGTTACGCGCACGACATTCGCTAAAAATACGTGCGTCAGGACGCATGGCTGGCATAATAATCGTGTGTGAAGAACACAGCAATACTAGAATCCAGATGAGAGGCGGTACTGCGTGTGATAACGCAAACTGACGCGTTTCTACGTAATATATCCGTACCGTAAAAAAAGCCATGATCGTACTCGACGTTAACGATCATGGCTTTTTTTGCTACAGAAAATGTCGCGGATTCACCATTGCTGGTGATATTAAAAACGTGCATGAACTTTTGCTTCCATTTTAATAGAGATGATGACTCAAAATATTTTTTAGTCATGTAGTTGTATTATTAAAAAATATTGGGCACGTATTTTTATTTTATCAAAAGATTGCGTTAAAATGTGCTATGACGTCACGAGTATGTAGATTTTATAATACTTACTTGTGACGTAGCGACCCCCACTCCCCAACTTTAATGCGTTTTATCTAAGTCATTTTTTATTAATATGATAAAGCAAAAAATACGTGTCTAATAGTTTTTTATTATCTGACTGACGGACTAAATAGAATTGCTTTTTTTTGACCCAGTCATCCATATTGTGTGAACCGACTTTTCACGTTGTGATTTCAAAATTTAATTCCAACGCCACAAACATCCTGTATAGCAGTGGACATTTTGACATTTAATTCGAAAAATATTTTAGTTGAATCAAAACCGAAACGATCGTACAGTTATCGCGTTTTAATTCTCCATTAATACACGAACAAAAAATTGAATACTATGGATTAGTTTAATAGGCGTGCATAGTACACACGGCTATACATCAAGCTATACATACCCAGTATAAGCTGACCTCGCATTGTACGGAAATCCTATACGATGCGAGATCAGAATAAACTGGAATCGTATAGCTTGATGTGTAGTGTGTACAATAAATTCGTAGGTATGTTAATATGAGAAAAACATCTTTTACGAAGTTGCGTAATAAAAATAAAAATCATAATCTCAGCGTGTTTCCTGCCCACACGGTGTCGATGACCGTGCGTGTTTAGTACTTTCATAAAAACGTTTATGCTTAAATTATGTAGTGCTTAAGATTAATCGTCCATAACCAATTTTAAAGAATCGAAAATTAAATGTACTTTTAAGTTAATCACACGTTTTAGGATCTCACCGTAATTAATTGTAACGTTTGTACGATGATAATTTCCAACTCATCTATTTTTTATTAATTAAATACGAACTACCTACGTACAAAACAAACATGTCAGCGGGGCAATGGCGTAACACATAAAATGACAGGTGATCGCAATGGGTTTCATTTTGACAGTTCACCCACATTCATTGCGTTATTTACGTTGTTGAGCAAACGAACCTACGAAGCAATGGATTACCAATATCCTTCAAAACTCGTGGATTGTGACTGAAAGTGTGCTATGCAATTTTTTTATTTTTTTTACAAAACTCTTTAGTTAAACAGAATAATCAGTGTCATTGTTAAATTTTCCGAAAACCAAAACTTATATAGGATATTTACTTAGCAAGTTAGCAAACACCTCATACCCTGAAAAGTTTAACAAGTACATAATTACTCATCACTTTTCCGTCAAATTTCCACTTCAATATCTCCCTTTCTTTGTAAAAACGTCAATAAAACGACTATTATCTTTTATTTACATTGACACACCTATGCAGCGCGGGCGCGGCAAGGAGCCGGTTTTCATAAAATCATTTTATTCATAGTATTTCAACTTCAACGTAACGGTTACTGAACGGATGCGGGACAGGTCCTGTGAATGAATCGATTCGATCATCGGTCAAGTTCACACATCGATTTATTTCAATGTCGATGGTACTCGATCGATAACTCGTAATTGCATGGAGAATCGTTTTAAAAACCTTTTAGCTTCTAGGTTTAAGATACTGGCTGATAGATTGGTTCTAGTCTGAAGATGATTAAATTAATTTGTTTGAATGAAAGATTGTGGTGTCTGACGGTCTGTATTCTTATTTATTTTTTGTTGGCCTTGCTTTTAATTTAAAAAGATACCGCATCGCTAAATAAATCGTAGAAAAAAAGCAACGCTGTATAATAAGATATACAAGGTCAAATTAAATTAGCTAGCGAAACTGCAGACTTGATTCGTATCGATATCTAAACTAATATTATAAAAGAGAATAGATTAGATTTTTTGTATGTTTGTTTGTTTGTAATGGATAAACTCAAAAAAATACTTAAACAATAAGATTTTTTAAATCTTTCACCTATAGAAAGCTACATTATCAGCGAGTAACATTGATTATTTTATTTTTCAAAAAAATTAGAAATTCCTGCGAAAATTGCAATAATGTACCTAACCCACTGAAGGTATCAAAATATGCCAATAAAAGTCATTATTTGGCGTGCGGCGCGAAATCTATTCATGATACATAAGATAAGTACTACATGTTTGTAGTACTCATCATTACCCACAAAAAATTCCACGAGGTTATATTACAGTTTAGTCACAATAATCGTTTTTTGTTCAAATTAGTCAATCAAAACACGGGTCGAATCAAAAGATGATGACATTCGTATCACGATATTAATCCTTATCCAACGAAATAGTTTCATAATCCTGGCAGATTATCATCACGGTATGAACCCATAGGAGGCGAGCAAAAAAAAGGAAGAATAGTAAGCGAATACGAAGTAAGCCCAGCATCTACCCTAATTACGTAATACACGACTAATCGGAATTTGAATCGTTTTGAAACAAATTGCTAATCCATTGCTTCATAAGTTCGAAAAAAAAAATCTGTTCAACCACGTAAATAACGCAATGAATGTTGTTGAACTGTCAAAATTAAACAAATTTGTCGTAATCGTTTACGAAAATGTGTTGCGTAATTAGATAGCAGGTTCGGACGGGCGTATTTGTATCGATTCGATATTCGACATCGGCGATTGTTTGTCGAATATTGGATTTTCGACGCTCTGCTTAGCGCCGAGAGTTGAATAATTATCCAACAGTGTGTTCTCTTGACGCGCTGGATGCGCTCTGTTGGATTCTCAATGCTCGGCTCAAATACCGAGAGTTGAAAATCCAGTGTACGAAAAAAGATCGCTGCGATAAAAATACGTCCGTGCGCACCAGGGCTAACAGCGCAGGCGCGCGATGTGAAAGAACAACAAATAACACGCGGGCGAAGTCGCGTGGAGAAGCTAGTGATAAAATAAAAACAAAAAAACATTTGATGTTTCTTTGGGGGGTCAGCGACAGCTTGTAGTCGAAGTATGAGCTGAGAAATTTTATTTTATCGTGTTTAGTTATCGAATCGATACCCATCACGTCTGCGGAGATTGTCTAGCAAATTTAATTTGACCCTGTATATATTGAAGCAATTTATCTAATGACGATTTTGAGTGAGATAACTTAGTATGATTAGTCTTTTAATGGACTTTAGGACTCTGAATAGATTAGTTCTTAAAACCAATACAGCTATCAAGTGTAATGTACCATCGAAGAAGTCCATATCTATACATCGCAAGGACTATTTCTGCTTGCAGCGCTTGACCGCTATGGAATTGGTGCTGTAACAGATTTTTCAAACTGCTTTGATAGTACCTGACATTTTATTCATTTACAGTTCTGTCATCACTCGCTTAATAAACTATACTATCATTAACTTACTAATATTTTGTAGACCAGTACCCTAATTACGTAATACGCGATTAATCGGAATTTGAATCGTTTTGAAACAAATTGCTGATCCATTGCATCATAAGTTCGAAAAAAAATCTGCTCAACAACGTAACTAACGCTATGAATGTTGTTAAATTGTCAAAATGAAACAAATTTGTCGTAATCGTTTACGAAAATGTGTTGCGTAATTAGATAGCTGTTAACTTATGAGATAAGATAGGAATAGGACTATTTAACTTGTTATCATTACATTTTATGTGTAGTCAAGTCAATGTATTGATGATATGGTATCCCGATTATTTTGCTGTCTTATCGTCATGAACAACTTGTTAGTTAGACTCAATCTAGGTCCTAGGAACCGCGAAGTAAACTAGCTTTTATCCGTGGCTTCGCGCACTTGAGCCGGAAATTATCCCACGAGAACGCATTACCGGCATAAAAAGTATTATTGTCCTAACTAGGGTTGCACACTTTTTTAAATATTAAATTTAGTATTATCGAAGCCATTGCCTGTAAAAATATAGTAGAAGGTGAAAAAACATAGTAGGCGTATTAAAAAAAATATATATATACATATTTTAAAAATGGATATTTTTTGTTACTATGAGTATGAACCTTTATTAACAGGTTTTGTTTTTTAAATGTCTCGTAACAATTTTTACACTCTAAACTAAGGTTACAAAATACCATTAATTCAGCTTTTATGAGATTAATACTGGCCTTATTGCAATCGTCCCGCCATTTTGTATTGAAATAAAAATATAGTCGTTTCGCCTACTATATTTTTGCTTTAGAAATATAGTATTTAGGCCTCTAATATAGTAGGTTGACAACCCAATAAGGATCGTAGTAGGTGGCGTTCTGTAGTTTCTGCTTGGCCCCAAGGGAAGAAACCGTGAGCTTATGTACGTATATACAACAGTCAAATTAAAAAAAAAAAAAAAACTTAATTTTGATATTACAAAAAGTTACTTTCTATATCCTCGTATAGTCTTTCATAAACCTTCGTTAAAATATTGTACCTATCAAATCCAACACGAAAGCGAATCATCTTATTCGGTAGTTATGCTAACCCTCGTGAACGGAACCCTCGGTTCACTATCGATCGCATTATTATTGTTATTGTATCGATAGTGTGTCCCGCCGGCCCACAGTGGAACGAATGTATGGGAGAGGTTGGACGTAGACATCTCCGAAAAAAAAGAGTTAAATTATGCCAAACTAATGATGCCATCTTATTCGATTACCTAATGCCTTCATAACTTGTTCTGATAAATTTCTTCATACCTCCCATATTTCGGAAGTTATTTGAGAAAATGTGATATTTTACTATGAAAATGAGTGTATCGAGCTCTCTCCCTCCTGATTCCGGCCTTGTTTCAAGTAGCGGTCTCTAATATCATAATGCTTATACTAAGAGCTATATTTAACACTAAGACACATGGTGCGCCAAATGTGCACTTTCTGGGATAAAGAGTGATGTTTATTCCATAATACAAAAATATTATTTTTTGTTTATTTTGTTGATTAAAACCGTTTTTCTAAAGGTTTACCTTATTACAATAACATTTCTGAGCAGCCGATTAGAGAAGATATAAGCCAATTAGGATATGTGATTAGGGACTTAAGGTTTACATATAAAACTGATGCACTAATGATTACTGATAAGAAGATTGCTATTATTTAATTACTAAATGGCTCTCAATACACTAATTTAGCATGCATCATTTTCAAACTAATTACCTTGCAATATTTAACAAATGAGGGTACCTCGAGTAAATATAAATAGGTCACTATTAGTAACTTTAAAATCAGTGTTGATTTATACCTCGTTGTAGCCACGCTAATCTTGCAATGCATTTTCCAAATTTTAATACAAATCTTGATCTTCACGTTGCTTTATGCGCACGCGCACATAAAGATTTACGCGACTATAACTATTTGTTCAGTGTTTTAAAAGATAACAGTTGTGTTCAGTTATGTGAAAGTTCTGAAACAATTTTAAAAGACTGGTGTCGTCGATTTTGCTACCGCATTTATGCAAAATGGGCACAGTCTGGAAGAAGCACAGATAAGTTTCGGAAGAAACATGAGATTTGGCTACAGGCTGCAATTCAGTGGCCGGAATTTCTGAATGAAAATATTGAATCTTCTACAGAAAATGTAAGTGACGTCATCGAGACCATAATTTCTCCTGCTAAATCTGATGCTTCAACTTGTACACATCCTAGTCCTCGTAAATCTTTTGAGGACCTTAGTAACCGGCAAAAAAGAAGACGCACTGAAGATACTCTTCCATGCAGCAGTAGCAACGCTGAAATTATGTTTTCGGCCGAAAGGGCGCTTCGAAAGGCAGGAGAAAGCGATACAGCTGATGTAATTAAATACTTGACGGGGAATCCCGAAGAGGCCTCAAAAATCAAATCCTACATTGAAGGTAAATCGATTCAGGTACGGGAAATATCCCCTTTGAAGGCATTGGCTCTTTATGTATCGATGAATTTATCGAAATGGCGCTACAACACTCTTCGGGATTTCAACACCCAAGAAGGAGCTCTTAAATACCCGAGTTACTACATGTTGGTTAAAGAAAAAATTAAGTGCTATCCGGCCAAAGAAGATCTCACAGTTACAGAGAGCTCTGCAAAAATCAAATTACAAGGCTTGATGGATTTAACCTCAAGAAGACTTATTAGGTCGTTAGAAACCCCTGTTGATCCCAATCAACAGCTCGTTTTGACCAGCAAATGGGGTTTTGATGGATCATCTAGCCAAAGCATTTATCATCAAAGGACGAGTGAAGATGAGCACATCGATCTTGCTAGTAATTTTATGATTAGTCTTGTACCACTGCGGCTCGTCTCAAAAGATGTAACAATTTGGGAAAACGAGCGACCATCTTCCACTTCATTTTGCCGGCCAATATTGTTTAAGTTTATAAAGGAAACCAAAGATAATGTGCAGAGAGAGATGGCCGAAATCGAAGCCGAGATTGAAGCCTTAACTCCATCCACCATCACTGATGGAATTAGTGTCAAACACCAACTGCTGTTGACAATGATTGATGGTAAAATTCATTCCATTATATCCGATACAGCAGCTTCAGTGTGTGACATATGCAAAGCTAGTCCTAAAGAGATGAATAATTTAGAGTTAATCAAAGATAAACACGCAAACGAGGACATGTATAAATATAGCCTAAGCTCCCTTCACGCTTGGATTCGCTCAATGGAATGCTTATTACACATTTCCTACAAATTAGACATACAAGTCATGGCAAGCAAAGGGTGATATAGCAAAAAAGCAAGTTGATGATAGGAAGAAAAGAGTTCAAGAGGCTGTAAGAAGAGAAACGGGCTTACTTCTCGATGTTGTGAAACAAGGCAGTGGATCCACCAATAATGGCAACTCGGCCAGGAGATTTTTTGAAAACTACACAAAATCTGCTGAACTGACCGGAATAGACGCTTTGCTTTTAAGAAAAATCTGTGTGATCTTGCAGTGTATTTCATCAGGGGAGAAGATCAACGTAACTAAATTCCGAGAGTTCTGCTTTGATACTGCTAAGCTTTACGTGGAGTTATACCCATGGTATTATATGCCTTCTTCACTTCATAAAATTTTAATGCATGGGCCAGACATAGTTCAGAACTTGTCAATTGTGCCCATTGGTTTTCTATCCGAAGAGGCATCTGAGGCCAGAAATAAAGATTTTCGAAAATATAGGGAGGGGCATTCTCGAAAGCATAGCAGTATCTCATGCAATGAAGATATTATGCACAATCTTTTACTGTCTTCTGATCCACTTGTTACAAGCATTCGTCCAAAAGTAAATAAGTTTGTAAAAAAATCTTCTTTTAAGGAATTTTATGAGCTTACGGATTCTGAGAAAAGTGATATCGAATTTGTTAACATAAATGATTTAGCGGATATCGATTCTGAATTTGAATTAATTGATGATGATGATGATGATGATGATGACGATGATAATTAAATATTGATATTGTTTTAAAATGTGTAACTTAGTAAATTCGAGCTTACATCTTAATTATTTATATTATTATTACATATTTATTATTTTCTTATCAACTTATATCTAAAATACAGTGTTTTTATCGTTATTGTAAAACATATATAAATAAAATATTATGTGAAAAAGACATTTATGCTTGGAAACATGCTGGTCCTGCTCCATAGGATAATTTAGAATCAAGACAAAATCAAACTGGTTGCAAATTTAAGTGTATATTTTATTATTATTTTTTATTATATGACATTGATTTTACATTCTATGACCAATTCCTCGCACACTGACTTATAAATTGTGGAATCTTAGGAGGATCGTCTACTTTTACAATGTTTGTAAATAATGTGAGCACCATGTATCTATCACATAATTAGTTTATCTGTTGTTGCTTCATTTTTAATTCTTAATTCTTTTTACCTATTGTGGTATAATAATTTTATTCTAGGTGCATCGTCCTCACATATAATTATATAACTAATGTACTTATACAAAATATTGTAAAACATTTTAAAAGAGTAACGGTGGAGTTTCTTGCCCATTCTTCTCCATACGAAAGCTACCTTTTGGAAGGGGCAACTAGAATCAATTAATTTTTTTTGTAAATTTTTGACGTTCAAAAGTGCCTTATACGGGCCTACTTGAAATAAATGATTTGACTTTGACTTTGACATAATCTCATCTGTTCTTATGATTTTTTTTGTAAATAATAAGCACACAAGATTTTAAAAACAATATATTATATATTATATATATATATATGTATTATAACCTCTAAATACGTCTGTCTGCAGTTTAAAGTAAATAAAAATGGGGAAAAACCATTTTTTTTTTTTTTTTTTTTTTCATTTCCTTTTATCCCAGAAAGTGCACATTTGGCGCACCATGTGTCTTAGTGTTAAATATAGCTCTTAGTATAAGCATTATGATATTAGAGACCGCTACTTGAAACAAGGCCGGAATCAGGAGGGAGAGAGCTCGATACACTCATTTTCATAGTAAAATATCACATTTTCTCAAATAACTTCCGAAATATGGGAGTTATGAAGAAATTTATCAGAACAAGTTATGAAGGCATTAGGTAATCCAATAAGATGGCATCATTAGTTTGGCATAATTTAACTCTTTTTTTTCGGAGATGTCTACGTCCAACCTCTCCCATACATTCGTTCCACTGTGCGGCCGGACAACGACCATTCATTTTGTAATGCATACTTACCAGTTAATAATCATTCTGTAATTGGATATATCTCATGCAGATTGTATGATTCGTTATAACTCGAGATAATTATTATCGTTTTTACGAAATAGATGCCATAAATGCAAAATTTACTAATAAGTGCAAAATGTTGTAAAAAAACGTGCTATACTTTGCCACGAAATGAAGAAAAACATTACAGCAGGATGAACTCTTAGGCAGCATAGGCAGCTACTAAATGTAGTTCAGCCAGAAACTCGTACAGATTTTAGTAGCAACAAAATGTAGCTACCCTAGATTTGCAAATGCAGCAATGCACGCTTAAAGATATTTATCTACAATATTTTCATAAATGACAGAAATGTTAGCTTTTAACAATTAATTTTTCAAACAATAATCCTAGTTATTATCTATACAAACGGCGCCGTCCGTTTACAAACGCTCGCAGTTATATGCAAAAAGCCGAAGGCAAATTGGCAACTCGTTCAATTGTTATAATTTCGACATTGATTGTTATTGTAGAGTGACCATCATAATTATGACACAGGTTGGACAAATCAGACAGATTGCTGGAATAAAGTCTGATTCTAAATCAGGTCTGTCTGATGAAGACTTAAAATAAGACTTAAATATAATACGAAAGTCCTTTGCACACGTAGAATTTGCACTGTTTTAAATATTGTTCTTGGTCACAAAACCACTACTCGACGCCATTTTTCTTGTTTTTATAAGCAGCGACGCGCGTGGTAAGAAATAGAACTAAATACGAGTACTTCAATTTGCCGCAGCATTTTGTAAACGGCGTTTGAATTGTCCATCAAATGTTGTGGCATATTATATTATATAGTGACAAGGTAATTTACATTTTGCCTTCGGCATTTTTCATAACTACGAGTTTGTAAACGGACGCCTGCGACAGATATGTTTTCCCCGAAGGACTGGGCAGAGGTATAATAGTACACACGGCTACATATCAAGCTATACATTTCCAGTATGTTCCAGTCCTATACACATTTCTCCAGTTATGTGTAAGTCCCATGTAACAAAAGGCGAGCCTATCGCCATCAATCAACCTGGCACAAATCCAGACTCCGGTCTGCTACTGAGAAATTCCAGATGGAAAAACCTAATAACACTGCCCGACCTGGGATTCGAACTTTTAACATTTCCAGTAGCGCTTGCGACCACTAGACTAACGAGGCAGTCAGTTAATAATCTTTCTGTAATTGGATATATACAGATATACAGCTTGTGGTTATGTAGTGGACTGGCGCTTCAAGTAAATAGAGACATTGTCAAGTAGTCATTACTGTCATTATTACTCGTTATAGCCGTCAGTGCTGCATAATTAACTTTTTGTTCGGATTCAGTTTCAAGTGTTGATTTCACTGTCTGAATTTTAAAAACCAAAACAATGCATCGTTTTAAATTTACAAAACTAGCATTTGTAGCCACGTTTTGATTTGACTTTGTTATCTATACTAATGATAAAGCTGAAGAGTTTTTTGTTTGTTTGAACATGCTAATCTTTGAAACTACCAGTCAGATTTGAAAAAATCTTTTTTGCATTTGATAGCCATTTCTTGAGGAAGGCTATAAGCTATTTAACGTCACGCTTCTAGGACCCTTAGGAGACGAGTATAAAGGAAAAAAGTCAGAAGTTATAGCGCGGGCAGGCGATGCGATGCGACGGGGTGGGTCGGGGAAACAAGAAATTTCACGCGGACGGGGCAGAAGCTAATGTCAAAATAAAATTATAAGTACCAAACTTGTTTTGAATTTAGGTACGGTGATGAAAACATAATAGAGGATGAAAAATAAAACCCTGTCTTTGCAGTCACGCAGTCGGGTAAAAAGGAAGGAAAATCGACATAGTTATTTTGCAAAAACTTTGATTAGGAATATGTCAAAATTCCCATCCTGCTAAAATCATTGTTCCGCTTTTTCCTGGAAGGATGTTGATACCTATATTAGTGATAATTTTTCCTACATGATCATTTTTGTAGTTAGACGGTTAATGCCCGATTCCCATAATTTACGGACCGTTATTGGTTAATATTAAGGGTACACTAGACGACGACTCGAACTCGTTGGTGAGCGTGACTAATATGCATGCTAATTAGTATTTTTTTAAATTGATTTAGTTTTATTTACTTATTTACATATTTATTAATTTATTTAGTGAAATAGATGATGATTTATAACGAAAACAAGCGCGTAAAATTTTATGAACAGACCTTTGGGCGTATAGATATTATGAAAAATCTACTGGATGTATTAACTAAAATTTCAAATAATTAAAATTATTTGAAATATTGAGTAAAGTATCTATCCCTGTACGGTTTTTAGTTTGCCATTTTCTTACTACTTATGTTATATAAGACGAGTTTACATTAGTGTTGAAATATGGAAGTTTCACCGCTCATAACTTCCAAAACCATTTTATTTTCCAATTCTGCTTCCATACAGGGCTAGATAAAACAGACGAGTAGTCACCATACTACGTTTGTATGGAAGAATTACCGACTAGCGTACCCTTAAGACTTGTATCTTTACCAATAATCAAGCAAAGACCTCATTGCTTTGCAGTAGTAGACCCTCCCGTAATGAAGTAGCTATCACAGGTAAAATTAGCTTACGAATTTATTATGCCCAGTTTTTCAATAAAAAAAGTTACCATTGGTAAGCAAAACGATTAGTTTTTGTTTATAGGAACCGAGCATGAGTAAACAAAAATTCAGGGTACTCGTTACTATCCAAAAGGCTAGTTAATCATCGTAAAAGCCTATTAGAGCCAAACTACACACAATGAGCGTTTATTCGTTTATTACAGCCATCGGAAATGTAAATTAATGTTAATATGTCGCGATAATAAACCGCTATAATAAAAAGTAGTTACCACCAGTAGTTAGTAGTTAGCTTAGGTGAAAGCATTCGTGTAGTTAAATAGTACCTTACCGAATTAATTATTTGTTTACTTAAATATTACCAGAGATTAATACAGATGGGATACTACGCATTTTAGGTATAAAGCAACAAGTAGGTACGCGGCGGGCTCGACTTGTCGAATTCAGTGGGCGTAACGTAGTCTAAGATATAAGAGTTACGCGATAGAAAGAGAGGCAACTTCTAGAGGAATAAAACCGCTGGTAATTAACACTGTGCGACCTGAATTGCACTTTATTGTTTCGGTGCAAGAGTCGCTTTTTATTTAAATGATTTTGCGGAGTGTCCAATCTGTGATAATGATACTACTTGAAACTTTGCCTTTTCCTCTGTATACGCCGAAACTACGTGAGCGATGCACGTTGAGTCAAATAAAGTGACCCAGCATAATGACATAAGTATTTTCGAGTTCAATAATTCATCATATTCCAGTGAATACCGTCTGGCAGACAACAAAATCATTTCGTATCTCTTTTACATAACATTACAGCCACAACGTAACAAAGAGAAGCCGAACTGTGAAGATACATGTATTGCTAAGTCACGTAGTCCCGACGGCCTACACCACACTGTACCCATATTAATTACGAAAAAATAATCATAACCTACCCGTATAATGTCCCCCATTACACTGATGGCACGTGATAGTTTTAATGATTTCAATTAATTACAATCGCGTGCCACAAAAACAGCACACTATATGACTTACATTTATGTAAGCTGTCAAATTAATGCAATAATTATACCAGATCTTTTACTTACACTGTTAAATATTGCTGGATAATAAGGGTAATAAATATTCAAAGTATAAATGTTCAAGACGCTGATAAAACAATGAATTTAAATGTTTTAAGTTTTTGTAGCCGTGTCAGTGAAATGATGTGTACAGGTGATATAGTCCAGTCAAATTAATATTAACAATTGACTTAAGCAAGTATATTTTACTTTGTTGTGATGTTGCATGGTTGCAGCTAGTCACTAATTATATACACAATAATTAATTATGGTACGTTAGTGCTAGGTAGCCAAGTACCTATAAGTATTATTTTAATTAAATGGTAATTCCTGGGCAACCTATTTGTCGGAAGTTACACACACTGTGACGTAAGCACGGGGAATTTTATAGAATAACTAGTAATAAATAATATCTTTTAATATACTCAATAACAATACTCAGTATTTTGTGAGTCACTCATTCATTACGCAAATTCTGTTTACAATAATAGGTACCTAATTATACATTTGAAACAGGAAGGATATATATTGAATTATGAATAATACATAATATATATTTTATTTTTTTTGGAGTACGAGATGCCGAAGCCAACTCGCAGAGGCCTCTTACACATTTTTAAGTCTTGAGGCACCAACCGACGATTATCCCTGTATGCACTATGCAAGTGTACCCAAGGACAACCACTGGTTGTTGCAGGACTATTGCAGAACTTGCAATAGGCTATGGGTTTGTGTGGCTATAGTGGATTGGTTACCTAGAACTATGGAAAGACTATGTCTTCTGCTTGATCAATGTTATGTAATAGATACACAGATAAAATGGTACTAATATTTATGATCTTTGCGATCATTGTCAGTTACCTATCTACCGACAATAATTGACGTGTTGTTTCTTTATCTGAAATTACTCAGTAGCAGCTCCGGAGTTTAGATTTGAGCCCGGTTGATGGCAGCAGGCTCGCCCCCTATTACAAGCGACTTAAAAACGTAACTGGCGAAATGTCGGTGTATAATAGAGTACACACTCTGCCCATCCCTTCGGGGTGACAAGGCGTGATGTTACGTTATAATAGAATATGGATCGCTTTTGCACAAAACTGCATCGCACAGCGCACTACGAGTACATCACCTTATTATTTTACATCATTGGCCAGGGAAGCCATAACTTTTTCTCCATCGTATTTCACTCCAGGCCAGTTTTACGACCTACTTCTTATTATAGAACATTTGAAAATGTTATCGGTTTCTCACGCGGCTATAAATCAGATCTTACAACAAAGTAGTTCAGTGTAACTCGAAGGCAAAACAAATGGTACTGGTTTAGCCACAAGTGGACATTGTTCTTTGGACAATGGGCATGCGGGCAAGGTTCAGGGTTCATTACCCCTCCACAAACGACCCCCATCTCACTGATACCATCAGAGATTATTGAAATAATAATTGTGTGATGTTGACTTGCATGTGTTATGAAACTTTATCAATGGTTCGATCTTTCACTTCTCAATTGGTTACTTGAGATTACTGAGAATGTAAAGCTAATTGGCTATAAAGAATTTGTTTTACTTTCAAACCAGATCTGTAGGTACTAATGATGTGGTCAAGCTGAATATAGCACCCACTAACAGGTATATTATTGAAGAACTTCATATTTAAGCAATTTGAAAATAAAATCCCGTGTTCACGCTGCAAGCAGAAATAGTCCTTACGGTGTGTAGATATGGACTTCTTCGATGGTACTATTGAAGAACTTCACATCTAAGCAGTTTGAAAATAAAATCCCTTGTCCACGATGACCTCATCTGTTACCGCCCCGGTTCTATAGCGACCGAGCGCTGCAAGCAGAAATAGTCCTTACGGTGTGTAGATATAGACTTCTTCGATGGTACTATTGAAGAACTTCATATCTAAGCAGTTTGAAAACAAAATCCCGTGTTCACGATGACCACATCTGTTCCCCGTACCCTAATTACGTAATACACGACCAATCGGAATTTGAATCATTTTGAATCAAATTGCTTCATAAGTTCGAAAAAAAAAGTCTGCCCAACAACCAACAACGTAAATAACGCAATGAATGTTGTTGAACTGTCAAAATGAAACCAATTTGTCATAATCGTTTACGAAAATATGTTGCGTAACTAGATAGCCGGTTCTATAACCGCCGAGCGCTGCAAGCAGAAATAGTCCTTACGATGTATAGATATGAAGTTCTTCGAAGGTACTGTGAGTTATTATCACCTTTCATTCGGATTACACAATCTATACATACATACATACATACAAATAAATAAAATTGAAGTGTCTGTTTGTAATGTCAAAATAGCAGCTTTTTACTAAATACATAATATATTATGTATGATTATGAAAGCATAATTATACGGTACATATAACAAAAAAAAATTGTCTGTCTTAATATCTGTTTGTTCCGGCTAATCTCCGAAATAGCTGAACTGATTTTGACTGAGTAACTTAGGTTCGTTTATTTTTAGAAAAGCATAAAAGCTGCAGCTCGTTATCAATATTAGCATATCTGTTCGAAAACTTTCTCTTGAAATATTTTCCACACTTAAATCAACCTATTAAACCTTTAATTACAAATAAAAACTGTATCCACGATTCCAGTTACAATACAGATTTTAAATGCATACCTGAGAACCGAACCCCACATGCATCCCACGACATGTTCCATTGCACAGCTCGGAACAATGCGTGCGCGCATCGGATTGCGCAAGTCATTCCTATCGGCCCGCGGACCGTAGCATTCACTTTCGCCCACTGCTATTATTTATGTTACGACTGTGCAACTAACCGACACAGTTAACTATTACTATACTATACTTAAGTGTACGGAGTTACACTTGGCTTTTCTCCTTGCGATACTAAACACAGAACTATAACCGACGACTGAGTTATAAAAAGTAATGAGATTTTTTAACTTATCTTCTAGCAGTCGCAAAAATAACTGCCAGTTTTAATTAATGATACTATTGAGGAATGAGGAACTGGGTGTAAACGTCAGTCATCCTCCATAGAAAAGCGAGGATCCTCCTACCAGACTGTCTGGGGGGCAACTGCCCAACGATTGACGTCGGGACGTTGTATATATTCTAGTCGCGCGGTAAACTCTGCTTGCGCGATGCAGGTTTTAGCGTGACGTCAGTGTGTTGCGTAACAATACTCAGGCAGATTTGCTAGACTGGAAGCTATATCTAAACTATTATTATAAAAATGTTTGTTTGTCTCTGGAATATAGGATCCGATTTCAAAAATTCTGTTACTTTTAGATAGCAGAAAGCTACATTATTTGTCGAGTGCCATAAAATAGAAACAGATGGTGGTAGTGTTGACTCCAACGCCGACGAAGTGCGTGACAGGATCTAGTTGTTCATAAGTCAACAATACGTTGCTATTAATTACAATATTATTTAATTGAGGTCATCTAGTCTAGATTTCTCTCCACCGATTCCTAGTACCTATACTATAAAATCATAAATCAACCTCGATATCAGTTAGGGCACGGAAAGGTTCAATCAAAGGCCGTCTACCTACTATAGTCCATTCCAGAGTCGAAGTACGCTTTTGTAAATAAATACTGCAGCTTCAACGTGAAAGTAAACGTTGCAGTTTACTTGTTCAAGTTGTTTAGACGTGACGATCGAAGTATTTGGGCTCTGTTTACCAAAGGAGCCATTTAATATAATGGTCCTACTACGCTTTAGGTATCGAAGGACCATAAGCGTGAAAGTTGATAATAAGGACGTGATTATTTGATGCAGCAGTATTTATTGAAGACTAGCAGCGCCCCGCCGTTTCACCCGCATAAGTCTCGATCCCGTGGGAATACCGGGATAAAAAGTATCCTATGTGTTAATCCAGGCTATAAACTATCTGTCTGCCAATTTCATCTAAATCCGTTCAGTAGTTTTTGCATGAAAGAGTTACAAAAATCCATCCATCCTCACAAACTTTCACGTTTATAATTATTATTAGTAAGATTTAAAATATTAGAGGGATTGATACTAAGAATGTTGAAGAATGAAGAAACCGCGAGTAACGTATAAATAAAAGCACCTGTTGTAATGTTATTAATTCGTTATCGCCAACTTAATACTCTGAAAATATAAGATAGTCTTTCGGATGAAGTGGGATTACTTCAATAATCTCAGGCTCGTTACCGGAGATAAAAGATAAATCACGTTAAGAGGGAACAGGGCCTGCAATTCTCCATACAAATGTATTCCCCTTTTTTCTTCCTGAATAATGCCTCTACAGCGATCATTATTTTTTTCATAAAATCAAGGTCTACTGAAGACACGTCCCTGTCATTTCCTTTTTTTCAGCAACTTATTGGTAATGAAAATATGACCCTCCAAAAATTACAAAAATGCCCCATTTTTTACATAGAATAAGCACAGAAGTGTACAAAAAGTTCGGGATTTTTAAATTTGTATCTACCTTTTTACTTTGATGTAATACACTAAGCTGTCAGGGATTCAGACTATGGGAAATAAAGAAAACAGTTTATCCAATTACAACTACTTCACCCGGAAAGCTATACGATAAAGATGAGAACGTTGTTGGCTTAGTGGACTGTAGATTTATTGGCTTTTGACACTTGTACTGGTACTTGTTGAAATGCCTACACTGTCCGTCCCCCTATACCTATTAAAAACCTATACATGTTATTTGAAAATATTGTAAAAGCCAATTATTTTTAAAAGAGTAACCGTGGAGTTTCTTGCCGGCTCTTCTCCATAGGAAACGACCATTTGGAACCGAGCACCTAGCTTCTGACGTTTCATAAGTGCCCATGTAGGTATATGTGAAATAAAATAGTTTGAATGTTGAATTTCATAGATCAACATCACCCACATGTGGAAAGCACCGTAGCAATAGACGCACTCGAATTTCATATAGTTTGAAACTGTCTCTTCCCTCGCAGCGGGGCTCCGGCACCCATTAATTAAGCCCACACCGGAACTTCACTTCCTCTAGCCAAGCGCGCACCGATTAAAACCACCCAAAATGTGGCTTTTTATACGCGAAGGATATTTATAACCTTTTTTATTGGGGATTTGTGGTGTGGGCTCAGTAGGAAGAATCGCTGGATTAATCCCGGATGGTGACAAAGTGTAAAAGTTTTGTCATTCCGTGTGGTTGTGCTTCCATTTTGTACAATATATTTAGGCATCCATTTTGTGTCGGTAAAGTCATGGTGTTAAGTTGTTAACATAATTTCTCGCTTTTCACTTGTTTTTTACACAGTATAACTCGATTTTTATAACTGTACGCTTGGAGCTGTCAAAATCATAGGTTGCTAGTATTGAATTCACCCGCCCGGTTACCTCGTTAGTGCCCCGACGCCTCTTAATACGGTCTACACAATTCGTGTCGTCTCCACAGTTCTGTCTTATTATTCATTAATTTGTTATTAATATATTATTATTTAAACCACATACACTGTAAAATATTGACGTTGACAGGCGCACAGTTATAAAAATCGGGTTATAATAACATGATATCAGTTGAGCAGTATGAGATCACTTGCATGTAATTCAATAACGTTATTTCAAAGAAAAAGCTTCAAATTCGCTTTCAAAAGAATGTTGTATTCGAAGGCTTGCACGACAGCTTCATCATCATCATAATTTCAGCCGAAAGACGTCCACTGCTGGGCATGGACCTCCCCGAAGCACTGCCACTTCGATCGGTTCCGTGCTTCCCGACAGCACGACAACTTACTAACTACAAATTATAGCAGAACATAATTTAAAACATCATTCTGACTCCATCAACTTCAAACGATTAACTGAAATAGAACGATGTTTTGAATTCATTTAGCGTTAAAATGTATTTCATGCTTCTGCCGTGCACACAAGCGAGGCTGAAAAATGAAAATAGACGCATGCTTTTCACTTTTATCGATTCACCTAAATAACTCGAGGTTTCTCTGATTGTCAGTACCAGCAGGTTATAACACAAAGAAGCTTACGTATCTAACCAGAATGGCGTGGGAATCAACTGTTAGCAAACTACGTTTATGGTGAAACCTGATTAATATGCGATGTCACTATCGTATAGATTCCGTATCTGATATTAATGAAAGAAGACTTTGTATGTTTGTTCGTTAGCCAAATATTTGGAAGAAGGGTGCTATTGCTTGTCCACTTTGAAATGACGCGCCCCACTACCACATTACCGCATTACCGTGTACGTAAAATGCGGTAATGGGGCGCGTCATTTCAGAGTGGACAAGCTTTACATAAAACTAATTAAATTTAAAAGATTTTCGCGAATGTTTGATTTGTTGTTTCATTTTCTTACGGACCCGTAGTATGTAAGGGATTATCATCTCAGTATTGTAAAATAATTGTAATGATACGAATGTTTGAAGACCCACGTGGGACCGGGAGATCTGAATCTGAGTCAGATACCTACCGCTAGGTCAATGCCCCTCGTTATGATGACATATTCGTAGATAAGAAAACATGTCAGCAGTAATGCTGACATGTTTTCATCAATTCAACATGACTTTTGAGAATTGGAACAAAATATCTGATGCGAGATGTCCGCTCCATATACGATACAGACGCCAGCAGGCCAACCTACCCGTGACTGTCAAATTTTCACAATCAACTTTGAACCTTATGTTTTAGTTAAACAAATTTGACAGATTGTAGTAAGTTGATGTACATATCATCAATTAAAGACGCAACTGATTTCAATGCGGTTTTCACCATCATTTAGGGAAGTTATTCCGGAAGTTTTTCGTGCTTAAAATACATTAATAAATACCGAAGCAGGCGTGAGTCGCTAGCTATTAACAAAAAGATAATTCAAAAGCTCTCAAACCATTTTCATAACGTACAGTTATTACGTGATCTTGTCAACGGTGGCTTCCACTTTTTATTCAAGCTGTCGTATAATAGGTGTAGCATAGTTATTAGCATCGTGCACTACGGTAATCCTTTGTTTTTTATGATCACGACTCGACACAAAGGCGTCGACAGCGAGGCCGGTCGCCTGTCATCAGACACAAGGTCGCTGCACTCGCAATTACGGAACATATGCAGTGCTCTTTGTTGTTACCACTACTATTAGCTGCGAATTATTTTAATTGAATGAGGAAGAGTGTATTATGTTTCGAGTAGTTTCAGACTCAAAGGACCAAAAATTAAATTAAACATTTAGGGAAGTTAGGCAGTCGCCCGTATCCGGTAGGATTACCCCGCGCTTACAACGTTAAACAAGTTGTAATACTTGTTTTCAAACAGTCTTGTAAAAGACTTGTCAAAAATATGTCTTGTTCAATATTTTGTTTACCATTTTGACAAGTTTTGTTAATATAACTTGTTTTCGGTGTAAACTAAAAACGAAAACATCGTGAAACATGTAGAATACATGTTTCACCTTTAAGATTGAATGTTTTCAAATATTAATTTCTATTTTGAAAAGCGGGCTCCATCTCGGTACTTTTATCCGAAGCTCGGAATATGTAAATACACATATTCTAGTGGACGAAAAAGGAATAAAAGCGTGTTTTCGCAGTATCGTAGGTAGTTGAATGTCGGTGAAGTTCAGCGTAGGCGTCTAGTTGTCTGGATCACAGTGTGTGGGCGAATATTTTTGTTTGGTCGTCTACACACGTGGCCGATGAACGTACGTTAATGTGTACACGTTTAGTTAGAAATAATATTTACTAAAAGATATAAAAGGAGTCGTTACGCTAACCTAATAAAAAGAAGTCTGTTTGATTCAATGATTCTGTTGTCAGATGAAAAACATCTTAACATAATTTAAAACTAGAATTTTGGGTTTAATTAAGCATTCAACTAATCAAATCAAAGCACTCATTTTTTAAGTGGCACGTTTTCTGATCCAAGTGTTTACATTTTCGTCAGATACTTTTGGAACATACTATATTTCTACATACACGTGCTTCGTACTTCCGGGAACAGCACTAGTCTACCTCTGCCGCGTACACGTTCTCACGCATCTCAAATAGTCATTTAAATTAATTAACATACGAATTCCCGTTCTATGAATACGGTACGCACTGACCCGGAGCTGGTAACACAACAGCTAGGAATTCGCGAGTTCACATCGAGATCCTTCCGAGCAAGGAGTAAGGGACATATTATAATGTGACTGCAACATAGGCACGTCATGATATACCTACATATGAATGCTTTATTCATGCACTTGACATACTTAACGCACAAAGAAATGACATCTAAGGAACTTGTAATGACTAGATTATGTCACGATCGCAAAGTTCAGCCTATACTTATAACTTAAAGTTCAAATATAATTCTAGGTTTAGTTCTGCATTCTTGGGGCTTATTGGATAAGCACATTGTCACAGACTAGTACAGAAGGCGTACTCCTCATTTTAGATATGAAGTACGCGACCTGCTCGTCTTGTCGGGCAACGTAACGTAGTCAGAAGATATAAGAGTTACGCGATAGAAATAGAGGCAACTTCTAGGTGATTAGCGCTGTGCGACCTGAATTGCACTTTATTGTGTCGTAGCAAGTCGCTTTTTATTTAAATGATTTTGCGGAGTGAACTATCTGTATTAATCTGTGACATTGTATCGAACCCACACACAATCGCATTGGCAACGTTGATAGGGTTCAATTTAGCTAGTTAATGTACGCCATCTAATGAATCATGTTAGGGTTGTAAACTAGGGCACTGTTCCAGCGGGTGATAACATTGATAGCTTCCCCCTTTATCTTATAGACGTAATCCTGTTTGGCAAGCCAAGTGCGCGCTACCATTACACGTGCCGCTTGAACTACCGATCGGGGATTATCGGCCTGACATTCATTATAGATTGTATTGTTATCTCACGCACGAAGTGACGTGCGCTTTACTTGTGGTAACCAAGTGTACCCGCTGCAATGTGAATGTGTGCCTGAAGAGATTAGCGTCAGCACATAACACACACACACACTTCTGACTTCGCCTACCGAGAGCTCCTGCATTTACACACACATTCATAGCATGTTTGTACACTTCGTTACCGCAAGTAAAGCGCGCGTCGCTTCGTGGGATAAAAATACTGTACCTATAGTTACAAGTATGTATAAACTTGTAATGTGTGATAGTTTATCCAACAGTTATCGATGTGTTCTATACGTACGCTGTGGAATAACAAAGTTATCAGTGCAGCAGTGCAACGTCCGTTCGTTTCGTAAACTGTTTGTGGTGTAGATAAGCTGGAACTTGAACGATCCCTATGTATTTAATAAATAATATATTGATATTGTGAAACTGAAAAATCCAGTAGCCGAATAATATAGAGTTGCTGTAATAAAAAATCTCCAAAATTATTAAGACGGAACAGGGCTTGCGAGGAATTTGAAAAATAGGTATTTGAAGAAACTGTTGCCGTCGTCTTACTTCGAGTCTGCGTCCGTAGAGTGCGATAGGGACATCTGCAGCTCAGACCGCTTATATCACAAATTACGAGATCGACGTTTTTATTCCCCTTTTTCTCCTCGAAAACTGACCCGATTCAATATTTTTTTACATTACAATTTGAAGAAAGAGTATGTACTACTAGCTTCCTATCATTTCCTTTTAAGTTAAAAACTTTTCGAATTTGTGTGGTAGTCCTCTTATCGCGGCGGTAAAAATGAGACATTTTTGTAAATTTGGACGTGTCTAGCATACATCGACGTTATGAAACAAAAAAAATTGCTCTAGAGCCATTAAGCTGCGTGCAGACTAGCGCGACGCGACAGCGCGACGCGACACCGGTTATTGTTATACCGTGAAGTTTTTTTAGAAATTGTATTGTTCGAGTCGCGTCGCGCCGTCGCGTCGCGCTGGTCTGTACGAGCCTTTATTCAGGAAGAAAAAAGGGGAATACATTTGTATGGAGAATCGCAGGCCCTGTTTCCTCTTAAAGCCAAAACAAAAAAAAACTAAATAGATGTAATTTTCCAAATAAGTATGAAATGTTTTAAAGATTAAAACTGGCATTATGCCACTTTTATCTCGCCATTTATAGATGGTACAGGTTTAATTTTAACACTAAGGAAACTGCTTATTCATTTAGGTCATTAACAAGAACTTTATTACAGCTGAATTAAATTATCACAAAACGAAAACGTTAATGATACACGTGGTAGGTTTGGAGATACAAATCCATGATACATCGCACCTAATCATAGCCGGTTTGCAATTAGGCGTGTGGCTGTATGACTTTGACTAATCAACTCTCATAGACCTAAAAATATACGAAACTGGCTTTTAGTGGTAGATTAGGATAATCAAGTTTTTTTTGCGTAACGAACGCTACATGGATTGGTCTTGGTATAAAAATATCAGAGCTTAAATTAGGTTCCCCGTGTTCAAAACTGGGCCTTAATAAATTCAAAAATCTGCCTAGCCTTTTCCCTACTATCTTGGGGTCCCAGATGCAGCTAACCTCCACAACCTAGTAACTGGGTAATACGATACCCCTTAGTAAGACTATTTGTCAAGACTTTCGGGCTTCTGACGACCCGTAACGACTGTCAAAGATCCACGAATGACAACCGGGACCAACGGCTTAGCGTGCTTTCTGAGGCACGGAGGAGTCTCGGTATGTAAAGGCGGTCACCCATCCACAGACCAACCCCGGCAAGCGTAGCTTAACCTGATGGATCGACCCGTGCGGCAGTTATTACTTAGCCACGAGCTCCCACTTTGGGCCTTAATAAATTCATAAAACCTATTAATGATAAAATGATTGGACTCCTCTGGACTCCAATTAATAGTTTAATTAATTTTAATAATATTATTTTGCCATTACATTTTTGTAATTTTATTTTTATATATCCGGATACATTTAGGTATTTTGGCTATTTCCGAATGTTACCACTGTATGATTTGAGATGGCGTTTAGTTTCCACTATCGTTATTGTGGTTTATTGATTACATTACTACGTGTTGCGTTGAAGCATCTATTTCGTCCAATTTATAAAAAAATCCATTTCAATCCAAATCCCAGCATTAAAATACTTATACTATGTGGTCATCGTTCCACTCTTCAGGGATGTGCTACAATCCGTCCAGTTTGTTTAGTCTACGTGTGAATATTTTGTGGTGCGTATTTTTGGTCGTTGCGTTGCGTTCGCATCGACCGCTTATGCGCCATGACGTAAGTGCGTTATTGTTATGTGTGGCTTGGCTTTACACTGGACGATGAAAGATCAATTGCTGTATTATAGGATAAAGCGTTTTTGATGTGGTTTTCCTTTCATGAGAGATTGATTTCAAAATCGTGGCGTAAGTTCCTTTTGAACCGTCAGTTTCGAAATAGAGAAACGAAAACCTACGAAAGCTAGACAGCTATTCAAACACAGGTAAAATACTCGACAGTATCTTACCGGTTTTGTTTATACAAATTACTTCAACAAAGTATTTCTCAAGAAATTCCAATCCCTTTCAGTTAAAACTGTAAACGTTTCTTTTTCTGCATATATTTACACAATTTCTCATTACGTTATATTCAGAGAAACAATATCGTCTGACCAGCAAGGCATTCAGTCCATTAACTACAATCTACTTAATGATGCTTACACAAACGAAACGATAAAAATAAAAACCGACTCAAGCCAACGTTATTTCGTAAACCGCATTACTTTCGAGGATATTAAGCGAAGTACTAGACAAAGCTGTCTCTGTGGATCCGCTTATTTCCTGCCCAGACGTTAACGGAAACTGGGACTGCAGCGTCTTTGTGTGATGCAACGTCAAATGAAACATTCGGATTATTTTGTCAAGCTACTATGACTTCTATTCCCACATCCAAAAGAAAACTAATCCTTTGGATACCACCTTGTTTTTGCCATACAAGTATCGATTCTCTGCTGCAGTTTTAAAAGATAAGGAAACGTTTTGAAATTCGGATTGGCATAACTATCTTCGCGCGGTTCCGTAGGCGTTCGTAAACTAT
This sequence comes from Xanthia icteritia, assembly GCA_949128155.2. Classification (NCBI taxonomy): domain Eukaryota; kingdom Metazoa; phylum Arthropoda; class Insecta; order Lepidoptera; family Noctuidae; genus Xanthia; species Xanthia icteritia. The sequence continues at coordinate 4,870,523 of OX421937.2, forward strand.
AGCGTTTATCGGCCCCGACACGATTTGAGAAGGAAATTGAGTTTCTGAAGGGTGCTACGTGAAACTTCAGCCGGTGTTGCTTATCTACCATATTGTAGCTGTCTTCTGAGACGGTGCAACGAATACATCTTCATTAATTAGTGTAATTACTTGATGGTTGTGTACTTAACCGTTAACGAGAAGAATTAATTTGTATAATGAAGACAGAAAATTAATTATTCATGTGTTCAGATTACACAGTGTGATAATAATACTTGCATAGAATATGTAACTAAATCGGAGCAGGTAAAATGCTTTGTTCCCATTAACCCCGCTCGGCGCTCCTAATACAACTAAAAGCGGTTTGAAAAAGCATTTTACTAACAAAATCAATTGAACTACGTTTGGCAGGAGCGTCATGTTGGGTGCGCCTGGTAACCTATTTATACCCACCCTAGAATCGAAACTATACGTCGACGACACAAGAACCAAAATCGGTTATCAGTCCGCACGGTGTAACCTTGTAACGCGGCGTAATGAACTGAAAGCCTGACGCCTCGCCACGACCGAGCGACTTACGCAATCCCATGAATATAAAACGCGTAAATAAATAGCAGATGCGCGAAAAACTCACCCCGATACAGACAGACACTTAGCATAATAATCGCGGGTGGAGCGACGACCCCCCTACGTAGTAGAAAAGGGGGAGGCAGGGAGGGTGGCGACACTCCCCTACAGTGACACGATTCTCACGCGGCGCGCTTCCTTTCAGCGCTGTAATGAATGGGTAACGACGTAAATACGTCGCCGATGACATAATCTCTGCAACACGACATTGAAAACCAGTATCGCGACAGTTATGCAGTTGGAAAGTGGACTGACCGGGGAGTTCTTTCGATCTAAAAATTGGCTTTTGTTTTTATTTATTGTTTTTTTACGAACACAACGCCCTTTGGTTAGCTTGAGTGGTTACTCGGAACGATGTGTTAGTCCTGCTCGTACTTGAAATAATTATCCTTTACCGAGAATAGTAACCAGTGGAACCTAATTAGTGTTACCTACGAAGTCGAAAGTGTAGAAAAAATTGTATGATTTTAACGAACTGCCTTTTATTCTAAACTAATTTCGAATAACGATACTTATGTCCTAATAAAGACACAAAATTGTATATTGTTTTAACAAATAGCTAAGGTGTTCATTCCTCTGAAATAAGTAAACTGCAATCCATCATGCCAATTGCATAAAATGCAAACCTCATTAAACCGAGGGCATTGAAAATTAATTACTCATACATATTTCAAATTACCATCCTTTTACGGAATATTGGTCAAAGGCAACATTAATCTCAATAATATGTTAACAAACAAGTCAATACCGTGAGAAACATACGATCTGGAATATGAGCTCGTAACGCATGCTGGACATTATCATATTGCTAAGGATATCAAAAGTCCTATGGATACATCATTATTTCCACTGACAACGCATTTCAGGCAAAAACAAACGCTGCGGTATATATTTTAGGAACCTCGATATTTATGCTGAGAATTTAAATAACATTTCGATACGAAATTGAATAGTGCTGTGACATCAAGTGCTTTTCGTGAAATTATGAGTTGATGTGATTTATCACTCAAGTCTGAATTTGTATTATCATCATATACATTAAAATGCTTGTATACAATAATTAACACAACTAGGTACTTATTAAATTAAATGACTAAATAAATAACTAAGTATACAAATAAAAACAAAAAAAGCATCAAGTGCTCTTCGTGAAATCATGGGTTGATGTGATTTATCATTCAGGTATGAATTTATATTATCATATACATTAAAATGCTTATAATACAATAATTAACACAACTAACTATTTATACAAGGTACTTATTTAATTAAATGACTAAATACTCAACTTTGTATACAAATAAATACAAAAAATGGCCTCTACTCGTCCGATCGCTGTCATCCGTAAACTTGCCCAAAAGACTGGCAGCATTGCCACGTTGAATAGCAATGCTAATTCTTCAGGTAGTAGGTATTCGAGGGACAGATTTGTAGCGTAACTCATTTAAATGTAAAGGATTAAATTGTATAGATCGCGGAAACGAACTCAGGGCAGGAGTCAAGGTCTATTTTAAATTCAAATACAAGAATTTTCTCACGGTTCTATTTCACACGCTTTATTTTTTTTAAAGAAGTGTTATTTCTAATGTAATTCATAATAAATAAAACATTTCTGCTAAAATTCACATTCAGTTAAATTCATATATTTCTATAACTGAATAAAATATCTGTAAAATTCAGTACTTTTTATCTCAAAATGTCTACAACAAATTGAACTAATCTGCAGTTTGAGTATTTTGAGTGTACAATTTTTCCCAACTAATTCGCAACACTAGGGCTGCAGCAGCGGGCAGCGTCCTCCCGGGGCGCATATGCACACAGCAGGGTTCCACAACAACACACTGAAACCCCCGAGTGAAATTTGACAAGGACTTAAATCCCTCGAGGGGCTGCCCCAAGCACGACGATCAATTTCCAACGCTAAAGGAAATAATATGACTGTTTTGCATTCCAACAAAACAGGTATTATGTGTTGAATAAAACACAGTGTTGAAGGTTGAAGAAAGCTGATGTAAATTCGCCTTAAATTGGTTATCTATGGTTAAAACTTACCAAATTGTCCATGGTTTTATACCTGTCTCTCTCATTCACCAGCGTGCATCCTCTTCTAATCAAGAAGGATGCTTGACACAGAGCTGTCAATGTCATAGCGTTTGTAAATTTTGCCGGTAAAACACCGAAAATTTTTCCAAAGTTAAAAAAAGTGTTGAAATACAATAATTTATCGTATTTATTATCACACAGTGTTTACTTAGTGTACGTGTCGTATTTATTCCGCTTTGAATTAGTGCGGTATGATGAATCCGGACCCGGAAGATCCGGACGAAATTGTGCGGGCAAGTGTCGAAGGTGAACAAAGTTCGAAGGTTGACGCTTCGGATGGAGGTCAGCAATCGAATAAAGAGAGACCTGATGACTCGTCATCATCTTCTTCATCCTCGGAGGATGAGGAGGGCATAGCTTCACCTCCGCCCAACAAAAGACGAAAAGTTTCACGTAAGTACAAACAAGATCAGACATGTTCGGACCCGCGTGTAGAGACACTTATTCAACAAGTGGGGTTTATATCTAGTTACTTAACTAACTTACCTCTTCTACCGACTAATTCTGGTCAATCAAGGCAATTCTTCGAACAACAAGAGAGTGATCCGACTCCATCCACAACTACTTTTTTGAGAAATCCGTCAACTTCTTTTTGTCAACTTTCTTTAGGTGAACTTGGTACAGAGTTTGACGAAAAAACAATTATTCCACATGCTGACTAATAATAATAATATTCCATTTTACGACCCCAGAAAGATTGGGACTTAATTTGGATAGGTTTTAAAGTCGTCTTTGTTGGGTATGATTTTGATTTAGTAATGGCTTTTGTGTACATACATACATGTATGTGTATATTATTTTGAGAATTTCATTAGGCTGAGTTGTAGATTATTTTTTATTCAAAAGCTTACAAAATAATCGATTAAACTTGAAGTTAGAATAGGCACTTCAAATCGGTTCAGTAATGTTATCGATTGCGTTCTCTTATTCTTATTAATATTTATAACTTATAAGCCCTTTTGCTTACTTGGGCACACGTAGATTAAATTCAAACTTATTCGTGCCCGCGGCTCCGTACGCATGTGCGGTCTTTGATATTGAAAGCAGATTAAAATCCGTTCAGTAGTTTTTAATGATACACAAACAAGTTCCTTTTTCATTGTGTTTTATTTGTTCTTAACAACGTAATCTTGTTCGAATCCATGTTTTCAATTTAGTTAACTCTAAAGTAAAGGGAACATCAAATATTTGCTTGTAACGCAAAATTATAAACTTTTTCACGTAATCCGTCGAGAGAACGCGTGTCAGTTGGACAATTTCTAGTAGTAATAAGGATCAAATTTGAAAAATACATATTCGTTTAATATGAAACTGACAGGTGTCAAGAACGCATTCTCTCGCGGCCGTTCTGTAGGCAGTGTTGAACATCACAATAAAGTAAAAAAATATCATAAAACGTACCTAACTAAAAATAACGAACTTTAATGGAGCCCCTGTCAAAATCTGCGGCACAGTTATTACATCAAATCCTAGGGGTGTTGAATCAAAGCGCTCGTTCGCACGGGGGTAACGCCATCTGCGTTTGACATGTATCATTTGCGCTTTTGCACACCCACTACTTACGCCACAGGCCGTGCCCATACCCGACGACAGTCCGACTCGATTTTAGTGCAACTGATGTTTACTCGATAATTGGCGTATTATGATTAACGAGTCTTGTGATGTGATCGTGCAACGTTGTAATTGAATAATTCATGTCCGGTTAAACAAAAACTTCTAATCCAATTAGTTCACACAAGCACTTATAAATATTTTATATCACGAAACCTAATTAAACTAATGACATGTTTATACAGCAAAACAATGAACCTAGTCCACCTGCAGCGCAAAGCATGACAACAAAAAGTCAGCGGCTTGTAATTAAGCCAACTAATAGTACGCGTTACGTACTTAGTAGTTAGTTACTATAACGTAGCGCGGCGTAGTAATTTCCGCGAACAATTAGTACGTCGGGGCGGTGACATTTCCGAGAAATTTGTACTCACGCCGTGTTCGAAGCAATAGTACGTAATCAGTTGCCAACAGAATTGTGACGTAGTGGAATAGTACAAAAGCGTAGTGTTCGTAGGGAAAATATATTTTCATTAGCTTCTGACTGCGACTGCGTTCGCGTGAAATTTCTTGTAAAGTAAATGCTCTATGATACTCCGCAATAATGTAGCTTCTCATTAGTGAAGGAATTTTCGGAATCGGATCAGTAGTTTTGAAGATAACATACAAACTCATATTTTTTACCTCTTTCTAATACCTATTATAAGTATGTATTGATAAAAGGATATCAACAAAATTAGCTGGAAATTCTCAGTAGACCTGGAGGATGGATTTGTGCCCGTTTAGCGACAGGCTCGCCCTCTATTACATGGAACTTGTAACTGGCGAAATGTAGTTGTATAGGATATACCCCTCTGCTTTTCCTTTTTGTGAATATTGGCGTGATGTCATGTTACGTTTATTAAAAGTTAAATAATAAAACTTTGCAAAAAGTTTCGGAAACAAAACGAGAAATTTTCTTAACATTCGGTAAACGTAACGTAATTATTATAAAACTCTTGAACAAGTTCTTAGGAAGTTTATTTTTTGTTGTTTTGCTAGGGGTCGTGGTACAAAGACGTTTGATTATGTTATCGTACAAAAGAAACCAGCCGGCTTTCTTTTAAAAATTATTATTTTATTATTATTACTGGTAGACTAGCTGACCCGACAGACGTCCTGTCCAAAGAAGAATGGCAGGACTCCATGTAATTTGGGTGTCGCACTTAGACTTCGCGTTTCCTACATTCCTACAAATACTCTCAAAAGATAGATCTCGGTCAAATTAAGATAAAATGTAATCACAGGATATTTTTTTAATATTGGTTTTGGCCAGAAAAACGTTGTTTAAAGAGCAGACGGCTTCGTATAAACAGACCCCATGACAGTAAACCAACGAGTAAACAGTACTTATATAGATTTAAAAAAAAAAGATTCAAAATTCCCACCCTATGGTTGACATGGTATATTGGTAGAAAATGCCTCAGGCATTAAGTCCGCCTTTGTACAGTATTTTTTTACTTGTGCATAAAGTTTTAATAAATAAATACATTCCCATAGAATGCTTTTTCAGTTTTCCCGAATTTTCTCGGCAGCTTTTAAATTTTTCCTATACGCATACGTATAGGAAAAATCCTGATTCGGAGTTCGGACTATTTCGAACACTTCAAAACCAAAAATACCGAAATCGGTCCAAACGTTTTCAAGTGATGCGCTTACCAACGAACAGCATTTAATTATTATTATATAGATGGAATCAGGTCTATATGACTGGGTCGGCTATAAATAGCTTTATCATATCAACACATACCGCAAAAAATTGCAGCACGAATTTTGTCAAGATTTTCGATAGACTTGGCTTCACCCAACCACATGTATCGTGGCATTATCAACATGTTACATCAAAAGACAGGTAGACATATTTGCGTAATCCCCAAAGCTTTGAGTGAAGCCAAGAGCTTAGGTATAGTGTAGACCGCACACTGAGAACCCACACAATAACCTCTTAACCGTTTGAATGCTCGATGCAACATGTTTATATTAGTTATATAGTTAGGCGTAGGACAAAAGTATTTGTGCCTGCATTCTGGGGTCGGATATGTGGGCTCGTAAAACTTTTGTTATTTTTCGCAGTGCTGCAGTTTCTGTATTCTGCGTCCTTCTTCGTGTCGATAGCAAATAAAATAGTGTCACTGTCAACACAGAAATAGCTACGTGGATTGCATTATCAGTTCCGTCCATTATGTGTTAATGTTAGAAGTTTTATAATTTAAATGTCACGGAAACCAGTACACAATAGCACGCGACCCATTTAATAATTATTGAGACTATTAGAACAACAATAAAAAAGATTTAATCAATTTTAAAAGGAACATCTATTTCATTAATTAATATAATTGCTGCGTATGTTTACCAACACGTCCATTTCCACTTGCGCGTACGCATTCGCGAGGGCGACACGCTAGGCGAGCGGGTCGCGTCTCGTTAACTTGCCACGGCCGATAGCATCAGGTAGCGATCCCACGTCACGCTCAATAATCATGTCGTTAGAGCCCTGTAAAACGTAACGCTAAATGTAACGAATGATGATAAAATGTGATGGTAATGTAACGTAACGTTACCGCGTGACAAAACGAAACGCTATACATAACGTTACCGCGTGATAACGTGATGGTAACGAAACGCTATACATAACGTTACCGCGTGACAACGTGATGGTAACGAAACGCTATACATGACGTCACCGCGTGACAACGTGATGGTAACGAAACGCTATACATGACGTTACCGCGTGACAACGTGATGGTAACGAAACGCTATACATGACGTCACCGCGTGACAACGTGATGGTAACGAAACGCTATACATGACGTTACCGGGTGACAACGTGATGGCAACGAAACGCTATACATGACGTTACCGCGTGACAACGTGATGGTAACGAAACGCTATACATGACGTTACCGCGTGATAACGTGATGGTAACGAAACGCTATACATGACGTTACCGCGTGACAACGTGATGGTAACGAAACGCTATACATGACGTTACCGCGTGACAACGTGATGGTAACGAAACGCTATACATGACGTCACCGCGTGACAACGTGATGGTAACGAAACGCTATACATGACGTTACCGCGTGACAACGTGATGGTAACGTAACGTTATCGCCCCGTTGATAGTATGTGCTAAGCCTTAATTGTCAATATTTGAGGTTAAACAGGTATTGCACATGAAACTGCGTTCCACTGCAGTATCAACGACCCCGCAGGTCAGTCACATTTTATTAATGAAATATTGAACCAAATCGGTATTACAAAAATAAATTGTGAGGGACGGACCATTTTCTTTAAGATATTGCAACCTTTCGCCAACCGGCGGCGGGTAGGGAAAATGAATGGGTGTAGGGGGAATTAGGGTGGAAACATAAGTTAAGATACATATTGAGATTAAAAGAATAAATATAGTTCTCGATGTTTTTGGTTGGTATATTGGCGTGTGCTAGCTGTCATATGGCTATTAATTTATAATTTAAATTATGTTTTGTGTTGCGTAATGTAAATTATTTTGCATTCTATTATATAGAATCACTTTTTTCTAACTGAACAGACAGCTGTGCTGCTGGGGAGTTTGTTGTGCCAGTTCTTCCCAGCTAAAGCACTAGGAAGTAGCGAAGGGTGGGCGTTTTGGGAGACTGTCTTATGTAATTTTGACTTTCTAAAAGAGCTGATTCTCAGCCTAGTTTGAATAAATGACTTTTGTTTGTTTGTTAAAATGGCTATTTAATCTAAGAGTCGTTATAAAAATGAGTAATCATTTTGAATCACTGAATCCAACAATCTCGGAAAAATGAGATTTTCCAGTTAACATACACAATATATTATTGATTCGAGCAATCCGCTATAGACTGGATCTTCACGAAATAGATTTGATTGGCCATTAAATACAATCATTATGATTATACTGCAGTTTTGCATGAAGGTTTACATCACCACAAGCATGTTTAAACATTATAAGAAATCTCCGTCAGACGCCTCATGTAAATATCCTCGAGTCCTAGACTAACATAGTAATAGGTTGGGGAAAAAGTTTCTTCGTATTTTTTAAGAAAATTCAAAACATTTTTTAACATAGTATGTTTACATTTAACTAAAGTATGTAGGTACCATTTTGTTCGATAACTTTTTGCCATCTTGTAGGTAGGGACATGATCCCATTGCTATAGAAATTTTGGGACTTCTGATCAAAATACCGCGACAAGTGGTTTTGGCAGTCCTCCCGTGATGTTAACCTGACACTGCCTAAAGAATTCTGAAGAGACCGAAACAGGTGGAAATCTGAAGGTGCAAGGTCAGGACTATACGGCGGATGCATTAACACCTCCCAGCCAAACTCTCTTAATTTTTGCTGAGTGGCTAAAGATGTGTGAGGTCTAGCGTTATCATGATGAAAAACCACACCCCTTCTGTTGATTAATTCCGGCCGCTTTCTCTCAACTTCTTGCTTTAATCTCATCAGTTGTTCGCAGTAGAGTTCAGAATCGATGGTCCTGCCTGGTGGTAACAGCTCATAATGAATAATGCCCTTCCAATCCCACCACACACACAGCATCACCTTGTTGCGAGTTAACCCGGGTTTTGCCACAGTCTGTGAAGCCTGACCGGCCTTTGACCACGACCTTTTTCGCACGTTCTTGTCGTACGTGATCCACTTTTCATCACCAGTTATCAGCTTCTTCAAAAATGGTTCGGTTTCATTACGTCGTAATAAAGAATCACAAATGAGTACACGGTTCATTAGGTTTCTTTCAGTGAGCTCGTGAGGTACCCAAATATCGAGCTTTTTTGTGTACCCAGTTTTTTTCAAATGCGCCAAAACTGTTTTGTGGTCAATTCCCAGTTCTTCAGCTACGTCGTAACTACTAATATGCCGATCTTGCTCCACTTTTTCAAAAATGGCATCCATTTTATCCGTAATAGGGCGACCAGAGCGACGTGCATCTTTGACATCAAAATTTCCGGATTGAAAACGCTTAAACCAAATTTGTGCTACTCTCACAGACACTGCACTAGGTCCATAAACATCGCAAATTTTTTTCGCGGCTTGCGTTGCATTTTTACCTTTTTTGTAGTAAAATTTTAAAATGTATCGAATTTCTTCATTAGATTCACTCATCTTGACAGTACGAAAAACAAATAAAAATCACACATTTTCCTAATTTGAATTTGGAATTATGTTCTTTAAAATTTAAACTTTCAATGATACCAAAACCAGCCAGATACACATAGTATAGCCAAAGAGATTTTATTACAAGTTCATACATACTATAATGCGAAAAGACTTTTTCCCCAACCTAATATTTATTGACTATTTTAATGCATCCATTGGCATTGCACATAACGTGATCACACTAGAAGTCAGATAAATAATCATAAAAACATAACCATTATGTTAAGTAATGATGTCTAAAAGTACTTACTTTGTTTACCTAGATGTCGAGATTATTACATACGTAAAAAGCTAAACAACAAGAACCACGGATATACAATCGGATAAACAAATTACGAAATAGGGCAAAACAAAAGAGCGTACCTACATTCTATATTCGAAGAGAGATTACAATGTAGTGTCGAGCGCAGGTGAATGACCGAAATCGGCGCGCCGACCTTGCGACGTCTCGGTTCACCTACATACGTACTGACAAGCCACTTTTGCTTTCGACAATTCGCAAAAAAATATATTAAGGAATATCTTTTTTCTGTTGGATGTCAATGACGTAGATACGTGCCCTATATGTACCTATAGTATCTACGATCTACACCTCGTTTTTTTTACGCTCCATTGTTGGCTACCTACTTGGTTGATGTTTGAAGCTTCATGGTAATTAGTTTAGGGTTTTAAGATACTTTTCTAATTTTATAGGTATAATAAAATATTTTTAAATATTTAAACTTGATTCCCATCCTTCTTTGTTTTCCTTCTCATTAGAAAACAAGAAAGTTTTTCAGCAGTCCGAATTCATAAGAATGCCCGACATTCAATAGTCCTTTAATCCTCCTCTCACTAAAGGAAATTAAACTTTTCCCGAATTAAAACTCCGCCAGACTTAACGATGTTCGGTATCAAATTAAGAGCCGCCCCTTCCAGACGGACAGACAGTCAGATACCTGTCCCGAATATCTTCAGAGCAAAAATTTCTTAAAAAATTGGGTCAATTAGCAACAAAGCTCCCCACGAAGTGCGAGAAAGGAGGGGAACCTACGTCCCTAGTTATGAGTCTACGCTGTGGCTTCACAAAGGGCGAGGGTGCGCCCTCGACGCGCGACACCACCCCCGCCGCCCCGCGCACTGCACCAAAGAAAAATAACGCCCAACCGCAAAACCACAGAGCTCATAATCGAACGCGACACCACAACGAAGGTTGCGCGTTAAAAATTGTGTTATTCGACATTTTACCTGTGGATCTCGCCCAACAAAAGATTCTAAAACGGGTTACGCGGGAGGATGCTCCCAGAATAAACATTTCACGTGTGAAGCGAGAGTCGCGTTATGTGGATAAATAAGCTGCAACCGTCTCACTTTGTAAGTCACGTAAGTGTCGGCGTGAGACATATGATTGATACCCACCACCGACGAAGTCTCGCCACTGAATATAAAAGCGTACTTTAATAATAAAACACCTTTTCAAATACGTGAACAATAAGTAAAATTGTTCGTTCATTCGTCACAGTGTGTAGTCGCGTCAAGTCTACGTGCGGTGAATGTCACGCGGCCAAAAATAATAATGTGTGCGTTCGGTCCGGACGGTCGTTCGGTCAGTGCAGTCTCGTTGCGTCACTGCACTGGACCGCCGGGGCATTGCACCTTGTTCACCGCGACGCGAGTGCCGCGACCACACCGCACGCTCGCGCCGTCCCGCTCGCGCCACGCTCGCCTGTAGCTGCGTGCGATCGATCCTAGCCATTCAACAGCTGATTGTCATTTCACGAGTAACGTGATCGGTGACATACTGAGGTTACTATGTCTCACGTGACGCTCTATAGGTACTATTGAATAGTAGCTAACTATTGTATTGTATTGTTTCAGTGGCGTGGCGGTGCTGAGTCCGACGGAGAGCGGTGGATGCAGCAGTAGTGACATCACTGAGCCGCGCTCGCCGCGCAGCCCCGAGTCGTCGACGTCGTCGTGCAGTACCTCCGAAGAGAGCGCGGGCGCGCGCATGCCGCCGTGGGCGTGTGACCCGGCGCCGCCGGCACCGCGACGCATCGCGGCGCAACCCGCGCCCGTGCGCCGCTCGCAGCCGCCCCTACATCGCCGCATCACCGAGTACTTCAACCACAAGATGAAGCCACAGAACGGCCTCAAGCGTGATAACGCGGCCAACGATGACACCAAGAAGAAGTGCCTACCTAAAAATGGAGCCACGCATGACCTAGAGAAATATATTTCTTATTTGTCACAGACCCTTAGTCCTAAAGTATTAATGGACGTCGGAAAGCAAAACGAAGCCGCTAGCCGAAAGTCGAACACTACCATTAACGGCGCAATGGACGCCACGAAAGCGGCAGATCTCAGCAAAACGACGACGAATGGTAACTTCAGTGGTCTGATCGACTACAGTAGACCCAAGGAGATGAAAGACAAAAATCACACGAACATGAATGGCTTTTTGGAGATCCGGCACGGATCCGAGACTTTCACAAAAGGGAAGCAAACAGGAGGGCTTCTGAAAGACTTGATAGATGGTAAGAGACCGGGCCTTGAAATAAAGACTTCATCTGACCCATCCGCCAATGGGATATTAGCCAATAGACATACACCAGACATCAGTAGACGTAAAGTTCCCATACCTGCATCCAATGATCTGATCGGCATGAGGATTGCGCCCTCAACCACCATAAGTCAATCGCCTAAGAAAATAACAAAACCAGATAAATCCAGAATGAACGGCGTTGTAAGCTCGACGACTAAACTGGACAGCAGAATGAATGGAGTCACATATGGATCAAATAACTTGAACTTAAACCCTATAACTAAACCAGCTAAAAAGGAGACGCAGAAAAAAGCGACCCAACCCGCGAAAAGAACGAATCGCAAGTCATCCGCGTGTATTGCCAATAGTAAAAACCTCACCTGGTCTAAAGCTAATAATCTTAAGCAGGTGCAGCTTCAGAAACAAAATTGTACAAACATATCTTCGAGTTCCCCTGTTAAAACTATGCCGGGCGAGGCAAGTCCTGCACCGAAGATGCATATCCCGAATGGTGTTCGTCAGGCTCCCATGATGAATGGTAACTACACCAATCTCAATGTACCTGTACCGAATAATTATCAAAATTGTCACCAGATTAACATCCCACAGCCATGTAACGGTACAATGAACCCCAACAATTTAGCATCATTCGTTGCTGTACCACAAAATATGATGCTTACAACGTTAAGGATACCCCAGAATGGCTTATCGCAACAAACACTGGGACAACAGAATAATATGGCAGCTTACAACCGACAGAATGTTAACGTCTCAAGTCCGACAAAACTAAACGGTCAGTTCGTTTTCCCACTCATGCAGAACCTAAACGGAACGGTGGTCCAAATACCAAATCTGATGACTAAGATGCCTAACTTCGTTCTTCCACCAACTCACACACAAAGACAAGACCATTTGCAAAACCAGCAAGCGGCATCTATTCTTATAAACGGTACTCTTTTAAAGCTCGCTAACACGATGACATCGACGTATCCGAATGTAAAAAGTGAGCCAGTAACAAGTCAACCTATTCCAGGGATGAATAAAAATGTCACTGGAATGCAAGCTGTCGGCATGACAGTTCAATCCAAGCAGAATTACGCTGTCAACTTTAGCCACCCCGTTCTTATGCCTCAACCTGGTTATATTGTTACATCTGTGCCACCAAATATAAACGTGAAGGAAACGTGGAGTTATACGAATACAAATACCGTGTCTTCATCACAAACGACGTATTCGAGTCATTTAGTCCACCATCAACCGCCCATTGTGCCCAACTATCATTCGCTGCACGCGAGTAGTATACCCATCGCACCGGTCAAACCGCCGGACAACCCGATCCAGGGCACCGACCCCCCCAGCAGCACAGTGAAGGAACACGAGCTATTTGATTTAACGCCTCCCAAGTGTGAAATACCATGGTTGTCCAAAACTGTCAACAATAACATTTTCCCACTACAACCAAATAAAAAGAACTCGAGGCCTTTCGCGGAAATTAGTAGTATATCGGAGAAGCTCGAAGAGTTAGCCGCTAAGAAGGCGAAGTATGAGCTAAAGGACGACAAAATTGAAGATCTGAGGATGGATTCTAGCATGGATTCGACCATGGATTCTACTATGGATTCGACCATGGATTCGAGCATTGAACTTCGTAAGATCGAGGCGGTCGCCAGGCGGGAGGAGACGATCTTTACGCAGATCACCGTTCTCAAGGACGTGTCATCGTCTGACGTCCACAATACTGTGATAGAAGCTAATTTCTGTAGTACCACAACTGAGTCCGAATCGGGTATAGGGACGGACAAGTCTATAGACTCGCCTAGTGACTCCCAAACTAGTAAAGAATGTGATGAAGATTCGTCGATATCTTTGAGTATAAGTGTGTGTTCTGTGGAGGTGCAGAGTCAGAAGAGTCCTATCCTGAAGCAGCCCAAGACGCTGCGCTTTCCTCCGAGGAGTTTGACGAAGCCCAGTAGTGACAAGCGGAAGTCGAGTACAGACACGACGTCCACAGTGTCTGTGTGTCAGTGGGAGAACTGTAAGCGAGAGTTCGATGGAGATCCAGATCTCTTAGAACATATACAGGTTAGTTATTTACCAACAATAATATTGTAGTCGCCAGATTTCTTTGCCGGCAAGACATTAGCGATAAACATTTTATTCTTCCTCACTTTTACAATTTCTTTACTGATCTCCTCTCCAAAATGATTATCAGCATTTTTAGAGCACAAATATTCAAAATAAATATTGTTTTCAATAATTAGAAATAACTTTTCTACTAAAGCAATTCAGAGCTGAAAAGATATTCATAATGTTTGGCAGAAGAATAGACAGATGAACACAATCTATTCGTTAGTTTTTCCACTTAATTAAACATACCTATATCTCTCTGTTTCGCTTTAATATAATTTTATACTAAAATCCTCTCTACGACTATTTCAGAACGTCCACGTAGAAACGCAAGCCGGCAAGGAGAACTACGTCTGCTTATGGGAGCAGTGCAAGGTCCGCGGCAAGCCGTCATGTTCCCGACTATGGCTGGAGCGTCACACGCTGTCGCACGGCGGGAACAAGCCATTCAAGTGCATCGTCGACGGCTGCGAGAGGCGGTTCTCCACACAGGTATAATTACGGGCATATTCAATTTACAAACATCCCCAAAACGCACTAAAGATGAAAAGCGTCAATAGACGGTCCATTTTAATGAAAATTGTGCCTTGTGTGAAATGCGGCAGTCGGCGTAAATTGAGATTTTGGCGTCGGCTACTGCGTGCGTTCAGGCCGCCGTCCTATTTTCAAAGCGATCGTCGTTCAAATACGCAATCGGTTGCTTGCATATGTCAGATTTTGTTCGGAAATCCAGAAAGCGACCTCTGCCGGTACGAGCACGCGTTCGGGATCACCGATCAAAAAGTTCGAACGATCGTGTATTCGCACGACGATACGCGGGGATCAAACTTGCAATGCGATGCGATTTGGCGTAAATTATTTTGCTATTTGTAAAATATGACAGCGGAGCGTATGCGTTGTTGCGGCGAACAGTTTTGA
The DNA here is from genome assembly GCA_949128155.2 of Xanthia icteritia. Classification (NCBI taxonomy): domain Eukaryota; kingdom Metazoa; phylum Arthropoda; class Insecta; order Lepidoptera; family Noctuidae; genus Xanthia; species Xanthia icteritia. The sequence continues at coordinate 4,885,564 of OX421937.2, forward strand.
GAGAATTATTCAGATATTCGCTGATACAGTACCAGTACCAGATAAAATATTAATATCAGTCAAATAAGATCATTGTATTTTCGTTGTAACTGCTAATGTGTCCTTCTCAAAAGTTTTCGCAAAATAGGGCTCACAAACGCAATTTTAATTGCTATGGACCTGACTTTATGTTCACATACGACCGAATTCTCTAAAACTACAAATCTTCAATTATAATTTTATTATTTTTGATATATTGCATGTTCACAATTTATTTTTTTGTCTTCGGTGCGTTTTCTCACAACCAAAACATTATTTAAGCATATCCCTTTATATCACTTTTGGTCAAACGGTTGCAGAATAACTAATATACAGAGTATATTAATGTATGGTGAAATATTTTAGGAAATACATTTTAAAATATTTACATGATATTTTAAGGTATACATTTTAAAATATTTATATTATATGTTAGTTTACATAAGTCTATTCATAGTCTAGGTAAAATTTAAGACAGTTCACTAGTGTGGGCTTTTAAAATAATAGGTACTAGTAAAACTAGGCATAAATACAATAATTTATCTAAAATGTATTATGAATGTCTTTGTTTTGTAATTTGTTTATTTCTGCAACGAATCGTTTTTAAGTGTTATGAAATGGTTTATGGTGTGCTCATTAGTAAATTAAGTGAATTGTATTTAACCCTTTCAGCGCTAACTACGTCAAAAGACGTCAACTAACAATAAAGTTATTAATTATAAAAAAGTACTCAAAGTCAGATATTACTTTTGTTTTTTTATTGTTCTCATGTACTTCTTGGTCCTCAATTTAGAATTTACAATTGCAATAACAAGATGAAAATTCAAACTATCAATGTTTTGAGAATTTTTTACAATTCTTTGTTAGCGTTGGAATGGTTATTTTAGTTTTATACTTTTGGATTTTTCAGCTGTAAATCTTCAGTTTCAAAAAGCTATCCTCGTGTTATGACAGCTGTAACCCTCGTGTACTTTTTTGAAATTGTCAATTTACTCATCTAATGAATCTAAAATGTATGTTCATTGTGACAGTAGTGTCTTCAACACGTGAATAACGTCCACTCGAGTGATTGGATCATAAAACGCATTTAATATCAAAATATAATGTTCATTCTACGTCAAATTTATAATTATTATCTACGCCGTAAACGAAAATAACTTTTAAAAACTACAAAAATATTATTATCAACTTTTGTTTTCGGCAAGAAAATAGCGAAATAACACAAAAAAAATTGGTAATGAAAAACAATCGACAAAAACTACATGATCTCAATACAAAATTCAATTAATCTATTTAGTTATAACGTAACGGTATTTGCTCATAATATGTGATCCCATCACTGGATATACATAGTATGGCATATCACGGTTCTTTCGTTCATTAATTTTATTGGTTTAGAATCGAAAAAAGAAAGAAAAACGTATAAAATCTTATTCTCACAAAACACCCGTCTCGTGATGTCGCCATATTGACGTTAATTTACGACGCAGCCTCCGACGAATATAAAAGATAAAGTTGTATATGTTTTCTTTCCCCAAGGACACTGAAGACGATGCCAAAGAGAATCCTCGATGGCTGGAACCACTTCCGAGATTTTATTTATTTTTGTCGACCTATAAATTCGTCGCCTTTGACCGCTATTTAACGTTCAGTATACCGTAAAAGTTACATAACAATGCGACAATAGCAGCGTAATTTTGGACGATAACTCTTCATGCGATGTCATCTCAGTATTGTTCAGGGATTGTCTGTTACTTTACGTAATTACCCGTTATGTTATAGCAGTCGAAGTGTTAAATGCGATGAATTTGATATGTATCATTTATTTTTTTCAACACGACGTGTCGAGCTACGGAATAAGTGTAGTGTAAAAGCAAGTACTAAGTAGATGAACTGGTGTTAGAATAATTAGTTCATAAGGACTCGGAACATTACGCCTTCATCAACGAACTTATAATGTTATTTAGAAATATTATGCGATATAATATAACAAATAATTTTGTAGATAACAATAAAAAAAAAACTAATACACAATAACTATTCTATGCTTGTTTTATTGAATACCAAAAATATTACTAACAAAACGGTATACCGGAAGAACCTCTGCAATAATCGTGAAAAAAATTTAATTGACATATCTTCGAATCAAAAACAAATAAAAATGGCAATACTAATATATCCTAACTGCATATAGCGTCACTGTACCTTAATCTAATACTTGAAGTTAGAAACGAAAACTGCATTACTAATGTACTATTTTACTGCAAATTCTGCGATGACCTGCTCCCTAATCGCGTAACACACTATCAATCGCAATCTAAATGACTTTGAAGGATATTGCTAATCCATTTCTTAATATGTTCGAAAACTGTATCTTCTCAACAACGTAAATAACGCAATGAATGTTGTTGAACTGTCAAAATGACAGCCATTGCTACTGTAAGCGTGTTACGCAATTACCCCGCTGTACTGCTGTTGCATATAATCTTGTGTTTATCCCACAGATACCCTACCCATGGCCGAAATGTGTAATTTCTTACTTGCTAACGTTTACTTTACAATTACAGACGTTATTGGAGCGACACGTGAACAACCACTTTAATGAAGCATCGCCCAGTAATGGTTCCGGCAAGAAGTCTGCAGAGGGTTCCGTCAAACTCATTCGTAGAAATGGCAAGAAGCTGCGGTATAGAAGACAACCTTGGTCTGGTGAGTTGACTTCTCTACTTCATCTCCTATATATGAGTGCAGGTCTCATCCATTGCTCGCTTTGTAAGCGGTCTTGGAACTTCCGCATCTAATTCATTTCTGCTACGTTGACCAGGTCATCGCCTCGTCGATCCCTCTCGCTCGTGGTCTGAAAATAAAAGGGCATCTGTTATTGTCGATGGAACAAGGTATAAGTGAATTCCTGAATGCTCAAAAAGTCCACAAAAGAAACACCAGTTTCTCAAAATTGATGGTTGACAGTATAATTTAGCCAATACCAGGAAATGTGCTAGGCTCAGAAACACAAAAGCTTGTGATTATTAATCATTTTGCCGTTGAACATCATTTCATCACATTTTGTGAAAAATGACTTAACAATACTATCTTACTCTATTTTTCGTGCTCTTTGCATTTTTTGCAAAACTGATTTTTGCGTTGTAATTGATTTTCGCTGTATATCGGCGATTTGGCGTGATATCAAGTCCGTAGCGCAGCGTCTCGACAGTAGAGGTTGCAACCTTCCCGAAGTTCTCTGTTATTTCTAGTTTAGGCCCACATTTTTTGAACGCGCCCTCTATATATTTCCAGCACGCATGTTCGACTTTTTCGACGCGGGTATGATGGAGGGCCTAGTATGGCGGTTAGTGCGCGCGACGCGTTGGCGGCTGAGCGGCGCCTGCCCACTGCGGGAGCCGGCCGGCCGACACACGCTCACGCTACGCGCCGCGCTCACGGCGACGCGGTACAACGTCGCGGCGGACAGGAGAGAGGCGCTTGTCACGTATTACCCGCCAAATGTGTAAGTTACCATTTGAAATTTAATTTTTTTAATATAGGAGTGAGGGAGATAAGAAGGCTGATCAGAAGAGTCGAGAAGAGAGCTTGAGAGGCATGTGTGTGTATGACAAAAGCGGAATAAAATCAAAGTTAAATGAAATTCTTAGGGGGTAAATTTTAAGTAGATATTCCAGAAAACCTGGCTAAGTTAGAGGTACTTACTACTAGGTTATCTGCCTATGGTTATATTTGAAGACAACGCGTAAATGTGTTGACAAACAGACTTTTGGGATCTGTCAAATTATTCTCTCTTGCTATCAAATCAATTTGCCTAAAAAAGTTAAGGATTTTAATTGACTTTGATTATATATGCTAAGTATTTTACATAAACATTGTCTGATCTGATAATAATTGTTATATTTACTGAACAATTTCAATAAAAACAGTAATCATTACAATTGTCTAGTTGTAGTTCATGATATTCTTCGATGGATAATGTATGGTGTTTTGCAGGTAAGCATTGGAGTTATTCATATCACCGACCATCCATGCACCCTGGGTAGTACAGACTTATCCCTTGTATGTGTGGACACAAGGGATAAGTCTCACGTAGGATAACCTGTTAAAACCTATATGTAGATTTCATCACCGTAAAAACCTGTATTCTACAAATTGATACGCTGAACCTGTAAAATAATATTTAATTCTACCGAGAATTCCTAAGTACTAACTAATTTATCTTAGGCAAAGTAAGCACTGAATTGGTTTGAGAGGCCATTATTTTTATATCTCGTGGTAATATCGGGATAAAAAGTATCCTATATGCCGATCTAGGTCATGGTCTACCCATGAGCCAAATTTCATCCAAATCATTTCAGGGTGAAAGCGTACCCAACAAACTCACTTTCGCATTTATAATATTTCTAAATGTTGGGATAGAAACAACCTGTTTATACCTATTTAGTTATAAAATTAGTCTCCTTTCATTCAAGTAAAGTGAGGAACAGGCTAACTATTACCAATAATTATTTAGCATTGATCACCATTATACACACATCAAAAGTGTTTAAGGATCAAGTACATTTTTAACTATAAAAAAATATCCAATTAATATTTACCAAATCTAGTCTTCCAAACTGGCTTCTTACTTTAATTCCTATGAAATTCCTTGAAAACATTTTTGCTGAACTGGGCCTATTTGGCGCAGCCGCGAGGCACACATTTCTGCTAGTATCATTTATTTATTTATTTATTTAAGGAAAAACAAACAGTACCTAGCACAATAATGAACGGACATAATATCTTAATCAATCATCATACAACGCACTTTACACTTTTTATTTTCTTTCTTTTTACTTTAATTTCTTTTTACTTTTGTGCCTTTTAGTCTGTGCTAAATAAATGTATTTTCTTTCTATGTTTAAGTTAACAACTTATCCCTATATTTTGTAAAAATTGAGAAAAATTGCAATTTTTGCAAATTATGGGAAATTAACCTAAGTTAATGTCGTCAATGAAATGGCAAAAAAGACAAAAATGAGATTTTTTTAATTTTTTGTTTTAAAGGTAAAAAAGTATATAATCTATGTTTCCACCATTGGCACGAATCACACAATCAGCGATTTGGCATGCTTAAAATCAGTTCATCAAAATCACTTAAGGAATGGCTGCCCACGTTCTTTCTAACAAGTCAAAAAGTTGTTGTGGGGTATGCACGGCATCCATACTCGGCAGAGCTCTTCTTTGGAGCATATCCCATGCGTGCACAATTGGGTTGAGATCTGGCGATTGAGCATGCCACGGCAAAACGTTGATGCGAGCATCGGCAAGAGTGCGTGTTACGACTCTAGCCGTGTGTGGACGTGCTTCACAAAGGGATGATCACGTCTGAAACAATCCTCTCCGCATTAATCTGAGAATTGAAGTTGCCCCTGATCCAAATGAGATCGGTTCTTCCACCGATCCAAATACCGGCCCAAACCATTATTGTTCCCCCTACATATGAATGAACTTCCTGACAAAATTTCAATGTTCTTGACATCCAGAGGTCCTCCAAACTCAAGTACGTCTTGTATCCGGCCTCGTATCGAAACGAGATTCATCGGAAAAGCAAACACAAGGCCAGTCTTCTTCCTCCCAATTTCTGTGTTCGCGAGCCCATTGTAAACGGACCCTACGATTGCGGGGTGCTATAGGTGGAACTCTCTGCGGCCTTCGGGAACGCAGACCCACTTCACGTAAACGATTTGGGATGATTTGGTCGCTTATCAGCAAGCCTGAAGAGCTGTGGAGCCTCGTAGCCAACATCATGGCGGTTATGGTACGATTACGCGCTACCCATGATATGATAGCGTGTCCAGAGGCGGCTTGTGACGCTCTGTGTAGTGCCAGGAGCGACAGCCACAGTACGTTGCCTGGAACCAGCTTGCAACATTCCGACGGCTCTCATCATCTCTTCTCGTGTCAAATGATGTCGTCGCTCCATATCCGTGCAATTTTTTCAGTTCCGATGCAGAAATTGTAATGGTTTTGTAAAAACGCTATTACACACTTTTATAGGAATTCTAATTGACAGTTGATATTCTATTTGAAATTCTTTATTCAAATAGTGAAATTCACTAAAAAGAAACAATAGCGACCCAAAAAAGGTGAAATAATAATCCTTAATTGCGGCGATACTCTAAAACGTACTTGATCCCTAGAAACTTTTGATGTTGAGGTTTAAAAATCTATAGTAAGAATTTAAATAAATACTAATCTCAGTATTTGCTATCTAGTCAACAACTCGGACTATCGTGTCTAAATAGATTATTATATTATACACAGGTAAATTCAGGTGGGTTAGTAGTGCAAAAGGAAATACATGTCATTTGGTGTTTAGCTAAATTATTATATTCGTCAATTAATTGTATCGCGCAATAAGCAATGCTCTTTTTTTAATTTAATTCCTTCATTGCATTAAGAGTTCATTTATTTTCACAATTAAATTCGCAAGTAATTTTATGATTTCAAAAATAACATCATTAGCACCCACTTTATATGCTCGATTTCCAGATTGAGTTGAAACCATTATACGTACGTAACAATTTTTCAATTATTACGCTCATATAATTTCTCCACAACCTGTAACTTTTAAATTAATTTGGTAGTGTATAGAGTGCCGCTAACGGCACTTTATCCCTATCGGAGAAAGTACCGCTATTTGCATTTGCTACTAAATTTTTCGTAAATTCAGTCGTTGACTTTTGATATAATTATCTAAAACAAATACGATCAATCAATACAAAAAGCGGCGAACTAACCTCAACAATCAAACAAAATAACAAGTGTCAGTGACAATGACAATGCCATGCTTACGGCACTTTAGCCGGGCTGAGGCAGCGCCACTATAATGCCGCTAGCGGCACTCTATACACTGCCAATTAATTTAACACATTACTTTATAATTTTATTATAGTGCACGATTACTTACAACCTCTTCCGGGGATCATATGCATTACTACGAATCAAAATTGGCATTAACTTGTAACGGAACTTTTGCAATTGGCTCAAATTATAATAATATGCAGTTGATCCCCAAGCAATCATCTTGGCTTAGCATGCTTGATGTTGCCGTCAGTGCCACGCAGAGTTAAAATATGTTCACAAAGTTGCTAGCATTGATACAGTCTTTTAAAATTCAGCATAATATTGATGTTTACTGTACCTTGTCCACTCTGAAATGACGCGCCCCACTACCGCATTACCGTGTGCGTGAAATGCATTAGTGAGTGGGGCGCGTCATTTCAGAGTGGACAAGCTTTACTTTAAATAAATTCTTTTTCACTTTTATTAGTTTTTTTCATAAATTGTTCTTCGTTTTCTGCTAGCAATAGAATGGGTTGCCAGTCCGTATTGATTTTTTTGGTTTGGGCATAGTAAATCTTCTTTTGTTTTGTTTTCATAGTTTTCAAATCTAAATAATAAACAAAAGGTTGCTTACAGTCTGAATGGCAAAAACGCTGTATAATGGCAGTGTGATTCGCATCATCAAATTGTAATATCACATGCAATTTGGTGTTGATGTCGCGTTGCTTTGCAGCTATTTGTCGCCCAAATTGAAAGTATCTTTAACGGCTGGTGTTTGAAAATAATGCTTTTTAGATGTGCATGTTTATCATTTAGTTCACTTTCAATATGGGATTGGTGCCCATAAACGCTGCAAACACAAGTTACAAATTAAAAATTTGTTCCAAAGAATAATAAACTTTATTTCAGAAGCCGATCTACATTACACCAAAACTCGCAGCTTATATTGTGTTTGCAGCTGCCTGCGTGTGGCACGGGAATGAACTAGTGCTAATAGCGTTGACGTTCTTTCAGATTGGAGGACGAATGGGTGCCAGAGAAGGACGTGACACGTATCAAGCGGGTTGAAATCGCGGCGTTATCTGCCAGCGTGAAGGTGGCGTTATACGAGCACTTCTCGGCGTCGTACACGGGCCCGCCGCCCGCGCCCGCGCCCGCGCCCGCGCCGCGCCGCGAGCGCCGCGGCGCGCCGCGCATGCTCGCCAACCTGCTGGCGGCGCGCCGGCGCGAGCCCGAGTGCCGCGCCGAGCCGCTGGCGTGGCGCGAGCCGGAGAAGCCCGTGCGGCCCAGCGGCGCCAAGAAGCGCAAGATGGGCCGCCGCTACGGTGGCGCCGCCTTCTGGCCCTGCGGACGATAATTGATAAGTGATCCCGAGCCCGGTGTCACACTACACCGGAACTACACGAGTGTTATTATTTGTGATTGCGGGCCGCCCGTCATTTCGGAACGTGGATTCGATCGAGTTGACTGGGAAAATTATGAAAATGATTTAATTTTATGTGAATGACGATTTGAATTTTTTTGTGTGTGATTAATTCCATTTTTAATACATTTGTACAAAGCATCCACTTTCCAAAATTACCGTCGGCCCGCAAAGAAATGTCTGTATGAACTTTATTTTTTCTCAATTGAATAGAATAATGTGATCGATAGTGTAAATGTTGTCGGCGCGTGTAGTCGGTGTGACACCGAGCGAGACAGATGTTGATTCGACGACAGGCTGATGGCCGACGATATCCGACTTAGGAAAATTCTCGCCAAAGATTGTTGAGGTGCCGCGACGCGGTTTAGACTGCTATATACAGCAGAAAGTTAAATTTTATTCACAAGACTGATGCTTTTTTATAATGATATTGAACGGTCGAAATATCGAGCCTTAACGCGTCCGTTCATCGAGGTCGTAGAACGCGGCGCGAACAAAACGTGTACATAGTTAGTTGGAAGTGTATAGTGAGTACGATTACGTACTCAATGTAACATAGGCGAGGCGAGTAGAGTACCGGACGTTAGTCTGATAGATAAGTTAGAGTAAGGACGACCAGCGATGCGCATCACTGCCAACTGTACATAGTAGACGTATCGACTCGATACTTAGCTTAGTATTAAATGATTTCGCTTTTAGTTGTAATAGTCCCCGCGTCTCGTGTTGCTTTCGCTTACTGAGGTGCCGACTGTGACACCCGGTGTGACGCGTGCGCCGGTGTGACGCGTGACGTCTTCCGGACAAGTGCCTCGACACACGTCGCACATCTACCAAGCTAGTGTTCACTATATATCACGTATACCGTGCGTAGTCATATCAAACGAAACTCGCAGTTTAGTCGTAGCGTAGGACGAACAATTTTGATATTCGACGTTTTATTCCCCTTGTTGTGTTTGGTGACTCTGAGGAATCAACAACTGTCCGTAGAATAAACATGTCACTGCCATTGAAAGTTGTGTACAACTTGTTAGCCTCGACGATACTGTTAGCAATAAAAGTTGTGTGATAAGATTGTATTGATAACCGACGTTCGTTTCCACGCACAAGATTCGCTGTATTTTTGTGTGATACATTAATATACATTAACAATAGTTTAGCAATGATTTTTAAAGATATAGAATAAATTTCTAATTCAATATATGAAAGGATTTGTTTGTTGGAGCAACACTCGTTGGTACAACATGAGCATTCGTACTGGAAGATTTTTTACTAAAAAACAATATTAGGTTATTATTTTTATTTACTAGGGTATGCGCACATTTGTCAATAAAAATATCATGAAATGTCTTAAAGCTCTATCTAGTCTGCAAAGGCAAAGAGTCAGTCAGTCAGGCGTAAAATACGAAATTGAAAACTTAAGAAGAACATTTTGAATTTTATGTAGGAAATAAAAACAGTTGATACAAACGTACTTTCTTGGCTTTTTAATTAATTAAGAAGTCAAGTACGTCAATTTGTATCCTTGTTGCTGTTGACTAGTTGAATAAAATCCTAAATCACGCCATAATATAAAGTATAATAATAACCGTGTATTTGTTATTGACAGATGAGCGCAAACCATGTTCAATGAATTATTATTTTGTTTTAATATCGTAAGAAAACTCGTGTTGTACGAACATAGTGTACGGTATAAAGGAATTAGTGATGCTGTTGTAAAAGTAATAATAATTGTAGTGGCGAATGTTTTTAGATCATTGAAATATAAGGAGCCTTGAAATGTTCAATATTAATAATTTATCGTAAGTTATGGTTATGGTCCCCACAACCAATAGAAAAGCAATGTTGCATCGTGTTCTTAATAATATTAAATTTATTAATAACGATATGTAAGCGATTTGTGTAAAAGAAACACCAAATTAAATGTTATAAGATCGCGACAGAATACTAAGTGTAGTTTCAAATGATCTAAGCGCATTTATAAGGCAAGTCTAATGAAATGACTCCGAATGATATGCAGTTAGGATAACTCAGCTCATACAGTAACACATGCCAATGTTTAACGTCAATAGCAGGTTTAGTACACAAAGTTAGATTTAAACGAACTTTTGGATGCCCATATACAGACGTTGTCAGATTATTACTGCCTTTTAGCCATAAGGGATTATACAAGTGAATATAAAATTGTGTTCTGTGCTCACACGATCTCGCTAGTATTTTTTAGTTAGTGCCTATAGCGTTAAGTTAGGACGAATTGTGTGAACGTGGTGTAATCTTAATTGTATAAAACACCGTAACGTATTTTTCAAACTATCGCTTATCGTAAACTGGAATGGAGATTTTATTAGATTCATTTAGTAGTGTAAATCGGCCCCTAGACTAATAATGTGAAAATTGAATGTGAATAGTATATTCTACTATTGAGGGAGCCTTAGGCGCGAATTGCGTGCGCATGCGACGCCGCGCGACCACGCGCGAGCCGTGCGACGTGGCGCGACCGCGTGCGGCGGCGCGTGCGGCGCGCGTTGTCAAGTCAAAGATCACTATTGTGTCTATTGTAGCGTGACACATGAGTTAGTTCGGAACTATATCGCGCGGTATAGTTTGGGACGCATTCGTAGTAGGTATGGACCCAAAGAAGTGTTTAGGAAAATTTCTCTAGTAGTCAAGTTGGTGCCTGATTGTTCGCGTGTTTAAGGGGATCGTATGCTAACATATTATACAGTCTAGACTTCCTTTTGGAGCATTTCCAACGTACTGATTATTTTTTTAATAAATTTAAAAAATTAGAGTAATTATTTTTTCAGCACTGATCGTAGTGCCATATTTTATTGGCTCGCTTTTTTAATAAATTATTTTTATAGTGAAATTCGACACCAAAATCAGAAAGACAAAATTAGTTTTTTGTTCTTCTATCCGTGTAACAATATGGACTTGAATATTTGATCTCAGAAATCGGCAGTGTAACAGATTTATGATGAGAATGCATGAGAGGATCCTAGTGTTGCGGTCCGTGAGTTTTATTTCTTAATGAACATGTTAAGTGTCGCTCAATTTAAATTTATTTTACTTACGAGAACAAAGTTTGACACACATACAAACATACATTTTGGCCTATCAAAATGCTTGAGTACAAATTTCGTTTCGCTACTACGACGCGATGAAATGTCTAGTGTTTGGCAAATAATCGGACTAAAGTAAAATTAACATTAGATTAGTGTTAGTGGTTCGGAATATTAGTCAAGAGATGATATTTTGTGAAGACGAACCTCATCGGACGAGGCGATGAAATTATATCGTAATACATTGATATACATATTGGTAAGCTCGAAAGAAACAATATATTTTTATCACTGCCACAATAGTCATAGATGTCGTGTCGTTGTGTTCGGTTTTGCATGTTTGTGGAGCGCGCAACCGTTCACCTATTGCTCAGCGAATTATAATAATTTTAGTTAACCGCGGATGCACTCGCATGCAAAATCTTTTTGTTACGTGACAGTATACAACGGGAACAATGGTAGTCGCTGCCAATTTTATTTAAGCCCTATAGTTTGATTCAGCGGCGTGTCGACTGGTTTATGTGAAGGCGTGAAACACATTACAGCCGTGATGCAGACGCGCTTGAATGACGTTGTAAAGTTACAGCGGGCGGGACAATAAAAAGCGCCATCTTCAACTACATTTTCATGTTGTTGGAAATCGTGGTTTTAATTGCTTTTCCCGCATTTAGACAGAAACTCAAGGAATGTAAATAGTTAAGTATTTATTATTAAGTATTATTCTGCATAGTACTGTAATTTGCTTCGCGCCTGGTTGGGCCTTAGGGGAAAGTGAGGGCGGCGCGCCCGGGCCGGAGTGGTGACATTCGCCCGGGCCGGGATCCCGGACATTCCCGGACCGTCCCGGGCGTCGCCGCGCGGGGTTAGTCTAGTGGTAATGTTCGCGAGTTGTCTTTCAAACACGTTTCCTATATTATGCGTTTATTATATGAATGTTCTCCTTTATTGTAAATGTTTGAATACAATAGTAACTATGTGGAGCCTGTGTATTCCAAATAGTGTGCACTACTTATTCAATTTGTAGATATTTAATTATATATAGTATAATGTTTAATGCGTTGTCTTATTTTCTAATACCCTATGGTGAAATCGGTGAAATTAATTATAATTTTGAACCCACGAGCTGTTGGGTAATCTACCTCAATTAATTTATCACACATTTGGGCATAATAATAGTGAATGTTAATTTAAATTTGAAATTTGTTCAATGTAGTGATTATTAAGGATTTTTTTTCAATTAAAATGGTTTGTCCACCTGTCACAAGTACTGTATCTTATATTAAATACATATTGTATGATTGATAATTATGTGTTTTATTAAATCAATGAAACATCATCTGAAAACACCTTTATACACCTTCGCTTTAACACGTAAAACATTCAAAACTAAGAAAGATACAATCAAAGATATAAATATGTCCAGATAGATGGTTAAAGCAGTAACTCGAAAAATAGCGTCCAACTGTTGGCCGTTAAATGTCGCGAGTTTAAGACGTAGCTGTCACGCCCACTAGCATAACAAAGTTGGCTTGTTTGTTTCAGTTCTTTTGCAGCGCGACACTCTATAGACATAAATAATTAGAGGATACAATCTTCATTCAATAAGATCATCAGTAACATAGGAATCAAGCAAAGCTTTAGTTCCCTAACGGCCGAACCCCATAACCTATTGTCAGTAACAGACAGATCGCTATTGATGTCAGACAGTATAATTCTATCTTTCACTGTGTCACATTCCATAGGATTCCTATTCTCTGACAGATTATTGGGACGTTAAAACCATAGATAGATAGGTTTTCTATCTCCAGTATGCCAAAACTGGCGATAGATAGGTTATTGGGTTCGGCCGTAAGAAAGTGGTTCCGTCAAATAACAGCCGCCATAAAAATCTTTGACTTTCATCAGTATTTGAAGGTGTCAAAATCGCTCTGTATTGGGACAGCCGGTATTGTGTGAGCATTCAAGCAACATAAGTATTAAGAAAGTCGGCGATACACCCATTGACTGTTTATCATTTCATAGAAGTCTTTGAGTAATCAGGATAATGAACAAGTTTACTCTGGAATATAAGCACTAACTATTTATTACAGCCACCATTGCAGTTACAGCTTGTTACCTATGTAATTGCAACAACTGAAGATGAAAAATAACGCTTTGTAGGTACATATCAAGTAGGGCTTGCGCACTCTGAAATGACGCGCCCTACTACCGCATTTCGACGACGTAGAGGGGCGCGTCATTTCAGAGTGCAAAACAGAATAGGCTGCTACTATTATCAATTGACTGACACAGGGATTGAACCCGGGAGCCTACGTTTAGCTGTCGCGCTTGCAGTAACTAAACTAACGAGACAGCAATAACAGACAAAGGGTTATTTTACATTTTGATGATCTTTCCCTATGGATTGAATTCCTCAATTTACTGGAGAAAACGACATCCTTTTCTATACTTTTTAGGGTTCCGTAGTCAACAAGGTACCCTTATAGTTTCGCCAAGTCCGTCTGTCTGTCTGTCCGCAGCTTAGCTCAGAGACTCTTCGTACTAAAAAAACTGTAATCTGGCATGGGTACCTATACATATTAATCACCCCGACAACGTGCTAAAACTATCCAATAAAAAATTAAAAAGTAAAGTGGGGATGTTTTTTTTCCTTGTCTATCCCGTGTTGTGGTGTCGTTAGAAAGGTCGTCAAAAATACTGTGAGCATGTGAAAACCATTTTTAGTTTCAGAGTTCCTTTTGCGAAATATTAAGCTTTAAAGTACTAATTTTTGTTAGAGTCATGTGTCCCCCCCCTGCTAACTAAATGGTTAGTTTTTAGATATGTGAAAAAATTCACGGCAGAAATTAAAAGGAAAACTATCACAGCTAAGTAGGCTTTACAAGTACGGATTATAATCGACCAACTCATATTTGCAGTTACAAAAACAAAATAAGTGTAGGTTTTTATAACTGAACTGTTTTTCAACTACAGTGTTAAGTTTGTTCTTGGGATAAATTCCTCTAAAACTACGGAACCCTTCATTGTGACGACACGTACTTGGCCGGTTTTTTACAGGTATTTGTTAGACTAGTACCTACCTACTGCTATGGTTTACTCATAAGAAGATAACTAAAAACCAACAAACTAAAACAAAAAACCAACTTATTGCGTCACAAGGTATTCGAAGCATGAAAGTTTCGATAACAAGTAGTAGCGACCTTGAAAAATAATATTATTATGCAGCCATTCAACAAACAATCTAAGTACAGAACACGCCACGTGCCAAAACATAGCAATCAGCAATTTAAACATCAAAGTAAAACTGCATTACAGTAGATACCTATGGTTTCTAATTTCTACCGAGTTTTAGTGAACATAATGCATATAGGTAACTTGTGTAAGGTATTTCTTGGCCCCGGGAACGCTGGCGACAAATGTTTCACAAGGTAACTTGATCCCTGGCCAGGTGTCATGAAGCTATTATTTTATTTGCAAAATTAATGATGCATTATGGTTTATTGGTAGAGAGTCTGGTGCTGGTTGAGGTCAGAGTTGAGGAGAATGAGTGAACTTTACATCCTGTTCCTCATGCCTCTACAGGATGGCAGGGCCATCGATGCGAAAACTGATACCATGGATTCAGTACATGATTCTGAACCCATCTAAAATTTTCGTCGGTTATTAAAAATTAAAAATTCAAAAGTCATTTATTCAAACTAGGCTGAGAATCAGCACTTTTCGAACGTCAAAATTACATAAGACAGTCCCCCAAAACGACCACCCTTCACCACTTCCTATGGCTTTAACTGGGAAGAAGAAGTGGCGCAACAAACTCCCCAGCAGCACAGCTGTCTGTTCAGTTTAAAAAAAAATTGATTCTATATTATAGTTTTTGCATACCTACTATAATATAGAATCATTTTTTTTTTATTATATTAATAATTATGATTTACATTACCTACTCAACACAAAACATAATTTAAATTATAAAATTAATAGCCATATCACAGCTAGCACACGCCAATATAACAACCAAAAACATCGAGAACTTCAGGCAGAAATAAAAATAGCTAAACGAAAACAATATCTAAATAAAAGCCTCCAGGCATAAAGGGCGTGCCCGTTTACTGCTGCTTAAGCTGTAACTAGAAGTTCTAATTGATAAACTAAGACCATCGAGGTAAAATAAAAAATGCATTAAAAAAAAATGCTGTTTCATAGAAAAGCGCAATACCTACGCGGTCAAAATGTATGGAACAGCTGTAGGTACCTAATAAGGTGCTTTCGACGCCTCGTCCTATATAATATGCTTAGGGATACTTTGTCTTAGAGTTTTCAGTAATGCTTGAGTTTTGAGTGAGGTTCTGTAATAAAAAGACCTAAAAGCTTTTATGTATTTAATTTCATTTGTGATTTCAGTGAGAACTAAACTCAAATTCAAAGCATTTATTTCAAATGAACCAATTACAGGCACTTTTGAATTGTCAAGGGGTCAGTCAGTCAGAAATATGAAGCTAGTCGCCCATTTCAAAGCGTAGTAGGTACCTATGGAGAAGAACGGGCAAGAAACTCTACGGACACTCTTTTAAATCAAAATATGGTTTACAAAATATTAGTTCAATCATTCATGTTGATGTTATACATGTGAGAACCATGCAAAACATTAAAAGCGTCCGTTAGAAATAATAATAAAAACGAATTCAAACATTAAATTAAATTAAAATCGCCGTGGCAGCTAAGAGATGACACGTCCCTACTGACGGCGCCCATTCAGGAACATGACGCATGGATTAACACCATTCAGCTCAACCATTTTGAAGGGAGCTAAATGATTCAACTCACGCGCCACCGTCAGCGAGACTTTAGAGTGAGCATGACATACTCTCAGCCGCCAGGGCACATTCAAGTCAATGAAAAACATACCCAGTACCTAAATGGTAGCTTTAGAGTCGGTACATAAATCCTTTGGCATCATTAGTTATAGTGGATGTGGTTTTAACACGTTACATTAATAATAATCAGCCTATAATGTACCCACTGCTGGGACACTCAGGCCTCCTCTCGGGGAGAGCGACTGGGCCGTAATCCACCAAGCGAACCCAGTGCGGGTTGGTAGTTGTCACATGTCTTCGATTTTTTGGTTCTAGGACATGCCGGTTTCCTTATGATGTTTTCCTTCACCGTTTTGAGAGCAGTGATGATGAAATAATTTACACAAAGTAAAGCGCGGGTCTGGGTTCGAACCTACGACCTACAACTCGTAAGTGGCGGCCGTTACCACTGGGCCACCACTGCTCACTGGGACACGTTACATTATACAACAGCTAAATGCATGGATTTATGATGCAAACAGGTTGGGAAATGTTAAAGAAGGTAAAACCTACAAATACGTTGCTGTTATTACGATTTTGTCCTAAAAGTCATCCTAATTGGCTTAGTTATTTAATTCAGACAAGTGTTACCTATGGCACAGTACTTCAACTAATTTAAAAAAAAGCTGCCGAATATACAAATAATCAGTTAACGGGGTTCCTTCCAGACCTGGAATAGTGTTCGAAAGTTAGGGAATAATACCTGAATGAAAACCATCTACTCAATAAAATAACAAAAAAGTAATAGCCGCAAAGTGCAGAGCCCCTGTCGGCTGCACCAGACTGCATTGTCAGCAAGTTGTCGGTAGCGGCAAGCGTCCTGTTGGCGGGGCCTCGTCCCACTCCTGCGCAACCTTCCGACTGCACCGGACCATGTGAGTAATTAACTGGTATCTAGATTTATTAGGGTTTAAATATAAAACTAGATCACACTATCATAGGTCTTCTTCTACGTAAATAAATTTGGCCAGCTGATAACTTTAGCGGACACTTAACTACGCATGCCTGAAAACAAACAAAAACTGTTACATATTTGTTTGGTTCTTGCAGAACTTTAAAACTTAATTCTTTTCAACTTTTATTTATTTTGAAATTAACTTTAAAAGGGATTGAAGCAATATATCTTTCGTTAACTTGAATATAATCATCGACATGTATTTTTGTGTAGGTTTTTTACTAATTCAATCGTTGACATGCTAGTACCTCTTCTTGGTTATCTTGGTTCCCAATTTTCGCTCAAATCGGCTTATTATATTGTTGTAAAAAAGAGAACGAGTAAAGCTGTCCCAACGTTACACAGTTTATAACTAATACGGGAGTCAGGGTGAATCGGTTTCGTACCAACCTGAATCTATTATTGTGCACTGATTAGCTAATTGGGTATCTAATCTTTTAGATTCATAGAATATAAGCACTAGTGTAAAATTTGTTAAAACAACGTTAAACAAATTTTACACTAGTGCTTATTTTCTTTTTTGGTAAATAAAGATTATATATTAATATTTAACTACGGAAGGTCCACTCAAGGTGTGGCAGTTTTCAATCCACTAACAGGTGAGGTTTTCAGGGCACCATGTATCGATACGGACCTATACTTTTACACATAATTATGCTTATTTTTCTGTCAGGATTTAATGGAGAAAATCAAGATTTAGAGTCTCTAGACATTGAAGCAGTTGTTACCTGAGCATTTTTCTTTATATTGAATGCTAAATTTTGATTGCACAATAGATCAGCCCCTACTTACTTTATCCTAATTCCGGTTCTTTAGGCAGTGTTAAAGGTCGTTAACGGTCCCCGAAATGATCAATTACTATAGTCAATTTTTATGTGTTTGATACACATTGATGAGTAAATTGATCGTCTACCAAATGCAATTGAAGCAATTGACAATATTACTACAGTCACAATTTATCAATTGCAATCGACCGTTTCGGGGACTCCTTAAAGGCGGTCTTATTTTTCCTTCGAGGCATTGTATTTTGAAAGTTCTATATTTAGGATAGGGCCCGAAGAAAAGAGCTGAAGGAGGCGTACTTACATAATGACTGTAATCTGAAATAGTAATCTTTATTTTTCAGTGCTGTTTTCCGGATGGCGGAGTCCCAGCATCGTGGGAGCGCATTGTAAGTTTTTAACTAACCCTTATTTCGATATCACTTGTCGTGTCAGTTAACATGTTTACGCTCGTAAGCTTCGTAAATTCTTGTTAAGAGGCCGTGCACGAAATCGACTGATTTTGATCAATTTTGTTCATTAGTTGTAAAAAAGGGAAAAAGAATTTAAACAAAACTATTTGTGATTTCAAAATTCGAGTTCTTTGTTTTGCGTGTGGCTTAAAGTGATTTTTCAAATAACTGAAGTATTCATGGAAAATCACAAATATTCGCAACAATTTTTCCGAAAAATTACGCGGGACTGACGCTTGATTACTTTTTTACAAGAAACTAGGTACCTACATTTGATTTTGAACATTTAAAAATATCATCAACATCGTTATATGGTCTACTTGCATATGGCTGAACCACTTTTTTCTACTTCGATATAAAATATAGCAGATAAATAATGTTGAAAAAACATTTTTTTTTATTAAGTAAATCAAAAGTCGAAATAAACTATATTTTCGAGAGCGAAAAAGTGATGCAACTATTAACAGGTGCTGCGACTGACACGAATGGTTTAGCACCACGAAATCTGTTTTGTAGTTACACAGTCTTAATATTTCAATTATTTCAAGTTTTTTCACTATTAGATAAGTTATTGACGAAAATGGGTTTTTTTCGTGAACGGATCATTAAATTAGAATAAAACTGAATTGCGCAGTTGATCACATAATTATTTTCTGTCACTATTTTTGATAATGCAATGAATGTTAGCTTTCTTATTCAAGGAATGTAAAAGCTCCCGATACCGTTGGGGGTTCGATTCCCGCACTAAAACGGAAATGGTTGTGACCTTTTGTTTTTGTAGTATAGTTGTGTTTGTACGGTCATTTACGGAATCGTTTGGTTTTTTTTCTACATTAATTTAAAAACGAATTGTTCCGAAGTGTTGTTCGGTATAAAAAAAGTAGTATCCCACCACACTACCAATTACTATGCATTTAGTGGTAAAACGTCGCGTTACTAAACAATCAAGACCAGAAGACATCACGACCAGAAGAACTTTTGAAGAGAGAAGAAGTTCAGGGTTGAAATGGCCATTACCTCACAGTCACGTGGTCATGACGGTACAACGTGTGATGTGACGTAGTGGAAGTCTCGACCTGGACTATACTACTATCAGAAGATATCTAGCAGAATAGGCGGAATAGCTGGCAGCAAGATTATATGGGGAGCCTCCAGTCTTCAGATAACGTTTTCTTAATTTTTCTGTGACTTGGTTTTACTGTGTTTTGAATTCTTTTTTTAAACTTTTTTATTAATTTCCTTCGTATTTTTGTGTGATTATGTTTTAAATAGTGTTCCTTATGTTGCTTATATTCCTTATGTTAGTTTTTCATCAGTGGTTGAGTCCTTGCTTAGCCATGCTACATTTACGTATTAAGTTAAAGAGGTTAGTATGATCCAGTGATACTCGTATAGGTGAACTCATAAAATAAATACATAAATAGCCTTAAGTTTTTCTTTTTTTTATCAGTTTATCAGCCATTTTTGCGATGACGTACTTAGATTTCCCAAAGTCAGAGACTTCAGTCTTAGGTAGGTACCTATATTTTCTACGAGCTCTCAAGAATAAGTGCCTCTTCCAGGCTGTTTTAAGTACCTAACAAGCATAGCTTCAAGTGGCTCCAACATCATTAAAGATTTAGGTAGACATTATAGATAATTTATTCATGTTCAATAACGATTTTGGCAGCAAAACCACATAACAAAAACCTTTTACTCCCATTATCTTCTTTCAATTATTAATTTACTAGCCATTAGGTCCAAACTACGGGCGGTAATACCAACAGTAGCTACGTGCCTCGGTTCCAGTATAGTATTACGCTTGGTCAGGGCTCTTTTGTTTACAGCGACCGTTACTTGATACTTAGGTACTACCGGTGACTGCTGTGTCACCATATTGGAACGTAATTGTTATGTATGTTTGATTTAGGTATCTTTATTAGTATTATCTGTGTAATTATTTTTATCGTCATGGTATACCTACGTCCTTGTTAATATTACAAACACAGTACCTGCTGAAAAGATTTCGATTCTCTTATTGTGTGTGCTCAAGTCATGAATATCTTATTGACCTAATGGCCGTTAGATCTGGTTGCTAAGTGTGAGGTCCGTCCTAGTATCGATTGCTATTTAGCTCTTTGTGAATGCCAAGAGCAAATTCTCAGTACTGACTGTCGGGGTGATGCCATCGTTGCTAATTCTTTCGGCGAAAACATTTATAATGGTAATTCAATAAACAATAGGTACCTGCTGAGATTTCCGATCCATTGTTGCAATGCAATTGCATGCAACAGAAGCTAAGAGTTTTTAAGTTTTTTTATGTTTCCTATATATTCCTGATATATCTATCTACCGTGTAAGATACGTATATTTCGAGATTGATATGAATAATAAGCTTTTAGTCACCATAACATCGAGGGATAACGTGTTTTAGTAATAAAGTCACTAACACGTGATTTATTTATTATTATTACAACGCCTTAAATCTATCTTTACAGGTTGCCTTAATGCGATAGTTAAGTCTACATATAAACTTCCATACTTACTTGACTAAATTAAATAAAAGCTACACAACTATAATATTCTAAACTAAACTAAATTCTGAATAAACTAAACAAATATAACACCTAAATTTAACTTAATTATAAAATAACACCCTAGAGGTCGCCAAAGTAAAGTCCATCAGGGGCCATATTATGACGTATTAATGCCACCATTATTCCAGTGTGAGTGAGAGACGGAGCTATACAATGCCGCTAGCACTATCCTTTTTTCGCAGTGGAATAATGATGGCATTAATACTTCATAATAAGGCCCCAGTGAAACAAGAAAACAAGTCAATATTATCAGCTACCCTGTTGATCAGACTTGCCTTCTGATTAGAGAAGATCTTTGCGTGATGTACCTAAATATTGTTTAGTGTAACAAATGTAGTGATAACTAAATGATAACATTTATTAATTAGTTTTAAATTCTAAGCGGTTGTAGGACTCATAACATTTTAGTAGGTAAGCTTAGTCAATAGTCAGTAAGGATTTGTCCTCAACCTACAGAAAATTGCTGAATGGTATTACGATCCCAAAAGTATATAGTTATGGATTGTCGTATTGGCTATCAGATATTTGCAATATCATGTTATATGGTATATAGAAATAGCCTGCTTCAATAACCGACATGTTTATTCCCTAAGCAATGAAAATAAATGTAAAACAAGCAATAAAACCCTGACTATTTTACTTTTATTCATAAGTTTCTCTCCATTTCTGCTTACTACGGTCCTAAGGTCAATAATATTCTGTATAGCCATAGTAACATAACTTGTGCACAATGTTCAGCTATCTGCGAAGATCTACGCATCTTCACGATCCATTAGCGACGAGATACCACCACTTAATAGCTTCATAAACGAAAACTAACTTTACTTGACCCAAGACTTAGTAGATTTTTGACAGTGTTAGGGGTCTTACTTATCTGGTCCTACGATCTCCATGGTAATATGAGCTGTAGTTCCTCTATAATTTAGAGGGGAGTAGGGCTTTCCATATCTGGGTAATATCAGAATTGGATCAGGATGTGTGCAAAGATTGTTTTGCGAGAATGTTTTTAGATGAGTTAGTAGTGGAACTTATTCGAATACTTGTTGTGGGTTTTGTGATTCGTTAGGTACATTATTTAAAAGTTTAACATAAAAAGACATGTGTGTCACCAACACAATCCCATGTGATTGGGGTTAATTGGCACTATTTTTTTAGTATTTTAATTCTCAATCTTTGGTACATTATTTGTTGCTTTTACATTTTTACTCGCCAAACTTTCTTGTTTGA
Organism: Xanthia icteritia; assembly: GCA_949128155.2. Classification (NCBI taxonomy): domain Eukaryota; kingdom Metazoa; phylum Arthropoda; class Insecta; order Lepidoptera; family Noctuidae; genus Xanthia; species Xanthia icteritia. The sequence continues at coordinate 4,907,743 of OX421937.2, forward strand.
TGGCGAGAAGCGCTTGTTAGTGGGTATATACAAATGGTGCCGATTCTCTTGTCACAAAGGCGTCTAAACTAGACTAAAAATTACTAAAATTTAGTTTATTCCTGTCAAACGATGATTTCCCATTCTGAAATAGACTAAAGTGACGCAACTTAACTATTATATATTTTAGTTTGACAGCACTAAGATGGCACTGAGATTTTAATTTAGTGAAAATGACAATTTTGCTATTCTGAATTTGACGTTTTTCACCTAAAATTTTAATTGTCTAACTAAATCTGACCATTTTTAATCGCGATAAAATATGGTGTGGAATACTATTAGTTGTCATGAACTAAAATTCACACGAACACCTCGACTTCAGATGCAAAAACAGTACTGTATATATATTTTTTTCTTTTCTTTTGCTTATATCTCGAAAATGGTGTGTCCTATCGCAAAAATAATGAAAATTTCGACCCCCTTTATGATAGCCATATACCCCTAATTATCAACACGTAGGTAATATTTTTTCTTATTTTCCATGCAAAACCTGAAAAATTCAAATAAAACACGTCGAGGCTGCCCCCCCTGCGCACCTCCGGCTCTAAAAAAAATCACGTGGTAGGGCAAACAAGTGTGTACCACGTGGAGTCGTGATTGTCAAATTCGATTTAGTTGTGTCAAAATAATTTTTAGGTTTAGACTTTTTATTGCAGAATAGCGTTAAAATTCTCATAGTCAAAAGTAAGGAATTTTAGTGATAGTTTAGTTAGTTTAGTCCGGTGTACAAGAGAATCGGCACCAATCTTGTAAAATTAACCTTAAAATTACCAATTACTCACTAATTTTGCTGAGCCATCAGGCACATCCAGACTTTAGAGTGAGAATTTTCTGATAGCACAACACTTTTACCATCCTGGAGATCGAACCCAGAACTCTACGCTCCGCATTCACTCTTACGAACACTAGACCACCTAGGTAGTTTATTGACCATTCATCAATTTTATTTAATCCTTAAGAGTCCTATTACCTTTTTTCACGGAAATTCATGATTTTTGTCGCTGTAATTTTCAGCAGCACAGATATTTTAATTATTTGATTAAAATAACGATAGTGCCATTTTCTTTCTTGTAACTTGGAGTTACACATTCTTTTCGTGTAATTTACGAAATTGACGCGGAATATATAGTACTTCAATTTTATTTATTGTAATTTTGTCTTGTTATATTGAGAAACGAAACGTATTCATTGTAGATAGAAGTTTTATATCGTATTAGTTTATTTGATAAAATTGTGTTTATTTAGAATTTAATGGACGGTAAATCAAGACATTTTTTGCTTTATTTGACGATTTTCCGTGAAAACTCAAGGGATTTAAAGAAATTCTAGAACTCCAATAAACAAGTAAAACATTTAACTTATCTTTAAGTAATTTTAGCTTTTATTAGAATCGAATGAAACAATGTGAATTTGAGGGTCAAAGTTCCATCGCCGACGGCTTTTCTTGTAAACTGAGTTCGTAAAATATTTATAACTTACACGAAAAGAAAAATTAAAATGTGTAACTCTAGAAAGAGAATGGCACTATCGTTATTAATAATGAAACAATTACATAAAATATCTTACTGCTGCTGAAAATTACAACGTCAAAAATCATGAGTTTGTGTAAAAAATGTAATTGCACCACCAATGTAATTTGCAGTTGCGCCTTATTTGGGCAGTAGTAGCAGTTAGGTACGTAGGTAACTCTAGTTATGTGTTATTTGTGTAGCGATTCGAATGGGGTCTACATACTGACAGCTAGCAGGGCCTCACGAGTTACGGTGTCTCGATTGTAGGCCTCAGGGCTTACCTAACGATCGGTACATGGTTGTGTTGCTATAACACGGTGCAGCAAATTGTGTGTTTTGAGATACTACCTATAGTGTAAGATGCGTTGTATATTCGTGAGTAACATAACACATAACATCACGCCAGTAATTGCCGAAGGGTTAGGCAGAGGTGAACGAATAGGTAACCCACATTTCGCCAGTTATGTTTAAGTCCCATGTAAAAGGGGGCGAGCCTATTGCCATCAACCGGGCACAAATTCAGACTTCGGGCTGCTACTGAGAAATTCCTGATAGAAAAACAAAATAACAATTTGGGAATCAAACCCAGGGGCGGCAGTTTCGATATAGATAGCGATCACTATACGACCGAATTCGGTTGCAAAATCGTAATGGCGCCCCTAGACGGTCAAAATTACTTGACAACCACGAAACAATCCCGACCAAATTCGGTCGTATAGCGATTGCTATCTATGTCGAGACTGCCGGACCAGGACCTCAAACTCAGCAGCAGCGCTAGCGACCACTAGACCACTGAAAGAAGAGAGTCCATGGAGTTTCTTGCCCGTTCTTCTCCATAGGAACCTACGCTTTGGAATGGGCAACTAGCTTCATATTTGTGACTGACTGACCCCTTGACAATTCAAAAGTGCCTGTAAATGGTTTAATTGAAATAAATGCTTTGAGTTTGAGTTTGAGTTTGACTGAGTTAGTGCGTAACATACATTCATTACAAAGGATCCTCTATCTGGATAACATGTAATTTGTGATGATATCACAAAGAATGATCGCACTGTATTTTTTATGTGTAACATCTGTGCTCTCGCTTTCCTAATCCAAATAATCAAATCTGTGGGAGTGATTTCGTGAAAAGGGACGAAAATGTGTAACAGGAAGCCGGGGCAGCGCGCGCTATTTGATTTGACCAATGAGCGCGCGCGGTGCTTCTTCTTCTTCTTTTCGCTTCTGACTTGGCTTCACATGCCGTCGAGTAATATCTCTCAAGCATATCGCCAGTTTCCTCACGATGTTTTCCTTCGCCGTTTTTGAAGCAAGTGTTAATTATACTTTACGCACTTTAAACCGAAAAGTCAGAAGTGCGTGCCTTGGGTTGGTAATTGTTCTACCTAGAAGTTCTTTTTAGAAATTGTTTTGTTAGAATCGCGTAGCACCGGTCTGCACGACGCTTTACTGCTGCGCGCGGTGCTAGAGTTGCCCGTCAGATGGTATCAACCCACTTTCCGAGAGGTTGTAAACAGGATGATAATGATAACGATAATGACGATGACCGTTGATGTCGACGGACGTTTTCTGTTCCGCTATGTAGTAACTAGTAAGTATGAAATAACTGAAAGCCTTACCTAAACTTAACATGCTAACGAGAATATTTTATAGGTAGGTCCATTATACAAGAATATTTTGTCGGCATACCTACTTACCTAAATTTATTTATTTATTTATTTGTTATTAGGATCTTCAACAATGAGTAAAATTCAAAATTCAAAATATTTTATTTCACATAAACCTACAAGGGCACTTATGAAACGTCAGAAGCTAGGTGCACGGTTCCAATTGGTCGTTTCTTAGGTATGGAGAAGAGCCGGCAAGAAACTCCATGGTTACTCTTTTAATACACTATAATTTTACATTTTGTACTGCAACGTACAAAATGTAAAGTTATAGTGTACTAAAAGAGAACTTAAGTCTAAGCGCTTCATTATTTAAAGCAAATCACAGCATGCACTACATTATGCGCAGATGATAACACAATTAAATAATTAAAACGAGTAATACATAGTATTAATAAAAGTAAAAAATAAATTATTAAAAGCTAAAATGATTACAATACATTATATAGATTAAATTAGATATAATTGAATTTTTGTATATTATGTTTAGGTTAAAATTTGACTTTAGACTAGAGATACCCATTAAATAGCAAGCGCGGCATTTTTTAGAGCAGGTATTGATGAGTGAAAGAGGTCAATGTCCACTTCGTGCTCTTTGTATGCAGCATACATTCTAGAGAGTGGACAGTATTGCCTCAAGTTGGTATGACATCTTGGCATGCAGAAAATCCTCCTATTAGAACTTCTCGGCAGATTACGGGGAACATAGAATAACACCCTACTAAGCAAATCGGGACAGTTCAGAGAGCCTGTTACTAACTTCTTAAGAAAAACCAAATTTAGCATATTCCTGCGTTTCTCCAGCGACACCATGTTAAAAAATAAAATACTTCAGTCTGTCTTGGTACGAGTTGAGCTTTTTACACTTATTACTATTAAAAAAAAAAAACATTCTGAAAGTACAAAACATCAATTTCAGTGACTTTAAAATGTAAAAACGTGCTTGCAATATGTTAGCTATGCACGTTATTAAATGAAAGCTCTTATAACTAAACTTTCAAATCAAATCAAATCAATCTTTATTTGTGAACATAAGTACAAAAAGGTGTTATTTATACATTTTAGCTGATCTGTATGTTCGGCCAATAATCGGCATACAAATATAATATTAGTAAGCAGGTTATTTTTACTATCATAATTAATAAAGTCTAGGATAAAAGAAATGAAGCAATTGAAAAATGTCATGAGCCGCATAAAATAAAGTAATTGAATTATATTATTAATTATTTAGAATGTCAAAGAAAATTAAATTTAGTCATAATTTGTCATTTAAAAAGTCTTCAATCGAGTAATACGTCTTTTCAACTAGAAACAGGGAACAACTTTTTTTTAAATGGCTGACATTTTCCTCACTTCTGATACACTTTGGCAATTTATTGTATAATTTTGGAGCCATTACGAAAATACTGTTCTTGTATAAAGCAGTTTTAGATCCAACTTTATCAGTTCTATTCTCTTCTCAGTAATTTTAAAACCTCTACATACACATTCTATCTTCAAGATTAAAACTATCCTATGAAGAAGGCGGTATACTAATCAGCACTAAAGCTGACTTCCATTCATAACTGCCCCGGCAAAGTTGGTAAACTACGACGAGGCATTGAACATATATCATCTCTGAATGCACATTCCAGATTGATTATATTTAAGTATTGAATAAAGTATTTGCCGCGAAATCGAGAATGTTTTCAAGAGATTTTATTTAGTTTTTATTGCTATAAAGCGCTTTTCAGTTTTATATCATTCGTTTCATTAGAAGGAGTAGAGCAGGGACGGTTGTAAATATAAGGTCCCATTAAAATAGATGGACAAACTTTTAGAAATCATTCAGACCACCAAAATAAGAACAATGGTAAAAAATAGTAATAAGAAAAACCCATTAGGTACAAGAAAAAAAAAATCTGCGAACGAAAATACAAATAATAAAATTTTGGTTACCCAATGCCATTTATTATTTTAGGTCAAAATAAAATCACTTGCTTGCAATCATTTTGCTTGGATATCTTTGGTTAGATGTACTTTCTTTTTTTTTTTTAATTTAATTATATTGTAATACAGAGGTGTTACTTAAATCTAAACTCGCCAAACTTTTACGTTTGATGGCGAGAGGCGCTCTTTTACATTTTACATAACAATGCACCATCTTATTATATAACTACTGCTTATATATTATACTGTTATGGTTATTATACAATGTATTTAGTTCTGTTTACTATCCTGTATAATGTTTTTCAACTTTGTCTTAAGTGAACACTGTGTTAAAATTTGTCCATCTATTTTAATGGAACCTTGTATAAACGTCTTTGCACAGAATTCACAGAAACTGTAAAATAACTCTGATGCTTTCCTTTATGTAATTTAAAAAAAAAATCATACGGGGTAAAATACTGTTGAAAATCTCAGCATACCTATTAACAACCATTCGACAGCCTTTGCGCTTGCTGCGCTGTGCTCTGGGTTCCCCATAGCACAGCATTATGTTGAGTGGAAGCCTTTTTGTCCCAGTCATGACGTGCAGCTGCCGACTATTTCTGTTATGTTTATATTAATATTATTGATCTATTTGGTTTTCAAGCAGAAAAACCTATTCTTGTATTTTTGTTTGCACGTGTTTCTGTGACAAATAAACCTATTTTTCTTTCTTTCTTCCTAGTCGATAATGACATGTTTCGGTTACCTGATTTGCCTAGTCCCTGACCGCAAATAGCCGTCGAAAAGAACATATTATGTATTAGAAATTAAATGAAGGAATTTAACACAAACTAAGTTTTTTTTATTATTTGAAAATTTTTCGGATTAACACATTAACATGTAGTTAGCCTGTGATTACAGTTATTAAATCAAAGCTCTAATAAATAACAACCTAACACTTCTAGACACAAAGCGATATTCATACCGATACCGATACAATCGATTGGTGTATCGCAAACTTGATCAGATCTTACGCCATAGCCCATTATAATAGACTTTTGACAACTAATTATCGGGACAGACGGACAGACGTAGAATATTTTGCTGTAATTAGGGGATATAGGAACAATAGTTGTAGAATGCTGATTTATAGACCGGTGGTCAGGCTGCCGATTATAATATAGGCTTGGTTATCAGTTATTTAGAGCCTTCCGCGCTAGGAATGAAATAATTTATGAATTAACTAGTTTTTAATTAGAAACAAATTGATATTTTATGATACTATGTAATGAATTTTTATATGTAAATTTTGGGAAATAAAAATAAAATATATAAAAAAAATCAAATAAATAAAATAACAAAATAAAATAAAATAAAATAAATAAATAATAGTGCGGATTCTTTATGAGTAGACGACTTGACAAAACATCCAATCTAAGTTATATGAAAGTTTAATATTAATTTACACAAAACCTTCCGGAATTAATTCTCTAAACGATACTTAAAACCGCATCAAAGTCCGTTGCGTTAGTTAGTTAGTTAGTTAGAGGACCAACTCGGTCACAGACAGCCAGGAAAAGCGTCTTTAATCCTGGCTAATATTATTATATAAATAGGAAAGTCAATATGTTTGTAAGTTTGTTACGCTTTCACGATAAAACGGCTGAACAGGTTTGGATGAAATTTGGCACTTTTATCCCGATATTCCCACGGGATCGAGACTTATGCGGGTAAAACCGCGGGGCGCAGCTAGTTTATAGATAATATTTGTATATTTAGATGGTAAAAAAAATGTCTAGGTAGTCTTATAAAAGTTAAGAGCAAGCAGTATGTCACAGTACTTTTAATGTCTTAATTATTTTTTTCACGTCAATTAGTCTACTTAGCTAAGTAGAGAACACAAAACAAAATACTGCCTCTAGTTTACTTTCTGCTGGGACAGGCCCACCGAGATATGAGTTATGTCTAGAACAAAGCCGACGGCTATTTCAAGAAAGAAAATAGAAAAATCCTACTTTTAGTTCTATAAAAGCAGCGTAGACACGTGGGTGTAAAGTAAGACTGTAGATGTATTCCTGGACAATGTGGGTGTATGAATGTCATACAGTACTACGTATATTACTGTCGCTTTGTATTTGTTTGTGCCTACATGAACATCAAAGTAAGCATTTCAAAGATGAATGCTTTTGAACCACTATTTATGAAATAATAGTGTATGTGTTTTTTACCTCTGAACTATTTACAGTAGAAGTAACTCTGATAAAATTAGTTTTTATTCTTTGTATTTCTAGTTTTATCTGCATGCTACAGATAGGACTTTTGTAGTTATTGCTAAACAGAATTTCGATTTAAAAGGTGTCCGTGGAGTTTCTTGCCCGTTCTTCTCCATAGGTACCTACCTACTACGCTTTGGAATGGGCAACTAGCTTCACATTTCTGACTGACCGACTCCGTTCAAAAGTGCCTGTAAATGGTTTAATTGAAATAAATGCTTTGAGTTTGAGTTTGAGGATGGCACGGGGGTTGCGTTTGGATCTTGTATTCCCATGGACGGGATTCCCATAGCAGATATATTTCCTTAAATAACACCACTTTTATTTTTGTTATAATTTTCCTGCTACGGCGCTACGTGGTTGCGAAGAAATGACGTCAGTATGAGTTCCTTATAAACAAGACCTCGTTAGTTATTTTATAGAAAAAAAGGAAAACCGATAATAATAAACACACCTAGTTATGCGTAAGTAAATATATAATAAACTTATTAGTTTCAGAAATAGGTTCACAGCCATATTGCATGGGACTTAAAGATAACTAGTGAAATGTGGCCTACTATAGGTACTTCTCTGGCTAACCCTTCGTAGTACAGGCGTGATGTTATGTTATGTAGCTCCAGAAATATTTCATTTTATGCTACCGAGAATGGTAAATATGGATTTTAAGTAGAAACTTGCGCTAACGAGCGACTAGATTGCTTTGTCCTGTCATCTGCTAAGCTGTCGTTTTAGTACCAAGCTATACTCGTATTTAAGTTGAGTTAGTGAAGCTCAGATATTATAATGATATTATCAGCTCGTGACAGCCCTAGTACAGGCCCTGTTCTAGAATAGAAGGAACGAACTGCACGTTTGCTGATGACGCTTATGCAGTTAGCTTATCTAAGCGTTGGCCATTTTGGAATATTAGACCCAGATATCATCAAGAACATTTCTCTCAGCGTCAGACTTTAATTAAAAATGCTGCATTATTAGATGATATAACAATTTTTTTATCCTGTTGGCAGCCAGCGGTTAGGTTTTTTAGAAAGCTACTATTCAACCAAATATACCTAGTCTATACTTTTTTTTTTTTTTTTGGATTGTAAATTATCTAATAACTTCTCCTGCTCTGGGCGGAGCGGGAGGGCGTGTCAGACTCTTACTGACTAAAACCCACCCGTGTTCCTTCAGTTGCCTGTACGTTGCCAGGGGCCACAGTATCCCTTTCGGACTTTCCCGCAACCCCGGCAGGCATCGGTCCTATCAGACCCCTTCAGTTGCTGACATCTCTTTGAGGCGCGCGTGGAACACAACGCGCCATCGACCCAGGCCTGGTCCTTATCGGACGGCGAGCTACCCATTGCTCACCGTCCGCAAGCCCGCGCTTACGGTGGCCGGGAATCAGCCTGCGATTCCCGACGCCCAGGGCGTCTCCTGCGGCGGCTAGGGACCTTGTCTATAGGTACTTGTTCGCACGATCTATACGACTTAAACTATTACACACAGGTCCAATCATCTGTTATTCGCCATAAGAACATTTTCTCCATCTAATTTGCATCCAACAAATACCCCACTGCTCCGTTAGGTCACATTCACGTCGGTCAGACCATTCATTAATCAGGCATAGCCGTTCATAATAAATAACTTTACAATAGCACTATGAATTCGAGTTATTAGCCGCTGATTGGCCCATCAATTGCTATATGCAGTGCCCCCGGGACTGCCCGCCGCGGATAATCGGTGAGATACACTCTTTTGAAGCAAGTTATGAGCGACTGGCGTTTTTGATTTTACGCAAAAGTGCTCATTCAGCGACATCATCATCGACTTCCCCCACTGCTACAGGCCTTTATTTTCTTGTCTAAACTAATATTATAAAGAGAAAAGATTAGATTTGTGAATATTTGTATGTTTATTTGTTTGTTTGGAATGGATAAACTCAAAAAATACTTAACCTATTTAAAAAAATCGTTTACAGAAATTTACATTATCACCGAATAACATGGGCGAAATTTATTTTTCAAAAAAAGAACTCAGCGACAGTTGCTATAATGTAACCCAAGTAAGGTAAGCGAGGTCAGCAACTTATAAGGTTTTCTTGTTTATACGGAACCCTAAAAAGTTAGACAACAGCAAGTTCAAATAAACGGTATCAATTCACTAGTTTTAAAAGTAAAAATGGGTGTGCCACAAGGCTCGATATTGGGTCCATTCCTCTTTTTATGCATATTAACGATCTACTTCATTTATTAAAAACTCAACCACAAATGTTGCTGACGATACTTCTTAATTTTTAAGGTAGATAGATGTGCTACAAATTTTGACGACGTAAATAACGTCTTACTGCAGGTCCAAAATTGGTTCACTGCAAATAATTTTGTATTAAATGGCAAAAAAACTAACTAACTTGTCGATAAAACGGTTTTCCTGGGGATCACGCTCGACTCAAGGCTTCAATGGGGTCCTCATTTAACATCTCTTGCAGGACGGCTAAGTTCAGCAGCATATGCTTTCAGAAAAATCCGTCAATTTACTGATGTAAATTCCGCGAGGCTAGTCTATTTCAGTTAATTTCATAGTATTATGTCTTACGGTATTTTACTGTGGGGACGGGCTGCAGACATCGAGTCTATTTTTATACTGCAGAAAAGAGCGATCAGAGCCGTATATTATCTCCGCAGGCGCGACTCTCTAAGGGAACTGTTTGAGTATATTAACATCTTGACGGTAACTTTTCAATAAATATCTACGAAAATATCATGTACTTACTTAAGAAAAAAAATACTTCTTTTTAGTAAAAGAGGTGATAGACATAATTATAGTACAAGAAATAGGGACCTATTAGTTCAATCAGGTTTCAGACTGGCTAAAGTAGACTCGTCTTTCATGGGGTACTGTTTAAAATGTTACAATAAAATTCCTTCGCACATACATCCACTGAATGAGACGAAATTCAAATCTTGTATAAAATGCACACTATGTAGGCAGGCATATTATAAGTTGGGGATTACATCACTGATAAAAATGCTTGGCTCATTGCTGGTCCTCGCATGTATAATTTCAACATGAATGACGTAAACAATATTTTGTATCAAATTTTGATTTAAAAAAGTGTCCGTGGTGTTTCTTGCCCGTTCTTCTCCATAGGTACCTTCTACGCTTTGGAATGGGCAACTAGCTTCATATTTCTGACTGACCGACTTCTTGAAAATTCAAAAGTGCCTGTAAATGGTTTAATTGATATAAATGCTTTGAGTTTTTGAGTTTCAGTCATGCGCAGAAGCTAGTGCCAAATAAAATGATAAAAGAAAAATCGCATTTCATTTTCAGTTTGGTCACCAACATTTTATTCATCTCATGGTAGGTCTCCGGAGCTTGTACACTGCAGGTGAAACGTAAAAGTGTAGTTTTGGTCATAATCATCACATACCACAATAGTTACTTTTACTTCAAGTTGCTTGCTCATTCTCCGCTCCTCTGGCAGATCAGATCTTCCTCATCAGTATTTCCCTATGCAGTCGATGACTTTCAACCCCATCTGTACGTTGTTTATGTTATCTTTGATTGCTCGGTGTTGCCGACACTCACTTCATACTAACCAAAATTGCCGCAAATTGCGTAGGTAATTTAGTTGCAAATATTAGTGCATCGTTATAAGTTTACTACTTGTGCCACACATTCAGGATATCAGAGCTAGCCCGTACATTAGGCCGTCCGCAAACGGATCGTAACGTCGATTGCTCGCCATACATCACAAAGCCCGCGATATTTTGTTCGGCTTACTTTGCTGCCCGTACATAGCTTGCAATACACAGAACAAGTCTACACTATGAACTTAAAGTCTATCAAGTTTGTCAGTGTATTTTTTTGATGCGTAATTATTATGATGCTGTAATTTTTCTGTTTAGAAATTTTTCCTGCGGCTTTTTATTTACTTATGTTCTCTATAAAGTATATTTAGCATTTTGTTATAAATGAGTTGTTGATTTCCGTTCAATGTTCTTAAATTGTCTTCTGTCCAGGTTTTTCTCCATTCGTGATAACATCGTCATAATTATACCCTGCATTTAGTCAGAGATTTGTGGCAGGACTTCCGAGATCAGGTTCATGATTGTAAAGTCTGGATGCTATGGGCATTTCCTTAGCATGTTACCTTACTTTTGACACACATAACACACGTATAGTGAGCGAGTAAAGGAAAGTCACATTTTCCTGTAATCGCTCACTATAATATATTATGTACAAATGCATCTATTATTAAAAACTGCTCTCAACTTTAGTACCACATAGCTACTTAATTACAACCCCAAAACAATAACAACCCCACACTTGTGCGTCGTCAAGCCGGCGCGGACGTCGCGACGCCTCAGCCGTTGCTAGGCAACAGCAACGCAATCGATCCGCGCCCTACCATTCATTTCATTCGCTCATTATTACAAGGGGCACGACTATAAGTTTCAGATGAATGGGGGAGTTTGGGGGACTTGATTTGATTGTTGAAGCTTTATTGTGTGTCGGATTTTTGGTGCAAGATTTATTTGAAACTAGCCGTTTGTCGCGGCTAAACTCGCATTTTAGGATTGCACCCGGATAAAAAGATTGACAGACAACGCAAAGTCAAAACTAGAAATATGGAAAGCATTTTCCTTAAGATTTAGGAGTTAAAGTCTTATCAGAACGATGTCGAAGGAAGGGCCTAGACAAGTGGCAATCACTTTCAAAGCGTTTCGTATTTCTACAACGACTTTCAACGGGTTTGACATGAGTTTTTCGGTAGCATACGTCAGTCTCATACATTTTTGACTTTTCCATCATCGTAATCACTGACAGAATGTCACTTTGTCTAGGTATATCTATAGTCTCATTATGATAAAAATTAGGGACGTCAAATTATCAAAAAAACTATGTGCTTATCTAGTTAGATGTTCATTCGTTGGTCATGCATAATTTTATAACTTAGCAGATTCATAACTGCTTTAATTACATAGTTCACAGGTGGTCACTTCGGCCTGCCCCCTTCAACGTCACAGACTCACAGCTGCCAACTCATTAGTAACTTTATGTCTCCCCGGGGATCGAAGGGGTTGTCCTCTAATCGAGAACCACGCAGTTATGATTGTACCCCTACAATCTAATTTAATATGATCGCCATGTGACTAGTTGAACCAGTGTTACTAACATTGCGTATGGATTTTTGTTTAGTTTCTGGAAAGACGAAGTATACCTACAGTTTCTAAGTACTATTGTTGTAGATGTAGTTTACATTTCGTTTCTGTCAGTCACCACCGTATTGCTATTGGATAGGTAAGTCTGAGTTTATTTCCGGATTCCTTATTCGGGCTTCTGACGACCCGTAACGACTATCAAAGATCCAAGAATGACAGAGACCAACCGCTTAACGTGCTTTCCGAGACACGGAGGTCTCGTTATGTTACGAGGATGGTCACCCATCCACGGACTGACCGCGGCAAGCGTAGCTTAATCTGGTCGATCGACCCTTGCGGCTATTATTAATTTGCAAAGAGCCCGTCCTGGCTTAGTTTTAAAAAAATTACAAAAAAATGATGTGTAAAATTGTTTTAAAAGTTCTACACAGAAATAAATGTCATAATTTCATTTTATTCAGATGTGCAATTTAGGTTCTAAAATGGTAGAGAGGAGATTTTGCGTGTATTAGTAATGTTTTGGTATCAACCCTGCATCAACTATGCAGGGTTGATTGGGATCCGTCTGTACCCGCACGGATTTTTATTTTGCACAAAATTATCAAATTCTAAGTAAATGTTTGTGCAAGTCATATTTACGAGTCTGTCCAGTTTGAGACTAACAATGAACAATTAATCGTGAAGATAATATTTTGTTTCCGCGTACATCCTTAGTAATAGGTACCTTCGCATACAATCCAAGCTTACACGTGGCGTCTATTTATAACATTGATATCAATTGATAAGTTCTCCCTGCAATTTCAAATGAATTTCCTTTGACATCGTTTCCATTGGCAATGTAATTTGTTGTTATTTCTTATATAAATGGTCTACTTAGTTCCTTGATAAACATATCATCCAGGTATCTCAACGTTGTATCACATTCCCAGCAGGGCTAACATGACAAGCGCGAGAACGCTCTTTTTCTCGTTTTGTCGAAATTTGTCTACGATTCTGACGTCATTCTAATCCCTAACATGACCGTAAACGTAAACGACGAGTAAACTCGAAAAAAGCATTTTGACACTTCTCTATCTCGCGACGAGAAACCGATGTTGCAAGTTATTAAAAACAAATTATTTTTATGATAGCAACATCGGCTTGTGATTCCGTTTCATTCGCTCAATGGTGCCGATTTCCTTGTCACAAATACCTCTAAACTAGACTAAAAATTACCAAAATTTAGATTATTCCTGTCAACCGACGATTTCCCATTCTGAAATAGACTAAAGTGACACAACTTAACTATATTTTAGTAGTTATTAATTTCTAAAATCATATAAATCTAAAATTCTGATGGTCCAAGTATTTAATCGCGATTAAAAAGGTGTGGACATTAATTTTCATGAACTAAAATTCACACCAACACCTCGACTTTTTTTTCTTTTCTTTTGCTTATAACTCGAAAATGGTGTGTCCTATCGCAAAAATAATGAAAATTTGAACCCCCTTTATGAAACCCATAAACCCCTAATACCCAACATGTAGGTAATAATTTTTCATATTTTCAATACAAAAACGAAAAAATCCATATAAAACACGTCGTTCCAATTTATATAGTAGTTTAAAACTAAGTATTTTCATTATTAATATATTGTAAAATAAAATGATGACTAAAATAATTACAATTATGAAACTGCCATGTTATTTTGGAGATATTTTTTGTATAATAATTTTGTCTACTCTTCTCGTCGTTCTCGTCGTCAAAATCGAGGACGAGTAAATACGACTTAATGACAGAAGAATCGGAGATTATCTCGTGTTGAATTGTCAAAAATCGAGATAACTAAGGTGCCATGTTAGGGTTTGTCGACAAAACAAAGTTTGACAGAAGGAGTCGACTATTTTGTATGGAGGCGCTGTCAGAAAACGAGAAAAGAGACAAAATAGACAAAAATTACTCACGCGAGAACGAGTAATTGTCGCGTGCGTCATGTTAGGCCTGCTGGGCTGTAAACAGACAGAGAAAAAGAATTTTCCCAGATATGAGACCTAGCTAGATCGATTGACTAGTACATGGGCGGAAAAGTTAGTTATTTACCTATTTTACGTTTATTGGAAATGGTGTTCACGTTATTTCGATAATGTTTTCTCTTCCATAATGATTGACAACCAGCAGTTGTAGATTATAGATTACAAAAATAAAGTTCTAGTATTAGTTATCTATAAAGTTGAAAATGTAAGGAGTAGTGGCAAATTGGACATCTTTTTAAATAGTAAAAACTATGAACCTTACGATAAAATAAATAATTATAACATTATTTCTATCACCAATAACACCGATATATTTGATCCATAAGATTACTTGAAGAGGCGCTCGCCATGATGAACATTCATCGTTCGTCGTTCGTGAGAAAGGCGACGAAAAGGCAAACTTATCCAATTTGTTTTTTGTAACTCTTGGAGTTAGATTCCGATCAGTGTGATGGATCGGAAACACGACAGTTACGTTGTTGAGGTAAATGGTGAGCTTTATTTTTGCTTTTGTTTTAGAATATGGAAAAGCAATTTAAGGACAGTCTGTCCAAGTCTGTATCTTTGTAAAAAACAACATGTACCTATTTATTTAAATCTGTCGAAAGTCAACGTCGCTCAAAAAAGTTGCACCCGTCTCGCACTTAAACCAAATTTCTTTATAATACTGTGTATGCTGTAATGACTCCAAAACTTTACAACAAATTACCTGATCAAATTGTGTCAAGCAGCAGCATGAATGAGGTCAAACGTAAGCTTTTTAAATTATTAAATGACAAGGCGTGTTACTCTGTTAATGACAACTTACTGACAAATTAAAATAATATTTATATAATTTTTTTACTGTCTGTATAATTACATTTTTGATATTTAATTTAATATTGTATACGAAATTGTGACTATTTGTTTATGTGCCGTCTTAATTTATCGACATTTTATTATTATTATTTATTTATATTTATATTTATTATTACTTACCTTGGCTTTATATCTTTATTTTGTCAATGATTTCCTCAACAATTTTGTATGCCTTACCTACGAGGAGATTGGAAAAGTTACTTGGAAAGCTTTTTTAACAGTTCCTGTTTTTAAGACAACTCAAACATACACCACACACACACACGACACACACACACACACGACACATATACACGACACATACACATGAAACAAACACCAAACCTTACAAAATTCATACTAGAGAGAGGTTATACACACATTTTGAATTTTAAATTTAAAGTTTATTTTAATTTTTTTGTTTTATTTTTTATTAACTTTATTTTCTTTTTGTACTCAACGATAGCCACTTACGCAATAACTACGTACTAGTTTGTATAAATTGGGAAAAAATGTATTAATAGAGAGACTTGTGTTATGGCAACGATAACACAAGTTTAATCTTAGCTTGGGAGCCAATGGAGATATTCAGTGATTCATTCAATTTTAAAACAATATTGTCATAATATTAACCTATGCCATGTAAATTGTAAATTTGGAAATAAAGTTATTATTACCTTTGGTTTCTTTTTAATTTATTTTCTAAGGTTCCTAGAACCTGGTATTTTATTAAAATCTCACAGGTGTTAACCAAGGTGAGATTTTAAGTTTGAGCAGATAGATTCTGTGTTTTGTACTGCATTGAAATTATTGTCTAAATCTAATTGTAGGAATTTCCTTACTACGCGACATGTGTTTAATATAGCTTCTTTCTTTCTTTTATTATTACTATTACTGAGCCTTCTGGCCGGACGTAGTTTGAACCAATATTTCTTTGTAAAACATCCGTATAATTTTTACCCTATGTTCACAAAATTAATAAATGAATTGAATTGATTGATTGATCCATACACTTTCTAGGATCGAATGAATAAAACACGCTGCTAATAACACGGCCACCTACTGCGCACAACTAATTTAAAAAGTATCATCGACTTGAAAAGAAGAAGGGAGTTATAATTCATTTATTCAAAAGACAACTTTAACGATAACGTTTGTTTGGACTCAATAAAATATAATCTAATACAGATATATTCCTAAGAACTAGAAAGACTAAAAACTGTATCTTGGAAATCAGTGCTCTTCCGTGGTAGATTAGATGTAAAAACTTACAAATCACACACAACAATATTCCATAATTAAATGACTTAGGAGGTAATTAAGTCTAAAACTTGACGGGTGAGTTATGTATGTCAGTGAATGAATGTGGTGTGTGTAGTGTGGATGTAGGGTGTGAATGTGTGTGATGAGTGTAGTGTAGGTAAAGGGTTTAAGTGTGTGTACTCGAAGGTGTAGGTGTGTTTTCAGTATGTTAATTTTACTAAAATATCCAGTGTTTTTTCCGTATTGATATAATCAAGGCTTAAAAGCCATTTGGTGACCACTATTTCACATTTTTGTTTAGTTAAAGGGTATATTTTTAGTATAATGATTTATTTTGTTGTACAAATACTTTTTGGTCCAACAGTAGGTCGCACAGTAGGTTGTACACGTAAGTACTCGTATATATTTAAAAACTATTCATACATAACATTGAAAATACTATAAAATCAACAACAATCATATGTTAATGTCCATGTTATGCCCAAATAACCTTATGCCCGACTCTCAATGCTGTTCCGGGAACCGCCACTTTTCATCGAAATTGGTTCAGTGGTTTAGGCGTGAAAATAAACAGATAGACTTACTTTTTCAGACGATGTTCGCATTTATAATATTAGTGCCTATCGAGTATGGATTTCCCTAATTGAATAAACTTATTAATGATCTGCATGATCTTCATCCATAGGCCGACTTCACAGATAATTCATGGGTATGATATTGAGGTGTCTATTCGGTGTTGGGTTGTATTATTTCATTAAATCTATAGGCATTGAAAACAATTACACCGCGTACCTTAAGACGCTGACAACAGATAAACCGCGGTCACTGTCGGACTGCATAGAAAAGAAAGAGAAGCGCGATGACACAACGCCTGCAATTTATTCAAAATATGAAGCAATTTATCGATTTATTTAAAAATGAGTTGAATAATCGGTATTAAAAAACAACCAAGTTCTGCATTCAAATAAGACGTTCTTGTTATTAGTTATAATACCAACGTACGTTGCTATTTAATACAGAAGTTTTGGATTAGAACTCAAGGAAAAGGGGTAACTAACCATTTTCCTTGAGTTCTAATCCAAAAATAAAATAACATTAATTTGTACAATGAATAACGTTAATTTGTATCGAGTTTTTTTTTTCAAAACGTGTTTTGGTAACAATCTAGTTCTGACAAATATGTTCGAGATTCACATATATTTTTTCCGCTACCACAAACTATATAGATTTGGCAATTTTTTTGTTTAAGTCAAACATACTCTTACCGTTTGCCTGTTGTCAGTGCCTTAATAGTAGTATGTACAGTAGGCGCTCGGTAATCCGGCGTTCACTAAAGATACCATTCCGTACCCCACCGCAGGAGGCAACTGCAGGCGATGTGTCGCCGCGACACTACTGTTTTCTATAAATTCTATGAAATACCTTCCGTAGTTAGCGACACGTCGCTGGCAGCTACGGAAGAGTGACAGGCGACACGTGCGGCTCTACCGCAGACCAGTAGTGCCGCCAACGCTCGAGCGATTTTCTATCTTCTATCTACCGACTGGAATACGGGCTGCTGCCGCCTGTGGTCGGGTTCATAATCATGACTGCAGCGACATGACGCCGCGACACGTCGCGTGCAGTGGCTGCCTGCGGTCGGGTACGGAATATTCCTTAATCAGACACGTCCAATAGTCCGGCGTTTCCTAACTTAGCTCTCCTACCATAGATATCCGTCTCCTACTCTGTAATGGCAGGTTTAATACAAAAGTGCATACGGATTACAGAGCGCGCGCATTGTTCGTTGTCGTCTGCAGTCCGCTCCGA
Organism: Xanthia icteritia; assembly: GCA_949128155.2. NCBI lineage: Eukaryota > Metazoa > Arthropoda > Insecta > Lepidoptera > Noctuidae > Xanthia > Xanthia icteritia. Next base: position 4,926,213 of record OX421937.2, read on the forward strand.
TTCTACGAGTGGTATGATTACGTAAACTAATAAATATTTTTTACTTTGCAAATTTGTGTTATAATTATTTCTTACTAGCTAGCTGACATTTGCTATAGAAATCCAATAATCCGATAGTTGGCGAAAAAAATGGGTGCTGGATTACCGAGCGCCTACTGTACTTCAAATTCAAATTTAAATTCAAAAGTCATTTATTCAAACTAGGCTGAGAATCAGCATTTTCGAACGTCAAAAATTGCATAAGACAGTCCCCCAAAACGCCCACCCTTCACCACTTTCAAGTGTTTTTTTTTCAAACTTAAAATAAATATTACTATCTTAACTTGACTTGAATATGGTACTGTTAAGGCTCTCACAAACAGGCGCATCACAGCGTGACGCAACAGCACGACGTGACTGTAATAAAACAATTTCAAAGAAAACTTCACGGTAGTAAAATGACCGGTGTCGCGTCGCGCTTGTTTGCGGGAGCCTATATTCGGAGGGATTCCGATTTTAATCAACAAAACATTGTGGGTAAATGTCTAGGTTTACGAACTTTTTAAACAACAGGTTGTAGATTCAACACCTATAACTAATTAGGTAACTCTAGGTACATGTTTACGAATAAAGAAGACTTTCTTAATTTCAAAATTGTATAACTGAAATGGATCCCTTTTCCGTTTTTCACAAACTTTTCATCTTAACTTAACGAACTATGAATAAGCAAAACTCATTTTTTTCACAAGTCTGATTGGAAACTCTGAAAACTTGTTTCCCCACTGAAGTGAATTATGTTATAGCACCTGGGCGACCGCTTGAACTCAAAAAACTCAAACTCAAAGCATTTATTTCAATTAAACCATTTACAGGCACTTTTGAATTGTCAAAGAGTCGGTCAGTTAGTCAGAAAGTTGAAGCTAGTTGCCCATTCCAAAACGTAGATCTCTATGGAGAAGAACGGGCAAGAAACTCCAAGGACACTCTTTTAAATATAGAAATTACAAAATCCTGGGTACATTACTTTTGTTGCTTCTATATGTGAGAACAATGTAAAATAAAATAATAATCAAAAACGATTAAAAATATAAGATTAAAAATAAGCAATGGCAGATAAGAGATGAAAATTGAGACAACGAATTTTTCCAGATATGAGACCTAGTTAGATTGATTTTTCGCCTCCGTAAACCGTAAATTGCAACTTTCATCGAAATCGTTAGAGCCGTTTTTGAGAACATGATATATATACATAAAATATTGCTCATTTAATAGTATAGGATAAGATAAACAGCTGTACCCACGTTACTAGCCGGTGTGATATCCTGCAAGTATCGCGTAGTTCAGGGGTGCAAGTAATTGCATTACTCGGTAATCTTGTTAGTGAGCCCCCGTCGACGCTACACCGGCGCTTGCAAATCATATGCGTCTTAATAATAGGTTGGGGAAAAAGTTTCTTCGTATTTTTTAAGAAAATTCAAAACATTTTTTAACATAGTATGTTTACATTTAACTAAAGTATGTAGGTACCATTTTGTTCGATAACTTTTTGCCATCTTGTAGGTAGGGACATGATCCCATTGCTATAGAAATTTTGGGACTTCTGATCAAAATACCGCGACAAGTGGTTTTGGCAGTCCTCCCGTGATGTTAACCTGACACTGCCTAAAGAATTCTGAAGAGACCGAAACAGGTGGAAATCTGAAGGTGCAAGGTCAGGACTATACGGCGGATGCATTAACACCTCCCAGCCAAACTCTCTTAATTTTTGCTGAGTGGCTAAAGATGTGTGAGGTCTAGCGTTATCATGATGAAAAACCACACCCCTTCTGTTGATTAATTCCGGCCGCTTTCTCTCAACTTCTTGCTTTAATCTCATCAGTTGTTCGCAGTAGAGTTCAGAATCGATGGTCCTGCCTGGTGGTAACAGCTCATAATGAATAATGCCCTTCCAATCCCACCACACACACAGCATCACCTTGTTGCGAGTTAACCCGGGTTTTGCCACAGTCTGTGAAGCCTGACCGGCCTTTGACCACGACCTTTTTCGCACGTTCTTGTCGTACGTGATCCACTTTTCATCACCAGTTATCAGCTTCTTCAAAAATGGTTCGGTTTCATTACGTCGTAATAAAGAATCACAAATGAGTACACGGTTCATTAGGTTTCTTTCAGTGAGCTCGTGAGGTACCCAAATATCGAGCTTTTTTGTGTACCCAGTTTTTTTCAAATGCGCCAAAACTGTTTTGTGGTCAATTCCCAGTTCTTCAGCTACGTCGTAACTACTAATATGCCGATCTTGCTCCACTTTTTCAAAAATGGCATCCATTTTATCCGTAATAGGGCGACCAGAGCGACGTGCATCTTTGACATCAAAATTTCCGGATTGAAAACGCTTAAACCAAATTTGTGCTACTCTCACAGACACTGCACTAGGTCCATAAACATCGCAAATTTTTTTCGCGGCTTGCGTTGCATTTTTACCTTTTTTGTAGTAAAATTTTAAAATGTATCGAATTTCTTCATTAGATTCACTCATCTTGACAGTACGAAAAACAAATAAAAATCACACATTTTCCTAATTTGAATTTGGAATTATGTTCTTTAAAATTTAAACTTTCAATGATACCAAAACCAGCCAGATACACATAGTATAGCCAAAGAGATTTTATTACAAGTTCATACATACTATAATGCGAAAAGACTTTTTCCCCAACCTAATATTAACCTAGGTGAGTTATACTTTACTGCTATACTAAGCTTTCAATAGATTAGATTAAGATTACTGGCACTTAAAATACAGCTTGCTCTTTGAGGATACAAGGTGTCATTGAACTCATACAAGGTGTAATTGAACTCATAAAAAGGTGTAATTGAACTTATACAAGGTGTAATTGAACTCCTACAAGGCGTAATTGAACTCATACAAGGCGTAATTGAACTCATTCAAGGCGTAATTTAACTCATACAAGGTGTAATTGAATGCAAACAAGGTGTAATTGAACTTATAAAAGGCGTAATTGATCTCGTATACGGTGTCATTGAACTCATACAAGGCGTAATTGAACTCATACAAGGCGTAATTGAACTCATACAAGGCGTAATTGAACTCATACAAGGTGTCATTGAACTCATACAAGGTGTAATTGAACTCATAAAAGGTGTAATTGAACTCATAAAAGGTGTAATTGAACTCACACAAGATGTAATTGAACTTATACAAGGTGTAATTGAACTCATACAAGGTGTAATTGAACGCACTCTTATAAGGCGTAATTGAACTCATACAAGGCGTAATTGAACTCATACAAGGTGTCATTGAACTCATACAAGGTGTAATTGAACTCATACAAGGCGTAATTGAATTCATAAAAGGTGTAATTGAACTCACACAAGATGTAATTGAACTTATACAAGGTGTAATTGAACTCATACAAGGTGTCATTGAACTCATACAATGTGTAATTAACTTCGGGCCTTGACAACCACTAAGCTGTTGGTCCCGGCTGCCATTCGAAGATCTTTGTCAGTCGTTATGGGTAGTCAGAAGCCCGAAAGTCTGACAACCAGTCTTACCAAAAGGTATTGTGTTTCCTAGTACCTGGGTTGTGGAGGTCAGATAGGCAGTCGCTCCATGTAAAATACTAGTATTCAGCTGCATCCGGTTAGACTGCAAGCCGACCCTAACATAGTTAAAAGGCTAGGTAGATTGAATTGAAATAACTGGGTCATTGTACTCATCATTATGAACAACTTTTACGATAGGATTAAACCTGAAATCACAAAATAATTCAACTGTTCCCTACATTTGTTGAGAAAGTACGCGAAGATAAAAGTGTGGAGCAACTGCTTTTTACGCGATTTCTGGGTGATGAATGACAAAAAACCTGAAAGACGGGTTTTTACGTTTTCAGTTATTACAATAACACTTTGTATTTTTGTACGAAATTCTCAAAACATCGTTTGGATGGTTGGGCCAGCCGATAAACCTGCGGGTTAATTGCGTAGCACACTTACAGTAGCAATGGCTTTCATTTTTGACAGTTCAACAACATTCATTGCGTTATCTACGTTGTTGAGCAGACATTTTTTCGAACATATTAAGGATTAGCAGCTTCAAAATCATTCAGATTTTGATTGAAAATGTGTTACTGAATTAGGGTTTAAAATTGCAGTTACCTAATCAGCAAAGCATTTTTTTAATCTCTAAAGAATCCATGGCTAATATTCTTTTCATCCAGCTGCCGATGACAAACGCATAGGAGGAATCCTTATTCTCATTTTTAATGTGACTTAAGAAGACTGAATTATTGTTCGAATCGCTGTGCTGTATATAAGTAACTGTACCTACCTAAATCTTTAGGAATCACAAAAGCTCCCGCAAATCAGTAGTAGGTATGCGTGCGTCCTAGCAGTATTTCATTATAAAATATAAACCAAGTTGTTGAAAAGTGGAATAATTTTGTCCTTGAAAGTTACAAAGCAACGAAATGAAATTACTAACTTAGTTGTCCTGAATTGAAATTGTCAAGTACGTTTTATCGTCTTCATTTCAGTTGGTTTAGTGCCGTGAATACTAAATGAATGTTTTAGTTACGGTAGGTATTTTATTTGCTCTGAAACTGGGAAGCGTAGGTGTTTCAGGTTTATTGGAGTGTCGGAGTTTCTACGAGCTGCAGAAGTTTGAGAAATAACATTTACTGAGTGTCGAATGTGTTGTTCAGGAATCATGTTAAAAGACAAAGTCAAAGTTAATTTATTTCAATTAAGCACATAAAAGGCACTTTTGAACGTCAAAAATTACAAAAAAATAGAATTGATTCTAGTCGCCCCTTCCAAAAGGTAGTTTTCGAATGGAGAAGAATGGGAAAGAAACTCCAAAGTTACTCTTTTAAAATGTTTTACAATATTTTATATACATTGATTATAAATATATGTGAAGACGATGCACATAGAATAAAATTACTATACTTACCACAATAGGTAAAAATAATTAAAAATCAAGCAATGACAGATAAACTAATTATGTGATAGAAGATACATAGTGCTCACATATTTACAAACATTGTAAAAATAGACGATTTTCCTAAAGTTTAATAATTAATAAGTAGGCGTGTGAGGAAGTAATCACAGAAGGTGCAATCAATGTCATATAATAAAAAAATATATAAATTATACAATTAAGTTAGCACCCAGTCTGATTTTGTCTAGATTCTAAATTGTCCTATGGAGCAGGACCAACATACTCGTATTACCAAGCATTCTTATATTGGATATAATCCTTTAATTTTTCATATGCTTGTTTACAAAGTGTACTTTTTATATGAGTTTTAAATTTTCTTTCATTTAATTGTAATATACTACAAGGTATTTTGTTGTAATATTTAACACAGTACCCCATGAAAGATTTATGTACTTTAGATAATTTGAAAAATGGTTGATCTGTTTTATCTTTATTTCTAGTATTAAAATTATGTCTATCACTTATTTTATTTAAAATATGTAGATTTTTACTTACATACATAATGTTTTCATGAATTTGCAAGGTACTGTCATAATATTAATCTTTTTAAATAGTTCCCTGAGAGATTCGCGGCGACGTAGATTATAAATGGCTCTGACAGCTCTCTTTTGCAAAATAAAGATGGATTCAATGTCAGCAGCCCGACCCCACAGTAGAATGCCATACGACATAATGCTGTGGAAGTAGCTAAAATAGACCAAACGCACGGTGTCTACATCTGTTAACTGTCTTATCTTTCTAACAACTTAAGGGTACACTAGTCGATGGCTCGAACTCGTTGGTGGACGTACCTAATATGCATGCTAATTAGCCTAATTATTTATTTATTTAGTTTTATTTATTTAGTATTTATTTATCTAGTTTTTAATTATTTATATATTCATTAATTTATTTAGTGATGATATTTAGAAGATGATTTATAACGAAAACGAACGCGTAAAATTTCATGAACAGACCTTTGGGCGTATAGATATTATGAAAAAACTACTGAATATATTTACTCAAAATAAAATTATTTGACCTACTGAATAAATTATCTATCTCTGTACGGTTTCTATTTTGCCATTTTATTACTACATAAGTAATTTGTTTACGCCCAAAGACGAGTTAAAAGTTAAAGATTTTTTCCAATTTTGCTTCAAAACAGGGCGTTCATAGAAGGTTTTCATACAGGCCTTCATAGTTTTGAACGTACACCGTCAAACAGACGAATAATCACCATATACTACGTTTGTATGGAAGAATGGCCGACTAGCGTACCCTTAAGCGGCCGAGCTTAGCCGTCCCGCAAGAGATATTATATGAGGTCCCCATTGTAATTTCACGCCTAGTGTGATTCCCAGGAAAACCGTAAATTCCAGTTTTTCTCCATTCAATATGATGTCACATTCGCTACTTCTACCATTAGGTAATTTAAATCTAATGCGATTTAAATTACTAAATTTAAAATATTTATATTACATAATTTAGTTTTTTATTTTATTTAGTACCAAATTATTTACCGTAAACCATTCTTGGTTTTGAAGAATAGAGCTCTGCACGTCGCGTCGTCAAGATTTTGTGACCGTCGGCTGATTTTGAAGCTCAATTATGTGCTATCTGCGAATAACACCATATTCGGTTGATTTGGAAGTAAGTAAGTTAGTTAATTTTGACGTTCTCAGCCTAGTTTGAATAAATGACTTTTGAATTTTGAGTTTCTATATTATTGTTGTGTCTTAGATGAAGTCAAGAATTAAAATTGATTATAAAATCATTAATTAGCTTGAGGTAATTTTTCAGGAATTGCAGTTGTTGGGACAGTGGTCAGAATGCTAAAGATCTTGTTTTTGTTAGCAGTTTTCATTAGGCAAAGTTTTTCTGAGGAAAATTCCTGAAAAAGCTAAGTTAAAGTCAGAAAGATTTAAGAGTACCATACTTGGTTAGATACCTACATCTAACAAACTTTGTGTTGTCGTCGTAAGAAATCGCCTCAAAACATCTACGCCCAGTTATTCCCACATAAATATCTTATTCTGATTTTATCAATAATGAATGAGCCTTCTAGTACCCTAGTCGGCTAGTGAAGGCATAATTCAGACGCCGACAGCTTCGCCGACATACGTCACATTGTGCCTTTAGATTGTCGGCGTTCGGTTTACCGTGTCGGCGAAGGCAAGCTTGTTGGCGAAAGTGGCGCCGAACCGCCATTCAATGCTAATGAACGAATTAGCGGGACAACTGCACAGTGGGCGGACAACAACGATTTTTAAGGACAAACAGTACACTGCTTAGAAATCTAACGAGGCGAGATGTTGTAGTGTAGATAAAGGGTATTTGAGCAGTGTTAACTTTGTTTCGTGCTGTAAATGCTTGTTTGTTTTAGTAAAAGAGGAATCGAAAACAGAAATAGATGTTAAGGTAGGTGCAGAATGAACATACATTGCCAAATTTTTCACTTGTGGAATAAAACTATCTAACTCGGATGGGTCTTACCATAGACCTAATGCCAATTACAAATTAATTATTATAGTTATGCCAATTTTCAATATCAGTACCACCTCTCTCTGATTGAATAAACAAAAGCTACTATAATATAAATTAATACATGAATGATAAACTGTGACTGGAATTGCAATAAAATTTAAGTATTTAATTGAGATAGCTTCTACATTTGCCAATTACATTCACGCATATAAAATAAACAATAAATATTGTATAATTATTATAATCTAAATACATTTAATTTAATTAAGAATTATTCATGTTCTAAATGCTTTTACTTATTTAATTTTATTTTAATATTTCATTTTAATAATTTGTCCTTACTTATGTTGCTGTGCCCTTACAGGGTCCATAACTGTATCTTAGCTTTAAGCCTATTTGTAACAACTTAATTCACATTATGGTATGCAAATAACTGAAATTAAATGAATTCATTATGACACACCACTCCATCTCAATGGTATTTTGATACTTTGTTATACACTAGCTCCCGCCAGTGGTTTCGCCCGCGTGATATCTTTATAAATTTATGTTATTCAGTGATAATATAGCATTCTACTGGTGAAATATTTTTTAAAATCGATCCTGTAGTATTTGAGTTTATTCATTAGAAAGAAAAATACAAATCTTTCTCTTTAAAAAAATATTAGTGTAGATATAATTATACTGAATGGGCGTTGCAGGGGCTATTCCGTATCTTACCTTCCTCTGCTGATCAATGACACATTTTTACTGATGCATTGCCACGCTGATGTATTCTCGCCTTAACATTTCAAGCAGTTTTCCTTTGGTTTGCCGAGTGGAGTATGTTGACCCAGCCATCCACTGCCACTTACTAAACTAGCTGCAGAGTAGCTGCTCGGAATTCACTGTGTGTTCCTAGACTTTTCAGATGGAATTTTCTTTTAAGTTAAATAGAGCGGAAAATGTATTTCGAGCATTCGTTCATTTCGTTCATTCGTTCACTGGGAGGTGTTTGTATCTTTTTCGAACAGCAAAAATGTTTTCAATCTTTTTTTTTGACTTTTAATCAGAAAGAAAAATATATTAAAAAGAACAAAACGAACAAAATGATTTTATTACAAGTCGAGAAACAATTGAAAAGTAATACAGAAGCAGCCTACTGCGAAGCACAGCACGAAGGCGAACACCGGCGAACACGAATTTACGAACTTTTTGACGCGCGGGCACCGAATACGTCAACTGCACGGTCAATCCGGTGTCAAACAAATTGTCATTAGGGTTTTTTATATATCAATGTTTCCCTGCATACAACATTAACCAAGTTCAATAGACTGGCTATTGAACTTGGTTAATGTTAAACTTAATTATAATTTTGTCAAATTAAGATTTTGAGTTTGGTTCGGATTGTTTGCAGAATAACTTTATTAAAAACTATCAGGACTTACCGTTTTTTAACCATCATCTTCTTCTTTTCGTGTGGTTAATGACTAACCTGTACTCTAATTACGTAATACACGTTCAATCGGAATTTGAATCGTTTTGGAACAAATTTCTAATCCATTGCTACACAAGTTCGAAAAAAAAATCTGCTCAACAACGTAAATAACGCAATGAATGTTGTAGTCAAAATGAAACAAATTTGTCGTAATTGTTTCCGAAAATGTGTTGCGTAATTAGATAGCTGGTGTTCGAGTGTTAAAGCCGCCCATGAACTTGACTTGGCTTCACATGCCGTCGAAAAATATCTGTCAGGCATGTTTCCTCACGATGTTTTCCTTCACCGTTTTTGAAGCAAGTGATAATTATACAATACGCACATGAATCCGAAAAGTCAGAGATTCGAACTTGCTGCGCCTTGGGTTCGAACTCAAGACCTATGACTTGGCAGTCTAACGGTCACACCACTAGGCTATCACTGCCAAAATATCATTAAAATGGTCAAATATCATCAATCAATCAAATATCTTAAATCAGAGAATTTTAATGATAGTTTGGTTATAAGAGAATCGGCACCAATATCAATCACAGATATTTTGTTTATAATAATTAATTAACAATTTATTATGAACAAAGCAGAGGTTATCATTAAAATAGGTGTCATTTGAAGATAATTTTGTTTATTTACTAGAAAACCGTGTTATGTTATCTCTTGAACTAAAATATTAGGGTGAGAATTTCTTGATAACACACAGTACTGGTAAATTAATTAAATGCATTCATAGAAGTAGGTATCTACTTTGTACTCTTTGTTTAGCTAATTTAATAAAAGGATTGGGAGAAAAATACTACGTCGTAAAACTCGCAAATGCTAAATATCCATTTTCCATTTAACCTGGGGCTGGGGTAATCCACTTGTATGTAGCTCTCGATATGTTGCATAGTTATTTAGCAACATATAAATGCTTTACACCCAGTTGCACAAAGACAAACATTAATGCTCCATTGCGTAATAGATCATTAACGCTAATGATTTCATTAATTTCATCAAAGAACCATTAAAATCGTGTCTAATGTTGCTTTCTGCAAGAAGTTAAAACAAATGAATTGAAGATTAGTACTTAATGACAGCTTTAAAAGTTACAGTTCATTTCTGCAACTGGCTGTTAGATATATAAAGTAAGGGAAATTACTTGTTAAGCCAATTAACTAACAACTTTTCTTTTACTCAATAAACCTTAATTACAACATACAAGCTAACACTTAAATATAATATATAGTATGTAAAAGGGGAAGAGCTCATTGGGCATCAAAACTAACAACTTAACGCCGGTAGCACATCTCCGCCGCGAAACCATAGCAGCGAAACCGCAGTAGTTCAATTCAACTGACTCGCGTCATGTTCCATAATCCGAAATTCGAGAAGCGGAACTCGAGTAGTGGAACATGACGCGAGCCAGATGAATTGAACTACTGCGGTTTCGCTGATACTCGTACGGTTCCGCGGCGGAGGTGTGCTACTGGTGTAAATGGTCCGTGAAGTCAAATCTTGACTTGACTTCTTTGACAGTTGTATGAAATGGCAAACTGACGTAGTGGGTCAATTAGAAAACCTATACCTATTACAATTAGTCAATAGTGGGGCCAAAAAAGGTAATTGACTTAACAGTATTTACACAATCATGTTATCACAGGATTAACTAGGAAACATAAAATAAAAAAAAAATTGTGCTCTCTTCGTAATATTTATATTCGAAATTTCCGTGTATTTGAGATTAATCATCGTTTTCCAATTTATGCCTACTTGAAAGAAATAAAGAAAAAAAGAAAGAAAGAAGGCCGGAAAGAAAGAAAATACATTTATTTAGCACAGACTAAAAGGCAACACAACATATTACACTACAAGTAAAATAATAAATAAAACAAAAAATGTAAAGTGCGTTGTAAGAAATTAGCAGGAAAGTGTGCCTCGCGGCTGCGCCAAATAGGTCCAGTTCAGCAAAAATGCCAAACAACTAGTGCCTGACACTGGTTTTCAATTGAACCTGTACTTATGTAAATAATTACTGTTGAGTAAGTAGTTTCGTTATCATAAAATACACATAATTCAAATGTCTATTAACAAACACTGTTCAAACGAACTTCAGCCCCATTTAGTCGCTGCAACTTTCTTGTCTGTGGGATACAATCAAACTGAAGCATTATTATTGCTTCTATTAATATAGAATTAAAAATAAATCGCACCATGTAAAGGCTCCCGCAGACAGGCTGGACGCGACTGTAGTAGAACAATTACTATGAAAATTTCATGGATTTTTTTCTATCAGAATCGCGTCGCACCGTCGCGTCGCGCCTGTTTGCAGGAACCTTAAATCGGGCGTTGTAAATAAATATTATTACAGTAAAGATATTGTCTATGTCTATCTATGTCTATATTCTAAGAACTGCTTATAAATATAATTAAAAAAAATACCTGCATAACTATGAAACCGATGAGGAGAGACAGTTGAGGGAAAGTACGCGCGGGAAAGATATTAGAAGCAAATTAATACCCCAGCTTAGGATTGTTCAGCATAGTCCTCAATATCAAGCAGTGCGGATTTTTAACAGGTTGCCATTGGACTTAAAAACTATAATTTATAAGAGCTCATTTAAGTCAAGGCTTAGAGCGATGTTATTGAAGAAATGTCTATATTCGATAGACGATGACATATCCACCTTTTAAAAGTTTGATACGGGTAGTATTAGTATGTAGTAGCCTGTAATGTTAGTTATTGTATTGAATGTTTAATTTGTAATGTTATTGAATTTATTTTTATTTAACTTTAATTTTGTTATTTTCCATAATTGATTGTATTATGTTATGAATGTGTTATTTTTATTTTATTTTTTATTTATGATTTCAAACACAATGTGAATTGTTCCTGAATAAATTGAATTAAGTTGAATGTTGTATTTATTCGTAATCGAGTACAATACAGTTTCCAATAACCTTCTCTATCTATAAACAAACAGTGTACTGAAGATTTGGGTATTAAGTTCCAGTGGTCCCACGGGAAATTATCATCCAGCTGGAAATCGGAACATATTATTATAGGCTGTGGTTACTTGTTACTACTCGTAGTAAACGTGATTGTGGTTAGGAGTTAGGTGACGCCTCGTTTTCGGGATTAGATTCACGATACATGGAATTGCTTGTTGGTTTCTCTAAGTTTTAACACTAATGTGTGTTAGGTAGGTATGCAATATGTAAGTGTTTTAATTAGTTTTTATTTTTATTTCTAACGGACGCTTTTAATGTTTTGCATCGTTCTCATATGTATAATTTCAACTTGAATGATGTAACCAATATTATGTAACCACATTTTGATTTAAAAGAGTGTCTGTGGAGTTTCTTGCCTGTTCTTCTCCATAGGTACCTACTACGCTTTGGAATGGGCGACTAGCTTCATATTTCTGACAGACCGACCCCTTGACAATTCAAAAGTGCCTGTAATTGGTTTATTTGAAATAAATGCTTTGAGTTTGAGTAAAAAAAAAACAAAAAAGGTACTGCAATAACATTACCTAATAGTAATAAAAAATCTTATTCTTATTGAAAATAAAAAGTTATTGCTAATTAAAAATCACATTTTTTGTACCAAAATTACCTCAAATCCATTAAAAATTAGCAAATTTTCAACAGTGGGACGCCCGCCCGCGTTCAATGTAGGTACCCGGCAAAATTCCCCATTGAAAAAAAATGTGGGGATTTTTTTTTCTTGTTTCCTGAATTACATACCCTCGACTTAACAACACCCTCACGAATCGGACACGGTTTTTTTGACATGTTGTAGATAAGAAGTTACGAGCTTGAATTTCATTGTGCAGCCAGTCGTTCCGTATTAAACCTGAAACAGCGTACCATTAATGTTTATTTTAATTAGTTAACAGATCAGCGGGGTAACTGCGTAACAGAAATAAAATGATTTTATTATGACAGTTCACCCACGTTCATTGCGTTAGATGTCGTCCATAAATCACGTGAGGCTCGAAAGCGGGTTCGGAAAAATCACGAAACATCACAACATGTATTTATTTTTTCGTTTATCGCGCATGTCTAAACCGAAAAGCGGGCCCCCAAATAAAATATTTGTCTTTCTTTCTTTTTGAAGATCCATACTAACATTATAAATTTGAAAGTAACTTTGTCTGTCTGTCTGTCACCTTTTCACGGCTAAACCTTTTTCACGGCGTTTAACGGCCTTCGATAAAAATTGGCACGGAGGTAGATGGGATCCTGGAGAAGGACATAGGGTACTGTTTGTCTAAAAAATAATCCAAAAGGGGGTGATATAGGGGATGAAAGTTTGTATGAGAACTCCAGCATTTCTTAAGTTAGGAATATGACAATTATATTTAGATGAAATTCATCTAAATCCGTAGTCATCCAGGTTATGACCTGGGTTAGGACATAGAATACTCTGAATCCCTGAATCGTAGCACGTTTCTGTGGAATATTTTCCGACATCCACGCGGGCGAAGCCACGGGCAAAAGCTAGTATTCTATATTTTTTTAAGATAATTTGCACCAAAATAATACAAAAAAATACAATACAACAAAAAAAATACACGTGACTTTTGTTAGTCTAAAACCTCGCTACGTATCACCAGGGGGGAGGGTTGGGTTAAAAATTTGCTAAAAACATCACGTGATTAATGGACGACCCCTTACATTATTGAACAGAAGAAATTTTCAAACCTATGAAGCAATGGATTAGTAATATCCTTCAAACCCTTCGGATTGTGATTGAAAGTGTGTTACGCAAATAGGATGCTGCTTGCTCTACCCCAAGAAGTTCAATAACAAACAAACCGATGCAACCTGCCAGCCACACCAAATGTGGATGTAGGTACTACAAAAAAATGAGCTATGTGGAATTAGGTGTAGAACAGTTAAATTTAAATCTAGTATATTTGGAATGGGAGTAAAAATTTATAACAAACTACCTACCAAATTGTATTAAAGATATTTCATCTATAAATATCTTTGAAATTAAGCTCAAAGAATTCTTGATAGGTAAAGCGTACTACACAATCAATGATTTTTTTAATGACAAAGACTTGGTTTAATGTATTTTCGTTTCATTGATAATGTATGACTATGGAATGTATGTTTTAATTTTAATGTATAATTTGACGAATGTATAAATATTTTTAATGTATAATTTGACTAAAGCATACTAATTTTATAATATTTTTAAGGTATAATTTGATTAATGCAAAGAGTGACTAAATGTTTATAAAAATAATAACGTCATAGAATATTGTACACCTTATAGGTATGTTACAGTGCTACTATTATATGTAATTACCATAAGATCTTTTTCTACATGTTACAAACAATAAACATATTTGAATTTGAATTTGAACTATCCATGTCTACCTACCTTCGAAGAATGCAGGCGTGATATTATAATGAATTAAGACAGTTTCCTACCCTCAACTAAATCAAAAACTAAACAATTTCCCTTTTACCATAATTTAATAACTCTTAGATAAGGAGGTCAGTTCACGTGTTTTATTAGCCGCTCAGCCCCGGAAGCACCTCACCTGCCTACCCCCATGTTGAGGGGGGAAATGGCTATAATTTCCCGAAAGGTGACGTTCCCGACGTTTCCGGCACTTGAAGAGGAGAGGGGGCGGAAATTGCAGTCAAATGCAAAGCCCGGATATAAAATGATAAACTTTCCACTTTGATTTGTGATGCTGTTATTGAAATATCGACGTCTGTCGTCGGGCAAACGTCGGGCACTCGTCGGGCACTCGTCGAACACTCGTCGGGCACTCGTCAGGTACTCGGGAAATGAAAGGTTGATTGTTATTAAATGTAGGCTTCCCTGAACAAATAATAGATTGGCTTATTTCAAATCAATGTAGAGTAAGTGTTCATTTTGGTGTGCGATATTGACTTCGGATCACCAATAAAAACTGAAATCTGTTCAAACTTGCAAATAGTATCATTCAGCTCGGAAATAACATAATATCACGCCTGCTTTCCCCGAAGGGTTAGGCAGAGATGTCCTTATAGTTCAACCACATTTCGCCAGTTTTGTTTAAGTCCCATGTAATTGGGGGTGAGCTTACCGGGCACAATTCCAGGCTCCGGGCTGCTATTGGAAAATTCCTGAAGGATAATTCCAATAACTTTTTGCCTGACCTGGGAATCAAAAAGACGATAGGTAAGAGGTTCATAAATTGTCTCCAATTAATGTTCTAATTCCAACGTACAACTCAACAAGACACTTACAAAATCTTAAATCTTAAGACCATATGTGGCAAATAAATGATTATAGAATAGAATAGAATAGAATTTCTTTATTTCGGACAATATCCATATAGTGTTAGTAACATACAAAAAATAACTTATTGCCTAGTGTTAGTAAAAATCAACCTCCGCACAAACTGCTTTACAATCGGAGAGCCGAAGCTCTCGGCTACAGTTTTCAGGATGCTGTTCCGACTGCCCCTCACTCTCCTCAGTAGTGACGCAGTTTTTTTGCGTATAATTGCATGGAAGCCGTCGGTGCGGGCTTGCGCAAACATTTCTGAAGCGCTACAGTAACGAGGCAGCCTCAACAACATCCTGAAAGCATTGTTATATTGGACGCGCAGGACATCCAGCGATCTCTTAGCACAGTTGACCCATAGACTGCCCGTGTGTGATTATGATCATCAATAAATTATATGAAACTATGAAAATACTGAACAATAATAGGTAAGTAGTAATTGCACAACTGCAATAAGCTGGTTGAATTGCTCAATTTCAATGTGTTTGTAAATAAGATTAACACTCTAGCTAAGAGTGTTAATCTTTTTACACACACTCTAGCTAAACCATCTGCGGTATTTTCAAATGTTTACTGTTAGAATAAAACTTCCGAATTTACTTAAAGATAAGACTCATACCGTCGTTATATTTGACTTCACCCAACTCCATCTGAAGTTAATTTCAAATTCAATTCCAAGTGAGCATCATGGCTCAAGAATTGCCAAACTTAAGTGGCAATGGGCAGGTCACATTGCTCGCAGAACAGATGGCCGATGGGGCCGAAAGGTTCTGGAGTAGCGACCGCGTACCGGAAGACGTAGCGTTGGAAGGACTCCCACGAGATGGACCGATGATCTTGTGAAGGCAGGAAACCGCTGGATGCGGGAAGCACAGAATCGGTCGAAGTGGCGGTGCAGCTGAAAAACGTGGACGTTTTTCGGCTGAAATGATGATTATGATAATCGTGTCTCAGCTTCAGACCATTTTCGTGTGTTCTTTTTACATTATGTTCCTACCTATGGCAAACCATCATAAGATCTTCTTCGTTCTCGTAAATCAGTTTTTGATTGCGATAATCGACCGTACAATAGTTTTAGACGAATTTTAGACAAGCTCAAAAGGTAACATAATTTTATTGCTAATAAACAAAATACCCTACATAATCAGTTAGTTTTAACTCTTACTTTGAACTTTGATTGAACTATTCTAAAATCTCTCGTATTCTGATGTTTGAAGTGAAAACTTCTTTAGGCGCGTTGAGCACTTTTTGGGTGAACAAAATTCATGGAACTCGCGTCATCGTCACCGAACGCTTTCCATGAGCTATATGTATACTGTGCATATATGTGTACTTTTTGGGTGAACAAAAAGCGTGAAACTCGCGTCATCGTCACCGCACGCTTAGTTTTCACTTCTATCGGCAGTGCCCAAAGACTGCCCCGTTTAAAATCTTAACATAACATAACATCACGCTAGTATAACCCGCAGGGTTAGGCAGAGATGCACCCATAGTATACCCACATTTTGCCAGATAAGTTGAATTTCCATGTAATAGGGGGCGAGCATATTTATTTATTTATTTTATTTATTTATTAACTATGGACGACTTACAGCTAAAAAAAACAGAATAAAAAATAGTATGTGAGACTGACAGCCAATTAAAAGTCTTCACTTCTAAGAACAGATTGGAAGGAAAGAGTGTGAACAGCACAACACTGCTGCCAAAAAAAAATAGAGGAAAGAAAAAAAAATAGTATAACATTCAAGCTTAAACCAAATTAATATACCATATTCAATACAAGAATAAAAACCTGAACATACAAATTATTAATTAAAAAAGCCAAGGCTCAGACACTTGCTGGCCGAGGACACACCTGTTATGAAAGGATCTAAATCATGCTGTTTGCACATGCTATTAAAGTTGCTACTTGCACGCACTATAAATGAATTTTGCCTATAGTTCGTAGAGGTAAATGGAACACGCAACGGTGCGTTCCATCGCTTTGACCTTATTGGTTTTTTAAATCTGAAATACCTAGCAAATTACTAGCATTTGTTTGGGGCAGCTTCCACACGTCCATTTTGTAAATAAACACTTAAATAGCAACACTAACAGGCAATAAACAATTTTTCACGTAACTTCAAGGGCCGCTGCCGGAAGCTGCGCTAGATGCACTCAACTCGCTCACGCCTACTTCCGGTCTCCGAGCGAACCGAGCTGTGTGAGCTGCATGTGCACAAAGAGCAATCGAGCTGTTACTTGTGTCTGTCGTGAAAGCATTCAACTGTTTTGTTGAAGTTGGCATGGCAATTATATTTGTGCATTTCATAAACCATCACGCTTGTATTTCCCAAGGGGTAATACAGATGTGTATAGCAAAACCACATTTCGCTCGTTATAATTAAGAATTTCTCAGTTTTCATCACGTTTGCTTTGCAGTTCGATTTATTGTGTATACACGCTGATTTTCTTTTTCCGCATCCCGGTAAATACTTTATTTGCTTAAATTCTTTACTTTGTGAGTTACTACAAGTAGTAGGTATTCAAGTTCTTCTTTCGTTGTGTCTTGATCATGAATGGGATGGATGGAAACTCTGTCCTTCTTTAACTATTAACCACCACCAGATTAGTTAAGTTTACATGTTATTTCATGTTTACATTTTGTAATTATATGTAATTTTAACAATAGTTCGTATCAGCCAATCAGTCCGGACTCCGTTAGACCATAGTTAGTCGTTGTCTGCGCAGACGTCTTTTTTTGTGGCGAACCATGAACCCTGATACTGCTGTAATTGAATACAATCGGGACTGTGGCCATAACAAAAGCGATTGTAGCAATGCACTAAAGTAGCGACGTTTTGACCGTTTCTAATTAATCAATTGTAATTCTGCTGAATTCTGTATTTTGGGCAGTGATGGGCAGTTACCCCCCGTAGGTACTGCACCATCATCTTATCAAAAGTTCCCTTTGTCCTTGCCCATGTGCCTACAGTTCTAATATGACCACGTCCTAACCGAAATGCGACTCGCTCTTTTATAAGAATATGCCGTAAGTACTTGCAAAATCAATCAAGTCGCGTTTGTACGTCATAATTAATTCATACAAACCACCGCGCACCGCGTCAATCGCATACTCGTCGCTTACGGTTAGGACGCGGGGTATTTCTTAAAAATTAGTCCTATTTTTTCGGAATCAACTTAGTTATAGTTACCATGCAGAGGGATAGACAAACGAAAGGACAGTTTAATTTTCTTGTAACGGCTTTTAAATTATTATCCTCATCCTTTTAGCTTTCAAATATACGAGTATTATGATTAAAGTCAAAGTCAAATCATTTATTTCAAATAGGCCCTTATAAGGCACTTTTGAACGTCAAAATTTACCTAAAAAAATTGAATTGATTCTAGTCGCCCCTTCCAAAAGATAGTTTTCGCATGGAGAAGAATGGGCAAGAAACTCCACCGTTTCTTTTAAAATGTTTTACAATATTTTGTATAAGTATAAGTACATTAGTTATATAATTATATGTGAGGACGATGCAGCTAGAATACAATTATTATACCACAATAGGTAAAAAGAATTAAGAATTAAAAATGAAGCAACAACAGATAAAACTAATTATGTGATAGATACATGGTGCTCACATGCCTCACATTTTCCTAAAATTTTACAATTAATAAGTCAGTGTCCGAGGAATCATGAAAATGTGATCAATCACAGAATGTAAAATCAATGTCATATAATAAAATAATAAAAATAAAATATACAATTAAATTTGCAACCAGTTTGATTTTGTCTTGATTCTAAATTATCCTATGGAGCAGGACCAGCATGTTTCCAAGCATTCTTATCTTGGATTTTCTTATTAGGTAAGTACAAAATATCCACAACCCTAACTTAAGACCTAAAGTCGTAACTTACCCTCTGTCTTACTTATCCATACTTTATTACCACTTAGTAACAAAATAGCGAACCTAGGCACTCTAAGGTGACCACCATTCGTTTTAATAAGCAATAAAACCAAATGCTAACACCGCTAATTACATGGCCACAATGTAATCGACAATAGCTTTGGAAAATAACCGATTTTCAACTCTATTCATTTCTTTCAAAGTTGTTAATGGAGAAGCAGGTGTAACTTTATAGGAGAGTGTACCTTACAGGTGAGAATCTCTTGCATTCGTAATTCTAGGAATAGTTTAACCTAATGATTGTAACGACACGCATCTAAATGAACGTACGGTACTTTTAGAAGACGTAGCTTGTAAATTAGCTTTAAAAAGTCTACTGCTGAAAACAATCCAACCGTGTTACTAAACAATGCTATTTAATCGACTCAATATGCAAGTTTATAATTTTGTTCTTCTACAAAAAAAAACTTAGTACATGGCAACACTAATTTACTCTCGTCTCCTTATAATCTCATAAAAAAGAAGATGCTGCTGTTCAAGTGGTCATCCTCGTGGTTTAATCATTCCTAACCTTTCACATCACACGAAGAAAAGTAAGAATTTGACTTACCAGAAACCGATCTTAAATTTTTATTATCAACTTTTACTGAAATGAAAAGAAATGAAATTGTTTATTCTGTAAATAGGATATTCGAATCACTTTTACACGTCATCTTAAAAAAAATATTAAAAATTAGCTAGATGAGGTCGGCGTTTCCTATCTGACTACTCTGAGAAAGGCCGAAACAAACTCGGAGGTCACAGTCTCTTTTAAAGTCCAGACATAATCTTGGTCAGGCCATATGAGAACCATGTAGATTAGTGTCTGAAATGGTCTTTTGAGAAAATAACCACACAGATTTGAGTGGACCTGTCCTGTCACTGCTCAATCATTTTAATCGTAATAACATCCTACACGATCAACAGTATGGTTTTACCAAGGGACGTTGCACAACCGACGCCGGTGTCACTTTATTAAAACATATCTTTAACACATGGGAAGAGGCACAGGATGCAATAGGTATCTTTTGTGACCTATCCAAAGCATTTGATTGCGTTAATCACGAAACACTGCTGTTGAAACTTGAGCATTACGGACTGGGTAAACTTGCGCTTAGCTTAGTAAAATCATATTTGAATGATAGACAGCAGCAAGTTCAAATAAACGGTGTAAATTCATTGGGTTTAAAAGTCAAAATGGGTGTACCACAGGGCTCGATATTGGGTCCATTCCTCTTTTTAGTATATATAAATGATTTACCTCATTTATTGAAAAACCGACCACAAATAGTGTTATTTGCTGATGACACATCACTGATTTTTAAGGTAAACAGACATGCAAAGGAACTTGACGACGTAAATAACGCTATGCTAAAGGTCCATAATTGGTTTACTGTAAATAATTTAGTATTAAATGAGAAGAAAACGAAATGCATAAGATTCGCGTTACCGAATGTTAGAAGTAGTGAATGTCACGTTGTATTGAATAAGGAGACACTAGAATTCGTCGAAAAAACAATTTTCCTGGGAATCACGCTTGACTCAAAACTACAGTGGGGTCCTCACTTAACATCACTTGCAGGGCGGCTGAGTTCATCCGCTTACGCTGTTTGGAAAATCCGCCAACTAACAGACGTGGATACCGCGAGACTGGTCTATTTTAGTTACTTTCATAGCATCATGTCATACGGTATTTTGCTGTGGGGACGGGCCGCAGATATTGATTCTATCTTTATTCTGCAAAAGAGGGCTATCAGAGCCATCTACAACCTCCGCAGACGTGAATCTCTAAGGGAACTGTTTAAGAAAATTAACATCATGACGGTACCTTGTCAGTATATATATGAAAACATTACAACAACTTTTTAGTAAAATAAGTGACAGGCATAATTTTAACACAAGAAATAGGAACAAATTAGATCAACCACGTTTCAGGTTGTCTAAAGTACACACTTCTTTTATGGGGTACTGTGTAAAATGTTATAATAAAATACCACTCGATATTCTTCAACTAAATGAGAAGAAATTTAAAACTTGCATTAAACGCACACTATGTAGACAAGCATATTATAAGTTGGATGATTATATCATAGATAAAAATGCTTGGCTTAATGCTGGTCCTGCTCCACAGCCACTTGGGCTCACTAGTTAACATGTTTATTTTTGGAAGAGTTGCTTCCCCTTTTTTATTTTTTCTGACTTTACGAACTTAATGTTTACTTTTTATTTTTACTTAACCAAGGTTTAATTGTTGAATACTCCAAAAGTTAATAATGTTTTTTTTTTCTTTTTGGTAGTAAAATTCTTTTAATTTCACAAATTCATTGCAAACTATAGTTTTGTATAATTTAGAAGCATTTTTTTTCAATTTTTGTAAATGTGAGTACCATGGAGCCGTTTACTATGTTGTTTTGTTGTATGTTGACTTGAAAGAGCATGGCAGTTGAGAGTATGTCATGCTCACTTAAATGTCTCGCTGATGGTGGCGAGTGTGTATCATTCGGTTCCCTACAAAATGGTTGAGCTGGATGGTGCTGATCCACGCGTCATGTTCGTGAACGGGCGCCGTCGGTTGAGACTGGTCATCTCTTATCTGCCATTGCTTATTTTTAATCTTATATTTTTAATCGTTTTTGATTATTATTTTATTTTACATTGTTCTCACATATAGAAGCAACAAAAGTAATGTACCCAGAATTTTGTAATTTCAAGAGTGTCCTTGGAGTTTCTTGCCCGTT
Source organism: Xanthia icteritia (assembly GCA_949128155.2). Classification (NCBI taxonomy): domain Eukaryota; kingdom Metazoa; phylum Arthropoda; class Insecta; order Lepidoptera; family Noctuidae; genus Xanthia; species Xanthia icteritia. The sequence continues at coordinate 4,948,097 of OX421937.2, forward strand.
CTTCTGCATAGAGATCTACGTTTTGGAATGGGCAACTAGCTTCAACTTTCTGACTAACTGACCGACTCTTTGACAATTCAAAAGTGCCTGTAAATGGTTTAATTGAAATAAATGCTTTGAGTTTGAGTTTGTCAGTGCAAGCATTTGTCAGTAATCATGGAGCTCAACCCAGAACTTAAGGAGCTCAACTCGACGAACAATACCAAAGAAAGGACATTTGGGTAGGCCGCATAAACTACTCAAACTGCCAGACCATCATTAAAACTAAATAAGAAAGAAAAAACAATAATAATAAAACAATCCCCATGGTCCTCACATTCACAAAATTAAAAAGAAAAAAAAAAAACTTTACAAAGTAATAATGCCATTTTGTATGTAATGTTTAACTAAATATCCAACCAATTTTTCGTTTCAGCACGTGTAATTGCACCTCGCCATACTACCACGAAGTGTCTAAAATAAAAATGATACTAATTAAATGGTCTGTTTGTGTTAACACTGAACCGTTAGTGCTGGAAAACGGTGTGCAAGCTGTTACAAACTTTTTGCTTGCTTCTAGCGAAATGTGTTCAGTGGTTTTTCTTGAGTTTTCTTTAGCTTTTCCCAGTGGTGTATTTTTTGTCGATAAGAAATAGTAGATTGTTTGCCTAGGGAGCAAAAAACAATTTTAAAGGCAAGACTGTTTCCTTGAAACCAGAGCGGAAGCGAATGATTCAAAAGTAGAATCCTGAGCGCAGCGAGGGACATAAAGTCCCTCTTTCGAGCTTAATAAAATAGTGTTGCTCCTGAAGTGGACACTCCACTTTTTATCACCCTCTATGAGAAAATAAGTAAGTGTAACTTATGATTATGAAGAGTACATACGTTTATTTATTACAAGAAGACACACAATTTTTTTATTAAACGTTAAATCCGAATTTGAGTAAACAATTACGAACGAAGGTGGAATGCATTTCGCGCGTTTTTAATTTTATCTTAAACTTTTTTTTTAAATTTGTTGCTTACTTTATCACTCAGCCTATTACTTGTTCATTCAATGTTTGGTCATTGGAACTTTTACTAACAACATCCACATTCCAAATTCAAATCACTTTTGGTCCCTAGGGATTAAATAATTATTTTGGTCCCTGTTTACGAAGAATAAACTAGCTCTTTTTTAATAGATGTGATGAAAAGAATTATTGAGCCCTGCCATATACGAGTAACTACTATTTTAATAGACGATCTTAAGTACTTGTCTTTGTCACTTCGGTGAAAAGCCATCCGTCAGGTCCATGGTTGAAGGTCATTACTTTCTTTTAAGATTACCATCAGTCATTTTGGCAGACAACTTTTCTTTACCGAATTGAAGTTTTTGTTCAGTAAATTACTACTTCCACGTCAAATAATGACTATTTTTATTGCAATGCCAAAATCAATACACATAACATCACGCCTTGTGTCCCTGAAGCGTTGGGCAGAGGTAGCTATATTACACCCATAATATAATTAATTATTAATTCAAAATATGTGCACATTAGTGGGGCTTTAAACGAGCGATACACATCACCATTGACTGCGAACATTTGTCTCTAGAGATGACGATTAGATCGCTATGACGCCCAACGGCGACGCGACGTCTGCAGACGTCAATGGCATTACGTGTAGCCCATCTATTAACGCCTATACACGTCGAATGAGATAAACACCGTATAACTACATACATTATTGAGATGCGAAACATGTTCTTATCTCATCTCGTGACTTTCCAGTCGGCTGAAGACCCTCTGATGCCAATTATTGACGTACTACCAACACCCCCTGATACACCCAGACACCCCCAACGCCCCCAGGCATAGCCACCCTTTGTATTTCTACACGTTATCATCATGCCTAATTTTTAGGGAGCAAATTTGCACACGATGCCTCAGGTCTTGGAGGCATTTGAGCGGTAACAGATAATGTGCTCTCCCTACGTTTGGTTTGGTGTGTAAGACGCCCTTAATAAAGATTTAGTACTTTTTGTGTATTATATTAAACTCGCGGCGCGCCAGAGTCTTACTGACGAAAACCCACCCGTGTTCCTTCAGTTGCCTGTACGTTGCCAGGGTCCACGGTATCTCTTTCTGACTTTCCCGCGACCCCGGCAGGATACAGATAGTTCACTCCGCATTTTAGGTATGAAGCTACAAGTACGCGGCGGGCTCATCTTGTCGGGCCATTTCAGTGAGTGTAACGTAGTCAGAAGATTTAAGAGTTACGCGATAGAAAGAGAGGCAACTTCTAGGTGAATATAACTGTACTGTAGGTAATTAGCGCTGTGCGACCTGAATTGTACTTTTTTGTTTCGTAGTAAGAGTCGCTTTTTATTTAAATGATTTTGCGGAGTGAACCATCTGTATTAATCTGTGGCAGAACATACACGAACACGCCCTCCATTATATTACTTTGCCCTCCTTAAGGAGCAATTAGTAACATACATAATACACGAAATGGTAGCACATAGGTGTTATTATTACCACGCCATGCCCGTTTTCCTGTAGCCCATGGAAATATTTATGTAATTAGGGACACGAAACCAATATTAACGGCAGCGAAAATTAGGCCGTAAGTGTGTATTTTATCTTGCGATTAAATAAGTAGAAGGGCTGGGATGTGTTTTTAAGGTGCGGTAATTAATTATTACGTACTTAAAATACCTACTTAATTACTCTAAATTAAAGGCCGAAATCGGTTCGTTTGGTAAACAGCGTCCAGACTCCTTGTTTTCATGTTATAAAACAATAATATAGGGCCGTACTGGACAAACATTTTGATAGAATATATTAATTTTTTAGCAGAATCTCGACGAGTGCATAGAATTGCTGAAAAAGTGCATTTTATTTTCCATCCAAACAAAATAGTATTTTTAAAGAGTTTTCACGAGGTAATCAAATATGATATCGGCCTCACCCTGGGCACGTCATCATTAACATCTACCTAGCCTTTTCCCAATTATGTTGGGGTCGGCTTCCAGTCTAACTGTATGCAGCTGAATACCAGTATTTTACATGGAGCGACTGCCTATCTGATCTCCTCAAACCAGTTACTGGGTAATACGATACCCCTTTGATAAAACTGGTTGCCAGACTTTCGGGTTTCTGACGACCCGTAACGACTGTAAAGATCCACGAATGACAGCCGGGACCAACGGCTTAACGTGCTTTCCGAGGCACGAAGCGGTCTTCGTATGTAAAGATGGTCATCCATCCACGGGCCAACCGCGGCAAGCGTAGCTTAACCTGATCGATCGACCCGCGCGGCTGTTATTACTTAGCCACAAGCCTCTGGCACGTCCGTCCTTGCAATAACTAATCTTTTCTCCATGATATTGTGAGCTATTTGCGAGAAAAACAAAAAAGTCTGCATAAAACGAAAAACTTCACAATTATAGCAAATCTATTGATTAAACAACCAGCTTGATTATACGTGGGTGTATGAGGAGTGGGAGGAGCTCGCAAATAACTAAACATATCCCTCGAATGAAGATGAAATCGATTCATTTATAACTTAATTAAAACTGCACGGATGCACAGTGACCTTTACAGAAAACTGCGTAGGATTTTTTTAATTATTCAAACCTTGTAGTTGATTTCCTAGAAAATTGCGATAAACGTTCCAACAAGGTTAACCCACACTAAAGGGTTGTACGCAGAATAGTTCAACAAGACATTTTGAAAAAAAATATCTTACCTACCTGTTTTTAGCTGGTCATCTGATTTTCCTTGTGAAAAATAACCATTATATAGAATGGTCCGTTTGGGGGCGGTCTATTTTAAGACGTTCGAAATAAGTGTTCATTCTCAGCCCATATCATCACAATCAGCCTATAATGTTCCCTCTGCTGGGACAGAGGCCTTCTCACGGTCAGAGAGAGGGGGCTGCAATCCACCACGCGGGCCCAGGGCTGGTTGGTGGATGTCACATGTCTTCGAATTTTTGGTTCTAGGACATGCCGGTTTCTTCACGATGTTTTCCTTCACCGTTTTGAGAGCAGTGGTGATGAAATAATTTACACAAAGTAAAGCGCCTGGCTGGGTTTGAACCTACGAGCTTCGTAAGCCGCGGCCGGTACCACTGGGCCACCACTGCTCGCACTGTGCCGCCACTGCTCGCACTGTGCCGCCACTGCTCGCACTGTGCCGCCACTGCTCGCACTGTGACACCACTGCTCGCACTGTGACACCACTACTCGCACTGTGACACCACTGCTCGCACTGTGCCACCACTGCTCGCACTGTGCCGCCACTGCTCGCACTGTGCCGCCACTGCTCGCACTGTGCCGCCACTGCTCGCACTGTGCCGCCACTGCTCGCACTGTGACACCACTGCTCGCACTGTGACACCACTACTCGCACTGTGACACCACTGCTCGCGCCAATTCTCAGCCCAATTTCGATATATTTTGTGTTTTTGATCTTCCTAGAATTACTGTTATTATGTCACAGCTCTACATATTACATATCTACATATTACATATCTACATATTATAAGAATGGTTCTATCATCAGGACGTACATCAACTTTATCAGAACGTTCTGAAAGTGGGCAACGTCGCAAATAGCTGTCAAATATTTCGCTGTTTTGATTACATAATTTGGCAATATTATTACTGTATGGAAATATGGAATATAGGTAACTAGTGAATTAAGATGTTGATCAATCGAAACACCGAATATTTAGTTTAAGATGTAACAAAAGTATTTGTAAAGTTTCCAAATGATTAAGAGCATTCATTCTAAAAGTTGGCAACGTCGCAAATTGCTGTCAAATATGAATGTTAAAAAGGTTTACATAAAAATGCTCTTAATCAGTTTATGAAAACTGGTGATCATGGCAGAACTTCATGACTTACTCCCTTTCTCAATGCAGTGGTTGATATGTTGTGTTCAACGGAGGACGTCAACAGACCGATGTGCTGTGCATATCTAAATATAACATACCGTCTCTATTGAACCGAGCCGAGATGAATATTTAATATTACTTACTGCCTATGTATCGAGTATCAATATAATCTGTTCAGCAATAATCTGTGATAGGATAGGTACTTGCGTGGGCTTCAGTGGCCCAATATTAACTATGGTAGAAAGATTATTTAAAGTTACCTCAATATTATGTAAACGAGGACATGCTTTGAGACATCAGTACATACGAAGTATCAAGTACGTTCTGGCTGAAAGTTTTGTTTCATGAGTCTTCAGAGGGGAAATTCAATCTGAGTAGAGAATGTGAATAAATACTTTAATGAATCTGATCCCGAACGCGATACAACCTCCGTAGTTATTGAGTAGGTATGCAGTAGATACTATGATAAAAAGGGAAAGTTAAAAAAAAAAAACTAACGTTATGTCTACACGGTGCGAGCTAGCGTGCGAGCTGGCAAGGCTAGTTATTGCAGTGCAGTAACTCGCATCATGCGAGTTACTGTCATGTGCGTGTGGGCGCTCGCATCCGAGTTACTACAACATTTTTTGTTTTTACTAGCCACGCGCCTTCTCCTACTAAGCTAACTCGCACGTTTTTAATTAAATGACAGTAGCTCGTACGTTCAGGCACACTTCGGGTGCATTCTCTGCTGCTCTCTCACCCGCATGTCACGGGGGTCTCGCCCGGATCGAGCGAGTACAGAGGTGTAGTAGCTGTCTACTGTCACGCCAGCAGCTCGCACTCGTGTGACCGGGTGAGGCGAGTCGAGCTACTGTCATGCCAGTACAAAGTGGCAGTAGCTGTCTACTGTCACGCCAGCAGCTCGCACTCGTGTGACCGGGTGAGGCGAGTCGAGCTACTGTCATGCCAGTACAAAGTGGCAGTAGCTGTGTACTGTCAACGCCAGTAGCTCGCACCGTGTAACCAGGCCTTAAGGCTTTTCTCTCCTGGGAGTCCTGGGTAATTTTCTCTTAAAACTTTTCTAAAAGGTGATTTTGTCTTCGCTTCCCAACTTGTAAAAAGACTTATTTGTTTTGTTCGACCAATAAGCACTTTTATTGTTGTCAAGTCGATTTAGCAATTGGTTTTTACATTAAAAATCACGGGTTCGATTTAAAGCATTTTCTGCCTGCGAATAATTACCCGATCTGCAGACAGGCGCGACGAACTCTGGTGGAACAATTTCAATGAAAATTTCTCGGAAATTTTGTCGGTGTCGCGTCGCGCCTGTTTTTCCAAGAGTCTTATAACTTTTACTAGCTTCAATATCTCCCAACGAATGCCCACACAATCTCTCACTTCAATAAATCAGTAAATAGTAAAAGTATACGATGAAAAACAAACAAACAGTCGGTCGGCTCGCAAAGGTCGCCGCCTGTTATCAGTAACATCGCACGCAATGCCGACACCGACACGCCGCCACCTACTCGTAGTTTATATTCCGACAAACAATCGGGGTATAAATAAAAATTATTATCGATCACGCATGCGAGAGAAACGGCGAATGTTTGAGATGGGACTGTATAGGGCGAAAATTGTAGCTTTGATAATAAATAGAGCTATGTAAAGGTATCAACCACGAGCTTGGTTTTGGTGAAAACTAAAACCACATTTTTAGTTTTTGCAAAAGTCTTAGTTTAGCCCTTATAATTGTGAAGGACGTTATATCGTACCAACTGGAACGTGGAGTAGGTACTTACTACACGTGGAAAGATTTATAATTTTCCAGGAGACTTTGGTATACCTACACTTTGTCCTTGAATGTAGCTTACCTACTTCTATTCACACAGAATTCCTTAAAGTATTAAATCATTTTTAAGTTAAAAAAAATCTTGCTACCGTTATTTGGCTTATCTAATAAGACGTGATTATAAGATTTGCCAATTACCAAGGTCGGTAGTAGCGATGACTGCCACGGGCTACCATTCAGGGAATATCGAACATATTAGACTTCGATTGTAAAAAGTCTTTGATTGTAAGAATTTCTACAATAGAAAAATTGTTTACGTTTCACCACCATAATGAGTCGTCATTGTAACATTAATAATTTAACTTATACAATTCTAAACCGCCTTCTCTAACAAGCTTTGATCCAGCTTCGATAAAGCTTACAGCTCGAAGCACTCCAGCTAGCTACATCGCTAACACAATAAAGCGTAGCAGTAGAACATAATCTCCTTGCAAGGGATGCACCGTCTCAATAATTCATGTGTTTGCACCTTGAAATGCGCCGCGACCGATGATAGCACTCTGATAGCGACATAGATTATTTAGCGCAGAGGAGAAATTAGTTACCTCCATGATAAATGCCTATGACAGTATAATTATTTGTTTGATGATGCTGCTTTGTAAGAAATACGTCAGGTATTCATCAATAACATTTTAACTATAGGTGTAAATAACATTTTAATTATAAAAACTTATTATCAGGGATAGCACACATCTGCAATGCCTCTGGTCTTGCAGATGTTCATTGGCATCGGTGACCACTTACCATCACGCGGGCCTCCGCAACGACTGCTAATGAGGGTTTTCATGAAAATTCACGCCACCAGTTGGCGCCATTTCAACAAATAATATAGAATATAAATATGATGACGTTCATCATTCGTTTCATTCATTCGTTCGTCATTCAGTCACGACTAAAGAAAATATAGGACACTTTTGACGTGCCTGACGGTCCGGGCACCTGTCAAAAGTGTCAAAGCTGCTTGTTAAGAGTCTCAGTGCTGCCCTCTAGTGAACGTCATTTCAGAAAACCCTCATTTGCCAACCAATTAAAAAAAGTGTCAACATTTCCAAACGCCATGTCAATGGTTTTTGTTTTACGTCTTAATTTAGACGCTTCATAGAAATGTTACAGAAATTATCTGCATAATCTATGAGAAAATAAAACAAAGTTGTGTAGAGTTTTTGTGGAATAAAAATGTACTGTTGAACAAATCGAATTGTATTTTTAATTAGGCAAAAAGACAGGGATTAACAGGAAAACTTTTACGTATGCAGTTGATTGAGAGAAATATGTTCAATTTTGAACTCTTTGCCCAGTTGTTTAGAGTTATTTTTCCATTTTTGGGAAAAGCAAGTGGGTTTTGCTGGGTTTCCTAGTCGATACTAAGTGACAACTTTTTATAGTGGAACTTAGAATAATGAATATGAAATAGGGACAGTTTTCTAAACAATTTTTAAACTTTTCCAGCTTTTATTTTGCTAGTTTACTTCTAGGCCTTATTTTAGCCGTAAGAAACTTAAGTACGACAAGTAAGAAATTTCTGTCAACTTTAACCTGAAAAATTAGTTTTTTGTTGAGCTTTTCGTGAATAAATTCGTCTGGCAAAGATTTTTTACGTGACCATATTTACCTTTTTTTTTAGGGTTGTATTTATCAAATAACTTCTCCCGCTCTGGGCGGAGCGGGAGGGCGTGTCAGACTCTTACTAACGAAAACTCACTCGTGTTCCTTCAGTAGCCTGTGGCCTTATTATGAAGTATTAATGCCATCATTATTCCACTGCGAAAAAAGGATGGTGCTAGCGGCCTTGTATAGCTCCGTCTCTCACTCACACTGGAATAATGGTGGCATTAATACCTACGTCATAATACGGCCCCTGTATGTTGCCAGGGGCCACGGTATCCCTTTCGGACTTTCCCGCAGCCCCGGCAGGCATCGGTCCTATGACCGTATTTACCTACCGCAATTTGTTTTAGTATCGACCTTAAAAACAAAGATGAATACTTTTTATTGCTGTAATTTTCAAACACAACATAACATGACGTCTGTAATTCCCGGTGGGTTAGGCAAGAAATGGAAAAACCTAATAACACTGTGTGACCTGGGGATCGAACCTAGGACCTCATGCTCAGCAGTAGCGCTTGTGACCACTAGACCAGTGGTCGGCAAACTCATTAGTCAATTGACTGAAAAAAAGGTTTGTTTAAATGTCTAATCTTATTTCAAATGGAGTATAGTAGTCACCAAGATTTTTTTTAAAGGTTTTTATTATTATAATAATAGGTAAAGGTTTGCTGTTTTCATAATATTATATAATTGAGCCAAATATCAATACTATGACGACTAAGATTTCTTATGAGAGTCAATCCTTTCTGTGTGTCCAAACTGTCTTAATAAACTTTTCTTAATCCTTAAAACTCCCATCCTCTTTCACTCCACAACCTAAAATTAACTTGCTAAGAAGTAGGATGCCTTCATCATCATATCGACTCATAATAATATGATGAAGGCATTTTACTTATTAAAAAGTTAACCTTGGAAAACTTTCAAATCTACAGTAAATTATTAATTTTCGATGTCCTGTTAATTTATGGTGAAAATACTTGGGAAATAAGGCTTTTATATCTTAGTTTTATGACCGAAACCCCGACCCCAGCGCGTATCTACGCCCGCATTCATCTACATTTGTACAGAGCCGCATTCTATAGGCCAAAGAGCCGACTACAGCACTAGACCAGCGAAGTTAATTTCATTCTGTATTAGGGTAGGTACATTTTATAAGTCCTAGGAGCCTGTAGTCAGTTCTTTGCCAATATAAAAATTTAATCATGAAGACCTAGCAATTAGAAAGAAAATACCTTCAATTATAAGTAAGACGAAATTATTCATCATTATCATTTCAACCGAAAGACGTCCACTGCTGGACGTGGGCCTCCCCCAAGCACCGCCACTTCGACCGGTCCTGTGCTTATCGCATCCAGCGGATTCCTGCGGCCTTCACAAGATCACCGTTCGCGGTCGCCACTCCAGAACCTTTCGGCCCCATCGGCCATCTGTACTGCGAGCAATGTGCCCTGCCCATAGCCACTAAAGTTTGGCAATTCTTCGGGCTATGTCGGTTACCCTGTACCCTAATTACGTAATACTTGATCAATCGGAATTTGAATCGTTTTGAAACAAAAGGCTAACCCATTCCTTCACAAGTTCGAAAAAAAATCTGCTCAACAACGTAAATATTGCAATGAATGTTGTTGAACTGTCCAAATGAAACAAATTTGTCGTATTCGCTTACGAAAATGTGTTGCGTGATTAGATAGCTGGTTCTCAAGTTGGAAACTCCAAGCAAGCAAGACGACATTATTGTATTTTTTTAAATTTTTACCTAAAAATGTACTCAGTCTTTTTCCCTTGGGCAGAAATTGATACATTTTCATTTACATAAAACGCTATTGGAAATCTATCCCACAAATTCAGTGTAGATAAGAAACTTTAAGATTAAGTAGATACATTTTATATTTCAGCTTGAATAAACGTGAAAAATAAAGAGCAGTTCTCTTCGGCACCCAGAACCTATCAGTTCGGGATAATCTTCAAACCACTGAATCCATTCGATTGGGGATTTGCGTCATTCAACGATACTGAACTCATTTATTATGTCTACTTTTCTTCGTTTATTTTAAAGGGATGGAGTACGGGTTATGTTGCTAGTACAGATATACAGGGTCAAATTGAATAAGCTAGCAAAACCCCGCAAATATAATGAGTATCGATACCTAATTATGATAAAACAAAAAATATATTCATTTGATGGGTTTCATTTTGAAATATCAGTTTTCTGTTGATTTGTATCGATATCTAAATACGAGAAAACAAAAACAAAACAGATTTTCTCAACTAATACTTCTACAGCAGTCACCCCGAAAAAAAAACATTTTTTTTTTTCATTTTTTTTTCGTATTTAGATTTCGATATTCATCACGTCTGCGGAGTTTCACTAGTTAATTTACTTTGACCCTGTAAAAGGATGCCTATACAGGATAGCAGGGACATCGACGCGAAAACTGATGCCATGGATTCAGTACATGATTCTGAACCCCACTGCGTTGAAATTTTTCGTCTGTTATTTTAAAAAAACCAGCTGTTTCATAGAAAAGTTCAATACCTACGCGGTCAAAATGTATGGAAAAGCAGATTCTTTTAAAAATAACCAAGGTTTTGAATCATGTTCTGAATTCATGGATATCAGTTTTCACGTTAATGTCCCTGCCACCCTGCATATAGGTCATTCTGAATGCACATTACTTGTGCATTTCTAAGGATTTCTGCTAGTTTATAGTCCTCAGTAAAGGTCATCAGTATAATTACTATATTCATAGAGCACTTGTGGAGTTTCATCCGATTTTTGTCTACCTCAGAAGGATTGTATTAGGTACATATACAGGCTAACTGGTGATACTACATACGGTAGGAAGGTGTAAAATCCTGTTGATTCCGTAATTAAGTTGAATATGTCACTACACTGCCTCTTGTGCAGGCACGCTCCACTTTCAACCGTTTCCCGCCAATCGTTTTGAACTGACAGCTGACAAAAGTGACAGCGACCTCATTGCTGCCGTGCATGAGATAGTGTTTACATATCTATTCAATAGATACACTACAGTAGGAACTATAATAGCTTGTCGTTGATTATCGTCTCGGTACTATACCAGACCGGGACGTTCATCAATCTTCATCTTCTTCTTTTTGTGTGGTTAGTGACTAACCTGGTGTCAGAGTTTTAAAGCTGCCCATGGGCAATAAAATCTATTTATATTTATATCGTAATAGTAATTGAAAACTTTATTTTTAATAAAAAAAAATACAATTTTCTTTTTCCTGACATCTCTATGTCAGTCCTAATTTCTTTATCTTTTTCTTCTTAATTTGTATCAGCGTTTGTCCCATAATTTTATGCCATTATCTTATTATTACTATAAAAGGTTGCATATTACAGCTAGCTAAGGTACCATTCCGTACCCGACCGCAGGAGGCAACTGCAGGCGACGTATCGTCGCGACATGACTGGAGTCTATGATTTTTTATGAAATACCTTTCGTAGTTAGCGACACGTCGTTGGCAGCTACGGGCGAGTGACAGACGACACGTGCAGCCCGACCGCAGACCAGTAGTGCCGCCAACGCTCGAGCGATAACACGTTTTTCTGTCTTCTATCTATCGACTGGAATACTGCTGCCGCCTGCGGTCGGGTTTGGAATACATACCCATGACATGACGCCGCGACGTGTCGCCGCGACATGACGCCGCGACATGTCGCGTGCAGTTGCTGCCTGCGGTCGAATACGGAATGGTACCTTTATTCAATTCGACCCTGTATATCTGTACTAATAACATAAGTACCCGTACTCCAACACTTTAAAATAAGTGATAGAAGAAACTTGTGAGATGTCCGTTGTGCTAATATTACGGTATCAACAAAATCAGACACAATAGGTGAATGAAACCAAGGGCAGAAATAATGTGGCCTGTTCTCAAACGATGGCAGTAAGTTAAGTTAGTTTTGTTAATTTTACCCAAAACTTCCATCTTAACAGTCCAGATTAAACTTCAAACAACATTAAACCGGTGGACGCAAAATATTATAATAAATTGCTTGGACAGACAGCACAAAAATCAAATAATAAATTTATTATTTATTTATTAATCATTAATTTATTATTTATTTTAATTTATCGGCAGAGGTGTGCCAATAGTACACCCACATTTCACCAGTTATATTTAAGTCCCATATAGGTAATAGGCTCGCCTATTGCCATCAACCAGGGCACAATTCCAGAGTCCGGGCTGCTACTGAGAAATACATTATAGAAAAACCCAATAACACATCGCCAGACTTGGGAATCGAACCCAGGATCTCATGTTCAGCAGTAGCGCTTACTACCACTAGACAATCGGGGCAGTCCAATTTTAAATTAACTAATTATTATACAAAATTCACAATTAATGGTCTTTTAAGTGCGTGGATTCTAAAAGTTGGCAACGTCGCAAATAGCTGTCAAATATTATTTGTTAATATTACTGTATGGAAATATGAAATATCGCTCTATTGTGACCTAAAATATATATAATGAATTGCAATTATAACACTGAATTTAGTGAATTTTATTTCACTATAGAGCGATATTTCATATGTATAGTAATATTGCCAAATTAATCAAAACAGCGAAATTTTTGCGACGTTGCCCACTTTCAGAATGCACGTAAGTAACGCTTTCCTTGCTATAACTTATTACAAAAACAAGAGAAAACCAATTAGCGAATCCTCACTTACCTACAAAATCACGTTTCCAAACACTATTTTGTTTATATAATTTCCCTTTTGTTGCTATCCGTACTCAGTTAGTGACGAAAAATAAACTCATTTTCGCCTCATCATTCATTTCCCGGTAACTTCTCTCATTATGTTGAGCTTAAGATGGTGTTGAGCTGCCCGGAGCTCCTAAATAAGTTTCTTAATAAGATTATGTCTGTAAATGTAGGAAAGCGAACGTGTTGACGAGGCTATTGTGTATTGCGTCTTCTTCTAATGGTGAGGGAGATCTTAAGGTGCATGGTCTGTTTTTACTCACGTTCACTCGAATAGTTCGTTACTTAAAATTGTTGGTATAGTCAGCCAACCAGTCTTGAGCAAGCGTGGTGATCAATCCACGCCTTCTCTGAATGAGAAGAGGGCCTTGTCCTCCAATAGGACAATGATAGGCGGGTATTATATACGCGATTAGTTTTGGACTCAAATGAAGCCTTTACTCGTACTTAAGTTGATTATTTGGAGAAATTGTTCAAATCACGATCTCGCCCTGTGATCAAGCCACTAATGACATGACCATACCTAACCATGACACGTGAAGTTTTAGAATGCTGTAGAGCGTTGTCTTTGTCTCTCATGATATGTTTGACCAGTCGGGGCAATTAATTATTAAACAAATTGACTACCACTTCTAATTGACTACTATTTCATTATTATATTTTAGGGTTCCGTACCTGAAGGGTGCACGACGGAACCCTATTACTAACCCGCCGCTGTCCGTCCGTCTGTCTGTCAGCGGTTTGTATCTTATGAACCGTTATAGGTAGACTAGTCGAAATTTTCACAGATTGTGTATTTCTATTGTTAAAATAAAAATAAAAAAAAGTTAAAAATTAAAGGTTTAATTTTTAACTTTTTTTATTTTATATTTTTATATATTGTACGGAGGTACGGAACCCTTCGTGTTTTAGGCAATTTTTTTTTCATTTTCGCTCACAAATACAAGTCACAACTATCATTCTTTGACAGTTGTATTTAATAGCTAGACCACGGCAAATTAACATAATTTGCTTAACCTGATTTCACTTATGTGAATACTCTGCCAAAAACGTGATGTACCATATGAACAGACGCGTAGGTACTGTACGTACTTAATACGCATTGAAAAATCCTCCTCTATATGCTTTTCCAGCCAAGATAACACCAAACGGTCCATCAAAATAGAAACGATAGAATTAATTTCGTATTTATAACGAGGATTAATCATCGGAATCTGCCTTGACTCTTACAAATTACGTTGGTTAGCTTATGATAATTAATCTCACCAGGAATTGATCCTTTTATCAGAAAATAGGGTTGCCAAAATCATAAAATAAGTAGGCAAAGTTAAACCCCTAACCTTTTTAATCTGTATATAAATGCATTGGCCGAGGAACTCAACAGTGCGCATGTGAGCTGCTATGTTGACGGACTGTGTTGAGCTACGCCGATGGTCCTACTGGCTCCCTCGGTCAGTGCACTTAGAAAATTGGTTACGATATGTAAGGACTACGCTGCCACCCATGGGATGGTCTTTAAGGCTATTGGCAAGAAGTGTCCAGAAAATATACCACCTGTTAAAATTAACGACGTCTCGCTTCGTCTGGTACAGCAGTTTAAATACCTTGGACATTTAGTTTCTGACGACGATGTGCGATGTTGAGCGGGCATGCAGGGCATTGGCGGTGCGGGTGAATATGCTGGCTGCTCGTAGGTTCGCGCGATGTACTCGACGCTCCGATTGGCCCTTCACTTTTGAAGGCCGGCCGGCTGCCAATAGGAGCGCCGAACGCGGTCGATGCGTAAAGTCGAGATAGTTAAAAAAAACTCACGCTAGGATCTCTGATGCGGTCAAAATCACGCTTTTTGAAGCGTACTGCACATTCCTGTATTCGAGCGCTCTACGGATCAGCTATACTAAACGTGCCGCCAATGCGTTTTGTATTCAATACAACAACGCTTTTAGGGCCCTGTTGTGACTGCCACGTTATTGCAGTGCTTCTGCAATGTTTGCTCAAGCCAGAGTAGATAGCTTCTCAGCTGTAGTGCGGAAAAAGAATACATCTCTTCTCATATGCGGGACAGTATAGCAACAGCCTCCTGAAAGCTATTGCTGTTGGGCCTGACGAATCTTATAAAAACCACCCTGTTTATAGTACCTAGAATAACTGAAGGCACGTGAATATATTCGTGAAAAGTTGGCAGAATCTTTGCAGCGCTGATTTGGTGGATTTGTTTTCTTCTCTACCTATCGTTATTTCTCCTGACGAAGTTTATTCGGTTTATAATATATGTATGTATCTATGTATGTATGTATTAGTAAATATTCATTTTTAAGTTATCTATTACTCATGTTGCACCTGCCATGTTTTGTCTCTGCTCCACCCTAAGGTTGACTGGTAGAAAATGCCTCAGGCATTAAGTCCGCCTTTGTACAGTATTTTTTTTTACTTGTGCATAAAGTTTTAATAAATAAATAAATAAATATAAGTACTAACATACCAAATAAGTTAAATTGTTTACTAACATCTAGAATTGTAAGTTTTTTTTTTGTAATTGGTTCTAGTTGTCTGTAGCATAAACAAAATATATCGTCGCAATATAATATTATAAACCACTTCCATAAAGAAAAAAAATGTTTTTAGTGGTCTATTTCACAATGTCCGGAAAAACACTGTCTACCACGTATGTACATTAAATACATTTTCTATGAAAATATAACAACACGTAACATAACGCTTTAATTCCCCGAAGGGTCGGGCAGAGGTGTACCTATAGTACACCCACATTTCGCCAGTTATGTTTAAGTTCTATATGTGGCGAGCCATCATCCGGGCACAATGGGAATCGACCCAGGACCTCGACTTGCTCAGCAGTAGCGCTTGCAACTACTAGACCACCGAGGCAGTTCATTCTATGTACATCTATGTATGTGTATGTATGTATATAGTTAATTTCCTACCGTTCTCCGACATAATATGTATGACAGTTGATTCTGTGAAAATATGAATAAACGAATTGACTACAACTTATCAGAAAGGTAATTCCAAAATTGATTCACAAACTCATCACGACAATCAATATTAAAAACTTGTTAAAAATTTATGAAAATTAGAGGTACTTTTGACAGATTGAGACTAAGATTAGAAGTGCCCCTCAGGAGTTGGTAAAACAGTTTTAAACATTAACTTTTCAATAGGCCATAAGTTTTCAGTAATGTTTCTGCAATCTGCTCAACAATATTGAAATAATGTTAAAAATGATTCTTCAATATTTCCATTTTTCGCCAGTGTCGTAATGCATAGTTCAAATATTCTCGGCAAGGAGCGAGGATATTTTGGCTCCCTGCCATGTATGGGGACAATGGGGGAAGAATGTTAATCCCCCTTCCCGGAAGAGAGAGGCGATGTCCGACTACAAAGAATAGGCACTGTGTAGGTACCTATGTCATCGTTTTAGTTCAGGAGTACATTTTAAGGACGTAGAATCTATGTTTTACTAAGTTTTTCTTAAGACTACAGTTATTGCGATTTAGCATGGGAATACCGGTCATTGACCTTCCTACATTTTTTAGCATTTTTCATTTCAAAAACTGAAATAAAGTCTGTTAACGTCCTGAATCAATATCTATCGTGATCTTCAACATGTTCTTATAACGAAAAACCATACATAGTTTATGGTTTGGGTTGCCACGCTACAACGCGACGACTATAGCCATCATACTCATTTCAGCCACTATTCAGACAAACAGCATTGCCGCAGTATAATAAAGTAGCAGTATTATGTCTCAGCAGTGACCTTGAAATAATTACCTATAGCCGCTCGGTAGATAAACCGGAAGGTTTATTTACCGAGCGGCTCGGGTCGTACGTAACTGCCGCGCACTCGAGACTGTTACGTACGATTTCGAAGCGCGTCGTATCGGTCGTTTTCTATGAAGACATAATGTTACTTATTTACGAGTATACTGTGGCATTAACTATGTTGACTTAATTTGATTTTGTCTTGTCTGCCGCATTCCAATCATCTGGAAGATACCAATAGCGGTAGCGTCTGTCTGAATGATATCTTCTTCTATTCCTTATTTCCTCTATTTGTGTTAAATATTGATAATCATCAGGGCCGAGAATGGCCTTTTAGTCTATAGGTTTTAAATTTGTCATTTGTATAATTAGATATAATTATGGGATGGACAACAATTATATTCTGCTCAGCAGAGCAGTGGTGGCGCAGTGTGTAACGGCCCCAACTTACGAGTTGTAGGTCGTGGGTTTGAACCCAGGCAGGCTTTACTTTGTGTAAATAATCTCATCACCACTGCTCTCAAAACGGTGAAGGCAAACATCGTGAGGAAACCAGCATGTCTAAGAACCAAAAATTCGAAGACATGTGACATCTACCAACCCGCACTGGGCCCGCGTGGTAGATTACGGCCCACTCCCTCTCGATGAGGGGAGGCCTGAGTGCCAGCAGTGGGAACATTATAGGCTGATTATAGTACTACAATGTAGTCTCAAACTCAAAGCATTTATTTCAAATAAACCAATCACAGGCACTTTTGAATTGTCAAGGGGTCGATCAGTCAGAAATATGAAGCTAGTCGCCCATTCCAAAGCGTAGTAGGTACATATGGAGAAGAACGGGCAAGAAACTCCACGGACACTCTTGCTCTTCTAGTGCCAAAATAGCTTATGTTTTTAGTTAGTAGGATGGTGTTAGTAGGATAATTTAATTTAATGTTTATGAGAGCAGTGATAGCCTAGTGATGTGACCGTCAGACTGCCAAGTCGTAGGTCTCGAGTTCGAACTCAAAGCACGCATTTCTGTTTTCAGATTCATGTGCGTATTGTATAATTATCACTTGTATTTTGCTTCAAAAACAGTGTAGCAAAACATCGTGAGGAAACCGGCATGCCTGAGAGACATTTCTCGACGGCATGTGAAGCCAAGTCAGAGGCCCATGGGCGGCTTTAAAACTCTGTTACCAGGATAGTCACTAACCACACGAAAATAAGTTTAATTTTATAATATCGTCACTTGTATTTTGATGCACATGTACGTATACAATGTCTTCAATACAGTCGATAAATTGAACGCGCTTGAATAAAATACAGTTCATTTCATTTACGCTACAATACTGCAGTGTTTTTTTTACGTTTTGTTTTATTGCAAAAAAAATATAAGTTTTAAGATCAAATTTTATTTGCAAATACAAATAAAACATTATGTTGTAACTTTTTCCTTGAGTTCCTTTAAGTATCAACACTCCCACTTCATTTCGTGTCAACAAAAGCAGTTTCCTAAACGTGTAAAATGTGGTAGGTTACTTTTTATCTCCGGTTACTTTCGTCAGAATAACGTATGAGCCATACCTAATTATGCGGAACATTAAGCATACATACGAGAGCACTTAGATAAAGTACAGTGTCAGACTGTCAGGGTCATTCCTCTTGGATCAGCATCTCGAAGATACCTGACTACTAAAACTATTCAGGGTCATGTAGAACTTCAATCACAATTAATTTAGTCCTTGTTTTGAATATTCAATCCGAAAGACCTTCATTATACGTTGATTTCAATTATAAACGAAGGAAACGTACACATTTCGCACCCTTGGCTTTTCTGCGAGAACTGGCGACGTTTTTGCCTCTGCGGCATCTTGAATGCGAATCAAATCTAACTTTATTATGAAGAGGGTAAGGTTCGGTGTTGGGTGGAGAGGTTTCAGGGGATGCTGCGCCTCTGTATGTATTATAAATTGGTTTAGAGCGGCGCGGGGAGTCGCCGGTCGCCGCTCGATACCGGCCAGTCGCGAGACAGACCCGAGCGCGTTCGCTTCGCTATCGTCGCCAATATCGAAACGAAAATAAAAATAAACCCCTGTTGTGAACCTCGAGTCAGCTAGTGTTGTGAACATGATCGTTAGTGAGTGTTGCACTGTCTTGTTGGATTGTTAGCCGCACTAGTTCGCCTGAATATTTCGTTAACAAGGTAAGTGTTGTGCAGATAAACAGATAAGCCCTTAAGGTCTGGTATCGCGTACCTTTTATTAATTACTGCGTATGATTATTGCGTGTGTTTTTCGACGCTAAGTTTAATATGGCTCACGTGCGCCAGTGGTTGTATCAAGTTAATGCTGCAGTATGTTACGATCTTCTTGACGGTTGTAAAAAGGACTTAAACTTGTTATTTACTTATGACTTACGGAAACTAAATCATTTATCATTTTACGGAAGTCGTGAATTCCCTCCATAAAATCATACATTTTCTCTGGCTCTGATTAAATCTAAGTCAACCGTTGTGCTTGGGTGAAGAATCCATAAAAGTAACGCTCCACAACCATGTAGGTAATTAGCATTTCTTGAGTGCATGTAGTTAAAAGAACTGTCTGCTGTGTTTATCATAACAGACAGCATATCGATCTATAGGATTTTCAGGGATGCTGTAGATTGTGAATTAATAAGTAGTGTCGCGTGCTATGCTACTTGGAAAAAGGCCAGCTGGTCGGAAAATTTTAGAAAAACTGCAGTTGTAGTTTATACGTTACATTTTCTTTGGTGTTTAGTAATAGTAGGTATTATTTTCTCTTGGTCCGTTCTTCGTCCAATGAGCAAGCATGGTCATCAATGCTCGTTACTTCAGTTAATGAGAATAGGACTTTTCACTGCAGACTTCTAATTGGATTCGGTCTATCACCGCTGAAGAAAAACGTAAGTCAATCAATGCTAAGAATTTCTACATTGTTATGTCATAATCGCAAAAACTGCACTTGAAGTACTAAAGGAGCCGCAGATTGAGTAATCCTCAAATAACTGTACTGGCTGAGTAATCTTTTTACTACGGCATGAGATACACTAATTCGGCCGATGTTACTATGAGTAGATGTCGTGTATCTCCTGCCGAGACGAGAAATCTCATAAGAACATTTTTTTACTGAATGACAGGTACTATGAATATGAATATACTATAGTAGTGGCATATTCTGAAGAATATCCAGGGCCATAATTCATCCTGGACACAGCTTGACGTCTCTCAATAATGCACGATGCATGCAAATAAAACTGTATATTAAATAACGTTTGTACTGAGGTCAGTGACCCGTCTATTGACGACGGCATTGCATCTTATGTCTAAGGTCATTGGGAATGCGGATCGAGTGCCTCAGTGTCACGAGGAATGGCCTCGTGACGTACACCTATTAGTTGGCGACTTTGTGCATTATTGAATAGGATATGTGGTGCATGATGGTGGTTGGTGATGGGATTTGGGTTCATCAGTTGGGCTGAAGGAGTTTTTTGGTTGGGATTTTTCTTTTTACCACGATACTATGGTGACCACTTTATTTGGGAGTTAAAAGGAATACAAAATTCAAATCTATCAAATGGCCAAGTTTGAGAATTATAATCAATCTGTCTAGCCTTTTCCCAAAGTGTTTTGGGGTCGGCTTCTAGTCTAACTGGATGCAGCTATATATGTGACCTTCCCAATCTAGTTACTGGGTGACCCGATACCCCTCGGTAAGACTGGTTGTCAGACTTTTCGGCTTCTAACTACCCGTGACGACTGTAAAAGATCCACGAATGACAGCCGGGACTCCGTGCCTCGGAAAGCACGTTAAGCCGTTGGTCTCGATATGTAATGGATGGTCACCCATCCAATAACTGACCGCGGCAAGCGCAGCTTAACCTTCGATCGATCCGTGAAGCTGGTATTATTTAACCGTGAGCCCCTCGGACCATTTCATAAGTATTTGTTTTCATTGAGGTCTTTGAATAAGATGATGACGTCTATCGCTTCGTTCTTGGCCAAAGTACATAGGACAATAGTGTTTATACCATAAAAAGGTCCTAAATTCCCATTGTCTTAGCCGTAATAGCGGTTCTTCTGACAATAGAAAGACAATAGAAATTGAGTATAAATAAAACAAACACACCTTTTACATTTGAAAAAAATAATATCGGCAAACCCTTCTTTAACCTTAAAAAAAACGAATAAAACAAAATCAAACGGTTCTGAACCGTATCTGTAATTAGGGTTGACCCTCCCAAATTGCTGAAAGTCGAGGCCATGCCATCCTCTTCCGTGCCAGCTAAGGTTTTGGCTTTGTTTACGTAGGACTAAGTGACAGTAGCCGTAAATACTTTTCGTTATTGGGTGGTAACCCTAAGGAAATGGGCAGAACTTTTTTCATTATTGTCTTTGGTGGTGCCCGTTTGAAATGTGAGTAAAGGAAGAAGTTGGTGTGTGTAGCTGTTTATCGCCTGTTAAAAGACGATTATTGGCCACGTAATAGTTGTTTATTTGAATGTGTAAGGGCTGCTTTCATCAATAGCCAGATAACTTTTGTCTCAGGTTATTGAGCTTGACAGCTTTTTTATGGAAAATATGTCAAACTCTCATATTTATTCTTCAGTTAAAAGTTATCTGACTTATGAAAGAATAGGTTATAGAATCTACATAAGACTTAGGACCGAGGAAGTAAATATTATATGTATAAAAATAGTAGGTTAATTTTAATATACGAGTATTCGCGGGTTAAGAGCTAGAGCTTCTTATATTACATTTTTTATGCAAATTCATGATTTTTGACGCTGTAATTTTAAGCAGCACTAAGATATTTTAATTATTTTTTTCGTGTAATTTGCTGAATTGACGCGGAATATATAGCACTTTAATTTCATTTATTGTAATTTTGTCGTATTATATTGAGAAATGAAAACTAATGAAACGTATTCATTTTAGATAGAAGTTTTATATCATATTAGTTTATTTGGAATATAATGGTCGCTGAATCAAGACATTTATTGCTTTTCTTTACGATTTTTTCCATTATAACTCAAGGAATTTAAACAAATTATAGAACTCCAATAAACAAGTAAAACATTCAACTTATCTTTTAGTAATTTTAGGTTTTATTAGAATTGAATGAAACAATGTGAATTTGAGCGTCGCCGACGGTTTTTCTTGTAAACTAAGTTAGTAAAATATTTAAAGTAAATTACACGAAAAGAAAAATTAAAACGTGAAACTCCAACTTACAAGAAAAAGAATGGCACTATCGTTATTCATCTTATAATTAAAATCTAATTTCATAAGAAAATTACAGCGTTAGAAATCATGAATTTGCGTAAAGAATGTAATCGGGCTCTTATGGATTATAAAAAGTTATTGGTGTTCTTCTGAACGAAAGTTAGATGAAATAGGTTGATGGATTGTAAAAAAGCTTCTTAAGTTTATTTTATTTATTCTAAGTTGACATAGAAAGACGTCTCTAAACTACGAAGTTATATTATTTTTAAGTTGGAATAGATGCTATGGTTATATAACTTCCTATCCTCTCCTCAATGACTAGTGCACGGTTCTCCAATACAAAAGCGAAAAGCAAATATTCAATTTTTTCCCCATTTTCCGGACGCAATCGGAGCAAAAACCTCAAACGTCATTTGGTTTGAACGGCATCTGCAACGGATGGGTTATCAACCTGTCAGTGCTGACCAGTTGCGATCTTTTAACCCTACACGTCGCTGGCACGTGGCGTGGGCTTGAAAAGTGCCTGCCGTGTACTCTAGATTACGAAGTTCATGTATTTTGGAATAACATTGTCATTTTTGTTAAGTTGATGTTTAGGTACCTACAGGTGTATTTCACAGAATGATTGGCGTAATTTTGTAGCAAAAAGACCATCGTTCTACTTGCAACACCATATGCTGGATTGCTGAATCGTAAAATGAAATTCGCCTATTTGTTTCTAGATAATATTTACATAATTTTAAAACTTACAGACTTAAAATAATACTGATAATATGTACACACAGCTACACATCAAGCTAAAATGCCCCCCTTTCCTATATTCTCAGAAGGTTTAACGACATTTTTCACGATTGTGACCTCGACATATTTTCAGGCAGCATCACAAAGTTTAAAAGAGCTTTTCTCAATAATATGTAAATTCTTGCTCAATGATGTTTCTCTTTTTATTTTATTTTGTGTCTGTTTATTTTATTTTGTTTTGTGTGTGTGCTTTGATTATAATAATTTTAGTTAGTTATGTTTTTAATTTGTTAGTTAATTCAATCTTATTTAATTCAATTCAATTCAATTTAATTTCATTCAATTTAATTCAATTTCATTTCAATTCAAGTTAATTTTAAGTACTTATAAAAGATTAATGATATTCTGGTTCTAATTACATTGTTATCCATCTTTATATTATTTATTATTGTATAGTGAGATCTAATTAAAATGCTGTGCTTACCTATAATTTAGATGCATGCAATTCTATTGTATTTGTTAATGATATGTACTTTGAATATCCTTGTGTGTATTTAGTTGGTTTGCCTAAATAAATAAATAAATACATGTCCAGTAAAAGCTGACCTCGCATTGAACGGGAATCCTATACAATGTCAGATTAGCATAAACTGGAAATGATGCTTGATGTGTAGCCGTGTGTACAAGTATATGAAAAAGGAAGAGAAAATAATCACAGGGCGTCAAAAAATTCGTCCGCATCTCTGTCAACAGGAAAAGTGCCCAAAAGGCTGGCAGCGTTGCCATGTTGTATGGCAATGCCGATTCTTTAGTTGTTGTGTTAAATTTTATGCAGTATTGCATAACTTAGGACGGCTCATTTGTGTTACGTTTCACCAATCTGTACCCCAACAATAGGGATTACCGTTATCAATATGAGAGGTATAGTTGAATCTCTTATGTTCATGTGTCTTAGGGATTTCTACTTTAAATTGGAACCGAGTGTCAGCATTAAGATTGATACCTGCTCAGTTCGATTCGATTACTTTGAAATCTATTCGATTTTAATCAAGATTAAGGCTTAGATCGTTTTGTCAATACAGACCTTAATATCTACTTAAGTATAGGATCGGGCTCGCCCTTTTTCAAAGAATTAATTACTATGATAATGAGAACATTTATTTAAATTGTTTCTTGGGCTTACACAGGCTTTTTGGTGCATCGTATGCCAAATTGAAATGGTCGACTGAAGGGGTCATCTGGTATCCTTTCAGACCCATTAAAAAAAGACCAACTTAAAAAAAAAAACTTTTTTAAAAATAAAACAATAAAAAGTCGGGTTTTTTTAATCGAATTTTTATTGGGTTGTTGAGAAAAACCAAAATTTAAAAAAAAAGGTCATGAGAGGTGTTAAGGGGTCTGGAAGGACAGCAGATCACCCTTTCAGTCGACCATTTCAATTTGGTATACGATGCACCAAACACCCTGTATAGTGTTAATGTAATGAGTTAAGAACTTTTTAATTTTGTTTACAAATTAATCTTTCAGACAAGATGTGAGGAAATATATTAAGCACTCTTACTTGCGTCGCGTCGTCGTCTTGACGCATTAATTAGTTAAAACATTATTTCATTAAGTACTTACGTTACACTCATTACTCAAGAGAATAATTAACTAATTAGCTATGTTATTTAAACAGAATCTTAAACGAGACGTTATGTATGTAATGTTTGAAAAATATTTATTTATAGCCTGTTGTAACGAATTCTTGGCTATATTCTTAGCAGGGATGTTGCGGGTGCAGATTTTTTAACATCCGCGGATGCGGATGCGGATTTTGATGCGGATTTTTGGTAAATTATTATTTATTTATTTATTAAAACTTTATGCACAAGTAAACAAATACTGTAGAAAGGCGGACTTAATGCCTTAGGCATTTTCTACCAGTGAACCTTAATTTTTAATTAATTTATTTTTATTTTTATTTATAATCATTTAAAAATCTATTCGAGAGTAATCTATTACTCTCGAAATGTTATGTGTTTGATGGATGTAAGACTATTTCGGGAAAATGTGTGGATTTAGAGCAATATTGATTATTATAATTTCCATTTCGTTGATTATGGTTCAGAGATTTCATCGTGCATCGTGCTTATGCTTTAAGTGCAAATTACTTGAATCAATGTAAACATACGAGCACAAATTATGTATTTATAGAGCATTTTAAGCTCTTTCATTTATACGATCAAACCCCCAACACACGAATCTTCTACAAACAAATCAAATATTAAAAGGAAACCCTACTATACTTCTCATGAGTATAAAATCAAACAGCAGAATCCACCCTAAGCTGCGCACTACACTACGAGTATAAAGCACCCATAATAATTCTGTCCAATTCGGTTGCATAAATTTGGTAAAGAAAAATTGCGCGTCAACCCTCCCCCGCCCCACCGCTACTTCCCACCGACCTTGCAGGGCTCGAGACAAATCCGCTTCCTTGCTACTGCATGGCCACATCTCCAAGTAGGGTTGCTAACACTTTCCAACATACTAGGATTTTTGAATATAAAAATGTTTCGAATTCCAACCGCGATTTCAAAATGTACAGTTCAAGTCGTGATTCTGAATTTGAAATAAGTAAGTAGTTCGAAATCTGGACTGGGGATTTGAATTTAGAACTGTTTTAAAACTGATATAGCTGAGAAAAGTAGACTTTAGTGAGGCAGACGAAAAGGCTAAAGTGTACTGGTCTATAAATCCACATATATCTTTAAAGGCGTTTATTTGGTACAAGCTTGAAATGGACAACCTACTTAGCAGTATTTACGGTAGACTTCTTGGGGTTTATATAAAAACGTTGCTTAAAGATAAGTAATGATTAGCTACTGTTTAACTAAACATTTTTGACGTTTGAACGTCACTTAACTTAAAGCAACGCTTATAAATAAACCACCTTGTCAATTAGGTTTAGTTAAGATGGTAGTTAACTTCAACTCTACCAATAGTTTAGTCCATTATCTCATGTAATGTGACGTTGATATTTTGCCCAAGTTTATAAATAAAAGATTAGAGAGATCGCTTTGGGTTTTTTATTGATCAGGAACATCGCACACTTAAGCGGTCGTCTATCAAAATAGGTACCCTTTTTTGCACTCGTATACAAAAAGCAGCTAATATTTCACGTTATGATTAGCTAGCAACCCTGCATCTGAGGTTAACGAACAGACAGACTAGGGGAGGCTTGGCGCATGCGCTGTCACTGTTTTGGATGCCCCATCTCTCCTCTATCGGCAGTTTTCATATATAAATACACACAACTATTTTCGTGACGCAATTTTGGATA
Source organism: Xanthia icteritia (assembly GCA_949128155.2). Lineage (NCBI taxonomy): Eukaryota > Metazoa > Arthropoda > Insecta > Lepidoptera > Noctuidae > Xanthia > Xanthia icteritia. Next base: position 4,974,212 of record OX421937.2, read on the forward strand.
CGTCTAGATATTTTTGGGCAAATATAGAATAAGGTCTAAAGGTCAACCCTGTAGGTTTAGGTTATGTTACGCGCTTGTGTTACGTAAGGAATTTATTGGAACGAAGTTTGCATACTGAGGGTTACTTTTGATTTCTATAGAATTAATTATTTTATTTATTTATTGAATACTGCACACAAATGTACAGGGGCGGACTTAATGCTATAGGCATTTTCTACCAGTCAACCTTCGGGTGATGCAGAGACAAACGGTGGTAGGTGCAATAGCGAGAATTGAGGAAAAAATATTTATTTAAATATAAAGATATACATATATACCTATTAAAAACTATAAATATAATAAATACACCAAATTATACAAGGTCCCATTAAAATAGATGGACAAATTTTAACACAGCGTTCAGCACGCCTAACCAAAGATATCCAAGCAAAAAAAACACTGATTAAAGTGATTTTATTTTGACCTAAAATAATAAATGGCATTGGGTAACCAACATTTTTAGTGTATTTTCGTTAGCTGATTTATTTTTCTTGTAAGTATCTAATGCGTTTTTCTTATTATTTTTTTACCATTGTCCTTATTTTGGTGGTCTGAATGATTTCTAAAAGTTTGTCCATCTATTTTAATGGGACCTTATTTATAAATATAAGCACAAATAAGACAAACAATGGGAAAACATTACCGTTGTTGATGATGATGCCAGCATCTTGCGAATGTGCTCGCGAACTTTAATTTTAAAAGATAATCGGTTGGTCGCTATCCTGATTTCCTGTGGGAGCGCATTCTACAGAGAGATAGACTGAATGAAGAAGGAAGAGTGAATGAGGTCTGTGATTGGGACATTGAAGAAGACGATTCTGAGATGAACGTATCGTTTTTATTTCTATTGTGGTTGGCGCAAATGTACTGAAAGTGAATTGGGCTTTCTTATGAAATACAATATAATATTATATTTATTCGAATTCAGGAGGACTGTTAACAATACGGGTAAATCAGAAGAAATATTCAGAAAATCAGAATACTTTTTTGAGATTGTAAAGATTTTTCTCCATAGAGTTACAAAGAGCCTTCTACTATTAAAAATGTATCTATTTATTATCTTATATCCGTTAGGTCCACAAACACATGATTTTTTGCATGATAACACGTTTAAAAATTAATTAGTTTCTACGAACCGAAGAAAAAAATGGGTATTTCTAAAATCCACTAATGCTGGGCAGAACTCACTAATCATAATAATCATAAGGGGTTTGACCGTCTGCGGCCGGTGCATGGCGTGTCAAATTAAAGCATTATCCTCCTATTAACCAGGAGTAAACGAGGGTTATTGTGAATAAAAAATTAAAAGGATTATCCACGATTTATGATGTTAAATCGTGGATAATCCTTTTAACGTGCTATGGATTATGGCGGAAGGTTAGCACGAGTGGTAAAATATGGATTTATTAAGTAGGTACAATCAGAATTTTATTTGGGTATTGGTTAACCCTTAATTAATAGGCACTTGGAGGCACGTGAGTAGATAGGTGAGTACAAAAAATTTAGAAATCAGAAAAACCGAGGTCTAATCAGCCAAAATCAAATTCCTTTTTTAAAAACGTAATAAACCCAAATAATACAAAACAAAAGAAACACAGTCACGGCAAAATCAAAAGTTCCCCTCGAACCCCAAAAAGTAAAAATGGGGTGTCGACACACCGCCTTATGATTACGACGCGGCGTTTTAGAACTCGTCCTATTCTTTGAAATAATACGAAAAAATCTCATTATTGAACCATTACGAGACTGTTATTCGCCTCTGGGAAGATTCGTGCGTATGGAAATGAAGGGAATTGAATTTTTAATGTTTCTTTTAAAGCAGTCTTGAGAGTAGATTTTTAGGGTGTTGAGCAGGCACCGTAGTCGGATGGCTAAACGTTGTATGTGATGCAGATTATCTTGTGGATGTGTTTATCATTTTTTTAAATTAATTTCTGGCAGAGGTTGGGATATAGGTAGTTTTGTATTTTAATTAACGTGTTTACGCAATATCTCGCCTCGTCTGTTTCATCGATGGACCTTAATCGGGTGCCAGGTAGCAAATACTTGATCGACGCAAGGTAATTTTTAGGAAAGATAGTCAACGCTAAGTTATTCACAAAATGTATGGATGAATGGCGCAGTGGTTAAGCGATTGACTGCTGCGCTGCGTGTCGCGGGTTCGATTCCCGCACGGAACAAATATTTGTATGACCTACAAGTAGTTGTTCCGGGTCTGGCTGTTTGTGTATGTGACTTTAAATGTTTGTAAACGCACCCACGATACAGGAGAAATTCCTAGTGAGGGGCAACGACTTATAAAAAAAAAAAAAAAAAAAGAATGAACTGCTCACTTTAAATCCTAGTTTTAAACCTTTTCTAGACGAGAAGAAGAAGTTCATATCTATACACCGTAAGGACTATTTCTGCTTGCAGCGCTCGGCAGCTATAGAACCGGGGCGGTAACAGATGTGGTCATCGTGTTCACGGGATTTTGTTTTTAAACTGCATATATATTAAGTTCTTCGATAGTACAAATCGTGTAACAGAACCGAATAATTTTAGACATTGGTAGGTTGGCGTTCGCTTTATCAGTCTCTAGCTACATCGTTTGACGTCAGACAACGTCGGCGTGACTAGAGTGTGGACGTAAATATGCGGCGCGGCGCCTTCTCGCAGTGTCGCGTACGACATGGTGACATTTGTATACTTGTCGCACGACAGCTCTCGCGACATATTGCGAGACATTTGTCGCTTCGTGAGTGAGACTGGCGTGGTGCTAGTATACGACTTGCCGCAAAGTTGGCAATATTTACGGGTGGGAACTTTTTCATGTGTGCTTTCTCCTACATTCCAAATTGTCTCACGAAATCCGTTATAAGCGCAGTTTTGTGATTATTGGCTTTGTATGCCGCAAGTAAGTTTGGGAAATCTGTTATAAGTTTCTCAAAAATATTAATAGTAATTACGTAACTTAAGTATAGTGGGCCGCACGTTGCTGATAACAGTTTGACCTTGAGCTAGCCTAGTTTAGCACGGATTTTTAATAAAATAAGAAGCCATTTTATACTGGTTTTGTGACGACGCGTCGTGCGGTTTAGATGTCTGATCTGATTTGCAATCCCAAAATTAACTTTGAAGATCAAAGGCATGACAAAGTTACAAGGACCTATTTAGCTTACCACCGCCACGAGATTCACCTGTTGTTTTCGGTAAGATAAACAACTACGCGATCATTGGTTTAATAAACAAACACCTAGTAGAACTGACCGACTAAACTTCTAACCTCAACAAACAGCCGCGTATGTTGCAAGTTCAATCGGTCGATTTGCAGCAACTGATGCAGCATATTAGCCGTGTGTCGGTCGAAATGTCGATCGGAAATGTCGATTGGAAATTACGCGCGCTAATCCGAATCGAACTCGTGCTATAACGTCAATCACAGGGTGATGTCGACCGTCGATTGTTTACTGCTGCACGCCTACCGATTACACACGCTGGCAATCTGCAGTTAGTACAAATTGATGGTTACTGTAGGCCGTAGATATCAGTGCGAGTGCAGTAATAGGAAAATGTTTTGGATTGTGAACAGGGTGTGTTTTAAGAATAGCACACTTGGTTCTAACAGCATTTTGGTTCTCGGACAATTTTCGGATTTTATAAGTTACTTTCATATTTTTATTATTTGTGAGTCCGAAGCAATTTTCTTCAATGCAAACACATTGCGTTAATTATTTTGAATGTGAAGTCTAGCTAGAGATCGGATATTCGGATGCATATTTACCTAAAGTGAATTTTTGGCTAAGAAATGATGGTAGCGGTTTCTTAATAGAAATCCCGGAAGTCCGGGAATGCACAACTTGTAGGAGGAACATGGCATGGAAACGAATTATCAGCCCTCTTAAGAGATTTACTTTTGCGGTGTTAAGATATAAATGTATGGTCTACTGTAAACATTTTTTTTACGAAAATCAAGGCAACGACTTGTTTGTTGCTATGTGCTATGCCAATTTGGCCACCTACTTTACAACATTAGGCCAGCGTTTCTATAGTCAAAAAGTACAAAATTTATCAATTCCGGAATCGTGAGATTTTTGCGATCGATACAAAAGTGCATTCCATATTAGCCAACACCTGAACGTAAGTAAATATACATTCAATTCTATAATTTAATTATTTCTCGTTGTCTAGTTGATGGGTGGTCTTCTCACTAATTAAAACAACTAAAGACGAATTCTTTAGTTGTTACGTCTTTAGTTGTTTTAAGTGCAAACCTGTTACTAACAATTTATGGATCTCTTAGTTGTCAGAATTAAAATGATTTTATTTTATTTATAATCAGAACTCTAAATTAGTCGATCCCGGGATCCGGATCTGGATTTTTTTCGATACAAAAGTGCTTTCCATTATAGCCAACACCTCAAGTTTTGGTAAAAATGCATCCGAGTATCCGATCTCTAGTGATGTCATTACTTATTGCATCAGGGTATAAAGTCTTAAGAGTCCTGTTTCATGTTGACCAAATCTTTTTGTTATTTTCATTATTCTCGTCGTCGTTTCTTGATCAGTTGATAGTGGACCTTATTAACTGTTCTCAAATAAACTTTGTATGATTTCTCCTGCATGTCGTGAGGCCCAAATTAATTTTTTATCATCTATAAATTCTGGGTATTCTGATTCTTCGTGAGTCATTAGGTTATAGCCGAGAGGCTTCAAATAGATATTCTTGGAATTCTTCTAGTATAGGATAGTGTTTTTAAGAATCGTGAGAAAAGTTAAAAACATGTAAATAAGGAGTTCTTTGGAACATCACGCCTGTATTCACTATAGCGTTAGGCAGAGTGTCAAAGTCAAAGTCAAAACGTTTATTGCGAACTGAGTGTATAATGTTGGAGTTATCTTATGTTAGTACTCGTACTTATGACTTAGCAGCCTTTTACAAGCATGTGTGGTGAGGTTTTTTAGAATAGGTCATTCATTTCTCATAATTAAGAGGGAACAGGGCCTGCGAATCTCCATACAAATGTATTCCACTTTTTTCTTCCTGAATAATGCCTCTAGAGCAATCAATTTGTGTGTTCTGTAGACACGTCCCTGTTATTTCCTTTTTTTCAGCAACTAATTGGTAAAGAAAACATGACCCTCCAAATATTACAAAAAAATACCTATTTTTACCGCCGTGATTAGAGGACTACCAGGCGCATTCTAAAAGTTAGGAAACTCTTTCTTAAAAATTTTATGTAAAAAATAATAGGATTGGCTTTGTTTTCTAGGAGAAAAAAGGGGAATAGGAAACGTCGATTTCGTAATTTTATTTTGTGATATAATCGATCTGAGCTGCAGGCGTCCCTATCGCACTCTACGGAGGCCGACTTGAGGTAAGACGACGGCAATAGTATCTTCAAATACCTATTTTCTAAATTCCTCGCAGCCCCTGTTCCCTCTTAAGGAAGTCATTACGGTAATATTTTCAGAGCTGCCTCTAATTTCTAACTTATGATAATTCAGTTTCTGTAAATTATGCCTAACAAAACCTGCCTCCGCCCCACGAGTTTCAGAAAACATGAGAGAATGCGATGCCATAATCATTTTGTAAACTTTTGTGGTTCTTGTTCAAACTTTGGCTTTCTACAACTGCAAATACGTGTAGATATAAGCTCGTCTCCTCATACATATCTAATTTTTCAAGCCAATCTGCCATCTGTAGCCAAATCAAAGCTAAAATGCTCATGGGTTCATAACGATCTCCATAAAATAGCAGGGTTGTTATCCTATCAAGTTTATCAGCTAGCCATCTCGTTCGATGAGTCGCTTGTAACATTGATGTTATTGTTACAGTCCTGGATGCGAAGATGCTGGACATGGTAACGCATGTTTTACTTGAGAATTAATGTCGTCATATGAATGATAGCCTACGTAAATGTGTTTGTGGTGTTTAGGAATGATGGTGAATAGTGTTTAAGATCGTTGGAAAATATTTGATGACTCTTCGTTTTCGCTCGTACGAAATGAAAATATATGTCATATTTCGTTGTCAAATTATACCCGTTATTTAGCAAAATGGAAGCAGACCGCCCAACTTCCACCGGAAAAAAATTTAAGGACTTTTTTTTAATGGCATTTCGTAGTTGGAGGTTGTCGGCTGCTTAACCGGACTTTCTTGTGGGTGCCTCAATAAATTAATATAAGTAATAGGGCATAATGCATAGGGCAGGGTATAGGGCTGCAGCGCATCAGGAATGTTTGCCGAAGCACATACTGATGGTTTCAATACCATCATAAGAAAAAGGATTGTGTCCAAGATGCGCAGAGTGCGTGGGAGCGGCATTTCGAAGGTCATTAGTGATAAGCCGTGATGCGCCATTATGGCGCATTGGGTGCATATACATATGCATGTACCGGTGCGTCTGGTGTGCAACAGAATCTGGAGTGCAACAGATACTTGAATTAAAATGTTGTATTACATTTGTTACTAACATAGCTTTAAATAGTGTGTATTTTGCGGGAAAGTCCGAAAGGGATACCGTGGCCCCTGGCAACGTACAGGCAACTGAAGGAACACGGGTGGGTTTTTGTCAGTAAGAATCTGACACGCCCTCCCGCTCCACCCAGAGCGGGAGAAAATATTTGATAATTTCCCAAACAAAAAAAAAGTAGAAAAAAAAGGGTACCCATTTTGCGGTACAGACCTTCGTTTATTAGGGCGTCACTGGGGAGGGCAGCAAGGATTTTAGGACTCTTGAACTGGCTGCTTTTATAGCTACAGAGGTTATCTTCGTCTTGAATTGCCTTTCATCCATAAATAAATGGTTTTACACTTTAAATATTTCAAGCTTTATAAAACCATGCATTAGTGGAATAGCTTTCTTGCGGAATTATTCAAGAGGGACCAATTTGAGAGAAAAATGGGTATAATTTGCGAATCATTTCTATGTGTTAATGCTGTCTATAAAGCTAGGAATGCTTTCGTAATTATGTATATTGGTAATATGAAGGTAGTTTATGCAGTAACTTCAATTTGTGTGTAGTTACCAACAGGAATGATAACTTCGCTTAGACATTTATATATTCATAAACCTACACGCAAAGCACTGTAGAAATACATACATAATATATTACAGTTAACCACCGTTACATTATATATTTCCTTTACATAAAATCGGGATGAGAATCAATAACCATGTCTTAAAATATGCACATGAATATGAATAGGTTACTCCAACTCTGTGTGTTCCAAGGTTTATTATTAATGGCAGGGTGGTGGATGGGTCGCAAAATTGCACCGATCAAGTTGAACGATCGAAAGCGAAAGTACTATGTTTAATGCTGTTTATCGATAACATCTCTTCGTTGATTTATCGGAAAAGTTTGGTATTTAAAAAAAGATGATTGTATTTCTTTGGTAATTGAATCCCTCTTTTGTCTTGCTTGTGGGGTCCTTGCATCTATGGCCGAGTCTGGTAAAATATAACATGGGTTTTTTCTCTAAGACGCCATTGCTACGGGCGAGGGAATTGCGGCGATTGTCTTGCCGTGCCATTAAATTCTAGCGGCAATGATCGTGTGGAGATTTCTTCATACAGTTTCTATTGAATTTGATGCCACGGCGACTATCGCCACGATACTCTCGCACGTTTTGATGGCACCTTAAGACCAGGCACTCCAAAGACAATTTCCACGCAAACTCCGCCCCCATGCACCGCACCGCTCCACTATGTGCTAAACGCTAACACATCAGTAATAAAGTTGAATATCGCGTGCGCTTTTTGGTCGTGTTCGAGCACGGCACTAAATGTCGGAAGTCTCAATTCGTATTTCGATTACAACCAAAGTAATAATTGATCTAGAGAAAAAATATCTTATATCTGGATAATAAAGTATATTTTCTTACTGTCTATAATCATTTTAGACATAAAAGCTGAGTAAACTTGTTTTTGTTTCAAATAATCTTTAAAAAAGACATGATTTTCGAATAAAAAATGAATCGAGTGAAAATGTTCCAATAAATCATACACTAAAGTTCCATTTTTATTGTATGCGTAACTTTTTCAGAATATTAATGCAAATTAACATACATTTTAGGGAGCCTCCTCTTAAGACATTCTTTTCTTCTTGTAGCCCAGAGTTTGAATTTGTACCCGGAGCGCGGAGTCTGGATTTGTGGCCGGTAATTGTAATACTCTCAATTACTCTCGCCTCCCATTACATGGGACTTTAACATAAATAGCAAAATGTAGACTAAACTAGTACACCTTCACCTAACCCTTCTGGGCAAACATGGCTGTGAACTTTCAAAGATAGGGCCCAATATGCTACCCTGGGGGAGCCTCTAGTTTTTGTAACAATATTTCATGTAAAACCAGATCAAATGCCTTTGACAGATCAAAGAATACCCCTGTCGTTAGCTGTTTATTGTTAATATTGCTTTCAAAAGTGAAAACATGACTAAGGATGTGGACTTGTGTTTCTGAAAGACGAATTGCTCTTTTTTCGACCCTGTTGACGCAATTATTTCATCTTTGTATAATCTTAAAAGCAGATGAGCTTTCACATCAAGCAATTCCCAACTCTATCCTTCATACCAGTAAAATTAACCCTATAGGTACATCAAATCATACACAACTCAGCTTAAATTTATAAACGTATAGCATTAAGCTTGCTATTACGAGCTCAGCGTATATCCACGTTAAAAGTGCCCCAGGGACGGCAGGAAAGGGTTAATCGTTACCTTTGTTATTTTTGCATGTTAATGGACTTTTCTGATCAGGCCAGCGTTTGGTGGGTTAGGTACTGTGTATGACGGATCGGTGCGTTTTTTTGCTATGTTTTTGAGGGTAGATTGGGATCGTTATGCATCATTTGCGTTCTCTGCTTCCTCACAGCTTTTAACCTATCTATGGCTGGGCAAAGATTGATCGTGTTGGTCATTAGGGATGGGTGATAATGTCGTGTCATGTGAGTTGTGATTTTAGGAGAAATTATTGCCGTTTTTTTGATAAAATCATAAAATTTCTGATTTGGCAAAAAGTTCAAAGTTTTCTACTTTGAATGTGAGACGTAATTTCAAGAGCTGACACCGCAGTGACACGGTTCTGCCTACCTTAAAAGGCCTGCCTCCTATTATGAGTCGGTTGCAAGTTACTTTGATAATATAATAATATTAGATTTGAGTTATTTTTGACTGTACTATAGATATCTGGCCTAAATTAAGACGCATAACTCGCTAGGATATAACTTTCATATCTTCACAAAGTAGAGTAGATACTGTTCCGTACCCAAAGGGTGAAACGGGACCCTATTACTAAGACTCCGTTGTCCGTCTGTCTGTCCGCCTGTCACCAGGCTGTATCTCATGAACCGTTATAATTACACAATTGAAATTTTCACAGATGTTGTATTGCCGCTATAACAACAAATACTAAAACCAGAATTAAATAAATATTTAAGTGGGGCTCCCATACAACTGACATGAATTTTTTGCCGTTTTTATAGATAGTGATACGGAACCCTTGGTGCGCGAGTCCGACTCGTACTTGGCCGGTTTTTTATAATTTTAAATTTCTCACAGTAGTTAATTATTCTGTGATACATGCATTTCTCATAGATTTTTAACATAATGGGTATCAGTGTTATGGGGCGATAATTATTCATGTCACATTTTTCACCCTTTTTAAATATCGGTTTGACAACAGATATTTTTAAAGCATTACGAAAGACTCCTTGTGAAAAGGACAGGTTAATGAGATAAGTCAACACCCCGCTTATTTCATTGACACAAACATCTCTTAATAATTCGGGTGTTAAGTTCTGATGGCCTTTAGAGTTGGTATTTTTCAACGATAACATCTGTGATAATATGCACTATTGATCTTTTCCTCCTGAACTGTATCTGTTTCTGTATATGAGACAATAGGTATTTGAGGTAGACATGAGTGCTGCCGGGGTTGCGGGAAAGTCCGAAAGGGATACCGTGGCCCTGGCAACGTACAGGCAACTGAAGGAACACGGGTGGGGCTTCTCCTGCTCCACCCAGAGCGGGAGAAGTTATTTGATAATTTCCCACCAAAAAAAAAAAAAGGTGACATGAGTGTATTCTGTGTAGGGATGTGAGTGTTTTTCTGAGAGTAAACTATCTTCTACTACTTAGCCGTCGCTGGAAATTTATATAGAGTAAGCCCAGAATTTGGCTACGAGCTTGGCACCTTAAGTAGGTTCCATCAGTTCCTGCATCGTGCAGGAGTTGCTTGTTGGACAGCACCATATTTACACTCCAGCGTGGAGTCATCTGTGAATCTCCACCTGAACAGGTTTGCACCAGAACCTGGTCAGTAAACTATTGTAGGGCGAGTTGATTGATTACCCTGTATATCTGGCAAATGTAAAATGCAGGTGTAGGATAAAGCTCTTATCATTTCTAAAATACGTCTAGTGTAGACTATTTTAATACATTCCATAACTGCGTAAAACTAACAAAACTGACTTAGGAAAAAATAGAGTAGTTACCTGTGGCGGCATCTACATCGCCACATGCAAACTACGCATCAAAGAACTGACGTCACACAAATCCTACATCGCGCTATTAGAGTTTACCGTACGAACAACATATATATGACTATCCGACATCAATCGTTGGGCAGTTGACCGCCAGACACGACATCCGTCCGGTCGGAGGATCCTCCCTTTTCTATAGAGGATGAGTGAACTTTAAACCCTGTTCCTCATGCCTCTAAATACCTATCCAGCGTGGTCAAAATTGTAAAAAACCTCGAATTGGCATTTCATATCTTTCCATACGAGTTATTGCAACATTATTAATTCTACCCAACTACAGTGAAGGTAAACACAACCTATTCAATTTAGCACAGACACAGGCACAAATAGAAAATATTAAGATTATTTATGGAATCGATTATATTCCCATTAGCAGTAGTCCTATTTACGAGCCACCACCGGTAAGCGAAGGCGGTAGGCGGTAGCTGTATAATTTGCAACTACAGGCGCACCCGGGTTCCGAGGTTAGCTGAATTGCTTTTAAATTATTCATACCTGGTACGAATTTTGTATCATGAATGAAGGGAGCAGAAGGAAAGCTATGTTGTGTGATAAAGATGTAGTTTTGATGATTTGTGCCGTCGCTAATAGTATAAACTAGCTAGCGGCCCCGTGGTTTCACTCGTATAAGTCTCGATCCCGTGGAAATGTCGGGATAAAAAGTATCCTATGTCCTATTCCAGGTCATGGTCTACTAACAAACAAACACACTTTCGTAAATTTCAATATTAAGTATGCGAAAGTGAGTTTGTTTGTTTATTACGCTTCCCTCTAAAACGGCTGAACAAATTTGGATGAAATTTGGCACGTGAGTTTTATCCCGATATTCCCAATTTTCCGATTTTATCGATTCAAAAGTTAGTTAGTTAAAAATTTGCTTCTGAATAAGTGAAGCGAAACTTGTAACATTTGGATCATTGACGCCGAATGGATCTTCTGCGAAACTTTTTTCTGTCTTCCATTTTGTTTCCTCGATAACACAGGATCACTTTAAAACTTTCTGGAATTCTATATCCTCCTAAGTTTATCTTTACTCAGTAAGTATGTAAATTAAACAATTATCGGCTGCCAAAGTTTCGTACGCAGGGAACTTTAGCAGGAGTCTGATGCAATCGATTGTATTTTCAGGAGTTCAGAACTTTTGTTACAATCTGATAAGATGGTAACTTTTACTAAGAGATTTATGGAGATTTATTTAAAGACATAGGTATCCAAATATTAACTACCTAGAAAATGAGAGAAACACTTACAACTTTTGTACGCGAAGTAGGCTATCAATGAGCTGTATTTACATGTATATTGTCTACATAAAATAACATTGCACCTGTATTTCTTATAGGGGTAGGCTGATGTTTGTAGCCCACTTACATTTTGCTAGTTAAGGAGGGGCTCGTGGCTAACAGCCGCGCGGGTCGATCGAAGGTTAAGTTACGCTTGCCGCGGTCAGTTTGTGGATGGGTGACCATCCATTACATATCGAGATCTCTCCGTATACCTTGGAAAGCACGTTCAGCCGTTGGTCGCAGCTGTCATTCGTAGAACTTTGACAGTTGTTACGGATCGTCAGAAGCCCAAAAGTCTGACAACTAGTCTTACCAAGGGAGGCTTTTTTAATTTTTTGATTGTAAATTATCAAATAACTTCTCCCACTCTGGGCGGAGCGGGAGGGCGTGTCAGGCTCTTACTGACTAAAACCCACCCGTGTTCCTTCCGTTGCCTGTACGTTGCCGGGGGCCACGGTATCCCTTTCGGCCTTTCCCGCAACCCCGGCAGGTACCAATGGGGGATACCCTGCAACTGGGTTGTGAAGGTCAACTGGCAATAGCTCCATGTAAAATACTGATATTCAGCTGCACCCGGTTAGACTGGAAGCTGACCCCAACACTGCTGGGAAAAGGCTAGGTAGATTGATTGATGAGAGTTCCATAAGGTAAGTCAGACTCCAGGGCCCTATTTAGTTCATCTGACATTGCGACATAATTGTCAAAAATGACATATTTTCACTACAGGTGCTGTTTAATAAAACAGAAAACTAAAAGTAACTTACTACTGTTCAAAAAGTAATGATAATCGGTTATTTATCTTTTTGCTCAAAATAATAAATAAAAAAAACAAAATTCTAAATATTTTATTTCACATAAACCTACAAGGGCACTTATGAAACGTCAGAATCTGCACGGTTCCAAATTGGTCGTATCTTATGGAGAAGAGCCGGCAAGAAACTCCACTTTTCAAATTACAGTGTTAATAGGTATGAGAGGACAGTGTAGGCCTATATATCAACAAATACAAGTGCTCAGCGCCTTTGGGTCCCAGCGTGATGTTGAATAGCCTGTAGCCTTCCTCAAGATTTGGGCTATCAAATGCAAAAAGAGTTTTTCAAATCCGACTGGTATTTCCAGAGATTAGCACGTTCAAACATACAAAAAAACTCTTCAGCTTTATTATTAGTATAGAAAATATGAACCGATTATCACTACTTTATGAACAGCCTTGTACAAAATCATCAACAGATTGTCACCTGTCGGTTTTTTTTTTAATAGGCCCCAGACTACCACGAAAATAGTCCTAATAAAAAAAATCCTCACGACTTTTGGTCATACCATTCTTCCAATACTATAATCTGACAAATGAGTCCACTAGTTTCAAAAACAGCAAAAACTATACTTTGCAAAAATTTAGTTGTCTATGGTTTCGGATTGTATTAGTATAATGGCAGTTGATGCACCACTCTGTATGAAAAAAAAAAAAACAGCAAAAACCCGTTTAAAATCACATTACAAAATCAATGTATGTTAGAAAATCCAATATATCAATTAGTATTTTGAACCCTTCAAAATTTTAAATAAGGAATTGTGAACATTTTACAAAAGTGGACATTGTTGTTTTTGAAACTAGTACACTCAAATATTTACTCAATCTACATAATATTCAGTCATAGTACTAGAGAAACAGATATCCATCTATCTGGTGAAAGATATCTCATCTATTATTCTCCCGACGCTGAATATTTTAGTTGGGTCAGGCCTTGGCCCATATCTCCCTGAATCCAAATATAATGAATATTCTTTGACCATTAATAAGTTTTAGCTTTTAAAGAACTTGTTTATAACCTTTGTTTGGTAGGTTCAGTTTTTTAAGGCCGTCCACTGGGGCGCCAAAGAAAGCTGAGCCAATATTAACTCCGCTCCAGAGTTTAGATTATTTTGGTTAATATTGGCACAGCGGTGTTTAGATCCTATTGGTTAATATTGGCACAGCTTCGCCCCTCTTAAGTCTCCTCTCTTCTCCGCTCCAGTGGGCAGGCAGCCTAACAGCACGGTGATTAAAAGTTCAGTTATTACTTTTTCCTGAAGTCGAAACGTTTCGTTTACCAATCGTGGCTTCCAACAACGTTTGTTTGAAATTTATAAGGCTGAAGAAAATTTTCTGTACCTACCCGTTTCTTATGCCTACATTTAGAGATTTTTATTTATTATGGAGTTGACAAAACAACAAAACAAAACCGTGAATTATAGCATACTAGCGAGTGCTCCTGCTTTGCACGGAGCGCCACCTGTCGGGACCATAACTTTAATCTTTCAAGCTGGAACAAACCATACACATTCACAAAATTTCATTGAAATCGGTTGGGTTGTTTCGAAAATAAGCGTGTAAGAACATAGCGACACGTGTTTATATATATTAAGATAATTGAAACAAACACTTGCTGTTCCAAAAGTACAAAACTACTTTGGTAAGCGCACAAGAAGATACGTAGTACCAGGGTTAGTGAATGAGCTACCCCCAAAACTGATATCGGATGTCTAGTCTAAGGACCAACTTAAAAGAGTTCTACAGAAGCATCTCTCATTGTGTCCATAGGTATGTTTGTAACAAAACTCACCTTAGCACATTAATTTACAAAAATTGTTATCCATTGTTAGACGAGAACAACTGCCGACAAACTGTTATGCAGTTCGGCAGACTTTATGTAGGTAAGTTATTGTTAATACAGATTTTGAATAAATAAATAAATGAATTAAAGAATATTTCTGACATAAGAGACCAGAGAGCCTAGACAAAGAGACGGTTTATCAGCGTTAACAATGATGAAAGAGACAAAAATCTATGGGACTGACATAAGCTACCGAAAAGCTTATATCACGCCAGTAGCGTACCTCCGCCGCGAAACCATAGCAGCGAAACTGCAGTAGTTCAATTCAATAGACTCGCGTCATGCTTCGCTACTCGAATCGGATGCGAGTAGCGGAAAATGACGCGAGTCTATTGAATTGAACTACTGCAGTTTCGCTGCTATGGTTTCGCAGCGGAGGTGTGCTACCGGGGTCATTCCTGTTCCAAGTTGTAGAAAAGCGAAACGCTTTGAAAGCGATTGCTACTTATCTCCGCCCTCAGAAGTCAACCCTCACTATGCAATATACCTACTAGCGCTCAATACCACTTTTATTAACAAACATTATATGATTCTATAGTCCTTCGCTCTTGTACCCCATAAAAACTCTTTCAAATCAGTATGCCGCAACGAATGCAACAATTATCAATTCTCGCAGTGTGATGTGATATTATTACATTGTAAGGCCTTCAGCCATGCCCAGTGACAAGGCCGCGACAAGATATTATCGACATGTGTCGCCGGCACCGGCAGCGGATGCCTGCGTCTGTAAGGCTGTGTCTTGGGAGGTAGCGGGGCGGATCGGAGGAGGTTAGAAGAGGGAGTTAGTTATGGCGCTAGAATAAACCTAGGTTTCTGAAGGCTTAGTGTTTTAAACTGGGACAGCTGGCTGAAAGAAACAATAGCTTTATGATGGTGGACGTAAAAATTTGATAGCGTTTTTTTAATATATCTGGGTCTTTAAAAGATACTGTGACCTCCGAATTTGTTTCGGTATCTCTTCTCAGAGTAGTTAGATAGGAAAAAAGAAGATAAAAAAAAAGGTCGTGCTAAATGTGTGTTAATCGTGTGTTTGTATATTATACAAAACTACTTATAGAAATAAATTATCATTTAATAGGCTTACAGCAGTGGCTTGCAAATATAATTTGTCTGATCTCACACCTTACCTCCCATTACACCATTTAAAGGGGGTGATAGATGCACGAGCAAGTACGCGTACTTATGGCTCGGCGACCTTTCTCGCCCGTGTGCCATACTAAGTACGCGTACTTTAAAACCGCCGAGTAAGTTCGTCGGCGATCCAACAGATTTGAAATTTTGCTCGTAGCCTGCCTTGGTTCATAGTTTCGTACGTCTGTCATCGCCGCTAGTCGCGAGCCGCTATTTTGCTTCGACATTTGTGTAATGTTCGTTTAGTTTGGTTCAGAAAATTCGACAACATCGCGATACAGCGTAAGCAAGCTTCACGTGTGTCACCGACGGCAAGCCGAGTAAGTTCGCGAACTTTAAGTTCGCACGTCTATCACCCATTTTACAGCAATAAATTCGTCTATACCTAATGGTTGAGACTAGACAACGCCTTAGAACATTTATTATGCTTAGAAAACGACGTTAGACACAGATTCAACAAGTATCTTAACCGGCTCACCCCTTCTTTTTTTTTTGGGTGTGAAATTATCAAATAACTTCTCCCGCTCTGGGCGGAGCAGGAGGGCGTGTCAGACTCTTACTGACTAAAACCCACCCGTGTTCCTTCCGTTGCCTGTACGTTGCCAGGGGCCACGGCATCCCTTTCGGACTTTCCCGCAAACCGGCTCACCCCTCAGGCTTTAAATATTTAAAATTTCACCCATAAATAACAAAACAAACTCCCCCTTTCTTCTACATCCACAAACAACCACAAATTCGATAAATATTACAACTATGCAAGCGGTATTAAAAATTCAATATATTTTACGGCCGCTTCCGCGCTTGTCTAGTCCGAGGCCTGTCCAATCCCCTTTAATATGCGACGGAGGCCTCCAGGCCTCAGGCCTCCGGGGAGGATAGGATGCACCACTTGATTAGTTCACTACGAACCACACTAGAATACAAATTGACCATCAATGTATGTGGGATAGGAAGAGTGCACGTTTGTGCATTCTAATAGTGCACCGTGCGCCGCCCGTCGGAGATGTGGACAAAATATGTATCGTGTTTTATGTTTATTGTGGTGTAACGAAGTAGTTGAATGAATGTTTTATTAATTTTAATACGTGGAATTTTAAATTGATTTTTATACAGTGCGCGTAATGAATCCAAAACATTTATAAATTAAAAAAAATGATGATAGTATTCTTTCGCTTGTTTACTAACATAATATAGGTACCTATAGATATAAATAATAAAAAATAAAAAAACTTTTTTTTCTTTATTATAAATCTTTACCTTGCAGTAGGTTACATGCTACCATTAAAATAAGTAGGTATATGGATTATAATACAATATGTAAAAAAAACATTGTCACGTGGGCACATAGGTACCGCAATAACAATACCAAAAAGTATTATTTTTTAAATTATATTTTTTAAATATAATTATTTTTAATTTAAATTATTGCTATTTAAAATTCACATTTTTAGCACCAAAATTATCCATAAAAAATTTGAAAGTTTTTTATCAAGTGTCATAAGTTATGACTTGTAGACACCCACTAAACGACGACCACTCGCGCCCCATGTAATAATCCGGAAAAATTTCCCATTGAAAAAAATGTTTTTTTTTTTTTTTTCTAAATTTGTCTACATAAATGGACTCTCAGTAGGATACGATTGGACAGGGTTTTTTGTACATGTTGTATATGCATTTTAATATTTGACTACTCAAACAAAACCATATGCAGCACATAGTATAGACAAAGTATCATCTATCCGACGCTTACAGCACAATTTGAAACTCACACTTCGCGGTACAATGACAATCACCTTATATAGCTTTGTTTTGACACCACACTGCACACTGGAACAACGTGGGTGTTATTGAAACTCGATGCAATTCTGAAAACGTGTTTCCATTTTGTTTGTATAAACAAATTTGTAATTGTGGGTGGGTTATGCAACGCAAAGGATATTATAATGAGTGAGTTAGGGTTGATCTGGGACTATGTTTGTTTGGTGTTTGTTTGCTTATAATCAAATGATTTGGATTCTCGTTTTCTTTACGTTTTTTATAGTCAGTGTTGGTAAAATCAAGGCCAAAATCAGTCTTAAGGGTGCACTGGGTTGAGCTCCACGATTACTGACAAATGCTTGCACTGACAGGACAGGTCCACTCAAATCTGTGTGGTTCTTTTCTCAAAAGACCATTTCAGACACTAATCTACATGGTCCTCATATGGCCTGACCAAGATTATTTCTGGACTTTAAAAGAGACTGTGACCTCTGAGTTTGTTTCGGCCTTTCTTCTCAGAGTAGTCAGATAGGAAACGCCGAAACATCTAGCAAATTTTTAATATTTTTTTTAAGATGACGTGTAAAAGTGATTCCAATATCCTATTTACAGAATAAACAATTTCATTTCATTTCATTTCATTAAATAGCCTCTGGGAGTGAATATTCCTCGGGGCAACCTGAGTTACCTTTAAATAACTGATTGCTGAAAAAAACAGCTGTTCTCTACATTTGCGACCAATTGGAACCATGCACCTAGCTTTTGACGTTTCATAAGTGATTATGTAGGTTTATGTGAAATAAAATATTTTGAATTTGATCGCGTAGGTGGTTGCTTTTTGTAGGGAACAGCTGATTTCTTTTCATGTTTCAGGGTTGGTCTCAGAGATTTTATTTTTATTTTTAAGTATGTCCCTCGTTTAACCTAACACCCTAAATTTTCACCATAGTATGAGAGATACGAGAACAGAATGTTATTATCCTAAGCTTCTTTCACAAATAATGTTTAAAAAAAATTACACTCTCAAAATTACACAAACATTTCCCATTTCACACTTTCAAATACAAATCAAACAAAATAAATCAGATAAACCCATAAAAAATAATCAAGTTTTCTCCCCTAAAGGTCGCATGTCATAAATAATGAAAATGGGAAATCGATTAGTACACTGCATAGAGGGTCGCACCGTGTCTATGGCGACAAAAAGTTGCGATATGCCACAACAATGCATGTGCACGAACCACTGGGCTGAGTCTAATGGGAGAATAGAATTTAGAGGGTAGATAACTATTTTTAGAGAGAATGTGTTGGTATTTGGCATATAACAGGGAAAATACTCATTTTTTTTATATTTCTTCAAAGCAAACGACGCCAATTTAAGAAATCTCTTTAATCTATTTAAATAACAAGCCGTGCGCTCGATGGGGTTACCATTGACAAAAAAAAGTAATTAAAAAAACCCGACTGCAAAAACAAGCATCCAAAAGACTCAAAAGAGAAAGAAAGCCCCCTTTTTTAGGGAGTTAAGGAACTTTTGTGCAAAATTTAATGATAGCGGTGGAGGCTGTACGTTGTCTATTAGTAAATTGTGTATGCGTCAAATTAATGTCCGGCTCATCATATAACTAAGTCCAATAATTCCTTGATGAATCCTTTGAGATCTTTATCTTACATAAGTATTATTCACGTGGTATCGTGGTAGAAACACAGTGAAGCCACATTTGAGATGCGTATTAATAATATAAATCCTCTTGCTGCAGGTCAAAGCTTATCTTATAGGTGTAACTATCATATATCATTTGATGTCCTAATGGTAGTTACTTCTAGCAATTGCTTTTGTAACCAGCTCTAATTGCGTAGGTAGGCACTTTTACACAGAATCCGGAAGATTTTGAAGGAAATTGCTAATCCATTGCTTCATATTTTTTTAAAGTTCTTCTGCTCAACAACGTAAATAACGCAATTAACGTTGTTGAACTGTCAAAATGAAAGATATTGCCATTGTAAGTTTGTAAAGCAATTACCTTGCAGTTGTAGGTAATCATTTATTATTCTTATCTAACTTACTCATGTCGCATTTGTGTTCAATCTCTGTGCCACAATTTAGCTAAACAGTAAGGCAGATTTGGTAATGGTAGACTGGTAGCAAATGCTTAATGCATTAAGTCCGCCTGTCTATGGTTATTATTACTTGTGAATAAAGTAAAAATTACAGTTATATTATATAACGGGCCGAAATTCGTTTCACATTCGGTTTAATCGAACTTCGGCGGTTTGAACTGAACCTGACGTCTCAGTAGCTACCTAGTGAACGTCATTTCAGAAAATGTACTCTAAAAATTATCAGAATTTTGACATCTAAGTATTGAAATAATTATCGCCAAAAATAATTATTTTTAATTTATATAAAAGTATTATTTTTATAACAGTAGTAGAATTTAGGTATGTTATGGTGCAAGAACACCAAGGATTCTGCGTTATTTTGCACGAGTCTGTTACGTTTTTGATGGTATACATTTCCTAGTGAAAATAACCCGAGATATGTAAACATACAGTTTAAATAATAATTATAGTAATATTTATAAATTATTAGTAAATATTAAAAAAAAAACCCTTTTCTTATTTACTTTACTACTAAAGACAACGAATAATCGATTGTCTACAGCTTCTGAATTGACAAAACATCTTGTTTTCGTTCAGTAAAATATTTGAAAAGCTCTTCAGTAAATCTAAATACGTTTGTTCTACGACTGAGTTCACTTCGTTGGCTCGGTAATGGATTCCAATTCACAATTTAAAGGCTTTCGCAGACCGGCGCGACGCAACTCCGGTAGAACGATTTCAATTTCAAGTGGCGTCCGCGTCACGCCTTTCTGCGGGAGCCTTTACTCACGTCAATTGACGCTTTAGCTTTTGGTGCTCATTTGAAATGGCAGCGTACATTGAAAGCGAGTATGTGCCTTTAATAAGTTTTATATTTATTGTTTAAGATAAATCTCTTTGATATTTGCGCACAACCTTAAGGCGACAATAACTGACTTTTAATCATTTTATACGACGACCACGTTTAAACGAGTAGTGTTAATGATTTGGAACAAAATATATGTTAAATTAGAGCATTTTCTAAATAACTTAATACATGAATATTTTAGATTATGTTTATATTACTTAGTGAAATTAATTTGTAAAGATGTGTTTAACGCGGATAAAAACTGAAAATCACGCAAAATCTATCCAGCGTATTTTTCTGAAACCTTCACCATTTTTAAGATAATTTTACTATTGACCTTTTCGTATACGGGTTTTATTAAAATACCTTTTGTTTTATGTATAATATATTAATAATGCGTCAAATTGGGGACAGCGCTCCTTGATGGGCGTCCTATCACTGGCTGGATGTACGACGCGTGGCGTGTACTCAGTACAGAACACGCAAGCTAACCACTCAATGTAGTATCTAGTATATATTATAGCAAAGAGTGCTTTTACGATTTGTTTAACATTAAAATAATTAACGCGTGCTGTTTTGAAATGATTTTCTTTTGTGCTTTTGCATTTAAGTATGTAAATTATTAAAATAATCTATATATTAATTTTCATACTTAAATTATATATATAACCTAACCTAACTAAAACTATTATTAAACCAAAATATGGCGTCGAAAAATTCTTCCGCATCGCTGTTGACTGGTAATGTACCCAAGAGACGGGTACGAATGCTCATGGTTTATTCAACAAAATCTCCAAACGACTGGTTGACACTTCCCGTGACCCAAGGGCTGGCACTTACCTTGGCCAGAAGCTAAGCATTGCCATGCAACGTCGCAATGCCGCCAGTCTCTTGGGTACATTACCAGTCGACAGTGATGAGCTATTATTCACAAGTGATATACTTATCTCATTTTCTTTTTTGACACATCTGTAACACTACACAATAAAAAAAAAACTTGGAAGTATTTAACCCTATCTTAAGTATGTCATTATCAGCAGATTACACGGTAGAAACCATGCATGTCTGTGCATACTGCTGTGAAGTAAAGAATATCAGTGTGTCGACATTGTCAATTGTCAATAGGTACTGGTTCTACTGTTCAACACACAACACCAACATTACTTTACCCACGTACGTGAATTTTAAAACAAAACAAAAATCGAAAATATTTACCATAATTTTGTCCTAGTTTTTGTTGAAGTTGCACATTGTGTTAGACAAAATAATTAATTTGAATTGACATGGATTGAGGCGCGTTGAATTAGGTCAAATGAATTTTGTTAATAAATAGGAGTTGTTAATTAATTAGGATTGATGTTGTTTATTGACGATTTAGGATAATCCGTATGGAGGCAAATTTCCATGTTAAATTGTGCGATACATTTATCTTACTTATGGCGGTGATATATGATTTTAGTGACTTTTCAATCTGTTATTAAAAGAAAAGAAAGAAAGAAAATACGTTTATTCTGCACAAACAAAACGCACATTTAAATAAAATAAAAACACAAAATACACATACAAAAGTAGCCAAAAGCCTCATATTCAGCCAACAAACAAACGCTATTTATAAAATTGATTATTACGCCTTCAAATAATGCAAGTAAGTTATCCTAAAAATGTATGTTAAACTAGAACGCATACACATCAATTCTATATATTTAAGTATTGTAGTAAAATAGTTTATGAAAAAAATCCGGAAGTAATGTTTACCCAAAGCATAAAAAACGACATTACTTTCAAACTACTTGAGAAATTTACATGTTTTTTTTTTTTTATGAACAGGATATTTTATAATATTGATATTTTCGTTACTAAAAATAAATATTATATTAAATACTTAGGTACCGTAAAAGCCGACAGCGTAGACTCGTTAACACCAATCAGATGAATTAAATTAAGTAACTCCATGTAGGTGTTTTTTAACTAGTGAATCATGGTTATTGTCTTGTAAAAAGTAACCTACAGGTAGGTAGGTATAAGTATTATAACTTGTGTTTCAAGAGGACAAAAGGTCTACCCCATATACTACAAAGAAAGAAAAAAGAAAGAATAATATTTATTTGGACACAGTACTCGAAACACATAATACCAAAATAAAAAGTGAAAATAATCATAAAGCAATAATAGTGTGTGCCGTACGGCTGCGCCAAAAAGGTTCATTTCAGCATTAATGCAAGACAAATGCTGTCTGATGCTGGTTTTCTAATGAACCCTTATGGACAAGTGACGGGGAGTACCAACAGTTTCTACACATTCCTTCGTGTATATTTGCTAGAGATTTTGCCACATCATCCGGTTTATAGGCTTCTTTGAACCAAGTGATAAATACCTATTTCACTACTTATCCTAATATTATAAATGCGAAAGTGAGTTTGTAACGCTTTCATCACGCGTTCTTCTGTAATTTGCTTGTATGATTCTTTTACTGTAGAAAAAATTCAAAATATTTTATTTCACATAAACCTGTAGGTTTAACACTTATGAAACGTCAGAAGCTAGGTGCACGGTTCCAATTGGTCGTTTCCTATGGAGAAGAGCCGGCAAAAAACTCCACGGTTACTCTTTTAAAAATAAATGGTATTTACAATGTTTTCAAATTACAGTGTTAGTAGGTATGAGAGGACAGTGTAGGCCTATCAACAAGTACCAGGTACTTAGCAAGATAGAAAATGGTCGACAGATCTACAGTCTGTTAAGCCGACAACGTTCTCACATTCACAAAATCTAAAAGAAAAGAAAAAGTTCAATTACTTACATGTTCGAAGTATTGAAGGAGGGTTCAAATAGAAGTAAGTAAAATTTGCTAGTCGTATTAGTAGCCCTCACCAATAAATTGCTTCAATTGCCTGGGAAGAAGCAAACGATACTTTGTTGTTTCTATTTTCTTTGCTCGACCACGTCAATGTGTTGTACAAAACATTTTGCGACGATTTATCCAGAACTAATTTATTATTGAATAAATAACTTCTAGCAGTAGCCCAGTCAAAATCGACACAAAAGAAGGCAAACGTCGCTAACACGCATGTAACTTATTATATGTTGTAAGGTCCAAAAAAACATACCTAAAAACGAGTCCTTAAGGTATATTTTTCAAAAAAACTGACACAAATGCCAGAATTTCGCAGTTTTTCGAGCACCATGGGTTTCAGGGTTGCAAACTTGGGTATAAACTACTCTCGGGGGACCTAACAACATATAAATCATAGTTACATGCGCGTTTGCGATGTTTGATAATGGCTTAAACACGACCATGTTTTTGGACATTATTTGGCTAGAAATTAAAGGAGCTCGTGGCTAAATAATAACAGACGCACGGGTCGATCGAAGGTATTAAGCTAAGCTTGCCGTGGTCGGTTTTTGGATAGGTGACCAGCCATTAAATATCGAGACCCCTTCGTGCTTCGTGCAAAAAAACATGTTCTCCCATACATTCCGTATGTGAGAACATGTTTTTCAACTACAAAGTTAGGTTTGTTCTTGCGACAAATTCATCCCAACTACGGAACCCTTCATTGTGCGTGATCCGACACGCACTTGGCCGGTTTTATGAATTTCTTTCGTTAATCACCTTCTATCTACTTTAAACTACTCTTCATCAACTCTTCGTCTTCCCTAGAGTAGGCATGAAGTACATAAGATACCGCGATAAGCCGTGATACCTAA
This sequence comes from Xanthia icteritia, assembly GCA_949128155.2. Lineage (NCBI taxonomy): Eukaryota > Metazoa > Arthropoda > Insecta > Lepidoptera > Noctuidae > Xanthia > Xanthia icteritia. The sequence goes on from OX421937.2 coordinate 4,998,265, forward strand.
ATATGTCAGCCAGTTAGCATGGTAGCGGGGTTGACTCTGTGGTCTAGTGCTTAGACCACCAGTCTCAGAGCCAGAAATCCCGGGTTCGATTCCCAGTGGGGAATCCAAATTAATATTGTCCACGAATCCAAATTAATCACCGTAACTAGCAACTATAACAGCTGTTAATTAAGTACCCTACTAAGCAAAATAAGAAAAGTCTTCTGAACATTATCTACTAAACGATGCCACCATATCGAAGCCGCAAAAACATTCTTCCACAAATCCGTCCTATCAAACGCTTTACAGCAAAACTAAACCGTGGAACTTCTAACTGTTGAACATACCAGTCCCCCTGAACTTTGCCCGTGCTGTTTGGACTTGTAAAATATTCCGTGACACGCTCGCAGGTTCAAACCGGCCTGTTCAAATAACCCTGTGTTTGTAAATGTTTTTGCTGCGTACGTGAAAAATGGCCGTTTGTATATTTGCTCGGAAAAAATGTATTGGACTGTTTGTAGATTGCACTAATAATTTTAAACGGTCTGTTTGTTGAGGATTTATGGGGAAACAGCTTATGGAATTGATATGAAAGCTTTTATGGAATTAAGGCTTTGCGAATAATGGTAGGGCAACTATGGGTTTATGGGAATCCGATTTGTGGCAGAAACAATTAGCAGAATGAAAGTACTTATCTATATCTGTACAAGTATACAGTCATATAATAAAATCTGTCGTTCTCACTCCCACACATTATAGCAATTTTTTTTTTCAAAAATATTCGTTGTATGCCGAAAACATAGTTTTTAGAATTTTTGTCCGTTTGTCTGGATGTATGATCCAGATTGGCGCAGTAACGGCTGAGCGGATTTGGATGAAATTTGGCACACATATAATTTATAACCTGGATTAACTCATATGGTACTTTTTATCCCGTTAGTACTGACCGACTCTTTGACAATTCAAAAGTGCCTGTAAATGGTTTAATTGAAATAAATGCTTTGAGTTTAAGTTTGAGTACGTTCTGACATTCACGCGGGCGGAGCCCTGGGCAAAAGTAAGTACAGGATAACACTGGTAATACCTTAGTATTTTGATGTAATATTTATTATATTACCTAAATATAATAAATATCACATATATCACATACTGAATAGCTTATAAAGATTTTTATACACACATTCGTAGACAAAGTAAAGGAAATTCTTTGAAAGGATCCTGTTCAAAGGGACACGCGCTCGGAAGCGCCAATGTCCACGGATACGTCTTAAGATACTTCGGAGAATTTGGGGGAATGAATTCCCTATTCACAACTGAGATGTACATCTTCGCATATATCTTTGGGGTATCATGACATCAGCACGCCTATTTACTCCGAATGGGTACAATATCGATAGAGCAAAGGTATATACATACGCCCCCCCACATTTCGCCAGTTAAATTATACAATTTCCATGTAATAGAGGGCGAGTATGTTACCCGAGCACAATTCCAGTCTCCGAGCTATTGGGAATTTCTTTATGGATTAACTCAATTGGAATGAATTGGATTTTGGTTGGTTCCATTCAGGAACACATGCTCAGTTGAGCCCAATATCCAGTTCTTAGTATCCTTAATAAAAGGTAGATTAGTAATGTATAGCACTACTGTATTAATCAAAGGGTCGGTACACTCACTGGCAGAGCTATGCAAAATAATAATTTATCTAAGGGCCAATTTCACCAATGAAACTGAACGCGATTAGCACATTTAAATTGCGTTCAATAGACAGCTATGCAGTGTCAAAATTGCCTAAAAATTGTGACAGTGACAGATCTTGAACGCAGTTTAAATCGCGTTCAGTTTTATTGGTGTAATTGACCCTAAAAGGTGTCTATCTAGTAGGTACATTATGTATCTACTCTTTAAAAATCTTGCACTGGTTTTGAGAATTCAAAAGTAAATGGTTTAATTGAAATAAATCCTTTGAGTTTGAGTTTTACGGCTTTAATTATAAATAGGTAAATATGGCCAGAGAAAGAGGGGAGGCCTATTCCCACAATAACATAGGCTGTACGCTAATAGAAAAAAAAGGTAATAAATATATTAGTTAAGTAAAAATTCGTTAGAAAAAAATCCATGATTTTTCAGCAGCAGTCTAGATTAAAAAAATATCGAAACAAAGCGCCTGTCGAATTAATCCGAGCGCCATGCGATTATTGTCGATTGGTTCAATACGTTGCAAGCCCCTGCAAACAAGTGTAGCTGTCTCGTAAAGCTTGTTGCCATTTGTCATACGATCGATACCGCGTTACAGTCGCCGGCACGGAACTTGTCAAGGGTTTATCGTACTGGGAGTAAGTTTGCGCATGTTACAATTAGTGCAATAAAAAAAAAAACACTTTTATTGCATGCCATTATTCTATGGTTTTTGCCATAATTTATTTTTGAACATGTTTATTAAGAAAAACAAGCGAAAACGAATTCTGCGCATCTATGATTCTTGCCGAGTTACGTGCCGGTGACTATACCTAGACATAATTGTACAGCACCTGACACTTTCGCAAGATTCAAAATCGATTTTCTCCTAATATATTAACAGAGACTGCCTCGTTGGTGTAGTGGTCGCAAGCGTTACTGCTGAGCTTGAGGTCCTGGGTTCGATTCCAGGGTCAGGCGAAGTGTTTTTTGGTTTTTCCATCTGGAATTGCTCAGTAGCAGCCCGGAGTCTGGATTTGTGCCCGGTTGATGGCAATAGGCTCGCCCCCTATTACATGGGACTTAAAACATAACTGGTGAAATGTGGGTGTACTATAGGTACACCTCTGGCTAACCCTTCGGGGTATACAGGCGTGATTATATGTTTTGATAGTTTTTTATGGTGTTTAAGTCTTTTCTCAAACTTGCATTTTTTATTTCAGGATAAAAACGCTTTCAAATTTTGCGTAACTGTAAGCTATTTATGCTCGTGACTGTACTGAGGCTGTCCGATTATATGTACTAGTTTATGTCGATTAAAGCTTAGTTGAAGTGGGTTAAGTAGTTAGTGCTTACTAGTTTATGTCGATTAAATCTTTCAGAGCTTTTCCTTGACTTAACTTCTTTCTTTCTGTTTCTTGTGGTTAGTGCCTAACCTCAGGTGTCAGCAGTTTTAAAGCCGCCCATGGGCCTCTGACTTGGCATCACATGCCGTCGAGAAATATCTCTCAAGCATGCCGGTTTCCTCACGATGTTTTCCTTCACCGTTATTGAAGCAAGTGATAATTATACAATACGCACATGAATCTGAAAAGTCCGAGGTGCGTGCCTTGAGTTCGAACTCGAGTTAGGACTTGGCAGTCCGACGATCACACCACTAGGCTATCACTGCTGACTTAACTTAACCTTTAGTATTATTAAGGTACCAAATCATAGATGCTTAGGCGATTCTAGATTTTGGATTCTGGCAATCAGACCTAGGACAAAACAGTCGAAACTTTTATGAGTAACTATTTGATGCTAATGAACCTCTATTACATATTACAAAATTCAAATGTCATTTATTCAAACTAGGCTGAGAATCAGCACTTTTCGAACGTCAAAGTTACATAAGACAGTCCCCCAAAACGCCCACCCTTCACCACTTCCTAGTGCTTTAGCTGGGAAGAAGAAGTGGCGCAACAAACTCCCCAGCAGCAAAGTACCCAAAACCCATTGACTCAATTAACGTGAGAACATAAGTTTTTAGTGTAACTATAACGCTAATTTGAAACACGTTTGGATCCCGCAAGCAATCACCGGATACAAAGTTAGTTCCCACGAGGGAGGAAGAGGTGAGCGCATTTGTGGTCGACTACATGACGACTTTGACCACAAATGTATAACACCGTCAATTTATAGGATACTGAAGCTTATGGTGTCAGAAATAGAGATGTAGGTGAAGGCATAGAAGAGGTTGTTGTGTTAGCTGTAAAGGTTATATTGAGTTGGTGAGGTTCGAATTATGATGTCATAGATGTAAAGTTACAATGTATTCTGTGTAGGTTTGATAGTAATAGCTTCATCTTGTGGTGCATCCGAATCTGATATTTGAAGACAGGAATACTCTTACTATGAAAGTAGCTATCTTATATTTAAGATTAAAAAGAATTAAGATTCGTCCACAAAGGCATAAGCATTCAGCCTTTAACGTCACTAAATCCCACTGCTGGGATTCTGATTTGTCTGAGAGAGTGGGCTGTCGGTAATTCACCACGCGGGCCCAGTGCGGGTTGAAGGATTGCTCGCAGAATAGATGGCCGATGGGGCCGAAAGGTTCTGAAGTGGCGACCGCGTACCGGTAGATGTAACGCTGGAAGGCCTCCCACTAGGTGGACCGGTGACCTTGTGAAAAAAGCACAGAATCGGTCGAAGTGGCGGTGCTTGGGGGAGGTCTATGTCCAGCAGTGGACGTCTTTCGACTGAAATGATGATGATGATGATGCATTTGGCAAAGGCATGGCGTTTCGCATTGGACTAAGTTCCAAGAGAGTTGCCCCCTTTAGCCATCTCGGAGGAGCAGACTGCCCTGGTCACATTTCCTACATACGGGCTCCCTTCTGACTGGATAATCTATTTACCTCAGCATATGCAATAATTTACGTCACAATCGATTGATATACCTACCACAAGCAGTAAACTATAACAGTAAATGTAGCATTCACGAGAATTAATTTATGTATCATACAGCGATAAAATACAAAACCAATGCATTTTCCCCACATTACGATCGGAATTTATCGCTTACATCAATCGAATAGCACGAAATACTGTGAGAACAGTACCTCATTAGCTTACAATGTCTTTAAAACCGTAATAGTCGATAACTACCGGTTTAAGACATGATATACCGGTGGTACGTGGATGCAGCATGAGCCAAGAATTTGCCATGCTTCAGGTCATATAATTAAGTTAGTCGGGTTGGATCATTGCCCGATAATAGACTTGTCGCTTGTCACATTGAGTCTGCCAATGTTATTGACGAAAAGGTGTTTGTTCGAGTAAGAATATTACGTCTATGTTAAGACGCAGATATATGCCAGTGACCTTGAGTGGTTAGCTTGCGTGTTCTGTACCAACCTCACGCAACGCGTCGTACGTCCAGCCAGTAATAGGACTCGTCAATCAAGGAGCGCTGTCCCAATTTAGACGCATTATTAATATATTATACATAAAACAAAAGGTATTTTAATAAAAAAACGTATACTAAAAGATTAATAGTTAAATTATCTTTAAAATGGTGAAGGTTTCAGAAAAATACACTTGATAGGTAGATTTTGCGTGATTCTCAGTTTTTTATCCGCGTTAGACATCATTTTACAAATTAATTTCACTATGTAATATAAACAAAATCAAAAATATCCAAAATCTAAGTTATTACGAAATGCTCTTATTTAACATATAGGTATTTTTTCCAAATCATTAGCACTACTCGTTTTGATCTTTAAAATCATAAAAAGTCGGTTATCGCTCGCCTTAAATGGGCGAGTGTCGATTATCATGAGTGCTATCGGATGCTGTTTTGCTAGTCTTTTTATTTTGGCTCATTAAGTTCAAACATACCATACCAGCAGTTCCGTACCTTAGACCAGTGTATAAATGCTTTGATTAAACTGATGATTAGAATAAAGTCAATCCAACTCTGACAGGACGGCAATAACAGAAAAAAAATGTGATTACACAAAATGAGAACGCTTCGCCAACTACTCAGACTTTAACATCACAGAATCCTTCATTATCTTTTCACATAACCTACAATACATTGTCCTCTGACATTTAACCCTCCGTACACTGCGGTCTACATGATCACAAAGTCAAAGTGTTCCAATGAACATAGCAGGGTTATTGTCTGCTAATTCCCATTTCCCATAGCATTGGGACGTAGGAATCCCACGGGAACGAAGTTTTCATAGAATCTATGAGTTTTTCCTGTTGGTTCGTTTCACTTCCTATTTGCTACTATTGTGTAGTTGTTGAATGACAAATTGATTATGTTTTGTTTTGCTTTTGTACAGCAATGAGCATAAATAACTTACACTTACGCAAACGAATGTAAACGAAGTAAAAGGAGTATGGAAATTGCGTTCACACATGCGCGATTTTTTTTGGCGCGAATGCGCGGTTTTTCCTCAGAAACTTGTCTTAACGTAAATTTTTTATCGATGTAAAGTACACGCACGCGTTCAGCGCCCGAATAGTTAGCCCGTAGCAGGTGGCGTCCTGGGGCTTCTGCCAACCCCCATGGGTAAAAGACGTGGGTTTACGTGTGTGTGTGTGTGTGTACGTGTGTTTAATAATAATACTAAGTTTATGAGTACCTAAAACAACAACACAGTACATATGGAAACAGTGGGTTGTACTATCAAGTTTAAAATGATTGTCAGCTTTCCGGGCTCCTAAACTAGGTACGCAGACCTGTATCTTAGGAGTCGGAGATTTTGCGGCTTCAATTTATATAATACAACCGTGACTTTTCTGTTAGCTTACGCTTAAGACAGCAAATGGAGTGAATTATGTATATGAGTGTAGGTACTTACGCAAAATTCAAGAGCGATTTTCTAGTAAAATAATATTTCTACTTTGTTCAAATGGTGTTAAGGATGGTTTCCACCAAACGGCTCGCACCGCATCGGATCGGAACGGAACGGATTTTACAATCTTTAAACGATTTTAAATCATGTACACAGTATTTAAAATCTATATTACCAAGCACAACTATTTAAAGTCTATATTATATATAATATAGACTTTAAATACTGTAACTAAATAGTATGCTGCGACGCGCGATCGGTTCCGTTCGCTTGTCGTCGTATCCCTAAAAAAAATGAGAACACGTCAACACGGGAAGAATGAAACTATTTGACTAGGCACAGAAACAAATACGTTCACAACGGTACGGAGCCGATTGTATGCGTCGACATCCTGCCGGACGCGATTGGCTGTCGCCGCATCCGTTCGTATCCTTTCCGATCCGATGCGATGCGAGCCGTTTGGTGGTAATCATCCTTAAGAGAGCCCTAGAACCCTTTGAAAGCGATTGCTACGGCAATCGCTTGGGGCTCAAAGCGTATCGTTTTTCTACAACGACATTCAACAGGATTGACATAAACTTTTTGGTAGGTTATGTTAATCAAATACATTTTTGACATTTCCATCATCGTTATTCCTGATAGAATGTCACTTTGTCTAGGGCTCTCGGGTCTAATAAAAACATACTAGTACAACAGTATTTCTGATTGCAAAAAAATATTCTCATAGCGACCTTCGTCTATACAAATTGGAGTCTCCGATATGAAAAGATCCAAAGAAAACAAAAGATCCAATCTAGTGCAAATATGATGTGTTTGTGAACGATGGCAATCATCTAGATACCTACTTATTTGTATTCACGATAGCTCTACTGACTATTTACAAGGTAACAGAAATAGCAAAAACCGGCCAAGTGCGAGTCGGACTCGTACACGAAGGATTCCGTACCGTATTAAGATCGAGCAAAAAACGCGGATATTTTTTTATTTTTATTTGTTGTTATAGCGCCAATAGAAATACACAATCTGTGAAAATTTCAACTGTCTACCTATTACGGTTCATGAGATACAGCCCGCTGACAGACAGACGGACGGACGGACAGCGGAGGCGGACTTAATACTGTCTTGCATCTTAAAGACTGACTTCACCCGATCTGTAAAAATCTGAGGTGAATTGAGCTGTCATTGTCAATAGTGTCAGTCCTTAGCATCAGACGAAATGACGAGGTTTCCGGCTACTGGGACCGCAATTAACTAGGACCGCGGTCCCAATCGCCGGATCTGTATAAAATAAATAATTTTCTTCCGGCGACTGGGACCACTTATATGATAACTGAAATAAAAAAAAATGTACAGTCAAACAAAAAATTTTTAGATGTAATAATTGAAGAAAAATCCTTTTTGATTTAAAAACATCATTTATTGATATAAGAAAAACAACCACTGACTACAGTTCTGTTATTTAAAACTTTCGTAATTAAAACATACACTTAGATCGTGTTAACAACAATCAACAAAAAAAAAACACAAAATCGTGCATAACAATCAACAATTTTTAAATAATTAACAATCAGAAAGTAATTGTTTATTACAAAATCAGTCTTTAACTGGTACCGTAAATATAATAAAAAAAAACATAAATCACAATAAAAATAATAAACGTGGTAACTTAATCTATTACTAAGCGCATAAGATAAAATCATGTCTAGAACGAGTCAATGATATTCATATAAATAATTTATAATTTTTTTCGTTTGACTGTACTAATTTTGGCTTGAATAATAGATTTTTTTAAGTTATCTATGAGTGGTCCCAGTCGCTGGAAGAAAAATATTTATTTTTTACGGATCCGGCGATTGGGACCGCGGTCCCAGTTAATTGCGGTCCCAGTAGCCGGAAACCTCGAAATGACAGCTAACTTCACCTAAGTTTTCATGGCGATTTTTTTTTAATATATCGACACATACCTAGATTCACCCTATTCAAGTTGTCTTTATGTCAATATACCTAAATCAGAGGTAAATCCCGAAACGCTTTACAAATTTGGAGGGTTATGCATTATGCAATGCTTATGTAAGATCAGATCAAGCACATAGTGTGATGGTAAGCACAGGATTTACACGTTTGGCACGGGTTTTAATGGTTATGATAATAGTAAGTATGTTGTTATGGATATGCGGGATTACCCTATTGCCTAAACACACAGGATTAATTCACTCAAACAAAACTATCTAATTAAACTTGTAGCTGGAGCGAGCGGCTAAGCCCACGCTCGCACGGACGTAAAAATATCGCGGCGGGATTTTATCGCGCACTAGATTTTCAACTCTCGGTGTTAAGCCGAACGTTGAGTATCCAACGCGTTGGGACGCTCTCTCGTCGAAAAAACACACTATTGGATTTTCAACTCTCGGCGCTAAGCAGAGCGTTGAAAAACCAGTGCACGAAAAAAAATCGCCGCGATTTTTTATACGTTCGTGCGCACCTGGGCTTTGGGCTTAGAATATGCGTTCGACGTATGGAGTTGTGTTGATCTCTAACTTAATGAAAACTGAAATTTTTATTGAGTTTCGATTTTTAATTTTACCTGTAACTGGGTTGTGGAGATCAGATAGGTAGTCGCTCTATGTAAAATACTGGTATTCAGCTGCATATATTTAGACTGGAAGCCTATCCCAACATAGTTGGGCAAAGGCTAGGTAGATAATGAGATGATCAGTGAATTTGACGAATCAACACCACGACTTTTGAAACTTTATTTTTATTCGCACGTTATTATTTTTCCATGGCAACTCTGAAAGGCGGTGCTGCGCGGGTTAATTTCCTGGTTCATAAACATATTTTTCAAAATGATGTCACGATTAAAGTGAAGAAGTGAAGGACACAATCCTTTACAACTTTTTAAATATATGCAAAAGTTTTTCCTTTCTTTGTCTTTAAGATTTCAACGACCGACGCTTTTTGTTCAAAACGACTTCAACCGTTACGCCCGCGCCGCTTCTGTAAATAAAATACTTTTCTAAAGAACGCCACCGAGTATTTTTAATTGCAATTTCTTACAGAAGAGTAAGTATTAAAAATAAAATAAATTCGTAAATCATTACACAAACAAGCTTCACAGTCGCTTTTTTATTGAATTGCATTCGAGAATCAGTCAACTGTAATCTTAATAAAAAAAAGTAATAGACCCTATGAAAACGTTGACCTCACTTCTCACATTCGAAAACAAACCTAACTTCATAAGTTATAGAATCCATTTTCAAATGATTTCAGTCTCTGAGCAACTTTGTCACAATCGCCGCATAGAGCACGGGACATGTTCGAAGATATTAAACGACATTAAAAAAAAATAGCACGTCCAGTTTACAACCCGCGTGTATTCGCATATTCATCGATAGCTTTCGAGCTGTCAAGTGAAATTCAACTGTATTTATAATGATGTAAAATCGACATTGACGTGATAAAAAAAAGTTGAAACGCTGTATAAAGTAATTTTATTACTATGGGCTAGAGATGTGAAGTATGCGAAAAATCTGGACGCTTTGTTTCTTAGCCTTTTTGGTTGCTATGCGGCCTGAACTAGGCTATACCTATAATTTTACAGGTTTGTTGGCCATGCTAGCTTTGAATTCAATTTCCTTTGTAAATAAAAGTGTTGGTTTCAGTTTGTAAATAAAAGTTAAATTGCCTAGAACTAACACAGAACTGTTTAAAAAGTTAGTCGTCTACAGGGGAAATTGAAAAATGCAGAACTTACATAAGATTATTTTCAGATATTTATTTATAAATATTATAGTTAAACTATGTATCAATTTATTTTAGAATATTGTGCCTACCCGTAATGCAAGAGAATACCTACTTGATATGTATTATTTCATAAAATGCAGAAAAGAATACTAATCTATGCCGACAGATATTCACATCGCCACCGATCACGACTCATCCCAACACTATCATTATACGATGAAGCTATTTTAGTGCTGTTCCGACCGCAACAATGAGCTATAATGACGCTAGCTTTTATAAACAGCTTATTATCTGCCCTAACGACACACTCCTGACATCTACAGGCTTCAAAATAAAATAAAAATGCTAAAGAAAAAAGCCCCTAATGAGCACTGGTTTCGATGTACCTTCGGCTATCATTTTGCTATTTATGTGTACTATGTTTAAGTATAATAAAAATTGTGTAATGATGTAGTTGAGGGTCTAAAAAGAATTTAAATTTTCCGTTACTGGAGACGAAAAAAGGTATATTTTTTACGACATCCTTTGACAAATAAAAATAATAAAGACGCGCGTCGGATATTGGTTGATTATATTCATGAATATGGTTTGTAAAGAAAATAAGGGCCCCTTTCGAACCTTATGTCCAAAAAGCACTAAGTATCTACCAGATCAATAAAAAATAAAAAAAGTACATAATCATTTGCATGAAATGGTCTGCCAGAGAAGTATTGAAATAGGCCATTTGTGATTTAGGATTGCACTATTTAAGAGCTTAAGGCTAAAACTAACCAAGTATAGGCTACTAGAGCAGTGGTGGCCAAGTGGTAACGGCCACGGCTTACCGAGTTGCAGGTCGTAGGTTCGAACCCTGACAGGCGCTTTACTTTGTGTAAATCATTTCATCAGCACTGCAGCTCTCAAAACGGTGAAGGAAAACATCGTGAAGAAACCGGCTTGTCCTAGAACCAAAAATTCAAAGACATGTGACATCTACCAACCCGCACTGGGCCCGCGTGGTGGATTACGGCCCACCCCCTCTAATAGAGAGGCGGCCGGGTTCCTAGCAGTGAGAACACTGTAGGCTGATTAATGAGGCTACTCAAATATTTTTCATGTATATGCCTACTTATTAAGATTCCTTTTAAGGAAGACATCGAGAAGGAATCCTGTAAAAGGTGAAAGAACTCATAAGCTTTGATCCTACTTCAAACGAAAACCGCTTTTATCTCCTTCCAGGAATTCCTCTTTCTTTGTGGTTTCGTAAAAGCTTTTTACATATATACCTACCTAGATTTTTTTGTAATTTAGAGTGGAAATGAAATTAATCGGCCGAGTGCGTGTTGGACCACGCATAATGAAGGGTTCGTTTGTTGTTTTGATGAATTTATCCCAAGAAACTACTTCACATTTTTAATTAAAAACCATGTTCTCCCATACATTCCAACTGCAAATGTAAGTTTGTACGCACAATATTGAGAGATTTAACATGTTATTTTAAGACTATAAACTTCTTATAGGTTTTCTTGTAATCTATGAGAAACATACTCTGTATTTTTTTCAAAATTTTAGTCTCAGTAGTTTCGGAGATAATGGCCTGGGCATGGTAATTTTCATATTTTTTCTTAAATATCTTTTATAGTAATTATTTTAAAACTATAAAAGAAATATTGGAGTTCGTCACAACAAGCCCTTTCACACACGGTACAGTTTGCAAAAAAAATATTTTTTTTTTTCCGGTTTGGCCTCGAAAAGTGTCTCTTCATATTCAAAATTCATTCTTGGCTGTGACAGGCGGACAGCCAGCCAGACAGACAGACACACGAGTGATCCTATAAGTGTTCCGTTTTTCCCTTTTAAGGTACGGAACCCTAAAATAGTTAAGACATCCATCTACTGATTCATGAATGGATCTTCAAATTGGACAAGATCATTTATCAATAGTACCTAACAGACCAACAGATAATTTATCATCGAAACCTTAAACAATATGCTAAACCTAAATGGGAATCCATTTTACGTCATCTTTGATCAAAAACTTTTGACGTATACAAAGTGGATTTAAATACGATTTCATTATCTTGAGTTCTCATCCATCTACTAGGCTAAAGGCTTTTCTAACAAAGTTGGGGTCGGTTTTCAGTCTAATTTATTATTTAGGTACTACTTAACCTCACCAGATAATTATTATGATAATATAACTGATCTCAATATAAATCAATGTTATAATTTACTTAATTCATAACAAATTTAAAAACTGTTAATTGGTTAATCATTTTTAAAATATTTTATTTTATTTTAATAAAAACATCTTGATATTTAGAAACTCTAAATCAGTAGTTTTGATAGTATAAAAAAATTACTCCACCATAGAGGCAGATAATGCCCGAATTTTTACTAAAACCTCTGGTATCGCACTTTCGGCGAAAGACCTTCCCTTTATTCATGAACGAATGTGGAGTATTTGGTACCAATCCTACCATCTTCGCCTGGATCCGCCACAATACATAAAGTTTTATTTTCAAAGAAAATCGGAGAAAATTTTGAAAACGGTTTCATATTTTGTGGTGCTGTTGACGTTAGATATTCCCTGTTGCCATACACACTGTTACATATTATGTACCCGGATCGTGCATGGCTACTCAGCTGGGGCAACGGATCCCTTTTCCAAACTATGACCAAACAAAACTCCGTCTCAACGAACAACAATTCAGCCCCTATATTCATTCTAATTAATTAATGACCCCTTTTTTTTTTTTGGGTGGGAAATTATCAAATAACTTCTCCCGCTCTGGGTGGAGCGGGAGGGCGTGTCAGACTCTTACTGACTAAAACCCACCCGTGTTCCTTCCGTTGCCTTTACGTTGCCAGGGGCCACGGTATCCCTTTCGGACTTTCCCGCAACCCCGGCAGGCATCGGTCCTATCGGACCCCTTCCGTTGTGCTGACATCTCTTTGAGGCGCGCGTGGAACACAACGCGCCGTCAACCCGGGCCTGGTCCTTATCAGACGGCGAGCTACCCATTGCTCACCGTCCGCAAGCCCGCGCCTACGGTGGCCGGGAATCGGCCTGCGATTCCCGACGCCCAGGGCGTCTCCTGCGGTGGCTAGGGGCGTGAGGGCGCGAAATTTGCCTCTCCCTCACGCGTTCTGCCTCCTCCTTCGCGAGCATTACTGCTTCGCAGAAGGAGGTGACGGCCTCCCATGCCCTCTCACTCCGTACCATGGCCTGGACTAGGGCCGGACGCGAGAGATCCCCACCAATTAATGACCCCTAACTTCCTAATTAACACTCATAAATCTCATAACACTCTGTTTCAAAACAGTTAATTTAATAACCGATGATAAGTTTCAATGGCGGATGTCATAAAGCATGGCGGACAGTAATGGGCGGACATGAGAGCGGGCTAATGTTGTAATCACTACAATTGAGTGGTATCATGTGCTTACTGCACTTCTGTGTGATGAACGTGTTCCTTGTATCGGGTTAACACGAAATTTACTAATCATTGATGATCATTAACCTAAGCTCTCAATCGAAATTAATTTATGTCAGCAACTGTAGGGGTCCGATAGGACCGATGCCGCCGGTGTTGCGGGAAAGTCCGAAAGGGATACCGTGGCCCCTGGCAACGTATAAGCAACTGAAGGAACACGGGTGGGTTTTAGTCAGTAAGAGTCTGACACGCCCTCCCGCTTCACCCAGAGCGGGAGAAGTTATTTGATTATTTACCAACCAAAAAAAAAAAAAGGATTAACACGAAGTAAAAACATAGGGATTACTGACCCATCCAATACCCAGTGCGAGTGCGGTGCTTCTGATAAGACTATGTCCTACTTGCTAATGAATAAATAAATGAAATGGGCACATAGGACACTCCAGTGTCCTAAGTGCCCATTCACTTGCACCATTGATGACCTATAGAATACCTCTGAAGCCGCAATCAACTTGTATTTGATAATGAATAAATAAATGAAATGCTGGAGTGTCCTAAGTGCCCATTCACTTGCACCATTGAAGACCTATAGACCACTGAAGCCGCAATCAACGTGGCCACCTACTGGGCTCAAACAATATAAAGAACTCAAATCATAGTACTGTCGACAAGAAAAGAAGAAGAATCATCAACCTAGCCTTGTTCAGCTTAATTATAAATACGGATGAATTTCAATATTAAATTTTAAATATAAAGGGAATACTATCTGCCCTCCCGTCACGGCAACCAGACCTGTCCTTTCAGGTTTCTTATTACCTAATCACTTTAACTAATAGATAACCAGGGACAAATTGTCCATACAATCTATATTGTAAAAAAAAAAACTCACCGTGAAGTGACCGTGAAGTGACCTTGAAGTGAGCTGTCAATATTATCAGGTGGAATGACAGCTCACTTCAGCCGAGTTTTCACGATCATATTGATACGTTGATATTCGTATGGCAACTGATTGTTTACCGTGGCAAGGCATGGAGGGATCTTGACGTGAGGAGGCAGAACGCGTGAGCGAGAGGCAAATTTCGCGCCCTCACGCCCCTAGCCGCCGCAGGAGACGCCCTGGGCGTCGGGAATCGCAGGCCGATTCCCGGCCACCGTAGGCGCGGGCTTGCGGACGGTGAGCAATGGGTAGCTCGCGGTCCGATAAGGACCAGGCCCGGGTCGACGGCGCGTTGTGTTCCACGCGCGCCTCAAAGAGATGTCAGCAAGTGAAGGGGTCCGATAGGACCGATGCCTGCCGGGGTTGCGGGAAAGTCCGAAAGGGATACCGTGGCCCCTGGCAACGTACAGGCAACTGAAGGAACACGGGTGGGTTTTAGTCAGTAAGAGTCTGACACGCCCTCCCGCTCCCGCGGAAAAAAAAGAAAAAGCATCTTGACGTGTTTTGTGCATATTTGAGGACTGAACGCGGAAACAATTTTATTAATTAATTATCTTCGCAGGTCCTACCGATGCCGATAGATTAGCAATTCAGCTAAGTAAGGAGGTTTAGGACTAAGTATTGTTTTTTTTTTTTCTTATTTTGTTTTTTCACTATTTATGCTGCACCGGTTGACGTTATCACGCTGTCGGCAGTCGCTGAAAACCAGCGCTGGGGCTCTGTCTCGCATAGGGTCCCAGCATTATGCTGAGCGATGGCTGTTTTGCGTGGATGTGACGCATATTTTCCCCCAAATTGTTATTTTCGTGTCAAATACATTCATGTCAAATCATTCTTATTTTGCGTCATGTTTACCGCAAGTAAACGTATTTTATTTATTTTCTTAGTTAGGTTCATATTTCGCTATATTACTTATGTTAAGTTTCCAATCAGGAATTTCTCAGTAGCTCGCCTTCTAGGCTCGCCCCCGTGTCCTGTTGATGGCTTGCTCCCTATTACATGGGATTTAATCATAACTGGTGAAAAATGAGTGACCTACTACAGTTAGTAGGTACACTGGTACAGTATTATTATATGACATTGATTTTACATTCTGTGACCAATTCCTCGCACACTGACTTATTAATTGTAAAATTTTAGGAAAATCGTCTACTTTTACAATGTTTGTAAATATGTGAGAACCATGTATCTATCACATGATTAGTTTATCTGTTGTTACTTCATTTTTAATTCTTAATTCTTTTTACCTATTGTGGTATAATAATTTTATTCTAGGTACATCGTCCTCACATATAATTATATAACTAATGTACTTATACAAAATATTGTAAAACATTTTAAAAGAGTAACGGTGGAGTTTCTTGCCCATTCTTCGCCATGCGAAAACTACCTTTTGGAAGGGGCGACTAAAATCTATTCATTTTTTTTGTAAATTTTTGACGTTCAAAAGTGCCTAAAAGCCTATTTGAAATAAATGATTTGACTTTGACTTTGACAGGTACACCTAACCCTTTTTACAGAGGATATACAAGCGTGATGTTATGTTATGTGCATGTCAACTGTTGAAACAGCAAATTGGTACAAAATAGATTGTTCGTAAATCTCTGGCCCACCAATAACATTACGCATCTTGACACTACACATACATACATACATATTACATTGTATAGGTTTCAGACGTAACCTCGGCTTACAGTGTAAGGCTTCTAGAGGTCATATTATGAGATCAAAACATCCATGTAAGTACTAGGGTAAATTATAATAGATTTGCTTGTACTCCCCGTCTAGGTTAATATTGTTATCTGGGTTAAAAAAAAATGTTGTAAAGGGGTTAAGTAGGTTTGCGGGAAAGTCCGAAAGGAATACCGTGGCCCCTGGCAACGTACAGGCAACTGAACGAACACGAGTGGGTTTTAGTCAGTAAGAGTCTGACACGTCCTCCCGCTCCGCCCAGAGCGGGAGAAGTTATTTGATAATTTCCCACCCAAAAAAAAAGGGTTAAGTAGGTATATGTAATGAATATTGTTGTTACCCCCGCATTCATAAACATCGATTAACGATCTAACGATTAGTTCCTTTAGTTTGAAAATTAAATTAACTAGCCAAACTTTGCAGACGTTATGGGGACAACATAAGAATAAAACAGATTTCATGTTTTTTTTTTGGGTCATCCACAGCTGGTTAGGCACTTGAAGTATAAGTTTAAAAAATCTTTTTTTTTTGTTGTTTTATCGAGTTTAGATATCGATACCCATGACGTCTATAAAGTTTACAAAACAAAAACTGATATTTCAAGTGGCTACACTAACTGCGGTTGATGACCCCGATTTTTTTTTTGTATCATATTTATATCGTTTATTCTAAAAGTTGGCAACGTCGCAAAAAGCTGTCAAATATTAACCTGTTTTGATTAACTTGGGATTATTACTGTATGGAAATATGAAATATGGCTAACTAGTGAACTAAAAATATATTGATTATGAAATGCAATAATGAATATCTATAATTATAATATTTAGTTAAAGATGTAAAAAAAGTATTTGGAATGCCTTTTTTACACCTAAAACGGTTACAACATCAAATTAAGTGTTAATTGCAATTCATTATTAATATTGTAGTTCACTAGTTAGCGATATTTCATATTTCCATACGGTAATATTGCCAAAATAATCAAAACAACGAAATATTTGGCATATATTTGCACACTCTTAAGATAGCGGCCCGATGGGTGCCGCTATCGTACGTTTGCGGAGTTTCGCTAGTTAATTTATTTTGACCCTGTATATTTTGACCCTGTTTATTTTGACACTGTATATTTTGACCCTGTATATCTTGGTACACACTTTGTGCTATATTTTTCAAGGTTCGGATGGTTGGAAATTAAAATACGTATGTGTATTTGGAAAAAATATAACAAATCCAGCAGATTATATTTATATGACCGGATGGATAAAAATTCTGATACTGGCCACCCCTTAATTAGCTATAAGATGATGGTATAGTTAATTAACCAACAAATCTTTCATTTTGCGTACCAATAAGTACCTACTTCGGTTATCGGTGGTGGGTCTAGCCGGTCGGGGCCTTGTATTAAATAATGATAAATTAACGTTAATAAAATTGATGTCTGTGAGTACGGCACTTAGATCAAGCTGTAAATGCCAAGTAATAACAACTGATGTATTTATTATCTATAACGTTGCAAGTTTATGAGGACTTGTCATGCTTTCCCAGTAATTAGCTAGGAATTGGGATCCCACGGTCTTTAATGTGGGATTGAACAATACTCAGCACGATACTAGGTCCCGATAACCTTCTATACATGTCATATAATAAAACAGTAGAATCCGGTGTCTGTCTGTCTGTATATTTGTTTGTTCGCGCACATCTCCGGAACCACTGAACGGATTTTCATGTAGTTTGCAAAATAAAGGCTTTATCCAATTAAAATCTAAAAATTTGACTGATACGATGAACGCCTGGAAAATGGCTTGTCCGGATACGGAGCAGCACGAGAACCTGTCTTCCCAGAGACAGTGGTATGAGCCGCTTTGCAGGTTGATACGGAATAACCTCATTAATACGTCCACTAATACTGCTGAGCGTGTCCGCCTAATGGCTGTGAGAGAATGGGAGTCGGGCCTCTGGCTTCAGGCGCTACCGTCACCCAACATAGGCATTATGCTGGGGGACACCACTTTCCGACTCGCTACAACTCTGCGTCTGGGCGCTCCTTGCGGGGCGCTCCACGTCGTGGACCGCCTCGCACACCATGGCCTTTCCTGCAGCAAGAGCGCTGGTCGGTTGGCACGGCACGCAAGCATCAATGACATCATCCGTCGGGCTCTTGTCACCGCCGGGGTGCCAGCTGTTTTAGAACCCATTGATATGGCACGCAACGACGGGAATAGGTCAGACAGAATTACCATAATGCCTTGGAAGATGCAGAAAACCTCAAACGGCGCAAATATAAAAACCATATTGGTAGCTATATTTTTGAGCCGTTTGGGGTTGAAACACTAGGGTCGTGGGGTCCGAGTGCTCATCGCCAAGCGGTCGGTCGACTCTTCACGTGACCAGAGGGCTGGCCAATTCTTAGGCCAAAGAATCAGCATTGCCAGCCAAAGTGGCAACGTGCAAATATATTTACTATTTATATGTATTTGTGAACATAGCTAATTTTCGCTTTATTTTGTAACTTGTAACCAATTCAACAAACGGTATCTTACACATCTTTAATCATTAAGTTCTATGCTAGTGCACCTCTTTAAGTGACGTATTCAGAATACCTAAAACTGTATGTAATTTTTGTTTGTGTACGTTTTAGTGAGTACGTCGTTTAAGTGTCATATCAATAAATAAATAAACGCCAAAGTAACTTAAGACTGAACTCGCCATCGCAACAAAATGTCATTAAAATAAGATTAAATTCTTGTACAATCTTAATAGTAGTAAATAAAACACCCAATTTTAAACCTTTACTGGCAAAGCTAAATTCCGTAATAGAAAATTATGGTGTACTTCTAGAGGTTTATAGTACCGACTAATATTAAGTGCAATATACATTATTAGCCAGAATTGTGCCTACGCGCAGCAACGGCAGTGGCGCCACAGCTTTACGGCTAAAATATTGACTTCACCGCTTGGCGTAGCTTGTAGTCCATTTGTTAAGAGAAAGGCGGGCTATGAATAAGTTTTTAGTTTGAATCGTTTTGAATCAGTTTATTATGGTAATCTGCTCCTCATTCTACACTGTCCGGCGATTTAATCTATGGGCCATTTAGCATCTTGAACTCGATTGAAATTCGATATTTATAGTTTTTAATAGGTACATATGTATATTTTTATATTTAAATAAATATTTTGTCCTCAATTCACGCTATTGCACCTACCACTGTTTGTCTCTGCATCTCCCAAAGGTTAACTTATAGAAAATGCCTATGGCATTAAGTCCGCCTCTGTACATTTGTGTGCTTGAAGTATTAAATAAATAAATAATGCGTTCGGAAAACTCAGACACAAAATTTAAGAAGATTTCGTGTCGCACGTAAAATTTCACTTGATCGAGTTGAACGAGTCCGTACCTAGCTCTGAGTTTTCGAGATTCTAGTCCTTTAAAGATGGCCTTACTACCGCTCAGCTTATCTAGAAAATGGTACTCTTTACAAGCACGCAACCTGTTTGGACGCAAAAAAAGGATAGAAAGGGAAGGAAGGAGAGGAGATTCGATTTCTCTTAACTTTTACCCTTAGTTGATATCAGGAGTTTGCCTTTCGGAACTATGTATTTGGTCTCTAAATAGTACAAAATCCATTACAATTATTTACGATCGCTCAAAGCTCATAACTTGACCCCACATTACAATGTGGGGTCCAGGATATAAGGTGCTCAATAAATTAGACAGCACTAATAGTATCCTAATAATGATCGACAAAGAATGTGATCATTGTGACATAGCTGTGTTATTTATCTTGAACAGGCTGTAACAGATTAGATATGCAGACTATGTCAGTATTACAAAGTTTACTGATTTATATTCCATTGACAATCATTTTCTTGATACAGTTGACATGATTGTTGCTAAGCACGATGTAGGTTTAATATATCCACACACGCACACACACCCCCACACATACATACATACATACATCCATAAACACACATATTCACATACACTCACATAAACAGATACAGTAAGCCATACCAGTATCTTTTAGTTATCTGTCAATAATTTTGTACTTCCTTTCTTTTATTTACTATAGTTATCTAAAATAGTTTAACTTCTTTTTAAGGAACTATCGTACCACCGCAATATATTAGTCTTAAGGAGGAGCGGGACGACCCAACACAAGCATTATTACATGCTTCCTGGGCAGTTCCGGCAACTAAATAGTATTGTATAAGCAAAGTTAAAGAAATAAACTATTTTTTTTTTTTTTTTTATAATGTATTATGACTCTTTTTCCAAAATTTTCCTCTCTTCAATTGTATATAATTTAACAAAGAAACCTAACCTAGAAAATATATATCTTTTTTGGGTCTCTGTTCATTGCTGTGGAACCTGAAATCTGATGAAAGAGAGTTTATTACTTAGTTAATCGAAATCATTAGTAGGCTGAAAGTCACCAAAGGGCAATAGAGATGCTTAGAGTTTACCTACGTGATTGAATCAAAGATAACCAACATAGTCCAAACTTAAGTGGAAGTGGGCAGGGCACAGTGCTCGCAAAACAGATGGCTGTGGCGACCGCGTGCCGGAAGATGCAACGTTGGAAGGCCTCCCACAAAGTGGACAGGACCTGGTGAAGGCCGCAGGAATCCGCTGGATGCGAGAAGCACAGAGAAGGTCGAAGTGGCAGTGCTTGGGGGAGGCCTATGTCCAGCAGTGGACGTCTTTCGGCTGTAATGATGATGATGAATGAAATTAGAAATAAAGATGACTAATTAAATTCTTAGGAATCTAAAATAGCACATCACTAAACTCAAAACTCAAACTCAAACACAAAGCGACGGCACGATTGGCGCAGTGGTTAAGTGATTGACTGCTGCACTGCGTGTCGCGGGTTCGATTCAAGCACGGAACAAATATTTGTATGACCTACAAGTTCCGGGTCTGGCTGTTTGTGTATATGAGTTTAAATGTTTGTAAAAGCACCCACGATACAGGAGAAATTCCTAGTATAGGGCAACGTTTAAAAAAAAAAAAAAGGTTTTATTTCAATTAAATCATTTACAGGCACTTTTGAATTGTCAAGGAGTCGCTCAGTCAAAATATGAAGCTAATTACCCATTCCAAAGCATAGTAGGTACCTATGGAGAGGAACGGGCAAGAAATTCCACGGACACTCTTTTAAATCAAGAATATGATACAAAATATTGGTTAAATCATTCACGTTGAAATTATACATGTGAGAACAATATAGAAAGATGTGCACGTTACTTTTAACGTGCACCTGCACATCTTTCTATATTGTTCTCACATGTATAATTTCAACGTCCGTAATAAAAAGATAAATACAAAGAACCATTCAAAAATTTAAAATAAATTAAAATAAGCCATGGCAACTAAGAGATTACCAGTCCCAACTAACGGCATCCGTTCACGAACATGACTCATGGATCAGCACCATTCAGCTCAACCATTTTGAAGGGAGCTAAATGATCCAACACACGCGCCATCAGCGAGACATCTGAGTGAGCATAACATACTCACAGCCGCCAGGGCACATTCAAGTCAATGAAAGACATATTACCCGGTAAATAGTACATAGAACTCACACCTGTACTATGCAACTATATAATACAAAGGAGGTTGAGTTTATCAATCTTCAGCAGCTCCAACAGTATTTTCAAAATGTTAATTAATTAGTTGTGGTTGTGGAGCAGTACCGGCAATGAGCCAAGCATTTTTATCAGTGATGTGTCTCTTTAATATAAAATTAAAATTGATGAACTAGCAATAGATCATAATGTCTGAGAAGTCTCTTTACATGACAAGCAAGACACATACCTATTTTGTGCACAAAGAGCTGAGAGAGAATTCCAATTTCATACTATTTTTTGTACCAGTAGGCTCCGCGAACATCTTTCTCATTTCTTTTGTTGACAACCTTAACTATCTTATATTCTTTCTATAATAAAATCGCCTACAAAAGTTCATAGACAAATAAATAAACACAAAACAGAACCAACCGAAATTCGGGTGAGTTCGAATGGTTCGAACACACCCCGGGGATGGGTAGTTATCGAGCAATAAACGGGAGTCGCTGAAATACCATCCCACAGGACTCCGCTTTTTCAACACGAGACAGGCGACTTTAGACCTTATTAATGAAGAGATATGGACTTTCAAGTTTGAAGTATCGGTTGAACCATCCACGTCCTTGCGTAAATATTAAATAATTGGCTGAAACAGTTGTAACGAGATATTTATATGAATATTCTAGTGTAAGTTATCAACAAACTTTCAAACGCAAATCAACAGTTTCGTGTTTTTCTAAAAATAAAAGTCCACTACTTTTTATCGGTGGGTGTAATTATTTAAACAATGACAAATTGGTGTAGGTGCCTGGCGTGGTGATAGTGTCAATCCTTTGTCCGTTAATTAAAATAGTTAAAAGGAGCTTATTTTCCTATCTGAAATAATAATGAAGCAGGATCTTATCGTAAATTCCAAATGTTTTTCGATATGTCCAATGAGTCAGGGGTAGTCAGATAGGAAATTTCGCAATTTTTACTCCATGTAGTTTTTTTTTTAATATTATGTGTTATAGTGATTCCAATATCCTTACAGAATAAACAATTTCATTTCATTTCAGTGTTTTTTTATGAAACTATAAAGAAAAATATAATAAAATATATTCTTTTCTTTCCAGAAGCCAGTCTCGCCGCAGGAAGCTGGGAGAAATTGTATAAAGGTAATAAAAATCTTAAAACGTATATACCACCATAATTACAACATTATGATAATTAAAACCAGAACAATAGTCTCAAATCAGACACAATTTACTGTTTAGCTAAGCATATACAATCATTCTATCTTCTCATTATAATGCAGAGTGCACATCGGTAGTACTTCGCTTAATTAAACAAGTTCGCTTAAAAGTCCAGGACCCCATATAGAGAACAGTAAGGACGCTTATACTTACTTAAAATTCTTAGGAGCGGTATTAACTAAGTAAGTTATAAATATAGGAAGTGGTGCCGGGCTCGGTATTTGGGATAGGGGAGAGATTTTGCTTGGATTTTTTTGATTAATTAGTAAAATTATTGCTTGTTTATTACTCGATATATTGTGGCTTAAAGCTTGAATAAAATGGTCCTAAGAAGGTAAGAATTGAAATTAAAGATTCAGAATTCGATTTTTATTAAAAAATCATCGAAATAGTTAAGTAACAGGAAGGAAACGTTTCATAAAGTAAAATGAAAATGTGGGTGTAGAATAAAAGGAAATACTTTAAAAATCATTTTTCTTCAACCAATTTATTATTTGAAACCCGAAAAATTTTATAAAAATTGTAAATTTTACTTAATTAGGGAATTATGCCGTTGAGAGCTCTCAGCTACATAATTCGACTATTTAGATAAAAGGTCTGAGATTATAGCACTTTATTTAATTATGTAGCAATTTAATATGTATGGGGGAGTCATAAAAACATTTTAACTTTTCCTCAATAAATCTTTCTTGTTTGGACGAGCATTCCCCTTGGCGAAAAGCATACTCGTAATAAAACGAATTCCGTAAATTGTACGCTTTTATTTCATTTTTCAACTCTTACGGTTCTTCAATATTTTCTTTTTCGCTTGAAGTGCCTATGTAATTCATTTTCCGAGAAAGATGATTTCAAAATGGAAAAGAAAAAGCTTTTATAGGCAAATTAAATTGTCCGACGGAACTTAAATATAACTTCAGCAAAGTCTAGAATTTTTATGTAAGTTTTAAATCAAATAATCCACCATCCTGATTCCTACGCACAATTTTAAGAGGGGTGTTATTAAATACTTAAGCAGGTTCAAACAGACGTAGAACAAGCGATACTTAAGGGCTCAGTGCTCACGCAAAACCGCTTCGCTCGAAAGCTTCACTTGACCGTTGTAGTCCCCGCCTTACATCGCGTTTCAACCACTTTAACAGAGTTATGCCGATCTTATCGCTAACAGTAGGCACTTTTGCGGTCCCTTACTAGGTCCGGTACTTCGGTATGTCTTTCTCAATGCGAATAAACTATAAACTGATATTTTATTCAATACAAGCTGCGCCCGCTGCTTCGCTCTCTTAATCGGTATATAAATCTTTGAGTCATAAATTGGTATTTCGAAAATCTGTTACATGATATATGTGTGTTGTGAGTCAGAACGGCTCGGATTGATCGAATCGTTGTGAGTTATTGGTTAACATGAGTGATATAATTGAACGAAAATATTAACTTGTAACTTTAATGAAAACAAATGATGTCGTTTCTGATTTAATAATTCTTGGAGTTTACCGTTCGGGGGCCGTATTATGACGTATTAATGCCACCATTATTCCAGTGTGAGTGAGAGACGGAGCTATACAAGCCCGCTAGCACCATCCTTTTTTCGCAGTGGAATAATGATGCCATTAATACTTCATAATAAGGCCCCAGAAAATGATAAGTTACGATGTGTATGTTTTAGCTGTCAACGTTTTCATAATGACCGACAACTAGGCAATACTATTTAAATATCGATGAACCATTCTAATTGACTTAGTTGAATCATTAGTGCATTTCTTCATTTCAATTCTTTTGTTTCGATTATTTTCTTGTAACCAACATCAGTAGGTACAAAGATCAGAATAGCGCCATTCCCTACAATGCAAACTTAATCGATTCTCAATTATTCGATTAATAGCATGCGCTTCCATTCTTTGCCTGAGTGATTGAGCTCAATACCGGTCTGTGCGCATCATTAACAGTGATTAAAAATAATTAGTCCGTCTGTAACTGTTCTTAAGAACTAGGTATTCAATGATTTCGTGGAACATTTCATAATGTTCTCTTTTTAGTACTTGGTTGACGTATTTGGTATCGAATTCTTAGATTGAGAATAGTATGGACTGACGACGGACGGTAAAGTATGTGTAATGTTCCTTTTTCAAATGTTTAGGGATGCAGCGTCAAAGATGTCATTAAGCGTCCACAAAAAGGGACCCACTTTTTGTGGACGCTTAATATTTATTTGTCTGTAATCAACACTCATTTACTAGCGTTTTCTAATGAAATATTTTTCTGAACCTGCCATGTTTTATAGAGCCTGAAGACTGGCGTTTAAGCCAGCGTCGTTTAAGCCGTTACTGTGAAGCTATTATAGGCTTCTAGGGTAGTCGTTTGTTGACCCTTCACAAAGATTAAAATTATGTAACTGTCAAAAAGGCAAATAGAACTTATCGTTTTATGACGCGCTATCGACGTATAACCTTCAGGCGGTTTCGTACGGTGCGTGATATTGTGGGCAGACGCGGACCAGCCTTCTCAGCCGACGACCAGGAGAAGCCACGCACTACACACCAAGGCTCTTCCCACGGTCCGTGATATTTCGGACAGACGCAGACTGTTGAGATTGGATCCATTTTGTCACTCTGAAATGCAAAGTGGAAGAGAAGCTCGCACCACACCTTTGCAGTTACCGACTCGCCGCGGAACTGTAGCACCGCGACGGAAGTGTCTGCGCTACCACGGACGATAAGGTTACCATGGGGCGTCGGTCCGGGGTCGTCCGCGTCCGTCCGCAAAAACACTTACCGTGGAAAGCCGCCTTTAGGGTGGAAAAGCAATAACGAGGTCCTCTATACCTACAGTTAAGTCTTCTTTAGGCTATTATAACGCTCTCGAGCTAAAGTATTGTCAGTTCCCCTTTAGTGTACCAAAAAGAATTTCATTGAACAAAAGAATAGAATCCTTTTTATGTCCGCCATCTTTCTCCTCATTGTCCTTGTCTTTTATCAAAGTTTTCTTATTTCACCAATCTGTTAAGATTCATGTCTTTTCCCACTATCGATTATCCGAAACAAAATAACGTTCTTAGTTAATCTTTATTTATAACTAGCTGACCCGACACACGATGACTTGTCCGAATTTCAATAAATTTCCCCATTAATTATTCCTGATAACGTTTCCATGTGCATTAAAAAACAAAATAATAGGCAGTCATGGGAACTGCCAACAGAAGTGAAAACTTAAAACTGGTATTAGCGCCATCTATATTCGATAACCCAGCACTACTCGAATCCATAAGTTTACCCCTTACCAAAAATCACTCAACGCGCCTAAAGAAGCTTTCACTTCAAAAAAGAATTACTATCCATCATTGGAATCGTGAGTAATGGTCTTGAGTTCATTACAAAATCCCATAGAAAAAAGGACGTTCAGTTTTTCTTAAATTTGATAATTTGTCGGGAAACTTTTCCCAATGTTTCAACCAATCTGCCTAGCCTTTTCCCTATATCGGGGTCGGCTTCCAGTCTAACCGGATACAGCTGAATACCAATATTTTACATGGAGCGACTGCCTATCTGACCTCCACAACCCAGTAATTGAGTAATACGATACCCCCTGTTAAGACTGGTTGTCAGAATTTCGGGTTTCTGACGACCCGTAACGAGTGTCAAAGATTCACGAATGGCATTTGGGACCAACGGCTTAACGTGCTTTCCGAGGCACGGAGGAGTCTCGATAAGTAAAGATGGTCACCCATCCACAGACTAACCCCGGCAAGCGTAGTTTAACCTGATGGATCGACCCGTGTGGCAGTTATCACTTAGCCACGAGCTCCATTGTTTCTTTCCATAAAAACTTAATTCGTATTTTTACAAACATTTTAAAACCAAAAATACCCAAATCGGTCCAGCCGTTCTCAAGTGATGCGCTTACCAACGAACAGCATATATCATCACTAAGTACTTATCTATGGCGCACCTACCCTACCTACCCTACCTACCCCACCTACGCTACCTACCCTACCTACCCCACCTACGCTACCTACCCTACCTACCTTCTCTACCTACCTACTCTACCTACCTACCTGCCCTATCTTCCTACCCTACCTACCTACCTACCTACCCTACCTACCTACCCTACCTACGTACCCTTCCTACTTACCCTACCTTCCTACCCTACCTTCACCTACCTCTGCTAAGAACCTTGTCCTGAGAATAACGAACACAACAAAAAAATAATTTTCGAAATCGGTCCAGCCGTTCACGCGTGATGCCGTGACCAAGGGAAATAGGGATTCATTTTTATATATATAGATATAGTAGAACATTTTATTAATAGTACTAGAAGGAATCTATCCAACCATCTCAGATACAATCTCTAGTGTTGTTAGCAAATATCCGATATCAAAACAAACAACCATGTATCGATTAAGATATTCTCCTAGAAGCCTCATTTATCTATCACGACATGACGCCTCCCCGCTGAAGGATATTTAACTAAGATTTAAGTACAACTGGAAGAGCTGTCAGGAATAAATTATGAACGATAGTGAACAGATACCTGATCCTGTCGTGAATTTTTAATTGAATCTAAGACTAAGATATAGTGGTTTTGTCTTGACATTTTCAAAGGAGATTGCTGTTTGGAAATGTTCAGGTTGAGTCATGTTTTTGATTTGTGGAAGAATTTGGCTTCAACATTAAATACTTGGGCTCGTTTCACTTTTGTGGGTCTGATATGTACAATTATCTTGTTTAAGTACTCTATGTCATTTTTAGATACTTCTTCTTCTACTTCTGGTTCCTTTTTAGCTTCGCGTATGTGCCAAACCTTTGAGGGCTCTATGTCAGACCTGTTGGATCCACCATCGTGGACGCATAATATCGTCAAAATTAATATTTATAATAAATTGAAGATTGAGAGATTGATTGAG
Organism: Xanthia icteritia; assembly: GCA_949128155.2. Taxonomy (NCBI): domain Eukaryota; kingdom Metazoa; phylum Arthropoda; class Insecta; order Lepidoptera; family Noctuidae; genus Xanthia; species Xanthia icteritia. Next base: position 5,026,260 of record OX421937.2, read on the forward strand.
TGTACATTTCACAAGACAATAGTTAAGTTCTGTCCGCAGTCTCTCAATATTTCAACTAACCGATAAAATCATCCAGTTTTCATTCACTCCGATGCAAATCAGTCGTGGACTGGCGAAATGATTTACGGCGTCCATTCCACAAATGATTGTATTACCCTTTGCAGTGTCTAATCAAATAACAATGTGGACTATGTCTCGATGTGATCATAACCGATAAATAATTCTGACACCTGACTAATTTTAGCTCTGGCAACTATCGAAACTCGATGAAAGACATATCTAGTATCTACAATCAGATTCTGTGATAAAATTGTAGCTCTACTGGAACTTCCAGTATCGTCAATATTAAAGCTATGTAGACGGTATAATTTATCTAAAATAATATTATAAAGAGAAAAGATTTGATTCTTAGTATTTTTGTTTGTTACGCTTTCACGCTAAAACAGCTGAACGTATTTGAATGAAATTTGGCACATGGGTAGACCATGACCTAGGTTAGGACATAGGATACTTTTTATCCCGATATTCCCATGGAATCGAGACTTATGCGGGTGAAACCGCGGGGCGCAGCTCGTTAGCAATATATTACATACTAGCTGACCCAACAGACGTTGTCTGTCCTTTCAATAGTTCATACAGAAATCCCATAGAAAAAAAGATGAAAATTTCCGGGGAATATAATTTTTTTTTTTTGTAAACAAACCTAATTCAAACTAATATGAACATTAAAAAAAATTGCCACCACCCACTCTGGGGCAGCGACGCACCGAACTCCAGAGGAGAGGTACTATCCACCTATTTATTCTCTACTAACCTTAATATTATAAACCGCGGCTCAGAACCCACTTGGGTCACAGTCCGTGGACAAACGATTATAGACCTAACACTTGCTACGGAAAACGCGACGAACCTTATTACAAACTGGCACGTATCGGACGAACCTTCCTGTTCTGATCACAGAAGGATCCGCTTCTCACTAACTACCAACACTAGAAAACCCGATCCGAGGCGAAACCCAAGGCGCACCAATGTTCCCGGGTACAAACGCCTCCTGGCCTCCCTATTGGCTAAACACCTAACGCAATTTACCATAAGAGACCGAACACAATTAGAATACACCGTAACAAAACTATCTGAATATATAACCGAAGCATACCACGCATGCTGTAAACTAAGAGCGCCACAGACCAAGAAGGAGAGAAACCCCTGGTGGAACGCTGAACTTAGTAAACTCAGAGATGCGCTACGTAAGCAATTTAACAGAGCCAAAAATACTAGACTTCCGGACGACTGGGAGATATACAAAGAAACCCAATATATATACAAAAAGCAGATTAGAACCGCCAGAAGAACAGCATGGCGTAAGTTCTGCGAATCCATCGAGACAAACAATGAAGCCGCAAGGGTAAGGAAGATCCTGTCAACCGATCAGGACCGAACCCTCGGCGCGCTCAAAAAACCCGACAACTCATACACATTGACTGACCGTGAAACCTGTAAGGTCCTTCTCGAAACCCACTTCCCAGACTGTGCAGTCCTGGACGACAGGACGTGGGAGGCTGAGCCAGAATGGACCCCAACGGATCAAGACTGGTCACGAGCCCGCAACATGATAACAGAAGACCGAGTAAAGTGGGCTATTAACACCTTTCAGCCATACAAGTCGGCAGGGCTGGATGGCATCTTCCCAGCCCTGCTGCAGTGGGGGGTGGACTATCTCACACCATGGCTGGTGGAGATATTTCGAGCCTGCATAGCACTCAGGCTCGTACCTGTCGCATGGCGCGAGGTGAAGGTCATTTTTATACCATTTTTAAACCTGGCAAAACCGACTACACGCAACCCAAGGCTTATAGGCCCATAAGCCTCACATCCTTCCTACTGAAAACCCTTGAGAGACTCTGTGACAGGCACATCCGAGACGGACCTCTTCGGGTAAACCCACTACACAAACAACAGCATGCGTACTCCACAGGCAAATCAACGGAATCAGCGCTCCACAGCGTGGTTTCCAAAATTGAATGTGCAGTGGATCACAAGTGCTCGGCACTGGCTGCCTTCATTGACATCGAGGGCGCCTTTGACAAAACCACGTTCAACAGTATAAACACGGCCCTCGACAGACACAGCATAGACTCGACACTGAGTGGCTGGATCACCAACATGCTCAAACTAAGGGCTGTACAAGTCACAGTAAATGACACTACGAGAGCCATCGTTGCGAAGGGATGCCCGCAAGGGGGAGTCCTCTCGCCTCTCCTATGGAACCTCGTAGTAGACAGCCTGTTAACTTCTTGTTGAGGGTTCTCCCGTGGATTGAATGAAAGAAGTGAAGAAGTTGTACACCAGATATATTTAAAATAATAAAACATATAAAATATACGAGCGCAGCCGTCAGGCGATCACATTGACAAAATCAAAAAAGTCATTCTCAATTCAAAAGGCTACGACAGTAGTACAGAATAGAGATCTATGAATCAAACAGTGACTGCACAAAGAAGGTCAACATTCAACACTTCCCCTCAATCGCTGTTTGAACTCAGACATCACCGCTGGCTCAACTGGCCTAAAAAAAATTAAGCCCAAGTTCACAACACAGAACTTATGTTTAGGAGCACACAAATACTTAGTTAGTACATCTGCCACCATTTCCTGAGTAGACAAATAATTCAACTTAATCACATGATTATTCACAGCCTCCCTAACATAGTGGTACCTGATGTCTATGTGCTTAGTCCTCCTATGAAACACTGGATTGACACTAAGTTTCTGAGCAGACTGATTGTCATTGAACAAATCTATAACCAACCCAGAACTACCAGTCAATTCAGTAACCAAGTTCCTAAGACAACTTGCCTCCTTAGCAGCCTCGCTAAGAGCAATGTACTCAGCCTCAGTACTTGATAAACTAACACATGTTTGTTTTCTGCATTCCCAGGAGATGGTATTTCCCCCATACTTGAAAACAAACCCCGAAAATGATTTTCGGTCACGTACGTCACCGCCCCAGTCCGCGTCTACAAACCCCTCAACCTTAGCATGACCCGACCTACTAAACACAAGGCTAACACTTTGAGTTCCCTTAAGATACCTCAATACACGTTTCGCAGCCCTCCAGTGTTCCATAGTATGACAAGTATTAAATTGGCTTAGGTACGAAACTGCATACGTAATGTCCGGCCGTGTAAATACACTCAGATACATAAGTGAACCTATTAATTCCCTATATAGAACAGTACCCTCGCCTAATACACTCGTATCAGTAAACTTAACGTTTGGGTCCAAAGGAGTCTGGACTGGTTTGCATTCCGACATGCCAAAACTGTCGAGCAAGCACTCAACATACCGCGCCTGACAAAGCTTAAGAGTTTTGTTCGTCCTGTCACGCTCTACCGCGACCCCGAGAACATGCCGCACCGCACCCAAGTCTATAATCTTGAACGGTTTACGCAAACTCTCTTTCAGCTCTTCAACCATGTGTGCATCATTGTAACAGACAATGAAATCGTCCACGTACAAAGCAATGTAAACAACCGACTTACCATTTCGTTTGTAGAAGATACATTGTTCAAGTTGGCATTGAACAAAACCTGTCGACAGAAGCACGTCCTTCACCCTCTGATACCAAGCTCGCGAAGCTTGTTTCAGTCCGTAGACTGCCTTCTTCAATCTGTAGACTTTATTTTCTCCACCAGGTGAAATGAACCCCTCTGGTTGAAACATAAATATCTCCTCATCTAAATTACCGTTGAGGAACGCCGTCTGTACGTCCAGATGGTCTATATCCAGATCCATCTCTACAGCAATCGCCAACAACAGTCGCATAGAACTGTACCGTACTACCGGTGAAAAAGTTTCCAAATAATCTGCACCATACTTTTGGGTGAACCCCTTGGCTACTAACCTAGCTTTATACCGGGCTATCTTCCCCTCGGCGTCACACTTAATTTTGAAGATCCATTTATTCCGAACCACATTTTTGCCCATAGGCCGATCCACCAACTCCCAAGCCTCATGTTGATTGAATGAGTTAATCTCTTCCTGCATAGCTTGCCACCACAAGTCGCTCTGCCCAGAACCCAAAGCTTCCTTAACAGTGCGCGGTTCAGCTGGGATCGCATCATGTGCGTACAAACCCTTAGGTTGTCTAGATCTAAGATTGTACCTTGGTTCCGGAGGTTCCACCACCTCCTCAACGCTATCTTCAAAAATCAAAGTATCGTCGCCGCGATCATCACCGCTCGCTGACACAATCCCCGTTACCGGTTCTTCAGTGACAGGCTCTCGAGCTGCATCACCAGCCACCTCACTCTCAGGCAAGCTTGACTTCCCCTCACCAGTGAAATCGTCAACTTCTTCCCCTGAAAGAAAGATTTCTATAGTGGCTGATCCGTGTCCAGTTCCTAGCACTTTGGCTGGGAACACACTTTCATTAAATATGACATCACGGCTCCTCTTTATAGTATGTGTCTCAGAGTCATACAACCTGTAAGATCTGCCATTATCTTCATAACCGACAAAAATATACCTCTTACTCTTAGGTTGTAACTTATTCCACTTAACGTCATCAATATGTACATAGGCCTCACAACCGAAAATCCGCAAGTGGTCATACTTTACCCTACTACCCGACCAAACCTCCTCGGGCGTCTTCCCACCTAATCTACTAGACGGAGACCGATTAATAAGGTACCCGGCAGTGTTAGCCGCCTCAGCCCACAGCTTGTGATCCAAACCCGCATGATACAACATACAACGTACCCGTTCCAAAAGAGTTCTGTTCAACCTCTCCGCCGCACCATTCATTTGGGGTGAATACGGAACAGTGACTTGATGCACAATGCCCTTCTGTCTGAAGAGTGCGCTCAACTCTTTGTTTACGTATTCTGTACCGTTATCACTGCGTATAGCCTTTACCTTGGATTCACATTGATTTTCCACGAGCCTAACAAAGTCTTGGGTGACGCTAGCTACTTCGCTCTTATTCTTCAAGAAGTACAAGAATACTTTCCGCGAGTGATCATCTAAAAATGTTAAAATGTACCGCTTACCTGAGTGGGACACAACAGGAATCGAACACAAGTCTGTGTGCACCAGATCCAACCGCTTAGCCGCTACATCACGCCCAGATTTCTTGAACGGAAACCTAATTTGTTTTCCAAGAATGCAAACATCGCAATTATTTGCAATTTCTGTATTCTGAAAATCAATAACGTGTGACAGTGACTTCAAGCTGTCATAACTTAAATGACCCAATCTATGATGCCAAGACTCCTTTGAAACCTTTTTATTTACACTACTTAAAGCTACCGCGTTAGTAAGCAGTTTGTATACCCCGCCAACAGACCTAACACTAGTTATACAAGATTTATTTCTAAAAATCTTACAAGTAGATCCATTAAATTCCACTCTAAGCCCTTTAACCGCTAAACTATTTACAGAAAGTAAATTTACACTCAATCCCGGAACATACATCACTTCTTTAAGAGTCAAATCATAATCTCCGAGTTTTAAACACACATTACCAATACCGACGCATTTCAAAGTCTGTCCGCTCGCCACGTTTACCTCTAAACTGCTTGTAGAAAAATCATGTATCCAGTCTCGCTGTCCCGTCATGTGACTCGACGCACCCGAGTCTACGTACCACGTGTCAGCCAAGAACCGAGTCGCGACCATTGCCGCCCCTTTCTGGGTACACTCCTTCTTTACGTGACCAGACTTTCCACAGTTCCAACACCTCGGCTTCTTGTCTTTGCGTCTCTGACCAGACTTATTTTCCGACTTACCAGCAATCAGGCAATCTCCACCCTTGCAATTGTCAGACCACTTCGTATCCTGAAGCAATTTAGCCTTCACGAAGTCACTGGTCAGGTCGCTCACACTACTCTCCAAAGCCATGATCATTGGATCAAACTTAGAAGGTAATCCCTGAAGAATAATCGCCGCTAGGAACTCATCGTCAATCGGTTTATTTACAGCCGTCAACTGTTGCGACAGCGATAAACATTCGCCAACATATTTGTCCATATCGCCACCGAAATCGTTCAACTTTACCGAGCACAGCATCCGCAACAGTTTTAATCTCCTGCCTATGCCCTTATCGTCGTACGCCTTCTCCAGGCTCAGCCAGGCATCCTTACTCGTCTTCGCAGTCATCACGTGGGACACGCACGAAGCGTCCAGTGACAGGCAGATCTTAGCCAACGCCTTTTCATCCTTACGCCGTTTCAGCTCTGGAGTCGACTTATCGTCCTCCGAATAGCCGTCGATAGAACACCAAAGGTCGTCATGAATAAGTAGGTTTCTCACATTGAACTTCCAAAGGAGGTAATTCTCTCGCCCCCTCAATCGCTCAATAGAAAGCCCACTTACGCTTCCGCCTTCTGCAGACATGGTTGCCTTCTCACGTCCGCTCGTTGTATATCAGTACAATTCTTCTACTTTGCGTAATCTGGGCCCATAACCCTTGTTAACTTCTTGTTGAGGGTTCTCCCGTGGATTGAATGAAAGAAGTGAAGAAGTTGTACACCAGATATATTTAAAATAATAAAACATATAAAATATACGAGCGCAGCCGTCAGGCGATCACATTGACAAAATCAAAAAAGTCATTCTCAATTCAAAAGGCTACGACAGTAGTACAGAATAGAGATCTATGAATCAAACAGTGACTGCACAAAGAAGGTCAACATTCAACACAGCCTCATCAAAACACTCAACGACAAAGGTTATTTCACCGTAGGCTACGCTGACGACATAACCATAATAATTAACGGGACCCACGAAAACACACTATGCAACCTCATGCGTCATGCCCTGAAAATAGTAGAGGAATGGTGCAACAAGCACCAACTCTCAGTAAACCCTACAAAAACCGAACTGGTTCTCTTTACGAAGAAGAGGAAACTGACAACACTATAACTGCCACGATTCTTCGGAACAACCCTAAGCCTCTCAACTGAAACCAAATACCTGGGCATCTATCTGGACAAACAACTGAACTGGGCAAAACACACGAACTATATCACTACAAAAGCCAGCATATCCCTGTGGCAGTGCAAACGACTGCTTGGCCGGAATTGGGGAATCAGCCCCAAGGTCACCCACTGGTTATACACCACAGTCATCCGACCGATTATCACATACGGCTCACTGGTCTGGTGGCCCAGGACAGACCGGTGCACAGCCCAAAAAGATCTCGAAAAACTACAGCGGTTTGCTTGCGTCGCAATCACTGGTAGTATGAGAACTGCACCCACCGCCGCCCTACAGGCAATGCTGGGACTGCCACCTCTGCACCTCATCGTGCGGGAGGAAGCGGCCCTGGCCACCTTTAGGCTCCATTTAACAGGAACCCTATGCAACGACTCCAGAGTTAAGCACATACGCATTAAGGAGGATGCGATCAAACGTGAGCCAATGATGGCATCACCCTGCGACAAAACCCCGAAAACACACCACTTTCAAAGGCACTACAATATAACACTTACAGAAGAACAGTGTGACTACTCAGGCCCAAAAGAGATGAGAGTTTACACCGACGGATCAAAGACCGACTCAGGTACCGGAGTCGGAGTTTTCTCACATGACCTCAACATAAATATATCCAGACCGCTGGGAATGTTCAACACCGTCTATCAGGCGGAGTGTGTGGGCATCATACAAGCGGTCCACGCCCTAGAAGCCAGGAGGGTTACGGACACCCACATACGCATACTCTCCGACAGCGCCTCAGTTCTCCAATCCTTACGGAAGAAATATACTACCTCGAAGCTAACACTAGAATGTCACGATGCACTAGAACAAATAACGGTATCTAGCCGCAACACAGTGACACTGCAATGGATAAAAGGACACAGCGGATCGCTAGGTAACGACGCGGCTGACGAACTTGCTAGACGTGGATCCAGCACGGCAGTCTGCGGACCCGAGCCTATCGTACCCATCCCCTTCAACCAAATACGCAGGTGGCTGCAGAAGTTCACCCACACACAAGCGGAACGCTGGTGGACCTCGACACCAGGTTGCAGGCAGTCAAAGGAGGCTATGCCATCTTTGGACAGCAGGCTGACCAGGCGTTTGCTACGCCTGGACAGGAACGGCCTGCGCCTGGTGACGGGGACCATCACGGGACACTGTTCGCTAAACAAGCACTTCCACACAATAGGCATAACGGACAGTCCTCTGTGCAGGGCGTGCATGGAGGCTGAGGAGACCGTTGCGCACGTGCTCTTCGAATGTACGGGCGTCACCCAGATTAGAACAGAAACCCTCGGGTCACCCAGATCATACACAGACGTTCTAAACAGACCAGGAGACCTAATCAGCTTCTGGAGGGAGGTGGGCTGGTTGGAATAACCACCGAACGGCCGCTATGGCCCACGCACAATGGTCCACCTGACGGACTAAGTGCGGAAACCAAACCCCCTAACATAGAACATAGAACATTGCCAGTCATTCTCAAGTATGCGTCCTTACCGCCAGTTCTCTTCAATGGTACGGTCGTCCCATTCAGAACTGATGTGAAGGACCTTGGCTTGCACATTGATAGTACTCTGAACTGGCGTACTCAAGTCGCGAGGGTCAGCCAGAAGGTAACTGGAACGCTGCGGGCTCTGTACCGACTGAAAAAATTACTACCAACAAGTACGAAGACAATGCTTGTGCAGTCCTTAATTTTCCCTATCATCGATTATGGTGACGTGTGCTACTATGACCTGAATGCAGATCTCCTCGACAAACTTGACCGTCTTCTCAATAACTACATTCGATTCGTTTTCAATCTGCGTAAATATGATCATGTTTCTGCGCATCGGTCGCTTCTAAAGTGGTTACCCATACGCCAACGCAGAGAGCAAAGGGCGCTAACCACCTTGTTTTCATTTCTTGACTCACCCACTTCCCCTCGTTATCTGGCCCCCCACTTTCAGTACATTTGTGACAACCACAGTAAAAATCTACGGTCATCAAATAATCGCGTTCTTCAATGTCCCACTCACCGCACAGACTTCATTCATTCTTCCTTCTTCGTTTAGTTTATCTCTCTATGGAATGCGCTCCCCCAGGAAATCAGGATGGCAACCAACCGATTATCCTTTAAAGTTAAAGTTCGCGAGCATATTCGTAAGAAGCTGGCAGTATCATCACAACGTTAATGTTTTCCCATTGTTTGTCTTATTTGTTCTATTATATTTGTGTATTTATGTATATTTATTTGTGCTTATATTTATATATAATTAGGCACATATATTATATTAATAGTTTGTAATAAGTATATGTGTATCTTTATAGTTACTTTAAAAAATATTCCTCAATTTCTCGTAATTGCACCTACCACTGTTTGTTTCTGCATCACCCAAAGGTTGATTGGTAGAAAATGCCTATGGCATTAAGTCCGCCTCTGTACATTTGTGTGCTTGAAGTATTAAATAAATAAATATGCGTCAAGTGTTTAAACGAAAAGCTTTTCACTTTTATTTATATGGAAGACTAGGTTTTGCTATGTCGGAAATTATCCCACGGGAACGTACTATTGGGATAAAAAGTATCCTATGTGTTAATCCAGGTTATGGCTAACTAGCTGTGTGCCAAATTTCAACCAAATACGCTCAGCCGTTATTGTGTGATTGATATAGTAGGATTATTCTGTTCGCAATAAAAAAGATCTACCAACAAAATATCGTAATATGATAGTCGTCATAATGATAGGTATAAATTGTCTACATTAAATTTTTAGTATTTAATTTGGAATCGCACCTTATTATGTTTTGACACAGATGACATACAGATGGTTCACTCCGCATTTTAAGTATGAAGCTACAAGTACGCGGCGGGCTCGACTTGTTGGGCCAATTCAGTGAGTGCAACGTAGTCAGAAGATCTTAGAGTCACGCGATAGAATGAGAGGCAACTTCTAGGTGAATATTACTGTAGGAAATCAGCGCTGTGCGACCTGAATTGCACTTTATTGTGTCGTAGCAAGAATTGCTTTTTATTTAAATGGTCTTGCGCGATGAACCATAGCTGTATTAATCTGTGGCTTTGATCAGTTGCTGTAATTAAATCTGCGACTTTGCACGATTTCTGATAAATACATGCGTGCATTGACTGGACAGCTCCACTGAAATCTGTGTGGTTCTTTCCTCGAAAGACCATTTCAGACACCAATCTACGTGGTTCTCACAAGATCTGGCGAAGATTATGTCTGGACTTTAAAAGAGACCTCTGAGTTTGTTTCGGCCTTTCTTCTCAGGAATAGTCAGATAGGAAACGCCGACCTCATCTAGTTCTTAGAATATGATGGACGTGTAAAAGAGTTTGTACAAACTTACTTAAAGAAATAAATCACTTATTACCATACAAATTCAAATTCAAAAGTCATTTATTCAAACTAGGCTGAGAATCAGCACTTTTCGAACGTCAAAATTACATAAGACAGTCCCCCAAAAACGCCCAGCCTTCACCACTTCCTAGTGCTTTAGCTGGGAAGAAGAAGTGGCGCTACAAACAGTAATACAACTCTACATCCTACATACCCAGGCATTACCTACATTATGTTAAAACCTCGCTCCACAGTATTCTAGCAAAACTCCAATAATATGGTAATGCTGAACAATATTGAGATGTTCCCGCTGAACCTTCCTACGTATACCTCTGGGAAACTAATTTTGATACTTCCATCCTTCTGTTACAAAGGATGGAAGTCATGCTCATTCCCAAGTCCACTGTTTGTCCTTTGATTAATATTTGGAATTCAATCGTTGGTTATTGTTTTGAAACTACTATTCATTGTTAAGCTGTTCTTGTTAGCGAGGAATTTGCTTGTATTATATTAACATACACATACTTACGCCTTCTTTCCATGTCCGTACTCCTTTTGCCTCGTTTACGTTCATACATGTCATACACGAACGCCGGTTGTGAGTACTACGCACCTGTCCTTTCTGTAGAACATCAGCAATAAGGTCAGTATATGTCCTCCTAGGGCGTCCCGGCATTTGTCTTGTAAATACATTTTGAAAGTCACCTTTCATTTTGTAGTATTGTATTTAATCTTCCTTTAATAAGGGTTCCGTACCTCAAAAGGAAAAAACGGAACCCTAACCTATAGGATCACTTCATTGTCCGTCTGTCGGCCTGTCAGTCTGTCAAGACCCTTTTTGTCACTTACGCGTGGAGGTATTGAGTTAAAATTAATATCAAATACGTAGGTCTATAGCACCTTGGAGCTCAAAAAAAAATCACACTTCTAAGTCAACGCAAAAAAATAGTCGCCCATTTATGCAACATATTTTGGTACTCGCAAATAAATCAAAACATAAATCAATACATACGACTACAAACTTACATTTAAAGAAGAAAAGAAAGAAAGAAAATACGTTTATTTGCGATAAACATGACGCAAAAAAAAGAACATAAAAATAAACAAGTTTAGGGAAAATATGCGTCACATCCACGCAAAACTGCCATCGCTCAGCATAATGTTGCGACCCTATGCAAGACAGAGCCCCAGCGCTGGTTTTCAGCGACAGCCGGCGATGACGTTATGACGTGGACCGGTGCAGCACACAATTAAATATAATTATGATATAAAAATAAAATAAATATACAATAATTCTACATGTATAAATAAAATATAATATTTAAAAGTGGCAACATTCCGTTCAGTCAGCAATCGACTCGCATGCCGCCGGCTTAGAGTAATCTGCGCGCGCGAGTAATATTTGCAGTTAGAGACTTAACCGTGACGTCTATTGATGTATCGGAGAACATATTTATCAACTACAATATTAAGTTTGTTTTTGGGATAAATTCATCCCAACTACGGAACTCTTCATTTTGCGTGGCCCGACACGCACTTGGCCGGGTTTTTTCTCATCATTGTTACGCTACTACTTAAGGCAAGAGTGAGACAGCTCCGACACAAGTACTATTGTAACTTACTGGGGTTGCCTCAAAGAGTGAGACAGCTCCGACACAAGTCCTATTGTAACTTACTGGGGTTGCCTCAAAGAGTGAGACAGCTCCGACACAAGTCGTATTGTAACTTACTGGGGTTGCCTTAAAGAGTGAGACAGCTCCGACACAAGTCGTATTGTAACTTACTGGGGTTGCCTCAAAGAGTGAGACAGCTCCGACACAAGTCGTATTGTAACTTACTGGGGTTGCCTCAAAGAGTGACACAGCTCCGACACAAGTCGTATTGTAACTTACTGGGGTTGCCTCAAAGAGTGACACAGCTCCGACATAAGTACTACGGGGGATACAATTTGGTGATGCAGCTACATATCTATCATCTGCATCCAAAATTTAATTACACCAATCGATAGCTAAAGGGTCAAAGAATTCGGTAAGTTGAGTGGGGACTGAGAAGCATCGCGCGCGGCAAATGGGGAAGTGCAGCCATTTTGAGGTCATTTCGCTGCATCACATTATTTCCGTTTGATCCGAGCGGATCAACGGCAATACATCTGGACGAAAATATTACCTGTTACGTACACGTATTCACGTAAAACACGGTTGTGTCCACGACACAGCCACACCCCGATTTTTTTTGTTGGGGTCAACGATCGCTGGTGCTGTTACTTAACGTATGAGTCGATAAATCAGTTTTTTTTTGTTTTATAGTGTTTACATATCGATACTTATCACGCCTGTAGAGTTTAAAAAAAAAATACAGATTTTTACTACACTGCAGTTGATGACCCAAAAAAAATCATCAAATTAATTTATTTTTGCTTTATCTTGTTTAGATATAGATACTTATCACGTGTCCGGAGGTTCGCTGGCTAATTTTATTTGACCCTGTATATATACACAATTTCGTCTATCGAATATAAAAGCAAATTTCGTCAAAGCAAGCACCACTAACAAAAGGTCAAGACACACAAACACAAGGGATCGAGACAGATTTCAAGCTGTTGTTTTCCAGCTGGGCAGATTTCACGCTATTGCATTTCGGTGTAATCCCTAAAGCTTGGTAAACAAAGCCTTCAGCATGCAAGGAAATGCTAGATTTTCTCTCTCAGCGAGAAATTCCCGGGGGTACGTAATTTTGCAGGTAATGTTGTGTTGTTTAACAAATAATATGGAAGAAACGTTTACTTTAATACTCGTATAGAATGCTTCCGTGCCTGGCTTCAATTTAGAGGTTACGCTTATTATTCGTGTTGTGGTCATCGTGAGTGTAATTGACTTGTTTCAATTACTATATCTTAACATTAAATGCGACAAAGGAATTGCGCCAGAAGAATGGGAAGCAGTGCCCTCATGTCTGTTAGAGAATAAATTTAATTAAACATTATCTCAAATGAGAGAATCGTATGTTCCAGTGGCTGGTTTAGCTTAGGGTCAGTTCACACCGAGACGTGACGCGACGCGTCGAAGCTTGAAGAGGCCAGTGGTTTCGCGCTGCGCAGTGCGGCGCCGCGAGACGCAGCGCGACGTCGCGGGGCGCATCGTGAAATCGCTGGTAGCCCCACGCCTCGCTGCTTCGTGATGCGTCGCGCTACGCCGCGAGGCATCCCGAGAAGCAGCGTGGCGCAGCGCGACGCCGCATGGCATTATCGAATTATCTCAGTATGTGTATCTTTTTGAGTAGTAAATAAAATAATATTTTGGATCACTATCACAGCGTCGATTTTTCGCTCCCGTCATCCCGTATATTGCTTTCTGCTAAACTTTCATCGAAATCGTTAGTGCCGTTTTCGAGAACGTGGTTACAAATATATTTATATATATATATAAATATAAATATTGCTCATTTAATATTATAGGACTTAGAGAATTTAATCTGGAAGGTTACGTTAGTATTAAATATTTTTTACGTCTACTGAAGAAATCTCGTCAGTCGCAAAAACCGTGCGAAGCAGGGGCGTGTCGCTAGTTCAAAGATAAATAAATGAATAGGTATAAGAATTATGTCAAGAATATGGGGCGCAGTGCCCCAAACCTCATGTCAACAGACATGAGATCAGAAAAAAAAATGTCAGGTGTAGCAATTTAAACAATATCCTCAATGTTTGACGGCACGGTTGGCGCAGTGGTTAAGCAATTGACTGCTGCGCTGCGTGTCGCGGGTTCGATTCCCGCACGGAACAAATATTTGTATGACCTACAAGTAGTTGTTCCGGGTCTGGCTGTTTGTGTATGTGAGTAATAAATGTTTGTAAACGCACCCACGATACAGGAGAAATTCCTAGTGTGGGGCAACGTTTTTTAAAAAAAAAAAAAAAAAAAAAAAAGAAAAAAAAAAAAATGTGTGTATTTTGGGAATCCCATGTTTAGCAGAGGTGCGCTCCAAGTTTTTATTACCTACATTATTTCAAAAATTATAAGTACCAAAATAACCATTTTGTAATAATTTTTCCACAACGCTCCAAAATAAAATAAGTTGAGTCAGCATAAAAGTAAAACCATAAGTTGTTTGTACTGAATAAACATATTTGATATGCATTTTTTTTTTAAATGATATTTAATATAATGTTTCATGCAATTTTATTTTTCTTCACTCTCCAATATTTCTTTGAGCGCAGTGGAATCAATGTATGAAGATTAAAATTATGAGAACAATGGGTTTTGGAGCGCAATACCCTTTAGCAGTTAGCTAAGGAGATTCCAATTATATTGAACATGTCCTAAAGCCCTAAACGTAACGGTGGCTATGACTTACCTCGAGAGAATATTTCCTGCATTTAAGTAATTTATTGTTCATATAACTCGTAATTCAAACTCATTTTACAAAGCATGACGTTCCACAATAACAAGCAATCATCTTACAGCACACTCGTAGTATCATTCCATCTAGCATGTGGTAATGACGTGCAACCGCAACACCCCGCGCGAAGCCGCGCAGAATCGTTGAGAATCGCACGGAATTGACGCGGTCACTGTACTTCCGTGTTCGTACGGGATTGAGTGGCTGGAACACTGTTATATTAGGAATATGCCTTAATGTGAGCTATGTTTATGATGCAGGTGGTTGTTAAAAATGTGGCTGGTATCCGGATAATACGTTAAAATCAGTAAGGTGTAAAATGGGCTACCGATTCATTGATCAGTCTTGGAGGTACTTTGTCTGACATGATAAATACATAGATCGTCTTAAAATATACCAAAAGCCTGACTTTTAAATAAGAATAATCCCACATTTATAGTCTTTATTTGTTTTGAAGCAGCCCGGAGTCTGGATTCGTGCCCGGTTGATTGCAGAAGGCTCGCCTCCTTTTACATGGGACTTAAAAATAACTGGCAAAATGTGGGTGTACTATAGATAGATACACTTCTGCCTAACCCTTCAGGGAATACAGGCGTGATTTTACGTAATGTTATGTTTGTTTATATAAGGTACCATTAAAATAGATGGACAAACTTTTAGAAATCATTCGGACCACCAATATAAGGACAATGGTAAAAAAATATTATAAGATACTTACAAGAAAAATAAATCTGCTAATGAAAATACACTAAAAATGTTGGTTACCCAAAGCCATTTATTATTTTAGGTCAAAATAAAATCACTTTAATCAGTGCTTTTTTTGCTTGGATATCAGCTTTGGTTAGACGTACTGAACGCTGTGTTAAAATTTGTCCATCTATTTTAATGGGACCTTGTATATTTAGTTGTTGCAAACTTAAGCAAGAAATACACATGGTCGCATGCACTTTGAAAGTCCCAGTAACTCAGCATCTGTGTTGTAACACACCTAGTGTTACAACAAAATATTCAGATGAGGATATTGTCTACATATTATGTAATCCCCTGCTTCTTGCAAAAGACATAATCTGTTAACACACAATCATAATAAACATGAATAGAAGCGACAGATTAAACTTAATACAAGAGAGTCAATACAAACCAATTTTCTAACACAAAGTGCAAATAAATTGCCTATTGAGGAAACCATTAGATGTCCGTCACTACATCTAGCAGTCATTGCATTAATAGTACATGGAGTAAATATTTGTCAGAGACCACGCTTCATACGAACTCTCCGCGATAGTTTATTACTTACACTACTAAATGGTGCGGGGCAACTATTAAATATTTTAGACAAGACCTAGCCTATATATTTTAACCCGTTTTGGGAGTTTTTTTTTAATACTTTGTTTTCACTTTCGCTATACTATAAGGAACTCTTGTGCAAAATTTCATGCTTTTATGCTAGACGCAGTGGTTTAGGCTGTGCGAATTTAAGATTTTTACTGAGTAGACGGGTAATAAGGGCTTCCTTATGTTTTAAGTTTTGGAATTATTTTTATCTTTATACGGCAAAATATTGTAATTTTTCTTCTAGATCTATTTTTCAAGACAGGATCGGTTAACATCATAAAAATAAAACAGGAGTGGTAATTTTTCTTTTTAATATCTGTAAATGCAAATGGAAATTACTTCAATAGCTGGTCTTGTCGCCACATAACATTTTCCTGTGGCTAAAACGGTCTTATATAACAACCATCCACATACGTGCGGTGTTCTCGCCATATCGTACATTTATGTCATAGTGTAGATCTATTGCAAGCTTGGTCTCTGTTAGATATCTACTCATGCGCCAATACCTACCACTAATGTCCGCAAATTATTCGTTGGTCAATAGAAAGAGGCTTTTAATTAAATTCATCATCATTATCATCAGTTAACTTGCTGTTGAAACTGCATGTGATGGGTAATTTTAGTTAAACATGTTATTTATTGTTGCGTGTGTTGTGTTATACAACTCTCACAATATTTTAAATGCGCGAATCCGTCATTCTACCTTCAACCGATTATTGTGAAAAGCAGAAACTGGTAAAGAACATACATACCACTCATGCCTTCTTCCCAATGGGTAGGCACAAACTATAGAACACCACCATCCTTACAAACTCCTATTGCTCCTCTTACTTAAATACATCTACACGCGTAGCATGACAACCCTAGAAACGGGTTTTGTCGACGGAAGAATAGACAAAATGACAGATTGAAAGGAAGAAAGAAAGAAAGAAAGAAAAAGTATTTATTGGGACAAGCACAGGAGATCTTAATTAAACTAAATACACACTCACTAAAAATAAAAATAGAAAATACAAACAAAGTAAAAATTAAAATAAAGCGGAAAGTCCTGTGCGAGGCCAAAAGGCTCCTATCTCAGCATGATGCTGCCACATTTAATAATAAATTTCACAGCGCTGGTATTCGGGTTTTTAGATTGTGATTGTTTATCTGTCATTTTGTCTATTCTTCCGTCGACAAAACCCGTTTCTATTATGGTCATGCTAAGCGTGCTGGGTCAAACACGCACGCCGGTTGCGAGTACTACGCACCTAACATTTCTGACGAACATCACCAATTAGATCACTATTGTATACTGGTAGATAAGTTGCTTGGAAAATTCAAATCTGTATTTGATGTAAGAACAGCGGGCTGTTAGTTGTTTCATGTAAAATTAATGCCCGACAGTTGTCTATACTTCCCCATTGCTAAGAGGGATTCCTAATGATTCATGAGAGCTTAACCATGCAATCATAAATTACTAGTTGCGCCCCGCGGTTTCATCCGCATAAGTCTCGATCCAGTAGGAATATTGAGATAAAAATAATGCTATGTCTTAATCCAGGTCTACCTATGTGCCAAATTTCATCCAAATCTGTTCAGCCGTTTTAGCGTGAAAGCGTAACAAACAAACAAACTCACTTTCGCATTTATAATATTAGTTAGGATTGCTAAACTGGGCTGATTATCGCCGCTTCGCACTGTGGATCGAAAAAAGGCTCTCGAAGACATTGGAGCTTTAATTTTAAAACCTAATAACACTGTTATTTGAAAATATTGTAAAAGCCCATTATTTTTAAAAGAGTAACCGTGGAGTTTCTTGCCGACTCTTCTCCATAGGAAACAACCAATTGGAACCGTGCACCTAGCTTCTGACGTTTCATAAGTGCCCATGTAGGTTTATATATATAATAATATGTAATATTTTGAATTTTGAACGCACGAAAAAACCCAACTAGTTCGGATCGTTTTCGGACGTCGGAACTATACGTACAGTAGGTAGTAACTATACCTACAACAAAAAAAAATAATGTCCCTCGGAAATCATCGCATTTCCGAATACAAACAGCTTTCCTCCCATTTTTTAAATAAATTACATTAAGTTAAAAGTGTATTAACAACTCTAAATACTTCCAAGTCGTTTGAGAGCGTCGCGTCCGGTCTGCACCAAGTGCAAAGGGCAACTGATAACTGACGAAACTCGAAGTTTGCCGAGAGACATTAAGAAAATGGTTGTACTGTACGTATACGTACGACTAATTCGCGCCCAGTCTGCGCGCTACCTTTGTACTTGGAACGTCAGGATAGTTCGTGCGTGTTCGTACGTGTTCGCACGAGTGAATTTCGTACGAATACGCGTCCAAAGTGAGCGCGGCCTAATTCCGTACTAAAATAGAATAGAATAGAATAGAAATATTTTATTTCAGACCGGAGTCTATGGAAGACTCCGGCCAATAAATTGTTACTAACCCTATGGGGTTAGTAACAATTTTACTTAACTTCTAGTGTTAGTAGGCTACATACACAGATAAAAATATGCAATTAAATTTCA
The DNA here is from genome assembly GCA_949128155.2 of Xanthia icteritia. NCBI lineage: Eukaryota > Metazoa > Arthropoda > Insecta > Lepidoptera > Noctuidae > Xanthia > Xanthia icteritia. The sequence goes on from OX421937.2 coordinate 5,044,844, forward strand.
GCGTGGAGCCACCTCCGCAACATCGGGGAATCCCACCGATCTGCGAATACACTGAGAATTATAATACCTAGGTACCTATTTATTTATACCCTACCGCAGCTTACACACTCGGCCACCAATAAAATAAAAACCAACAAAGCGCAGTCAGTGAACGTTACTGGCAAAATGTGGATGCACCTCTGCCTTACCCATCGGAGAATACAAGCTTGATGTTATGTTACGTATGTACATATATTAAAACTGTTGCTATAATAAATGTAAAGAGGCTAAAGGTTTTAGGCCCCCGAAAGATTTCAACCAGTGTTTGTTCCACTAATATACGGAAAAAAAAGTGTTTATTCACAGATATAATTTTTTGTACAAGATATATTACCTCTGCCAAACTGCAAAGCAGTTTGTTGGCAGACTTACCTCCTATTTTAGTACATGTAATAGAAGTTTATGAAACTGTTGCATAATGAGGGGTATTAAAATACGAGTGTGTGTTTAAAAACCGAGCTGTAGACGAGGTTTTTTATAGTACCATACGAGTGTTTTAATACCTAGTTATGTGCAGTTTTATACACCACTTTATCCACTCTCGTACATTGGGATTGAACCTACTAAATAAAAGATCAAAGTTATAGATCAAGAATAAAAAAATCCCACGAAATTCAGTACAACTTCACATTCAATGGCGCCTGCACCCAGCACATCACCGCGCATGCGCTAGAGCGGCGCTGCTGACCTCCGTAACGTTCCATTACTAAAGTTGATGGAAACTCCTTGGTGAAATTAACTACTTGGTTTTGTCCTGTATTGTAATAGAAAAAAAAATGTTTTATAGCATTATTTAGTTAGAGAAAAAGTTTTATGATATGATTCTATTTTTAAATTTCGGTATTGTGTTTATAAAGCATGTCAACATAAACTCGTATTAAAGTTTATAATTCGAATATTACGATATGAGAGTAGATTTAATATTATTATAACGCTTTTTCATCTATAGGTAAGTACACTAACCACTGCATTCCTTAAATGAAACAGAAACAGTTTTTTGATGAGTAATAATCTTTCCTCTCGCTTTCCTGGAATCTGTGGGAGTGATTTCGTTAAAAGGGACGGAAGTGTGTAACAGGAAGCCGGGGAAGAGTGCGCTATTTGATTTGACCAAAGATGCTACAGTTGGCCGTCAGATGGTACCAACCCGCTATCCGAGAGGTTGTAAACAGGATGATGATGACGATGACGATGATGATATTAATGATGAATATTGTTTATATCATAACGTCAGCCAAGATGTCAGATGTTACACATCATATGCGACTTCTGAAGGCTTGCTAATTTTTTAGATATTCTTCACAGGTGAGGCTTTGACAAAACACATTAAAGAAGTACAGACGCCAGCACATCAACCTACTACAATCTGTCAAATTTCTTTAATAGATTTTCAACTTAACCATTATAGCATAAGGTTCAAAGTTGATTGGAAAAATTTGACAGTTTCGGGTAGGTTGACCTGCCAGCGACTGTACTAATGTAATTTTAACTGACTTCAAAAAGGAGGAGGTTCTCAATTCGACAGCATGTTTTTTTTTTTGTATGTTTGTTACGCGATTACACCGCCAATTATGAATTGATTTTGATGATTCTTTCTTATTTGGTAGGTCATACTTCAGAAATTTATATGGGACCTCATATAAATTTTATTAACTTTGCTTGGGTCGTTTTTGAGTAAGCTTATTTATTTATTTATTTATTTATTTGGAAACTCAACAGCTAATTTTAAATTTACATGAGTTATGAAAGTTCACCTCACTATCACTGAACAGCTCAATGCAGTTGAACAGGCAGTCGCGTCAAGTTAAGGTTACAGCATCATACAGTCTACATGCACTGCTCAGTGATAGTGAGATGATGACAATTATCACTTAAGCCAATGACAGAGTTTCACGACATTGATAAAGCTAGGTTAACTAGAAAGTAGCGGGAGGAAACAAAGAAAAAACTTAAACAATTATAGTCATCAAGAATAGGTAGAATGCGATTATTGACACATTGCTAACATTAAAATAAAGTTTAATTGAAGTATGTACTATGACCGTATTAATTTAACAAAAGGAAAAAGAAAAAACTACATAATTTGCACTTGCGTAAATATACCTCCACACAGCACAGCAATTGGAGCGTGCTTTGCTGAAACATATGAATTTAAATTCAAATCCAAATCTAAATGAATTCAAATCTTTAATAAAATCTTAATAAATATAAGAATATAAGATGATTGATTATATAATACGTATTTTTTCCAATGAGTCTATATGGGTGATGTTACAGTTCCTGTCACTATTATTTACATATAGCAGGTAGTGGTATTCAAATTTGTGTGGGGTAGGTACCTTAACTAAAAAGTAAAAATAAAACATTTTACAAAAAAAAAAAAAGTGAGAAATAACTTTAATTTCGGAAGTCGGTGGCAACAAATGAAAATACAGCACCAAAACACAAAATTATTTTTATCGTTTTTGTTTTTTTTTTTTTAAGTCGGTTGTTGTTGTTTATTTGTAAAAAGTTTTTTAATTTAAAAATAGGATTTTATAGGTGTTTAGGTCTAGTACTAGCAAGTATAACTTCCGAGTCGACAAAAGCTATACAGGAACAGCTCGTGCCATCGTAAAAGATAAGCCAATAAGGTTAAGCAAGGTTGGGAGCGAAGATGACTGCGCGGGTGTGCAAGTCGAACTAACTAGTGGACACTCTTGTTATGAACCTCAAAGAACTCCTGCTCCTTATTGCATACTCGGCATTTTGTATAGATTCTGGCAAAACTAGACTCTAGAGAAGAACCTTCACGTATCATGGTAGGAACCGGCTCAGATTACCCATAAATAAGAACAGTGTCAGCGTAGGATATGCTATGATCCGATCCAGCCTGTCCCTCGCTGCCCTTCCCAAGCGACGCCCTAAGCCGAGGTCCGTGCCCTTAGCGAGTAGACGCTTAGTTTTAAAGTTTTATGCCCTTGCTGAAGGCCTTAATTTATTAAGGGATCCACAGGATAGCCCGCCTAGGTTGATCTGTGAGATGACATACACAAAAAACAAACAAGGAAAAAATAAAAATATCTATCGATAAAAGAAATCCAGTGTGCAATTTACACTAACATGACCAAGGCTTTTGACCATGTAGACCATAAGATTCTGTTGCACAAATTAAATAGTTATGGTATAAGATAGGGGTTCCCAACCTTTTTTTGTCTACTGCCCACTTTAAGAATAAATTATTTTTTAACGCCCCCCTTTTTAAACATACTTAAAAACCGCTAAGTACTTATAACTGATTATTGAAACGCAAATTTATAGTATTCGGACAGAGTATATTTTATTGAAAATAAAATAAACATAATCAATTCTTATATAAAAACTAATGTGAAGGTTGAATCTGATGCTGTTCAATAAGTTTGTTGATATCAGGTTCAAATTTACTCAAAAACAGCCGCAAGTCGCCACGTTCGGTAACACGCAAACGATTTCTCTTTTTAGTAAGCAGCGTTGCCACAGCACTAAATCCACGTTCACACAAATATGACGATGGGAATGCTATCAAAAATCGTTGAACAATCCAGGGTACAATTGCGGGATCGGTTTTTGTAGCCAAAATTCTTGATATCCATTTTTGAACTTGATTTTTATTTCTTCGTTTGTTGTCAATTCTATACGTTCTTCTTCCAGCTGAGGTGACATTGCTGTGTTGACATTTGAAAACGGATCCAACACCCAGTCTGGTATTTCCAAGTTTAAAATGTCCTGGTATCGTTCGGTGAAGTCAATGTGGAGGTTTTCCAAATGTTGGCAGTAGGCAAACAAGTCGTCGTTACTGCAGTATACTGATAAATTCGGAAAATTGTGAAACTCACGTCTGCCCATATTCTTTTTGTGCAGAAGCAGTTTGGCTGCGAAAGCAGCAACGACATTTTTTGTTTTAATTAAATTTAGTTCATCGCCTTGCAGTTGGAGGTTCATGTCGTTGAACATTTTATACAGGTCTGTCATGTAAGCTATATCATTCTTTGATGTTATGAGCTTGTTGCGCAGTTCTGTATCTTTAGTTTCCAAGAACTCTATCATAGAGTCAAACAGGTTGTAAAATCGAATCAGACAATTGCCTCTTGACAGCCAACGAACTTCAGTATGAAGCAACAAACGGTTGAAATCTTCGTCATTAGTAACACAAAGCTGATGAAATAATCTATCATTCAAAGAGCTGCTACGGATTTTATTGACTGCTTTGATGACATATTGCAGTGATTGAAATAGTCGTTCACTTAAGTTTCTAGCAACCAAATGTTGTCTATGAATAACGCAATGTATAGCAAGGACATCTGGAATTTTATTCTTTAAGTATGCTATGAAGCCTTTATGGCGCCCTGTCATAGCCGGAGCGCCATCCGTAGCAACTGATATAATATTTTTCAAAGGAATCTCTTTCTCTTCACAAAACTTTTCCAATGTATTGAATATGGTTTCGCCTTTTGTATCTGTCTCCAAATTTCTGGCAAACAATAGTTCTTCACGTATTTTCTCATCTTTAATAAACCTCACGTAAGATAGCAACAACGCTTCATTAGTTGGTAAAGTGGACTCATCGAGCTGAATTGAGAATTGACTAGTCCTCAGATGATTGCACAATGATTCTTCAATGTTTTCAGCCATTTCATCAATTCGTCTTTGCACAGAATTATTACTCAAAGGAATTTTATGGATAATATCTGCGGCCGGTTTATGAAGCACAGTAGTTATTACTTCCTTTATTGCTGGCAAAATTAACTCTTCTCCGATGTTGTGTGGTTTGCCTTTTTGAGCAATTAACAAAGATATATTGTACGAAGCTCGAAGTCCGTCGTCATCTTGCTTAGCAGCCACCGAAAATAGTTTTGATACACTTGGCTGAGTATTATGCTTCTTCTCTAGGTCTTGAAAATATGCTACATTCTTTTCTGTCTTATCTGGATGCATTTTATTCAAATGATCTTGCAGTCTTGAAGGCTTCATTGCTTCGTTTGAAAATGTTTTTAGACATAGAAGACACAAAGGCGACGACGGGTTTGTGGGATTTTCAATAAATCCGAATTTAATATATTCCGCAGAGTATTGCCGTCTCTTCTTTTTTACTTCCGACATTGTTTTGTTTTAAGAAATACGTAAGTGTTGAAATCAAGTACTGCTTATCTATTATGCGCGAAACCGCAAATGAAAATAAAATAAATTTACGTCGTTTATATAGGATTGCATAAGCAGCACGCACCAACAGGAATAAGACAAACGTGCATAAACTCGTTTATCTCATTCGACGCCCAATCGTACTCGACAAGCAAGAACAAGTATTATAGAACCAGCCGATTGGTATAGGAATGTACAATTCGGATTATTTAACAAAAACTTGTTAAAACATGATTGCCCGCGGTCTTTTATATCGAACCGAGTTTGAGCTATATCTTAATTAATATTAGTTGATGTTCACAAGATGTAGTCGAGAGTCGAGAGCTCAGTCGGTGTCTAAGAGTCTTCCTAGCAAGGTAGATGAAATTATAAATCGACCCCAAAGCCCTACACCAGTGATGTCAGAGTTCGAGGGGAAGGTGGGGCATTTTTACTGGAAAATAGGAATTTTAAACTGACTGGTGGGGCCCCTTTACACAAAAAAGAGGGAATTTCAAACGACTGGTGGGGCCTTTTACACAAAAAAGTGGGGATTCTTAACTGATAAGTGGGGCCAAGAAATATCTCACGTGGGGCCCTAAGGGCCCCATGGGACGGGGGTTTGACATCACTGCCCTACACAATGCCCCCTTTTTATTCTGGGTCTCTTACCGCCCCCCTTTAGGCCTGCAGCGCCCACAAGGGGGCGTTATCGCCCACGTTGGGAAAGACTGCTATAAGAGGTAATATCTTAAAGTTGATAAAATCATACCTGAGTTGGCTTCAATTTATGGAAATTTCTAGGATATGTCCTAAAACTAAATTAGAAACGCTATATGTATCAAAACCAAGACATGTAAAATATGGCGTCCCACAGGGTAGTGTATTGGGTCCGCCACTTTTGCAGCTATAATAAAATGTACTAATTCATATAGTTATAAGAATGACGTTAATACTTGCTTAAGTGACATTATAGGATGGTTAGATAATAATAATTTGGTTATAAACCTGAGCAAAACAAAAGTCATGCATTTTTATCAACGCCGTGAAAACGGCTGTGATATTGAAGAAGCTAATAAGGCTAAGTTCTTAGGCATTATAATTGATAACCAACTTACATGGAAGCCTCATGTTGAAGAACTATGTAAAAAACGTAGCAAATCTGCGTATGCTCTTTTTCAACTCTCAAAGAAAGTTAACAGTCAGGCCCTGTTAACAGCGTACTATGGATTGATTGCCTCGGTTTTGCGATATGGAATTATTTTTGGGGACAGTCTACTGATAGGAAACTGGTATTTAGACTGCAGAAGCGATGCATCAGGTCAATGTGCGGTCTTAAGAGAACTGATAGATTCCCTAATTTTAAATCGTATTTTTTTTTTACTTTGCCTTGTTTATATATAATGGAAACGGCTTTGTTTGTGAAAAGTAACCCACACCTATTTAAAAAATTATCAGAGGTCAGGAAAAATCCAATACGGACTCAATACATCAATCAATTATGTCAAGCAAAATTTAAAACGGCGCTATTGCAAAAAAGTTTTTTTGGTATTGCCCCACTCTTATATAATAAATTTCATAATATTAAAAAAAATATGACTACATTAAAATTTAAAAGGGCGCTAAACGAAATTCGAATTATGAAACTTATTACACGATTGACGATTTTCTTAATGATGATTCATTAACTGATTGTCGATTATTATTATGATCGTTGTTCAGTTACTTTTTGTTTTCGTTTGAAATTATATAGTCTTATTTTATTTTATATTTTTGATTGCTGTGACCACACTGACATTTTTTTTTCTCTCTGCCGCTTATTTTAGATTTTGAATTGTAAACCTTTGCATGTTCACGTGACGGTAAAATATGGAGAACTTTATTATAAAAACACCTATGTACTATACCCATGTTTGCAAAGAAATAAATATTTGATTTGATTTGAAGGAACATGCCTCACCAGACACATCTCAAAAATATCACAGCTGACTTACTTATTATTCCGTTACATGCAGTTACAGTTTTAAACACCATCACATAAGTAGGTGTCGTTGCATAACCTGTTATTAACGGTTACTCTGACGAAACCCACGGTTAAATAACCTTACGACAACATCAGTAACCGGTCCATTCGGAACAATTATTTGGCTTGTTTAAGGTTCGGAGGCATTGTAGTGAGACCAGCCAAGTTTGAGTTCTTACCTATCTTTTATAATATTTATTTATATTTATATTTCAGACAGTCCATATTTTTTTACAAAGATGGCGTTGGATGGGTTGTTAGAGGTGCAATGGTTAGCTCGCTGTCCGATAAGGACCAGGCCCGGGTCGACGGCGCGTTGTGTTCCACGCGCGCCTCAAAGAGATGTCAGCAATTGAAGGGGTCCAACAGGACCGATGCCTGCCGGGGTTGCGGGAAAGTCCGAAAGGGATACCGTGGCCCCTGGCAACGTACAGGCAACTGAAGGAACACGGCTGGGAGTCAGTAAGAGTCTGACACGCCCTCCCGCTCCGCCCAGACCGGGGGAAGTTATTTGATAATTTCCCACCCAAAAAAATAATAGTAAAAAGTGTTGTTAGTAGTACACACTAAAAAGGTGTTAGTAAGCAAAACAAGTTACATAATAACTCTATTCAAGTTAATTACTAAAGTCCATTTCCTATTTTTGTGCAGGTGTTCACCTGCCCAGTAGGTACCTACACAGTAAAAGGACACAAAGTCAAAATCGATAGATTTTGCACGCTAACATTCTGAGGACAGTGTTAGCTACCACGGACCCTGACCATCATCGATGCAGTTCTTTTCCTTATGACGGCGAAGACATCATCGATGGAAGCATCCGCAAACATTGTAGTACGGGGTTTTCTCTTAAAATGTTGGTTTTAAACTTACAAGGGATTAAATTGTATATTGAATGGATTCAATGGATATACTAAAAAAATTGCCATCTCACCAGGGTGTCTAGATTTTTCAACCTCTTAATCTATTACTGCGTTATAGAAAGCTACTCGTTTATAAGATTCCACAAGAAAAAAAAAATTGTGACTTGTAAAACGAGGTCTAAAAATCTAAACTCGATTATTCAAAAAAGGTTGAAAATAAACATCGAAAATTACCCAAGACAGTCCCGAAACACCCACGCTTCACTGCTTCCATTCGCTATAAATACCTTTTAGAAAACCCTAGTTACATTATAACAACAACAACAATACATCACGCCTGTATTCTCCGAGGGGCTAGACAGAGGTGCACCTTTAGTACACCCACATTTCGCCTTTCTTCTTCTTTTCGTGTGGTTAGTGTCTACCTGGTGTCAGAGTTTTAAAGCCGCCCATGGGTCTCTGACTTGGCTTCACATGCCGTCAAAAAATATCTCTCAGGCATGCCAGTTTCCCCACGATGATTTCCTTCACTGTTTTTGAAGCAAGTGATAATTATACAATACGCACATGAATCCGTAAATTCAGAGGTGTGTGCCTCGACATTAATTTTTTAAAGTCCCATGTTAGTAGGGTGCGAGCCTATTACCATCAACCGGGCACAAATCCAAGCTCCGGGCTGCTACTGAGAAATTCCAGACGGAAAAACCAGTAACACTTTGCCTGACCTGGGAATCGAACCCAGGACCACATGCGCAGCAGTAAAGAAAGAAAAAGTATTTATTGGGACAAGCTCAGGAGATCTGAATTAAACTTAAAACACAGACATTAAAAAAACAAATTAAAATAAAAGCAGAAAGTCCTGTGCGAGGCCAAATGGCTCCTATCTCAGCATGATGCGCACGATGAGTAGCGCTTGCGACCACTAGACCAAAGAGGCAGCCCAAGCAATTAATAATTTAAGAGGGATCAGGGGCTGCGAGGAATTTGAAAAATAGGTATTTGAAGAAACTATTGCCGTCGTCTTACCTCAAGTCTGCCTCCTCAAGTCTGCCTCCATAGAGTGCGATAGGGACTGCTACAGCTCAGACCGATTATATCATTAAAAAAATTGACGAGATCGACGTTTCGTATTCCCCTTTTTTCTCCTCGAAAACAAAGCCAATTCAATTATTTTATACATATTTTTTTAAAGAAAGAGTATGTCTAGGTTCCTATCTTTTTTTTTATGTTAAGAACTTTTCGAATTTGTCTGATAGTCCTCTAATCACGGCGGTAAAAATGGGACATTTTTTGTAATTTTTGGAGGGTCATATTTTCTTTACCAATAAGTTGCTGAACAAAAAGAAATAACAGGGACGTGTCTACAGCAGACCTTGATTTTAGGAAAATAAATGAATGCTCCAGAGGCATTATTCAGGAAGAAAAAACGGGAATACATTTGTATGGAGATTCGCAGGCTCTGTTCCCTCTTAAATTCAAGACTCATAACCTTCCTGCGATGGCCAATAGTTTCTAATTGCCTATCAGTAATCGATCAACACTTAACTACAAATTAACACACGCATCTACCGTTATTACCATATCGTTATCTTAAACGATCTATATTCACACTGTCATTACTAAGTGACTATTACAAAGGTCTACAAGATTCGATAATGGCTATGTTTGGCAATAAATAAGGGCATAAATTACTATCTGGAATTTATCAGTAGCTGCCCGGAGTCCGGATTTGTGCCCGGTTGATGGCAATAGTTAATACATAACTGGCGAAATGTGGGTGTACTATAGGTATACCTCTGCTCAACTCTTAGGGGAAACAAGGCGTGATGGTATGTTATAAATTACCTAATAGTTATTATGTAAAAAAGGAATGTTTATTAGTCGTCTGGAAGTTTCAGGAAAGACTTATTTCAATAAATTAGAAACCTTTTCTTACTCATCTGCCTGGCCTTTTTCCAACTATGTTGGGATCGGCTTCCAGTCTTACCGGATGCAGTTGTATACAAGTATTTTACATGGAGTGACTGCCTATCTGACCTCCACAACCCAGTCACTGGGTAACACGATACCCCTTGGTAAGACTGGTTATCAGACTTTCGGGCTTCTGACTGTAACGACTGTCAAAGATCTTTTCATCCCTAATCTTTTCTTACTCTTAAAGAAAAATTGTGGTTTTGGCTCAATTGTAGAGACCAATGATAAATTCAAATTAAATTGTTTGTAAATTCTCTTTACTAGGTATGTGTTTTTTACACCATAATTATAAAAATGTCGGTAGTTGTCGTGGGACACCGTTCCCGTTTGGGACGAAGTTCTTTTCGCTTTATATTAAGTATTAATACAGAGCCATTTAGTATGGTCCTTTGTTGAAGACGAAGCGTTGGAAGGCCTCCCACAAGATGGACCGATGATCTTGCAAAGGCCGCAGGAATCCGCTGGATGCGGGAGGCACAGAATCGGTCGAAGTGGCGGTGCTTGGGATTTGGAACAAACAATGACATGTTAAATTATTTAAAGCAAGCTTAAAAATTACGTGACAAAGTTTGTGAGAGACTGGTGTCTGTCTGCACTAGGAATACCTGTTTAGCAGATCACCAGGATCCCACCACGCGGAATGAGCATAAAATATACTTAAAATAATTAGTTTCTTCTCTGTAAGAGGTATTGTAATGTCCTGCATTAAGATAGTTTTATATCTAGTATACTCAGGTCGGGCGCAGCAAATACAATCTCCACAGGTGGGGGGTTTCTCGGACGGTGCGGCGTCCCTCCGCTGACCATGGCCCACCTCTCATTTGGCACCGCATGCCCTGTCACCTATACACCTGAGGACCCTATATCTGCGTCAGCGAAAGAAAAGAAAGGAAACGTTTATTTGGACACAGTTCGTGAAACAACAAAATAAAAAAGTGAAGATAATCTTTTGACAAGTGTGTGCCTCACGGCTCCGCCAAAAAGGTTTATTTCAGCATTAATGCCAGATAAATTCTGTCTGACGCTGGTTTTCTAACCCTTAAGAGGGAACAGGGCCTGCGATTCTCAATACAAATGTATTCCCCTTTTTCTTCCTAAATAATGCCTCTAGAGCAAAAAATATGACCCTCCAAAAATGACAAAAATGCCCCATTTTTTCCAACGTGATTAGAGGACTACCAGACAAATTCGAAAAAAATTTAACATAAAAAGAAATGATAAGAACCTAGACATACTTTTCTTAAAATTTTAATGTAAAAAGTAAGTAAAGAATCGGCTCAGTTTTCGAGGAGAATAAAGAGGAATACGAAACGTCGATTTCGTAAAAAAAAATTCTGATATAATCGGTGTGAGCTGCAGCTCTCCCGGTCGCACTCTACGGAGGCAGACTTGAGGTAAGACGACGGCAATAGTTTTTCAAATTCTTCGCAGGCCCTGTTCCCTCTTAAGGATAAGTGACGGGGAGTACCAACAGTTTCAACATACCTAAAACATAATAAAGGTGCGTAAGGCGTTGCCAAATTCTGAGATAAACAGGAAATATAAATTATATTTTCCATCGACACGCTACAAAGAAGATGTCTGGTATTAATACAACACGAACTATACTATAATTTATAAAGTAGAATCAAACTTGGCAAAAGTTTCAGAGACGCTCAATCAGTGCGAGCCATTCACTACAAAATCCGCACGAAACAAGCTTTTTATAGACACCCAAAGCGTACATTGCAAAGTTTATTCTTATTATCTCTAAATCTTGTTTTAATTGCTAAAGTTAACTTTGTTCCTTCATCTACTATAGTTATGGCTCTTTCCGAACAAAAATAGTTAATTTATTATGTAACAAGTACGAAAATTGTTTATCTATTTATTTTATCTTTACCCAAAACACGCACCTGTTACTTTTCAGATTCATGTGCGTATTTTATAATTATCACTTGCTTCAAAAACGGTGAAAAAAAACACCGTAAGTGAACCGGCCATGCCAGTGAGATTTTCTCGACGGCTTGTGAAGCCAAGTCAGAGGCCCTTGGGCGGTATAAAACCTCTAACAGCAGGTTAGTCACTAACCACTCGAAAAATAAAGAAAGAATTGTAGTATCTATTTTAAAATAATTCTGTATTTCTTTTTGCCCCAAAAGGCAATTAATAACTACCATTACAACCTTTAAAATGATCTAATTAGCTTAAATTGCAACACTTTCTATGACTAATGTTAATGAGTTACGGTTGTCAACTAATTGCGTGAAATTCCTTAAGATGACACTAATCTAGTAACTGCACTGACCTAGTCTTAAATCAGTGGTTCCCAACCTTTTCGACCAGGGACCAATTTAAAATTCTTCGCAGTTAGATGGATAGAATACTCTTTAGTATTTACACCATATATATTACACATATGTATAAATTTAGCAATTCAAGGGGTGACACAGTGGGCGATCTTATCGCTAAAGCGATTAAAGACAGCCTTTGGATGGATTAAGGGAGAAAGGAGAGACAATACTGCAGGTAGTCTGTGGTGTAACATTTACATACATACAATAAATACAGGGACAATAAGATTTAAGAAAAATAAACTGTGTAAATAACCTTTAATCAGTTTTGATTGTAATTGTAACATATTGTAATTGTATTGTAACATACATATTCGTCATGCATTATCAGTACTTACCTACTATAGTAATTTGTAAAATAATAACATTCTTTATAGAAAATTAAACTCGGTTTGCATCAATATGATTAATCACCCACGCTTGCCACTACGCTGCACCGCCCGCGTAACAATTAATAATTTAAAAACTTTTTAACAAAAAAAAAAAAAAAATATAAACGACTTCCAAAAAAACACTACAAATTGAAAAATAACTTAAATTTCAGAAGTCGCTGTCTTTGGTTTTGTATTTTCGTTAATTTCCACCGACTTCCGAAATTCCGGTTAAAAACGATAAAAGTATGAAATTTTAAACCTTCGCGGTCCATATCTTATGTCTTGCGGACCACTGTTTGGGAACCACTGTCTTAACCCAATTACTACGGTTCTAGTTTCTGAAATGAGTTTAAATTAATTAAAAACTAATTGGCAGGTAGGTATGTACGTCTACTAATCAGTTACTATTTACAAGCTATTTCCTAGTAAAGGTTGTATTAACAACTAGCCCCTTTGAAGTTGTTCTGTCCAAAAATAAAGCATATAAAAAAAAACCAAAGACATTTATTCAAACTAGGCTGAGACTCAGCACTTTACGAACGTCAAAATTACATAAGACAGTCCCCCAAAACGCCCACCCTTCACCACTTCCTAGTGCTTTAGCTGGGAAGAAGAAGTGGCGCATCAAACTCCCCAGCAGCACAGCTGTCTGTTCAGGTAGAAAAAAAATGACTCTATATAATAGTATGCAAAATGATTTACATTACGCAACACAAAACATAATTTAAATGATAAAACTAATAGTCATATGACAGCTAGCACACGCCAATATACCAACCAAAAACATCGAGAACTATAATACTCAGACAGAAATAAAAATAACTAAACGAAAACAATATCTAAATAAAAGCCTCCAGGCATAAAGGACGTGCCCGCTTACATAATATAAAAATCCCATTGAAAAAAAACGTTCTGTTTTTCCCGAATTTGAAAATGTTTCCGTGAATCTTTTCCATTTCTTTCGGACAATTACGAAAATTTTGAAAAAAAAATTGTCAAATCGGTGGAGCCGTTCTCAAGTGATGGGCTTACCAACGAACAGCATTTAATTTTTAGGGTTTCGTAGTCAACAACGAACCCTTATAGTTTCGCCATGTCCGACTGTCTGTCTGTCCGCGGCTTAGCTCAGAGACTGTTAGTACTAGAAAGATGTAATTTAGCATGGGTATACATATTATGTAATTTACACACAATTTTATGTAATTTACATACAAATTTATTTTTAATTTAAGTTTGACGTTCGAAAAGTGCTGATTCTCAGCCTAGTTTGAATAAATGACTTGTCTACCCATGTCAAATTACAGTTTTCTACAGACATTACACATGACATGACCTATTTACTACGGAACCCTAAAAATGGCATTCTTTATTATTATTATCAAACTTTTACATTTTTTTGAATGTGCCCTGGCAGTTGAGTGTATGTCATGTTCACTCAATATGTCTCGCTGATGTAGGGTCATTCGGTTCCCTTAAAATTGTTTAAACGGAATGGTGCTGATGACGGCGCGTTGTGTTCAACGCGCGCCTCAAAGAGATGTCAGCACAATGGAAGGGGTCTGATAGGACCGATGCCTGCCGGGGTTGCGGGAAAGTCCGAAAGGGATACCGTGACCCCTGGCAACGTACAGGCAACTGAAGGAGCACGGGTTGGTTTTAGTCAGTAAGAATCTGACACGCCCTCCCGCTCTGCCCAGAGCGGGAGAAGGTAGGTATTTGAAAATTTCCCACCCAAAAAAAAAAAAAAAAAATGGTGGTCATGATCCATGCGTCATGTTCGTGAACGGGTGCCATCAATAGAGACTGGTCATCTCTTAAGGTCTTATTTAATTTTATTTATGTTTTTTTTTCTTTTTACCTTTTGATCTGGATGCTTTTAACTTGCACTTCTTTCTACATCGTTCTCACAATATGAACCAATAATTTCAAGGAAGATATTATCAACATTTTGTAAAAAATATTAGTTTTAATAGTGTGCCCATGGAGGTTCTTGCCGGTTCCTCTCCTTAGGAACCTACTACGCTTTGGAATGGGTAAATAACTTCATGTTTCTGACTAACCAATCAGTGATAATTCAAAAGTGCCTGATAGTTGAAATAGGTATGTTTTGTGTTTAACTCTGGAGATTGAACGCAAAAATAACGAAATAAGAGTCAGTGAAACCTCAATATCCTTGCTACATTGCAATTCCCAACTTAAAAGTTCATTAATTTTCTTTATCCGCATCCATTTATTATTACCTCCCGACATTAAAACAGAAGTAATACTAAGTTTGCAAAACCCACCGGCATTTTCTAATAATTCAAGCAAGTGGGGCCATTCATTTTGATTGCAAAGCGAATCTATTTCCCACATGTTTGTGAAGTGGTAGTGAGATGATAGAAATAATTCACAATTTATGGTTTATGTTGAATAAAATACGTGGTCATAATTTTATATTATGAATGCGTAAGCGAGATTGGTGAACTTTCACAGTTTATCTTCATTTAATTTCATTTGCATTTTTGTAGGTGCTCTGAGCACTTTTTTGAACTAGTTAAAAATTAAAGTGGGTACTACAGGTATACCTTTGGGCAGAGGTGTATGAATTTATCAAATAACTTCTCCCGCTCTGGACGGAGCGGAAGGGCGTGTCAGACACTGACTAAAACCCACCTTAAAAAATAACCCGTGTTCCTTCAGTTGCCTGTACGTTGCCAAGGGCCACGGTATCCCTTTCGGACTTTCCCGCAACCCCGGCCGGCATCGGTCCAAACGGACCCCTTCAGTTGCTGACATCTCTTTGAGGCGCGCGTGGAACACAACGCGCCGTCGACCCAGGCCTGGTTCTTATCGGACGGCGAGCTACCCATTGCTCACCGTCCGCAAGCCCGCGCCTACGGAGGCCGGGAATCGGCCTGCGATTCCCGACGCCCAGGGCGGCAGAGCTGTACCTTCGGGGCGTGATGTTAAAACTTTTCGAAAAAAAAAAGTCAAAAGGAAAAATACCTCGAACACATTCATTAATTGAATTGCTTTACAAAACACAATAATTAATATCGTTTTGGGTTTGTACATACAGACGGAGGTTTTAACTCAAGCAAAAGATATGAAAGAAAAAAAAAGGAAAATGTGTAAATAAAAAGTAAATGTTTAAAAAATGTGTGTGTGTACAGTCTAAACGAATATTTAAATGATTAATCCCTAAAAGTCATATAAAACAAAAAAAAAAAAATGTTTTTGTTTTGGAATACTTTAGATTATAAAATAAACGATAAGTCCTCATCTTAACCCCTACTATTTTTCTTTTGCTGTGACCAACAGAGTCCACGATTGTTCTTAAGTAAATATTTACCACCTAAGTCCACAATGTATATTTATGGAATGTAATAAAGTATTGAGAAAAAAAAACTTAAGCATAGAGATGTTCTACATATCCAAAATAAGTCCCAACACTACCATACGAAACCCTACCTCGCTGCAATTTTCCTTCAATACATAACAGATTTCATAATCCCACAATCCAGTGAGCAGTGGGTTACCTAACCGCTACATTATTCACATAAACATCGTAGGTAACCTGCAGTAGGGTTACCACGCCGCAGGCCTCACTTGAGCCAGTCTCGTCACGTCGAGAACACGGCGAATCAAAACGTGCGATCTGTAATGGCGGGTGGCACTTGCATTTGTAGGGTGACAGTGATTGTTGGTGTTTTTGGGACATTTTTTTTTTTCCTTTTTTCTCTACTTTGCTGTGATATACGTTTTTACCTAACTTTTTCGAGTGTTCAGTCTCTCGTGAATGTAAAACTAAAATAAACTCCTCTTGTACTGGGAAACACTTCTGAACTACAAAACTTTCCGTTTGAGTAAGCTTGTTTAGATTGTATGGGGCATTTTCTTGATAGACAATTTATAACGACCAGAGATAAATTCTGAGAAGACCTACATATCATACATACAAAAGAAAAAAATATCTCTTCCACCGACTAAAACCGAACCTCAACAGTTAGTTAATAACATTGAACAAAGAAGCACTTGAACCAAAAATACAAAAATCCTTCCAGGGCTTTATCCTCTCAAGCCATAGATACCCTTGCCCCTAGGCCGTGCCACCCTCCACAGGGAAGGGAGACAAGTACCTCGAAGGGAGGGGGGAGGGTCTGGGCCCTTTGTCTGCGCTCCGTCATTACTTTGTCAAAGGTCCTTGGCAAGGCGCGATTCTAAGCCACATACGTGTTATCCTGTACGGGAGAACCGCTATACAGCACACTACTTTGAACTAGTGGTTTCGGAGGCAGAAAAACATTTTTATTTCTCGTTCCCTCGTTCCCTCCAGTTTATTCTCTTTTTTATCAGGCTATTATTTTGTTGGAGCGTTTTATTCAGTCCGAAACAAAAAAAGAGCCTTACTTTGAATATGATTGCGTCTGCCTACCCTATTACAGTTAGAAAGGATTTGAAAAATAATTTATGATGACTACGACGGTATTCAATGAAAGCCAACATAAATCATAACGACAAATTAACTCTTCAAATTGAACAATTTCATCGAAGTAACAATAAACTGTCCATTCTCCTCTCATTGTTCAGTCTGTCCATCATTACAAATTAACACTTAATTGCCTATAATCAAGTAATTATTTCTCTAGAGAATAATTCAGTTCAGTTCAATCGGCGGTAATCAATTACCGCAAGGAGGCCGGTATGAACAGTTGCTCCCCAGTGACCGCTAAACGCGAGGAGGCTTCAATCAATGAAGTCACAGGCATAACTGAATTACCGTACGCGGCGACAGTACGCAAAAAGTTGCGCCGTAATGATTGTGTGTTTAAGACATAAGCGGTCAGCGGGATATAAAATTTCCGCATGAACGTTAATTTCTTCTTTGCATTGTCCAGCGATTTCAACTATTTGCAGTCCTGCCAAAAACGTTTCACCAAAACTAGATATGGAAGTTATTTATGCCTTATGTCACTAACCAAAAAAGTATATATGCTGATGATGAAGTTGCAAATATCTGAAGAGAGACTATAAAATACGAACATAGACGAAGGAAATTATGTAAAGGAGTATGGGGATCCTAGCACGTTGCGTTTAGTAGTTTCTGCAATATCCCCATGGAACAGGAGACGATTTCAGGCATATATGTGGTGTAATATGTTAAGGATTTGACTAGTCGGGACGCCAGCGCCGCCTAGCGGCGCTTAGCAGAAGTCAAAGTCAAAGTCAAAAGTCATTTATTCAAACTAGGCTGAGAATCAGCACTCTTCGAACGTCAAAATTACATAAGACAGTCCCCCAAAACGCCCACCCTTCACCACTTCCTAGTGCTTTAGCTGGGAAGAAGAAGTGGCGCAACAAACTCCCCAGCAGCACAGCTGTCTATTCAGTTAGAAAAAAATGAATCTATATAATAGTATGCAAAATGATATTTACATTACGCAACACAAAACATAATTTAAATTATAAAATTAATAGCCATATGACAGCTAGCATACGCCAATATACCAACCAGAGTCTACAACATAACGCTCGGACCGGCTGGACTTAAGCAGAATTCATGGGTGGCGGTCAACCAGTGAAGACGTTTAAAAACTGTCGCGCGTTTCGAATAGTTGTGTCGTATACCTACAGTGTGTGAAATGCTAGTGTGATTAATGTGATCGTGAATTATAATTTGTTCTGAAATGCAAACGGTTTTTCTATTGCGCAATAGCCAACACTACCCACAGTACGCCCACAGTAGTTAAAATATGCCCGATAATAACGAGAGAGACACATACCCTTCTCCGTTATATGGATGTTCTCATCTACTTCTTAACACTTCACTGCACAAACATTCACCACAAATCTCGTCACTCAACCGCTCCATCCACTCCCTTACACCACAAACTCGAACTCGCAAGAAACGCCCGACATGCGGAGTATCGGTCAAGGGGCCAGACGACAGTTAGCGTGCTCGTAAGTGCGCTTTATGCACAGCTGACATGTTATGGCGAAGAAACGGTGTTCGATGTCGGTGACCTTCGTAGGCTTTAGAAGGCCAAGGCTGGTTCCAGGATCCTTTGAGTTCAAGGACGAATAAACACGGTCCTTGAGAAGTATTGCGAGGAAGTACTTTGAGCTTGTTAAGTCTTTTATTTTGTTTGTAACTGAATCAAATGTTTTAAAAGAATACGGGAGTCAAGGATATCTGTCTATCTCTATCTACTTACTATAAATTACATACAGTGCCTGTTCTTTCACAAATTGTAATTTGGTCCTTAAATAAAAAGAAAAGGGAACATTTACATTAGTTATGAACATTATACTCCTACGGTCATATTCCTTGTTTTCGTCCGCAAACACATCACATAAATTGTGTTAAGCCAATATCCACAAGTCGGAACTTCGCAAAACCAATAAACGTTTACTTATATTACATCATAAAGCGCAGATCGCGTAGCATAAAATATTATAACTGTCATAAAATCAATTCGGAAACTAGTTCACTGAATATCTGCAGTTTCTGTTTACTTCAACTTTTGTAAGCCAGCCTTCATTAAATCCACCAAGAAATTACTTTCATCAAGAACGGAGAAAAACCAAGAAAAGTTGCAGTATTAAAATCCGGAATGAATCTGAAGAATTAGAAGCAAAAAATCGTGATGAAGGGAACTCTTTCATAGAACTTTATGAAATAAAAGGAAACGAAAACGACCACTTACAAGTGTTTTTTTAAGGCCAATATCAGTTACTTATATCAAGTACCTTTAGTATAAATCAATTGATCAAATCCTTAATCGATTGTCCCAAGTATTTCTTTAAGAAAAACTTGTGCCATCTGAAAACTTCCAAAAATAACTCTTTAATCCGCTACCATTCGCAATCTTTACTTATAATAATAAATCAGGAATCCAGGTCATTTCTTGTGAACCAAAGCACCAATTAAAAACGCCAATTAAAGATTGAGAACACAACAAAAATGTTTTTGTCACGTTTTTTCAACTTCCTATCGATTTCGTTGTCCCAATATATATTCAACTGTATATGGCCACCCTACTTTATTGGTATCGTAGCAAGTGTTTGCACTTTGGATTATGTCTTCGCCACAGTTATTAATCAATTCTGTATGTTTACACTAAAAGCGTTGAAAGGGAAAGTAGAATTTCTATAAAAAATATTGTGTATACCGTAGGTAAGTAAACTCAGATTTTTTATTTGCTAGACCAAAATGACAGCTGTGATCGATCTTTTTAGGGTTCCGTACCTTAAAAGGAATAAATGGAAGCCTTATAGGATCACTTCATTGTCCGCCAGTCTGTCTGTCAATACCATTTTTCTCAGGAACGCGTGGAGGTATTAAGTTGAAATTCATATCAAATACGTAGGTCTATTGTCCCTTGATGATCAAAAAAATCAAGCTAGAAGCTTGATTTTCACCGCAATCAAAAATACGGCCATTTATGCGACATTATTTTGATACTCGCAAATGAATCAATACCTACAGGGTACTTCCCGTTGACCTAGAATCATGAAATTCCGAATCATTTGTAGTTTTATCACACATTTTCTTTTTTGCGATTACAAACTTACATTTGCAGTTGGAGAATTGGTCCTTTATGAAGCCTTTTATGACCCAAACATAACCACAGCACAAGTATAAATAAAGCCCTATAACATACGTCATTACTACAAAAGCCTTACGCCATAACGGGAACGCATAACACGTCAAATGTCTCCAATAGTGATAGCTTTCATCTTTAATTGCCGAGAAAATGGCGAACACTAGGAAATTCCGATGCCAACACACCTGAACGGCCATTGAGCATTATTTACCGCGGCAATTAATTCTGTTGACCATCGCCTTACGGTTGTCGTGTACGCTTGGGTTAATCTGGCCAACGGAAAATGTGGTGCAGAAGTCTTAGTCAGGAACTGAAATTTTGCCTGACTGCAAATTTACATAAGACAAAGAAAATTGTTTAGAAATTGTCCCCCTTATTTATAAACGCAGCTACCAGTAATGATTAGCGCCTGTCTAACCATACATTTTTGACGTTTAAACGTTTCTTAACTTTAAACAACGTTTATGAATAAGAGGGTGTAAGTTTAACTTAGGTAGATGGTTTACCAGCCTTTGTTAAGAGTTTGTCAATCTTCATTAAATATTGCGTATAATACAAATCACAAATGTCAATATTTGACCGTTGCATGAAATGGCTATGGCACGGCAAATTTACGTAGAGTCTGCGCCACTGAAGTCCGGCGGAAAATTGTGGAACAATTTTTTTTTTATGCAATGA
This sequence comes from Xanthia icteritia, assembly GCA_949128155.2. NCBI lineage: Eukaryota > Metazoa > Arthropoda > Insecta > Lepidoptera > Noctuidae > Xanthia > Xanthia icteritia. The sequence continues at coordinate 5,065,850 of OX421937.2, forward strand.
CATAGACACCAGCGGCGCCGCGTCAAAAGGACAGTGGTGGCGCGGACTCTAGTGTGTCAGTTTAATAAACAATTATTTTCCCTGAATGTACCATGGCATGACAGCGAATAGCTCGTTGCTAGATTGTAAGAGAACAGTTTAAATATACGATGTCTCCTTTGGGTCTGCACTTAGAATAGGAAGAAACAGAGTAGATAATGAAAAATGTCTGTTTATTACTAGCTCCACTTTTTGCTGACAATAATTACCTCTTCCAAAAAGGGGATACTAAGCCAAGCAATTAAAATTAACGATCTAATTCTTTCACCTCAACCGAACTAGAGGAATTCCGGACCGATCTGATTTCCGGAGTTACGGTATCAACATGGATTTATACGAGGTAAAGCCAACCGCAAATGTCAGGTCCGGTCGTATACGGGAGCTGGTCCGCCGGATGTCAGATTGTTGGTATGATATCGGTCGACCTTGGCCTATAACCGGCTTACCCGACTTTCACCCCTTTTCGTCTAGTTATTGATGTTAATTGGCTAATGTGGTTAAATGACGCAGGGTTATTCGTTGATAATTCTCTAAGTAGGATTTATTTTATTGTTAGGTCTTAAAAGTCTTGTTAAATTTTGGTTATGATAGTTTTTGTTACACTAACGGATAATGCATAATCAGCCTATAATGTTCCCACTGCTAGGACTCAGGTCTCCTCTATGTGAGGGGGGTGGGGGTAGGGGGGGGGGGGGCTGTGTAATCTACCATGCGGGTCTAGTGCGGGTTGGTAGATGTCAGATATCTTCGAATGTTTGGTTCTAGGACGGCATGTCCTAGAACCAAACATTCGAAGATAGCTGGTTTCTTCACGATGTTTTCCTTCACCGTTTTGAGAGCAGTTGATGAAATAATTTACACAGAGTAAAGCGCCTGTCTCAGTTTGAACCTACGACCTACAGTAGCGGCCGTTACCACTGGACCACCACTGCTCTCAAGGAATAATGGCTCGTTGGTGATCCTGCGAAACAACGCCACCTTTGCTCCTATTATCTCAATTTATTTGCGTTTTCGAGGCATGTCTTCCTCTTCCATACGTCTCCATAATTTTTTATCTCAGTATATACCATATCTAATCCTAAAACCATTAATTATCATTAAAATAAAAGTGTATGTAGTATTCGCACCCGGCCGGCATGCGTTTATGTCCAGATGTATAAAGCTAAACGAAGCAAAAGGAGTATTTAAGGATCGTAGCAGGTGGCGTTCTGTAGTGTCTGCTTACCCCCATGGGAACAACGCGTGAGTTTACGTAGGTAAACGCCGAAAAAAATACATGTCTTGTAATTTTTTTTGTTATTTTTGTTTTATTATTTGTTGTTATACCAGCAATAGAAGTACACAATCTTTGAAAATTTCTACTGTCTACCTGTCATGAGAAACAGCCTTATGACAGACAGACGAACGTTATTTTTTAATTCTTACTAAAGAATAGGGTTCCGTGTGGTACCCTTCGGGTACGGCCCTTAAAAATGTGTCACATTTTATATGTGATGATATAGTTATCTATTATTTATTGACGACCGTCCATTGTTTCTTGTGCAACCATACCATTTTATTTCTTTCCTTACACAGCACTATATAATTATCTATAATTGTTTTTAAACAAATATCTAATCGTTAATATAATATCTATGGTTTAATATTATTTGCTACTGATTTACACCCGTAAGACGTCCTCGTAAAATATAAGGTCCAGTTGAAAACCAGCGTCAGACACTAGTTGTCTGGCATTTATGCTGAACTGGGCCTATTTGGCACAGCCGTGAGGCACACAGTACTATTTATTCTAAGTTATTTTTATTTTTTGTGTAAATATTGTGTGTCTTAACCTGAGTCAAATAAATTTATTTTCTTCTTCTTTTGATTCTCACCCCGAAGTTTCGATTTAACCGGTCATTCATTCGAGGTCAAGAACAAAGTCGTATCGAAAGAAAAACTTTTCTCTATTGCTCCATTATTGTTTCAGGCATTCGAGTCACAATTGTATTGAGGTTTACGATCTGCGTGGGTTTACTAGCAATTCAGTAACACCGCGTAGTATTTTTATTTTTTCTTCACACGTTGAGCCAACCGATAATAATAATGGTTTAGGTTATTGGGGTAAATGGTACGTGAAAGACGGAAAACCGGGAGTTGTGGCATAACTTGCCTTCTTGCTTATTGAATTAAGCAGTGATGTGTTTGCAAACGAGTTTCTTCATTGAAATAACGATATTTTGAGAGTTTTTTTAAAGGAAAAGTCTTTATTTTCAGCGACACGGGCATTTTTCAAGCAACGTTTACTTCCAAAGTTATTGGATGGAAAGGTTCTCAGGTTTTCGCCATCTTTTTTTATTAACTACTAGCTTTTTAGCGGCTTACCTCGTGTGGAAGTCGGAAATCATCCCATGGAAACGTACTACCGGGATAGAAAGTTTCCAGGTTGTAAACTATCTGTCTGCCTCATTCAAATCCTATTAGTAACCTAACATAATGATTGAATACTATCGTGAATTCATGAAAGCCTAGTACTTTTTGTTAGGTTACTGCTCAGAAATTGTGCACGTCTAATGATTGAAATACTACTTACTATCTTGAATTCATGCAAGCCTAGTAGTTTTTGTGCCAAGTTTCAAGTTTATTAACTCAAGGAATAAGATTTTTCATACAAACGAAATCCCCCCTTTGCACCCCCTTTTTTTTTTTTTTTTTTTGGGTGGGAAATTATCAAATAACTTCTCCCGCTCTGGGCGGAGCAGGAAGGCGAGTCAGACTCTTACTGACTAAAACCCACCCGTGTTCCTTCCGTTGCCTGTACGTTGCCAGGAGCCACGGTATCCCTTTCGGACTTTCCCGCAACCCCGGCAGGCATTGGTCCTATCGGACCCCTTCGCTTGCTGACATCTCTTTGAGGCGCGCGTGGAACACAACGCGCCGTCGACCCGGGCCTGGTCCTTATCGGACGGCGAGCTACCCATTGCTCACCGTCCGCAAGCCCGCGCCTACGGTGGCCGGGAATCGGCCTGCGATTCCCGACGCCCAGGGCGTCTCCTGCGGCGGCTAGGGGCATGAGGGCGCGAAATTTGCCTCTCCCTCACGCGTTCTGCCTCCTCCTTCGCGACCATTACTGCTTCGCAGAAGGAGGTGACGGCCTCCCATGCCCTCTCGCTCCGTACCATGGCCTGGACTAGGGCCGGACGCTAGAGATCCCCGCCACCGATCGACTCCACGAGGACACTGCGATGCTCTGCCCAAGCCGGACAGACCTCCACCGTATGCTCAACCGTGTCCTCCGGGCGATCCACGCAGTGATGACACCCGGGCGTTTCCTCCCGCCTGATACGGAACAGGAACCTCCCGAAACAACCATGTCCGGTGAGGACCTGCGTCAGGCGGAAGGTGAGGACGCCGTGGCGCCTCTCTAGCCACTCCTCAAAGAGGGGACTTATCGCCGCAATAGTGGCGTGCCCAGCACCCTTTGCATCCCCTTAAAGGTAGAATTTTCAAAGAACCCTTCTTAGTGCTCCCCTACATTATAAAAGGAAGCTGTGTGCAAAATTTCACGTTCCTAGTAGTTTCGGCTCTGCGTTGATATGTCAGTCAGTCAGTTTCTCCTTATATGTAATATAATATAGACATGACACATCAAGCCGAAATTACGTCGCGTAGTTTTCGGCAACTCGCACTTGCTCAGCGTTATGAAAAGTGTGTTTGTCTAGGCCTGCGCACAGCCTTAGCCTTCTGATTTTCCTACACCATGCTTCTCAGTCTATATTTAAGCTTTCCGTGACTGATTGAAGATTAAATAATTACCTGCGTAGCACAGTAGGAGACGCAAGCAACTGAGTTAATGCTGCACTAGCTTCACCCCGCGAGGATATCTGCCTGCTGCTCATTTCCGAAGCGAGTAAACTTATGATTAGTTGTTTATTAAAGAGGCGTTGAATCTTGAGGATTGAAATGTAAATCTGTATAATTTTCGTATCGTGATAGATAATCTTCGTGAATCCATTCAAGGACCTGTTTCTCAATGTTTGGATTAAATCTTCGAATATAACTTATATATAAGTAGGTACTAAATAAATATTACATAAATCACGCCTTGTCTCCCCGAAGGGTTGGGCAGAGGTGTACCTGTAGCAAGTACACCCACATTCCGCCAGTTATGTTTAAGTCCCATGTAATAGGGGGCGAGCCTATTGCCACAAATCCAGACTCTGGGCTGCTTCTGAGAAATTCCAGATAGAAAAACCCAATAACACTTTGCTCAACCCGGGAATCGAACCCAGGATCTTATGCACAGCAGTAACGCTTGCGACCACTAGACCTAGGTATACTCGAAAATTGAAAATAATTTGTATGAAATCAAAATGTCAGATACGTTTTCCTAGAACTCTTCAGGCGGTCATCAAACTATACCTACCTAAGGAAAACGGGCATATTTTGGGTTACCGAATAAATAAAAGTCAAAAGTATTTGAAGATTTAATGGGAATTTGGGCTCAATTTGGGATCTTTTACGAGCAGCGGTGGCCGACCGCGACTTACGAGTAGTAGGTCGTAGGTTCGAATATTCAAACCCAGGGTTTTTAATTTTTGTAAATTATTTCATCATCACTGCTCTCAAAACGGTGAACGAAAACATCGTGAGGAAACCGACATGTCCTAGGACCAAAAAATTCGAAGACACGTGACATCTACCAACCCGCACTCGCCCACTCCCTCTCACAGATTATGTATGTATCTTTCATAAACATCAGTATCAGCATCTTCAGGCTGTGCAGCTCCACTGAACGATCATCTTTATAGCTCCTCTGCAGAACTATCGAGCTATCTAATAAGAGCGGAACCGTACTGTCTGCCGTCCGTTTATGGTGAACCAGGCTACGGTTGGTCAGTTTTTATTGAGGTCTTGCGGGAAAATTACTTAGTTGTAGAATGAGGGTAGTGTGGTATGTTAGGTAGCTGATTGTCAGCTGATTGTACAGTTATCTATAATTAGTAGGTATGTTTAGTGAAATGAAGTGTGATGGATTTAGAATAGGTATGGTATTAGAATGCAGAGCTCTTACTCGATCTTTTCCATAAGAATCTACAACTTGAAATTTGGTAAAAAACTCCTTGACAATTCGAAAGCTTTGCCTGTAATTATTGTATGCAATGCCGCCCATGGCCATGTGACGACTAGTCGTATTTTTCTAAATATTCATGATAAAATATCGAAAATTAACTTTAAAAGGGGTGTACATCTTTAATACTTTTCATTTTATTTTAAAGCTTAACTCATAAGCTTTTAGAAATAATAAACTGAATCCAAATCGAGCCAATAACATCGGAGATATGGCAATAAATGTAAAACAAAAGCTATGCAAAAAATAAAAAATTTAATAACATGAAAAAAATTAAAGATCCCCTCATTTTAAAGTAAATTTTCGATAATTTTTCATGAATATTCAGAAAAATTCGGGCGGTCATGTGCCCATGGCCGGCATTGTATATGAGCTTTTCAATTAATACAATAACGTTTGATTGCTGTAACCAGTAACCAGTGGCGACCGCAACTAGCTTAGCCTCGTAGCACACTAATGTGATTCCCGATGGCTATCTATCTGCAAACAGAGTTGATTGAGTGCCACGCTGATGGCATTAGACGGAGTGCAGCGCCCTCTAGATTAGATCTGATTCAATAGTTTGGAGATACGTTTTTATTTAAGAATGTATAGAGATTCGATTCTGCGATTGCTTTTTGTTTTATTTTTCTTTTTTCTTTTTAGCGTGTGGCATAGCTATATGGTCCTATTCTAAAATTAACTGATGAAAATGTAAACAAATGTATGCTAATTTGTAGTGCCGCTTACAAATTGAGTGCCTTGATTTCATTATTGTAACAGAAATTCCATTTTAAAACTCACTTTAAAGATTGACAATTGAGTTTAATTTTATAACCTCAATTTTCGTTAATGATATTTCAATTTCAATAATGTTATTCATAATAAATTATTCTTGGAAAATGTTGTCAGATTTAAAGTTAAAACCTGAATACTGATCAATGTGTTGCTAACCCCCTTTAGTGATTAATTCCGTAAGAATAAACCTGAACAGGGTTTGTCAACACTTTCATCAGATGTTTTTGGTACTGACAATACGTAAATTGTGCTAGTCCTGAACTTACTTACGAATATAGTGTCAATAGGTTTCTTAAATTCTTTTGTATATGGTCTGAACTTCGGTTATCAAAATCCAATTTCTTGAATGCGCTGTTCGCTTAAAGTTATATTAACTCCTGCACTTTAAGTGCAGTTTCACGGAAATAAACGGATTAACACTTAATTTAATATATAGCATATACAACTTGAAGGCTTAAACAGGCGCGACGCGACTCTAAGAAAACTTAACTTAAGGTAGAACAATCACCGGTGTCGCGTCCAGTCTGCACGAGCCTTTACACAAATCGATTTTAAGCGAAGTCCATCTCTGAATGCGAGTCCCAAATTCGGCAAAAGAGTAATTGGGTTTTCGTTCCCGAAATTCTCGTTTATAGTCCGCAATGAGAATCGTGAATCGTGTTGGTCCCACCGCTATCGCATCGGGATCTATTAGACACCGACGACGATGGGAGAATTTCACAAAGAAATGAAACGCAGATCGGATTTCTTTATGGCGGTTTCGCTGTAATGTTTGTTGGTTTACCGTTGGATAGATTGTTTAATAACTACTCATTGTGGGTTCAATAATTACGTAACAACTTTGAGCAACCAAACTTACTGTTTGGTATGAGTTATTATAGTTATGAGGTAATTCTTGACCCATACTTGTCATAACTTAATGGGGTTATATATAACCGTGAATGTCGGACATGCTCCAATAGTTCAAAAGATGCAAATAAAAAAATACGATCAATAAAAAGTTATAATTTGCACGGTATAATGTAATCCATCTTTTCTAGTCTCGTTGTTTTACTCACGTTCAGGATTTTGAAATACTTGCTCGACCTACCTATAGATTTGGATTCAAATTGAGCCCTAATCACAATTACACTAAGTTTGACTCGTAAGGGATTGCGAGTCAAACTTATAGTTTTGACAATCTTGAATCTATTACAAAAGTAGTAATTTAGGTAAAGTCAGGGAAAGTAATTGGTTATTAAATTGACTGCCAACTCAAATTTTTCATATATTGAAATCACAACTGCCATTCTTTGGAATTTGTATTTTATCGCTATAACACGGCAAATTGACGTAGTGTGTCAATTTGATAAAAAATAAATATCCCTACGTACTTCTTGCCGTACCTCTACATACGTCGCCTTTCATAACCCAACGCAACCTTATTATAATATAATTATATATATAAGGTCCCATTAAAATAGATGGACAAACTTTTAGAAATCATTCAGACCACCAAAATAAAGACAATGGTAAAAAAGAAATAAGAAAAACGCATTTGATACTTACAAGAAAAATAAATCAGCTAATGAAAATACCCAAAAAATGTTGGTTACCCAATGCCATTTATAATTTTAGGTCAAAACAAAATCATTTTAATCAGTGTTTTATTTTGCTTGGATATCTTTGGTTATTTCTTTATCTTTTGTCTTTGTCCATCTATTTTCATGGGACCTTGTATATAATTCCGCAAATATTTAGAAAGATTCTTAAAAACCTAGACTGGACTGTATCTGCTATAGAAAGAAGTATAGGTACAAGAAGTGGTGTGGTATTCGAAGCGAAGTGGTATTTAAAGTGGTGTGGTGTACAAAGTGGTTTAGCTTGCGGGTGCATTTAGACAGCATGTTGGTTGATGGTCCCACGACGAGATAATAATTTTCGCTATTTCGCTAATGTAGGCTTTACGCATAGGTACAGCATGTTAAAAATTACTTTCTATAGTACCTACTTATACTCGATATTCAGGCATATTTAACACAGTTACATAAGTACTATTTTTATTTGTAGATTTTTTTATCTACCTAGTGCAATAAAATTCCTGTGCTTATTAATTCTACACTTACCAAAAAAGCTTTAATTAAAATTCGTAGTCCCGCACGTGTACTTGTGGTGCAGCATAGCTTTTCGTGTGTAAAAAATATATTTGGTTAATTAGAGCCACTTCTTTGCAACATAGACTGTACAGCGTGTGAAAAAAAAATTACCGAAATCGTGTGCAGTAAAATGACACTTCTTACTGTCATTTCGTCAATAACTTTGAATATTTTTGTAACGAAATGACAGTACAAGTGTCATTTTACTGCAGCTAATAAAAAATCCGACGATAGTTATGTTTGATTTCGACTTTTCTTCAAGTTCTTTTTCAGATTAGGCTTTTGTCATTTTCTGGTGGTTCCTATAATGGTCTGATTAATTTATTGGCAGCCTGTCTTACTTCAAAACGCTGAGTAAAAACGAAATCAATAAAAATAGAAGTAGCTCACAGTACTAAATCACGTGTTTCAAGCTTACCGTGGGTAAAACTTCCACTACAGATAATATAGCCATAAATGCAATAAAGCTAAACAACATACCGTGAACTAGATTCTATTTAAAGTTCAAAGAGTCAAGAGATCAGGATATTATGTTTTAATGCATACGAGGAAACAGTTTAACTGGCAATAAACAGTAACTGCTCAGTTACTTAGTTTCGTCGCGTTACATGTGAAAATATTTGTCAAATAAGCGATGGAACTATATTTGAAATGCCGTTTAAAATGCTGTTAAAACGGTTGCAGCTGCGTTCGTTTCATTTTAATTTAAATATTTATGTTGGTTTTATACACGCTGTATATCATGGTAATATATTGTTTGTAAATATTTCTAATTAATTTTGGACACAATGTCCAAAATTAATTATGGTTCCGTACCAAAATAAAAGGAACCCTTATGGTGTGACTCAGTCTGCCTGTCACAGCGGTATATCTCAAGAACAAAATGCTATCCACTTGAAATTTTGAATAGTTTGCCCAACTATTTTGGGAATAAGAGAGTTTTTTTTTTTTGCCACGTCCTGGACGTGGTCTTAAATATCCGAAGTAGGGCTACTAGGGCATGTGGGGTATCATATGAAAGAGCGCTATTTGCACATTCTCAAACATTTCTCTGTTTTTTTTTTTGTTAGTTTTTCAGTAAAACTTAGTTTTTTTTTCGAAGCATGGTTTACAGGATTCCATGTTAGTTATTAAGTACCACTTTGATGCTACGCAAATTATGGCGTCAATGTAATCATGTCTCATTCCTAAAACCTATTTATCTGAGCACTGCAGCAGAACTGAAGGGGTCCGTTAGGACCGATGCCTGCTGCTAAAGGGATACCGTGGCCCCTGGCAACGAAGAAACACGGGTGGGTTTTAGTCAGTAAGAGTCTGACACGCCCTCCCGCTCCGCCCAGAGCGAGAGAAGTTTATTGATAATTTCCCATAAAAAAAAAAACTTGCTTTTGTCATTTTCATACTGAAACAAAAACAGTAAAACTGCTTTTATTTTAGTTTCAGCTACTTGTAAAAGAGCTCACTCGGAGAGATTACTACAATATCAGTTCTGACTACCTTCCGCCAGCTTCTTCGCCCGCGTTATATCTTTATAAATTACTAGCCGTTGCCCGCGACTTTATCTGTAATCCAGGATGAAAGTAGCCTATGTCCTTTTGCAGGTCATGGTCTACCCATGTGCCAAATTTCATTCAAATTCGTTAAGCCGTTTTAGCGTGAAAGCGTAACAAACAAACAAATAAACAAACTTACTTTCGCATTTATAATATTAATTGTCGCTGGAAACCAGCGCTGGGGCTCTGTCTCGCATAGGGTCGCAGCATTATGCTGAGCGATGGCCGTTTTGCGTGGATGTAACGCATATTTTCCCTAAACTTGTTTATTTTTTTATTTTTTATTCTTTTTTTGCGTCATGTTTACCGCAAATAAACGTATTTTCTTTCTATTTGCGAGAGTAGTTAGGATAGCCTATGTTACTCAGTGATAATACAGCATTCTACTAGTGAAAGAATTTTTGAAATCAGTCCAGTAGTTTTTGAGTTTATTCATTACAAACAAAAATACGAATCTTTTCTCTTTAAAATATTAGAGTAGACAAACAACAGCATCAGACAGTGTTCCTCATTTTAATACCATAATAAAAATTCCTGAAATCCTTTTCAGTTCTATGCACGATGCCCTTAGAAAGCATAGCAACAGCTTTTATTACAGCCCTTGTCCTCTAAATCACTGTCGGTTGGTTCCCACACGAGCCAATGCCCGTAATATTAACTGTTAGAATTAATAGCGAAGACATTTATAGTATTCCAGGGTTTATATTTCCTTCGATATTCTTGAAGAACTTAAACAAATAACCTATAGTTATGCCATAAGTACAGATTTTTGCGCCATAAAAAATTTTAAACGTTAATAAAAGGTTTTTTCAGAATTTTTGTAATGTTAAGTTGTGGCGATCAGGTGAAAGGGAGGTACTTACAGGTTACATAATTTATTTATTTATTTATTTAAAAACACATACAACTATCATCACAGGCTTACCTAATACAATAGTGTAGTTATAGTTATAATACAAAGATGAGACTTACAATTATATTATTATAAATAACTAAGAGTAACTTTACAAAATGCGGCCCGTGTGAATTAACTCAGAGTACAATTGAAGCAGTCAATCTGTTGTGACACCATATTGAGTGTATGCAGGGCGCGCGTCAGCGGCGCGTGCTGCAGCAGGTTGGTGCGAGCGGGCGGCACCCACAACAGCGGGCCATAATCAGCTTATAGTGTTCCCACTGATGGTACACAGGCCTCGGTGAGAGAGAGTGGGCCGTAATCCACCACGCGGGCCCAGTGCGGGTTGATAAATGTCACATGTCTTTGAATTTTTGGTTCTAGGACATGCCGGTTTCCTCACGATGCTTTCCTTGATCTTTTTGAGAGCAGCATTCAATTTTGTTAAACAATATTGAATAAATTTGGCGGCACAGTGGTTAAGCGATTGACTGCTGCACTGCGTGTCGCGGATTCAATTCCCGCACGGAACAAATATTTGTATGACCTACAAGTAGTTGTTCCGGGTCTGGCTGTTTGTGTATGTGAGTTTAAATGTTTGTAAACGCACCCACAATACAGGAGAAATTTCTAGTGTGGGGCAACGTTTTTTTTTTAAACATAATAAACAAACAATAATCTATACTAACTAAGCGATTGTATCGTGGCATATTAATAAACAGAAATCAGTATATTACACACACTACCTATATAAAATATGCCATAACAATGGGAAATACATATATTGTCGCGATTGCCAAACCCCATGACAGATCCACATAACGTTACCTACGTACGTTCCCCCTTTAATGGTGGTTTCCCCACGATGTTTTCCTTCACCGCGAGAAAGAAAGTATTTTTAAAGCTCAAAAACGCTGCATCAGAGCTATGTTTGCCCTAAAAGTAACTGACAGCTGTCTACCTATATTTCAGTCTCATAAACTATTAACCTTCCCATGACTTTATATATTGGAATTATGTATATTTGTTAAAACGAATTCTCACCAGTTTACCACCTTGAAAGAAACTCGAAATAGAACAATAAGTATTAGATACCAATATAAAAATCTTTTAAGCACGGGTGTCTTTAAGACTGCACTTTTAAGAAAAAGTGTTATTTGTATGGCACCACTTGTTTATAATAAGTTACCAAATAATGTCAAGGAACAACCACAAACTAAATTTAAAAAGCATGTTACGGAATTACTTTTGCACAAGTGTTATTATTCAGTACAAGAATTCTTAGATGATAAGTTTTATTAAATTCTTTTTAAATGTAAATTTGCATGCCAATTAAGGTAGAATATACAAGGAACCATAAAACTTTGTAACACCTAATAATATGTACCTACATTCATTGCAAATAAATAAATCTATTCTATTCTATTCTATTCACCGTTTTGAGAGCAGTGCTAATGAAATAATTTACACAAAGTAAAGCGCATATCTGGGTTCGAACCTACGACCTACAACACGTGGTGGTAAGTTGCGGCCGTTATCACTGGGTCAGTGCTCTTCTTTACTTACAGGTTATAGATTTTTCCATCCATTTGTTCTTAAAAATACAGAAGGATGAAATGATGGATGTTCGAGTTCGAAAGCTTGTTTTTGCATACTCATAACTTTGCTGGTAAAATTAAATATGCAAATTAAATTGCCAAACACACTTAATCAGAACTTACCTATGTAATTAATATTGTACTATAATAAGCCCAACAGTCCACAATCATAAAACAATTAACTAAAATAATTGTTTGTTTCAACTCTATTGTTAATGCAGATTAGGCGTAATTCATAACATTTGCATACAACTAGAGGTCGCGGGGTCACCCTGCCGGCCGTCGACTGAACTACAAGATGCATCATTGTGTTCACGACCTTTAGATAATGAGGGTGAGCAGAACGTGTAGTTTATTGTACACCGTTATTTACTTATAACCTATTAAGAGTACGGTCTGGGACGGTATCCTATAGGTATAACCTAAAGGCTTCACCAAATAGAAATCGTTCTTAGCGCGTGTTAGAGCGCTAGCCTGAAGCCGCGCTATAGCGCCGAATTGTGTTGCACTAAGATGTACGTTTACTGTCAAACAGAGCGCCGGCGCTAGCAACGCCGCGATACTAGCGTTGCGTGCTGCGCTGTACTTAACGTTACAACGCTAAGTACACGTTGTATTTGGCGAAGCCTTAACCTTCTGATTTTGTATAAGTATGAGTTTACCAGTTTGCATGATATTCTAAAAACAGACTTTATGGCATTGAGATTCGGACAGTTTACATAACATATTGCACGAACATGATGATGGCCGTAGACCAATCGAGGACTGCAAAAGCGCTCCTTATTTTTCTCTGCAAGATAACATCACGCCTGTAATACCCGAAGAGTTAGACAGAGGTGTACCTATAGTACACCCACATTTCGACAGTAATAGGGGGCGAGCCTATTGCAATCAAACGGGCACAAATTCAGACTCCGGGCTGCTACTGAGAAATTTCTAATGCAAAAACCCAATAACACTTTAAACCGACCCGGGAATCGAAACCAATACCTCATGCTTAGCAGTAACGCTTGCGACCACTCGACCAACGAGGCAGGGTAACCATTGTACCAGGGTAGCATTTGTTACCCAATTACCTTCTTCATGAAAACGAAAAACAAAAGTGCTTAGTCGGTTGCAGCCCCAAAATAAATACCATGTTTGTCTTTTTAATTATACTTAGCTACGAATTGGAGAGACAGTTCAAGCACCAGTTTGTTTTAATTTAACTTCAGATTTCACAAAGATTTATGCCTCCAATACCGACAATATTCATTGCCGTCCGCTCATTTAACTTAAAGCTTCCTCTAAAGAGCCCTACAATAACACCGAGACAGCTCTGAGCACTCCTACGCACAGTTTACTAGCAGTAAAGACCGGCGCTCATTAGGCGGCATTAACATTTGTATGACTAAGCCTTCCGCGACTTACGGATATACCTAGTCAAATAACTTCTCCCGCTCTGGGCGGAGCGGGGCGGTCGTGTCAGACTCTTACTGACTAAAACCCACCCGTGTTCCTTCAGTTGCCTGTACGTTGCCAGGGGCCACGGTATCCCTTTCGGACTTTCCCGTGACCCCGGCAGGCATCGGTCCTAGTGGACGCTCAGTGCTCAAATCCCTTTATGACGAAATCAACCAAATGTGAGTGTTAAGGATATGATTAGGTATATGATTCAAAATCATTTGCGCTTACGATAATCCTTTGCCTTGCCAAGTCGCGCCGTGCCGCCTGGTGAGCGCTGGCCCTAATTCTCTGCGCTTGCGCCGTCATAGCTCATCTCTAACATCTAACAGTAGGAAGCTGTCAGAGGTACAATTCAGATTCTATTACGAGGATCTTGGATTTGTTTAGTATTTTATTACGGGGAATAAAGGGGTTTATTATTTATGGTTGGTTTTAACTTCCGTGTTGGCTCTGCTGGTCAATTCAATATAGGTAATTAATTTTCTAGTAAATGACTAGCATTCAATTGATGCTAAAATTTCATATTTCTTTGCAAGATTTTTGACGTGACCATAACGTAGGGCTACAAACCGTCCTGTTTTCCCAGGACATGTTCTGCTTTTTGGGATGTCCTGGATAGTTTTTAAGTAACGTCCTGGGTTTTTTAAAGCTTCCTGGTAAAGTCCTGTATTTTAAATTTCGCGCCTTCAACTTACGTTTATAAACACACAATGGTCGAAAGAGAGAAATCGGCTACTTGCTGCATTAATCGAAACCATTTATAACATAGATATGAAGTGCAGAGGTTTTGAGTTTTTTTTGTCTATTAAGGTGCGTCGGAAACTTGGAGCTGACAAATATACTTATTTTTTAGAAGAAACGTTTATTAAAAATTGTTTAAATAAAGTAAATACATAATTTTTTTTTTTTTTTTTTTTTTTTTTTTTTTTTTTTTTTTTTTTTTTTTTTTTTTAAAAACGTTGCCCCACACTAGGAATTTCTCCTGTGTCGTGGGTGCGTTTACAAACATTTAAACTCACATACACAAACAGCCAGACCCGGAACAACTAATTGTAGGTCATACAAATATTTGTTCCGTGCGGGAATCGAACCCGCGACACGCAGCGCAGCAGTCAATCGCTTAACCACTGCGCCAACCGTGCCGTTAATTAGAGAGTATTCATTGAACCTCTATTCATTGCGTGTTGCTAAGTATTAACTACTTACTGCTCTTATACTGCGTCCTGTTTTAATCCGAAATGTCCTGGTATTTTCACCTTCTAATCCTGGTTTTCATAATTTGGGGATTGCGACCCTGCCGTAACGAAACATTGCTCTCTCTTGGTTATGTTTTTTGGTTTGGCTCTTCTTGATATACCATCATTCTCTTTTTCCTATTCGAAGCCAGGTCCCTGATGACAATTCCTCGTTGAGAAAGATACAGTCACTTTAAGAATCCGATGTTGTACCTATGATAATCATTTCGTTTCTTTCATGTTAAAATATTTCTTAAAAAGATATAAAAAAAACATTTAGAAATATAAAAAATAGTGGTCCGCGGGTTTCGGGAGCAGGGTAGCTACCGGTGGTTACGAAGGTGGTTCGACAGGAACAAAGCGAGCCGTATCGAGGAGTACTTCGTTCTGAATCAGGCCCTTGAACCGTGGGCGATTGGACTCGACAGATCTTGGTCGAGGCTTTCGGCCATCAGGCCATCATTATTATATTTCATTTTTTTTTTTTATATGAAACCACATTAAAAAATATAAAAAATAGTAGTCCATAGTATTATGCCCCGAAGCCGCGATATGTTTTTTTTTTTTAATGGATATATTCAAAATGAAAGTAGCCTATGTCCAAATATAACGATTGGTTCAATGGTTTAGGTACATAATAAATATGGACAGTATAGAAACTAGGCCTATTTGTTGAAATAATTACCTACCCTCCATTTTTTAAAAGATCGAAGCGACCACTCGCCTCTACACGGCACTCGCAATTGACAGCACCGCACCGCGACAATCGCTTAGGGTCTCGTCAATAAGCGCGTCTGTGGGTGCGCCGTTTCGAACTTTTACTACGTAGTTTCTGTATTGTACATATTTATACTGTGGTTTAGGTGTGAAAAGGTACCAGACCCACAGACAGAGTTACTTTCGCATTTATTTTAATATTAACTTAATATGGATTAACTATCTGACCATCCCATCTAATTCTAGTTTCATTTTGTTTCAGGTAAGTCATGTCAGCGGTCAAGTGTGAGTCGCACATGCGCAACTGCATGTTAATAGCCGTTCAGCTTCCTAAGTAAATAATCATGGAAGTACAAATTAGAAGATTAAAGATGGAGTAGGCATTTTAAATGTTTTGTAGGTAAGTGATAATTTTTTTTTTTTTTTTAAAACGTTGCCCCACACTAGGAATTTCTCCTGTGTCATGGGTGCGTTTACAAACATTTAAAATCACATACACAAACAGCCAGACCCGGAACAACTAATTGTAGGTCATACAAATATTTGTTCCGTGCGGGAATCGAACCCGCGACACGCAGCGCAGCAGTCAATCGCTTAACCACTGCGCCAACCGTGCCGTCAATAATGGATTTGATTATTGCTCATTTATTAGCCTGTCGCAGTCCATGGTATAAACCTCCTTCTCGCACTTGATGGATATCCCGTTCAGTCGTACTCAGCGCTTCTCCTGCACTTTTATTATGCGCACAACCAAAGTGTGGAACTCTCTGTCAGCGTCTGTGTTCCCTTCCACGTATAACCAGTCAGCCTTCAAAGCAAGAGTGAACAGGCATCTTCTGGGCACTCACTTTCCATCATTACAGACCTCATCCATCGCTTTCCATCAGGGGAGATCGAGGTCAAGAGCAGGGACGGGTTGGTTTCATGTAAAAGAGTGCAAAAATATGATTGCTTTTGGTTTGGATGTGACCTTACGCATAAACACGTGGTATCTTTTTCCTACCTCTTCATGTGATTGGCAACTTAATAGACAACCAATCTTACTACTACAACATAAACTCCCCAACATTCTCCCATAACAGACAAAGATATTAAATCCTTGTTGCGTGAGTCGTGATGCACGTTGGCAATATATCCCTTAGAGAGCTTAGTTCATGGACAACATGACAGGTGGCGCTACCTGCCTCCATTCGCGGCCATAACAGGTGAATTTAATTTATTATTCGCGTTTTAATATTGTTCTAGGTGTTTGTAAATGGATATTGCTGGTGGAACTATTATTCGTCTTAAGTGTCGGCCTTGCAGCTAGCTAGACTGTTTATTCAATAGAGTCCAAGAAATATTTGAAATTTTACATCTTGCAAAGGAACTTTTGCAAGTAAATTACTTATTTGCATTTTATTGCGAAAAAAGCACGAATTACTTGTGCCCAAACCCAAACGACTTAACTTGCACAAAACTATGCGAGTAACTTGCATGCTATTGTGACATTTACTAATCAGAAGTAACACGTTCTGATTCGATTACAAATCACATTATACGCACATATTAAGCTTCGTGCAGACTAGTGCGACGCGACAGCGTGAAATTCGAGGCTCGTCGCGCCGTCGCATCACGCTGGTCTGCACGAGCCTTTAGGTACCTATATGTCACAATGTCAACTTTTTGTCAGCTTGCATATTAGGTCGGTCCTTTTATGCAAGAAACGGGCATTAATCTCATAAAAAAATCTGCGGTTTGTTGCTTCTTCTCTGTGCTTAAATCTCTTAGTAAGTAAAGGACGTGAAAAAATGTTGTGCATGAAATAAAAGCTAGTAAAATTTTCAAATATGCCTACCTAAGCCTATAGTGCCTTCCTGCTCCAATATCTCTATATCACACATGATTCACTGGACTTGTATGACACTTGTATGGTACTGATTGCAATAAATAATGTGGTGCCTACCTACTGCGGTATATTTCGTAGTTGCATTGCACGTTATTAAAGCTAATTGCAAGCCCTCACTGTTACGCGCACTCCTACGGTAGACGAGCAAATCCTAATAAATGTTAGATTATAGAACCACATTTTACTGCAAAATAGTTTTGGATATAAATGAGAATAGGGGAAAACCAAGAAAAAGATCAACGGATTCAAAAGATCATTTTTAAAATGGTAAATCTACGAGGAGATGAAATGATTAATTAGATGACAAAAAAACAGAAAAGTTTTTTCAAAGTTTTGTGTAATGTTTATCAAGCTTTGGTCTCCTACTTTATGCTATACGCGACGTCTGAGTTCAGAGTCAACGTTCCGGTCGATGCCTGAACGTTACGCACAGCGTCGGCGGTCAATCGGCGGCGAGTCGTGTGACACTTGACACGACCTGACGCTGCAATGGCTCGAAATAATTAGAGACGCGACGCATAGCGTTTGAATGCCGCGTACGACGTCAAGACGTATAAAACAGTACATTTCTGTAGTAAGCATCGTGACGCGCATGCGGCGTGACGTGTAAGCGGCGTGACGCTGTAAGCGGCTGGCGTTTATAGGAGACCATAGCCACAAAAGCATATTTAGTAGATTCCTTACAGCACACACGCTTGCAATCCAGACCTTGTACATCGTCGCGGATAACAAACTGCACGCCTGATGTTACTCGGGCACTCTCCGATGTAGGTAAACGAAGTGCAATTGCTCATCCAAGCAATTGCAGTAGTAAGTGGTACAATAATTAGATTTAGCTGAAGAAACACGTAACACACGCGGAAACACGCGGAAGATACGAGTACACTGGAATGGAAAGAAAGAAATTCAAAAGAAAAAAGATGATAGGCGTCGAGTGATTAAATTCATTAAGTTAAGTCTGAAATTCATTAAGTCATTCCTGTAGCTCGCTTCCACCTCCGGCCTGATCATCTTTTACCATCAGGTGAGAAGCAGGCCAAGAGCTTCACCGTAGTGGTAAATAAATTACCTCCACTGACACAGAGAAAACTTGTAAGAATATACCAGTTTGACACCAAGACAGTATACACAGCCCACAAGGGTGGACAATTGGACATGCATTACTTAATTGTTGAATTCGATCGACTTCAACTGCCATTGACCTCCTCCATGGCAGTTGGAGTAATCCTTCCTCCATTAACTTTAATTTATATTTATTTACCTTCTCGTCCAAGTCTGCTTATCCCTCTTAAACCAGCCATTTCCTATTACACGCAGTGTATTTCAATCGCTATGCGGTTAACTAATAGCTCCCGTGTTACGCGTTGCTCCTCGCACGTATTACTGTTCAGTGTGGCTCGTTTATCTGCGCACGTTCATTGGTCGAGCAGATTCTGTAATAAGTGCCACCGTCACTACCGCTACTGTACTGCGATGCAATTTGATTTAGCTGCATCCGTTCGAGTTCGCAGTTCGTTTGGAGATTAACTTGAACTGTAAACGTTACGAATTTTAATGAACTTTACAGAAATCATCATAGCTATATTTGTGAAGCGCGTCAGTTCTGAATGCGTTCAGGCTCATATTAAACAGATTCACAAAATGCATTGCCGGTTTTCATCTCGATTAATCTTGCATTGCATCAGAATTTTCTTATTTTCTTGCGTTTTTGGCTAGGAACACACTAACTCAGTGTATTTTAAAGAGTTTTGTTGGGTTTTTCCATCAGGAATTTCTAAGTAGCACGCCTTTTTTTTTTTTTGGATGAGAAATTATCAAATAACTTCTCCCGCTCTGGGCGGAGCGGGACGGCGTGTCAGACTCTTACTGACTAAAACCCACCCGTGTTCCTCCCGTTGCCTGTACGTTGCCAGGGGCCACGGTATCCCTTTCGGACTTTCCCGCAACCCCAGCAGGCATCGATCATATCGGACTCCTTCCGTTGTGCTGACATCAATTTGAGGCGCACGTGGAACACAACGCGCCGTCGACCCGGGCCTGGTCCTTATCGAACGGCGAGCTACCCATTGCTCACTGTCCGCAAGGTGGCCGGGAATCGGCCTGCGATTCCCGACGCTCAGGGCGTCTCCTGCGGTAAGTAGCACCCCTGGCGTCTGGATTTGTACCCGGTTGATGGCAAGAGGCTCGCCCTCTATAACAAACATAAATGTGGGTGTGCTGAAGGTATGACAGGCGTTATTTTATGTGTTAATATTTTGCAGATATTCATTTGTTCCATGAAGTATTTATGTATGTATTCTATCAAAGATGATACCATTCCAAAAAGGAAAACACTACTTAAAGCCTCGGTCACACCGATATAGAATTGAGCTTGTTCAATTTTAATCGCGGCGAATTCAACCCGCCGCGCCCCGCGATCTATCGCTGTGTGACAGAATACTCGCTGCGAGTAACCATTCCGCTCAGCGCGCAGTTCTATCGAAATTCGCGTGTACAAATCGCTGTGTGTAACAGTCAGGCAGCGAATACTCGGCGAGTATATCGAATGTAATTCTCAGCAAATTCACTCGCGGCGAGTATTCGCTGTGTATAACCCTGTAAAATTCCTTATGATCATACATTGCCTTAGTAAAGAGTGATGGCAAAATGAGTATTATCCAGGATATGTCTGCTATAAAACAGTAACAATTACTTCGATATAAGCGACGATCGCAATCAATTTCCCGAGCTGGCTAATTGCGGCGCCTCTGTTACGCACTGCCAATGTACCGTGGATAGCAGAAGGCCTGGGCCCATAATCATTTGCAGGGTAGGTCAGCTTGACAGTTAGCTGGTACGCATATGGTACAAAATCGCCTGACACTTCACTTTTCGTCTAATATTGACCTATTAACAGTATCCTGATTTCACTCTCCTCAACCTATCACAGTAATGGACGACGGCCTTTCCCTATTTTACCACAACGTCCATTTTTCGATTCTGGCTCACGCATATTATGCTAAATATTCAGTTATACATTAAAAAGAAATTTACCTACTGATGATCGATTTTCGATTGAATGAAGGCCATTTAAACGTACCAACTAACCTGTTGAAAACTGTTTTGATCAGCGTATATGACCATATCTCTTCTGCACTTGATCATAAGATTGTCTCTATAAATAAGCTAAGCAAAACTCAGCAGACGGTGATGGTATCGATATCTAAACACGATAAAATAAATTGGATATGATGTTTTTTTTTTAGGTCATAGACCGCTGATAGTGCTGATTGAAGTATGAGTTGAGAAAATCTGTATTCTTTTGTTTTATCGTGTTGAGATGCACATATTTCAAGTGACTTTAACTACCTACAGTCGATGACCCAATTCTTTTTAATATTTTTTTTTAGTTGATTGATTCAGGCGTGACCTTGCGGAAATCCATTATAAAATACAATAATCGTAGATATATTTAGTAACCTATTTCGCTTAACTATTCCTAGAGAGTCGAGGACGCAGAGCGTCCGGCGCTCGGCGTGGCAACACGCCGTGTTTGGATTCGCGACGAGTCAATGATGCAAGAGCGGAGTCTCCAACACAGGCATTGTTTGCTTAAAAGGATGCTCCAAACACTAAATCCCTTTTGTAAACTGAAGCATAAATAGAAACATTTTTATTTTATTTTTATTAATTTTAATCGTCATCCTGGTGATGCCCCGTTTAGAGGTGAAACACGTGTCGATTTCTTAAAGGGTTTTTATGACTCTTTAGGAAAAGTTAAGCGGAATAGGTTCCTAAATATATTTACGTCTATTGTATTTTATTATTTTTTTGTTTTATCATGCTCAGTTACCGTTACCCATCACTTCTGCGGCGTTCCACTACCTAATTGTATTTGACCCTGTATAGTAGATGTTCTGTATTCTAATCTATGGTATTTCTCATTCCTGGCACTCAGTTGAATCACGCACCTTGTAAGATACACATATAAATAATTTATACCAGGACATACCTGGTATAAATTATTTATATGTGTATCTTACAAGGTAGGTGTAGGTGAGTGTGTGTAGGCAAATAATATAAGGAAGGTAATTAAGATAGGAGCGGAGAGAAATATATCTTTGCGCTAAGAAATCTTAGGTACGTGGGATTTCCTTAATATTTTCATGTTTGCCTTTTTAAACTCATCGTTAAGATTCCTTGTTTGTGTAGCTAGTAAGTGTATAATATTATTGTTGTATTTGTTACCATTCATTCAGTGCTCCCATTGCTGGTACTGGACCCTCATCTCTGTGCCCTCTCACAGCCTTTTTTTTTTAGGTGGGAAATTATCAAATAACTTCTCCCGCTCTGGGTGGAGCAGGAGAGCGTGTCGGACTCTTACTGACTAAAACCCACCCGTTTCTTTCAGTTGCCTGTACGTTACCAGGGGCCACGGTATCCCTTTCGGACTTTCCCGCAACCCCGGCTGTGTATATAAGTGTATAGTATTTATTATGCTTTAAGTTAGGAAAAATGAGATGTTTTTAAGTAAATGTTGAGTTATATCTAGAGCAAGATAATCTTGTGCTTATTCTTGTGCAGTTATTATCTTAACATAGACGCTGCGTAGCGTTAGAAGGCCTCCTACAACATGAACCGATGACCTTGTAAAGGCCGCAGGAATCCGCTGGATGCGGGAGGCACAGAATCGGTCGCAGTGCTTGGGGGAGGCCTATGTCTAGCAGTGGACGTGTTTCGGCTGAAATGACTATCATGATGATGAGACGCTACGTTAATTCATACATCTATAAATAAACTTACTCTTTTTTTTCCCACGGGGGTAGGCAGAAGCTACAAAACGCGATGTGCTACGATCTTTACATACTTCTTTTACTTTCCTATTTTAGCTTGTGATGTCCGTCCGAGTGTTACCACTCTTGAGCAATCCCAAAATTCTTTCAGTTACTCAACTTTTCCTGTATTGTTACTCTAGATTATAAAAGAATACCTAATTTTTATTTTATTTTGGGTGGGAAATTATCATATAATTTCTCCCGCTGTGGGTGGAGCGGGAGGGCGTGTCAGACTCTTACTGACTAAAACCCACCCGTGTTCCTTCCGTTGCCTGTACTTTGCCAGGGGCCACGGTATCCCTTTCGGACTTTCCCGCAACCCCGGCAGGCATCGGTCCTATCGGACCCCTTCAGTTGCTGACATCTCTTTGAGGCGCGCGTGGAACACAACGCGCCGTCGACCCGGGCCTGGTCCTTATCGGACGGAGAGCTACCCATTGCTCACCGTCCGATAAGGACAATGCCCAAATTCTTTCAGTTAATCTACTTTTCCTGTAATGTTACTCTAGATTATAAAAGAATATCCTATGCTATGAACCCCTGACCCATAAAATAAAGTCATAAAAGGACTACATAGTCACCAAAACATATCTAACAATAACAATGAATACATAAAGTCATTACTGGCCTACATAATAAATGTGTTCTACTTATATAAAAAGCTAATTTACGCGCATTAGGACATAGTGGCGTGTTGCCTAATCGCGTCGAGTCATCGCCCGCTCTCATTAGGGAAGGCACCCTTAAGTTATGTGGATTTATTCTTCCTAGATGATAATGTGGTAGTTGCTGGAGAAACTGACTTTCAAGTTGTACTTATCCTTTATAAGTATAACTTGAAAGTCACCACGATTGATGACGTGACTGAACTCAACTTTTGCAGTACGGGTGGCAGTTTTAAAACATTTGTGTGATCCACTGCAATAGTTACCTACTACGTAAGTGGTTCGAAACGGGGGGTAACTAAGGGCAAAAGAAGGTATCATCAACATGCTTATACAACGATAAAAAGAAAAGAATATGACTGCTTCGTTGTTCAAGTGGTAGAAAGCGCTACTGCTGAGCATGAAGTCCTGAGTTTTATTCCCAGATCGGGTTTTTCCAACAGGAATTTCTCAGTAGCAGCCCGGCCGTCTGGAATGGTGCCTGGTTGATGGCAATATGCTCACCCCCTTTTACATGGGACTTAAAATATGACTGGGCGAAATGTGGGTGTACTATAGGTACACGTCTACCCAACCCTTGGAGAAAACAAGGCGTGTTGTTATGTTATGTTTATGTAAGAAAAATATAATACAGGCCACACTACCAAAAGAAAGCATCGGATTTTCTCTTAGAATTTTCAGAATCATTAAATTAATTTTAAAAATCATGCATGAAGAAAAAGAGCCACTTCTTAAACTTAGTGAGAAATTTATTAAATCCCAAAAGACAATGCAACAGAGCTTTTATTGTTTTTATTTGTTTGGGAAATTATCAAATAACTTCTCCCGCTCTGGGCGGAGCGAGAGGGCGTGTCAGACTCTTACTGACTAAAATCCACCCGTGTTCCTTCAGTCGCCTGTACGTTGCCAGAGGCCACGGTATCCCTTTCGGACTTTCCCGCGACTATGCAACAGTTTTTTATTCTATTTTTGTTTCACCTGAACTTATTTCGTGAAAAACTTGAGAGTAGCAGCCCTGTTATGATACAGCGGGCGGGCACGCGAACAACGTCAAACTGTATAATGTCATTATTTCTTGCGCATTAGCCGGGAAATTTATTAATACTCAAGAAACTGGCCAATATTAGATAATAGGATTAGAAAAACTGAAAAAAGGCACGAAGAAAAACGTATTTCAATGAGAGTTCCTACGACGAAAAAGGGTATTTTATGAAAAAGATTCTCATGGTTGAAGAAAGGTAAAACAATTTTGATTTTGAAGTACTGACAGACATGATGAAAATGTTCGTCCCAATGAAAGCTCGTGTCCGCAAAGAGCATGGAATAAAAATTCTTATCACATATTTTATTACATCGTAGCCAGCACAAATAAAATAGCCAGTATTGTAAACCAGAACCGAAATAACGCGAAGACACCTAAAACGAAACGTAAAACATCCACTGACAATACTATATTCCAGCTGAAATGCGACCAAATCTCCGTAACATGCACTATCTCTTTCACACTACGTGATTTTAGCTAGGAATGAGGGAGAAAGTTATGTAGGTGGAGGTTAGGTCCTTACAGGAGCGAGTATTTCAGAGATAAAATCCGGTAGGTATGCACGGGGTGTAACGGATTCCTTTGTGAATCAACCTCGCATTCTGCACTATGACTAATGCAGTTTATGGGTCTAAAAAATGTTTATCTCTCTCAGTTCACCTTTTATGGGTTTTCTTTTGTCTGTAATCCGATTAAGCTGAAATAAAGGGACGATTTGCTCTTCTTTATCTATTGTATATATAAAAATTAATTGCCGTGCGTATGTCAACTCCTATGTTAACTCGAAAATGGCTCGACAGATTTGAACTTCCATCACCTTGCCATGCTTTTTTGATAAGGACACGTTTGATGTGGGTTTTGAACTTTCTATCGCTAAGTTCTGTAACCGACTTTGGCAACTTGTTATAAAATCGAATACTGTTTATTACAAATGACTTACTAGTTTTAGTTAATCTAAATTTGGGTACCACCATATCTATTATTATCAGCTCTCTCTCTCTGTCTATATATCTATTGTTAGTTAGCTCTTCCTTTAATAAGTTGTTCTAATTGGTCGGTTGGAATAGTGCCAATATTTCGAAATATGTTTGACCAAATGATCATACCAGGCTCACCTTGGTTACAATATAAACTTTATGTATCAATTAAATTAACATACGGAACGATATTGCCTTTAGATCGATCATTATCTTGGCGCCATATCTGTAATCTGCAGCAAAACATATGTCAGCCTATTTGACGTAAAATACATTCTAATTTGTGGAATTTTATCTAAATCCTACTCGACATTATTACATTTTGTGTCATATTGAACAAAACACCTGGCTAACTGGTACTTGATCACTAATTTAGATGTCAGGTATTTGTTCAAAATATCTTAGATACCTAGGTACTGGTTTGTAACTACGGTTTCTATCCTCAGAATTGTAATCTTAGGTAGGCACTATCCTGGTGGAGGACTGTCCGGCTTGGGCAGAGCATCGCCGTGTCCTCGTGGAGGCGATCGGCGGCGGGGATCTCTCGCGTCCGGCCCTAGTCCAGGCCATGGTACGGAGCGAGAGGGCATGGAAGGCCGTCACCTCCTTCCGCGAAGCAGTAATGCTCGCGAAGGAGGAGGCAGAACGCGTGAGGGAGAGGCAAATTTCGCGCCCTCACGCCCCTAGCCGCCGCAGGAGACGCCCTGGGCGTCGGGAATCGCAGGCCGATTCCCGGCCACCGTAGGCGCGGGCTTGCGGACGGTGAGCAATGGGTAGCTCGCCGTCCGATAAGGACCAGGCCCGGGTCGACGACGCGTTGTGTTCCACGCGCGCCTCAAAGAGATGTCAGCACAACGGAAGGGGTCCGATAGGACCGATGCCTGCCGGGGTTGCGGGAAAGTCCGAAAGGGATACCGTGGCCCCTGGCAACGTAAAGGCAACGGAAGGAACACGGGTGGGTTTTAGTCAGTAAGAGTCTGACACGCCCTCCCGCTCCACCCAGAGCGGGAGAAGTTATTTGATAATTTCCCACCCAAAAAAAAAAAAAAAAAAAAAAAAGGTAGGCACTATCCAATTAAACAATCAGCTTGCAAACACCCTTAGGGATCTCGTGCACTAGACGGCCACAGCTCCGGCCAATCGTGGCCGTATTGTTGTATGGTGTGCGGCTAGTTGGCCGTTGCGTTGCGACCAAGTGCGCGATTCGTATCGGTTTCGGGTTTCTATAGTTTACCTGGTCGCGATCGTGATCGTGGCCGTCTAGCGCGACATCCCTTAAATATGACCAAACATTTCTGATACATGTTGTACACGCAAATACATCACTAATTATTCACGTGTTATGCTCCAGTTATTGTCCTCAAAGTTACAGTTAAAGGTCTGGAAGTCTGAAACTATTCAAAAGTTTTGGGGTACCAGTATTTGTTCATCAGTTACTAAAATACTGGCCACTAACTACCTACTTACTAACATACTTACTTATAAAAGAGTATTTCCAGAGCCTGTCTTTGTTTCAAGTCCTCATAAAGTAATTTTTAATTTAATTTCGCTACTGCGTTAAATCATGTTTTCAGCTTCAGAAATTAAATTAAACGTATCAATAAAAGAAGAAATACTCAATCTCAAAACAAAAAGTGAAGACTCCTATACATGAGTCAATAGGTATTATAGTATCTACATACTACAGACACTACATCATATACTTACACTATGCATTCATTAATATTATGTATTATACTCGTTTATTGATTTTGCATTATTATTTTGCGAATCGTTCTAAAACGATTAGTTTTCTTTAATTTTCATATTTTTCAATGTTATGACACTTACGTCAGGCTGTCAAGCTGTCATTATTTTTTTCTTCTAATTTTCTCTCTAGTTTTTCTTACTGGCTTAGTCCATGAAGGTTACTTTTGATTTATATAATTTAAATTATTTTTATCAATATGTTTAGCTCAAATATGGTATTTTATAGGCAATTATAATTGTTTACTGTAAAATATTTGTATCCTAACTTACATTTTATAATAATAATTGAAACGCTCTCAGAATTCATCAAAGAGGTTTTTTTTGGTACGAATATGTCTGGCCCTTTTCGATCTCTGAATTTGAAATTAAATTCTGTAAAGAACAAGAAAAAGATGATTTCAAAAATTAACGTCAGAGGGACTACGGACCCATTCGGCAGAGCTGATCTGGAAGCGCTCAAGGAAACATCTCCTCAAGAAAAGTCTTGCAAATTGGTCTATATACATTTCACCCTGAAATCATACTCTGTCTTCACGGGACTACGTTTCTTGCCAGGAGGACCTTCCACTACTAAGTCCTGACTGGTCTGTCTGAGAGACTGGGAAGCGGATCTTCAGGCCTCAGAGCTAACGAGGCCTGACGTCTTCTACATTGCCTGTGAATTTATCAAGATTTATCTGGGAAACGAATCTGGATGTTTCAGAACTGACAGGACGACTCGAACCTGAAAGCCGTAACATACTTCCTCTGTAAATATTTTCTTTTCTGAGAGCGCTAGGTAGGTTAGGTTATTTTTTTAATTATTTTTCTGTGTTTTACCTCAAATTATATATTTTAACTGTCTGCTTTCCTTTTTATTATAATAAATAGTAGATACGTTACAGTATGTACGTAGGATTTAACTATATTGTCACGTATTCAGTCAGTAGCTACATTCACTACTAATTCAAATACAATATCTACATATTTAAAGCCCTCGATCTCAATATAATCAGTGCAGGATTGGATAGAGAGTCAATTAAATCAAATAGAGAGACGGCTTTAGAGCTAGTCAGTTGTTTGCACTTAAGCGCATTAGTACTGGCTAATGATAGTAAGACATTATGGAACATCTACCTATACGTTAATTGGGTTAAATCTCAAATGGGGACGAAGATTGGATACCTAGCTATGTATTATTGGAACTATGTATAAGGATTCTTGATCTTATTATTGTAGAGTTTTTCCCGAATAGCCCGAACCATGACAAGTGGTATCCCATTTTACTCGTAACTGAACTGTGGAGAGGCAGTCGCTCCATATAAAAATACTGTTATTCAGATACATCTGGTGAGACTGGAAGCCGACCCCAGTATAGTTGGGAAAAGGCAAGGTGCTCTGCACTGAGCTTTTCGGCCATGAAAAGACTGAATTAATGATTTAGGTAATGTAGATAATACAAATGAATAATATAAAATCCAACTTTTCGTTTTCCTGAGGAGTCTTTATTCATATCTAAAGAAGTAGTAAAATCTGTAGATATTAGTATTATTTACGTCATGAATTCATTCATATAATAATGTTTATTAAATATGTAATGAAGTATGTTATCAAATCATAACACGTGGAAGTGAGTTGTAAAAATAACTTTAGAAGCTATTATCCTTCACCTGATTAAATACTTAAGGTGCTTATAGATACGATTATGATGCCATTATTCGCTATAGGTATTCAAATTTAATATAATTGAATTACTACGAATACACATAATATACTCATTTTTATTTTATCGATTTTATTCATTTGGATAAAGTGCACTATGAAGAAGAAGAAGAGGGGGCTATGCTTAGAGTTTCTGTGACGGTTATAATCAGAAATTAAATTACTTGGAAACGAAGGGATTTACCGAGATAGCTTGAAGAGTAAGCAAACTGAAGTGGCAGCTGGCTGGCCATGTTTGTCGAAGGAACGATAGCCGGTGGGGCTGACGAGTCCTGGAGTAGAGACCGCGTGTCTGTAGCCGAAGAGTAGGACGCCGCCAGCTAGATGGACCGACAACCTTAAAAAGGTGGCTGGGATAGACTGACTACGGAAGGCAAACTCAAACTCAAAGCATTTATTTCAAATGAACCAATTACAGGCACTTTTGAATTATCAAGGGGTCGGTCAGTCAGAAAGATGAAGCTAGTCGCCCATTCCAAAGCGTAGTAGGTACCTATGGAGAAGAACGGGCAAGAAACTCCACGGACACTCTTTTAAATCAAAATATTGGTTACATCATTAATGTTGAAGTTATACATGTGAGAACGATGCAAAACATTAAAAGCGTCCGTAATAAAAATAACAAAAAACAATTCGAAAATTAAATTAAATTAAAATATGCCGAGGCAGTTAAGTGACGACCAGTCCCTACTGACGGCGCCCGTTTACGAACGTGACGCATGGATTAGTACCATTCAGCTCAACCATTTTGAAGGGAGCTAAATGATCCAACTCACACGCCACCATGAGCGAGACATGCTGAGGACAGGGTGTCGTAGCGAGCCTGAGTTGATTGATACATTTGTATATGATTTTCGCTATGATTTTCCCACTAAATATGAATCATTATTCCGGGCTATGTCATCTTCATTGTTCGGTGTAGCTTGTTTATAACATTAAACGCCACCTCGAACCGCGACAAGAATCTCATAACATTTCCTATAGATGCTATAAACACAATGACAAGATGTATCAATGTTTATAGGGAATTAAAAATATAGGCTTATGACACGGATGTGGAGGTGCCTTTCATGTGAACACGCCTTTACGCGTAAGTCACAGAAACGTAAGTACAAGAGAATTGTTTGATAATTGCCTCCTAAATTTACTGCTTTGTGTAGGTAGGTCCCTGGAAGTCTTAAACCTACGTACCTAGAGTTTCTTTTGTCTTACCGGCGATCATTGCTGATTGTTCTAAGAAAACGCATCTAAGGGAGTGATTTGATGCACTAGACGGCCACGACTCCGGCCAGTCGCGGCCGTCTATTGGTATTGTATGGTGTGCGGCCTGTTGGCCGTTGCGACCAAGTGCGCAATTGATATCGGTTTCCATAGTTTACATGGTCGCTGCGACCACTGGTCGTGGTCGTGGCCGCCTAATGCGCGAGATGCCTTAATTTCTAAAATGGCTGGGTATGTTATCCCCTTTATTCAAAAACGTTGCTTAAAGTTAAGAGTTAAACGTTAAACGTCAAAAATGTATAATTCAACAATCGTCAATTATCTTTAAATAACATTTATAAATATACCTTTTGTTTCTAAAGCCATGACCAGTATAAGCTGACCTCGTATTGTACGGAAATCCTTTTCCATGCGAGGTCAGCATAAACTGGAAATGTATAGCTTGATATGTAGCCATGTGTACAAGCTCGCGTATACCATGAACAATACAGTTTTGTGTTTGAATTCTTTTTATTTTCAAAATTTATTAAGTAGGTACAATGTTCAGAGGGCTGGCTCGTTCTTTGGCGAAAGAATTAGCATTGCCATTCAACGTGGTAATGCTGCCAGTCTTTTGTTTCCGGGTGCAACTTGAATTTTACTTTGAACTTTTGAATTTTACAATGTTCTCTTTTTCTTGAACAATTATTCAGCGATGACAAAGCAATGATTGACAGAGCATTTACCGCATCACGAATCTAACCCTAACTAACCAAGGAAGTACTTGTACTTCCTAACGATTAAAAGTTTCCTTACGCTCCAAGTTCCTTCTTCTTGTCAATCATTTTCTCAAATAACAGGAACAAGACGTAATTCTCGTGGAAACAACCTCGGGAGCACACAATGTCCTGTTTGAAGTGCCATCGGCATGCGAGGGCGGGCTTCTCGAAGTCTCGTGAAATTGTTGGCAAAATGTCGTTTCCTGAACACCAAATTCCCGACAATATATAAAGCAGCACGAGAAGAGTAAGGAAGTTAATTTATTAATGGGTAGATGTGGTTTCGTGACAGCATATATTATCTTGAATATTCAGTATTCAAACTACGTAAGTATGTACTTAGTGTAAATATTATGTCGGATCAGCTTATTAACTGCTTTTTGCTGTACTCAAACTCAAACTCAAAGCATTTATTTCAAATAAACCAATTACAGGCACTTTTGAATTGTCAAGGGGTCGGTCAGTCAGAAATATGAAGATGGTCGCCCATTCCACAGCGTAGATATACTTAAAGAAACTTATAACTTTTTAGGTATACTTTAAGAAACCCATCACAGGAATCTAGGAGTATTTTGAAGTAGTTTATAAATTGTCGATCAATATCTGCAAGCAAGACAACAATAGGCTCGGAAAAAGCTTTACGACAGATTTGGTTGAACTGTTTTTTTTTTCCATTGTAAATTACTCATTAAATTATCACTTCATCACACATCAAACTTCCCTGTTTGTGGAAGTTTGATGTGTGATGAAGTGATAATTTAAAATTAACTCGCTTAAGAACATCCACATCTCCCATTAACACTTACAAATTACTCACACACACACACTCACACCCTATTGACCCCACACAGGCCCTAAACACACACACCAACTCGATCGACATTAGTCCCAGCCCACACTGAAAGCGCTAATTCGCACGAGGGCGCGAGGGCGAGCGACGAGAAATTGTCGCCAAATTGTCGTTTCCTGAACACTGATTGCGTCGCTCGCTCCCCGCTTCCGGCCCACTGTTTGCTTATTCGATAGCGGATTAGATTTTTTAGTAGCAACACAATTGATTTGCACCCAGACTTGTGTTTTGATGCGGATAATTGATAAAGTTTGTGTTTTGTTTGGATTTTAATAATTAAAAAGTACCAAGAGATTTTATGAAGACGATGTTTTTCAAGCAAAATGTTTTTGAACCGAAGATTTCATCTTTCCTGCGAAGTGTTTACATAGATGTTTTGCTCTTGGTCTTGCCAGTAAATACATTCTTGGAACAATACCTACCTACATTTATAACAACGCCACTTACCTCCGGACGCCTTCCATGTTTTTAAGGTTCCGTACTCAAAGGGTGCCAACTAGCCCATTACTACATAAAATGTTCAGTGCGGGAAGCCCTCCTGGAGGGTTCACCTAGTCGCATAGCGCAGCAACGCAGCCCTCGCGGAGGGCTCTTTTTTTTTGCGAATACTCCATACATCAAATTTATTAGTATATGCATTGGTTTTAAAATCCAAGTATTTTAATTTTTGGTTCACGGTTACAAATATTCACAAAAAAATTAAATGGTTGGAAACTACGTATAGCGACAAGACCCCCTGAAAACATTATTTCACATCGTTTTATAACACGGTTTTAAATAGGGAAAGAAAGAAATTAATTTTATTTGGCACACAATATTCACACAAAAACAAAAAAAATATATAACAGAAAAAAAAACCTAATGCCGTTGACCGTCCGCGATTGTTAACGTTAGCGCAAACGTAATGCCGGCAACCCTCCCGGAGGGTTCACTTCCAATATGTATGGCAGCATGGCGTATGAGTTCTATGAAAAGTGAGTGGAGTCGAAAGTGTTAACTCCGTTCGTCCGTCCGTCTGTCGGTCAGCGGTTTGTATCACATGAACCGTAATCGGTAGACAGCTGAAATTTTCACAAATAATACAAATTTCATAAAATTACTAATTAAAGGGAGCCATACAAAAACGTGATTTTTTCGGCCTTTTTCGCTCGAACTTAACAATCGCTGTATCTCTTGAACCGTCATAGGTAGACACATGAAACGATGCCACGGAACCCTTTGTGTACGAGTCTGACTCACACTTGACCGGTTTTTCTTGCTTCATTTCTTTCCAAACACAACTACTATTATTTTTCTAATAAAAATGAGCTTCTAAATAAACCAGAAAACAAATAAAACCAAAATACTTTTATTTTCAGTGCTGCTATCATACCTCCATTCAAATTCCATTGAATCAAGAGGGCCCAGTATTTTCCCAAAGTAGGTAACAAGGGCGCTCCAAATCGCGAGTGATTCTCATAATTCTGGAATCTTCGTCATCGTCACGGTAAAGTGTTCGTGAAGGATCTTCCAAATATTTAATCTAAAGATTTTAAACCGTGAGAAAGCATTTTCAACGTAATGCTAATGAATAAGGATCGATTAATGGCGGGAGGAAGGAGAGGAGGTGCTCGTGGCTAAATAATAACAGCCGCATGGGTCGATCGATCAGGTTAAGCTATCCTTGCCGCGGTTGGTCCGTGGATGGGTGACCATACATAAAGAGACCTCTCCGTGGCTCGGAAAGCACGTTAAGCTGTTGCTGCTTATCCTGATCAATTCAAATAAAACGACGAAAGATGATTTTCGTAACTAAATCAGTGAATTTGACGGCCTCGTGGATGAAAAAAGCCGCATGGGTCGACCTTCATTGCGATCCATTACATTCGAGACCCCTCCATGCCTCGGAAAGCACGTTAAGCCGTTGTTTCCGACTGTCATTCAAAGGTCTTTGACAGTCGTTACGGGTAGTCAGAAGCCCGAAAGTCAGACCACCAGTATTACGGGGTATCGTGTTACCCAGTAACTGGGTTGTGGAGATCAGATATGCAGTCGCTCCATATAAAATACTTGTATTCAGCTGAAAACTGGCTAGGCAGATTGATAATGGACTCTGTACATTTGTGTGCTTGAAGTATTAAATAAATAAATAAATAAATAATGGATGGAGAAAAATCTTGTTACCATACTTTCAAGGTCTTCACTAATGTAAAACTGATTATAATTATGCCAGAATCAGAGCACGTGAACGTTAACAACGAGATAATTAATTTATTTTAGTCAGAGCAACAATGGTATATGAAGTTGAACTTTCGTAAAACCTGTTTTCAGATAACATAAGTAGGTAGTCCAAATCTGTTCGCATAGTTGTAATTCAAAACGCCAGAAGCAATATGCTGATGTAAATGACGAGAAATGTAATTGTATTATGAATGTTAATAAAATAATCGGCCGAATGTGGCCTCCTTTCTGTGAGAGAGAACGGGCCGTAATCCACCACGCGCGCCCAGTGCTGGTTGGTGGATGTCATAGAGTTTTCGAATATCTGGTTCTAGGACATGCTGGTTTCCTTACAACCCTTTAGAGAACAACAGTGTTGAAAGTAAATTACACAAAGAAAATATGCTTAAGCGGCCTGCGGAGCATGAGTAGTTCATACAAACGTAATACCAAAATAATTTGTAAATCAAACATATTCTTAATGTAGTGTGTATTTATTCCGATTGGATTACAGAATATCTAGGCTCCCAAATATTTTGTTGAATGGACACTGATATAAAGACGAGATATTATTATCAGGAATTTCAAATTTCTATAGAAAACTTATTTTTCTCATAACTCGGCTTTAAATCAGTGTCCCTAAAGAACTCGCTAAATATACCTAAAGGAACATAATAAAATGAAAAAAAAAAAAAAAGGTTAAATGGTTGACAATACTTATCCTCATTTGTCAACCTTTCTTCTCTTTAAAAGAAATCGGAAAAGGTTTTATTTAAACAGATCCAAATTCAAGACACTTTTCAAAATTGGCTTTTTACTTGTTTAGATAAGTTTTCCAAGAGTTCAGTTGGGAGTTGAGCAAATTTATTTATTTTTTTATTTATTACTTCAAGCACAGAAATGTACAGAGGCGGAATTAATGCCATAGGCATTTTCTACCAGTCAACCTTTGGGTGATGCAGAGACAAACAGTGGTAGGTGCAATTACGAGAAATTGAGGAATATTGTTAAAGTAACTGTAAAGATACACATATACCTATTACAAACTAATAATATATATGCCTAATTATATATAAATATAAGGACAAATAAATATACATAAATACATGAATATACTAGAACAAATAAGACAAACAATGGGAAAACATTAACGTTGTAATGATACTGCCAGCTTCTTACGAATGTGCTCGCGAACTTTAACTTTAAAGGATAATCGGTTGGTTGCCATCCTGATTTCCTGGGGGAGCGCATTCCATAGAGAGATAGACTGAACGAAGAAGGAAGAATGAATGAAGTCTGTGCGGTGAGTGGGACATTGAAGAACGCGATTATTTGATGACTGTAGATTTTTACTGTGGTTGTCACAAATGTACTGAAAGTGGGGGGGCTAGATAACTAGGGGAAGTGGGTGAAAATTCAGCGCCCAAGAAAAAAAAAACATTAATTTAGTTACACTTGAATTATTCACCTCTAATACTCGTAAAAGCGTCGGATAATAATTTCATGATCACTCCCCAGTACTTAATTGATGATGCATCATCCATACAATGCGATACTTAACCTAAAAAATTAACAAGCCACTGACTCCGTCCACCAAAGTACCGGTACTAAAAGAGCTTGAAAAGAAGACAACAAAGCAAATAGCCAATAATAATGCTTATTATCGCGAATGCCCGACCTTGCACGATTTGGCATTAGATAACCAATCGGACTCTTGCGGTTCGGAGATCGCTCCTAACGGTATCCAACGGACCTCAATGATGCTGTAGAAGCGGCTGTATGGAACGTTTTTTGCCTATGAGAAAGTAGTCTCTGAGAGGATGAGTGGGTACAAAAAGAGAGTCTACCTACTTGACAAAAAGGTGTTATTAAAATAACAATCCTAATCTTAACTAATATTATAAATGCGAAAGTGATTTTGTTTGCTCACGCAATAACGGCTGAACGGATTTGGATGAAATTTGGCACATGACATGGAGACCATGGTATTTATTTATTTAAGGACAACCAACAAAGCATACACCAAAAATACATGTTAAAATACACATATTATTTTTACATTTTAAAGTGTAGCCTTAATTAAAGGCTGCCACGGCATGCATTTAACATAGCGTAGGAAATGCAGTTACAAAACAGTAAAAAAAAAAAAGACCCTGGATTGGGACATAGGATACTTTTATTCCCGATATTCCCACGGGATCGAGACTTATGCGGGTGAAAGCGCGTGGTGCAGCTTGTACTATTACTACAGATAGGCAGTTAATCAACATAATTCTCTAGCCCTTATCCAGGTTTATTTGGGGTCAACGCAACCCGTTCTGTTCTTCCATACCTGCATCTGTATGAGTCATCATCTCGGTAGTCACCCCTATTCTACCCATATAATCTTCCAGATAGTCCATTCATCGTTTCTTTTGGTCTTCCCCAACTCTTATAGCCATAATAATTATCAGAACTAATACACCATTATTTAAGTCATGCATGTCTTAATTAAAATTGTGTACAGTACCTCAATATTGGTTTAATTAAATAACCCATGTTGTAAGTAGATATATCATTATGTGCATGAAAACGTATTCCACATATTTTAACAAGCTGACTTAAATTAAAATCATACAATATCGAAATTACAATTTAATATTATGGAAATAATTTACACGCCAAAACGTTATTATATTATATACATTGTCCTGACGAAGCTATAGTAGCACCTAAGTCTAAGTCAAAGTCAAAGTCAAATAATTGATTTCAATTAGGCACAAAAAAGGCACTTTTGAACGTCAACATTTAAATAATAATTGATTCTAGTTGCCCATTCCAAAAGGTAGTTTTCGTATGGAGAAGAATGGGCAAGAAACTCCACCGTTACTCTTTTAAAATGTTTTCACAATATCTTGTATACATATAATTATATGTGAAGACGATGCACCTAGACCGAAAGTACACTGTACATGTAGAATTTATTAAGTTATTTTAAAATAGTTCCTTTTCGCATGTTAGAGTTTAATTTTGTTTTCTTTTTATGTTAGTAGTATTATTATTTTATGATTTTTGTTTTACTTCAATATTTGTACGCCTTCACGGCAAAACATAGCGCACATGTAATAATCTAAGATCTTTATGTAAATACCTATGTTTCACAAATAAACACTCTGATTCTGATTCTGATTCTGAGAATATAAGTTATTTTTCCGAAATCGCATATATTGGAAACTAAATAAAAAAATCTTGATTTTTAAATAAATACTTCGTAAAAGCACGACCTAATTCGCCAGTTTCGTCATCCGTGCTTGTGTAGTCAAGCTTAGGTACCTACTTGGGTTAGGTTGGGTTATGTTGACCGACCGGGGAATCGAACCTAGGACCCTACGTTCAGCAAACACGCACAGACCTGCCTTCGTCCTGTGACGAAGATCGTCTACTACTGAGCTCAGCTCGGAATGCACCGCCATTTATACTTTCTTGGTTTCGCGTCGCGCCAGCTACACGATATCGCGGCGATATCGCAGCGCGGAATATTCCTTTGTCGGTGTCGCGCTGCGAATCGCGCGCGATTCGCGCTAGTGTGAGAGGTGTTGCGTGGCGATAATATCGCAGAATCGCCACGCGACACGTCGCGCGACAAGTCGCGCTGGTCTGTACGAGCCTTAAGATTACTATACCACGTTAGGTAAAAATAATGAAAAACTATACCACACTAGACCATCATCAATAGTCTATATACTATACTAGACCATCATCGCCTACCCAGCCTTTTCCCAACTATGTTGGGGTCGGCTACCAGTCTAAACGGATGCAGCTGAATACCAGTATTTTACATGGAGCGACTGCCTATCTGAGCTCCACAACCCAGTTACTAACCCAGGTAATACGATACCCCTTGGTATGACGTTGTCAAACTTTCGGGCTTCTGACGACCCGTAACGACTGTCAATGATCTACGAATGACAGCCGGGACCAACAGCTTAACTTCTTGGTATGTAAAGATGGTCACCCATCCACGAACCAACAGCGGCAAGCGTAGCTTAATCTGATCGATTGACCCGTGCGTCTGTTATTACTAAGCCACAAGTCCCACATATACTAGTCTGATGATTATAATTTCTATCCCTTTTGACTCAAAATCTTGGGAACATGGCAGATCTTGTCCAAAAAAAACCTGTCAGATAACGGAGTCACCTATCTATTACCTAACTAATCACAACCGCTGGGCGTAGTCAAACTATCCATTGGATGGATAACTGTACACGTTACTTGCGCAGTGTCATGTCTCTCAGACCGTGATAAGACGAACTGGATCCACGATGTATAGTCAGTCTGATCTGCTCTGGATACCTGATAGCGCTCAAAAGGGCTCAACTAAGCCCTAATACTTGTTAACAAGGTCGGCGAAAGCAATGAGAAAACACAAATATTTCCAAATAACTGTTCTATGAGACTTGTTCGGGTTGGTATGATTTCGAATATATAATTATGGAAATATGTTCGAGAAATAGCCGCTCGGTTTAGCTCGAATTGTGCCGTGTCGACCCGAACATGATTTAGCGATGGCAGATGCAGAACGAAGCTCGTGGCTCAGTAATAACAGCCGCACGGGCCAATCCGCCAGGTTAAGCTACGCATGCCAGAGTTGGTCCGTGGATGGGTGACCAACTTTACATACTGAGACTCCATGCTTCAGAAAGCACGTTAAGCTGTCATTCGTGGATCTTTGGGTCGTCAGAAGCTCGAAAAACTGACAACCAGTTCTTCCAAGGGGTATCGATTACTGGGTTGTGGGGGTCAGATAAGCAGTCGCTCCATGTAATATACTGGTATTCAGCTGCATCCGGTTTGACTGGAAGCCGACCCAAACATAGTCGGAAAAAGGCTAGGCAGATTGATTTTTAGATGCTGAACGAAGTTTGCCGAACCGCACGAGCTGAATGAAAACCGAATATGTGTAGTAATTGCTTCGAATCGGCTTTGTTATTCAGCAAGTATTTCAGAATCAAATGTGCCGACGAACGTCTTATTGGTTGATTCGCACAAATTCAGTCCCCCGAAACGGGCGAAGCGACATTTTTAAATAATATAATATTTTTGTAAGCAATTCACACGAAGTTAATTTATTTGTGAGACCCAATGGCCTAATACGTGTGCCAAATTGCCAATTGCACATCATTTCTTTTCTTCGGGTGAATCGCCTACAGAAAAAATAATATTATGTAAGTGTCGATTCGCCCGTTTCAAGCGAGTATATTCGTGCGAATTAACCAAGAACCCACCCGAACAAATGTGTAGCTTTCCTTACAAAGGTTTTATCTTTAGAATGGCGAGGGACAGGAGTGTTTCTGTTTATTATTTGTCTGTCTTTGAGAAACAATGTTAGGTTCAGCTTACTGACTAAATTTATAAGGAATATCAGTTTTCCATAGAGCACATGCCTTCTGACCTTCTTTACCTACTTTCTAGTTTAAACCGATATCCTAAAGCTGGAACGGACTTTCGACTACCAGTAACGAGAACCATAATATTTAAGTCTTGAAATGAAAGCATGGGGACGACAGTTCACTTGGGCACTCTCCATGGTTCGGATAGGTTTGTGGAGTTTATTGCCTGCTTTTCTATATAGGAATGACAATTTGGAACCGTGGAACCGTGCACATACAATAGCTTCTGACGTTTCATAAGTGCCCATGTACAGACGCCAGCAGGTCTACCTACCCGAAACTGTCAAATTTTCAAAGTCAACTTTGAACCTTATACTTTAGTAATACAGTTGAAAATCTATTAAAGAAATTTGACAGATTGTAGTAGCTTGATGTGCTGGAGTCTACATTTTATTTTAGAAAAATAATTAGGGCACACTCGAGCGAAGCCGCTGGTAGCAGTTAGGTAGCACTTGATGTTATTGAATAAATCCCATTAATGTAATGGCTGATCGCGGCGAGTGCCATATGATAGTTGCATTTTCGATTAAAAAATCGTTCGAATACACACAAATGACGTTACGTTTACTTCGCGCGTTAGTGAAAAATTACTTTCCCTATAGTTTCTAATCTCTAAAGGCATATAATATACGCTAATCAAAGTAAAGGCATATACGCAATAGGCAGGTACTTTGTACAAAGTATGTCGGGTATGTGAAACTTTCGTGGTTATAAAGTATTCTACACACGGACGGCGAATATTTCGCTGTCAATGAACGCGCCTAAATAGAACCATTCATTCGTTCCGTCATTCATTCGAGATGCCGTTTATTTGGTGTCGCACCTTTGATGGAATAATGAGTGGTAAGGTTGTGTATTTTTTGTTTGAGATTAGATTTAGAGCTAACGCGGATTTGGTTTAACAGTTA
The DNA here is from genome assembly GCA_949128155.2 of Xanthia icteritia. Classification (NCBI taxonomy): domain Eukaryota; kingdom Metazoa; phylum Arthropoda; class Insecta; order Lepidoptera; family Noctuidae; genus Xanthia; species Xanthia icteritia. Next base: position 5,105,559 of record OX421937.2, read on the forward strand.
GAAGCTTGGGGTTTGGTTTACAACAACAGTTTTTTCTACATTAAAAGTTCAAGTTTTTTTTAAGAATGATTCAATTTTGATGTCGAACCGAACTATCAGAAAAGTATAAGTAATTCTAATATTATGGAAGTGCGAGATAAGTTACAGTAAGTCCCAAATTTGCTAAACTTAGCATAAGCTCTAGATATAATAAATGATGGAATTATCTGACATTACGCATTGTAGCTAAATTTCACTTAGAATTAATTCTTGTGTTTACAGCTTCACCAAACTGCAACCAAATATACTGGAATGTGTTTTCATATGCAAAACACAAAGACAAGGACAGACAGAGATAGCAGGAATAAAGCTGCGTATCTACCAAGTAATTAATAACGGATTAAACAATAATAAAAATTGACAGCGCCACGCATATTTGCAAAAATACAATTACTGTGTCTGTCTCTATTTATGTTTTATCAGAAATTATCGTATTTAATCGCATTCTTTCTTAATCCATTTTATTTCATTGCGGAAGTAATTCATTATTTACTAAACTTTTTACATGAATGTTATTTTAAGAATGTTATTTTCCCTAAATATCAGACATCTAACTACGCATCAAATAATATCTTACATTTAATTACGAATATATAAGATTTTGACTGTTTACTGCTTACTATTGCTGTCTTATCTAAAGCCTACCCTGGCGAAATGTGGGTACTATACTAACTACTAAATTACTGTGGATGTCTGCCAGCCCCTTCGGGAAATAAAGGCATGAATTCACCTGATTAAGATTTTGATCCAATTTCAATACAGTTTCAACAAACACGAAGCCTAAATTGATTCTCGATACATCTCAAATGTACTTTATTCGTGTATACATGTATAATCAAGATTGGAAATTACTTTTGTTGAAGTAAGATTAACAAAGTTGAAATTATTTCAAGTTGAACATCGTATTCTGAGACAATTACCAACAACGCAACTCCACTTAAAGTTGAATCGACTGTTAAATATGAAGATGGATTAGTCTGCTAATTAAATAACAATAGTTTTATCGTTAAATAAGAACATAAAGTTAATGACGTACCGAATTAGGTTAACGAAGACAAAGAAGCTAGCTTACATACTGTAGACATTGTACTGATGATGCCAATTTAACAATTTAATGGAACATTATTCATCATCATTCATCGATTCTCCAGCCCATATCCTAATTTATTTGAGGCATCGTCATCTCCGTAGTCACCCCCTTTCTAGCCATATCATCTTTCACACAGTCCATCCATCGTTTCTTTGGACTTCCGTACTCTTATTGCCATTGACATTCGTACTCAAAACTTTCCTCTCGACATAATACACACGATAAATAATTCATAACGTGATCCCCAATTTCATTCGAGGCTCACGAAGAAAAGCCCAATCTGATCTTCTGCTTGAAAAGGGATGGGAAACTAGAGTTGCAACACTATTTCTTGTTCACCAATAAGGCGAAGACATATATAATAAGCTGTTGAACTAGTTCACGCCAGTAGCTAGTAGTACAAGTGAATCGAGGGAAATCTATTGTTCTTACGTTACGAATGCACGTTGCTCTATCCCCACATTCGAATCCTGTACGTCGATTCTGTAAAATTCTATCAAAAACTCGCATCTCACTTCGCTATTCACTCTCACTTCGCATAAGGTTCAAAATTACCTTGATTTTGCATTCTGTAAGCATCACCTAGTCACTTGCGAAGTGAAGTGAGTTCCGAAGCGACCAATGTTGTACTAGTGACTACCACACTCAATAAAATGTTAGTCGAGTTTTATCGATTCCAGTTTTTTGACACAATTGTTGAGTTTTCGGCACAGAATTTTAGCAAATGTGCTGTTTAAATTAAAATTTCATATTTTAAGGAACTTGAGACAGCTAATAATAAGTAAATAAACAGAAAACTCTAAATTCGTGCCATGAATATAATCTATGCTTCCCTTATGAAAAAAATATATGTCAGACAGACAATATTTTGATAGTACGTTGCGTTGTTTTGTCTGTGCTTCATGAATGTGTTTGATTTAAGCCGCAAATAATTGTGAAATAATCATGAAGTAAGTTTATATTTGTGGTTGTGAAATTTAAAAATGATATTAATTAAAATAGTATTTATTTTGTTTTCTAATCCAACAATAATTTTCCAGTCTAAATGAGACACGTTCCTCTCACCCATCGTCGGCTCAGGTTGAAACTCTGGTAGAGTTCATGGAAAGAAACCCTGGCATGGCGAAGGGTTTCTTAAGAACTCAAAATGCCAGAGACCGAAGTCGACGCCAGTGGGAGGAACTAGCCGTGCGCCTAAATTGTATAGGTGGCACAATAAAAAATTACAAACAGTGGACCAAGGTTAGCATCGCTTTTTTTTACTATATATTAGTAAGAACCACTTAACATTCTTCAAAGCAAACCAGATAAAATGTGCGACGAATCTTGGTTTAAAGCTTCGTGCAGACTAGCGCGACGCGATACCGGTTATTGTTATCCCGTGAAGTTTTCTTAGAAATCGTATTGTTCGAGTCGCGTTGCGCCGTCGCGTCGCGCTGGTCTGCACGAGCTTTAAAGTGTGGTCTTTGGTTTCAAAAATTTAATCTTATTGTTAATTTTACTCAATCAATGACTATTAGCCGGTTCAGTCCCGGCACCCGGAGTGGTCGGTTGCCGCGCGCAACCGTTAGGGACCGGTGGCGCCTCCGGTCGTCGCGCATTGGCACTCGGAGGCGCCACCGGTCCCTAACGGTTGCGCGCGGTAACCGACCCCTCCGGTAAGACCGGTATAAGAAAATGGAGGTTTTTAATATAGTTTAAAAAATACATGTGTATTATAACAGCATTTTTTTATAATTTCTTTAATTATATGTCTGATTGTAGTATTGGTCTGACAAAAAAAGTGCCATAAAAAAAAAGTAGCAGCGCGCTCTGCTGCTAGGCGTAGGACGGGTGGTGGGGTGGAGGACGAAGTGGAGCTATCAGAGCTTGAAGAAAGAGTTGTTGCTTTGTGTGGTGGTGAAAGCTTTGCAACAGGAGATGCACATTTAGGCATACAGCCATTTCCGGTAAGAATTTTAGAAATGCAATAGGTACTAGCTTTTTTGCATCAATCCTGTCTGGCTATTATATTTATTAATATTATTATTACCTGTTTCAGGAAAATGATACTCCATCTCCATCACATGAAGCGCAACAAATACAACTTGCTAATTCTGACAATGTATGATATTTAAATTTAATTCATAATTGTATGTGATTAATTAATCATACACTCATATATAGCATTTATCTGTTTATATTTACTTATTATAGATTCATAGACCACAGCAACAACGGAGTCCGGCACCTACAGAGGAACCACCAGCTATTTCGATTTCTGTAAGTTATATTAGTCTACTAACTACTAGGTACATACCCATTACTATAAATCTGATGAATCTGTCTCGATTCTATTCTATTAGATCTAAATGTACAATATGTACATAGTACCTATCTATATTAAAATTCATTACTAATATACTCGTAATTCAAATACTAATTTATCTTTAGGGTACTATTTAGTCAAAATATTTTTCTCTAATTTAATTCCATAAGGAAGATATGGAGTAACATTTTAACATTTTGAGTATCTAATTTACTTTTCAGGGTTCCGAATTGATTGAGGCTAGTCAAGAACACACTCGAAATTGCATACTACCTTATCCTGCAATTTCGAAAAGACTATTTGCTTCCTCAGATACAGATCTAAGTGGGTTTCCTTTTTAGAATTGTTTCTCTTGTTTCAGAATATCCAGTTAGAACACACTCCTCCTCCAAATCCTCATATATATCATCCTAGCATGTCCCCTCCACCGATAACACTTTCACACACACCCACACCTCTTTCACGCCGCAGTTCCACCCAAGTAGCCTCCCCAGTGATTCGTCGTCGAACTGCTGCTTCGTCATGTAAGTGACCAATAATGTTAAACAACTTTGAATAATGTTAAACGCCAATTTCATAGGTGGGAACCCAATATTAAGTGGCTTTGCTCATGCTCAATGATGAACTCAGTTCATAAACATATATCTAAGTTGATTTGTACTTTTATTTTATACCTATTTGATTTAGAAAACAACTTGAGATTAAAGAACCTTCATGTTATGTAAATATTTATCTTTTTAGCTTCACGTCACGCAACGCCAATTGCTTCCCCTTCTCGCCGCCTCAGGACAAATATGGCTCGTGCTAGTCAAGGTGCTGGTTCTGTGTGTAAGTACAAAATAAAAATAACTATCAAAACTTCATTTTTCGAACGAATGACAAAAAAAAGCTGCTATTTAAGATTTTTTAGTTACGTATCATAGTAATCGGTGTTCTTTTTACAGCATCACGTCACACGTCTTCAGTTGCTGCTCGTCCACCATCTCAACGGCGAACGGAATTCTCCACCACTACTGAGAGATTCCTGAGGGTGGAAGAACAGCAGCTGGAAATACAGCGACTAAATGCACAAATCCTGCACTCCTTTCTGGTGAGGAGTGCGGAAAGAGAAAGGGTCATGGATGAAAGGAATGCTGAGAGAGTTCGTATCTTAGCTGATGCTGTGGCTGCAGTGGGGCAAGGGCTGCAAGCATTGGCAGAGGCTATAAATAGAGATAGGGTGTAGTGATAAGTTAATATAGGTAATAAATATTGTAAATATGTGCCTATTTGAACATAAATGAAACAAAAAAACTTTGAATAAATAAAACACTTTTAAACGGATACTAGGGCGGTTTTATTGAAAGTCCATCGGTGAGTAGTTTGGATTTGGTTTGATTTTATACATTTCCCGATATGCTAAAATTAGAAATCTATTGAATGTACCACCATTTCACAAATAGAGAGGCCTCTCCGAAAAAGAAATGGCGAAAGAAAACTTAGAAAGGGTTGTTGACCTCCGTCTTTTATATTTATCTATTTACAAAAACAACTAGCTATCATTACTGTGTGTGTTTTAGGGTGGGGCTTTAACTTATGAATTTATCACTTTTAACTAATACTAGCGCGGTTTTATTGAAATTCCTTTAGTGATTTGTTTGGATTTGGTTTAATTTAATTATCATCCAGACATAGTCAATTATTATAATTCAATATACTACCCATTCCCACTGGCGGCACCCGTTCACGAGCACGACGCATGAACCAACCTATCGCTCCGCTCGGGAACGTAACGACCCGCCTCACATACCACATAATACATAATAATACTAAATGACACCACCGATAAATTAATTATAACGTGAACGCCATAGCCTATTTACTAAGATTCGCCTACGTAATTGCCCTAGAGCTAAATCGGCGTTAGATGGCAAATCCCTAGTTTGCCTCCTTTGAACTTCAGCAATTGTTTGGAGCTCTTCTAGTCTCTCTTCTTCTGAGATTGTGAATGCTGGCATTCCTGCGCGATTGCACATGTTGTGCAAAACACAACATGCAATAACTATTTTTGCAACTACATCTGGATGATAATTGAGCACTCTGCGTACTAACAAGCACCTAAATCGCCCTTTTAGGAGACCAATTGTTCTCTCTACTGAATTGCGAGCAGTTAAGTGACGGTCATTGTAGAAATTTTCTGGGGAATTATCTTCAGCACCACTAATTGGCGTCATAAGGTAGGCGCGCTGAGCATATCCTGAATCACCTGAAAAAATTAATAAATATCAAATAATTATGTAGTTTTAATACCTAATTAGGCTTATATTCTGAAGTAGGGGTAGGGAGGGATTAACTAACCAAGCAAAACGACTTCTTCACCAGCATTTGTTAATGCTTCTAAGTGGGCTTTTATAACACCATAGTTAAAAATAAAGCTATCATGAGTAGCTCCACCATATGTTGGATCCACATTTAAAATATTCAGATCTGCATCGGTTATCTGCAAAAAAAAAAAAAATAGAAATATTAAGAAGACCAATTGAATACCTAATAGTAATAGATTACAACATTGAAATCCATTTTACCAATTGCACATTTCTTGCATGGTAACCTTTGCGGCAGTAGAAACGTTCTTCATTCTCTACTGGTTTTTTCAATGCCACCAGAGTGCCATCGACACACCCAAGAGCTGCTGGAAAGCCAAACTTTTTGTAGAACCTGTAATTTAAAATAATCACTAACATGATTAACTATCACAAAAATGTAAAAATCAAAGAAGGGTCACTTTAATTATAATATACCTACTAACCTTTCTTTTAACATTTGTCTTTCTTGTATATTTTGAGGGAATCTTATATATTTGTTTACTATTGCCGGATTATTAAGAGCTTCCACTACTTCATTTATGCAACGAGATGTTGATGGTTGCGATAAATATGTCCTTATGTTTTCTTTTATTATTTTTTGATAACTACCATTAGCCAAAAATGACAAGGTGCATAATATCTGTGAAACAATAAATCAATATGTCAAAACAAAATAGGGACCAATTTGGTTATTTACATGCATAATAATACTAAGTACCTATATTATAACTATAGGGTCCTTTTTTTTTGGGTGGGAATTTATCAAATAACTTCTCCTGGCTAGGGGCGTGAGGGCGCGAAGTTTGCCTCTCCCTCACGCGTTCCGCCTCCTCCTTCGCGAGCATTACTGCTTCGCAGAAGGAGGTGACAGCATCCCATGCCCTCTCGCTCCGTACCATGGCCTGGACCAAGGCCGGACGCGAGAGATCACCGCAACCGATCGCCTCCATGAGGACACGGCGTTACTCTGCCAAGCCGGGCAGACCTCCACCGTATGCTCCACCGTGTCCTCCGGACGATCCACGCACTTACCTTATACCTTCATTTTCCTTCGAAAATTCCTTGCACACGGTGAAGCATATGTTGGACATAATGGACATATGCTCCACCGTGTCCTCCGGGTGATCCACGCATTGATGACACCCGGGCGTTTCCTCCCGCCTTATTCGGAACAGGAACCTCCCGAAACAACCGTGTCCGGCGAGGACCTGCGCCAGGCGGAAGGTGAGGAGCCGTGGCGCCTCTCTAGCCACTCCTCAAAGAGGGGATTTATCGCCGCAATAGTGACGTGCCCAAAATATAGGGTCCTTAAACTAACATGAAAATATAGCTAGCAGGGGAAAAACCTAAAGGGAATACTCCTTATTATGAAGTGTTTTCATAAGTTTTAAGCGATAAATTATGTTGGTGTGCTTAGTTACAGATCTATCAGCTATAAACTGTGTACAAATACTTACAAAAGTAACTTACTTTTACACGAGTTGAAAGTCCTTTGCCTCGGCGTTTTGTGGGCTTTATCAGAAGCTGTAACTCATTCTCTAGTTGGTCAATTAGTTCCTTTGATAATCTATATACGCTCACATAGTCGTCATCTCGGGTTAATAAAGATAAACTTCGAATTTGGTTATATTGTCGACGCTTTTCTTGTTTATCCAAATCATGAGCCTCTTCTAATAAAGATTTAAACAAAAACATTCTTGCCATCGTTATCACTTAAGTATTCACTTTACACAAACGCGCAAAAAGTAGCTTTTAACCACAAACTAATTTTTAACACTGTGACATAAAACACTATTTATATAGAATTTCTTCTATTTTCATTCGTAAAATAGATGCTTTTTATTTGACACTTAGAATCGGGTTTGAGTGCCAAGTGAGCGTCGAAGTGACGGCGGAATTACCTTACTGAATGCCACTTTCTACGTCATCTCATACTTTATCGGTCAAAATCTCACGTCAATGTAGTTCAACTCGCTAACACGCTCGCAATGGTAGCGCTAGTGTAAATTCGAATTCACAACCGAGTTTTTAGAATGCCAATCAAGAAACTCACAGCGGATTCAGATTCGAACTTTAGAACGAGGTCTTACAGAATTGCGATTCTGCATAGCATTGCGTATTGAGCATTCAGCTGTTAATTTATTATATCAGCCAAAGGGCGATTATGTCACAATATCGTACACATTCATCAATATTCTCCTCCCCATATTTATTTGGGGTCGGCGCAAGATATATTTTTCTCCCATACTTCTCTATTAGACGTCATCTCGGTATTCACTCCCTTTCTACCCATATAATCTTCCACACAGTCCATCCATCGTTTCTTTGTTCTTCAAGATATATTTTTCTCCCATACTTCTCTATTAGACGTCATTCGGTATTCACTCCCTTTCTACCCATATAATCTTCCACACAGTCCATCCATCGTTTCTTTGTTCTTCAAGATATATTTTTCTCCCATACTTCTCTATTAGACGTCATCTCGGTATTCACTCCCTTTCTACGCATATAATCTTCCACACAGTCCATCCATCGTTTCTTTGGTCTTCCCCTACTCTTATAGTATCGTAAACATTAATTAAAGTACGAAAAGTTTTGTAAGATTTTTAACATTTCTTCCATCTTCAAAACCACAATCATCATATTTGGTAGCCGACCGACGTAGCGAATTCCGTGTGACGTATTTTAAACTACAAGTTACCTTTATGTCTATATCCTCAACTATTCAAGTCACCAACATCATATTTGATATGAAAAAGGGTTAGTCAATATTCTTTCGCACACGCGTGTAGAATTTATTATCAATGCGTAGTCTCACAGCATTTTCCTCAAACGAAAGTGCAAACATCAAGGTATTTTAACGAACGGAAATCATGTACGTGAAATGCCGTGGCAGTTAACCACCCATTATTGAAATACACGACAAAATGTAGATCGTTATTTCACTAATCATTTAAATAGAAAAATACATTCTCACGAGCGAACTAGGTTCAATGCAATAAATCGATGCAATTATGTCGTTCGATTCTCAGTTGCCGCATGTTTTTGCCGCTTGCGGTTTTTTTCCTATTTTACGCAGTCGCTGTACCGTACTCTCGCCACAAGCCTGCTATCTTTATTGCAGGAAATTATGCTCCAAATTCTGTTGGGTGTAGGTGGGTTGTTTGTTCTTCGTAAATTGAATGAATGAATTGTTCGTTCCCTTCGTTCCCTTTATGAAATCTGGCCTTATGATTTAGTTGCATTGCGATAAAAAAAAAGTTCCCGTGAACACAGTTCGCCAATTATCTAGTTAAATCAAATCCGGTATATACGCGCTTCATTTAACAAAGAATACCGTAGAAACAATGTAAAAACATATCCCCAAGCGAGATCTAATACGATTTTGCATACATTATTCATGCGTACGTTAGTTCCAATCGTTTCACAGCTTTCCAATGCTTTTTAGATCAAAATTTATATCCGTGAAACATATTTACATGCTTCTCTTACGCATAATTGTGATTCAATACTTTCGCAATAAAAATGATCGTAACTTTGAGCGAGATTTCGGAATCACGTCCAATTTTTAAGGCTTTCCGAACATCTTTAAATGCTTCTTCAAGTAAAATGTGGCCCTTTTTGCCCGGCAACTGTAAACGTGTGTCCTAAAAATAAAGCACTTACACGTTCGGATCGGGCCCGTTTTTTGAAGGGCCTGTATTATTAATATGGGCTTTTCTCCGAAGTTTGATCATTATGGATATCGCGAGTCGTGAACTCGTGACCTTTACGGAAACACGAAAACAGATTTCCTTGAATTGCCATTAAGCTTTTTTGAACCAGATTCTTATTTTTAATTGGAAGTGTGTCAGAATAACTTTTGAACTCGATGATGACGCTGTCTATGTCATAACTACGAGCATAATATAACTACTCACAATAAAAATGCATCAAGCGTAGAACAACTATTTAAAACTTCATAAGAAAGTGTACGCTTCAATGAATAAAGGAAACGGGTAGTCAGATAACTAACCGGACATGAGACCCCACACTATGGTGCTATGGCATGTGAAAAAGCCAATGCCAAGCAATTCCCAACCTTATTCATTCACTTTCGAGAGATAATAATTAAATTTTGTTATTAACGCTCGCCTTTCTCGCGGCAATGTCAATTATTTCTACAAACATGAACGAAAGTGGGTTGTTCAGAACAAAAGCTTCGGTGTTTATGAATTTGACATAAATAGCCGTAACGGGAAACTAGTTCAAGTTGTTTCCTTGGTGTTTTGTTCTTCGAGAAATGGATTAAATTGATTTGGTCTGGTGTCGTGGCGAGGTGCAAAGTAATGAATGGTTTTGTAGTGCCTGTTCGCGTCCCACTAAAGAGGCCTTACCGTAGTTTTTGTTTCTGCCATCGAAAATTGATCATCAAAATTACAAAAACCAATCAGATGACTTTAGACCCCATGAGGACTTCGTTTTTAGGGCTCCGTACCCAAAGGGTGAAACGGGACCCTATTACTAAGACTCCGCTGTCCGTCTGTCTGTCCGTCTCTCACCAGGCTGTATCTCATGAACCATGATAGTTAGACAGTTGAAATTTTCACAGTATTTCTGTTGCCGCTATAACAACAAATACTAAAAACAGAATAAAATAAATATTTAAGTGGGCTCCCATAGAACAGACATGATTTTTTTGCCGTTTTTATAGGTAATGGTACGGAACCCTTCGTGCGCGAGTCCGACTCGCACTTGGCCGGTTTTATTTTCATTTTTTAAACAACGGTAGGTAGGACCTTCTTATATGTTGTTTTATTTGTCCCCCTTGTAAGTTTCTGTAAGCCTATTGAATTTAATATTATTAATAATAATATTTTCCTGGGTCTCATGAAAGAAAGAAAAAGGCATTTATTTGGTTTTTTTTTTAATGTTATTTTTTTGAGGAAGAAACCAGTCAAAATATTAAAACGCAAATAAAGAAAAAAATCTAATAAATAATTATTAGAATTTTTCTTTATTTGTGTTTTCTTTCATGAGACCCAGGAAAATATTAAATTCAATAGGCTTACAGAAACTTACAAGGGGGACCTTTACGTACCCTATTACAATAATAAGAACCGTGGGAGTCCTTTCAAATGATACATACTATCCACCTATTTACGAGCCACGTATAGGATCTATCCCCCATACATCCGCATAGTTTATTTGAAACGTTACCTGAATGGAGGTTCCCCTCTTCGCCATTCTCAAAGGCATTATGAACGTTTACAGCCTTTACAGGGCTCATTATTACGTGGATTTCCTCGTAACGTTCCTCCTTCACGATTTGAATGAAAGTTTAAGTGGAAAGAATTCGATACAACTACATTTTTTATCAAGCTTGTAAAGATAAGATGGCGTAACTTTTGATAAACAACTGGGATTAGAAACCAAGGTGATATGATTTTTAAGTTTCGAAATGATGGAATCACTATTAATAAGTTATAATGAATATTTTATGATAAGATTGCAGCTGCAAATTGCGTCAATTACTCTTGACGTAAATGCTCATAGCCTAATAAAATGCTATCACAACAATTACATAAAAAATATTATTATGTATCCATCATTCAGCTTCATTGAATCATAGTGGTTCTATGTGCTAGACAAGTTCGGAATGAACGCGTGCCCTCGTATTTCGCGCACCATTCGGTCAGCGCGACATTCCGATGTTTCGTTCTCATTCGTTCACTAGTCGTGAGTGATAACCGCGCAGTGACGGACGTACGTGCCGCGCTTATCACGGTTCCCGCGTAATATCGAACGAAAATTATTTTAGTGATTAAAAACAAGTTACGAATTGTGTTTATGTTTATTAATATTGTGGATTTATAGTGATTATCGATATTTATGTCAATGTGTGTGTAAAACGAGTTATATATTTTTTCTGTGCATTCGAATTCTTGGATTTTTCTTTAACGAAGTTTTTGTGGTAAGTCTAAAGATCAGAGATCATTGAGTTTGTGGTTGCGTCTTGCTACCTACAATCAGTAACAGCCTATTAATGTCCCGTTGGTGGGTAGGACCGTTGAAATGCGCCGGTACCTACCCGTCCACATTTTTGTAAGTACCGTAGATAATCGACACATCGGCGGTACTTGTTGATTGGCGGCATATTCTTATCGTCTGGTACCTTTCTTTGGTGAACGGAACACGGCGTTGATACAAAGCGAGTTGCCAAGACCGTTGTTTGACAATAATGTGCAATAGTTAACGTGGTTTGTGAACACTAACGGCCTTACTAATGAACTGTGAATAAAGTGATGTCTGGGATAACCTGAGTGTAACATTAGCTCAGCATACGTACCTTTATTATTTTGTGGATATGTATGGAGTACAGACCTTATGTCAATCATAACTTTATTCGCCGTTTAGTGGGTACAATGTCATAGAATCCGGCACCCTGTTTCAAAAAATCCTTTAAAAGACTACCTTAGGTAACTCCTTTTTTGAATTCGGTTAAAAATAATTAGATACCAACTAACAACAACGCATACTTTAGTTACATAAACCTAGTAGTAACAAAAAGCGTAGATATAGGGAACAACTACGCTTTTTATTGGTAAAAGTTCACGTTAAGGATGTTTTTCTTCTCAAGTTCTCACCTAAGTTTAAGACTTGCATAACGCAGCATGTTTGTGGGAACGGACTTAGTGTCCCACATTATCTGCTACGACTGCTACGAGTACTTACCTACCAAGCTATCTCTTTACCTAGTTATCCTACTTCTTCAACGTAAACAGCGCGAAACCGATTGCGTCAAGTATCCCACACTCTCGTGCTGCAATTTACCTAAATACCTAGGTACCTAGGCACCTATATCCGGGACCCAACACACTCTAAGTATGACAAGTGTCGTGTCAATGTGTCGAAGATCGGTATTTCTACGAAAAATCTTAGGAAAAGACTCAATTCAATTGTTCCACCATGTTGCGCCTGTTTGCGGGAGCCTTTAAAGATCGTGCCCTTATGAAGCCTTTGATCGTTTGAGTTTTAGCCTAATTTACTTCACTGTTTGCCTAGCATTCGTAATTAGGTACGCATCGTTTACTTGCGATCATTATTGTGATTTTTGGAATAATTCTGTAAAACGGTTTTAGCTTTTTGCATTACTAGATAAGTATGTTCATTCGCGTGTTTTAAATTTTCTGAGACAAAACTTACTTTATATCCTTCTGCAGATGCCTAACCTGTCTCTTTAACAAATGGTCTCACTTCATCTGTCGTCGTCAGCCTATAGTAGTCTGATGGACATTGGCTTCTCCAACTGAGCTCGATTCTGGTCGCACTTCAGAATCATCATCCACAGCATTTTCTTTCCTAATGCAATTTATCCCAGATTTGTGGCAATCCAATCCAAGACTTTTCGACAAACTCAATTTTATGTTGTTGTCGACCAACATATAATTTTTTTTTTATTTGGATGGTAGGTATGGTATGAATAGATAGATAGAATAAACTTTAATACACAAACATCAAAATTTTATAAAAGCTCATAAAGACTCCCGCAAACAGGCGCGACGCGGCTCTAATAAAACAATTTCTAAGAAAACTTCACGGTAGAACAATTACCGGTATCGCGTCGCGCCTGATTGCGAGGGTCCTTTTAGCACCGGTATTCCTACGCTCCTTGGCTAGCTTGTGGCAATTTTTGGAAAAACATTGTAGTAGATAAGACATCGACGCTCAAAGAAACACGATTTTTCATCCTAAAGAGGCAGAAAAGAAAAGATTTACTTTATACACCCCTTTTCCATAACCCGCAAGTTTACAACCATTTTTTAAGGTTAAATAAAAGTATAATGTATGCACTTTAACAGGTGGTAAAGTAAGAATTAATCTTAGTTTCACGTGGTTTCCTTATCGCACAGTTGCTAACGATACCACACCATACATTGTAAGAAATTGATTACTATTATAAAAGTGTAAAAACTATGCAGAAAGAAACTATGTATTTATTATTACAATGAACGTGCAACAGAACGAACGTTATTTTTCAGTAGGCATCGCCACATGTCAAGTAGGTATTTACTTATAGTAGTTGCTGCATTTCATGAATTCATTAATTCAAACTGCACATAGCTTTACAACATATGATCGGCATTAAAGCTGGTTTAATACGATAAAATAATATAACTATCACTGATATACTACACGATTATGCCCAAAACCATACAGGATAGTGGCTTAGTCATTGTTGCGTTGCGTCCTGCTCAATACAGGGGAGTTAGCAACTTTTGCGATGAAACACATACGAATAAATGTAAATCAACTATGCATTTAAGGCGCGGTAATGAGCAAATCTTTAGGTATGAGAGGAGGTGAAGCGATAGTAGTGCATCGTGGTATGCAAATACGGTTGAAAATGGCGATACGTTTGAATTTGGTTGAATCTCAGGTCAGTAAAATGAAAGATATTTCGCAGTTTTAAGTTAATTTTTAAAAAAATACACCAATAAGTTAAAACATTTTTTCATATTTCTTTAGTTGACTAATTTTCCTTTTTTACAGTTACAAAAAAAAGAATAGTTGTCGCTCAAAATATCGAGCATCGGGGTCATTCTTGCGATATTTTTTTTCAAGCTGCTAGATATCTATTATATCTATTATTAAATATCTTTGTACAAGTCTTTTTTTTATTTGTATTTTTTTTGGGCATGTAATATGTAGCATTACGGCTAACAGTACGACGAAAAAGTGGACGTTTTACGGTGTCTCTGCTTGGGTAGCGCCTTAAGTAAGTTACGTAGAGTTGTTTGTTATTTTCATGAATCTTGTTTTATTTTCATTGGTAAAGCTTAGTACAACAAATAGAAACACGTAAGCAGTAAATAGAAGCTGGTGACCAAATGGCCACCCTACGTTTAGTATCGGTAAGTCTTGAGTTAAAAAGTTTAAAGTTATTCTGCTTTCGCATTATTGCTACAGTTTTTGCAATCTCAGAATATTATAAAAATTTTAATCAACATAAAACGGATTTTATGATTATAAACGAGTTGCCAATATATCACTAAAATAATTGGACTCCAACAGTAAAATGTTACATCAGCTCAATTAATAACACTAAAACCAGTAGATATTTATCTAATAAAACTTTTGTAACAACTAACTAACACTTACATCATTGTATGATATAAAACCTTTTTAATTTTATTTTTTTATTTTTAGTAATATCAATTATTATTTATTGTAATTAGTAAGTTATGTAGTTCGAATGAGTGAATTGTATTGTGCATAAGTAACTTAATATATTAATATAACCTAAATTAGAGGCGATTCTTAATTGTACAGTAGGTAGGTATATCTAATGCACCTTGGTGAGATCCCCCATGTTCTAATAACCACGCTGATGATCGACTAATAATTTTACCACGAGAAGACAGTAATTTTAATGCCAAGTAGAATTTAGAAAACTAACAACCAGAATTCCAGACTGGAGTCTGGAATTCTGGTCAGACTGGAGTCTGGAATTCTGGTCAGACTGGAGTCTGGAATTCTGGTTGTTAGTTTTCTCAACAGGAATTTAATTTAGTATTCCTTTATGACATGAAAAAGTCAGTCCCAGTTCCACTTAGTACCTTTTATATCGCTCTCCTCTAACGTACTGAGAACGAAACAAACTGACTACATTACGTCGCTTTGTACAGGCATTTCGTTTGGCAAACTTAAGACTCACGCAAACAGGCGCGACGCGACTCAAATAAAACAATTTTTTGAAAATTTCACGGTAGAACAATTACCGGTATCCCGTCGCGCGACAATTCGCGTCAGTCCGCACGAGCCATTACCTTCGTTTTAACCCCATGCTCGTCTGTTACAAAACTTCCGGTATCCATAAAATATTTGATACTAAATATTAAATCTAATTATTACAATTCATTTACTGTTTTCCTTTTCAAACCCTTTATTTCATTTTCCACCTTTTTAACCGACTACGGCGAAGCAAAACGGGTTATTTTGACCGGTATGTATGTATGTCGGTATATATATGTATTGATATCAAATTCGTTACAAGCTGGTACTTATCACATCAAAGGCTCTTTCACCAAGGTTAAATTAGACCACAATATAACAAGGGTTAAGTTACGGTACCTTTTGGAAACACGTGTCGCGAAAACCGGTGAACTAAAAGGTCACAAGTTCATTGCTAAAATTAAACTACCTAGGTGTTAAATTCGAGTGCTACCTGAGATATTTGTAAGGCTCTAAACGTAAACGTAAATAAATTTTAACTAATTTCTCTAAAAACGTGAGAATCAATCAATTCTCTCCCTTCTGCCGTCCAGCTACACAATCAGCTATCTAATTACGCAACACATTTTCGTAAACGATTACGACTAATCTGCTTCATTTTGACAGTTCAACAACATTCTTTGCGTTATTTACGTTGTTGAGCAGATTTTTTCTTCGAAATTATGAAGCAATGGATTAGCAATCTGTTTCAAAATGATTCAGATTCTGATTGATCGTGTATTACGCAATTAGGGTACAATTCATGCTGCTATAAGAAGATACGCCAGTTAGCAAAAGCCTCGACTCGCTCGCGAGACAAGCCTTTATTTCGTCAATCGTACAAGTTCTACATTATGCAGCCGACTGATGTTGAAGTTATCAAACAAATCCTACTTAAAAACACAATTAAATCTCTCTTTTAACTCGACTCTGTCTTCATAAGATGGATGTTCAAAACTTCACAAGTACCTAGAGTATATGAATTGATTCTTCTGATACTCGATCTTCATGATCATTGGCAGCCTTGCCATCTACTGCTAAGTATGCAGTCCTTTGTTATTGTACCTCTGACTGCAACCCAAGCCGCAATCCACCAGCAACCTTACAATGAAAATAAAGATCAACTTTCAAAGGACTGTAGGCCACCTCCGATTCGTGAATATCGTTATGGTGCGATAAATAATTGAAGCAGTTCGTTTTCTTTTATAAAGTAAAGACCCACCTACGTGCGTAATATTTACATAATATTTTAATCAGGGAAATGCTAATTTAATCCCGATAACTACCATTTATCGCTCTCCATATGATATGATTACAAGGTTAGTAGGATAATTTTGTAGGCACTAATACATTCAGATACCTGTATAAATATCTAATTAAATATCAGATCTGATATACTGATTATCCATAAGACAACTATACGAGATATGCCGAAGAATGCCGATAAAACTACGACTGACAGTTTTGTATAAGACCTTTTCTTTTGTACCCATATTCGCAAACTAATAAATGATTATGATTATGAAAAAAAATTAATGAACTCGCTTACTACGATAACTATCTATTACCCATTCTTTTACCAAGCGTGTTTATGTCTATTTCCTCGATAAACGTGCGATTTGTGTATCACTGAAAGGCTTACCCATGTTACAGTATAAATAAGTAACAGGTTTATAACTTCATAGAAAACGGCCGAAACAACGCGTTTCGAAATCTCGGTGTATAATCAGTACGCAACAGTATCGAGTACGCGGCAGTTCCGCACGGACGCGGAAGGTTTATCTACCGAGTGGTCATAGGTAATTATCTCAAGGTCACTGCCGACACATAGTACTGTTACTTATTTATACTGTGCCTAAGTCCTGTAGTACAAGTTTACAGACTGATAAATAGATTCATAAAGGATCATATTTTTTTCTGTAGTAAGAGCAGTTTGTTGGCAGACATAGCTCCTTTTTTTAAATTTCTAATTAATTAATCATTTACACTTTTTCACCAACATGCAACATGTCTCAGTCGTTCCATGTAAAATACTGATATTCAGCTGCATTCGGTTAGACTGGAAGCCGACCTCAACACAGGAAAAGACTAGGCAGATTGATAAAGGTACGTTAAACTGTGTATGCATTCCTTAAATTTTATCCTGCAGATTTTAAAACAGATATACAAGTTTTTTAAATATTCCCTGTAGTGAGTCTTTGAGAAAAGAAATTGAAAGTATAGTGCTTGTCTTCTTACATTCCTCGGGAATCCCTTTCCAATGTGGGTGACCCGATTCTCCTTACACCCGCCAAAATAAGCTTTAGTTGTTAGGTCAACTCTTCATAAGTAACCTCTAACTATCTTACCAGATCTCCTGACTAATCAGTGACCGACGTTGACCTTTGCCACTCAAAATTCTCGGACATGTAACATGTTACATACGTGTTACTGTCAGCAGTTACGCCATTTTTACTGTGCAGTCTTATTTGTATTGAGTAATGAGGTCAGCTGATCATGTAGACTTTATGAGAAACAAGATTTTGGTCTCGACATCGCGTGATGGTGGTCTGGAATTACATTTTGGGAACTTACCACCGGGATCAAAAATCCAGGTCATGGTCTATCTGTGTGCCGAAATCCATTCAACCCGACAGACAGACAAACTTTCGAATTTACAATAGTACCTACTAGGTTCTGCCAGCGGCTCCGCCCGCGTGGATGTCAGAAATATCCCTTAAAAATCTCTTACATAGAAGTATGTATACAAAAATATCAATAAGCATGTGAATTTTTAAATCACCCCTATTTCTGCTGGGCGATTATTTTACAAAAACGCTGGAACACGGGTTTTTTCATTTCTTACCAAAAGCATAAAATTCAATTTTCATATCCCTAACTTAAGAAATGCTTAGTTTCCCATACAAACTCAAGGGGAGTTTCACCCCATTTAGCATTATTTTTGAGACAAAAAGTAGCCTATGTCCTTCCCCAGGTTGACACCTATCTCCTTGCCAAATTATATTGAAATCTGTCTAGTGGTTTAGGCTTGAAAAGGTAACATACACAGTTACTTTCGAATTTATAATATTACTAGGTGCGCCTCGCAGTTTCACCAGCATATTTCTCAATCCCGTGGGAGTATCGGGATAAAAAGTATCCTTTGTCCTAATCGAAGTCATGGTCTACCTGTGTGCCAAATTTCATCCAAATCTGTTCAGCCGGTTTAGCGTGAAAGCGTAACAAACAAACAAACTCACTTTCGCATTTAAAATATTTTATAATATTATAGATAGGATAGTATAGATATTGGATAGTATCGATGGTCAGGTTTGTAGATTCTTGCCTGTTGCTTTGGTTTTGGGGTTTTCAAGAATAGAAGACTAGATGGCGGGACTTCTGTTAGGTGTGATGGTCATAGATCACGACGTTCAATGACCTGATCACGTTTTTATCAGGGTTTGATGATTAAAATCGGTAACAATGATATCAATCATTGATTGTTTTTTTTTATGGAATTTACTAAGTATTTGAATGATTTCAATCAAATTTTCCAGAGTGAAAAAAATATCGTAAGTAAGTACTTACCAGAATGAAGTCGTGTTGAATTCCGGAAGCACGTTAGAGTTTTGGAGGTACACCAAAGGTATTATTTTTGCACGAAATGTACCCCTTCTGGCCATTTCAAAATAAGGGTTCTTACTAAACAAGGCACTCATTCAAGCACAAGGGGTGCGTCTATCTTCAGTATTGCACACGTACTTACTGAGGGGAAAGATCTGTGAGTGAAAAGTGACACTTGACAACACAACTTATATACATTTTAACACTTTCCACCCCGGCTCTGTTCGGGCGTGATATATATTATGTCAATGTATCTTAGTTCTACACCATCCATGAGATTGATCAGAATGACGTTGAAAATTACACTAAAATCTATCAAGTTGTTTAAGTTTAAAACCTATTTCGAATACACAGACGGACGCGGTCAACGATTTAAATGATCGTCATCATTCTCCTGCCCTTATTTGGAGTCGACGCAACATGTCTTTTTCTTCCATCATCATAATCATTTCAGCCGAAAGACGTCCACTGCTGGACATAGGCCTCCCCCAAGCACCGCCACCTTTTCTTCCATACTTCATTATTAATCGTCATCTTGGTAGATAGGTATATATATATATATATCTATTTTTTTAAACGATTTTCCTACAGTGCTTAGACTAGTCAAGTGCTAGTTGAATTTATAGGCTGCAAAAATCATGACTCTCATTTTTGCCAAAGTGGGTAAGTATTAAGTATCTTTAACGACATAAGTGTGCATGATGTTGCTATACATAATAGTATTTCATAATTTATCATTATAATTATTTATAATATTAGCTCTCGTGCCTCATTGTAGATAGGTACTTACATATAATATTCTGGTATGGTTGGTAACGTTGTTTTCATTTACATAACAAGCGTGCCTCCAAGCCGTTGTTACCAACTACAGACTCGAGTGTTATGCTCTGATCTGTAAGTACCTTCTCGGAAACGTGTTCATTATAGCTATGTAGTTATGTACTAAGTTAATTGAAGACTGACTGTTCATTGTGGCCATAAAAAAAGTTTGTGAGCATTTTGGGCGAAAATTCCGTATCACTCAATATTGCCAATCATTTGTGCTTGGCTGTCATTCGTGGGTCTTTGACAGTAGTTACGGGTCGTCAGAAGTCCGAAAGTCTGACAACCAGTTTTATCAATGGGTATTTTTTTGTTATCTTTTTCTTCCATTATTTTTGTTTTACTGTATTCTCCTACCAAAGGTTAAAAAAAAATTGTTTATCTAATTATCTTTAAGATTTAATACTCAAACACTGTTTCTGGGGGGGGGGGGGGGGCTGGTAATCTGTGTGACAGGTTTTTCCTAGTGCAGATACCAGTCTCCCACAAAGGATTTATCACAATCATGTAACTTCATATTTTTAAGGCGCCTTTGTGGAAGAGAAATAAAATGTTTATTTATTATTATTATTATTTCCTTTATTTCATATATTTACATTTTTAAATATTTTTATAAAAACAAAGAAAAACAAAAACATAAAAAAAAAAAAAAAAAAAATATTATTATCGTGTTACCCAGTAACTGAGGTGTGGATATCGGATAGGCAGTCGTTCCATGTAAAATATTGGTATTTAGCTACATCCGTTTTCTAATTACGCAACATATTTTCGTAAACGATTACGACAAATTTGTTTCATTTTTACAGTTCAACAACATTCATTGCGTTATTTACGTTGTATTTTTTTCGAACTTATAAAGTAATGGATTAGCATAAACTCATTAGAGTTTTACCGTGCTCTAAAATCATCGACCACATAATTTAGACAATTAAAACAAACTTAAGTTCTTAATTTTATAAAATGAAACAATAACAAAATCAACAACGAGACTAAGCAGATGACGATGACTCAATAGCGCCAATACGGCTTAATAAGGCTTTTATCTTGACAATTCAACAATATCAATTTCAAAATTTTAGGAAAAAAATAATCTCCTCGAGACATAAGTAAATAAAACGCAATTAATATTCTTAAACAATTAAAATAAAATCGATTGGTAAACTTTAGGTACCAAATCAAGGTGCTCTCGCCTTGAGCATTTCAACAATGAATCATGTCTATTTGTCCTTAAAAAAATGTCTTTGTCTCCTTTAAAAAATTCGACAAGGCAGTTACACCAGTTTCCGCTATTTCAACCCTCCATATACTGTTATCAGCATTTTTATCACGTACACTTATCTCTCCAATAAACACTCCGGTAGCACATAATGACAAAGAGCGTGAGGTCCCGGGTTCAACGCCGGGTCATTTACGACATGTTTCGGTTTCCTAACAACGGTGCGACACCTGCAGAAATATGTGGAGAATACAGGTGTTATGATTGTTGGCTATGAGAAGTAAAGAATTAATATTTTAATTAAACTGCCAGTTGTTATTACTACCTCGTTGGTCTAATGGTCGATTCCCGGGTCGGGCAAAGTGACATGAATATGAGACTTAAACCTCTGCTTAACCCTTTGGAGAATACAGGCGTGTTGTTATGTTATGTTATTATTAAAGGAAATTGTTTAAAGGTTTCAATAAGTACGTAGCACGAATCATATTTTCACCATCTTCATGAACCGAATTTGATAGCAAAAACTGTTCAACAATAAGGATCTTATTCTATACGGGCATATAAATTAGGTCACACAGCCCGTATGGTCCCCCGAACCGGGAACTGTGTGAAATAGACTTTTACTTTGACAAAATAGAACCCTTTCATAAATTATCAGTATATCATATATCATGTTTACATAAGACTAAACAACAGTTGTTGAACAAAAAGCATCCCGCTTTAGAACTAACCCTCTCATACCACATCGTTGTGCAAGCATTTCATCATACAGACTCGCCAATTAGCTCACAAACAAACAACACTACCTTAAACCAACATGCAGGACTCGACCAGCCCTCCGAGTGGCTGTCGGAAGTGTGTGCAATCGATATTCGAACGCACCCGGCCACTCTGCTCCCTCGCTTGATGCGTACACTGGCGTGCAACAGCGTTTGCGCTGTGGGAATAATAAGTGGGTGAGGAATTTTATTTGTTTGTCTGCGTTGAGGGATGTAAGAAGTTTCTTTATGGATCGTTTCCATGGTTGAAGTATTGGGGGGTCAGAAAAAAACGAATGTTAGATTGAATGAGTTTCCTTGCTGGAAGCTCCGCCGCGCGGGAAACGCGGCGAGCAGTTGTCTTAACAAAATTATCTGAAACGAAAAGCGACCAACCGGCAAAATGTCAGAACACTGCACCATCTCGTGTCGAAGTTTTCAGCAAGGAAGTCCATTGGCAGCTGGTTAAAAGCAACCAACACCTAGCGCCATCTAAGAGGAACTAATTTGACAGTAAGCATCCTCATAGTAATAAAATGTGTCAAACGTTTCCTTTGGCTCAAGTCTTATCTTGCAAAAAAAAATCTTATATCTTCCTAAAATTCAAATTTCACTAAACCACTTTTTTCAATAATACAGTATGTGATCGATTACTGAGCTCTAGTTATTCGGACCGACCGTGCATGTAACTCGACGCCCGGCTCCGCTCGCCTGCTCGCCAGTGTATTAGCGTGACAACCGTATAGAGTTACTCCTAGTTGCTAAGGTAACTTAATTATACACGTGTCGTATTCATTACTCAGTAACTGTAGAAAAATAACGGCTGACGGGGGTTAAAAAAAGTGTTTTTGCAAAAAATAAAATATATTGGGGGATCCCCCCTCGTATTGTCATTTTCTGTTAATTTGCTTATTGTTTACTTACTCATTGAAAATTTTAAAATCACCTGCATTTAATTTTTGTGACACCACTTGCAAGATTGGAGAAAAATAATATAAAATAATAAACCACAAAAAAAATGCAACTAAAGCAGCCATTTGTAAGATAAAAGAAAAGAAGTTAGACGTCTTCTTTATCATTTTAAGTAAGGAGGAAACCAGAGCTGTTACTATACCAAATCACCATACGAAACCCCCACAAAAACTAAATAAAGGCAACCACACTATCACAGCAGCTTCGATGCAAGAAGCCGATACAATAACATTGTATCAGATAACGAGACCAGTCCATGCAAGTAGAAAGTATACTGACCCACAAATCATGCTGAGCGAGTTATCGCAAAGTGAAATGTGCTCGATCGCTTCACGACAATTACATGGAATAAATTATTGCAGAAGGTCTGCCTATCATTCATCTTGTCTTGTCAGATTATTTGGAGTATCCGTCGACCATCGTGTTGAAAAAGATTGTCAATTTCAACCATCGGAGTAAATTCAACACTCCGGTGGTCTACGCGGATTGAAACTAGACTTTATTCGTATTCGGCAAACTTCTAAATTATACAAATCTGTATCACGTCGTCGTTGATGGTAAAAAAAAACCATCCAGAGATGTGTCAACTATCTACTTCCACATTTCTGCCAAGACCCCGAGTCCGCGACAGTTTTGCTGGTCTTTAGATAGTTTCGTGTGTTCTAATTCTACCATTCAGCGAGATATGTATACTATCGGACTGTGAAAAAATAATTTAAGGGAGAAGCATCCATTGCTGACATAGCTGTAGTAATTAGTATAAAAATGCAACTTCCTACATCACATTCTTCCTCCAATCGACTCCCAATGTTTATATGTTGACTAAGTGACAGAAATGACCTTCCTTTATAGAAAAATGATTATGTTTTGAAAAGCGCTCTAATGACTGAGTCAACTTATTATCGCACTTATCATCAAGTGGATTACTGCACCTACTGTACTTATGTTCATAGTGACACATAGGTATAACTAGAACCACATAATTATGGAAACAAACACTCGCATCAAGAGTTTTCCTAAGTGATAAACGTGACAGAACTAGGTGAGTCAGTTTGAAAATTATGGGTAAGATCCCTTATGGAAGTTTCGCAATTTGCATTTGCCTTAGTACAGATGAAACAAGCTGGAAATCGGGTATGATGTAAGTTCATAAAATCTGTATACACTCAACGAAAATCGCTGCTACTTTTAGCTTCAAAAATTTCACCTGTTTTAGTAACTCGGCAGGTCAAATCCAACTATTTGCGTCCATATATTATTGTTTCCTCTTTTGGGCATAATGTCTATATTTCTATGCTCTAATTTTGTCGATATATGCTTCTACAGTCCATATATTTCCTATTGATTCGCAAATCAACGAAGATATCAAAACATACTCGAAACTAGAAAAGTCTCGGATATATGAATATATTGGTCGTGAAAAAAAACTTTGTAACAAGTTATGGACCCACGTAACGTACTTTTCCGTTTCTTGAGATCAATGATCCTTTCAATAGAAGATTGTATGATGAAAAACATCTACCATTCAATTCAACACATATTTTTTGCTCGGACTTGATAAGACACGGTATTGACAGGATATTTTTAGAGTTCTGTAATAGCAAAAGAGAAACGGTTATAGGAAATCAATTCTGTCTTACGCATATCATCGTCTTAATTTTCTTCCTACACATATACAATTTGGAGTTGGCATAGTACCTCCGTCTTTTTTTGCATACCTATCAGTGTTCTCTTCCTGTCTAATTACTTTTTCGCCCCATGCGAAAAACGTATCAAAGACCTGACGTCACACAAATCCTACATCGCGCAATTAAAGTTTACCGCGCGATCGACATATATAAGCTCCCGACTTCAACCATTGGGCAGTTGCCCGACAGACACGACACCCGTCTGGTCGGAGGATCCTTCCTTTTCTATAGAGGATGAGTAACTTCTTCCTTTCATCTTTTGTTTGGTCGGCCTCCTTATAGACGACTTTTCTCTTTCTTAACATTTCAGGAGTCTTTTCTATTCTTGGTGAAAATTCAAGTCGAGACTATGCCATTCGTATATTATTGTGATACTGTTGCTGTTATTTTATTTTTAACGTTGGGACTAAAGTCAGACAAAAAAATATGTAATTACTCTTCTTACTCATGCCATTATTTACTTGCTATGGGATTGTTTATGTATTGTATTGAAGTATTGACCTCTTGTTAATACTGGGAACTTAGTAACTGTCAAATTTACTTCTGTTGCGTCCCGTTACATTTGTATAGAATGCACTTGCTGATTCATCTAAATCTAAATAAAGTTAGTACGGTTCCGGTCAAATCCATTCCTATTCTTATATTGATTTAATACTTATTTACTTCTTGAATATTTGTTACGTACGGAACACCATGTTATTGCATGGTTCAACAACAAGTCATATTTTACTCATGAATGATTGAATGAGATATGGACACTAAATTAAAAAAAGTAATCACTTGAAGTTGACGATCTACTCACAGAAATGACGACATCATACAAATTCGTTCTCTTTGATGATTTTTTCTAACAGCACAAAAAGTCACCTTGTGGGAACCGGTATTAATTTAGATGGTGCTATAGTTGATGAACAAGAAAGAGTAGAAAATGAAGGGCAATTTACAATAGGGTCTTTGTATTCTACCTCCTTACCGCACGATACTCCGTGACGTGAAAATAATTAGAAGATAATCTATCTTTATTGTATTGCAAATAGAAAACCTTGTAGATTTAATCATAAACTAACAGTAACTTGTGGATTATTTGTTGAGCATCGCATTTTGTAATGGGCTCTCTATTCTTCCAGTTGATTCTATAAATTGCTTTAAAGCCCCTGGGAACATTCTTCATGAATTTACGAATCAGAATGTATTTATTTTGATGTCCAAAGTGATTGATTTTTTCTATACAAGTTAAATGATGAATGAAGCGGTTGCTACTCATGACGGCTAACGAATGATGTGGGTATATAGACGATTTTTTTAGCACCCAATAACCAACTAATGTAGTCATTAAATCAATGCCAACATTATTTTCCTACAGAAATTTCTTACTAAACCTGAAAGAGTTTCCGTCATCATCAGTTACATTACTAAATAAGTCAGTAGAGACATTCATTGCTAAAACCAAATAGCACAATTTAGCTTCTGTCATCTCCAAAGATATTATGTGTCTAAGAGAAACGTAATTAATTATCAGCAAAAATGGCTGGTCTAATCATCTTTTTCTTTTAAGACCTATTTCTTGACATTGTTCTTGAGCTCCCAATTCGCAGAGATATTAATTGTGATAATATTCTCGTTAACCTGTGTTCAGGGAACTTCAGGAGTGTAAATGGCGTCTCGTTTCAGAGGTGTCATTTCTCGGAGTTTATACTCATCTCCTGCTTTATTGTCAGAAAAATATATATGAGGATAGTTCAAAAGAATTGTTAAATTAAAAGATATTGGATAACGACTTAAAAATGTGCTTTGCTTGTGTTAATAAGGAATTTTGTGGATGATATATTTACATTTTGATATATTGCAGAAATAACATAATGTTGACAATATCGATATATGGACTCCATTAGCTCAGGCACGTTTAGCTGATTTAGTAGGAAGGTTTATTGTTGATTTAGCAGGGTAATTGCAAATTACAATGCTTTTTATTTTGACAGTTCAACAACATTCATTACGTTATTTACTGTTGTTGATTTTTTTCAAACATTTGAAGCAATGGATTATCAGTTTCCTTCAAAATCTCTCAAATTGTGATTGAAAGTGCGGTACGCAATTACGCTGCAGAAATCTACTAATCCTAATATATTTATTTAATATTATAAATGTGAAAGTTTGTATGTTTGGATGTTTGTTACTCAATCACGCAAAAACGGCTGACCGGATTTGGATGAAATTTGGCACACGGATAGTTTATAACCTGGATTAACATATAGGATACTTTTTATCCCGGTAGTACGTTCCCATGGAATTATTTCCGACCTCCGAAGCCGCGGGTGACAGCTAGGCTTATATACACATTATCAATCCACATTGTTAGCTATCTTTATCTGTCATTCCTTAATCTTTCATTATTTTTACCTAACGTGGTATAGTAATCTTATTCTAGGTGCATCGTCTTCACATATAATTATATAATTGATGTATACAAGATATTGTGAAAACATTTTAAAAGAGTAACGGTGGAGTTTCTTGCCCATTCTTCTCCATACGAAAACTACCTTTTGGAAGGGGCGACTAGAATCAATTATTATTTTTCTGTAAATGTGGGCGTTCAAAAGTGCCTTTTTTGTGCCTAATTGAAATAAAAAAAATAAAAAATTCGCCTACTATGATTTATGAAAACAGCGAATAACAAAATTATCATTATTAGTTCAGATTGATCGGTCGTTTTCGTAAAACTGGTTTCTCTAATTTAAATTATCTTCTCAGGTTTGTTAAAGTGGTTCTTTATTTGTCAAAAAAGACTTGATAAATGAAGAAATTATAAATCCATTTCCTTACAAATTCAAATTAAAAGCTCTGACCATGAGATTGATAAATCGTTACAAAGCCCCCCATAAGGAATCCAGTACATCAAATATAGATCAAGTATTTCCTTAAAAGTCGGCAATCCATAAATCTAAATCGATTCCAATTACATTTAATAGGCGGTGGTTATAATTGGGCCATTTGAATACAATTTAAGAAATGATTTATATTCATTCGGGTATGTACTTCCCACTTTACCGATATTACACAGTCGCGGTAGGTACTACCAAATCCAGTATATCAACTATGTCATGCCCTTGATTTTTTCCTACAACTGTACGACTATTTTATGGTCACAGCGTTATTGAAACATCAATCAGGTATCAAGTTGTTTAATTAAAGTAATATCATAAGTACTCGAATCTACTAATAAAAAATCGTGATCATGGTATTTTCCTCCCACTATCATTTGATTGCAACTTAAGTGGCAATGGGCAGGGCACATTGCTCGCAGAACAGATGGCCGATGGGGCCGAAAGGTTCAGCAGTGCTATTCTGTAACCATCTCACCGTGAAAACTTAGGTGAAGTGAGCTCGGAGTGAGCTGTCAGTCCCTAGCAGAAGGTTGAATGACAGCTCACTTCACGCTCACTTCACCCAAGTTTTCACCGTGAGATTTTTACAGAATAGATCGGCTGGAGTGGCGACCGCGTACCGGAAGACGTAGCGTTAGAAGGCCTCCCACAAGATGGACCGATGACCTTGCAAAGGCCGCAGGAATCCGCTGGATGCGGGAGGCACAGAATCGGTCGAAGTGGCTGTGCTTGGGGGAGGCCTATGTTCAGCAGTGAACGTCTTTCGGCTGAAATGATGATGATGATCATTTGATGTGATTTGGGAGCTGTCTTTGTTCAAGTAAATAATTTTACCGGACGTGAAAAAAAGGAGATTAAATTAACGAATCGTCGGAAACTTTTTTGTGCCTATTTTTGACAAGTGCTCTTTGACATTATCGTACAGCTTCTACATTTTGCAGCGGTTCCACGAATGTAGCTTTTGCCTATTTTAACCGATTTTCAAAAAGGAGGAAGGTCGATGTTCGACTGTATGTTAGTTTTTTGTTTTTTTTTTATATTTTTGTTCATTGATAAATATTTTTGAGTTTTTGATTTGACGTAGATCCTATCATTATGATCTATGACGTCGAATTTACTATCGTCGACGACGATAATAAATTCTTTCTGGATAATAAACGCTAGCCATAATCTTTTGATAAGAAGATTAAAGTAAAAAGATTATCAGCTTGTTACTCAAGACTTGCGGAATTAGGTCACTGGTGCTTTTGGTCGATGCACGTACAAACATACTGTCTTTACTTGTGCAATAGTATAAACAACGCCCATAGAATCTGGAGCATTTCATAAACACATGATAACTATATAAGCCACAATGTGGGTAATAACTGGCATAGGCTAAAGGGGAGCATCTACGAGCACGACTTATAAAAGGTGTGTCCTTTTAAAATTTGAGGAAAATGATTAAAACTTGACAGAAAAAAAAGCTTTTGAAAGAATATTTTTCACGTCTTGTTGAGTAATAAAACGGAACGTAATAATTAACATCCTTTTACTAAAAATACGTATAATAAATGAATACGATTAGCGTTCACTAAATCAGTATTGACATTTGAGACATAACAACAATCCAACATGGCGGGCGCCGCTGTCAAACGACGCCATCAAATCCTAGAAGCCTAAAAGCAATTGAAGTTCGCCGCAAAATCAATAAACTTTACTACGTGTTTGCAGTAAGGGCTGCTCTGAGTAAGCTTACTGTTTTACAACTGTAGCAATCTAAAGAAACATTCACAAGGTTTAAGAAGTTTTACTGCAGCTTCTTCCAAAACAGAGGCAAAGTAGCCTACTTTTTGTTGTAGATTTGGGAGTAATGATTCACTGATTACTTGTTTCTTTTAGTTTTGTTTTCCTCAAGTTATGTTGCTCTGCTACATCTACCGAAAGATGTTGTTATGCAAAGTTCCCTAGATATCTACGCGCCCCAGCCTCTTTGGTGACAGTTCATTCGTTCTGACATTCGAATTTTGAACTTTCAAATTTTGATTTCGATCCGGTCTTCTGTATTGTTTACTCTGTGGCTATTTAGTGTAGTGGGCAGAGTTCTAACTCCGTTAATTAAGTCAGCACACTTTTGCTTCCTCGTGTGTTGGCATGGCAGGCCGCCTACGGTGCATGGGAGACTTGGCCCATAAACTGACGTTACGAAATAAGTTGACAAGCGCTTCGTTAATCGCTGTTTAACTACATTTTACCTTACCTGTGCTAATGTTATGAACTTATGAAATAACTATGAATGTTTACTTTGTAAAAGCCGACGCATTTTGGAGAAATGTGATAGTTTTTGATGTCGTATTACAAGAAAAACGTGATTATAATGCAGTCGGAACATTATGGTAATAGTTGAAACCTGTTTTTCCCTAATTAATTCTAAGCCTGAGGCTATAGAACTCAAACATAACAAGACGATTGATTGGTTAAAGAAAAATCTATTTGAAAGAAATAAAAATGTCGACAAAAACAAAATGAAATGCATTTTAATTTGAATGCCAATGAAAACGAAGAGATGACTTAAAAATACTTAATGACAAACGCCAATGCAATAACTGAGAATAGAATGTACGAAGGTACAGTCGGGTCCATCGACCTCTGATTGACTCGTCACGTTTTGAATGTACGAATAGTTCGGCGAACGCTTTTTGTGTGTAACAGTACATCCAATATAACTACCATACTACTCGTTTTTTACTGCTTTATCGGGTGTTCAAATGAGGCATAATTAGTAACAGTACAGATTACAATCTAATACAAAGTACATAAAGTTAAATAATAATTGGCAGGTACAAGAAGATTTTTTACGCTTTGATATATAGACCAGTTTTTATTCAACAACCGAAAAGAAGTTATTAAAATTATTACTCGTGAAAATGTACACTTACATAAATCTTTGTTGTTTAATTAAGACCGCTGCTGTTAAATCACGCAAATAATTTCGCGTTCACGTTTTCCTTACTAACAATCAACTAATATAGCAGTCTAAACGAGTCTATTACCAGGCAATAAACAAAAACTGGTTACAATTAGTGCCAAATTATCGACATGCGATAAAATCGTCGCGAGAAAAAATTTACCGTTGAAAGAATTTTCCGCGTGGCTGTACGTTACGTCAAAAAACTGCCCCGGCATTGTTGATGGAGTAATTTTCACGCCTTTGCCTATAAAAAAAAAAAACTATTTCTTTTTTTATTTGTACTTTGCAGTGAGAACTCCTAAGTTCCGCCGTTCCCGGGAACTGATCAGCGTTCCTTTTTAATTGTCCGCGGTAATTGCTGTCTTTAGCAAACTTTTTTAATGTTTAGAATTTTAATAGGAGGAAGAAGAGGAAATATTTTCCAAGAAATATAAGCTTATTTCTTGGAAAATATTTCCTCTTCTTTATAATTTTTTACCGTTGAAAAAATGTTTATTAGTCTTCATGATTTTAAGCCTTAAATCCGCTTGTTAAAAACATATCGAGCCTTTTCAGGAAGAAGATCGTAACCGCCATTTTGCATATTTTACAGGAGAAGGTTTTTTTTAAATATTTCTCAAAATATTTATAGCATCAATTTGAAATTTTTACTTAGTGTTTTAAGGGCACCTCCCTACTAATACAAATGTTAAGATTTGACTCAGTACTCTATAATCACATACATATGTCGCTTACGGTAAAACTGATGACCGTTATTAGGTAGAGCTGATATGAATATGTCGATTACGATAATTATTAAAATCATAAAATAATAGAAATATTTTTTTGTGATTTTTTTTAAAACTTTTTTTACGAGATACCGTGCCAAACAGAGAAGGACAAAGAGTCAGAAATACAAAAACGTAAAAAATACGTTGCATTATTTATTATCGTAAGTGCCAAGTAGGATGCTTGCAATAAAATTATTAACCTAGTATTATATCGTAAGCGACAGGTACTATACTTACGATCTGTCAGTCGGTGGAGGTTACGTTAAAAAACTGAATGGGTTGTAACTTACGATGAAAATTTCAAAATTAAAAAAAGTTAGTTATATTTCTACTTTGTACTCTAAAGTAAGTGCCATAAGATGCAAAATCAGTTGATCTGGCGGTCAATGTAAAAACAGTTTTTTGGGATTTTTGGCGCTTACGATGTTCTTCCTGAAAAGGCTCGATATGAACTATATTTACCCCAGAAACTGCTGTAATCCTAAGTAATATAATGTTATTAATGCGAAAGTGAGTTTGTTTGTTATGCTTTCACGCTAAAACGGCTGAACAGATTTGGATGAAATTTGGCACATGGGTAGACCATGACCTGGATTAGGACATGGGATACTTTTTATCCGGGTATTCCCACGGGATCGAGACTTACGCGTGTGAAACCGCGGGGCGCATTTAGTGTTCCATAATTATTATGTGCGTACTTAATATCTTTGTAAATACGTGTCGAATACACATCCAGCAGTTTTTATTTACCCACCCAAAGTTTAAAGTTTCCCAAAGGCCACCTTAGCCGCAGGTCGGCTGGTCTACCCACTAATTGCGCCCATGTTGGTCCTATTGTAACAAAAACTGTACCCGGAGCAAGGCCTTGCCTTTCTCACGTCCACAATGACCTGAGCACATGCTTAGATAATTATAATCATTAGTGCCCTTGTCTGTGTTGTTACAATTATAATTTTTTGTTTGGTTATTGTTCTTAATTTTGCAATGCTGGTTACTTCTACTGCACCACATTTATTCATCAGCAATAACAGATTCATTGTATTCTTAACTTTTACGAAGGAAAGGTTTTATACAATTAAAAAATATATGATTTGAGTCTAAATATTCATAGGCATCTACACCATCTTCCCAACTTTAAAAATATCTAATTGACCAAGTTAACGGATTATTTCACAGCCATTGTTTTCTGACGTTTTAGTAAAGAGTTCGTGGTTATAAACTCCAACATCTAATAAGTTGTAGCAAGGCTTTCATTATGTTCGTGTTTTCTTGGGCCGATCTCAGGATTCTGTAGTACTTATAGCACAACCAGCCAATAATGTTCCCACTGATGGGACACCACAGCTGTAATCCATCACGCAAGCCGAGTGCGGGTTGGTAGTACTGGATTAATTTCTAATTCACTTTACTTTGATCAATTCATTTCTATCCTATAAATAACACCCACACTCCTATAAAATTCTCACGCTAATCGATCACACTATCGACTCTAGAGCTAAGCCGTCATGTAATCCTATTTTCTACAAATTAATATTGCGTCATTGACATTACCAAACCAGTTCGATGTTCGCCCACATAACGGCACATTTACTTTGCAAATGTTTTATTAGTATGATAACATTTTTATTTATTTTCCTTAACAACATACTATGCGCCACAATCCTTGAGCTGCAGACTTTGATAAACTAAACGATGATTGATAGTAGGTATTTTTATATGTAATTACACAAAGATACGCGATCTACGCAAATCGTAGATCGTTATCAATGCAGTCCACTCGAGATCGCAATTACAATGATTTCGGTGTCAATTACAGATTGTAAATTGTGTTATCGAAAATCGAGGGCCTAATCTTTTTGTTCGCAAGTGTACACTTGGACTATTTTCCTTAAATAGGTATTTGAATTGATGATGCACTGTACTAAATGATTAATGGATTCCTTTCTTAATCATAATTTAATTTTCCCAGGGGAAAATCATAGCTCCTTTTAGATAGAAAATAAAGGTAGGTAATTTTGCCAGATAATATATATTTTTTTTACAACTTACGTTGCGATTAGGGTTGTCAACCCTACTATATAATGTAGTATCCTACTATATTAGAGGCCTTAATTTAATACTATTTTCTTAAGAAAAAATGTAGTAGGCGAAACTACCATATTTTTATATCAATAAAAATGGCGAGATGATCGCAATAGGGCTAGTATTAACTCATAAAAGCTGAATTAATGGTATTTTGTATGTAAAAATAGAAATTATACTTACATTTTTTTTGTTTATTAAAAAAAGGTACTTAGTAGCAAAAAATATGCATATAAAGAATATAAATGTTTTTGTAACATACCTACCTGCAATTTTTTTTCGCATTCTACTTTATTTTTACAGGCCAGGCTTCGATATATGTATAAATAATATTTACGACACATCCTGTGTACATATATATTTTTGTTTTAGGTTGCGGAACCCGTTGTCTGAATAGTTTTTTTTTACTTAACTTTTTTATAAACCATGTTATTGACAGCGGAGTTGACAGGGTTATAGAAACGGAGGAAGTCAACACGATCGTTATAAATTTAAAACACTTTAAAAGTACCTTTAAAATTTTTAATGAAATGAAATTGTTTATTCTGTAAATAGGATATTGGAATCACTTTTAAAAGTAATCTTAAAAAAAAAAATGCTGCATGAGTTCGGCGTTTCCTACCTATCTGACTACTCTTAGAAGAAAGGCCGAAACAAACTCAGAGGTCACAGCCTCTTTTAAAGTCCAGACATAATCTTTGTCAGGCCATATGAGGACCATGTACGAGTAGATTAGTGTCTGAAATGGTTTTTTTGAGAATAGAACCACACAGATTTGAGTGGACCTGTCCAGTCAGTGCAAGCATTTGTTAGTAATCGTGGAGCTCAACTCAGAAAGCGCAACTTAATAAAAATTACAAAGCTCTAAAATGACAATCTTAATGCCAAACTAATACACGCCAATAACTTGGGTGTGATCGCAGAGCGGCGTACCTGTACATCATTTTATTTAATAAAAAACGACCAAAAAAACGTAAATAAATGTCCGCCACCACGCCTACGTAGTTACGACACTGCGCTGTGCGCTACATATGAAAGCAATAAACGGTGATAAATGGCCAAATGTATGAGATAATGTAGGGTTTTGTGCTCGTCTTAAACGACCTTTATTATACCTGTATGTTTTTGTTTTGTTCGCAAAGTAGATTAGTCATTGTTTAGTCTGGATGGCGTTTTTATCAAGCAGTTTTGTTAAAATAAATAACTTCTCTTTGTTATACCACAGAGTAAAAAGTTTCTTTACTCATTTGAATAACAATCAAACACCTTACTTAATTACATAGTTTTACTTCATAGATTATTTTTTTGTTGTAAGTACTTTGAGAGCGCAATAAAATTATTTCGGGTATCGAAATCTAAACATGATAAAACAAAAAAGAAATTAATTTGATGAGTATTTTTTGGGATTATAAACAGCACTTATTTTTTTATTTTTTTTTGTAATATTCACAGACGCGCTGGGTTTCGATATCTAAACACGATAAAACAAAAACAATATTTTGTTTTCTCAAGTAACATAACTACAAGCAGTAGTTAACCCCAAAAAAAATCATCAAAACTTTATTTATTTTATTTTATCGTGTTTAGATATCGATGCCCATCACGTCTGCGAAGTTTCTCTAGCTAATTTAATTTGACCCTGTATATTATCTGATTCAGGAATTTTATTAAGACTCAATATAATAAAAACCAAGTAAGTACCTTTTTCGAAAAACAATCCTTCTATAATATGATCCTAAAACTAATAAGACAGACCGCACCATGTGAACGGATAGCGAGATCATTCGATTACGCGGCTAAGCTACGGTTAATCTAGACAGCTGTGGGTGACCGATTATGTGTGACACCGGATTTAATTCTTGACTTGAAGATCACATAAACGGTCGGATTTGCGTCTTTGCTTGACGTTTGTTGGTTAGATAAATCTTGAGATGGAAGGAGAGGTAAATTATCCGTCTGGAACATACGAATATCTGACAACTTGCTTCGTATTCTAAAGAGTTTAAAGGGCATCGACGCGCAAACTGGATTCACTTCATTCTAGAACGTGGATTTAAATTTTTCGTTGGTTATAAAAAAATCTGCTGTTTCATACAAAAGTAAAATACCTAGACGGTCAAAATGTATAGAACAGCGCATTTTTTTAGATAAGCAGATAATTTGCGCGTCGATGTCCCTTACACCGTGTATGTATATTACAGTGGGTAATGTCGATTAAAGGCTCGTGCAGACCAGCGCGACGCGATTCGAACAATACAATTTCTAAGAAAACTTCACGGTAACTATAACAATTACTAGGCCATAGTGCTATCGGGGGCCCGGGGTGGCAAACTAAATGGGGGCTCCCGCCCAGGTGATAAGTTTGATAACTAGAAGAACAGAATATAAGATAAATTTTACCACACTACCTCGAAAAGGTTAGGATTTCTTTTGACCATTTATACAGAAATAGAAGATAGTTTGTCGATTTATACGGAAATTTTAGTACTCTACACATTTATATTTAGCATACCTAAGTGCCCCCAACAGAGACTTATTGAACATATTTTGGCCCTGTTTGGGATTTGATTAAAAAGTATTTCTAAAGGTTTGGGCTCCTCCAGATCTTTGGGCGTCGGGGCGGACGCCACCAGCCCCCCCCCTCCCCCCATTCCGCCAGTGATTTACCGGAATATTATGTCAGATCATCGGATGTTTGGCCTAATTTCGTTGGTATTTGATATGCTTTTCAACAGCGTATGTAAGGGAAATCGATTCCAGATGGCTTGCTTTCTGTCATCGACATTGAGATTTCAGTTCTATACGTCCACGATGTTGGGTTAACCGCCTGTTTGTTTCATTCTCTGGTCATAATTATATTCTTTTGAAGTGTGCTTATTTGGCTACCACACACCAAACTAACCTATTTTGCATTCTATAATGTTGGTACAACAGTTGGTAGGCTTAAAATTAATAAAACAATTATAGACCCTGTAAAAAAATCTTTTAAATCAATCTAGTAGTTTTTGAGTTTATTCATTACAAACAAACATACAAAAAATCAAATCTTTTCTCTTTCTGATATTAGTTTCGATGTATTCTGGTAATTGTATATTTATTTTATTACTACTTTTTCTTCTTCTGATATTTAATTTATTTTAATAGTTATTTTTTTAAGTAAGTACTTAAATATTTTGGCTTTATTTCTTTAAGTTATAAATAATACCCGCTGGAGTAAGTAAGTCTTTTTTATGTTATACCCATATAGTTTTAGTTAATTATTTCTGTTGTTCAGTATTTGTTTAAACTATGTACCCTACATCTGTAAAAACATACATACAACGGTACAAGAATCTTTAAGCGCGTGGCCGAAATCGGAACTAACGCCGCCATCTTGTTTTTTCAACACAATTTCTGCGACAATTTCTCAAATGCTTTCCAGCAACGCCCTCTGTCAATGTCATTCAGGCTCCATAAGATCCTTGTGCTAGCTATCCATCGTAATAAAGTACAAGGACTCTGTCATTGTTAGTTACTAGTTAGTATAAAAGTATTGAAGCAGCGGAAAATTCTCAGGGCCAATGTCAAGTGTCGCGATTATGAGCCAGTACCTATCTATATAATGGGCCATACATTGGCCATTGTTCTAAACGTGTAAGTCAATATAAACATATGTTTTTAGAACGATATTGACAGCTTTTTTTACATATCAATTTTTATTTGTCTGATATTTATTAAACTACTTTTAGAAAAGTGTAATTGAGTTGAGTTTAAAAGTCTTCGGGGTAGTTGCCGTAACACAAATAAAATGACAAAATGGTCGCAATAAGTTTCATTTTGAGAGTTCACCCACGTTCATTACGGTATTGAGCAGAAGAAATTTTCAAACCTATGAAGCAATGATTAGCAATATCCTTCAAAACTCTCGGATTGTGATTGAAAGTGTGTTATGCAATTAGGGCGTTGATTTAGTTATTAAAAATAATTAGACTCAAAATTTGAAACTGAATACGAAAAGTGACCACAATTGAACTGTATTTTTTTTCTGGGTAATTTTACGGAATTTCCAATTTTAGTAAGAGAAAGGTAAAATTCCAAAATGTTAATAGTCACAAGTAAACATTACTTTTATGGGCCTCCAAAAATAATGTGTGAACATGACGGAAATTGTAAAAAACTACAGTTACGACAATCTACCTGGGGACCGTTAGCGGTGTAGTGTTAATTGATGATATAATAATGCCTTGAAATGTTGTATGTGATCATTAAAATTTACTTTTATAGTCATAATAGGCTCTAGTGGATAGTTTCGCTGTTTCTAATGTACATTTCTAGCATTAAGTGGCGCCTGCGCAGTTATTAGGGATATTTGTGGCAAGTACAGTTTGTATTTACCTTCTAAAATTTACATAGATATGCTTGTTACTTGTAGATTTTTGAAATTTTTGATGTTACGATTGCAAGAGAGATCTATGTATTTGCTCAAATAAAACAGAACTTCTGAAGAAAGCGTGAGTTCAGAAATCACTTTCATTTGTGAGTTTATGTATGTATGTAAAACAAAACTTCCACAGATTAAACTAAACTTGGCCTATTGAAAATCTTGTCTTTAAAGTTAACCGTTCATCGGTAGTTTGGTACTAAAATCATAATGAATAACTACCATGGAATTATCCCAATTCATTTTTAGCCGGCTTTTGCATCCAAATACAACAAACGTTGCCCAACTTTTATCAAAACAGAATCCCTCTCAAACAGCGGTTTTAGTACTAAAACCAGGTTGATGTACGGAGTACCCACTGCGCGTCGGAACGCCCGTCCAATATTTACTCTGTTGAGCGATAAACACGAACAGACACGGCTGGTACAGTCAAAAAAAGAGTATAATATACAGGCAGCTAACTTGCAACTAACAAATTTGTTTTTGTGCGTGTGCTTACTATTAATAATAATAATAATAGTTGGCTTCGGCTTCTCGTACGCCTTCCAAAGGACCGTGACCCCTATGGTCCCGAGATATGTAAAGACATATATATAATAATAATAACATTGTGAAGGACGGCACGGTTGACATCTGTCGGGCATGCCACCGTCCGGGAGAATCAATCCGACACATTATCTCCAGGTGTTCTCGTCTAGCTAACGAAGAGTACTTGCATAGACACAACCTTGTAGCCAGGATTATCCATCAGCAACTTGCTCTGAAATACAGCCTTGTGGAATCGGAAGTACCGTACTACAGGTATGTGCCTGACCCAGTTCTCGAAAATGGAAATATCACATTGTACTGGGATCGATCCATCATCACTGACAGGACTATTGTTGCCAATAAGCCTGATATAGTGGTGATGGATCGAGGAGAGCGGCGCGCAATGATTATTGACATAACGGTCCCGCATGACGGGAACCTCGTGAAAGCCGAGAAAGATAAACAGATTAAGTGTCTTGACTTGGCTCGCGAGGTTGTCGACATGTTGGATGTGGACTCAGCGATCGATAGTCGTATCAGCCAATGGCTTAATTGCCAAGAGCCTCGACCAACACCTAAGGAGGCTCTCGTTGGGCAGCTGGATTAAGGGCTTGATTCAGAAAGCGGTACTCCTAGACACCAGGTTAGGAGGTTCCTCTCTCTGGAGCCCTGACCGCCGGTAGCTTGGACCCTGTTCCCGAAACCGGTGGGCTACTGTTTTTTATATTTTTAAATGTTTTTATATTTTTTTATATTCTAATATTTAAAAATGTAACTTATAAGTGTTTAAGTGAAATAAAGGAATAATAATAAAAATCTTTATTGGAGACCACATATTCCATTAAAAAAATACACATAAATTTAAAATAACAAAATCAAAATAACAATTTAAATTAATATTAAAATCAACATTAAAATCAAATTAATAATATAAATTAAAATTAAAAATTAAGGTCTTTTTCATAGCTTTTTTAAGTTTAAAGAACATTACGCTTTTTAACCGACTTCAAAAAAAGGAGGAGGTTCTCAATTCGCCGAAATGAGACTTTTTAGACGTCGCGTCGTCGGAAAGTTTTATCGGCCAGGTAATCAGTGTATCAAGCTTTACTGGAATGTGCATAAAGGTATGAAATCGGGCTAAAAAGCTAAAATATTCTTAGTAGGTAAACGATACGGTTCCAACTATCAGTTGACTGATCTGGTGAATGCTGGATCAAAAAATTATTTCACATCATCATTTCAGCCAATAGATATTCACTGCTGGACATAGGCCTTCCCCAAGCCTCGCCACACTTATGAGATGAGACACAATAATAAAAATGAACACAATATAGTTATTTTCCAGCCTGTTCACCTAACTCTTATGCCGACTGTACCTACCTCAAAGTACCGTTACCTCAGTGTTGAGGTCCGTATGTCACTAAGTGATGGTCTAGTGTCAGGTACATCGCCAGTCAATTGTTTCTATACCTTGTTCGAAGCTTGTGGGCAATTTATAGCCCCATGTTTGTACTGAGAGTGTCTGTTGAGGTAAACTTGAAACGTTGGTAAAAGTCAGTGTATTGGAAACATTCTAGGCTGAGACGAGGTGTTTGAGCGTTGAGATTTGTCTATAACTAGTAAACTAACTACTAATACAACACGATACAAAATCTGACTGTTGTTTTTGTTGAAAGATAACAACGTAACTTAATTAAATAATAATTTATTTATTTATTTATTACATTAAGGAAAACAAACAGTAGTATATTAAGCATAAATAGAAAAAACTTCAAATTAAACTTAACAAATATACTACCCACAACATTTTCCACAGATTACTATTATATAGTAAAAACAAGCTGTTAGTAAAATAAATAAACAACCTATAATGTAGTTACGTATGTTATTTTAATGTGTTCCCACTGTTTGGACACAGGCCTCCTCTGTGAGAGGGAGTGGGCCATAATCCACCACGCGGGCCCAGTGCGGGTTGGTGGAATTTTTGATTCTAGGATGTTTTCCATCACCGTTTTGAGAGCATTGGTGATGAAATAATTTACACAAAATAAAATGCCTGCTTGGGTTCGAACCTACGACTCGTAAGTCGCGGCCGTTACGACTGGGCCACCTCTCTTAACCTAAGAATTCGTATTAATCCATTGGGTATAAGTTAGTAGATCATAAATTAGAAGATAAAGTAGGAACAATGACAAAAGATGGCGTCGAAAAAGTTGCCAAATCTGGTGATTTGACAACTTTTTCGACGCCATCGTTTTGAGCGATAAACACGAGTTAAGCCCACGTTCGCACGGACGTAATAAAATCGCGGCGATTTTTTTTCGTGCACTAGATTTACAACCCTGTACTTAGCGCCGACAGTGAAAAATCCAACAGTGTGTTTTTTCAACACTCTCTGGGACGAGAGTGCGTCCCAACGATTCTCAACGCTCGGCTCAACATCGAGAGTAGAAAGTCCTGCGCGCGATAAAATCCCGCCGCGATATTTTTACGTCCGTCCGAACGTGGCCTAACTGTCGTCCAACAAAAGAGACACCATTAATCTAGGTCTCATAAAATGACAAAGCCTATAAATAAGGGACAGAAGAAAATATCCATCTATAAAAACCAAACATATGAGACATACAACAACCAGGTTAAAATAAATCGTCCAAGCAATTACCTACAGTTAACTATTAACGTTTAAATATTACTTAAATCACACATATTTATCATCTGTGGGACATTTCATCACTGGGACATTTAACGTTCTATCTTAACTGGTGTAATTAACCCGTCGCCGAGTTATCTAGAAAATGTATGCCTAATTACCTTACACGGTACAAAGTACAGGTAAAAGAGGTTAAGGAATTATTAGAGGAAACTGAAAGCTCATTCGTCTGAGTTTATAAGCTCGGCATTTCTGAGAAAGATTCCTCCTACGTCAAAGATTTTGGTTTCCTTAATATGGTCTTGAGCTTCTTCTTCTATCGAGTCGAGAGCATTATATTTATATAACAGTATTATATTTATTTGTGCTTATATTTACCTATATGTACAGGGTGGCTGGGACATTGACGCGAACTTTTAACATGGATTCAGTACATGGTTCTGAACAAAAATATCTGCTGTTTCATAGAAAAGTGCAGTACCTATGCGTTCTAAATGTATGAAACAGCAGTTTTTTTAAAATAACCGACGAAAAATTTCAACTCAGGGGGGTTCAGATTCATGTACTGAATCCATGGTGACAGTTTTCGCGTCAATGTCCCTGCCAACCTGTATATTACTATATTTATAGTTTGTAATAGGTATATGTATATCTTTATATTTAAATAATATTTTTTCCTAAATTTTTCATAATTGCACCTACCGTTTGTCTCTGCATCACCCAAAGGTTGACTGGTGGAAAATGTCTATGGTATTAAGTCCAACTGTGTATATTTCTGTGCTTGAAGTATTAAATAAATAAATAAAACCATTAAACTTAGATGATAAAGAAAAGAAAGAAAGAAAAATATTTTATTTGGGACACGCACAGGAAATACAAACAGTAATAAAAACTAAAAAGGAGCATCAAAACAATTTTTTTTTTAATAAAGAAAAAGATAAAAAATGTAATAATAACGACCTGTGCGCTGCCAAAAAGGCTTCTTCCTATTTCGATATTTAAAAAATAAATACCGCAGCGCTTGAGAAGATACTGAAGATACTACCCTAGAAAATTCTAGTTTATCATCGCCATAATTATTGTTACTGCAATATGCTGGCTAGCTGCTACATTGGACAAGTACGTCATCATTCTCCTGCCCTCATCCCAATTTATTCGTGGTCGCCGCAACATGTCCCTTTCTTCCATACTTCTCTATCAGTCGTCATCTCGGTAGTCACCCCCTTTCTAGCCATATCATCTTCCACACAGTCCATCCATCGTTTCGATCGTCTTCCTCTAATCTTATAGCCAACCACATTCATACTCAAACCTTTCCTCAAGATATTCATCACAATAGTCTATGGCCTTTCCATTGAATTCTTCACAAAACCGAATCTGTATTTATAAAAAAGATAACTTCTGCTAAATCGAACCCATAATCCATCTTCGTTAGATATTTAATAGTAATCCATTGTGCAAGTTCCGATTCTCAAAATAAATATCTATTATAACAGGATCAAAATTAAAATGGTGCGTGTCGCAGATCCATTATTACAACAATAGATTCCATTCTGTCGGATCCCTAGCCGTTATAGGATTTGGTTTATATCCCCATCATTCTTGGCTCGTAATGGTGAAATACTTCTAATCAAATTATTCACGGAGTATTATTTCTCCGTCGATCAGCGTCAGGATAAAAATAGAGCTCTTAAAGGAGCTGTTTTTACGACGTTCCTCATTTTATTCGCAGATAGATGGGAGTCTCCAATGCTGCGACATTGGATGAAACTCCACACAGAGTAAAACATGTACCTATGTCTACTAACACTTACTAACACTATGGGCATAGCCCGAAATAAATGCTATAATAATAATAAATAAATGGACCTCTTAAAATCTTGAATCCTGTAG
The DNA here is from genome assembly GCA_949128155.2 of Xanthia icteritia. Lineage (NCBI taxonomy): Eukaryota > Metazoa > Arthropoda > Insecta > Lepidoptera > Noctuidae > Xanthia > Xanthia icteritia. The sequence continues at coordinate 5,148,331 of OX421937.2, forward strand.
AATGTAACAGATAAATATATTTTAGTAGTTGTAGTACAGGTTATTGTGAAGTGGGTTACCCAAGGAGTACTAGCAGCATACTAATACCTAAAGCCTGCAGAATAGGTATTTTCTATTTCGAAGGATGTCTGTGACATAACAAGCACTTATGAGTTATTAGCTTAGACGACAGTGTCGTTATTGTCATTGTTGTATGTGACCTATTTGGTATTATTACTCCTCAACATCAGGACTATCTACCATGGCACTTACGGTGTCATCATTGCCTATATCATCATAGTGCTGGGAACAGGCTGCCTCTCTAGATTTCCAAACAGCACGTTTATGGATATTGTGACGAGTCAACATCATCTGGACTTCAAGTCAAGTCAAGTCAAAGTCAAATAATTTATTTCAATTAGGCACAAAAAAGGCACTTTTGAACGTCAACATTTACAGAAAAATTAATAATTGATTCTAGTTGCCCCTTCCAAAAGGTAGTTTTCGTATGGAGAAGAATGGGCAAGAAACTCCACCGTTACTCTTTTAAAATGTTTTCACAATATCTTGTATACATCAATTATATAATTATATGTGAAGACGATCTACCTAGAATAAGATTACTATACCACGTTAGGTAAAAATAATGAAAAATTAAGGAATGACAGATAAATTAATCATGTGATAGATGCATGGTGCTCACATATTTACAAACATGGTAAAATTATACGATATTCCAAACATTTTTACAAGTAATAGGTACTAATAACTCAGTGTGTGAGTTCAAGTAATCACAGAAAATAAAACCAATATAAAAAAAAAAAAATATAGTATACAATTAAATTAGTAATCAGTTAGATTTTGTCTAGATTCTAAATTGTCCTATGGAGCAGGACCAGCATGTTTCCAAGCATTTCAACTTGACATACGTCATACATACATAAACTCACGCCTTATTCCGATGGAGGTAGGCAGAAACTCTAGAACGTCACCTGCCACGATCCTTACATACTCCTTTTGCCTCATTTATTAGGTATTTGTTGTTGAAAACCAAACCACAGATGAATACAGATGAGACACTCCGCAGTTTACTACTTTACTTTACTACTTTACTTTATTGCACAATAGGTTTTGCAGTGAATACAGTAAAAAAAAAAAAAAAAAAAAAAAAAAAAAAAAAAAAAAAAAAAAAAAAGTTTGGGTGTGAAGCTACAATTACGCGGCTGGCACGTCTTGCTGGGCCAATTCAGTGAGTGTAACGTAGTCAGAAGATCTAGGAGTTCGCGATAGAAAGAGAGGCAACTTCTAGATGATTATAACTGTAGGTAATTAGCGTGTGCGACCTGAATCGCACTTTATTGTGTCGTAGCAAGAGTCGCTTTTTATTTTAATAATTTTGCGGAGTGTCCCATCTATATTGACGAAACTTAGAAAAAAAATTCAGAGATTATAGTAAGTAATACAGGGCATGTTTTCCCTCGACCTTCGGGCTAGAAACAATATTTATTGTTATGTTTATACCTCGATCCTTTGTTGTCCCAACAGTGAACAAGGTGAACGCGCACTGGTGTTTACTTGTTTACCATGTAGTGTGTATTAAGTTATGAATTTATTATGTTGCTTGGAGGGAATGTTTGTATATGAATTTCGCCCTCCTTTCTAGAATTTCACTTGTTGCTACATTCAATTCCACAGCCAAAGTCTACTATTAGCGCCAGTTACTCTTGCCCAATATAGTAGAGTCTGACGTTAAATGACGTTTAGTAAAAATATTTCACCTTTAACATCTTCTATTGTACCCATACTGTTACTGTTACTGTAAGCCTGTATCATCGCACTGCTGGCCAAGGCCTCTCCCCATGACGTCCACCCATCTCCAAATAAAATAAGATTTGAGGTCCCAATTTATTTCGGGAATCCGTCAAGATGTCTTTTCTTCCATATATTATTCGTACGTTAGACGATTCAATGTCAGAACCTACTAAAAACACAAGAAAAAAGCAAAAACAACAAAAAGCTGCATATCTACACGTTCATCTTTGAACCATGTCCCAACAGATTTGGCAGACACAGTTATGGAAGCTGTTGTCACATCAAAACAAAAAAAAAATGTCAATGAGTCATAAAAACCCAAAAGGTTACGACAATAAAAGAAGATTAAAAGTACCATTCCGTACCCGGCCGCAGTCAGCAACTGCACGCGACGTGTCGTGGCGTCATATCGCGGCGACACGTCGCGGCGTCATGCCGCTGCAGTCATGATTCCGAACCCGACCGCAAGCGGCAGCAGCCCGTATTCCAGTCGATAGATAGAAAAACGTGTTATCGCTCGAGCGTTGGCGCCACTACTAACTGGTCTGCGGTCGGGCTGCAGGTGTCGCCTGTCACTCGCCTGTAGCTGCCAACGATGTGTCCAACCAGTCATGTCGCGGCGACACGTCGCCTGCAGTTGCCTGCTGCGGTCGGGTACGGAATGGTACCTTTAGGAGTATGGAAAGGCTTTTTCTCGGGATTGTAAGTCAGGAGATCTCGTACCGAACCGTCTCGGAGGACTCATGTTGAGTTTTTCTTAAGTTGGGTAAGTCCTAGGTAACCCAAATGCGTTTTCATGAGAAGAATTAATATGCAATTTACATCCATCAGTGTATACCTAGTTATAAAATATAAACCTTAATAAAATCGGAAGTTATAAATAAAATAGGTACCCACTTCTATTCTAAAACTTTTCCTATATTATTAGTTGTTAAGTATCTTAATGTGTGACCTTAATTGCTTTGTTCATCGGTCAATTTGTCAAATAAATAGTTTGTCAACACTACAAACGATACCTCAATTAGTAAGATAGGAAACTTCGTCACCTCACACTTCTCCGGTATTTAATTTTATCGAAATACTTACATCTTTCTGTCTCATTCTTTCTTATTATAGATATATCTCCCTTACTCTCTTTCTATTGAACTTTGATAAAACTACAATGAAGATAGTTTTTAGTGGAACATGTAACGGTGCCCATGTAATTAAAACCTGCATACTAAAGGAATTGAGTCGTTTTAGTCCCAAGCAATAATTATGAAGAATGTTATTGCGCAATGCAGAGAAAGATCTATATGACAATATGATTTGTTGATTTATGCCGTAACTTCCCGCGAGAAGTCTTGTCTTTAATTTTGCAGAAGAATACGAGATAGGTTCTTAAAAAATCATAATTGGAGGCCACCTACTAGAGGAAAAGTGGAACTGGAAGCGTCCTGGGCCCATAACCTGAAGTGTTTTGAGTAAAATAAACCAGGATTGAAGTATTAATATGCAGTTATATTTATTAGCTTAAACACAGTGTAGCTTTTGCAATGTAAGAGTATAACCCGACCATGACAGATAGTTGACATCTACTAAGACGCCTCTAATGGCGTTTTTTCTAAACTAACACGACACTTTTAAACTGTTCGGTTTACACGTTCGATTTAACAGAAGCCATAAAGAATCCTTAGCCACAAACTCAGTTCAGAAAAGAATCCACAATGTATCCTCCTCAGTTGCGTTGAGCCTACCGTCACAGTATAACAAACTACTTTAGTTGGTAAGTTACTTTATACTGTGCTACCGTTTTCAGGCTACACCAACTACATAAAAAAAACATCATTAAGTTTCCTAGAATTTATCGGTATCTTGTTGTATTTTTTACGTTTGATACGAATAACAAATTAAAAACCTTTGATTCTATCTGCTCTAATTACACTCTTAAATGCATAATCATCAAATAATTATTAGACATTTAATTTATATTAAAAATCACTTTTACTCCTTATCGAAAGGTTAGGCCAGAAAGAAATAAAAAATGTCTTATTAAAGTTCCTTAAAATTTTACCGATAATTAATTAAAAAAAGATGGGCGTTGCGTTTAAAAATAGAACGCGGTTTGATTGGTTATTTATGATTTTAAATATAGATTGCCCGTTGCATTTGACGTAAAAAAAATAGGTTTATGATTTGTCGAGGATAAACGGAATTTCGACGTTGTTTTGAAGAATTATTTAAGTACTGGGACTAAGTACAAGATAATGCTATCATTTTATACACTCTAGTCCTAAGTGTGTTCTTAGTGATAAGATAACCCTTCGGATTTCGTAAGTTTATCCAAGTTTGTTATTATATTACTTAGTTCAAAACATGGCTTAAAGCTGTTTTTCTATTCAGTTTTGTTATGTACCTACTTCCTTTTTATTAAAGCTTATTTCCCGTTAGTAATACTTACCGCTATTCTAGATAACTATCGCAATTTCTATATCTTTTTATGTTTGTTTTACTACTGTTAGCAAACAGTAATTACCATTATCAATCCGATTATTTATAAACCAATTATAACAAACACAATAAATTGTATTTCACCGCAATCCACTTAACTATACCAAGCCCACTTAATTTTTTTATCTTATCCTTAGAGTCGAAGAAATTCCTTTATTTGTAAAAATCATAGTGTCGCCATTTTTCCTAGAACGCGGCATGGCGCCGGCACAGCTTTAAGTTCACAGAAACGCAACCGGATGGTTTGCGCATGCGGCACATTATAAACAAGGAAAATTTGCATTTCTGTCTGTCTATTGAAAAATAATAAAAGTAGGTAGCTACGTACGGGATTGCCGGGTATGGTTTCTTACACATTCTGTGCAAGTAATAGTAGCAAAAAATGTATAATCTCATTATTTCACCCGTCGTTTGCTTTGCTCGCAATGTACAATTTATTAATATTCGTATTGAAGTCTTATCGAGATTGTCTTTTTGCGAAATCGGTTCTATATTTTATGGAAAAATTCAGAATTGAGGGCAAGGTCTTTTATACCTGAAGCTGAAGAGTTTGTTTTTTGACTGACTTCCAAAAAGGAGGAGGTTCTATGTTCGTAGCGTATATATGTTTTTTTTTTGTATGTCCACCCTTTTCTCCGTCAATTAGTGGACCGATTTTGAAAATTGTTTTTTGTTCGAAAAAAAACAATTTTCATATAAATTTTTGTAACTTTGCTTGAATATTTTTTGAGTGAGCTTCAGGAATACGTATTTTTCCCATGTAGTCTATATGGATGATATGATAACTTCCTGTCACTGTTATTTACATAGCAGGTAGTGGTATTCGAATTTGTGTGGGGTAGGTACCACAACTAAAAAGTGGAAAATAAAAACTTTTTACAAAAAAAAAAACAACCGACTTCCAAAAAACACACTACAAAGTGAAAAATTACTTTATTTTCAAAACCAAAGTCACCGACTTGCGAAATTAAAGTTATTTTTCACTTTGTCGTGTTTTTTTTTTGGAAGTCGGTTTATTTTATTTTTGTAAAATGCTTTTGTTTATTTTTTTGAATGTGCAGAATTCACGGGAAGGTCTTTTAAACCTGAAGCTACAGGGTTTTTTTATTTGATAGCCTAATTCTTGCGGAAAGTTATAGGCTAACATCACGCTACGGCTCTTAAGAGCCGAGCAAAAAAAAAAAAAGTCAGCAAGAACACTAATCGAAAACGAAGTTATAGCATGGGCGAGCGATGCAATGCGACGCGGTGGATAGGGGAGCAAGAAATTCCACGCGAAATCGCGGGCAGAAGCTAGTAGCTTGCTCATGCAAGTTGTAACGTAATCCACTCGGATAATTCTTTTCTAGGTTAAAAAACAAGTACCTACAGTAAGTCTACTCTACCTACTCATACGAAATCACACGCCGTTACGTAACATGACTAGACTTGTACTAGCCTATAAAAAATATGGCCCATAAATCCTAGAGAAACCCATAAATGAACCAGTCTATTTTTCTTTGTCGAGTCAACCTAAATTCAGATAGTACCTTTAGATAAATTAATTGGTCAGACAGGGCATTTGTCTGGAGGGCAAAAGGATTACTGGGAGAATGTTTTGGCCAACTTCTACTTTGTACAATATTTTTCTTGCTTATGTAATAGTCCTAACTTGTTTCGAAGGGACTGGAGAGAAGCCAGATGTTGGTTAGTTAAGACTTTATTTTCAATTTCTTTTTATTATGTTTGGAGTTATTCCGAATATAATCCTTTGACTTCTATGGTAGGTTTAAGTTCCGACATTAATCGTAAAGAAAGAAAGAAAAATATGTTTATTTGTCACAGAAACACGTGCATACAAAAAAACAAAAATATAAATATAACCGAAATATTTGGAAGCTGCACGTCATGACTGACAAGAAGGCTTCCACTCAGCACAATGCTGTGCTATAAATACAGTGTGTACTCGTAAATATTGAATAAAATAATAATATGAGGCTACTACGTCATATTTGTCGTTAGAATTCCTTATATTCGATTCGGTTGCTGCTGTTTCGTTGAAGCGTGTTTCAAGAAAATATGCGCAGTTTTATCAGCATGTCTAAACGGTATAAAATACTGTGTACACTTATGATAAAATGTGTGGAATTTCGTGTTTTTCCACATAAGTTTGTTTTTCGCTAATCTTTTTCACTTTCGCGTTCTCTCATGGCGAATCAATTGTCAAGCACTACAGTGGAAATTTGTTTTAATTCTCCAAGAAATTTTCCTTAAATGTCTTTTTTATTTGGTTATCCCATGTGTTCTGAATACGTATATAATACGGGCATTTATCCAAATTAACAAGCCCACAATATATGCCAAGTCCAGCCAATTCTCTTTCACCATCGAATACATTTTCAAGCATCATAGTATTTTCCATCGTTTTGGAGGCATATACTCAAATGACTTTATTATCTTTAGAAAAGAATACGGATCTGGAGTAACCAATTAACTTAGTTTTCAGGGTAGTGGGACCTGGCAACGTTTTACGACCAAAATATTCATTATCTTCCCTCTTCTTCCTCAGATGGCGTAGCGTAATGGAGGGCGAGTGCTCTGAGGGAGCGGAGGGCTGGCTCCTCGTGAGGGTGCACGTGCCCGAACTGAACGTGCAGAAGAGTCTCCAGTTCCCCAGAGACCAGCTCATTTGGGACGTCAAGCAGCAGTGCCTCGCCGCCTTGCCTAAGGTCTGTACCGAGTTTTGGTTTTGTTTATCAAATTAAACTAGCTTGCTAAACTCCTCAGGTGTAATGGCTATCGATATCTAACGACGATAAAACAAAAAATAAAGATACTGAACTCGCGACCCCATGGTTAGCTGTCATTTGAAATTAAGAGGAAGCTCACCAAATTGTACAGACGCCAGCACATCAACCTACTACAATCTGTCAAATTTCTTTAATAGATTTTCAACTTTAGCACTACAGCAGATGGTTCAAAGTTTGATTGGGAAAATTTGACAGTTTCGGGTAGGTTGACCTGCTGGCGTCTGTACCTACTTAAGGTAAATTCCCCTTACTTTTATTTCCCTAGTACAGCCCGATTCAAACGTAATGGCGACTCGAAACATGAGGCGACTCGCTGCGCAGTAACGAATTCATGGGTCAGCGGGGGTGAGGGGTGCAGTACTGCGCAGCGAGCAGCTAACTTCCGAGCCGCCATTAAGTTTTAATCAAACTATACCTAAGCTTGTTATAAATTAATTCAACGTTTTAAGTTAGAATGGGTTTTCTACCTACATAGTTTGTAAGCACATTCCTGTCTTATTTAACAATTAGTCAGTTTTTAGAGTGACAACTTAGATTTTTATTTTTATAGTAGCCGGATTTATACTAGACGGATTTTTATCTTATTTCTGTGTTAATAGGTAGAGGTACCTTAAGGTAACCATTTTTAGAAGCAAAGGTACGTTAGTAGTATTATTTATAGGTACTGTGGCAAAGGGACCCATTTAATTGCTATACGCAGTAAATCTTATTGGAAAACCATAAACCCAATTCCGGTTATAGGATTCTTGGAATTGCTACTTCGTCAAATTGTGGAATCCATCGTTTTCCGCTAAAATTCATCGCAATCGGATTAATCTTCTAAGTTTCTTAGTAAAAATCGAATCATAAGTTTTTGTAGAATTATCAAGTTTTTGACCTTCTGACTTTTGTCACCTGGGTTGCATAATTGGCTTCGTTCATACTCATCCCTAGTTCGAACTCGCCCGCTTTTGAGCTGCCGGGTACTCGTACCACGGACGGGGCGAGTTCGAACCAGGGGTTCTACTCCCTAAACGACGTCCGTTTTTTCGGCCGAAGTTACGGAAGCTTCGCGCCCCGTCACACTTACGGTATGTCCGTGAGTCAGACGTAGCGCTAAGCGCTAATTTCCTTTTGTAGTAGACCCCTAGAAATCAGTATGAACGAAGCCGCATAATTTAAACGAGTGGAAATTAATTAATACATTACAGTTAATTTATTTGTTCAGTCATCTTGCTAGACAAATTAATTTAGATATTATGTTTTTTATAAGATTATTTACTAACAATTTATAAGCTTTCACATAAAATCTAATGATGGGACGTAAATCACGGAGAAAAATATAGACACGTTTTTTTGTTTTTTATTTTTTCTGTATGGCATCCGCAGGTTATCCTATGAGGTTTTCGGCTGCTTAACCGGACTATCCTGTGGATGCTTGAATAAAGTAATCCCCCCCATGCAGCTTATAAACTAAGCGAAGGGCACTTTTTGCTCAAACATTGTAGTCATTTGTTTTAAAATATAACCAGTATATTTTTATTCATTGGTTTTTTAATGCGATCAACTAATAGGCCTCGTTAATCCTATACTAACCTACATTCTACTATTAATGCGATTACGCATTCATTACTCTGATTACCCACATTCGAACTAAAATATATGAAACGGAAAACTTTCGCTTATTTAAATTATTTTGTTATTTAAACGATTATTCAATGTTATCGTTCCGCTTAGTGCTGTTAAAGTGTTTAATTAATGTTACGTATTTTCTGTAACATCGCACATAATTTAACTTATTAATTATTATTGTATAAGAATATAATTTTGAATTACTTGCCTAGAGTTTATAATGCTTGCTTTCAGTACGTCTTGCTCATTTTTTTTTTTTTTACTTTTTCTCACAATTCAGACCAGTTCTCTCGAATGGTTAGTTAGGTTATCAATCCTATGGCAATCCTGCCTACCTAATTTAGGTCATGGCGATTATTCAGCTAAAGGTAGTGTCTCCTTGAACCCTGTTAAAGAAACGGGAGCTACTTTATAGCGTCTATAGTTTACCATCAGGATAAGCGAGACATATAATTCCATCCCTGATGGAGTAACCAAAATGTAACACTTAGTTAAACCAACACATGCTTCTAGCAGCTACACATCATATAATACTACCTCCGTGCCTAAATTTATTATTTAAGTTCAAATCCCACAACGTGACAAAACTAAAATGTTCAAGTCCACATTACTATAACATTAAATATTCTTAATAAATAGTATCGAGCCATAGCCTCATACAGCCACGTATTACAAAAGTTCCCAGCACAATAATTATATAATTACAGGCAACGTGTTTCCAATAATAAACTCAAAGACACACGATGGGAAAATAAACAGCTGATGTGTTCCACATTCAAAGTCTTTAGAACAGTGTGTCACCTGCTTTTTCTCATGGGTTTATAAACTTTATAAGACAATTGAGGGCAGTAGAATTATTTATTTTATAATGGCTTCTAGGAAACCAGATAAGTCACGCAAAATAGGGCATGGAAATGACAACTTAGTATCTAATATTGATTGATTTATTTATGAAACTTCGTTTGCTATAATGGTACAAAAGCGGACTCAATTCCTAATGAAAGTATTAGGTATTAATTCGTAATTATCTTACTTTTTATTTGAGATTATCTATACCTGAACCTACAGTCAAAGATACTCCTGTGGTTCAATTGTGATTGATTTTCAACTCTGGTCTCAACGCCGAAAGTTAAAAATCCAACAATTTAGGCATTCGTTTAGATGTGCCATAGTGTTAGCTAAAACGGGCATTACTGATGCTCAGTTGAAGCCAGACTTTCTGTAGATTTCTAGCCTTTTCACATAGTAACACGATTATAAAAAATTAAAAAAATACGACTTCGACAGTAGAGGATCAATCCAATTCCCGCTTGAACTCTGACTTTGCCTGATTAGTGATTATATCGAGTCCGCTTTTTTTTTAACGTTGGTGATCTTTGAAGTTGGAGAAGTCGCAAAAAGTCTGTAAGTAATATCGAGTCAATATCATTAACTGAAACTTTAGATTTAATTACTTTTACAGCGAAATGGACCAAAAATATTCTACTACAAGTTCACGATTGTGAGCCTTTTAAACATCAAAGGATATAAAATTTCTTCAGTTTTACGTCAATCTTATTTGATATATCAAAAAACTTTAGAACCTGTTAAGTTGTTCTTCACTCTGTTTGATCAGCACCAAATGGCACACAAATACTATCGTAACTATAATTGCGATCTAGTGAAAGTAGTACGAACGTCTGGTACTTGATCGATAATCGAGTTTCGATTCAAATCGATTACGACATTGAAATGCAAATATCGAGAGTCTCCGGAGTGGGGACGTCTCTCGAATGTTTACATAGACCATAATTGAAACGAGATGGCGGGAAATCGATTTGATTTTAGTTTTTATTGGATATTGTGTTTGAATATGGAATATGACTTTGTTCTTCACGTTTGATTTTAAAAGTAAATTCTTTTTCTCAAAATAAATAGGTACTCATATTTTTTTTTTATTCTAGGTAACTGCCATATTTTTTGTTAGGTTAAGATGTCATAACGTAGTATTTTATTTCTTATTTATTTCTATAAAAAGTGTATCAGTTAAAGAAAAGTTAAATCTTTATCTTTATGGCTATTATGTGCTTATTGCTGTTCCACTGAAACAGTATAAAAATAACAATATACCTAGTGGTTACCGAATATTTAGGTACTGAGATTGTAGATTTCAAGAATAATAACTAGGTAGGTACATGGCATACCAAGTTTATCGATTCCATCGCATCTCTAATCGATTTTAAACGCTATTGCCGTAGCTAATACTCCGTAAGCACTTCATGAAGTCTTTTATTTTCTGTACTTTCTGTACCTATTAGGTATTATTTATGTAGCAATTTTACTTTAACTATAAGTACGAGTACCTGTTTACAAATTAAATACCTACATAAAATCATGTAGGTAGTTAAATATTACAAATCAATGCCACTTCGAAACTATACAGTGTACATACAGCGTAATAAATTATGTAGCCATAATTCGACACCTCACCTGTCTTCAATATTAATCTTTTTTTAAATATTGCACAAGTACTAAAAGCATCATAAACAAATTCTGATTCGAACATAAATACTTATTTAAAATCATAAATGGAACAAAAAATATTCTTGGACGATGTAAGAAATGCAGTAGCAATCTTTTATGCAATGTAAAGCCCACAAAAGTGCAAGTTGCACGTGGGTAGCTGTAGGCGGGACAAGTCTAAAGACTGCCTAGTAAATCGCAATAAACGTTGCATTAAAACATCACACTTTCAATCGGGACGGGATAAATGTTTTATAATCCTTATAAACGCTGCCATATTATTTTTAATATAATTTGCCAGTTGAGCGGCTCGTAAAATTATGTTACTTCTTTTATTTAGTTCTGCTGCAGTCGACACTTAATTCGATTTTGTGTTACATTTTGACGTGAGTTTTGCGTTGATTTTGCCGACAAATAAATGCCAGTTTTTGAAAATAACATCCCTAGTTCATAATTTGACAACATAATACAAAACGAGAAGTCGCTTTGTGTAATACAAATCCGAAAATTATTCAAATAGCCATCATACTCATGTAGGTTACAAACATTGTGTTACATAAAGAACTTGCTTACATTTAATATCTAATCGAAACATCGCAACACTGCAAGAATTTCTAGATCGTATCGTGCGTAGCCTCCAACTATCAACGTCTTACGTAGTTACATGTCGAGTATCGGAAAAATCACTAGCCGACAGCAATCCACACTGGCACTTACAAACTAGTTTCCACAATACCGTTATGTGGAAGTAATTTCTTAAACGCATACTCGACGGTCACGCCAATCGTATCGAACGACATGCACTCGATTCGTCAACGGACATTACCTTGGTAGGACCCCGATGCATAGAGTAGGTACAATAATGAACAAAATTTTATGTTTGCCGCACAAACAAATTGACATTCGGAATTTGAGTGGAACGTGCTCGAATTTCGAATTTTTATTTTTTGCCAATCGCGTAGTGCTTTTGAATTTTTATTTGGTTGAAAAAGTTCGGTTGCAATTGGCAGCATTTAACCTATTTTAGAAAATAATTTGAAAATGTCACACGATTATCATAAAAATGAGATTAAGTTAATGGATATTAACCTCACACTAATGGATTCTTACGTTTATTTTATTGTTTTTCTCTGTTTATTATTATTTCAAGAACGCCATAAAATATTATAGTCGACGTACGTGTAACATTTTTATGGTTGTATAATATCTCAATAAGAATGAGCATTCTGAAAAATTGTACAAAACCCTTTAGGCTTCTTATAGGTACCTGAATCCAAATATCTTCCAGTCCAGCAAATAACCGTGTATCCTTACCCTCTATTCCACTATGTACCTATAATTAACATGTAATAATATTGTTTTCGGTGGTGTCTCCGGCAACCTCAGGTGGCCACTTGGTACAGGGTACGTTTTTAAAAATGCAACCCCCGTATATGCCTGGCAACCCCCTGTATAATGATGCATGAATCATGGCAATGATTCAGTGTAGTCGCCGATAGGGAGACGATACGTGTCTAACTGCATGGATGGTATACTAATCTGTCTTGCATGATTAATTACCCTGGTATGCTTGTATTTTCACGTGACTTTACGACTTGTCATCCTTAAGTTAAATTGCCTTTAATTTTGTCATAGAAACAGTGGTAAGGTGATTGCCCTGTTATGTACTTTAAGTTTCTGAATACATGGTGTAAATATGCTACACAATTTTACCGACTTATTTCAAGAGAAAAAGATTTTATAAGAAAAATAAAGTGGTAAACATATTAAAACCATTTAAAAAACCAAAGTTTATTTAAAGCAGGCTTAAATTAATTTTGCATTAAACGATAAAATTGCCTGACTAAAAGCAACTCATGTGCCCTAATTGCAATAAACTTAAAATCGCGTGCACGAATTCCATACACACGAATGAATTCAAAACTTAATAATTCACAAATTAAGTACACCATTAATCAAAATTACTTCTAAATTTTATTTTGAATAAGTCACGTGAAAATATGGCGTTGAACAATGGGACCTTGAAACCAACGTATAATCGGTTGGCCATAAGTCCGTAACCCATAACTCACCTAGACGTTAAATGTTTCCATAATAACCATAGTATTTCAAGCATCAACCAAGTCATAATAAATCTTTTCTAGAACGTACAATGACAGGTAAGTAATGCATTGTCTTTGAACTTGTTATAGGATGTCTTGTTTAATAATAGCATGTGGATATAAAAATGTTACTATCTATAGATTTTTAAATATGTATGTTCACCTACTTGGCCTCAAATATAATAACATACAAGGTATTCCTTATGCATTATGATAATATCTCTATAAATATACCTACATATTTACATTATTTCAGTGTCAAACAAAATTACTACAGCAAGAAACATCTACTTATCAATCAACTTGTAAAAAATTGTTAATGCAATAACGCTACGAAGTTGGACCAGCAAAAACAAGCGAGAGTTGTGCCCTAAAAATCAACTTATTGCTGCGTCACGTTACGAAAATTAAAAGCAAAAAGTGTCTATTATTCGAATCGCCGGCAAAAAATAATGGATACCCAACTTTGTTTGGTGAATATTAATTTCACAGTGATTATGTAAATATTTTGAATTTTTAAACAGACCCTGAAAGTGAGCCTTCTGACGGCTTAGTAATAAAAAATATACCTCACTCAACCAGTTAATTTAAATGTCATTTTGATATTTTTCTGCTTACTCATACATATTCTGCTGACAGTCCTAATCATCTCCACAAAAAACGAAGAAACTAACAAAACGCTTTTTAATAAAGATCCACAATACATTTTTATTTCGGGTGTACTGGGCTATCCTCAAAACTCGAGAGTGGAGTTTTCGTGTCACCACAATTACGGGCCGTGCCGTCCGTCCCGACGTCCTACTTATGAGAATAGCCCCCATCTTCATAGCTGGACACTTTCCTAACACAACATTCTTCTTTGTTGTACCGGGAGACTTTTCCATACTTTTCCGCCATTGTACTCCGTATGGCCCATTTTCGTAGACACTTGAAAGGGTTGGTAAAAGGGACATACATTATGTTGATGTGTATGTATTTTGCGTCGTACTTACATTTTGTATACTGTACAATGTAGATGATCCCGTTTTTATTAGAATTCGTGGATTATGTGGGATTCTAGTGGACGTTAGATGAAAAATGTGAAGCACGAATGTAGGGCACAGGTGAAGTGCTCGTGTGACGTGTTCTCGCACTAATCTGGAAATGTGGTTGAATATTATAACTATACTGCTGAGATTTACACACATATCTATAGGAATAGAAAGAAAGGGGAAGATATAGGCAGGAAACACACGTGCAGTAGTGGAGCAATCTAATATTCTTAATAAGAGTTTGAATGGGACTCCGGAGATAACGATTAAAAGAATGTCATCAGAAAACTTTAATCTACATAATTACATTCTTCAGGAACAGCTAGACTTTTTTATTACAAGTACTTAACTGTAACCTTAATAAAGCTAGAATTAGGTCTCACTATATATTCCTCCGTCCCTCCATGTGGGTTAATGAGAACATTTAGCTAACAGCACTAAGGTAATCTTGAGTTTAGCTACCATACGTTTACATTTATGCGCTAAATTGAATAATTTTACGCACAATTTGCTTCTAATTGTATTAGAGAGGTGCGTACGTTTTAATATTAATTAATGTCGGGATGAATCTTGGCCGTAGCTTTGTGCACGTCGTCATGAAGGAAATATAAGCCTTCACGGAAATACTTAAGGGAAACATATATAGGGATAAATAAAGAGTGATGAAGATAAAGATACTATAGGGAAGATGAGTCACAATGTCAGATAGATAAAGTTCCTTGGGTAGATAGACCTACTGAATCAAAGTGTCAAGAACATTTTAATCAGATGTGATCGTTTACTGGATCAAGAGGTAATGAAAACTTTTCAACGGAAATAATGCAAGAAAACACAAACACGCATTTAGAGAAAGGCATCTAAAATAGACAAGATACAAAACACCAAATACCATAGAATCCTAATACAGCAGACAAAAATAGCAAACCCGTAATGAAAGAAAAATAAAACGGCTGTTGAATAGCGATACATTCGAAACGCTGACCATTATTCTATCCTTTTAAAGCAAGAGTAATGCAAATGGGACCTCTACAATTCAATACAATAAAATCAAACTACTATATACGGCGGTGTTCCTTCACCATCTCTTAAGGTTTTATTACATAAACTGAGAAGATTCTGAAGTAAAACATTGCAAGTTTTAAGAACATATTTTTTCGCCGACTTATTGTATGATCAAGGATTCTTTTGGACGTTGAACCCGGAACTGTCGATTCGCTTAAGTGGAGCAATTATCTCTAAGATTATATGCTAAATGCCGCGCCTAATAATATTCAATTCAATGAATATAAATCATACTCAGTGCCCGGATAGAGAGAAAGCTAGAATTACTCTACGATGGACTAGAATTGAAACAGAATCCTTTGAAGTGTTAGTCAACCAAAGATCTGTTGAATTTGTAAAAGTCAGTTGAACATCAATCTACAGCTATTATGAAGAAGTTCAATCAAAAATGAAAACATTCAATTCATAGGAAACGTTATGACATTTTCCTCTAGAATGGAATTAAAGCTGCAATGAAGTACATAAAATAAGAAATTCAATACAAGTCACCTGCAAACAAAATGACACAAGGTCATCAGGTACCAGTTCACAAGCATAATGCCAAAAATGACGATGAAAAATTTATTGCAGTTAAAAAAGAAAAAATACGACGCTTTTGTATGCCACTTGCAAGTTCAAGCAATTTATGTAAGCTACTTAAAGTAATTCTTATAGTGAATGCTGCTATATTTTACCTGGTTGATAAAAGGTCGATTGACCAAAATAATATGACATTTATATGTAAAGGTGATTCCGTCTGCAAGTGAGTTAAATCTTCATTAAAACGGATTTTATGGAGCATATTATTTTGACAAGTGCTCTTTTGGACATCGATCTTGCTTCAAACGTCATAAAAATACATAATTCCACACGAAATAAAACATTTCTTACGTGTGATTCCGAGTAACTCCAAAATGCTGAAACAGCAGTTACAGTCCCACTTGTTATTTTAGTAAAAGCCAAACGGAAAAAGGCTTCTGAGTAAGCTTTCAAACATTCTAGCTTACCCGTTGTAGCCACCGTATAATATGAGGCATCTCATACAAAATGTATGACAACACTCGCGTCGGAATTTCGCAGTGTACCCAGTTTAATATAGTCTGTGCTAGACTTGTGCCTCTTCTAGGAGCTAGTGTTGTGTCACACAATAAACAAAGAGAATGACAGTCGAGGAGTGTGAACACAGAATTTATCTTTATTTGATTGTTGTCATCTGAGCTTGTCAGTTTTATTGCCTTATGAAGACGGTCGTGTGTTACGAGAAGGTCTAGTATTATCAGAGCCTATAGTCTGGGTTATTTCGTTGGTTAGCTGGTTGTAGGACTCTGTAGAATTTGTCACTTCTTTTCGTAAGCATTGAAGTGAATCTTCACTTTATAGTTGACCTTTCGGTAAAAACGTCAATCAAATAGTCTATCATATATTTCAACTCGATTCTTAGTTATAGGTACAAAATATAGCCCTTTTCACCCATGGTGGAATTCATGGGGCTGTCCAAGTCATTCGTCTTTTTTTATTACTATTATTTAATTGATTCATTTATCACAAATTACATTGTATATTTCCACTTACATGGTCGTAAAAAAAGAAGAGGTAGGTATGTCTTTGACCTTTGCATCAAACAAACAAACCATTTAATAGATACATAATTTATACACAACGTTGACCTCTATTTATAGAAGTTAGACAATTTTAAAATCAATAATATTATAATGGTCCACAACGGTTTCGGCTACAGTTTTTACTTTTATGGTAACCTTGAAACAGTTTATTGGGTGATCTTTGAAAAGATAATGATAATATTGATAACGTTGATGAAGATGAGTCCAGTAAAAACATATTCAACTAGGTAAATACAAGAGAAATTCTTAATTATAGTAGTCCTGATATAGTATCAAGATCTATTTATATTGTAACATGTTTATCTGTTTTCTAAATTTCATGTTTATGTTGGAACACAGGGCCGGAAAGAGTGACTGACGTAAGACACGTCTTTTTTACCTTCTAAGGGAGTTGCTACAGCGCCATTTTTGTGCAATGACGTCAATTTAAAAACATCGTCTTGTCGCATTTCCGTAGACTGACTCAGGTGTGTGATATGTATGATAATTCAACGCACTTACTTATGTATGTATGTAGGCAGCAATGGCCAAAATAAGACAGAATTCCTCAAATTCTTAGTGTTAATTCTGTTTGTTACATTGGAGTCTTTATAAATATTTATGTAAGTATTAACAGCAGTGTTGTTATTTCAATTTGCTTAAATCCATGAGATAAGTTTTAATCGTATTCCTTCCTTGAAGCTAGATTATAATTTTCATCCTCTTTTTCTTTTCCTATATTAAAACTTTGTCTGATATACTCTAGTGTTTTTGTGATACTATCCTTATTTTATATAATTTTTGTAAAAATTCATTCACATCTTATTTATGCATTCATTGTTAACTTGTTCGTATATTCAAAAATACCAGCTTGCCGATGCGGGCCAGTCTCTATATGGAAATGTCTCGGCCCAGTGATGTAACTGGGGCCTTATGAATATAATATATCTTGTGAGATGCAAGGTTCCAGGCCTAGTGGCCTCGGGTAGTATCACTACGATCGCACCCTGATTGATTGGGTACGTAGAAGATCCTCTTTATCTTCGACAAAAAAAAGGTTTTGGCCTTGTTTTTCCGGGTTAGTAATACAAAGAGTATACATTTAAATCTTTGTACTTGTGAGTGGTCCATTTTTCATTTTGTGTATTACCTCGTCTTCCCATTCAAAGTATTATCCTTATAACTCATCATGTATCATATTCCTCTACTGAACATTCTTAATTATCTACTGTCCTTTTCTTTTCAAGGTTGATTTCGTATAGTTCGCCATCAATGTTTTTCACGAGGAAAACGCACTTCCCATCACAACATCACAGTTATTGAAATAAATGAGCATACTTTAGAAAATTACTTACTTAAAACGCCATTATACCCCGTCAATAGACGTCCAACAACTATTCAACTTCCTCTTCAGTCACCTATTATAATAAATACCGATTGTTGAGCTAGTCTACCTGTTAATTACCTTTTATAAATGAATACGTATTACCTACTGCTTTGTTGGAACCTGTCTTTGAATGATCTCATCGTTGGTAGACAAATTTCGTCTATCGTTCTTGTTTTATAACTTATTTTAAGTTCTGTAAATATTAACAACTATACATGGGGTGTCCTTCTCATTTATCCTCCTCCTCATTACCATGAGTCATTCATCCCATAGAATCATTTTCTCTGTGACGCTCTGTTGCCATCTGTGCCTGTCTTCGGTGCTGTGGATGACTTCAGACAGGTTGGTGTCTAAAGAATGGTGTTTTTTTTGGATTCAGCTTTCGTCCTCGTAACATTTTGATTTCCATATATACCTAGCCTCATGGATATGAAATTATAGATAACGATTATATGAAGAAAAAGAAATACAGGTGACATAAAAAATAAACATAATTTAATTTAATCAGTACAAAAAAAACAGAAGCAATTACTTATTAATAATACAGTCAATATTGCTTAAAACATGATAACAAAACGATTAGAGAAGGATATTGCAGCAATCACACGGGCATGACTAACAGATAGGATCGCAATATGATATCATTTTTGGAAAGGTAATCCCTCATTTACCTTACACGGGATATTACGTCATCAAGTTGAAATCATAGCCTGCGTTGTACCACAGAATAGTACAGAAGATCGGCTATATACAAAGAGCGAAAACGCACGCATAAAGACACGCTTCACGTACAGCGAGTGCAAGCACACTCGTGACTGGGACTCTACTGAGATAAACACTGAACCCTCGTAGTCACGGGTGATTTTTTATTGCGCATTGAATTTTCAACGCACTACTTGGCGCCGAGACTTGAACATCCAACAGTGTGTTTTTTGGTGCACTGGGATCTCTGTTGGAATCTCAATGCTGTTGGATTTTCAATACTCGGCTCAACACCGAGAATTGAAAATCCAGTGCGCCATAAAAAATCGCCCACGCGGACGTCAGCTGAGATCGCCGTATAGATACGTATATATGTGTGTGTGTGCACCTGTTTTCTCTCGTAATATGGAACCGACCTTCTGTAATTACTATTCTGTGGTTGAACCTACATTACTTAAAAGCAGCTAGACATTATTATTTGTTCTAAGCAGGTAGAATAAAACAGGTTTTCTTTCTGTGACGTTTACGTCTGGGCTGGTCATATAATAGTATGTTCAAAGTTCACATGGTCAATTATATCTAACTTAGATGATGAAAGATTTCAAGTTAGTTTTCTTTTGCTGTTTCTTATACTTAATTTAAGAAAACAGAACATTATCAAAATGTAGAAACGTTTATATATAAAAATAGCTTTAATTAACTCATAAGTCATAAGCATAACATACTCATTACAATTCTTGCTGTGAACAATAGTATCCCCACATAAAGATGTGTTGTTTAGACTTGACAAAACCTATAAAAGTAAGGACTAACAATAAATTATTGGTAATAGATTAGATTTATTGTTTAATAAAAGTGTTGTCCCATAGCATACTGGTTATAATGAAGTTGTCTATAAGTGTGAACAACTTAGTTTTTGCCTCCCTAATAAGATTGAGAGCACCGATGCATTATAATGATCTTCATACACTGAGAGTTAGATGCAGAAGATCAAGTAACTTGTTGTAACCATCTTTGTTATTATTTATTTGCTTCTTTTTATCGTGTCGATGATTCCATTTTCAAATTTTATATTAGTTTCGGCCACATCGTCAGCGTTAGCACCAAAAGTCTTTCATGGTGCAGGTGCCATTGCACAGACTGCAAGACAAGGGATGTGGCATCGTTTGTTATGGGGCTCCTATTCATCTGGTGTTCTTCAAACTATGTTCCGTTTTAGTGTCCAGCTCCTGTTTATGTTTCTCCGGGGTTCTTTAATGTCAAACTCTAATCTTTCTTCAGCTATTTTTTTTGGAGATACACCTTAGTAAAGTCCGTGCATTAAATGTGTTTTGGTAGCCTGAAATTAGTATTATCATGCAGTTGGCACTCGTGGGTTGCAGCTGTAAATCAGCGTCAGATGCATGGTACACTTTGTGTTGTCATCTGACATTATGCTGAGCTGAGGCCCTTTTGGCATTATAGTCATTGTATTCTGTTTTTTTTTTAGTTATAAGGTGTATTTTTTTGCTGTAATGCCTATAAATGCAATTTTCATTTTTTTTCTTTCAGATAATTAAAGTCTTCATAAAATTACTAAGTAAATAAGGACGATAAAAATCGAAAGATTTTTTTACTACCGTTCAGTAAATTTACTATAATGAATACAAATAAACTTTTTTGCAACCACTTAATCTTTCATCGCTACTTAAGTCAGCTCTATGTCATTGATATAAATAAGCATATAAGACGGTATATCTCTATATACTTGTGATGCAAACCTCTTCAATATTCACATATACCTGTTTTGCATCTCGCGGATGCTGCATAGTGTGTGGTTTTGTTGTACGTAGGTACCTACATATGAAAGGAAAAATACTTCATCATGCTCGTGGAAAAATACGGTTACATCATCGATAGTTAGTCTTAGGGTGTTCCCTAATGAACTGGGTGTTCGTGGAGAGGACGGAAATCATGCCCCGGCAAAATACTACCGGGATAAAAAGTATCCTATGTCTTAACCCAGGTCATGGTCTTTCGCATTTATAATATATATATTATATAAGTATTGATTAATAATTAATTTGAAAGTGGTAATGGTGGGTCCATTACCACCACTTTCCACCTAATATCCGCAAAGACGTTTCGGGGGCTTTCATAAGACATCGATGATTACCAGATCAAATACATGTTTATTATATCGATAATAAAATAACTCGTATGAAATGGTTCATTAATTCTTGAAAACACTATCTTAAAAATCTTTTGCAATGAATATTTACTTCCTAAAACATAGTCTCATTGAATATAAGTACCTACATTAACAATAATTTTAATCAACCGTTCAAATCTTGTCCAAATTCGACCTACTGGTTTATTATTCCTATTGCGTCACCGGTCTAGGAAAACAGGTTCCCTATTACTGTTCTATAATGCAATACCTAGACCTAATAATAGACCTAACTTAGTAACTTGTTAGCAACTTATTTTATCTTATCCGTCTAATATCAAGTCGCTCATTCCCGCGAATTCTCTTGCCGGCGCGGGCGCAGTGCGGGTTAATTTTAACGACCGGTCATATTTTGAAGACGTAAATGTATTCGTTATAAAGTTTATAATGGCTCGACTAGTTCCTACTTTAGTTCTCTCTTTAAACTCTATATATTTTCTTGTTTGCATAGAATTTTGTAGAACAATTAAAAATATTTTACTCTTCATTTTTTTTTCTGCATAGTCTCTTTCGAAACTAATTCCTGCATTCATTATATAAACCATTTCTTATTATTAACTACCTAATACAGATCCTTGATAATCTGGATGACAAAAAGATGTTGATGTACAAATACATAATAATATGTTATTGAATCAGATCACGAAAAAACACCAAATATCCACGAATTATGACAAAACTATAGAAAATTCATGGAAAAATAAACAAATTACAGCATAACAATATCGTAACATATTACAAACTGTATATAAATAAGTATGAAATCAAAGCCATCTCAATAAAGGTTTTTTATTAATATTGCGGCGTCACTTGGCTCATTGGAAGTCACGACCACAAAACCAGTACATCTTGACACCCGGCAAAAAAGAGAACTACAAAATGATCGGAATTTGTCATTTGTTTGCAAGCAGCGCCGTTGTGATAGGCCAAGTTGTGATGGACAGCTTATTCGCATTGGCATTGGGTATTCGATCATCGCACTTCAACAGTTACAGTCTAAACTTAATGAGTAGGTAACTGTATCAATAGATGTGTATGATTTTGTGTGGACTGGCCTTGCTGATTAGCATAAGGCATAGGACTGTGGTTGTTAGATATTGGAGGGCTCTAATATAATGTTCCTTCCCTGTCAATAACATAGGTAAATGGTTTTTGGAATACTGGATAATTTGTAAAATTAAACAATATTCAAAAAACTTGTGGGGGTCGACAATGGCTCAGAACTCTCTTGATGAAGTCTGAATTATCTTCATGATATCCGCTTGTGAATCACACCTAGTAAAATAATGTCTTTCTGACTACATTCTTACGTCATTAGCTAGATTAGATAGCTGAGCTTAAAACCTTAAATACACTCATAATTAATAAACTTTACATAAAACTAAAACCAGAACTCAAAGACAAACTAGATCACGATAAAACAGTAAATTATGATAATCTCGATGATCAAAACAAAACATCTCCGAGCGAAGATTATCATGGTTATCAAAATCTGACTAAAAACGAGTCATATTTACGACATGTTGTAAGACGTAACTTTTTAAGTTTACGTTCGTAACATTGTTATCTCGTTTATTCGCCATTTTTATAACACTTGTGGCTGAAATAACGGTCATATATTGCTGTAACATGTAACACGATAGTGTTTATGAGAATTTTTTGGGTTTCCATGTAATATTTTTGGGACACTGTGTCTTATTCTTAAGCCTCCTCTTTTCCAGGATGAATCTCGATTCTCCTGATTGCTTGTTTTTCATGCATATCGTAAGTTTAGATTTTCTTTTATTAATACGCGGACCAATTTCATCTCGCGTTGGTATTCCCAAAACATAAATAAACATCTTTCCTTATGGAAAAAGGCAAAAACATCACTAAATACAACAGTGTTTTGGGCATCCTTATTATAATTTTAAAACCCTTTAACCCTTTTTATAATTAAAGTACAATTTAGACGCGTTCACTGAACTTAGTTTCAAAGTCATCCAAGATTTCTTACTCATAATTATTTTACAATGTAGCATCAACGAATCATTTTACACTAAATTATGGTGCATAAACCGGATACACGATTTTGATGAAAAACAATGAATCATTATTTACTCACTGTAGTGAGTATAACATCATTTTTGAGGACGTGTTAATTAGTGAGTAAGTACTTAGCTAATCCTAATGACATAATACTCGTTTTATATGGGATGTGATAAAAGGTGAAACATACAATGTGTAACTAACAATTAGAGGGAATTTGGGAACCATATCGAATGTATTGCTTTTAGCGCAGCTTTTTTGTTTTATTTTCTGCGCCATTTTTTCCATCGGAAAATATTCAGATTCCATTTTTCCAATTGAAAACCCAACTGAAGTTAAAACCGATAAAAATACTCAAATGAACACTGACACAGCTGTGCAACTATCTCCAAAATGGCAACAAACAAGTAAAAGCACAATAATCAATATAGACGTAGCGAAACAGACTTTATCAGATTTAATAAAAACATTATTTATATATAACTTATTCTTGTTCTATCACGAAGTAAAACATAAACCATTGCTATCTTAAAGCCATCTTTACAATGTTGTCCAGAATAAATATCTTCTAAGTCCAGTCTAAAATTAAATTAGTTTCACGAGGTTCCATTTTAGGGCCAATAAACCCTATCAGCAGAGACTATCAGACTGGGTCCATAATTCTACGTAATCCGACACAGTGGGGGAATTCTTATATTTTATACTGGTCCAATTGTAACGTTACAAAACTGTGAATTATTGTCTTCATAAATCTTTTGTCTTGTTCGTGGACATTTCAAATTGTCAATGTGGTTTGCGTGTTACAAAAATATAGTTCACTAATACAAGCTAATAGTAGGTAAATTGATCGATTCGGAATTTCCAACTTATTATCATTAAACCATATCATAGCATTGTATCCACATTCTTTACATACATATTTATAAATGCAATCGCAGTTTGACGTCCGCACGATTTTCCGTCTGCTTCCTTTGTATTTCTTTTACTTACAGCATTTAACCCTCCATTGCCGTTAATGTGCTCTTTCACATATATAATATGCATCGATAACACTAACAGCTGTGATTTTGTTGACTATCTGTCTGTTTCCTTTGAATCGTCATTCTTCCAGAACATTGATTCTTGTGTCATCTTTTGGCAATGAGTAACTATTGCTAAAACAGGTGTTTGCGTAATTGTAATTTTATAGTCTGCATCAGACTTAGGTAGCGGATGCATCCACTAACAAAAATCAACATAATCGTTTCTAACATTTGTAAAACCAAAGTACATTCATATGATCCAGATTGAATCTGTCTGCATCCACGACGGTATTCCAAAAATCAATTTCCACTAGCTCTAGGGCGAAACCGGTAGCGAATTATAATCACATATCCACTGGCAATCATCTTGACATTTCAATTAAGAAAGCAGAGGATAAACCCGAAGCGTCGGAACCCGTTTCAATGACATTGTGCATTCTGATATTATTGGTCTCGTTCGGTTTACCGTTGGCATTGCTTTGATCTAGTGCTGCCCGGAGGATATCTTGGGATGATGTACTACAAGAATTAGAGAATAAATTACCAACTGCTTCTTTAGGATTGGATTCATCAGTTCTATTAAGAACCTTTGCTTTTGTAACTGTTTGTCTGTCTAGGTTGTTGAGCTTACTGGAGAATTTATCAAGTAGACAAACAACAAATTATAGAAGCCAAGAAATTCTAGCAATAAAAATATCAATCTATTCATTCGGAGATGTTACAGCCAAAACTTCACTGGCAAGACTCTTCACTAAAGGGATTTGAGTCAAATTCAAAATTCAAAGGTCGTTTATTCTGTGTAGCTCTTTAATACCACTTAGGGACTTAAAAGCCTTCTCTGCCCCACGAAGTGCGCCCACGAAAAATCTTAAAATAGACGTAACGACTTTTCAAGTCTCTTCGTTGACTTAAAATGATACTAAAAACAAAAGATTGAATTTTTTCCTCGATTGATTTGATTTATTTTCAGAATTAGTTTTCCTGTTGTAAGAGCCGTTTGATGAGGCTGTTTGGGTTTACCTTATACATACGTAATTTTCAACCTGTTGTACCAATATCAAATCAATTCTTCGGATCCACTAACAAGTATCGAATGTTATTTCTAAATCAATTCTTATTCTTAGTGTATATTAATGACTTACCATTTAATTTAAAGGATATCTGTGACATTGTACTGTTTGCTATGGTATGATACCTCTCTTATTTTTAAAGTAAACAGGAATAGACAAGATTAAGAATGAAAAATCTCTTCTAAAACATATACCTACATGAAGACATTAATCCACGTATACATAAACGTATTACATAATTATTAAGTATAACTAGACAACTTGTCATTTTAAGAAGCTGTATTACTGCTTTGCTGTGCCTTAAATTAAGTAACCCAAAATTGCAAGCCGAACATGGGAATGAATTTAAGAGTGTGGTTTGTCAGTTCTGCGAAATGGTGCCAAGGCTTCACCACAAACTAATATTTCTAGCAGACAATGCTTTTCGATACATACGGAGATAATATGCTAATACCGACGACAAGTCGTCTAATTTTCATGTCTATCTAGACTGGTTTTCAATTTATGTTGAAAAGTGTTTGCCTTATATTGTATTCTCGTATTGTGTAAGGGGCGGGTCAAGTTTTCATATTCATCAATTTTCATTTAAATATAAGTCCTACTTTAGAACTCACATATATTCAAATGCAAATCACATATGGCAATATTTTATATCTGTACCTATCTAAAACTCGAGTCTTCATTATCGAATTTGAACAGTCATAAAAAAGTTAATAAGAATAATTTTGTTTGCAAAATGGATCGAATAATACTCAAGTGTAAAATCCGACAATGAGTTTAATAAATATAATTTCTTTCGTATCTGACTTATAAATACATTCATTATCATTTTGGGGATTGAATTTATTCTGTATTACGTTCAGATATTCAACGAGTTCATTTGGTACAGTTCTAACATTTCTTCATTTAATAAAATCGGTTACATTGCTCAACTTACTGCGGGGCACCGCCGTGTCCTCTTGGAGGCGATCGGCGGTGGTGATCTCTCGCGTCCGGCCCTGGTCCAGGCCATGGTACGGAACGAGAGGGCATGGGAGGCCTTCACCTCCTTCTGCGAAGCAGTAATGCTCGCGAAGGAGGAGGTGGAGTGCGTGAGGGAGAGGCAAATTTCGCGCCCTCACGCCTCTAGTGGCCGCAGGAGACGCCCTGGGCGTCGGGAATCCCTGACCAATTCCCGACCACCGTAGGGGCGGGCTCGCGGACGGTGAGCAATGGATAGCTCGCCGTCCGATAACGACCATGCCCGGATCGACGGCGCGTTGTGTTCCACGCGCGCCTCAAAGAGATGTCAGCACAACTGACGGGGTCCGCTAGGGCCGACGCCTGCCAGGGTCGCAGGAAAGTCCGAAAAGGTTACCGTGGCCTCTGGCAACATATGGCAACTGAAGGAACATGGGTGGGTTTTAGTCATTAAGAATCTGACACGCCCTCCCGCTCCGCCCAGAGCGGGAGAAGTTATATAATAATTTCCCACCCAACAAAAAAAATATTTGGTTCGTAATGCCTGAATTACCACTATTACACAACTCATATTCACCCACTTTGGCGATTGCATTTTCAATTGTTGTTAATCTAAGTAGTCTAACATTATTAGTATTAGGTGGATCTTCATCTTCATTATTATACTTCTAACAAAACTGATTACAGTCTACAGAATATTAAATACTTTATGTCCAAACGATTGCTTTGTACATTGTCATTTTGTGCAACACATATTCATGAGCAGTCGCGGAGGCGAGCTATGAATAACTATCAAATGTAAATCAGCCTTATGTGGGTGTCAAATATCGAACGGAAATCTCAATTTAGCCTTAAGTGTGCACCGAGCTTTGAGGCAGTAAATTAAATGTTGTTATTTTCGTATTTATTGTGTTAGTTCTCGAATGACGTCCTCTTTCAGTTTATAAAAATCTTGTGCAATAAATGCATAATGATCAGGTTTTATAACGTCATCTTGTTTATTATATTCTGAGAAGCTTGAAGGTGTTGGAGGATAGCAATAACAAATCGATCCTACTTCAACACTGTAGTCTTTCTCATTATAACTCATATATATTAGTACCTGATCGAGAATTAGAGAATGCTCATTTAATAGTATAGGATAGTTCATACTAATTCCATTTATAGTACATACTAATTCCCTGCTGCCATGATAGTACGTACTTACTAATTCCATACTGCTATGTCATTATTCTGAGGTAGCCATCTTGTTCTAAACTTTGAGCGAGTGAGCTCTGCTCGGGTGAAAATACGGAGAAAACGATTTTCCCCATAATCGAGACCTACCTAAATCGAATTTTCGCCCCTGTAATGCAAATTCCACCGCAATCGTTAGAACCGTTTTGAGAACGTCATTTCAAATATATATATATAATTTATTTATTTATGTATTAGCTTTATTTTATCCCTTACATTTATGTAGTTCTTGTGATGTGTACGTACGTACGTCTGAGCCATAAGGTTCCGGCTATATGTATGATGTCGCCGCTCCATCTTTGAGAAGGTCTACACTTCCTTCTTTTTTTATATATTGGGTACCTACCGATCAGAAATAGTTTGTGACAGCACCTGTTTGACCGCATCCCTCGCTTTTGTTATTTTCCTTATAAGTAAACTTTTAACTCTATCTTTTAATTTAATGTTCATGTAGCTCCATTCTATATATATAATAAAGAATATATATATGTACAAATATTGCTTAAATCATTTCTTTCTCATAGTGACTGTATTCATTTAACCTTGCGTGAGATCACACGTCTCACGCAGTATTTGTTAAACACACCTACCAATACGTGTACAGAAAAGGATAATAAACATATTATTGAAAGCCTTAGAACGGCCTTTGACTAACAGAAGGTAGTTTACTTTATATTTTATCCTTATTATAAAATTCCTGATTATAAAAAGTACCTAAATATCAAATCCTAAATCATGGTGGAGGAATTCGTACAACGTTTAATTTATTCCTTTTTGTATTGAAGTAACATTGATAAAGGATCGAAAAGTTTTATGGAATCGTACATGCTTGAAGTATAAATATAATCTGATAATATAAACTTATAACAGTATATGAAGTCCTCCGCCTCTCCTTTAATTAAGTACCTTTTTTTTTTTTTTTTTGGGTGGGAAATTATCAAATAACTTCTCCCGCTCTGGCTGGAGCGGGAGGGCGTGTCAGACTCTTACTGACTAAAACCCACCCGTGTTCCTTCCGTTGCCTTTACGTTGCCAGGGGCCACGGTATCCCTTTCGGACTTTCCCGCAACCCCGGCAGGCATCGGTCCTATCGGACCCCTTCCGTTGTGCTGACATCTCTTTGAGGCGCGCGTGGAACACAACGCGCCGTCGACCCGGGCCTGGTCCTTATCGGACGGCGAGCTACCCATTGCTCACCGTCCGCAAGTCCACGCCTACGGTGGCCGGGAATCGACCTGCGATTCCCGACGCCCAGGGCGTCTCCTGCGGCGGCTAGGGGCGTGAGGGCGCGAAATTTGCCTCTCCCTCACGCGTTCTGCCTCCTCCTTCGCGAGCATTACTGCTTCGCAGTAGGAGGTGACGGCCTCCCATGCCCTCTCGCTCCGTACCATGGCCTGGACTAGGGCCGGACGCGAGAGATCCCCGCCGCCGATCGCCTCCACGAGGACACGGCGATGCTCTGCCTAAGCCGGACAGACCTCCACCGTATGCTCAACCGTGTCATCCGGGTTAATTAAGTACCTTGATACTGATTTTACTTGACAGACTATTATTTTTAGGCTATTCTTTTTCTCGGATGCCTCTCTTCTAGAACTGTTCTGTTTATTTTCATACGTGCTTCCACCATATACCACCTTATTCTTTTTTATTGCGCACTTTTCAGATTACTGCACATAACATCACGCCTCGTTTTCCTGAAGGGTTGGGCAGCGGTGTGCCTATAGTACACTCATATTTCGCCAGTTATGTTTAAGTCCCATGTAATAGGGGGCGAAGCTATTGCCATCAAACGGGGACAAATCCAGGCTCCGGGCCGCTACTGATAAATTCTAGATGGAAAAACCCAATAACACTTTTAATATTACTGCCACAGATTAATACAGATGGTTCACTCCGCAGTTTTAGGTATGAACCTACAAGTACGCAGCAGGCTCGACTTGTTGGGCCAATTGAGTGAGGTATTCCATGAAGCACACCCAAACGAAGCACACCTAAAGTATTCCACTTAGCACACCCATAGGTGGGCTTCAAATAAAAATTTAAAATAATTAATTTCCTATTCCACGAAGCACACCTACGAATATCACTCGCATAGTGCGGGGACTAAGAAATAAAAATTTCGATAGAAGAAAAAAAAAAAAAAAAAATTTTTTTCTATAATAAATATTTTCTTCTATCGACATTTTTTAGAAGAAAAAAAAAACAATTTTTTTTAAATAATAAATATTTTCTTCTATCGACATTTTTTAGAAGAAAAAAAATTTTTTTTTTTTTAAATAATAAATATTTTCTTCTATCGACGTTTTTTAGAAGAAAAAAAAAATTTTTTTTTTAAATAATAAATATTTTCTTCTATCGACATTTTTATTTCTTAGTCCCCGCACTATGCGAGTGATATTCGTAGGTGTGCTTCGTGGAATAGGAAATTAATTATTTTAAATTTTTATTTGAAGCCCACCTATGGGTGTGCTAAGTGGAATACTTTAGGTGTGCTTCGTTTGGGTGTGCTTCATGGAATACCTCAATTGAGTGAGTGTAATGTAGTCGGAAGATCTAGGAGTTACGCAATAGAAAGAGAAGCAACTTCTAGGTGAATATAACTGTAGGTAATTAGCGCTGTGCGACCTGAATTGCACTTTATTTATTGTCCTAGCAGTTGAGGGTAGAGTCGCTTCTTATTTAAATGATTTTTCGGAGTGAGCCATCTGTATTATTCTGTGTCATTGCTTACACTCAATACCAAGAACTTCGTTTATTTAAATCAAAGCTCATTCACTCCAGTTCATTTAATTAGCTAGAGAATTTAAAGTAAAACAAACATACTCTTTTAGAAACGCGTTGCTCGACAGAAATAAAGCATACTTTGTTTTTCTGTAATTCAAGAATTATCGTGACTAAATGAGTTCTTAGAAATTAAAGTAACTTAGTCGTACTAATTTACATTTTGTTATTACCCAAGTACTTACAGCTAAGTTGTTTTAAATAAGATTTGCATAAATATTTTTGGGTTTTAAAGAAAGATGATGGAAAATCTGCATTTTAAATGACAAATTAATGACAGGAATTATAATTTTTGTTTTTGAAGGGTGGTTTGGATTACGAACGCTATATGCCATACATATAGTACTACCCAGTATTTGTAATAGAAAAAGTCCCTGGAATATTACAAAGTAGATGGTAGCAACTGTTCTATAATGAGCAATCTGTTCGCTAAGTATAGTTAAGATTGTCATTAATTCTTTATTTCTCGTGTGGTTAGTGACTAACCTGGAGTCAGAGTTTTAAAGCCGCCCAAGAGTCTCTGACTTGGCTTCACATGCCGTCGCGAAATATCTCTCATATCTCTCAGGCATGGCCGGTTTCCTCACGATGTTAAACAACTTCTTTAAATCGATGGTCCAAACATGAACAACGTCTGGCAATATAACTTAAGTCATTAACCTCATTCATTTTACCAAAATCAAGTTGAATGGTATCCACAAAACAAACAATGTCTACTGCTCATAATGTAACTAACCATGTACTCGTATGTGCTATTATCAATATTTGGATTGTTCAAGTGTTTCAAAACTTTGACTAAAATGTTCCACTCGATAATGAACCTTATCAGAAACTCTAAAAGTATATAATGGGTAATGATTTGTCTTGTTTGATTTGTGCTATCCGTTAGTACAAATAAAACGGTGTATTAGGAACCAATCGTTTTTATTTGAGTTGCAAGTTTCGAATACTTTTTAATTCTAGATATTATTTCAAGTAAGCATCTAAAAGGTGAGATCTTTAAACAATTTTATTGTTGGCTAAACCAAGCCATGTTGAAATTTTGTTTGTTTTTCTTAAATATTGCTTGTTAGCGTCTCTTATTTATATTACTCATGACTTGCGTAATTAAATTATCGTCGACTTGATGAGTTATTTAAGAAACTTGAAAGCAAATGAGTAGCGTAGAAAATATTGTCTCACCAACGGATTGGTCATTGCATGTTGTTTTATTTATTAGCAGATTGGTGAACGCTACGAGCCATCGTCATGACACAATTAGTTATATTATTCAGCATATATCACAAATGTGTTGTCATATTTATGAGTGTAAACAGATCATCAAACTAGAGGGGCTTGTGGTAAGTAATAATAGCTGCACGAGTCGATCGATCAGGTTAGGTCAGGATCAGGCGAAATAAAAATCAGCAGCCCCATACTTTCGGATCGAGTAGGTACCTATAGAAGTTTTGTACGGGAAGGCTGATAATTTTGAGTTATTCCGGTCGGATCGATAACAATGTAACACAATACAGACCTCTCACTAAGTATCCTGACTTAGTCTGAGATGCACACCCATATTTTTGCAGGTAAAAATTATCAAAAAGTCGTTGTTCCTCAATACTAACATACACGTTTCCATTACAATAAGAATTACGAACATAATTATGTATTTCAATAACCCTGCATATATATTTTGTTGCTGACTGTCCCAAAAATCTGTTAATAGATAACTAAGGTAGCCGACCGGAATAAAATAAAAAGAGTAAAGGGATCAGACCGCAGTGACAAAGTTTATAGTGGATTAGACAGAAATTAAGGGGCCTGTGGAGCATGCGTAGTTCATACAAACGTAATACCAAAATAATTTGTAAATCAAACATATTCGAGATACGAGGACGAGATATGAGGAATTTCAAATTTCTACAGAAAACTTATTGTTCTCATAACTCGTCTTTAAATCAGTGTCCATTCAAAATATATATTTGGGAGCCTACCTCAAGAATATGTTTGATTTACAAATTATTTTGGTATTGCGTTTATATGAACTACGCATGCTCCGCCGGCCCGCCTGCAGGGGTCCGACCGGAATAACTCATAATTTTTTCGCAGTTCCATGGAGAAAGTTATCCAGTTTGATGGTCTGTACCTGTACCACACCCTTAAATATGACCACACACTTCTGATACATACTGTTTGTTCTGTGACATAATCCCTTAGTTATCTCTCAGGACACAGGGTAGGAGGCCCTTAACATAGCCAGGGCCAGAACCAATCGATCAATGGAAAATAAAGCTAAAAATCCAATTCAATACTGCATTAGTTAAATTCTGTTATCTTTCGAACTCAATTACATGGTTTGCTTTAATTATTTATTTTGTTTACTATTCGTATATTGTACTGTGTGAATGAAACACGATTTTAACTAACGTGGAGCTTAAATAAATTGATTACCTAGGACAGCAGTGTCGACGTTATAATGCTTCATTAAATTTTTTTTTTTTTTTTTACCATTATGTTGTCTAAAAAATGGAAATAGGTCTCCCACAGCCCTATTTATGAGATCAATTCTATTGTAAGTTAGAATAAAGAGTTAACTCTTTTTTCTAAAATGAGTTTATAAAGTCTGAATTTTAATATGGCTAATTATACCTATTCATAAATTGATCATCATCAATAACCTTTACCTACAATCTACATCATGTTTCTTGAAACTCTTCAGGGCCGAATGAAACAATAATCTACCTATCTTGATGAATATTCAACTTTATTCTCGTCTTTTATGGTTGCATTAAAGCATCTAATAAATGCACAATCCATGAAGAAAATCTCCAAAGCACCCATTTGATCTACAACCCGTTTTATATCCATAATTTCCCACAAATCTCTCCCTAGTGTAGAACCAAATAGCTTCCATCCACTATTCTCTACCGAACGCAATCCGAGAGCGTTGCCAGCTCCATTTATAAAACATCAATCCGCCATTTTGTGTTAAAATAGGAGCCATTTTACTACGTTAACTGCACCGCCAATCGGTATGTGCTTGGATTGATGGTGTAGGTAGTTTACAGGCAATAAGGCTCGCTCAATTTTATCTAATCGTCTTGCAGGATTACTAGGAAGTAGTCGGAGCCTCGTGTGTTGGCAGCTTCCGGCATGCACATTACAGTATTGTTAACACTACAACGTGAAATACTACAGATTTAGAACATATATTATTTTCTACTCGTGAAAAATGGCTGTTACTGCCAACTTCTAAATAAAACAATTTTTGGCTGTCACTGATTTTTCAAAAAATAAATCAAACAATTTCATTTTGGTTGTTACGACTTTTGCAAAAAACATGTTCAAAACGAATTCAACAAATAATAACCTAGAAGTTGTCGGAGCTCTCAAAACAGATATGGATATAATGATCGCCTTTGGCACTATTGCAACAATGTTAAATATGCATGTAAAGATAAAGATTTGAAACCACTGACTTATCTAAAACAATGATGCTTAATGTACTTAAACATAAAGATTTGGAACTAAGATTATCTCACTATAAAAATGTTGGTGCAAATAAATATGAAGTATTAAATTAGACCAATAAATCAATCCAGTTCAATACTGACAAATTACTGATTCGTTGCGTTAGCATTGTAACACCGTCCTTGTTGAATATTAATGATGCCAACATTAATGCATTATATATGGCTCATTACAACACTACAGATCTAAAATATGAAATAGATGCAATGATAGGAGCTAATGCTAAGGATTTTTTAAAATACGATACTAATGACATACAGAGAACAAATAAATAGTTGAAGAGTTTAATAAGATAATGAATTCCACAAGATGCAATAATGTGTCCTCATAATTCTACAAGGAGAGAAGATTATAGAGACAAATCTAAATAAAAACGAAAATCTCTATTATGAACCAATTACTAAAATATCGACCTCTTAACCGATCGATTCCCGTACCCCATTTGTCCTCAGAACTAAATCATTTATCATTCAATCCGCGTCCTTACAACCTACACCAACGAAAAACTGAAGAACTTTATTCCAACGCATTGGTATTCATTCCACATCGACAAGGACACAGGGTTCAACAACATGATTATCAAAAGAACCTTTTTACTTCAACCTACGTCACTAAGGTGGCCCGAAACATTCTTGGGCCAATATTTATTCGGTACAGTGAGCCCAATAAAACTTATTTGACTGCTGTAACGTCAGATGGGCGCACATGTTCCGTGCGTCATTCCTTAGTTTCCCTCGATACGCTTTCTGAATCGTCTTCGTGGATCTGCCTGTCCTTCGGGTTCATATGTAGCTTCAGTTATTAAAGTTGACAGTTTGATTTCTGCGTTAGATTTTACCATAATTCATACTGAGACTAGTTACATTTCCATAGCGAAATTGCTAGTAATCACATGAAGTAGCTACTCAAATTACGCCAACGTTGACCTTGGTTGTCGGGCGAATCGAGACGATCATTAATATTAAAATCACAAAGGATAACGCTATTTGTCTGAGTAAAGGTATCATTACTTATGTGTTTCTTTCGCAAACATCCTCATATTTATTGCTTTTATACTCAGACTGAGAAACAAATAATTTAGCAAGTAGAAAGTACTCTATTTTGATTTACACAGCTTGACCTGTTGTAACAGCTCTAAAAATATAAAAAATGTACAATTTATTTCCCCCTTTTACACCAAAATTGTTTTTATAAAGTTTAAAAGTTACCTTGCCAAAATACAATATAGGAGTTTGCAGCGAGCATTTTGGCAGAGTGCCCAAAGTGACAACGTGTTGGGAGGGTGCGGCACAAAACACTGCCTGGCTTTAGGTCATGCAGCCTCCGTCCATTAAGTCATTAACGGTTTTTATGGCCATTGTTGTTTTACTGTGATGGCATCAGTCTTTAATGGAAGTTTACTCCGTATTTCTGAAAAAACTGAGTGGTTAACCTCAGTTTTTTCTTTGTGCTGGTTTCATGGCAAGGAATTCGAAGTTAAAGGTTCATGGTTGGTTTAAGGCTCAATGGATTGAGCAGACCTTTCGTCTCATCTTGTTGTTTTTGTAGGACGCAGAACCTCCGAAGATACATAATTATTTTTTATTGCAGGTCATCAACAAAGTTTGAAAAACCCCAAGTTGGTTTTGTCTAAGTTTTATTGTTACTCGACCGAGGCACTACAAGGAAAATTTTGAAATTATTGCAATGACTCGAGACTTTCTACTATCTCTTGCACGTGCCAAAGAAGCCTCAACTTGGCCCAAAATGTCCTCAACGACCTGGAACACGAAACTTTTGGGCTGTTATAATTTGTCCTTTAACCGTTTAATCTAAGTTTAAAAAGCGATTAACGCCTCGAGATTAAACTACGGGGTAAAGAGAACAAAACTGAGGGAAACATTAGACTGTGTCTTCATTTTAAGTGCTGGCAATAAAACTGAGAGCATTCCCGCCAGTAACTTAATGACTACTTTCGTGTTGTTCTTTTTTTAAATAGTTCAGCGATTTCGTACTAGCCTGTTTCATTCTTATAGGACCATAATGAATGTTAGTTATGCTATTGGTGTTAGATAGGATGTTTAAAACTTTACGATGTGACTTGCTCTTTTTTAGCACTTTGTCAAGCCAAGTACACAGTGTCATTGAAGATCTATTTTAATCTTGCCTAATATCTTGGTCACGTCTATGTCTTCAAAGTGTATTGATTAATCCTAGCTGACGCAGTAATGAAGTATTCCCGAAGGAATCTTTCTCGGCTATTTGCATAGAAGTTTCCAATTCAATTTTACTTGAGCGATCACTTTTAATGGCACTTACCTACGCTTTTATCGATTCCTATAATGACAGTGCCCAACGGGTACTTTCTCACGATACTTTATGTTTTTTTTCGTTTTCAAGTTCATAGTTGCGGAGCGCTACGATGCCGCGTTGTTCCAGAAATATATTTTCTTTTTACGAGCTCTTCGGGGAGTTTTCGTATCCTTGTCCCTATTTCATGGTCTTTTTTTAAATATACCTTGGTACAGACGCCAGCACTTCAACCTATTATAATCTGTCAAATTTATTTAATAGATTTTCAACTTTATGACTAAAGCATTAGGTTCAAAGTAGATTGGGAAAATTTGGCAGTTTCGGGTAGGTTGACCTGCTGGCGTCTGTACATATTTCTATCTGAATTGTCATCTAAACTACGGTCAGCAGACAGACTGTTGATTTCGTAGTTTCAAGTTTTGTTTCGTTCTTAGTTTGCTTTAGTATTTCTGTACAATCAAATAACATAACATAACTTCACGCCATATTCCCCAAAGACTTAGGTAGAGGTCCTATCCTACACCTAGATTTCGCCAGTTATGTTTAAGTCCCATATAACAGGGGGACAAGCCTAATATTGGCACCAACCGGGCATAAATCCAGACTCCGGGCTGCTACTGAGAAATTCCATATGGAAAAAACCAGTAACACTTTCCCCAAAACGGGAATTGAAACCAGGACCTCATGCTCAGTAGTAGAACTTGTGACCATCAAATAATTATAACTAAATTCGTTCAGCCTTTTTTGTACCACCGATTGGTTAAGATTTCACCATAGCCTTCCTCTCTTAGTTGTATGTTGCCTACTCTGGCCATCACATCTCTAATTTATCACAAAATACATCTATTTTAAGGATAAATTCGATAATTTGCCCATAGTTATCGCAGTAAGTACCTACTTCACAATCTCTCGAAGATAATTCTTAAACAATAAACTAAGCCACGCGTGCTCATGAATAAGTATTGAAAGGGAAAGATCCGGCTATCCGAGTGACAAATAATAATATTTGCATGGTAAGCATTCCTTGAGAGGAAAACTGAAGAAATATGAGCATGTGTACCAAAGTTTTTGCGACTGAGAACTTCTGTGGAAATGGGGAAAATGGAAATGAAGCTAATGGGTAGGAACATTGTGTTGCTACAAACACGGATAACAAGTACAAAACACTTCTAATAAAGGTATAGCAGGCAATAATGGGGATACTGGAAATATCACTGAGTCAATTACTGCAATTTCGATTCATAGACTTCTTTCTAGAAGCAACCCAACTAAGCACAGGTACAAACGGGCGATATTTTATCGTGCACTGGATTTTGATGTCTCTCTGTTACGCCGAGCATTGAGAATCCAACAGAGTACATCCCAACGCATCAAAAAAACACTGTTGGATATTCAGCTCTCGGCGCTAAGCTGTGCGTTGAAAATCCAATGAGCGATAGTAATTCGCCGTGAAAAATTGCAACTTACACCTTTTCACGTTTTGCACGTTCTCTTCCGGTAAATAAAGTATACTTCATGACTCAATTGACGTCATTATCTCCGCTGTATACCTAGTGTACGACGTCTACCGCCAAAAATAAACCCTCCCTCAAAGACCAAAAATAAACGTCTTCCATTGACATCATAATACAGCATTTTATACAGCAATTCGATGTATAAAAGCATGAGCTTGCAAATTACCTTTTCAACATATTTTTTTCTGCTCGAGCAGCAGCGGAGTTCAAAGAAAAATTGCTCAGCATTGTTGGCGTGGTTTCTCTGAAAGCACATTGTTCTGGTTAGGAAACGTTCCACCGTTCAGTACCGACTCAAAAGAGGTTTGCATTGCGAGTTTGCGGCCACAACTTGTTGCTCGGCCTTTCAGATTTATTCATTTACTTCACAGAATAATGGTCCTCGATGTTGCTGTTTTGAACATTTGAGCTGCAGGAGTCTTACATAATAATAACCTCCTCTCATACATTGCAAGGTGTCTCAGATAGGTGTGGACAGACCATCATACTGAACAACCTTCTCCATGGGACCCATATGGTAATCGCGAATAAATTATCTGTTGTGCAGTTTGATGGTCTGTACCATACCCTGTAGAGAGGAAACGAAGACTGATCATCACGCTTAAAGAAAAGAAAAGAAAGAAAGAAAGAAAAAAATAGTTTATTGGCATACAACAGAAAAATACACCTTAAAACTATAAAAACAGAAAATTATTATTATGCCAAAAGGGCCTCAGCTCAGCATAATGTCAGATGGCAACACAAAGTGTACCACCTGACGCTGATTTTCAGCTGCAACCCACGAGTGTCATACGGTAGAAAAATAAACACATAGAGAAGTGTCTGTCCGTTTTAATAAATAAATTAAAGGTTTTATAAGATAGGATAATACATAAAAGCTCATACAAAATCAAATAAAATGTTGTGACATACATGCGTGTGTGTGCGTTGTGTTTTGATTAATGAGAAACTAAAATATTAATATAAAATAAATATCCATGTATTACCTACATTAAAATAATAAATGTATTATCTATAAATAGAAGCACCTTCAAGGCAAAAACGTGTGACCGCGTTGTTCTTCTAATCTAGAAAACTGAGGTTGATGCGATTTTTATTATCATTTAGAGTAGGTAATTATGATAATTATAATTGAAAAATATAAAAAAATTAAAATAATTTGATAAAATTGACAAAATTGATAAATATTATAAAATTATTTTTTATAAAGCAGATAAATGTAGGCTCGAATATTTTGAACATCCTTTAAATGGCTTAATAAAAATTATTTGAATTTAAATTTGATGTTGAACAACTTTTACTATATTTTATGGGGGGAGGGATATTGTTCTAGCATTTAGTAGCTGCGTAGCGAAAACTGCCTCTAAAAGCCGCCGACTTATGTATGCCGTTGCATGGAAAGTTGTTGAGAACATTTTCTTCCCTCACCGTGTCTTCTTGTAGGTCAGTGCTAGCCATGATGAGCTAAGGAAGGACATTGAAAGGCTCACATCGGTACTAGACTAGCCAGGTTTTAACCTCGAAACAAGTCTTCAAACTCCACCCACCACAGTCCACAACATTCAAAACTTTGGCTTTAAATTTTTGCAGAACATTTTGCAAATTGAAAACTGGCACAGCGGCGCACCTGCTCATAAAACGTCGAATCTGTGGCGTGGGTACGTTCTATCCCACTTCAAATTACACGAACCGTACGCATAAATTATACATACAATTATAATCTTTATTATCATACGCTACGTACGAGAATATCTTGCATCACTGGAACATATGGTGCTTTACCTGCGACTGCGTACATTTGCACCAAGGTGATTTTTAATAGACGCTCCTAGTATCCAAGCTGTAAAGAATTGCGAAACTTTAGTATTTTCAATTATCTTGCAAGGCAGCTGTGTTCACCGTGGTTGAGTTCCTTACTTCGAAGTTCCAAGAATTGAAATACCTCTGTTGTGCTTACAAAACTTTCAACTTACTAGGATTACTAAAGAGAAAACTGTGGTATTGAACTTATGAAGCTTTCCTAATCATTATTTCTCACATCTCATTTGGTCGGTTTCTCGACTCTCACATATCGCATAGAACTATTAAGATTTCTTCTCAAATAAGAAAAAAAACACTAATCACCTTCGCAAACTGCGATCGTGTTGCTCATTGACTTCTAAATGTCCGCTGTGACTTTGTCGGGTCGTTCGACGACTAAATTTCATTAAGCAGGCATTACGGTCCAAAGTGCCGCATAATTATAAATAATGAACCATTTGGTTCATTATTTATAATTAAATATAAATAATGAACCAAATATTTAGTCTTTTACACTTGTAATAGGGATGATGTCGAGGTCAAAAAAAAAGAAACTCTATTTAGTCCGTCAGTCAGGTAACAAAAAAATATTAGACTCGTATTTTTTGCTTTATCATATTAATAAAAAAGTACTTATATAAAACGCATTAAAGTTGGGGAGTGGGGGTCGCTACGT
Organism: Xanthia icteritia; assembly: GCA_949128155.2. Lineage (NCBI taxonomy): Eukaryota > Metazoa > Arthropoda > Insecta > Lepidoptera > Noctuidae > Xanthia > Xanthia icteritia. The sequence continues at coordinate 5,188,479 of OX421937.2, forward strand.
CACAAGTAAGTATAAAATCTACATACTCGTGGCGTCATGGCACATTCTAACTCAATGTATCGCCGTAATCTTTTGATAACGTAAAAAAAGAAAAAATACGTGTACGTAATTTTTTCATAATCTAAATGACGGACTAAAAACATTTTTATAATCATCATCCCTATTATTACCAAATACGTACCTAATGACTTTGTAACAAGTGCTACTTGAAAAGTATTCTAATTAAGACTGGTTTGAAAGATACTTCACAATAATCTTGTTTTAATTTACGCATAGAATCTAGTCTCGTTTACTTAGAATCAATAGCGTAGCTAGAACAATATTATAAACCTAGCAAACAATACGACTTCGATCTGTCTTCGGAGAAAATATTATGGTTCACGTTACAGGGGGCCTACCACCACCTCTTTAAGCAGTATTATTTTAATATTACTTTAGTGTGGGAAAGAGATGAAGCTCTACAGGACGTATTGCTCCATCTCTTTCCCCCACTGAAGTAACATTAAAATAATACTGCTTAAAGAGGTGGTGGTAGGCCCCCAGTACTTCGAAATACGGTTAGCGTTATACACTTCTGAGTCTCGAGATTCTACGACAGTGGAATAAAATGTAAGAAAAGCCGAAGGAATTTCTGTTCAGTTACTTCAAATTAGGTATTTTTACGGTCCACCAAACCTTCTGGACATAATAATGAAGTGGTTTTCACCAACAAAAAAGTTCAGCTGAACTTTGAGACCCACAAGGCACCCTTAAACTTGCTAACTTTATTCTTTTAACAAGAAAAAATATGCCTTATATCGGCAATTTTACGAAAAAAAATGTCTGCTAAATTTTCTTGGGTATCTAAGTAAGCCATGAGCTCATACAAGAAGAAAAATAGGACTTATAAATAAAAAGTAAACAGATTTCGTTGCCAAAGTTTTCGTTCAAAGTTTACGGGATACGCTGGTAACATAATATGGCGAATATGCATAATCTTTTCATAGACGCTCAATAAGTCTGGCGAATATATTCGGTGACACGTATATACTCGTGCTCTTCCCCGATGAGTTACACAGCCGTTATTACAGCTAATATTTGAGTGTGTACTCCGGAAATTGTGGACCATTTTAACAGAGGAAAAGGTAGATTGGGTTTTGATTCATTTGCTCTTTTATTGTCTATAAGATTTGAATAGGAGGAACAACTAGGTTACAGCCTTGCGTGTCATGATGAACTGTAATGACTAATTATCAAGCCAAGAAGGTTGCTTCATGATTCATATAAACACCATGGTGAAAGATGTCCTGTGTCTGCGCACGCACTAGTGCACTAAAGCCCGTATTACAGAACCTCGCTCAAGACTCAGGCGTTACTTAAAACTAGTTTCAACCAATCAAAAGACTTTAAACGAGTTTAAAGAGAGAGACTAGCCATCTCCCGCGTAGATGGCTAGTCTCCGCTGAGATTGGCTGCCATGGCCGAAATTCGGTCTGGAGGACATTTTTTTTTTAATGCAGGAATTTAAAAACGTTTACTATAACTTACATTATTTTACCAGAATGTGGCTTAGTTATAATTAGAAGTGTAGAACACCAAGATACTCTTAGGGTTCCAAGACATAATCCAATTAATTAAAAACCTTAATTGATATCTCTGACCTAATCTTTATTCTATTACAAAGTCTCACTCAAACTCAAATGACCAAAAGTAGTTCTACATTATGTAGGATACAGAACAGCCTTGTGAGAGAAGAAAGGTGTTAATAAAACTAACATATATTAGAGTACGTGACTAAACAACAGTTTGGGGGCTCCAAACTGGGGCTTATACGTCGTTATCATTGGTTTTCAGGCCACACACTAACATTAGGTGGAACTGTATGTAGATATTTCTGTAATACATTGTAGCAAGAAAACTATTTTCTATCTTGTATCCCGTGCTACTTCGAACTAATACTTTACTCAAATGTTGTGAAGATGTTTTAATGTATTTGAATGATATTCGGCATACAGATGGACCATGTCCTGGATTAACACATAAAATACTTTTGATTCGGTTACGTGAAGAAGACCTCCAGGACTTTCCAGGCCGCGAGAAAAATTGCCGGGAAAAGCTCTCGTATATAGAGTTCTTTTACGCTGAACTGTGAGTTTATCCTTAAATTCTGCTAGTTTGTGAATAATTTTATCACCACTTTAACCCATTTCGCTAACGACGCCCCATCTAATCAAACTCAAAGCATTTCATTTACTTACATTTCATTTATTTGCATACCATAATGTGAATTAAGTTGTTACAAATAGGCTTAAAGCGCTAAGATACAGTTATGGACCCTGTAAGGGCACATCAACATAAGTATGGAAAATTTAATATTAAAATAAAATAAAATAAGTAATAGCATTTAGAAAATGAATAATTCTCAATTAAATTAAATGTCTGATTATAATAATTATACAATATTTATTGTTTATTTCTAAATCTAGAAGTAATCTCAATTTAATATTTACATTTTATTGCAATTCCAGTCACAGTTTATCATTTATTTCAATTAAACCATTTACGGGCACTTTTGAATTGTCAAAGAGTCAGTCAGTTAGTCAGAAAGTTGAAGCTAGTTGCCCATTCCAAAACGTAGATCTCTAAATCCTAATCTAAATCACAATTTTGTATAAAAATATATTTCAGTATTTCCCAACATTACGGTAAAAATGTAAAACCTCATTGGTTACCTACACACGTTCTATAAAACCCTGAAGAAGATGGCTGACCTCTATTCCTATCAAATTGAGGACACAGGTAATAAGCTCCGTGCTTGTTAAGGGACCGCTACTTTTTCTAGTGAACCCATCACTAAAATTGTTTAGTAACAAGGTTTTTTTGAAGCGAAAACTTCTTAGGCGCGTTGAGCAATTTTTGGGTAAACAAAAGTCATGGAACTCGCGTCATCGTCACCGAACGCTTTCCATGAGCTATATGTATACTGTGTATATAATATATGTGTGCTTTTTGGGTGAACAAAAAGCGTGAAACTCGCGTCATCGTCACCGCACGCTGTTTTCACTTCTATCGGCATCGGCAGTCCCCAAAGACTGCACCACATTTTTTTTTTTTCATTTTTAGTTTATGTACTGTGTGTTAAGGCTTTATGGATATCATTACGAGCGTTGCAATATCTTTAACTAAATTGATTGCTTAGCTAAATTATTTAGTTGTTTCAAACGGATTTGAACAAGTATTATCTGATTAGTTAAGGGCCTCGTAAACCACGCAAGTCTACGAGGGCAAGTAAAGTCAAACTTTCTATTACAGGCTTATATGAACAAATAGGTATGCTACTAGATGACTTAATCCTTACAGTTATCTCAACCTCAGTGCGTAATCTATCCTCTACAGATCACTGGGTCCCTAAACCTCAGTGCTCACACTTTGACGTTCAAAAATGCCTTTTGACGTTCAAAAATACCTTTTGACGTTCAAAAATGCCTTTTATGTGCCTATTTGAAATAAATTGTTTGACTTTGACTTTGACAAAGTTTAGGTAAGAATACCTAAACTTTGTCACCGTGGACCTTTTGCTCATGAAGATCATATCCACTGCAAAAGGTCCTAACTCCTCTAAGTCCTGCAACTTAAATGCGTTAGATACGTTCTTCATGCTCTCCGCTGACTATAGCTCCATGTTTTGAATATTTGTCTGCTCAACAACGTAAATACCGCAATGAATGTTGTTGAACTGTCAAAATGAAACAGATATTACGGTGTTACTCACTGTTTCACCAAAACAAAACCAGTAGAAAACCTACTAAGAACTCCAAGATCAAATTCCCTGCAAAAAGTCCTAACTGCTCAGAAAAAAACCCTATAGGAAAACTTACTAAGATATCAAGATCATTAATAAAACCGGCCAAGTGCGTGTTGGACCACGCACAATGAAGGGTTCCGTAGTTAGGATGAATTTATCGCAAGAACAAACTTAAGTTTGTAGTTGAAAATACGGAATGTATGGGAGAACATGTTTTTGCAACCGCAAATGTAAGTTGGTCGATTATTACTCGTTAACTTATAAAGCCTACTTAGCTGTGATAGTTTTCCTTTAATTTCGTTATGTATACTACTGCCGTGAATTTTTTCCCATATCTAAAACCAACCAATTAGCTGGCAGGGGGGGACCACTTGACTCTAACAAAAATTAACACTTTAAAGCTTAATATTTCGGAAACGCCAAAGGCCATAATCCCTAAATCCAAAAATGATTTTCACAAACTCACAAGTTATTTTGAACCTTTCCAACAACACCCCACAACATGGGCTAGATGAAAAAAAAAAACATCCCCACTTTACGTGTACGGGAGGTACCCAAAAAAAATTTTTTTAATTATTTTATTTTACCACTTTGTCGGCGTGATTAATATGTATACTACATATTAATCACGCCGACAAAGTGGTAAAATAAATTCGTAAGAAGCTGGCAGTGTCATTACAACGTTAATGTTTTCCCATTGTATGTCTTATTTGTTCTAGTATATTCGAGTATTTATGTATATTTATTTGTGCTTATATTTATATATAATTAGGCATATATATTATATTAATAGTTTGTAATAGGTATATGTGTATCTTTAGTATATGAGTTACTTTAAAAATATTCCTCAATTTCTCGCTATTGCACCTACCACTGTTTGTCTCTGCATCACCCAAAGGTTGACTGGTAGAAAATGTCTATGGCATTAAGTCCGCCTCTGTACATTTCTGTGCTTGAAGTATTAAATTAAATAATAATAAAATAAAATAAATAAAATAATTAAAAATATTTTTACCCATGCCAAATTACAGCTTTCTAGTACAAAGAGTCTCTGAGCTAAGCTGTACTGACAGACGGACAGATAAACGGACATGGCGAAACTATAGAAAGAAAGAAAGAAGAAAGAAAATAAATTTATTTGCCCCAGGTTAAGGCACACAATATTCACACAAAAACAAAAAAAAAACACATAAAAAAGTAAAAATAAATTAGAATGGTACTGTGTGCCTCACGGCTGTGCCAAATAGGCCCAGTTCAGCATAAATGCCAGACAACTAGTGTCTGACGCTGGTTTTCAACTGGACCTTATGTTACGAGGACATCTTACGGCTTCTATAAGGGTTCCTTGTTTACTACGGGACTCTAAAAAAGGTGTAAAAGACCCTAACTACACAGAATCCAGTCCCACCAAGTAACATAAAAATATTGAGGTAGGTACTACCAAGTTAAAGTACAAACAAAGTACATACCGACCTTCGCCACGCATTGAAAGTACAATTCCTCATAGTATCAGATGTAGATCGTCGATAGCGTCAATTTGTGAGACTATGCAATTGGCCCACTGTGTTTTGTTTCTACGATACAATAGGCCGTTGTGTTGGCCGTAAAGTTGATACTTCCGAATAAGTATTTTCTCCGTGACATTAATAATTAGCTGTATCTATTACGGTCATATTTTGATGATATGCGTATCGGTTGATTCGTTTTGTCGAAAGTCGGCTATTGTTTTGTCTAAACAAAAATTGGATGCATTTATCTGATGCTCTAGTTAATTATAATGGTACAGACGCCAGGACATCAACCTACTACAATCTGTCAAATTTCTTGAATAGTTTTTGAACTTTATCACTAAAGCATGAGATTCAAAATTGATTGAGAAAATTTGACAGTTTCGGGTAGGTTGACCTGCTGGCGTCTGTACTAGCGACCCGCTCTTGCTTCGCGCAGTTTTTACGACTTGATAAAAACATCGAATTTCTTAATTATATGTAACTTTAATACTAACGTATTATACACATAAACCTTCCGGAATAAATTCTCTAAACGATAGTGAAAACCTCATCAAAATCTGTTGCGTGGTTTAGAAGAACAACGCGAACATACAGACAAACACGAAAAGCGACTTTAATTTATATGTATAGATTAAACGCTAAATTACGCGCACAAAAAAAAATCCTTAGGAGATACGAATCGCGGAATTGCAACGGCCAACTAGCCGCACACCATACAATACCACAAGTCGGCCACAACTGGCCGGAGTCGTGGCCGTTTAGTAGGCGAGATCCATAAGCGTATTAAAATCGAAACGGTATCCCAAAATAGGCAAGTCTAAAAACAGAACAGATTAATATTTTATTAGACCGAATGGCCCAAAGATACGTTTACCCTCGTCGGCTTGGCCACGCTGATAGTGTCAGCGCCATTTCAAGCCACAGATTAAATAAATCTCCTGTTATACGGCCAAAGTGAACGATGAATAGGTAAAACCTTATTTCTTGATTTGAATTTCATTTATTTTACAGATTGCATCAAAAGGTCGTAACATTCGTTACACGCTGCTTCTATTATTATTATTATGTGTAAAATAGGTATATTATTTTTAATTTGACATTATGTTGGGATGTTACATAAAATCGGTGTTTCTATTCATATATAGTTATTAAAAGCACAATTTAGTAAAGCCTTTTATTGTAAAAATATTAAATGTTCATTGTAAAAGATTTTTATGAAGCCATTTATTTATTCCAACGATAACTTTTAATTATACCAATAAACAGAGGATTGCCAATTTAAAATTGAATCCAAACGAGTTCATAACCATTGACATGTATTCTTTTGCATAAGCAGTAAAGTTGAACCATACAATTCGGAAAATAAAAAATCTGACATCTTAATGTTCAGGTCATTCATTGGAAGGCGCTATCATCATCATTCTCCCGTTCTTATCCCAATATATTGCCTTGGCTCTGAAGCTGAGCTTGTTTTTTTTCCTTTGAAAAATACATTATACCAGGGGTTCCCAAACTTTTACAGATCGCGGCGCACTTGCAGGTTTAGTACTTTGTCTCGGCACCCTTTCTAGTCGAAATAGGGCAGATAGGCACAGAAATTAAAATATTCCCGATATGAAGCTGAGTTTTTATATTAATATTGACACAAGAATAGAAAATAAAATAGGAAATAAAATACAATGGCAACTTAGTAAATGTGAGGCGTGAGCTTGGTGATGTCCACACATGCTTTCAAGGCTTGACACCGCTGCTCTCATTTCTTGCTCCACATGAATCTTTAAGCGATATTTGCTCTTTATGGCAACAGCTGAAAATCCGGCTTCACATAAATCAGATGTTGCAAAGGGAATGAGAATTCTTAGACCTTTTATTTTGTATCCGCGAATACCTAAGTTTTGTTTCAGGAGAACGGTAAACAGGATTGCCTCCCGACTCACCTCTTTACTCTACGGCGCACCAGGGCGCCGCGGCGCACACTTTGGGAACCCTTGCATTATGCAATACATACGCTGGCCATCCTATACGTCAGTGAGTCCCAAAACATGAAAGTTATTACCCATTATGCCTGATGTAGAAATAACAACACTTGTAATTAAAATAATCTAATAATTATACACTAGTGCAAGTGTTTGAACTTCAAAACGAAGGTTAGATTATCTGGAGCAGTATTATAGGTGGGCTATTATTATGACAATCACTAATGTTTAACACGTAATCTAGTTATAACAATCGGTGTTCAAATTATGATCATTTGTTAAACTTACTGCTTACTACGTGTGATTTGAATTTAATAGTGATTTGCGGTTGGCGTAACATCGCATTGGACTTTCTTGCAGCCTGCCGGGGTTGCGGGAAAGTCCGAAAGGGATACCGTGGCCCCTGGCAACGTACAGGTTACTGAAGGAACACGGGTGGGTTTTAGTCAGTAAGAGGCTGACACGCCCTCCCGCTCCGCCCAGAGCGGGAAGAAGTTATTTGATAATTTCCCATCCAAAAAAAAGGTGGCGGAGCTGGCAGGTAGGGTAGGACCGTAGGCGCTTTGGCCGATATGTTGGTAAAGGAAGTAAAGCCGTAGATTGGCGTTACTAGCACACTAGAGAAGAGGCAAATGACCAGAAGAATGACATGACAGGGGGCTTCAGATAATTATGATGATTTTTGTTTTTTTTTTTTTTAGATTCGGTATTTTACATTTTTATTCTTAATCCCTTATTTCAGTAACAATATAATAATAAAAATAATTATTACATTATTATTTTAATTTATCGAACTCAACGGGCCGGCGGCGGAGCATGCGTAGTTCATACAAACGTAATACCAAAATAATTTGTAAATCAAACATATTCTTAAGGTAGTGTGTATTTATTCCGATTGGATAACTGAATATGTAGGCTCCCAAATATATATTTTGAATGGACACTGATATAAAGACGAGATATGAGGAATTTCAAATTTCTATAGAAAACTTATTTTTCTCATAACTTGTCTTGAGGTTTAGTTTTAAAGGCAAACGTCCGATAATTAATTCACAAAAGGTTCAGTGAATCAACAACTTCAACTCTCAATCAATCTGCCTAGCCTTATCCCAACTCTGTTGGGGTCCGTTTCCAGTCTAACCGGATGCAGCTGAATACCAGTATTTTACATGAAGCGATTGCCTATCTGACCTCTACAACTGGTAACAGGGTAATACGATACCCCTCGGTAAGAGTTTCGGGCTTCTGACGATACGTAACGACTGTCAAAAATCCACGAATGACAGCTGGGACCAACAGCTTAACGTGCTTTCCGAGGCAGGGAGTAGTCTCGGTATGTAAAGATTGTCACCCATCCACGGACCAACCTCGGCAAGCGTAGCTTAACCTGATAAATCGACCTGTGCGGCTGTTATTACTTAGCCTCGCGCAGTACTCAATATATTTACACAGACACACACATCAATAAACAGCATTTCCAGTGACATTTTTATTTCTTACTCCGAAAACAACCAAAGAAGAATTACGTATGATTATGAAAATTATTTTTCAAGACGAACGCTCCTGAAATACTCGTACAAGAAAACAAATAGGGTAACACAGCCAAAGTGTTAGTGATCTATCATTTTATATTACTTTCTTCGTAAAGATACAGAAAGTAATATTTTATCTACAACATGTGTAACATCAAGCCTTATCAATCATTTTGTCCTTTATCACTTGGAATTAGGTAAAACTTTTCCGATTACTACAACTAGAACTTAATAGAAAATTCCAAAGGGAACCTACTCAAACATAAAGATTAAAAAAATACTTAATCCATTAGTGCGTCTCACCAGATGATCTATGGTACTGAAACGAGGTCGCTCGCCTTATTAGAAGACAAAAGTCACCCAAAGGGCAATGGACAGGGCTATGCTTGGAGTTTCCCTACGTGATCGAATCAGAAATGAAGAGATCCGCAGGAGAACCAAGGTTACCGACATAGCCCGAAAAATTGCTATACTGTGGCAGTGGGAAGGGCACATTGCTCGCAGAACAGATGGCCGATGGGGCCGAAAGGTTCTTGTGTGGCGACCGCGTACCGGAAGACGTAGTGTTGGAAGGCCTCCCACAAGGTGAACCGATGATCTTGTGAAGGCCGCAGGAAGCTGCTGGATTCAGGAAGCACAGAACCATAGGCCTTTGTCCAGCAGTGGACGTCTTTCGGCTGAAATGGCGATGGCCCGCTGCCACTTAAGTTTGGCAATTCTTCGGACAACAATAAACTACCGATCGTATCATTACTTTCAGAGTATTTTTTGTACTCTTACAAAATAAAACCGGCCAAGTGCGAGTCGGACTCGCACACGAAGGGTTCCGTACCACCGTACATTATTAAGCAAAAAAAATATGAAAATACTAAACGAAGAATATTACAATTTTTCATCTTAATGAAAATCGCAAAGATAAATTTGTATTTCATAATGATACGATGAATTACAAAGCTATTTTTACAGTTGCAGAAAATTACCCATATTTAAATAAATACCTTATGAATCGGCGTTTTTAACTATATATTTTGATTATATACAGTATATGGTACATGATATATAGACGTTTCAAATTCCTAACTTGTTTAGTTGTTGAGATAGACCTCTGACAATTTTTACGGCCCCCAATTTCATCATTTTCGATGAGCTCTAGACAATGACACTCCACATGCCAAGGTAAGATTTTTTTTTTTCAAAATCGACAGTTTATTGTATGGAGACGCCGCTTTAATTTTTAATTCTTATTATTTTTTGTTACAGCGGCAACAGAAATGCATAATCTGTGAAATTTTCAAGTGTCTACCTATTACGGTTCATGAGATACAGCTCGCTGACAGACGAACCCTAAAAACAATTTTACCTCTTTATAATATTGGAGTGTAGGTAAAGTATCTTTTAGAGTGAATTTCCAATTCAAATGTTAAATTCAAATAAGAGTTAAGAGGACAAAGGGCAATAAATTAGTACTGTATAGTAAAAAACCTCATTTTAACAGGCGATGAAAATTTGCTAAGCCCATTTAAAAAATAGTGCCGAATACATTTTAGAGTGCCTGAAATAAATCATGCTTAAATAACTAATTTAAATGTATTGCTAGCGAGTAAAAGGGGCTCAACATTTTTGCTACAAAGAATTTATATTTTAAATGATTACTTATGAAAGGGTTTTGTTTCAGACAAAGAAGTTAATGAAAATTATCAACAAATAGAACGGTCTTTCCTTTATAAGATTTAATTTATTCTTTTTGATTTCAGTTCAATCTTTTTAAGTACAATTTTGTTTTTTTTTTTTGTATAGTTTACACTCAGTTACAGGCTAGGCTAAAACGAAAAGAATTATAACATTTAACTTATATATAGGTTAAATATTTGGAAGTTAACATTATATTGCAAACCTACTAGAACTCAATATCACATTCATTATTAATACTAATAAATACTATTTTTAACATATATTTAATTTAATTTATATTAATTAAAGTCAATATTATTTTAAACAAAGATTTTTACTTGTACTGTCCTCGAAATAACTTTAATCTATAAATTTATATAGGATTGTCTAGTGGTCCCAAGCGCCGAGCAAAGTCGGGCAAAGTGTTATTAGGTTTTTCTATCTGGAAATTCTCAGTAGCAGCCTGGAGTCTGGATTTGTCCCCGGTTGATGACAATAGGCTTGCACCCATAGGACTTAACCATAACTGCCTAACCCTTTGGAGAAACAAGGCGTGAATTTATGCTATATACTTATTTTTGATTGGGTTTGTAATCATAAATTAATTTAATAATTGTTTCATGAATGAAGGTAATAATGGGGGCAAATGGTTATCTCCTGCCATATTGACTAATGAAGAATTGATTAATAGGTACATTAAAGTTCCCTTTATGTTTGGTACTATGGCACGCATTGAGGTTAATTTCAAGTATAATTGAACTTTATTGAATGAAATATCATTTAAAAAAACTCGATTTTTATGTAAGGTTCAATGGTTATATAACAATTAGTACTTGTCGCATCAAAACATCGAAAGGGCTTAGTTGTTCTCACCTACATATCCAAGTATTTCGTTCAGATTAATAAATTGGTAATATTTCGCGAGCAGCCTGTATCAGCATTGTAATGTACAGCCGATAAAATCTCTTATTGACTTTTATTAAAATGTCAAAACAGTATTTCAGTAAATAAAATGAAAGTAGTTTTATAAGTCCTGCTGTATTTATCGTGACACATTTCCCGATGATGTGTCGAGCCCTTTACAGTCGCTCACGGTCGCGAGTGCAAATGGACCTTAATAAGTCCAAGAAACTTGTTTTATTTTAATTTGTTTCATTGCCGTAAATGTCAAACACGTTTTAAGTTTACTCTGAACGGATATAGTTCCTAATATCCAATGGATGAACAAGTTAATAAACTTCAAATTTGGCCGCACCTGTTTGTATATGAATATGGTTTCAATTCAAATTCAATTCAAAATATTTTTATTTCATATAAACCTACATGGGCACTTATGAAACGTCAGAAGCTAGGTGCACGGTTTCAATTGGTTGTTTCCTATGGAGAAGAGCCGGCAAGAAACTCCACGGTTACTCTTTTAAAAATAATGGGCTTTTACAATATTTTCAAATAACAGTGTTATTAGGGACAGTGTTATTAGGTATGGGAGGACAGTGTAAGCACTGTCCTCCCATACCTAATAACACTGTCCACACACAAAGACTTATCTTTCAACAAGTACCAGGTACTTAACATAATAATGATGGTCAACAAATCTACAGTCCGCTAGGCCTACAGCGTTCTCACATTATAAGATAAATAAATTAATAAAAATAAAAAACGTATTTTAAACGAAATGACGTGATTGCTATTACAGCCGTATCAAATCTGAATAATTATCATGTCCACAAAAGCCACTAATAAAGAGTTGAAATTAAATTTTAGGTATATAATCTCAAATAATAGGGTGATTATGTCAAGGAAGAATGTAAAAAAAAAATGTATACATGGTAATTTGGGAGCAGTTAATATACTCTTACATAATTTGCCGTTAATCAGGCACCAGGGTTTGATCTAAAGACCCCGTCACACGTATACACCTGCTTATTAGGAAAACCTGCCATTGCAATTGGGATTGGTTTTCTAATGTGATTCCTATAACAATCACCTCTCACCATCACTCTGCTGCCCATATCCCTATTTATTTGGAGTCAGCGCAACGTGTCTTTGTCTTAATACTTCTCTATTAGTCGTCATCTTGGTAGTCACCCCTTTCTAGCTAAGCCCATATAGAAAGAAAGAAAAATATTTTATTTGGGACACGCACAGGAAATACAAACAGTAAAAAATAAAAATAAAAACAAAATTAAATAAAAAGGGAGCTTAAGTTTAAAAAAAAACTAACAAAATAATAACGACCTGTCCGAGGCCAAAAAGGCCCCTATCTCAGCATAATACGGCGATAATAAATACCACCGCGCTGGTATTCTGATAGGGCCCACTGTGATGCCACGGACACATCTACGGACTTCGATAAATCCCATTAGGGGATTACAAAAAACTTAAAACAAAAATCAAATATGATCTTTCACACAGTCCATCCATCGTTTCTTTGGTCTTCCCCTACTCTTATAGCCATCGACATTCATTCTCAAAACTTTCCTCACGACATTTTCCTCATTCCTCTGCATCACATGCCCAATACCATGACAACAGATTTCCGCACAACTTTTCAGTTACCAGTGCCACTTTCAGACTTCCTCTTATGTACTTATTTCTTATTCTATCCATTCGATAGCAATACCTATTGACTATTAACCGGTATTAGACTTATCATTTAGTTAAAACTTTAAATAACACTTTTGTTTTTCCGCCAGTATTCTTTGGATCCTTCGAAGCGTCAAAAGGCATAGCATCTGCATTCTCTCATTTTTTTTGTCTTCTACACCATTCCCGCAGCCAGGAATTTGTGCATCCATCGACTAAAAATAATTTTGAAATTCTTGTTCATTTTTATAACATCAACATAGCATGTTGTCATACAGGTGTCCAGTCCAATCAGCCACCTACAGTCAGACTGACAGACACAAAAAAACACGACGTTTCAACTAGCCACAAAAACCTGTCTCTACCAATATCTAGACAAAAGGCAGAGTCTACACTCATTGAATTGTTCTCTATGAACGGAAACGCCGTAAATACGCCATTGTGCTCGTTTTTTTGACAATTAGCACAAATTAATGAAATTAGTTCCACGTTAGTTTCGCCGGTGTTGAAAAGTTGTCGTTTGCTGGATGTGAGTTGCTTTTGTACCTACTGGGATAATTGTTGTGTAGTTTGTAAACTATACTATTTTCAGTCAGTTGAATGTTTTATTCTTAGTGCGAATTTCATCAATGAAATTAAACGCGTTCAGCACATCTAAACGCGTTCAAGAGCTGTCAGTGTACAATATTCCATAACAATTTTGACACTGACAGCATCTGACTGACTCATGAACGCGTTTTAAAAATGCTGATCGCGTCCAGTTTCATTGGTGAAATCAGCCCTTAATATATTATATTTGGTCTCAATGTATTTCAGCATGGTAAAATTTACAAGAAATTACTTTAATTATAAGTAAATAAGTAGATATAAAATGTTTTAATCTAAAAAGAAAAAAGAGAATATTTTATTTTTATATAGAGAAAATTTTCCATTTTTTGTATGTTTGTTTTTTACGCTTTCATGGCTAAACGGCTGAACCGATTTTGATGAAATTTGGTTTAGGGATACTGTTTAGGTTAGGTTTTTATCGACATACCACGTTTACGTAGGTACCTATTTGATATTAATAATATTCGTATCTGCAACAAAAACGGTCTAAAAAGGGGCAATTCTATTTTTCAAAGGTAGGACGCCTTTGAAAAATATAATTGCCAGTTTTGAAAACACATTTATTTAAACTAATTTAAATGTTCAATGTTGCATGAATATTGTTTACAACTGTTTTATATTTAGGTACAATGTCTGTTGAACATCATAATAAAAATGTATTTTTCTTTTATAGGTAAGTTGGTGCTATCATTCTCAACACTGCAATGGAATTCCACATACGACAAATTATAGATAAGTAATAAATAATAAATGTATAATAATTGGACGTTTGAAACTTTACATAGCATACTCACAAAGTTTTAATTCATTGAAGCCATAAATTCCCTAGAATTATTTACTTCAAAAACAAAAGAGAACTGAAAAGTGAACGATAAACCTATAACTTAAAATAAGAAAGGCAGTAAAATTAACAACTCGGAAAGTTATGAAAGCTATAAATAAAAACTTTCAGAATATTTCCCAGCGACGCCGACGACGGCTCGCTGTTTTCATTTACAAACAAACGTAGAAATGACCTTTTCTGTATAAAACAGAGAAAGCCTGGAAGCATTTTACGAAAAGAAAACCAGTCTTTGGTTCTCGACAATCAGTAGGTTATCAAATACCATTTAGGTGTGGTGTAGGTACTATAAATAACCAAAAAGAATAAAAAACATTTTTACAAAAAAAACCACTTCTAACTGAATTGAAAAATAACTTTAATTTCGGAAGTTGGTGGCTAAAAAGTAAAAGAGATCCAAAGACACCGATTTTCGAAATTAAACTAATTTTTCACTCTGTTGTGTTTTTTTTGGAAGTCGGTTGCTTTTAGCTGTTCTGATTGGTCCAGCAAAATAACAACAACTAAAACTACTTACACTTAGGTACATCTAAACTAATATTATAAAGAGAAAAGACTTAATTTGTTTTATGTTTGTTTGTGAACGAATAAACTCAAAAACTATTGGACCGATTTAAAAAAATCTTTCACCAGTAGAATGCTATATTATCACTGACTAACATAGGTAATAATTTATAAAGATATCACGCGGGTGAAGCCGCTGGCGGAAGCTAGTTATATAATATGAAAACAGATTCAATTGAATAAGTTTTCAGAAACTTGGTCTGTCAAATCCTGAAAGGTTCACGCTACTATATGATTTTCTGAATTTGATTCGCATATTGAGATAGGTTTTTAAGTGGGTAATAATTTTTACAACTGTTATTTAAAAATAAGGGAGGTTATCAAGATCAGATGAAATAGAAAACGGTCGAAACGACGCGCTTCGAAATCTCAGTGTATATCAGAAGGTTTATGCGCAGAATGTTTACCTACCGATCGGGCGTAGGTTATTATTTCAAAAGCACTGCCGAGACATAATACTGTTACTTTATTATACTGTGCTTTAGGTCATTGTCGTGATAGCCCGGAACCAACCGGGCCTCGTCGACTCAATCTAGAACAGATGAAACCACAGATATATTATGAGACCAAAATAGCACACAATCGTAAACAATTTAATTGTAATCAATGTTCGCAATGCTAAGATTACAGTTGTAAATTGTTTTGATTCGAATCACAGCGGGGAACTACAGTTTATTAGTGTAATTACAACATTTACTGTTCGTGTATTGCAATCTTTGGTTATTGATTATGTGATACATAACGCTGTCTTTGGTTACAATGGTTACATAAATTATGTCATCATAATCTACCTATCCCTGTCTCGACTATGTTTGGGTCGGCTTCCAGTCTAATCGGATGCAACTGAATACCAGTATTTTACATGGAGCGACCGCCTATCTGACCTCCACAACCCAGTTACTGGGTAATACGATACCCCTTGGTGAGACTAGTAGTCAGACTTTTTGGTTTCTGACTACCCGTAACGACTCAAAGATCCAAGAAATACAGTCGGGACTAACGGCTTAACGTGCTTTCCGAGGCACGGAGGGGTCTCGGTATGTAAAAATGGTCACCTATCTACGGACAGACCGCGGCAAGCGTAGCTTAACCTGATCGATCGACCCGTGCGGATGTTACTACTTAGCCACGGGCCCCTCATACACTCGCGTTACATATTATGTACAGGTTCTTAATGCCAAGCCCACCCACAGTTTTTGCTAGGTAGTCTTTTGTCAATTCTCATATTAACTATTGTGTAATAACAACAACAAATCATAGTATTGATATAGACACATTTAAATTAAAAGCGACTCTTGCTACGACACAATAAAGTGCAATTCAGGTCGCACAGCGCTAATCACCTACAGTTATATTCCCTAGTTGCCTCTCTTTCTATCGCGTGACTCTTAGATCTTCTAACTATGTCACACTGAATTGGCCCAACAAGACGGGCCCGCCGCGTACTTGTAGCTTCATACCTAAACTCATGTGTATTCATCTGTGATATATATTCGCTTATTATTAGATTAGTTTATTTGATTACTCAGGTATACTGTATGTTTGTCCATCAGGATAGTAATACGCAAACAGCATGAATATCCCAGATTATATTCCAACCATACAAACAGACAATCCAATTTCACTGTTCACACCTTCTATTCTATAGAGACCATACTATTGGATTAAATCCGTTCCCTACTGCAAATACTGCTATCCATTGTCCCTCTGAATAACAAAACACAAACGTAAATCATATTGAATTTTATTTATTTGATACGCAGCTTTTATTTACCTTAAAATTTCATCATTCTGCCCTTGCAATATCGGTATTCACCCTTTCTGGCCTTTCTGACCTTTCTGACTTTCACAAAATCCTTTAAGGCTCTCCGCAACTAGGCGCGACTTGACACCGGCAATTGTTCTACCATGAACTTTTCTTAGAATTTCTTAGTCGCGTTGCGCCTGAGGCTTTAATCGTTTCTTTAATCTTCCTTTTATAGCCATCCACATGTCAATGGTATACTCAAAACTTCCCTCACAACATATTTCTCTTCCTCTGTCCCATATTCTAAACCAGCTTCTGTCTGCAACTTCGCGCAAAGTTTCGGCCTCGACCCACCCCGTCGCATTGCATCACCCGCCCGCGCAATTACTTCGTTTTCGCTTAGCATTATTTCGGACTTTTTGTCCCTTTGCTCGGCTTCTAAGCGTGATGTTAAATAGCTTTTAATCTTCTTCAAGAGTTGGGCTAAGAAATGCAAAAAGAATTTTTCAAATCTGACTGGTAAGTAGTTCCATAGATTAGCGCGTTCAAACAAACAAACAAAACAAACTTTAGCTTTAAGATATAGATTAAACAAAACATTTGATGCAATTAAATTATTATCAATATAATAAAAAATTCAAATGAATAAAAGCGGTCCACGTCGTCGTGTCAAAATCTGACTAGGGCTTATAGCATGTTTGCGTTTTGTGAGCACGTTGACATATTTATTGAATTTCGTTATGCATATCCCTTTAGCATGCACTGCATATTAAAATCGTTTTGTTTGAGGTGAATGTAAACTCTGATTGGTATGGACATACCTACTACGCTGTAGGCTTAGTGGACTGTAGATTTGTTGACCATCATTATTCTGTTAAGTACCTGGTACTTGTTGAAAAACCTACTCTGTCCTCCCATACCTAATAACCAATGGTCGGAGTAGGTAGATTGAATTGGGGTCAATGATCCGAAACGTATATATTAATATGGACGTTCCTCCGGAATTGGTTGATTATTTTAAAACGGAACTTAGGTAGTAATTGTATTATAATGAGCAATATTATATTCTTCATAATTTTTTTTAACGGCAAACAGTCACGATTCCAAGCTTTGGTAAGTAATATTTTACTTGTTACAAGGAGTTTAAACCATGTTTGGATGTACTATAACAATATTTTTAGTATTGTGTTTGTTTGCTTAAGCTGTTGAACATACCATCACCAACTTTGAATTGAGTAGTAATAATATCACTACCAACATTAACAATATTCAATTGAATCCGGAAGTACCGGAATTGCTTTCCGGAAAAATGGCTTATCCATGTTATTCTTTCTGTGTGCATTTATGATACAAGTACCAAAAATCAATCTACCTACTCCGATCACTGCTAATAACACTGTTATTTGAAAATATTGTAAAAGCCAATTATTTTTAAAAGAGTAACCGCGGAGTTTCTTGCCGGCTCTTCTCCATAGGAAACGACCAATTGGAACCGTGCACCTAGCTTCTGACGTTTCATAAGTGCCCATGTAGGTTTATGTGAAATAAAATATTTTGAATGTTGAATTTTAACTACATTTAGACAGGAGTAGTATAGGTAGAGATGTTACCTATTTGATTGGAAGGCACAAAAATATAGGTTTATGAACGCTTATTGTAACAATAGTTACAAATTGGAATTATATCAGAGGTATGTGGCTAAATAATAACAGCCACATGGGTCGATCGAAGGTTAAGCTACGCTTGCCGCGGTCAATTCGTAGATGGGTGATCACCCATTACATTTCGAGACCTCAGCGTGGCTCGGAAAGCGCGATAAGCCGTTGGTCCCGGCTGTCATTCGTAGATCTTTGACAGTCGTTACGGGTCGTCAGAAGCCCGAAAGTCTGACAACCAGTCTTACTATCGGGTATCGTATTACCCAGTTACTGGGTGGTGGAGGTCAGATAGGCAGTCGCTCCATGTGAAATAGTGGTACTCAAATGCATCCGCTTAGACTGGAAGCCGACTCCAATGTAGTTTTGAAAAGGAGATTGATTTTTGGAATAATATCAGAACTTGTTGTGACAAACAATATGATATCATATTTGCCACAGAGCTAAAACTCACTTCACTTAATCGATTTTTCCAGCACTTTGGCAACTGTTTATAACATACTTAAATACTAAAAGTGTAGAAGGAGAAGAACGGGCAAGAAACTCCACGGACACTCTTTTAAATAAAATAAAAAATGGTTACATAATATTGGTTACATCATTCAAGTTGAAGTTAAACATTAAAAGCGTCCGTTGGAAATAAAAATATAAGCTAATTCAAACAAACTATTACATGTATAAACGTCCCCTATTACATGTATAATGTCTTAACGTCAACGCCGCCGGCTGTCGCTGAAAACCAGCGCGGGGGCTCTGTCTTGCATAGGGTCGCAGCATCATGCTGAGCGATGGCTGATTTGCGTGGATGTGACGCATATTTTCCCTAACCTTGTTTCTTTTTTTTTAATTTTGTGTTCTTTTTTTGCGTCATGTTTACCGCAAATAAACGTATTTTCTTTCTTTTTCTTTATGTAGGGTTTCCATATAAAAAAAAAATCAAATATAGTATTTTCGAAGTCATTGCCTGTAAAAACATAGTAGATAGCGAAAAAATCAAAAATATATATATAGTAGACCGGTATGTTTCAAAAACACTTTTGTTCTTTAAATGCATATTTTTTTCTACTATGAACTTTATTAACAGATTTTTTTTTATACTCTCAATTAAGGTTACAAAATACCATTCATTCATGGCCCTATTGCGATCATCTCGTCATTTTGTATGCCTAATATATTTTAACTTCAGAAATATAGTATTTAGGCCTCTAATATAGCAGGATACTATATTATATAGTAGGGTTGGCAACCCTAATTTACAGGGGACTTAAACATAACTGGCGAAATGTGGGTGTACTATAGGTACACCTCTGTCCAACCCTTCGGGGGATACATGCGTGATTTTCGCAATAACATCCGTGTCTCAGGTAGGAAAATGATTACTTATCACTTGCAACCGTTTGAGCTTCAAAGCCGTGGGTGGATAACTTTGATAGGATATAAAATAAACTATAAATGGACAAGGCTAGCTGTTCACGATAACGAACTAAGACTAACACAGGTCTAACAGATCATAAATATGTTACCAATACGCCAACCAAGTCGAAAGCTTACCTAATTGCGCTTGACTTGCGAGTCTGGAAACCTCTAGGCTACCACTGCGCTTATATATCTCTAAACATTAGATAGATAGCATATCCTTTATAGGATCTAAATTCAAATTGAAACAGATAGTTATAGAAGGTGTTACAATACCAAAGAGAGGGTTCCTCTGCACGCTTAGCATGACCACAATAGAAACAAGTTTTGTTCACGAAGTGATGGAAGAATAGACAAAATGACAGATAGACAATCAGTCATTTTATATATTCTTCCGTCCGTCGATAAAACCAGTTTCGATGGTTGTCAAGCTAAGCGTGCAGAGGTATTATAACACCTTGTGGTACTCATCGGTCTGATTAAACAATTACTTAAAAAAAGTTATAATACCGTGTATTTCAAATAACGTTATAAAACCTAAATCTATAATTAATTGACTTTCGGGGACAATAAGATTGCAGCCAAACAAACTCTAACAGATAAAATAGTTACCACTTAAACGTACCTAACTTACAACCAACTTAACAATATACAAATTATCTCCCTGTACTCCCTAAAACATTTTTTCTTCGAACAATTTAACTATGTACTTAATTCGACAGTATCAAGGACCCGTCGGCCGTCAATTAAAAGTTTACGACCATGTCACTTTAATCTCCTAAGAGAATGCGTGAAATCCATGTTAGGCAACTTAACTGTAACTTTAGACATGACGGACTTAATTCCTAGTACGAAGGTGTGTGTGGGCGTATCGCAAATATCTTAGAGATTTTTTGTTGGATACAGTCAGTTGGATTAAAATGTTTATTTTATTTGCGTCTGGTTGATTGGAACACTGAAATATAGTTAGTTGGATGGAAACCATGTGAAGCCAAAGATACTAAAGCAAAACATAATAAAGATACTTGAATAGATAATACGGCTAATAGACATGGAAAAAATATTGATAGAAACGACATACCTGTAAAACATATGGCACTAATAATGTTTGGTTCTCCCTCATCTTCATCAACACCGAAGAAACACTGTCTTTGAGAAACGATAATGACAAAAGAACAGATACGTAATATACTAACAAACATATGAATATAGGTCCTCTTGAAATTAAATCTTTTATAATCACTGAAGCTTGTAATCACACTCCCAAAGGAAATCGTGATTGCTTATTTGAAGTCGTACATCATCGTAAAGTTAATTTCAAATGGTTTTATATGAAAAAGATTTGGTGTTTTCGGTAATTTATACGATGATAAAGCGGAATTTCTCTGTTTAATCCAATAATTGAAGACTATGCAAGATATCAACCCACTAAACCAGATAATATAAGAAATATCAAAGACAGTTCAACAAATACTTTCTACAATGCAGAAAATGGTGTCACTTACACTGCAACAGAGAGAATCGTGATCAATCCACACAAATTTCCTATACGCTCATATATTTAGAATTCTTCGCGAGCAATTTCGCAACACGGAAAGCAGACCTGGTAATTTGCGTGGACTCTGTAACCAAAGGCTAAGCACTACACACCCACTAGCCTCGGAATTGATTACACATAAAATCAGCATTACTTCTAGCTGATCTGCGAGTAAAATAAGACTATGCATCAGTTGGGCTTATAAATCATTCAAATCTTCGGACGTTAGGGCTGCTAGACCGTTAGCTGAGTCCAGATTTTCCATGTCCAAAGCATTTTAGAGAGTTCTTTACGTCTGACATTTCTTAAACTAACATTTCAAAAAGCCTCAACAAAAGCTATTTCATGTCATGGACCTGGACTTCTGTCTGTCTCTCTGGCTTTTTGAGTAGCATCAAATCTAGTTCACGGTTACCATTAGCCTCCTGTAACACCTTCATTTTTGCTAGGTGGGATTATCCGGCTAAATGAGATTCCAAATCCAACTTTTCTATTGGATATACGGGTTGTACGAGCGCAGTAAAAGTCGTCATCTCATCAGAGACAAAATTGCTAATATAATATGAAAAGCGATTCCATTAAAAGTTCCAGAATCGCATTGTATCTAGGGAGATGAAACACCATTCTGGACTTGTAACGACCGACTATGCAAAATCTACATTACATATTATGCGTATAGGCTTTTAGTCTGAAAGTTTCTTTATCGTTTATGCCATGCGCAATTTCACATTCGCGGAAGACATACCTACGAGTATACATATAGTGTTCACAGACACATCACAGTGTTCCCAAATACGAAGTTTAACAAATTCTCTTCGCCAGGTGGCTTGTGATTCACAGTTGTTCAAGCAAAGTATTTAATCTGTGGCACAGCCTTGTGTAACCGCACGCACGTGTTCGCCTATTGTATTGTGGTTTTTCTTACATGTCCATTATTGTACATACTCAATGATCTGCAATTTGTTCGTAGCCTTTACTTCTGCTCTATTTGGATTTCCTGCTTTAATATAACCATTGATGGTTTTTACCACAGAATAGATAAAAGAGATCTGTTCTGTGGTTTTTACATTCGTAGTTTCTGCTAAAATAACCCGTTGCCGATGGTTGACTATCAAAACCACTTTCGATTCATAAACAAATAAGAACAAATTAAAGCAATGTACAAAAGTTCAAAGAGCATTTAAACTAAGCTAGGCACAAAGGATTATATCTCCTAACATCGACAATTCTAGAACAGCTAAACTAGTCTAACAAGCACATATCATTAACAAATATCTTACTTCTGAGCGATCTGTTAACCTGGTACCAATTAGTTTAATTGCTACTATGATACCCCCAATACGACCAACAAAAACATACCTAGCAGATATAAATGTTACTGCAGATAGAACTAAGTATAACTGACATACAACGTCTTATGAGTATCAATCGTAGTTACATACTAACCCACATAATTCAGATGTTTATTCCGACCAATCAGTGGCCGAGTTCGCTTGGCATGCGCGAACGCAGCGCGTACAATCACCGCGGTCCGATCGCACGCGATTCGTTCGTAATCAATTAAGAGTATCCTTTTACGTGCCTATGACGCTAATGGATTTGTTACGGTGATTTGTGTGATATAAAAAAACAATGGTAATGACACTTTGCATTATTTATAGTATTGGCGCTCTATGGTAGACACATAAATAGGTTCAAAGCGAAATAATAGATTGTCACTTCTTAAGTTAAGGCTGGGGTTAACTCTCCCTTTTTTTTTGTCTCTCTCTTGTTAATACCACATGGTGATGGGGGTTCTTATTTTTCTTCTTCTTCATTTCTCTCTATCCTGGCCATGTGTGTCAGAAGCAGTGCATGTTGTCATATCTCTGAGCACTAGGTTCATCTTTCCACCGGGCATCATCGTTTATCCCGGCTTTTTCCTACAGTTCCTTTATTACGCCTTATAGATTCTTATTTGATTAAACCAAGAACCTAATACATATGCATTTTGAAAAATTTGAGTATCAATACTTTTTTTTTCCAGAGATTTTTTTTTGACATTGGTACTCCTGGTGACGCGATCCAAAAAAACCATAAAAAAAAAATTTTGAATGGTTCCTACCGCAATACAAGAAATAAAATCAATGAAGTTCAAACTAAATCACACGAAGATTGCAAAAAAAAGTATATCTCTTCGTTCTACGAATGAACGGATTCATAGTTATTCAATATCCAACTTCTGCGAACTGCGACTATGTATTTTATTACTCGCATATCGAGGTAGAAATTGAAGAAAAACATCGCAGTTTCTATGGTAATTTAATATTGAAATAAAAAAAACATTCTGTTATCAAATATTAAATCTTCTTGCGCCAGTAACATTCAATCATAGGAAATAGGAAAGATAAGCTTGACTACATAATGTTTATAATAAAACGTTCTGCATGATTTGTCGCACTGATAAAACTGAAATTATAGCACGTGCTGCTGTACAAAAGATACTTCGTGGATTTTGTCACATCTCTCATATAAAAAAGAATCGCAAAAATCATTTTTTTTCATTCGTAAAATATTCGACAAAACTTGTGACACATGTCTTGTTACGTAATTGTCTGGTCGCAGCGGCCCAGTTTGATTGTTTTAGGTTCCCTAATTGTCTGATAGCAATTAATGCAATTACAGAAACTGGAATTAATTAGTTACTTAGAATTATTTCAGTTCTAAACGCTAATTAGATATTGTTTATCAGCTTCTAGCTATTAAGGCTTATCTGTCTTCTCCAGGTAAAGCACTAATATATTTCAGGCTCCTTCATAAGAGTTATTAATTGGTGTATAAGTTATGCATCATTTATTCAGATCATTGAAAACCTCTTACTTATCCATTTTCTTTAAATTTTCTCTATCGACTGCTACCGGAGTCCATAATTATTATCCTCCTGTAACGTCCAGTGTTTTATCTGCCTTTCTCTCTATCGTCTGCCATTTCTCGGGTACCAGATTGTTAAGGTACAATTCCGTAGTCGACTGCAGGCAGCAGCAGCAGGTGACGTGTCGCCGCGACACTACTGGTTTCTATGTATTTCTATGAAATACCTTCCGTAGATAGCGAAACGTCTATTTCATAGGAATTTCATAGCGACGACGACACATCGCCTGCTGCAGCTGCCTGCAATCGGCTACGGAATTGTACCTTTACTCTTTTACTTTATGTTATACTCACCACTGCCTATTCCCACTAAGAATTTTAAAGCCTTGTCATGTTATATAAGTTCTTTTGTATAGCGATTCTCATTATAAGATAAGCAATGTAACTGATCGCTTCATTATTAACAACTCTAGTAAGTAAGTTACTACAATATGTGCGCGTGAGTCCCGTGTGGTCGCAACTTTTGTCCACGATACAATCACCTTAAACTTTCGTCACACTTACTGCGAATTGAAGATACGAATTAAGATACATGAGATTATGTAAAATTTCTTATGATTTGTTTTGTAGCTGCACAGGATGTGAAGCATCTCCGAGCATGGCTTATAGAAAACTGTTTTTATAGTATTAAGGAATTTATGAATTCTTGGACAAATGGGATAATTGCAGCGCATGTAAATTACATTTGACATTTTTATTTTAAGCTATTGACATCATATTTTGTAATTTAATTTCTTTGGTTATCATTTGAAAGTATTATTAGAAAATTTGTAATTTAATTATTTTTATTAGACATTTGTAATTTGATAATATAGACATTTCCTGATTTAGTACTTATTTTTTTTTGACATTGGAATTTAATTATTTGTTAAATTAGAATCATTGTTATTTTCACAAAATTTACATGCCGAATTTAGTTGGCGGAATATGAAGAACTATTGTGTATTTGTTATAAAATCTGTAAAATACCATATTTCAGGCAAATAAATGAATCTATCTGTCTAACATTGATAAAGCTTTGGTAACATATTGACCGAATTATGTATAATTTGTTGCCACTGCTGGGACTCAGTCCTCCTCTCTTCGAGAGGGAGTGGCCCATAATCTACCACGCGGGCGGTGCGGGTTGGTAGATGTCATGTCTTCGAATGTTTGGTTCTCAGAAATGCCCGTTTCCTCACGATGTTTTCCTTCACCGTTTTGAGAGCACTGGTGTTGAAATTATTTACACAAAGTAAAGCGCCTGTATGGGTACGAACCCACGACCTACAAATCGTAAGTCGGAGCCGTTACCACTGGGCCGCCACTGCTCTACTAGATAGCATTAATACATCCTAAATTCAAATAATATAGGATGCAATTTATGGTCTCCAGAAAATACAAAACATGGTTCTCATTACTCATCCATAAGACCCTGTTCTGACAGGCTCAAGAGCGTTTTCAACTCAACTCAACTCAAAGCATTTATTTCAATTAAACCATTTACAGGCACTAATTTTGAATTGTCAAGAAGTCGGTCAGTCAGAAATATGAAGCTAGTTGCCCATTCCAAAGCGTAGTAGGTACCTATGGAGAAGAACGGGCAAGAAACTCCACGGACACTCTTTTACTCTAAGCAACTTCAACTTCGACTCTAAGCTTTGGTTATCCTTTTGGTGTCATATTTTTTTATTATTTGTGTGCCCTAAGTAAAAACGGGTTTTTTATTAAACTTTTGACATTTCTGGCACAGTAGAACGGATATCCCGATCACAACAGAATTCATTACTGTTGTATCACGTAATTCTTATCACCCAACATACCTATCGAAGTACCTACCTCTAATGCTTATAATAATTCCATGTAACAACACACATAGGTCGCAGGTCATATCCCACTCTCTTGTCGTATGACAAAGCCTTACCCGACCCACTACGGGCCACTATGGGCCACGAGTCTCACGCCACGCCATGCCAACCTTACGCATTTTACATAACCAGTATTATGTAGTTTCATATTCATATGTTTATGCAATAGGTACCTACAGATAGTTCGATTTAGACACTGTGTGTATTTTGTTTGCAATGCTCATTTTGATGTTATTGAGCAATACATTATCATGGATAAAAATGTATCGTTTTAATGACGCAGGAAATTGTGTCGCGCACTTTGTCTGACAACGCTTTTATAGAAATTGAATGTACATAATTACACAATTTATTTAATGATGATTTCTCAGAATTTTCAAAAACGTTTTGTCACATTGTTATTATTTCGTTCCAAAAATAAATGATATTCTGTTCGACTCGATTTGAATCATAATACAAATTTTTAATCAAGGCTTAAGGCTGACTGTCGAGTGGCATTCAAACTATTGTGTTTGCTTCGCGTACAGTTAATATTTAATTACAAAATACCAAAAAAGCCATCGACTTTTGCTATTAACTGTAACTGTACTTACCTGTACCTACTCATGTTTATTAATTACAAAGAAGCCAGATAATTATCATAATGAAATGCATATTTTCTTATCGTTCCACGGAAATTATATAGTATGGGAAATGGGTTACGATTTCTCGTAGACTCGTAAGCGATGGGTCCACAAAAACGTGAGTTACGTCAACCGTAGGTTCTGCTCCCGTTTCGCGTACGTGCCCGCTTGTTTCGAGCTCAAAACTAACTTTGCAAGTCTTATACTAAGATGAACTGGCTGAGTTTGCTCTGAAACCATTTCCGGATTGTGACTCAAATTATGATTGGTAAAATAACTCCTAATACAAACAGGCTCTTACGCTTTCTGATATATTATTATAGTTTATAACTAATGCTCCTTTTCACTAAAACTAGGAGTCGCTTAAATGAATGCTCGCTGTTGGATTTTCAACTTTCTGCGCTGAGCCGATAAAGAGTCTATTATTCCACGGGTTTCATTAGATACATCCAAAAAATACTATGTTTTTAGCCTTGAAATCATCAAAGCATGTTTTGATAAGACAGGAAATATGCTTGTTACGGCTATCTCCACATATTCGCTTTGTGTAACTTCAATGCTCAAATTGCAGGCTCATTAGCAGTACACTCATACATTATTAATATGAAATAGTCCACGCAAGATACCATAACAAACATCAGTTCAATCAGCGGTGGAAACTAAAGCTATTTCAGCGCAAGACTAACAAACTATCTTGCTTCACTCACAGCACGCAATATCTCAATTTGTCTTGATCTAGATAAATGTACCAAATCATCGAAACAACTTGACTTGGGGCCGGTGCCATAGAAGGCGGAGAGCGGTCGAGGTAGCGGGCAATACGGGTCTCGTAGAACGCTGATAGCAGTACAAAAAAGAATTAAAATGTTACATTTATCTACTACCTCACCGACTACATTACACTTCTTAATACCGAAAATAATAACAAAAAAATTATACTAATAATTGCATGACCTAATCTGTTAAATATAGCCATATGTTAAGTATAGTTGACAGATATTTATTGACTGCTTGATTGTTGCAGTGACTGAACGATTTGATTATCGCGCTGTATAAGTTTTTTATGGCTAATATACATATCAAATGTATATTTTTGATCGAAGCCAGGTTCAGGGCATTCCGGGTTCAGGCGTTTATGCATAAGACCTAAGATTTCTGAATCGTGAGTGCGGACTCCCGTTTGAGCACTTACGATTCAGAAATCTTATTTATTTTATTATTTATGTACACACAGAAAAATAGATATAGATAAGACATAATCATAGTATGTCTTAGTGTTAGTTAACTAATAAATAAGGAAGCGTTGTTCACTACGCCTCAGTCGATTGTCAGCTTTACAACCCCCGCTCTCGCCCACGCTTCCATTATAGCCTCACCTCAAAAGTTAAAGCCACAACTTCCCGAGAATTTCTGTCTTTGTATCTGATTTCGTAAGATATCCCGTCACAATGATAATTTACACCACTGTAATTAATAAAAGGAATTATCGAATGAATCATTATGAAATTACACCGCTTTGTTTTAACCAGCCGGTTGTATAAGTTGTGTTAATTGGTGCTAGTGACCCATTTCAATAAGTTTAATTAGAAAGCATTGCCCTTAATCAAATATTCAAATGAGATTGTATGCAACAGCGTTTGGTGCAAGAGATAATTGTTGAGTCCCCGTTGGAAGGTCGTGGGTTTAAACCTGTTGGTAAACAATTGAATTTGAAGCTAATTTAATTGTTTAAATTATCTGAACATTCCAATAATGCTGTTTTAGATTCCAGTTTCTAATCTCTGAGTTTACAACGTATAAATGAAAAGTTTGTTTTATTTAATTTGTTGCATAATGTTTAAAATAAAATCGTACTAGGTATGTATTTAAGATTAGCTCTACGTATCTATGGAGCTTTAAGGCTCCCGCAGACAGGCGCGACGCGACTCTAGCAGAACAAATTCTATGAAAACTTAACATTTTTCTGACAAAATCGCGTCGCACCGTCGCATCGAAACCTTTAAGGCTCAAACTGTCTCTGTGTTTTGGTTCAAACTGTCTCGAATCGTGTAACTTTGACTTAGCATATAATACCTATTCCAGACATAAAAACCTTTAAAAACATGATTTTTCCACGCATTTCAAATCTTCTTCTTGTTCTAACAACCCCAACTTACTTCCAACCTTGGTGCGGTCAGCTTGACTGACCACTAACAACCTACGCAGTAACTTGACGTCATGTCACAAGTAATAGTAGAAAAAACAATAAATAATGACGGTAGTCTTCACCTTGCTATAATAACTTGCTTTGTGTCTACAGCCATTGTGAATTCGATAATTTACTTAAATTATTCCTACAAGACCTTCAGACTAACGCGACAAAATTTTGCCGTCGTAAAAAGGCTCGTGCAGACTAGCGCGACTTGCCGCGCGACGCGACACCGGTAATTGTTCTACCGTGAAGTTTTTTTAGAGTCGCGTCGCGGCGGTCTGCACGACGCTTTATGTCGCGCTGAAACAAGATTTAGGGATCTCGCGCACTAGACGGCTACGACTCCGGCCAGTCGTGGCCGACTAGTGATATTGTGTGGAGTGCGGCTAGTTGGCCGTTGCGACCAAGTGCGCGATTCGTATCGGCTTCTAAGGTTTACCTGGTCGCTGCGTCCACTGGTCGTGTTCATGGCCGTCTAATGCGCAAAATCCCTTACTGATAGGTAGGATGACTGTTAGGTAACTCAAATCTCCTCATTTCGACAAAATTTTGTCGCTCGCGCATGTTTGTTCGTTCGTATGGCCGATTAATGCTCACGCGATTGTTTGTCGATAACTTCATTCACGTGATTACAATTAATTTTATGCACATTTTATCTTACACACGTGAGTTGCATGAAATTGATGTTTTTATCAATGAAATATTCGACAGGACTAGTTCAAAGTGCAAATGCTACGTAATGTCTCACTCGCTCGGACATGATTGCAAAAATGGCACTTAACGATAGTGTAAAGATAATAAAATTAGTCATACATTGTGATAATAAACTCAACCAATAAACATTAAAAAAAATGGAAATGCATGGATGGATGGCTAAATGAGAGTAACTTCTATACCTAGTTGAAAAGCATTGTCAAAATCAAAATACAAAGTTAATTGTTGAAACTAGGCTGAAAATCAGCACTTTTAAACGTCAAAATTTCATAAGACTGTCCCCCAACAACGACCACCCTCCACCACTTCCTAGTGCTTTAGCTGAGAAAAACAGCTGTCAGTTAGAAAAACTTGATTTATACAATAGTATGCAAAATAATTTACATTACGCAACACAAAACATTAGACAAAAAATACACACCAATATACTAACAAAAAATATTATAATGGCGAAAACATGTTTGTGCCATTATACCTATTTAACACCATCGTATGCTTACCATGTTTTATGCAAATAAATGATTTATTATTATTAAAAATAAACAGTACCATTGCAGAATCTCTATCCTAGCTGTCATTCGTGGAGCTTTGACAGTCGTTACGGGTCGTCAGAAGCCAAAAAGTCTGACAACCAGTCTTACCAAGAGGTATTATACCCAGTTACTGGGTTGTGGAGCTCAGATAGGTATTCACTCCATGTAAAATACTGGTATTCAGGTGCATCCGCTTAGAAAAGACTATGTCGATTGATTGCAGAATCTCTATGACACAAAATTTAGCCATCACAAATCAGGTTGACAGACATGACCACATAATGTCACGAATTCACGATGTAGCTCTTCCTTATCCGTTTCAGATTTGCGAAATAAACAAGACTCTAATGCAAGTGTCACAGAAACGTGTTAAACCAAAAGATTAGAATGGTGCAAGTGTGAACAAGTTGTAATTTCGTCGCCTTCGTGATCTAGTTTCAGTTAATTCTTTATGCATATCAGCCTTGGAGTAATCTCTAATACCACTAGATCGCGAATACTTATTCCATTCTAAGCCCCAAAGTAGGGCCCAAACTTAATCTAAAAGTAATTACATTTCTTTCGCTCAAATTGGTCGTGACATCTATCTAAATTGGTCACAGCATATGGATAAGACAGGCTATAAATCTTGGTCTCAATTGGATGCCCCTAAGAAGAATTTCATTTCAATACCTATGGACAGGTCTAAATCGATCCTCAATTTCTCATCCATCTCGATTCTTAATTTTCTACTCGCTGTCTGAGAAATTCCGATGCGATAACTGAAGTGCCGAATGACATTGAGGTGCCAGAAATCTCAAATTAACACGTGCCTCAAACGAAAGTAGACAAAAAGTCGACCTCACGTAGTAGTTTTTTCGATCAACCAGCAATTGCGAAAGCAAAACGACAAAATTCATTATTCGCTTACAGAATTGGGTCGTTGTTGGTCCAATAATGCAGAAACTTGTTACTCGTTCACTTTGTTGTCGGTTCTACTTTTTATTAATAAAAACTTCACTTTGAAAAGCCTGTGATAAGATATCGAATGCGGCTAAACTTGACAGATTAAACTGAAATTACAAACAAGATAATGTTACGATGTTGAAATAAGAAATATACTAAATAATTATCATATAAAATGTTTAAGTTTAACTCGATACAATCGATAAAATACTGGCCATTGAAATCAAATAAAAACTGTATCATGCAGCAATTAAATAAATCTCAAAAACAGTTCAAGCAAGAAATACATCTTTGCAACTGATCATGTCGCTATCTGCATTGATCTCTCTTGCTATAGGTACGGATAATAAATACTAAGAATCGATTCAGACAAAACTAATTCCAAAGAACTATTACCAAATAAAAATGCCTTCAACCCGATACGAATTCTCGGCAGCCTTGACAAGTGGCACATGTCATCCGCCATCTTGAAATTGATGCTGTCAAAACGCTTAATGTCATATTACATTAATAGCCGGTAATTGATGTTTCCATATGTGATTTCAAGTCTTGTTGAGTATGTATATACTTTTTATAACCAATAAAAATTTAAGTAAACAGTGATCACTAAAGGTAATTTGTTTTCCTTACAGGTTTTTGCAAATATGTTTATGTGAAAAAACCTAATTTGGCATAAGAATAATGTAATTTAATTAAAAAACAACCGTGTACGCAATTTCCGAGTTTGAATGTCATCATCGCCGACCTCGTTTGCTCAAAAGTTAATTCAAATTAAATTAAGTACTTGGAACGACTTAATTATTTATTCAAACTCATTTCCTTTGCTTCAAAAGTTCACATTTTGAAAATGGAACGACATATCTGAAGTTTATGATGTATATGACACGATAAAACCTCTGTTCTTTTTTTTTTTTGTTATATGGCAACTTGTATTTTGTCCTGCCAGCATCCAGTCTTGAGACATGACGTTGCGGTTGTGTTGCTATAGTTTTCAGTATGAGGATTTGTTCGAATTTCGTAACTTTTTTATTTGAATAAAAACTTTGCTTCTCACATTGCTGTCAACTTTTTGGTAAAGCTATTGTTATATTTTTCTGTTCTTAAAACATTCATTGAGTATGTTAACTGCTTTGATAAGATTCCGATATTATGGGTGACTCATTTTTTCTTATGTTTTATATGAATTGCAGTTATGGTAAAAAAAAACAAGGACACCATAGGCTCCGAAGTTTTTATAGATATTAAGGTGTGTTGAGAAAAAACAAAGATTGAGCGGCAAGAGCGCCGCAGCAACACGCGGCGTTTGCAGGACATATTTCTGTCGCTAATTAGGACTAAACCGACAAATGTTTGCGTTTAACAGAAACGTTCGCGCGCGGCAGTCGTCTAATCGCACGATTGCAGCTTTATATTTGGACACACCTTAACAGTGGTCCATAAGACTAATGATATCATTTTAAATTCGTTTTTTTTTTGTAAATTATATTAGGTGTGATGTCTCTTACAACTCACAAACGAAGTAGGTACTTTATTAGTGCAGGTACCTCGTAAATCTTGTTAAATGGTGCAAAAAGTTGTTGGCAAAAAACAGTTTTTTTTTTTCCTACATGTGATTAATGAACTGTCCATCGGACATGCGTCAATCATTTTTATATGCCGATTATTGAACCTTTTTTATTCCACTTTTCGGCAAACACATTGACTTATTGCTTAAGGTATTAACATGGCCTCTACTACCTCTGGATTAGTTCCTGTTAAATTATAAATGTGAATTTATACGGTATCATCATCCTCCTAGCCTTTTCCCAACGTTGTTAGGTCGGCTTCCTGTCTAACCGGATGCAGCTGAACACCAGTATTTTACATGGAGCGACTGTCTCCTGTGAATTTCTCTGGTATATAGTATCTATATTTTGCACACCGTAAAGGCTTGTGCAGACCAGCGCGACGCGACGGCGCGACGCGACACGAACAATACAATTTCTAAAAAAACTTCACGGTATAACAATAACCGGTGTCGCGTCGCGCTGTCGCGTCGCGCTAGTCTGCACGAAGCTTAAAACAGACCCTACAATTTATTTTATGTACCTACTGCTTACATGTCACAGTACACTTTATTTCTCTTTGTTTTACCACAGCTAAATCATTACTACATTTTACCTTAACAAACTCAACAAAATCTAAACCACACTTCATTTGTTTAAGTTCCGAGGTAGAAGCGAAATTCTGTTTAAAATTATCAAGCACGTGTCCCGTAATAGAGCTCTGGCACGTGCACCTGTGCTAATGGAAAGTCCTTCTAAACTTTTAGTAGCATGTCTTTATTCTATTTACTGCTCGTTTTTCCGTAAGCTGCCTTTGAGATAGGTAGGTATATGGTAGAGGTTGTGAAGGTTCGTTGACCTTTTCGTTAATGTCACTGGCTACTGATAAATTTTCATAGGTAACATAATGTTTACCCAATCCGAAATTAGCCTTAGATACCTACAACGAGCTTCAGCCTGCTTGAGCAAACAATAAATGAAACAAAGGAATTATTCATGGTCGAGGATTCTTGAAATACTGAAATCTGAAAATGAAAAGTCATATAAAAATAACTCGCAGGTATTTTTATTTGAAGCTCAGCTACTTGTGTCAGATTTCAAAAGAAAAATCAAGAATCTCGAGTAGGGTTTCATTAAATCTTGCTTCAAAGATGAATATTTCTGTAACACCACCTGAAAACATAGGTAACAAGATTATTTCATATATTGGTTCCCAAAATAATGTATTTATTCCACAGCTTGGAGCGCGGAGCGTTCATAATGTGATGCCGTATTTAGGGTACGCTAGTCGGTCATTCTTCCATATAAACGTAGCATGGTGATTACTCGTCTGTTTGACGGTGTACGTTCAAAACTAAAATTAAATCAATTTGTCTTGTCATTATCTAGACCTGTATGGAAGCGGAATTGGAAGAAAATATTGGTTTGGAAGTTATGAGCGTCGAAACTTTCATGTTTTAACACTAATTTTAACGTCTTTGGGCGTAAATAAATAACTTATGTAGTAAAAAAATGTCAAAATAGAAACCATACAGGGATAGGTAATTTATCCAAAAATTCAAATAATTTTATTTTGAGTAAATGCATCCAGTAGTTTTTCCATAATATCTATACGCCCAAAGATCTGTTCATGAAATTTTACGCGCTCGTTTTCGTTATAAATCATCGTCTATTTCACTAAATAAATTAATAAATATTTAAATAAATAAAAACTAGATAAATAAATACTAAATAATTATACTAATTATTAGCATGCATATTAGTCACGCCACCAACGAGTTCGAGCCGTCGACTAGTGCACCCTTAATTCACGACGAAGGTGATTATTGACTGAAAACACCGCCACTTGTGTTTCCAGGGTAACCATACGATAGGTATTGAGAGGAAAATTTATATTTAGTTCTGAAGTACATATATTTAGCGTTACTTCGTGAAACTCGCGACTTCACCTTTTGAACATGTTACAAAAAAAAAACTTTTAGTTCGTATACACACAACTTAGAAACTAATTTTAATAAAGGCTCCGGTCTATTTCGTTCTAGTCGAAACTAATGGGGAAATACTGAAAGATTGCCACAAATAGTACCAAACTATATAGGTATATTCAAATACTACGCTTTATCTAAAAATAAATAAGACAAGACCATCTTACCGTATAATCTAGGTTTAAAGTTTTCAGTTAAAATTAGAAGTCTTCTCAGATTTATAAATTTATAAAACGTTTATCTGCAGACTAAACAGCAATTTCTTTCGTTGCTAACCCTACATTCACATCTGACGCAAAGAAAATTTTTACGTCAACAACAGCGGAGAATTATATGCAAATTTAATTTTGGTACGGTTCGCAAAACAAACGGGCTTACGTGTACGACATACGTAAACCTATTCGAAGAGTTTTCACAATACACTGAGCCCCTTTTCATAAATTCACTTGAATTTTTGTTCGGATTCTGATTGTGAATTCGGTAAATTAAAGAATAACAAACAGAACGAAAAATGGTATAATGGATGCGGTTTGTTTAATAAAAATGACTGCGGGATTTGTTAACCTTAAGAAAAAAAAACTAAATCTTCCTAAAATCAGTAGTGGTACGTGTGTGAACTTATCACAAGGCAAAAATACAAATTTATTAGTGTTTAAATTAAAAAAAATAGGAGAAGTTAGCAAATATATATTATAAATTCAAGTCGCTTTTCGTTTATGTCTGTGTGACCGCGTTGTTCTTACAACAGATTTTGATGCGTTTTTCACCATAATTTTTAAAATTTATTCGGATTGTTTTTACATGGGTAATACTTATATATACTTAATAAAAGAAACCTCGATGTTTTGCCAAGTGGCAATAACTGTGCGAAGCAGGGGCAGCTCGCTAGTGACATATAAAATGGTCCTTTAAAATCCTGAAATCATAGACGCAACAGTCTCGTTGGCGAAAAACAATGGTATCCTCAATCATCACATTGAGAGAGAGAGAGAAGAGAGAATAATATTTATAATGGACACAGTTCGTGGAACACATAAAAACAAAATTAAAAGTGAAAACAGCACAGGAACAGTTAGCGCAATAGCTATAATAGACCGTCAATTAACACTGCAGTTGTTTGAATAATTCGTCTGAAAATAACTATGAAGACAGGGGAAATAGGAAAGGGAAGTATCCAATAAAAACGAATATTGACAGGAATTTATGATAAATAGAACCTAGTTGCATAAGCTATAATCAGTTAATCAATAAGTAATTAAAAAGAGTTATCGTATAAAATGCCAATTTATCTATTAGGTCCAAGGTATCTATAAAACAAAGTCGGGTTAGTTACACCATTTATAACTCAAGAACGATAGGATCGATTTTTATCATCTTTGATTTGTTGGATTTGTCTCCGCCCGGAATAAGTTAAGGTTGCCAACCATACTGTTAAAAACAATATCATTCTCCGCCCCGAATAGCAGAATAAGTTAGGGTGGCCAACCATGCTGTTAAAAACTGTATCATTCTCCGCCTCGAATAGCAGAATAAGTTAGGGTTGCCAACCATGCTGTTAAAAACAGTATCATTCTCCGCCCCGAATAGCAGAATAAGTTAGGGTTGCCCACCATACTGTTAAAAACAGTATCATTCTCCGCCCCGAATACCAGAATAAGTTAAGGGTTGCCAACCATGCTGTTAAAAACAGTATCATTCTCCGCCCCGAATAGCAGAATAAGTTAGGGTTGCCAACCGTGCTGTTAAAAACAGTATCATTCTCCGCCTCGAATAGCAGAATAAGTTAGGGTTGCCAACCATGCTGTTAAAAACAGTATCATTCTCCGCCCCGAATAGCAGAATACGTTAGGGTTGCCAACCATGCTGTTAAAAACAATATCATTCTCCGCCCCGAATATCAAAATAAGTTAGGGTTGCCAACCATACTGTTAAATATAGTATTATACTGGTTTTCACTCTCAAATACTGTTTACTGTTCAACAAAAATAAAGTATATGAATACACTGTTTTCACTGATATATAAAGATACACAAAAAAAATTACCTTCTGTTGTACATAAAAACTTTAACTAAACACTATGCAGCGTTACAACTAAGGGAAAGAGTGTTTTCAATGAACTGTGGCAGCCAAAGTAAGATGTAACTTGTGTTTAGGGTGCCAGAAATATACCTAAATGAAAAAGAAAAACGGTGTCAAAAAACGACTAAAGTTAGCTATTTTTCATTTTGTAGTTTTTTTTTTTTGGAAGTCTGTGTTTTTATTTTGTAATGATATATTTTTTTCCGTTATACGGTATATTTTCCCACTTTGACCATAAATACTTTATTTCTTGTACTAAATGTTGGCAACCCCAGAATAAGTATTAAAACATCAAAAAAATTGATAATTAATTAGGTAGTAGATAGGTGGTAGGTAGGTAGGTGTGCCGTAGATAAGTACTTAGTGCTACTCATGCGAAGCCGGGCTGGGTAAAGCTAGTTAATCATTAAAGGATCGCATCATTTCATCCTTAAAGCCCATACATGTTGCCATCTCACAAGACGTACAAAATCAAACATATCAAAACCTGCAGTTGTGCAAAAACTACCTTTAAACCCTAATTTGATTACACCATAAACACTAAACCGTTTACGTTAACACTGTAACTCGATTAGCGACTAACCACTCGTTAGCACTTACCTACATTGCTTTACAGTTATTGCCTTATTATAGCTATTATTGGATCAAAATTCCACTGTAAGCATAAGTCTTATGACCGTTTGCACCAACACTAAGCGACACCTAAAGAAAATGCTTAAGAGGCTGACAATAGATAAAGCGCGGGCACTGTTGGACTAGATAGAAAAGAAAGAGAAGCGCAATGACACAACGCTGGTAATTTATTGCAAAATATGAAGCAATTTACAAAAAATCTATTGATTGGACTAAAAAAAAATAACACTATTACTTTAATATGTTGCTTGTAAAATAATCTGACAAAAAATCAGAATGATTGCATGTATATTAATATGGTTTTCAATCGTTAAAAGATTTTTTTTGAAATAACTTCGTGATTTTTTTCAATAATATCAAATTAGTTGTATTATGTTTTCAACACACTATCCAACTAGCATATATACTGAAAAATATCATATATTTTTCTAATTTTGTTTACTGCAGTGGATCATATACTTTTAGGCATTATAAAAATTGCGTTTAGCTCCTGTAATACCCTTAAACAAATGCGCACTGTTGTATTTTCAACGCTCGGCGCAACGTCAAGATTTGAAATACCAATAATATTTATGCAATGCATGTAGGTGTCGCCTAGTGTCAGTGAAAACGGGCATAAATATATTTTAAGTTTAACCACCACATCTAGGCGACCCATATTCCTTTATATAGTCATTTTCAACTGTAAAACGGACACCTTCAATTTGTTGTACAAGCAATCGATTAGGTTAAACATTGTTTATTTAGTAACAATAGTGACCTGTGACTTTTCTGTGGTTGCTGTTTATGGTAAAGACGCTAGACACACAGCCTGCGGCGGCCATATTGGTTGGTAACATTAATTTATAAGTTATTTTAAGCACAGTGTCGATTTCCTCCTGTATCTTAAAATACAATGACAATGCCTATAATTTGACAGTTCATCACCATTCACTGTGTTATTTGCGTTTTTGAGCAGACATATTTGTCGAATATATG
Source organism: Xanthia icteritia (assembly GCA_949128155.2). NCBI lineage: Eukaryota > Metazoa > Arthropoda > Insecta > Lepidoptera > Noctuidae > Xanthia > Xanthia icteritia. Next base: position 5,226,890 of record OX421937.2, read on the forward strand.
AAGCAACGGATTAGCAATTTCCTTGGATGGATTGAAAGCGTGTTATGTTTAAGGCCCTCTGTACACGGCACGGTTTCTTTACGGTACAGCGAATAAACCGCGCCGTAGAAGAAACGTGTCCGTCAACAAGCTTCCATAGTGATCCATACAACACGGACGACCGTGCCTGCACACGATGAATAAACCGTAGTTTTTCACGGCAAGAAAAACGTGTATCTACAAAGAGCCTAAGGCTGCGTTTCCACCAGAAATGAGCGAGGATGCGTAGCGTAGAATGTCCGTAGAACTAACCAATAACAACGCTAACTTAGCTCAAGCTATGACAGTGAAGCTATGTTATTGGTTAGTTTAACACATATCCCTCGCTACGCATCCTCGCTCATCTCTCGTGGAAACACAGCCTAATATTGCTCATTAAGTTAGTTAATCTGTTTATTGATAAATGTTGTTGTGAATAGTCGATCAAAGTAAAAACAATGAAGAAAGTGACATGAGAGATCTTACACCAGTTTTTCTAACAATAAGTCTTTGAGAAACTAAGGTATAGTCAGGTCCTGCCGGGGTCGCGGGGAAGTCCGAAAGGGATACCGTGGCTCCTGACAACGTACAAGCAACTGAAGGAAAACGGGTGGGTTTTAGTCAGTAAGAGTCTGACACGTCCTCCCGCTCCGCCCAGGCCCTGCAGTCTCTACACGGATAGTGATCGCTATACGAAGAATTCGGTCGAAGTTGAAGTCCTTAGACGGTCAAAATTACTTGACAAGCACGAAAATATCCCGCGCTTGTGAAGCACGTCGCGCGCGTCTAGGGACATCATTAGCACTATGCGACCGAATTCGGTGATGTAGTGATCGCTATCTATGTCGAGACTGCCGCCGCGCCAGAGCGGGAGATGTTATTTGATAATTTGCCACCCAAAAAAAGGTATAGTCAGGTGATTCTATACGTAATAATCATGGGAAACTCAGTTATTTCAGGATATTCGTAGCAACGGCAACCTATCCAGCCTTACACAACGTTCGTGTTGCACCTGCAATCTTTCTCTTATCCCACGAACTTCTTAAGCTAGACTTCAATATTGCAAACTCAAAGTGATACGGTATATAGGGTGACTGGTAATTCGTGACCGATACTTAAAGACGTGACTTTAATCATCGTTAGGGTTATCAGAACTTATTTCTTTCTTAATTTGAGAGACAAGAGGTAATTGAAAAAAAAAATCTACTACTCCATATGTAGGCTTAATTTATGTTAGCACAACATAATCAGCCTATAATGTTCCCACTCCTGGGACACAGGCCTTCACTCTTCGAGAGGGAGTGGGCTGTAATCTACCACGCGGGCCCAGTGCGGGTTGGTAGATGTCACATGTCTTCGAATGTTTGGTTTTAGGGCATGTCGGTTTCTCCACGATATTTTCCTTCACCGTTTTGAGAGCAGAGGTAATTAAATAATTTACACAAAGTAAAGTGCCTGTCTGGGTTCGAACTCGGTTTACAACTCGTAAGTCGGGGCCCTTATCTCTGGCCCTGAAGTCCTAGGGTGAGTTTATTTTAACCATCTCGACTTTAGGCATCGACCGTGTTCGGTGCTCAGATTGCCCCTACACTGGCCTTCACTGGTGAAGGCCGGCCGGCTGCCAATCGGAGCGCCGAACGCGGTCGATACGTAAAGTCGAGATGGATAAAAGAAACGCACACTAGGCCTCTGCACTGCTCTGCGTTTTCATTGTTGTTCCCTTAGTAAGAATTCTTCATAATGACCCCTATTCAGGTTTTCAGTTATTTCAGTTACACCTTGTATAGTTGAAAGAACCTAAACTTGATACTTGAAGAAAAATCTCCCAAAATGTCTTTTAAAAATTATTATGCCTTCCCAAACAACTGAAATTCTGGAACGCGTCTTTATGTCTAGGACACAGCAAATGAATATAACCTAATTGAGTCTTTATGGATACAGTAATTACTAAGATAACGTTTAATTGAAGTAGATGGAGCCGTTAATTGCTATAATAAAAATGATTTGCACTATCAAACGGCTGTTACTAAATACTCTGGTTACTTGGCACCTCTTCGTGTTCAAATACCTTCACACCTTATCGTCCTATCGTGGTATTATTGAGGCATCACACGACTCTTCTTAGGTGCCAAGTTAAGGGACGAAGTTAGCTTACTAAAATCTGACGATCGATAGACTAGCAATAGGTAATATTAACTCCACTCACGGACATATGGATTGCCTCCGTCTTAGATTAGATTTATATATTTTGCCACATTCAGAGATGTAGGTTAAAAGAGAGGTGTAGAAAAAAAGTACTTAGTTCTAGTGCTCTATAATCTTCCTCGTGTTTCTATCTTCAATAGTAGACTGTGCATTGTCCGCTGTATTAATTTAATCCCAACTAATATTCTAAATGCGAAAGTGAATTTGTTTGTTTGTTACTCTTTCACGCTAAAACGGCTAAACGGATTTGGATGAAATTTGGGACATCTGGGTTAAGACAGGATACTTTTTATCCTGATATTACCACGGAATCGAGACTTACGCGGGTGAAACCGCGGGCGCAGCTAGTAGAAGATAAATGGTAAAATATCTATGAACACATGTAAGGTCAAATACAACGGACACCCAAATGTGCAATAGAACATCTCTCAAAAAAACAAAAGAAAATCGTTACATCCAAAAAGAAAAAATGATCCGTGACGACCCAGTTCCACAAAGCAAGAGAATTATTCGTAATTTTTACAGCAATTCGATCATCAACAGTCTTTATAACAATCAAGACAATTGTTATTATATAAAAGACATTATTACACGAACTGTACCTACAGCGCAACACAGAAACCCACTTCGCTTGGAGAAAGCGCTTTTACTGCTCGATGATCCAACCAGTGTAATAGGTCATAGAGATTGGGCCCTAGATAAGCAAGGAGTTCAGACCTGACCTTTGTATGATGTAATCATCTTTGTGATTGTTAACTTGAGGCTGTTTGGTGTTGAGGTTGTTGATTGTACCGAATAAAACGTGGTACCTACAGATAAGCAAGTTAACCAAAATGGTACCCTAGGACTCAACAAAGTGACGTTCGATCAGCGATAAAGATGAGGGAAAAGTCAAAACCGATGGGACTCACATAACCTACCTTAAACCTTTTAACAATCTTGTTGAAAGTCGTTGCAGACATACGAAACGCTTTGAAAGCGACTGCCACTTGTTTAGGCCCTCTGGTATGTACCTACATACTAGAGGGTCATTACGATGTCACGCTATTACAGCGCTGAAACAATGCTGAAAACTCAAATGACAAAATTGTGACGAAAATAAAGCCGTTTCATTCTTTGACGCTTTTCTCAATTCAAACATCGAAAAACCCACAAAACCTAGCATAAATAAACAAGCATAGTAAAAGTTCAGATAGTCAGACAAACAGAAACGTTTGACGGCACGGTTGGCGCAGTGGTTAAGCGATTGACTGCTGCACTGCGTGTCGCGGGTTCGATTCCCACACGGAACAAATATTTGTATGGCCTACAAGTAGTTGTTCCGGGTCTGGCTGTTTGTGTATGTGAGTTTAAATGTTTGTAAACGCACCCACGATACAGGAGAAATTCCTAGTGTGGGGCAACGTTTTAAAAAAAAAAAAAGAAAAGTGAACTTACAGTTTTTATACGTTACGCCAAGAACGCTTATTCGAAGAAGCTGTCTGCAATAAGTACAGCGACGACATTTCATTTTCTCAGATATGCTCAAAGAAAATTGAATACCCACGTTGCAAGATAAAGTACTTAACTATGGTCTATTTCAAAAATATTTGCTGAAACTGTTAACAAAGCCACAGTACAGATTAAATTCTTACACAATCACTCACCAAAGGGAATTAGTAACACATGCTTCTGTAACTGACATCTGATAAAAAACAAAATACCGTTATAGATCACGAGACTGACATTAATAATACTATTGATATACTACTACACTGGCTTGACATACATCATTTGAAAATAAATTTAGACAAATCTGTATACATACAATTTAATAAATCTAATAATAATAAAAATAATATCAAACTTAAAGTAAATCAAATTAAACAAGTACCACATACAAAATTTTTAGGAGTAATAATTGATCAAGATATAAACTGGAAGGAACACGTAACTAACGTCAGTGGTAGAATTAATAAATTCGTATACGCCTTGAAGCAAGTCAAAAATGTAACAAACATAAAAACTGCTATTATATCTTACCATGCATATGTTGAATCATTACTACGCTATGGTCTTATAATGTGGGGTAATAGCACTGATCTAAATAGAGCGTTCATCGCTCAAAAGAAGTGCCTAAGATCAATTTATGGACTTCAGCCGGATGATACATGTCGGCCAATATTTCAAAAACTTGGTTTGCTACCGCTTCCATCGCTGTATATTTACGAAATATGTTTGTTTGTGACCAAGAATAAACAATTATTCAAGACAGCAAGCGATGTATGTCCTCGGAGCAGACGTGATCCTTATGGACTGGTGTTAAATGATTTACCAAAGCTAACCAAATATAATAAAAGCTGTCTAGCAATGTGTGTGCGTATTTATAATAACATACCAAACAATCTCAAACGATTAAATGTAAGATTGTTTAAAAACAAATTACACAAATGGCTAAATGAATGTAGCTTCTATAGTTTGAAAGATTTTATGGATAAAAAATATTGACATTATATTCTAACATTTATGTACTTAATTATAATTACCCTGTAATATTAAATTTTTGCATGCTATGTCTTACGTTAGCTAAACATGTTTGTGCCACTCTGACCTATGCCTAACACCATTGTATACCATGTTTCACGCAAATAAATTATTTGATTTGATTTGATTTGATTTGTATTTAGAAGGTTTCAACTTTATATCTCGCCACTTTTACCATCAATTATTTATTTATTTATTTATTTATTTTAAGAATTTTTTATATCATTGGTTCGTTAGTCTGTAAGCCAGACTAACGAACCAATGATATAAAAAATGTAATATTTAAAAAAAATTGCTAATAACAAGCCTCCACATATAGTTTAAGAAAAAGTCGATAAAAAGAAAGTACAAAAAGTTAATATAATTAGTATAAAGTTAGGATGAGTTATAAGTATAATTAGTATAAGGTTAAGATAAGTTAACTATCCTTCAAAAAAAAACTGTGCCAAAAGCCGTCTTAAGGTCGCCACACTGGTGCAGAACAAGTCGACATTAAGGTTCCTAGGAAGCCTATTGAAACTTAATGCACTTCTTATTGAGAAAACATTCCGCCTGTAATTAGTCATTGCGAAAGGTACATTTAATATTGGACGTTGACGTAATCCCATCAGATTCGTGCGTAATGACAGATTAGCAACGAGTTCAGGACAGTCAATGTGGCCATTTGCGATACCCAATAGAAAACTCATGTCTCCAATATAACGTCTCATCTCCAGAGGAAGGAAGTGGTACCGTTTGCGTTTATTATTATTTGAATAACATTATTAAATCGACGTTATAAAATTAACCTCAATTGTCAAAATAAAAATCATCTTCAGGGATATTTAAGTTAGAAGTTCAGGATATTCAAATAATCAAATCGAAGCATTCAATTTGTAAGTGGCACAACAAATTGGCATCCACAGATACATTTTTACCAGATACTTTTTGAACAGACTATGCAAGACATATACAGCTAACATAGATAGGATACACTTCATCACTTGATTAACCTTTGAATCCCCGCCCTCTTCTCTCGAGGGATCGAAGACTGAGCATCTCTTTCACGCCATCGAATCGGTTCGTTATATATAAGGTACCTACATAAATCCAAGGAAACATTTCTTTGTAAAAGCAAGAATATTTTTAGGCCAATTTCCATGATATTTATTTGAGAAGAGGAGTGTTAGTTATCTATCCACACTGTTGGTGAATAATGTAAACATTGGGAAGTATTTAACAGGGCAATGCTCTAATTAACTAATAAACTGTTCATGCTTTGAACTTTGTGTGGAGTTAGGGAATCTGACTCATAGCAAATCTACTTACAACTTTCAGAAAGATACAAACATCCTAGCTTTGCGATAAGTTCGCGTCAAATAACTTTGCCGCTCTGAAGTAGGCTACAAATGACTGCGCAGTAGTCAATCTTCCTTATAAAACAGTAGCGCGCATGCCAGCGGGCATGCGCAACCTAACTTCAGAGCGGCAAAGTTATTTGACGCGAACTGTACTTACAGCGAGCAAACCCATGAAGAAACTATTACTTCTTTCCCTGAACTCAAAATGGTACAAAATCATTAGCTTAACAAAAATATATCCAAGATTAATTTAGCGGATATCTGGAATAAAAAAATTGAACACAAAAATAAATGTAAACTTGATGTTTTCTCAACCACGTTTAGTTTCGCTTCTTACGCGGGACAAGTTGACATTTCGTTTGTTAAAAGTTAATTGATAGACGTTTCTGACACTTTAACATTTTAATAAAATGTTTGTACATTATGAAGTACCTAGCTTTTGAGTTTTTAGGAATTTAGCTTTTACTGTTTATTTACTAAGTACCTCTGACAGCTATTTCAGCTCATATTTATTTGTTAAAGTTATTACTACTTTTGAAAGGTTCAAAGGTGTAATAAATGCCTCTTTAAGAAGGTGTAATAAATGCCTCCTTCAGGGTCCAGAAGGAAAATATTTTCGTTTACTCAACATAACATGTAATATAACATCACACCTGTAAAGCTGGAAGGGTTAGGCAGCGGTGTTATGCGAGTTTATGGCTTTTCGTTTTAATCAAGTTTTGAGATATAATGGATACCAAGGCGGCATCTACAACGCCACATGCAAACTACGCATCAGTGACGTCACGCAAAATCCTGCATCGCGCAAGCAGAGTTTACCGCATGAAAAGTGTATACAACGTCCCGATATCAATCGTCGGGCAGTAGCCCACCAGACACAACACCCGTCTGGTCGGAGGATCTTCCCTTTTATATGGAGGATGAGTAAACTTTACACCCTTTTCCTTATACCTCTATACTTCAATCAATCAACCGCAATCTTTGTTAGTAGGTTTACCCAAGTATGCATAACCAAATTCACTCGTTTACCTATGCGGTAAAATCCTTTCGTTTTCATCTCGTAATCGGTTAGTTAACACACAATCTCTTGCGGTATACACTGCTATGAATCCGCTTGCAAAACCCGCCATTCTTTTAGTTTCCGTCATCAAACCACAAGGAATAATGGCTTCCATCACGTATTGTATTAAATCTATCAATGTGTTTAGTTATGTTATGAAATACTGTAAATTAAAGACAGGTAGATAAAACCACTGAAAGCTGACCTGGATATTTTTGTAAAAGGCAAACATACATATCAACCTATATAATTAGCAAAATAACAATTGAAAAGCTACAAATAATGGTAGAACTTTAGCATTGCAACGCGATTGTGGTCGGAAGCTAGCCTATGCGTAAAAAAACAATTCCCGACCTAGGCAAAGAGACCAGAGATCAATTACCGCATTTTCAAGAACGTTCCCATTCTGATCTCAAAAATACCATCCAAAATACCATCCATCAAAAATACCTGTAATTTTCATACATTTTTTTTGACAAGGATTTGACGTTTTTATTGACGCTGAGACAGGATTGCGGCTAGATTTTGAACCTTATATCCTTGAGTAGCCATTGACAACACCCATGATAGCTTATATTCTACTCCTAAATAAATTAATAAAGGGGTGAACTTTGGCAATCTAGCGAAAAGGCTTAGCGAATAGTGTTATTTAGTTAGGCAAGTTCTAATTTAATAGACAAATTACCCACAGAGTTGCGGGCGATTTATCTACATAAACGGTAATATTCAGTGACCGAAAATTACATTTCTGCATTGTTATCTACTAACAATGTAAAACTACTCTTTGTTATAACACAGAGTAATAGTGGTAAGTAGAATTCATATAACTTATGAAAAAAGGGAAAAAAAACCATTTACTTATTGTTCTTCATACTAAATTGATATAGGTACCTAACTATTATATTTATGAGCACGTTATGACTTGAGGCTTTCGATGGATGATTGATACAACCAGGTCTGATGCAGAAGGATGCTCTCTTTAACCTAATATTGTAAGGATCCTGTCTCTGGAGCACAAACCATTTTTAGCTGGGACCCACGATCACGAACCCACCTACTTTTAGTATCTTGAAAATTATTTGAAAAAATAAATTGTAATATCAAATGAAAAGCTCTATTTCGTACTTTACTAATTGTTCGATGAATAAATAAACGAAATCAATAGCAATGAATTAAAAGTGTCTTCAATTCAGGTCGCTATGTAACGGGTGCTTTTTTTTAAGGTTTGGTTTTTAAATTGGCAACACTTTTTCTAGTGACTGTCAATTTGACAGTTGACAGTTGATTTTTTGTCAGTACCTTTTGCCATTTCACAATGCATAGACTTACTTCAGAACAACGCTTGCAAATTATTTTGAAAACCAAAACCACAGCGCGCGACACCATCAATTTATTGCGGGAGACATTCGAAGAGCGCATAATTTCGCGTAATGGACCTGTGCGCTAGCCTCCACGATCGTGTGATCTCACACCAGTGGATTACTGTCTTTGGGGATATGTGAAGTCACTCGTCTACGCAGATAAACCACAGACGTTGGACCACTTGGAAGCCAACATTTGCCGCGTTATTGCCGATAAACAGCCCCAGTTGCTCGAAAAAGTGGTCGAAAATTGGACTTCCCGATTGCGCTTCATTCGAGCCAGCCGTGGCGCCAATATGCGAAAGCACTAATGGCATAAGAATATCTTTTAAATAAAACCAATACCATCATAATGAAATTTATTTTTAGGTGTTTTATTTCATTTTGAATTTGTATACCTCTAAAAAAAAACACCGTTTATTAGAGGACAACCAGTGGGTATCCGAATTAAGCATTCTTTAATTACCTCCGTTAGTTTTTTCTACATACTTTATATATTAATCTTGATTTTTAACGTTTTTATTGCAATGAGTTCTGGTTTTTAGTTGAACTTGATAACCTTGGTTTATTAACAAGGAGTTGCTGAGGTATCGAAAATGAATTTTTTAAATTAAAATTATGTTAATTGTGATACAGAAAATTATGTTAATGGTGGTACAGAATATATGACGTTCAATGATACATGTCATAATACAAAGTACATTATGATTATCACTGATTGAACGACTATATTTATGTGTCTGCTTTACCTAGTTGAAGAAATATGTAGCTCGGGACGTACCATCATTACCTGAATATTATACAAAGGGAGGAATCGTTAGTAAGTATCCTAATCCTCACTTAAGGTGCAGATATACGCTTGAGTGGTTCAAAATTCAAAATATTTTTTTTCACATAAACCTTCAAGTTTGCGTGTTCTGTACTGAGCTAACGCAACGCGCTGTCTCCAATTAGACGCATTGTTCATTTATTATACATAAAACAAAAATTATTTTAATAAAACACGTATACTAAAAAATCAATAATTAAGTTATCTTTAAAACGGTGAAGGTTTTTGAAAAATACGCTTGATAGTTTTTGCGTGATTCTCCATTTTTTATCCACGTTAGACATAACTTTACAAATTAATTACACTATGTAATATAAACATAATCTAAAATATTCATATATTAAGAAAATGCTCTAATTTAACATATATTTTTTCCAAATCATTAACACTACTCGTTTAGACGTGATCTTTAGAATAAAATCATTAAAAGTCGGTTATCGTCGCCTTTTAATTACTTGACATTTTTCGGGACCCCGCCGGACCTTTGGAAGGCTTACGAGGGGCCGAAGCCAACTCGCAGAGGCCCGTTAGACGTGTTTAATGAAACGAGGCAACAATTAATTAATTATTAATTTATTAATTACTTATTATTATCATTACTAATATTATAAATGAGAAAGTGAGTTTCTTTGAAAGTGAGTTTTGACCAATATTATGTAACCATATTTTATTTATTTATTTATTTATTTATTATTTTGCTTTAAAAGAGTGTCCGTGGAGTTTCTTGCCCGTTCTTCTCCATAGGAACCTACTACGCTTTGGAATGGGCGACTAGCTTCATATTTCTGACTGACCGACCTCTTGACAATTCAAAAGTGCCTGTAATTGGTTTATTGGAAATAAATGCTTTGAGTTTGAGTTTTGTTTGTTACGCTTTCACGCTAAAACGGCTGAACGGATTTGGATGAAATTGGGCACATGGGTAGACCAACCTGACACTGACCTGCAAATTGCAAAAAACGTAAGAGAATTGAATTTCGCGGGATACCTTAGCGTATTTCCCTTAAACAAATTATAATAAATATAATATTTACAATTTGCGGTCCTAAACTAGAGTTTACAGCTTGTAATAAATCTGCGAACTGATCAAGAGCTAAGGATACCGCCGCATATGATTATGAGGCATTAAATTAAAATAAGGCTTCGGAGAAAGGCCGGGAAAGCGGGTCTTTGTTCCCTATATTTTATTAGCAAGTTATGCGTAGCGTGACTACTTGTCTCTAGAATAAATTATGGTGCAACTAGGCTATACTATAAAACAACCGACTTCCAAAAAAAACACTACAAAGTAAAAAAAAAACTTTAAATTCGGAAGTCGGTTTTGAATTTTCTTTTTTGCCACCGACTTCCGAAATTTGGAAGTTGTTTTTCACTTTGTAGTGTTTTTTTTTTGGAAGGCGATTGTTTTTTTTTTTTTATAATTTAAAAATATTTTTCACCTTTCTGTTGTGGTACCTCCCCCACACAAATTGGAATACCACACTATCTGCTATGTAAATAACAGTGACAGGAACTTATTGTAACATCATCCACATAGACTAAGTAGGAAAAATACGTAGGTATTATTGAAGCTAACTCAAAAACTACCCAAGCAAAGTTAATACAATTTATATACGAAAATATCGATATACATAAACTTTAAAAAAAAAAATGTACATTCAAACGTACAGAGAATCTCCTCCTTTTTGGAAGTCGGTTAAAAATACAGGATGTAAGGACATTGGTACAAGGTGTACCGCAAGGGTTGTATCGAGGTGGATAAAGAAAAGGATGCCTGATTTGGGAGAGGCCTTTGCTCAGCAGTAGGATAGCGTAGACTATTAAAAAAAGGACAGTGATGAGCAAACTGTTACTATGAGGTGAGCAAACTGGTACATGATTCCAGACCCACAGAGAGTAGTCGTTGTTCGCCGGTAATAAACACAAAACTTCTTTTTCATACAAAAGTGCAATACCTACACGGTCAAATTTTATGGAACAGCAGATAATTTTTCTCGGTGTCACTTATACCTTGTAGGTATACTCGTCTTAGTTGGGTAAACGTTTTACTACGGCAATATTTCTGTATCAGCACTAAGTTTTCATTATCAAAACTGCGAAACAGAAGCTCGGTACTGACTTTTTACGAGGTAATGTTATTGCAGAATAGCGCAGCTGATCATTGATTCAGTTCCCAGTGAAAACCTCATAATACATAATAATAGGTAATCATTTTATTTTATACTAATTATCTGTCTCTACCTAACATAAACCAAATAAAAGTAGCTTGTAAAGTTGTAAGCACGTAAAGATAATTATCGTAACAAAAAAGAATGAAAGAACAAAGACGATATCTATCGACATCATTAGTAAAAAAACATCCTTTCATAGATAATGTTATCTTTTATTGAATTTCTTAACTTATTTATAGCCCTACACTTCCTCTTGCCTGGATTGCCGATTCGTATCTGCGACGCCATGACAGATCTAGCCAATCAGTTTAACGAGGAGCGGCGCCAAACGCAAATATTGTAACTTAATTGTAATATGTAAAGGTGAAGCGCTTGTGTTAGCGGCTAGCGGGAGTCACAGCGGACAGTGCATATAGGAATCCTAAGTCAAAAGTTTGGGATACTTCTAGGCAAAAGTGAGCCATCGTCGACCGAATTATGTCAAACACGAACCTGTCGAATATAAAATGTTTTTGCTATCTTTTTTTTTAATAAGCTGCATCTGTTTTTGCTGGAAATCGACTCCAAATATTTTTGCTAAGGCAAAGGCTCGACACAAACAATTTTAAACTTCGAAAATAAGTTTAGTCAATGAAATGTTAAACAAATACCACTTAAAACGCTTTTACCAAAATAGGGAAATAAAGACATTGATATCCATGTATTGCTAACATGTTTTCTCATTACGGGATGAAAAACCATACTGAGAATCCATAGCATGAGCTAGAAACGATTAGTATTTGAAGTGTGCATCCTGAATGTCTATGAGAAGCCGTATTAAGTAAAAATAAATATGTATCGGTCATTTTCCTTTCGTAGTAAGCAGAGCCCCAGGAGGTATTTTATGAATTCATGCACAGCAAGACATCGAGTGTAAATAAAGGTAGAATAGTAATCCACTGTCACTAGTTTCTTGTCGGTCTCTTAAAGGAATCTAACAGGCAACATAGTTGCAAAAATATATTTGAAATAAGTATAAACAAACTGACTCCAATAAAAAAAAAGTTTGTCCGTATGAAATATATTGTTTGTCTGTTATGTACCTGTAACAGTTTTCATTTAAAAAAAGGGCAACAAGGAGTCTCATTTTTAAGCAGTAGTTTAATGAATAACCAGGTGAGATGAAGGCCAAGAGCATAACCGTGGTGATTAAAAAAAAAAAGTACCTCATCTGTAAATCGCTTACTACGAGACCTATCTCAATTTGACACAGTAGCATTCAGACTTCGACCAAAAATAAACCTTAATTATATGCAGATAAAATGCAAATTCGTCCAGACAAAGTTTTCTCTTATTAAATAGGACTAAGTAAATAAGAGAATTATTGGAATTATTTCTAATTTAATAGTGAGTGAGTTGTTTTGTGGCGTTAGAACCGGTCGTAGTTGTGTTATTCAACATAAATTGTTGTTGAATAGATTTTAAATGGGTTTGCAATGAAATTGTGATAAATGATCCTGGAACTCAATCCGCTTAATTATTTAGCGAATGCGGACGTTCTATTAAACGAAATAATTCACTTAAGTACTGCGAAATTGAAATAAAACGTTATGCCGAATGATTACATAACATAACATCACGCTTGTAATCCAAGAAGGGCTATGTAGAGGTGTACCTAGGCATAGTACAACCGTATTTGGCGCAGCCGTGAGGCACACAATACTGTTTTAAGCTTTCTCTGTTTTATTTGTTTTTTGTGTGAATATTGTGTACCTTGATCTGAGTCAAATAAATTTATTTTCTTTCTTTCATTTCGCGAGTTTAAGTCCCATGTAATAGGGGGCGAGCCTATTGCCATCAACCGGGCACAAATCCAGACTTCGGCCTGCTAATGAGGAATTGGAAAAACCCAATAACACTTTGTCCGACCTGGGGATCGAACCCAGGACCTCATGCACAGCAGTAGCGCTTGTGACCACTAGACCAGCGAAATCCATAACGAATTAAATTCAATAGGTACATATTACTACACTTAGTAACAAATAAATACGCCAAAAACTACTAAGAATTCTTAAAAGGCGATATCAATTAACTGTTACCAAATTCCTCACTGAATTTGGCTCACTTACCATTTTTATTTAAAAACATAAGGTGAATGCACCAGTTTTCGGTCATAACGATAAATAAAAACTGGTTTTCTTTTATATTACTTTTTTTTTAATTACATTTTCGTTTTATCACTTTACTTGTTCTTTATCGCATGAAAAAGGATCACAAACATAAAGTTAACAAGTTTCGTTTATATTAGTGCATCGGGTAGCTCTACACGGAGGCAAATGTAACCAATATGTCTCTAAAGGCGATTACAGTGCTGGCTTATGATTAAACGAGACCGGGTTACCCAAGAGAAGTTTCATACTTACCTACTATTACTTGTGCATTATGCAATCTAGCCTCTCCAGCGGATTGGACTTAACTTTGGATCAAATGTTTGAACAAATTGTTGAAAAGAGAATGCATTTCATTGATAAGACTAACTCGCTATACTTTTGCTGCAGTAGATACCTTTAGATCTATTATTAATCGACAAAATACGTATTATCTCCTCACTCACACAAAAACAAGATTATATTTTTTTATTTTCACAAAAAGCTTGATAAACAATGAATTGTGTCGGAGGCAAACATTGCATGTATCTTCTTTAAATATTGCAGTCATTTGTTTTTTACTGACTCAAATTGCCAAGAGAGCTCGGAAATGAAACTTCTACATATTTTTCAGTTCTTTTGTCATAATATGGCAAACTATTCGTTATATCAGCCAATCTTTAACAAGGCAAGATTCTCATCCAACATTGGCGCATGCCGTGCAGCATATGATTATCGACTTCGCAAAATGTAATGAGAGGTGATCTATTGATCAAACATATTGTGCATTCCGAATTAAAGAGAACAGCTTCAACATTGTGCAAGTAATCTGAACTTTATTCCTAAAACTGTACAGGTAATGCTGCAATAGCGTTAATTTACAATAGTTTTAATGTAGAATTATGTGATATAAAGGTTCAAAAAGTTCAAGGGATCACAATTTGCAATAATCACGTGCGAACAGGTATTGTTAGTCAATAATCATGTTTAATTCATCATAGTAATTTAATGTGTTAGCAAATCAACTGTAGAAACACGTAAATATACACAATGAACTTTGATTAAACGTACGTTCTCTATTACAATATTATACGTTTCTTCTTAGTACTGTGTTCTTGTCAGTGTTATGTATCCTTTCTTTTCACCAGGGATCATTCACTTCTTTTTAATTTCCCTTCTTATGTTTTGCTATTTCATTTGTTATTTTTGGACATCATATAAGATACGTTAATATTATCCAACATGTGTGTAGCTACTGATTGACTGAGTATCAAAATATATGATATTTATATAATATATGATATATTGATACCAGGAAAAACAGAGGATATGGAAGTTGGATGAACGGAATTAAATGAGCACTCACTACTTCATAAATCAATTTAAATAATTAATGATAGAACAGCCAATAACCAAAAAGTAACTAAATAACGGAACATTGTTAAAGCTCCAACAAAGCAGGTAAACATGGAAATTACAATTTCATATTCAAATAATATCGAAAGGTACACAAATAAATCGTTTCATATCGGGATGTTTCCGAATAAAAGCCATTCAATTATGTTTTCATTCCGATCCGCTGTTCACGACTACAGTAATATGATGGCTAACGAACATTACGTAAAACTTTATCTGCGTAATTATTTCAGGTTGTTTTATTTTTGAATATTCAATACGTGAATGTTCAGTTTGTGTATCTACTGAAACAACGTTTACTGATTGTGATATCAGCAGTGTACTAATTAATCATTTGATTATTATGTGGTTAATACATACTGTATAATATACAGCTTCTTTTTCTATATTGGCTTCCTGTTTCTCTATTTCTTGTTATTCTCCTTCCAGTCTTATTATTACATTAGGAGCTTATCTGAACTCTTTAATTTATCTTGTCGCTTGTCTTTTCCAAATATTTTCATCTTGTTCAGCGATCTCTTCTGTATGCCATCATTGCTTGTTACCTAGTTAGTTAGTTTTTATCTTTATGGTCTCTATTCTCGTCTTCACCGGTTCATATTTTAAGTTTCTCTTGCTCTTATAATGCGAACAATGTGTCTGAAGCCTGATCAGAAGAGACACCACCATTTATAACACTGATTAATTGTCGTGCTCCTTCAAAATCGCTATAAACAAAGTTCTACTTCAGCAACTATGTTACTTTATCAAAGTAAATAATGCAGGCTGACACCGAACCGTACTCCGATCTCGGTCTCCGGCTATCTATAACGATTGTTCAGTAATGGAAAGACGCACTCCATCTGATTCACGCCAATGCCCGCTAGATGCCGCCTTTTCCGATGCCGGGCATCGATAACGGCCGATAGATTCCACTACCGCGATATCCCGGCGCCAAATAAAACTTTATTTCAAATCGATTACTCGGGTGAATATCGATTGTTATTCGAGTAAGTGAAGAAACCTTGGCCGAAAGCCTGGAGGTCGATGAAACTAGACTAGAAAATAGACGATGTTTGTGATTTGGCCAGTCACTTGTTTTTAATGTTCACGCAATGTTGAAATTACACTAATAAGGTCATATATTTAGTCCCTTGATAAGATACTGTCCAAATTACTAAACGGCTACTATCAGTAGTTTCTAGTTTATTGTTCTTACGCTTTTTACGCATCTATTAAATGATAAAAACGCGACTACTTTATAGGTCGTAAATTATCTTCATAAAACCCGGATTATGAGTAACACAATAAATAAATAATTTATTAATCTGTGTAACTGTCATAAATTCCGTATTTTCCAGAATTGGATGATATTTGGCACATTCACCCTGTTGTATAAAGTACTGATTTCAACTTCTTTTCTTATACCTACTGTTCCCAACAGATTACAGAATAAATTGTCTCCGTGTGGAAATTCTGATGTATATTTTCTTCATTCCAAATAGAAAATGTAGGCCATCATACTTAAAAGAGATCCACAATCAATGCCTAAACAGAACAACAATACATTACAACATTTACAACACAATCCAGATAAACAAACCACTGTACCATACTTTATCACCTGCAACACAAATTGTCCAAATTATCTTATCTAAACATTTTGACACCCAATTTGTACAGCGGGGTTCGCGAGCGGGCCCCGTGACATCTCATATCCGCCGGGTACACTCTCACGTTCGGATAACATGGAGCTGTTAAATTGGAGGATGTTCACAATAGTTACAGTTTCAACACTTGTATGATAATATAGTGGCGATGTTTTGGCGAATATTGGTGAAAAGGGATATGATATCATGATGGTATGAATTTTTTTGAAAGAGTCCATGTCATATTATTTCAATTCTAACTGAAGAACTCAAAACCAAAATTAGCAATCTACGTTGACGTTGTATTGAAGGAGATTCCAAGCAGTAGTCAAAAAGCTCTTGGCAGAAATGGACACCGAACCAAAAAAAATAATGCTTGTAAATGTACCTAGTATTTGATTTTATGAATTAAGAACCGTTCAGAAATTAAATCAAACCTGATTAGTGTAGTTATACGAAAGCATGAAGCAAATGAACGCAGTTTTAAAGGAGTCGTTCCATTTTTAATTTCAAATGAAAATTCGGAACTGACGGAAACTAATTTAAACAGTGAAATACACATTTTACAAAAACATATTACACAACTGTCAGTCTCCATATGATAGAATAGAACTGTCGGCAGTTCCCACAAAAACTTCTCACTCAGGTGAACTGTTGAACTAGTTGCTAGTTTTAATATTTCATGTTTTGAATGCGCTTCAAAACGAGTTGAAAAGCTTTGTTCGGACTGTTATATAAAATGGAAAGTATGGAATTATGAGAATTAGCGGCAGAGGTAATGTCTCATTGTTACCTCAACTATGAGATATTAATTAAAGTTTTTGTTGCTGTTTAAGTATTTTGGTGTTTTTAAATAGGAAAGGTATTAGTGATTTAATATAAGTTAGTGTAATTTAAACATTTTAATTTTTAATGTCACAATGGCAAAATTAAGAATTTTGGAAGTGTTTTTTAAATCTTGGCACTACTCGAATTTCTAAATTCAGGATAGGTACTTACTAACATTGCAACCTTAATTTCATTTGCGACAGAAATTGACTTATAATTAAAACGCCTTACTTAATTTATTGGCCACCGAAGACCTTACAACACAAAACAATAAAACCATATCCCGAATCTACTACATAATATTTGCCTTACCTAACAATGATTTCAGGACAGCCAATTACATTTTGATTTACAACATAATGTTTAATATAGTACCACCAAGTTATTTATTGCGGGCGCACAATAAAGACATAAATCGCGTGTTGACAGCGCCATTAACTGGTGCTCTCACCACATCTCTGACTTCTGATACGGCAAGTTGCCTGGTAACAACTATTGCGACTTAGAACTCCTTTCATACTATTTCTATTTTTTTTGTGAATTTACACGGGCAAGTACTAAATAATAATCGCTGTACACGTTCTCGTCTTCACTGTTAAGCACATTTGTACATCTTTTACAGTCGTTACATGTAAGTCTGACAAATCAGTCATACTAAGGAGTATCGTGTTAAGCCTCGTGCAGACTGACGCGACGCGACAGCGGTAATTGTTCTACCGTGAAGTTTTTTTTTAGAAATTGTTTTGTTAGAGTCGCGTCGCGCCGGTCTGTACGACGCTTTACCCAGTAACTGGGTTGTGGATGTCAGTTATGCAATCGCTCCATGTAAAATAATTGTATTCAGCTGCATCCGGTTAGACTGGAAGCCGACCCAACATCGTTGAGAAAAGGCAAGGTTGATTTCATCGAACCGAACTCTTGTAGCTAATTTTTAATTATTTTTTTAAGATGACGTGTAAAAGTGATTCCAATATCCTATTTACCTACAGAATAAACAATTTCATTTCATTTAATTGATTTTGTGAATTTACGAGGCCTTTTCGAAGTAAAAGCCATGACTTAGAAATATAATTTTATATGGTTCGAAGTGCAAACATTAATGTCTTTTTGAAAAGGCTGAAAGCAATAAAAACTGTACGTGACTGAGTGAGGCATAAATTGTAATATTTGAAGAAGCCAAGTCATACTCGATAAGCACTCAGCTCGTGGAATATTAAAATGTAGACCGATTTATCGTGGATTTATCTGATCCATAATTCGGCTTCACTCTCAAATAAAAATGTATGAGGGTAATAATGCTATAAAAGGGCATCGATTGCTGCATCTATAAACAATGTACGACAATAAATGTAAACCGCGTATATAGTATGTTAACTAACGAAGGACTTTCCCGTTAACCCTCGTATAGCGTCCATACATGCAAAAAAAAACATAAAATAAGTTTATTTTTATTTTTAATAATAAGATATTCAAAAAATATTAAATTGATACGTACTGTACCTACACGCGCACTTACCGCACTCTCTTTCCACGTTGAAAGACAAGTGCGCGTGTACAGAATGAATTTGAAGATCAATTTAATATTTTTTGTGAATATTAATCTTTTTTCTCATTATTAAAAATTAAAAAAAAAATTTTTTTAATGGCAAATCCCATAGTCAGTCCATTACTACTATTTAGTTTATTTGAAAAAAGAACACTTGGTATTTCGATGCTAGGATTTATTTGATCGTTCCAAAATACTCTTATGCATTAATATTGCCAGTGTTTTCATTTATAATGTATAAATGTATTATTGTCTCAACTTTGTATATCTTTAGGTATATTGCAGACTTATGCAGACATTATGTCCGCAATCCCTGCATATTTGTTATTTGGCCAGCGTCCAAGATGTCTCGAGGAATGGCCGATGTATTTGCTTATGTTTCTCTTTATGTCACCCTCATTATTCCACTGGACTGGTCTGGAACTCTGGAGGTGAAGAGCGAAGATATTGAAGAGTTATGGGGACATATTTTATCTTTGTAACTGGGTAAATGGGGTAGTAGGGGTCAAAGAGTTAGTGCGTAAGAGAAAGAGGATTCTCGTATTGTTTTAAATCTTGTTATTCTTTGTTTTATGTAATGATGTCAGAGGCAGTAATTTCATTTATTCATAGACTTTTAACCTAGAATTTTATTCTATCTACTTTGACATAACAATACTTTAAAAAGTGTGTATGAACGTGGAATATACACAAAAATCTCCAAATTGTCGTCAACTAATCGTAAGACAAACATCCTAGAGTTGTTTTTTTCTTTTTATCTGAATTGACTATGTGCTTAGAACTACGAGTAGCGTACAACTATTTACAACACCAAATGTAAATAAGGCTCTAACATTATTTAAGCCAACAGATAACTCAGTTCTAACCGAAACTTCAAGGACAACATAATTATCCTACCCAAAACCTGATATTTAAAACAAGGGACTTGAAATACTAAGTAAATTCTATTTATGGCATATACAAATAGCTGTGTGGACGGCCAAAGTTTAAGGATAAAATGTCCCATGATAACCAAAATTACATTTAATACAAAACAAACACGAGAAAGTTATTCATAATTTAGTTAATTGCGCCACCGGGTCACTGTAATAGGCCCTAATGAAATAATTGGCAGTATCCGCTGATCGGCCATGTGACATCGTCCGTGGTGATGCTATCGCTAACTATGCTGTTACTGCACCAAACGATGGTTAAATTGAAAGTAAATGTGATAACAATCGTTTTGATGGTAAAACAGACCCTTGTAATGGACTTAACGGGATAATGCCTCAGAGTCGTTTGGAAAGAATTATTTTTATAGGAGCGAGGATACGGCGAGGTTTTGTGTTTTTTAACTTTTATTCGCTGCTCATTTTAAGTAAGTAAACTAATGAAAGATTTTAAACAAACCTATTGCTTTAGATATTACCTACTGCTAGGGTTGCCAACCCTACTATAAAATATTTATATTTTTAAAGAAAAAATATAGTAGGCGAAACTACTATATTTTTATTTCAATACAAAATGGCGAGATGATCGCAATAAGGCCAGTATTAATATAATAAAAGCTGAATTAATGGTATTTTGTAACCTTAATTTAGAGTGTAAAATAGTTGACATAATAAAAAACCTGTTATTAAAGGTTCATAGTAGCAAAAACTGCATTTACAGAATAAAAATATTTTGAAACTTACCTACTATATTTTTTTATTATTTCGCCATCTAATATTTTTATAGGCAATGGGCTTCTACAATACTATATTTGATATAAAAAAAGTTGACAACCCTACCTGCTCACCTCTGATACAAAGGTAGGCGACAGCCAAATCCATGGTTTTCCATTTGACTAAATCCGAGTTTAAAAGATGGATTACCCTTACGTAAAACGAACGATAGGGAAATTTCCCAAAGATCGTTACGGATAATCTTGACAAATAGCTATCCAAGTTTGATTATGTTGGCTTACTTGGCTAATTACTTTGTGTCAATGCTGATGTCTGCGAGGTAATCTACGTTTGTTTTAACATACATTTTATTCATCCAAGAATTATCTAGATACTGAAGTATCTTTATACATGCTTTTCCAATTCTTCTGTATCCAAACATCGGCTATGAATATCTACAGTCAACATACCGAGGTCAATCATTATTCTCTCTTCGTCTTCTTCAGTGGTCTCAATACTTCGCCTTTACTTTAAATAATGAGATAATTCTCATATCCCGACATGTATCCATACATCTTAGTTATCACACATTAGTTGTCTTGAGACACTAAAGCAAAAAAAGCAAGCAACACAAATAAATCACGACAAATCACGAAATAATGACAGAAACGCATGTGATCACGTGTTACGCCATCCATCCGCCTATTGAGAACCAGATCCCAACGTTGAAGCCTGCAGATGAAAAAACAATAGAAATCAGCTGTTGTTGCGAGAATGTCCCAGTTGATACAGCCACGCAACGTTGAGTACCTATACGTTGCAGATTTCCCAAGCAGTTACGGTGACTCCCGTCTTGTTGGATCTAAGTTGATTTGATTCCTGAACGGATAGTGTGATCAACTGTTTAACCTATTAAGTCAGTAACTGGACTAACCAAAGATGTCACCTTCTCAAATTCAATTTTTAAATATCTTTCATTTCTTAATTCTATGACTAAAATCTGTGCACTGAGTTCATTTTATAAAGGACTAGCTGTTGCCCCGATTTCGTCTGCGATCCAGGCTAAAAAGTAGCCTATGTCCTTACCCAGGTCATGGTGTATCTGTGTGCCAAATCCGTTCAGCCGTTTTAGCGTGAAAGCGTAACAAACAAACTAACTTTCGCATTTATAATATTATGAGTTAGGATTGACTGCAAAATCTTGACCTAAGTAGAAAAAAAATCTACACTTACAGTTTATGGATCACTAATCCGATAAAGCGATATCTTCTCCATCTGTTATCCATTCGTGATACCTTCTAGACCTATATATTTGTATATATTGGAAGTCTGAAGTTCAGTACAGCCCAGTGGGCACCGCTCACAAATCACGACTAATCTAGAGACATATCACGACTGCCACATCACTATTATCATCTCACTCGATTCTCACTTCATAAACAAGGAAACCGGCATGTCACAGAACCAAAAATTCAAAGACATGTGACATCTACCAACCCGCACTGGGCCCGCGTGGTGGATTATAGCCCACTCCCTCTCACAGAGAGGAGTAACCTAAGTCCCAATATTGGGAACATTATAAGCTGATTATGTATGATTATGTAAACAACTAAAAAAGGTGTAGGAAGTAAAATGAATTGCAGTTCTCACATACATTTTGTTTTTAGGCACAAAAGCAACGTAACTAGAAACCATGTACTTAGTTGCTTCCACGTTCTTGTCCTTAGGAATCATACGCTTTGGAACGGGCAACTAACTTACCTGTTACAGCCCGATTCAAACTTAATGGCGGCTCGGAACATGAGGCGAGTCGCTGCGCAGTAACGAATTCATGTGTCAGCGGGGGCGAGAGGTGGGGTACTGCGCAGCGAGTGGCTAACTTCCGAGCCGCCATTAAGTTTGAATCGAACTATAACAGCATACCCTTTCATTTTCATTTTATGACCTGAGAGCTGAAAATTCATAGTATTATGTATATTATATATGGTTTTAATTGGGTTTTTGATCTGGAACTTATCAGTAGCAGCCCGGAGTCAGAATTTGTGCTCAGTTGATGGCAATAGACTCTCCCCCTATAACATGGGACTTAAATATAACTGGCGAAATGTAGGTGTACAATAGGTACACCTCTGCCCATCCCTTTGGGGAAACAATGCAATGTTATGTATGTTGTTTACTCGTTTTTCATTTCCACCTAGTATTTATTTTTAAGTGTTACCGTCTGAGTGATAAAAGTAAAAGTTCTTTGAAAGATTCTTTGAAATCTTGTTCCCAGAATTTTACGAAGTTGCAAGTTGAATTAAACGAGTAATGTCGCCAGTGTTGGTTCAGCTTTAGCAGTTAATTAATTAATGTGTGCTTCAATTAGACGGTAATGTTAAACAAACGAGCTTATAATTAGGAAGTGCTTCTTCATTAAGTATATGGATACGGAAAACAAGAACTATGTGGATAGACAACATGTTTGTCATTGCCATCATTGTTGATTTAAACTGCAGTTTTTTATCATAACTACTTCTGAGCAATCGAATTAATCAATTTAACCCCTAATTTTAGTTCGGTCATATAATAAACGCCTGTTTAAAAAGCTCGGCTTTTCCTCACAAGATGTCGTGCGAACGGGCAGCAGTGCCTAGTTCTTATGAGCACACAGAAAAAGCTTCCTTCTGTGTGCTAATAAGAACTAGGCACTTTGATCATAAACGAGTCATACCTAAGCATTGTGGAAAGAACTTTCAACTTTGTGGTGTACAGAACTGAGAACAGTACTCAAAACTCGACCAACCAGACCAATTCTCTTCTGGCGAAACATTCACTTAAAGAGCAGTTTTATGTGAATATTTCGCCAGTGCGTACAGTTATAACAACAAACGAACTGACAACAATACCAAAACCAGTCACCAATAAACCATTCGAGTGAGTGACCAATAGTAGCAGTAGCACAGTCAATGCATTGTGCGCGCTCGCGGCGCTAGAGAGCCCTCGTTTGTTTCACCGGGATGCGCCCGCGCACCTCTTAGTGAAATTGTCCCTCTTGTCACGACGGTACTTCCTGGTGCAGATTTGTTGGACTCGTGCCTTTTATTTTTGATCTTTTCCTGTTCCCAGAAGAAAGATGGCAGCCTTTATGAACTAGATGTAGTGAGAATGTAGTGTTTCTAGGTACTTAAATGTGGAAGGTGACTTTTATCTGAGGCTATTTGTTTTGTGTTCCATTACGGTTTATTTATGTGGCATTTATTACAATTATTTCGTTGTAACGTTTCTCTGGTTTTATTTATGGAACCATTTTTGCATTATTTATAAGGGTTTGTAGCTTTACTGTTGACCATTCCTTCTGATGCTAGGTGATAAAAAGAATCGTGAATCCCATGACCTGACATTACCTGTACTCCACCAAGCATTAGGCAGAGGCGAACCTATAGTACACCCATATTTGCTATATAAGTCAATTTATTGTTGACATAATCTACTCATTACAATGTTTTTTTATGAGTTGTATTGCAATATGTGGTTAGCTAGCGACCTCGATAATTTTTTAATTTACCTCGATGGTTCTAGTTTATCAATTATAACTTCTAGTTACAGCTATATGTAAGCGGGCACGCCCTTTATGCCTACGCTTTTATTTAGATATTGTTTTCGTTAAGTTATTTTTATTTCTGCTTGAGTATAGTTCTCGATGTTTTTGGTTGGTATATTGGCGTATGCTAGCTGTCATATGGCTATTAATTTTATAATTTAAATTATGTTTTGTGTTGCGTAATGTAAATATAATTTTGCATAAGTACTATTATATAGAATCATTTTTTTCTAACTGAACAGACAGCTGTGCTGCTGGGGAGTTTGTTGCGCCACTTCTTCTTCCCAGCTAAAGCACTAGGAAGTGGTGAAGGGTGGGCGTTTTGGGGGACTGTCTTATGTAATTTTGACGTTCGAAAAGAGCTGATTCTCAGCCTAGTTTGAATAAATGACTTTTGAGTTTTCGCCAGTTATTTTGTTGTTGCCATGGCCTATTATTTTCATAACACAATCCAGCCATAAATGTACCAATTGATACTGTGCGGTGGCCCGAGTCAAGTAAATCGTAACTGAACTTGGGCCACCTCACAGTTTAAAAAACTCTTAATCAAATGAAAACAAAAAAAAACGAAATATTTTTATTTCATATAAACCTACATGGGCACTTATGAAACGTCAGAAGCTAGGTGCACGGTTTCAATTGGTTGTTTCCTATGGCGAAGAGCCGCAAGAAACTCAACGGCTCTTTTAAAAATAATGGGCTTTTACAATATTTTCAAATAACAGTGTTATTAGGTATGGGAGGACAGTGTAGGTCTTTCAACAAGTACCAGGTACTTAACAGAATAATGATGGTCAACAAATCTACAGTCCACTAGGCCTACAGCGTTCTCACATTCACAAAATTGAAAAGAATCTATATGTATAAAGATAAATAAATTAATAAAAATAAAAACTTATTTTAAACGAAATGACGTGATTGCTATTACAGCTGTATTCAATCTGAATAATTATCATGTCCACAAAAGCCACTAATAAAGAGTTGAAATTAAATTTTAGATATATAATGTCAAATAATACGGTGATTATGTCAAGGAAGAATGTAAAAAAAAAGTATACCTACATGGTATCAATCAGTATAAACTATCGTAAAACCTATTCCACTTAATTCCTGTCTATTCTACGTAATTTAGACTCCAAACGTATTTACCCAATCTATCTCTATAATTAGAACGGCGCCTACAAATTAATTATTCAATTAATTTACCTCGCGGCAAGTCTTCTGAATACCTACTATGCCTTATAAGTTAGGTAGGCAGATAACACAATCTGGGACCTGAATATACGAGGTGACCATTACTTTATGGTAATCTGCGGTTTTTGACTTAAAAGGTATCAATGTGCTAGCTTAGGATGAACTGAGGCCAGACTCGTAAAATTTTAGCACAAAAAGAAAAAGTTAAAACCTACATGGCCTGTTTATTTTTTTCCGAATGTATGGGGTCGGTTGCGGAAAACAGCCATAAAAATATCGGGATTCATTTTATTAGTCATAGTCATTTATTCATAAACAAGTAATTTGTATTTGAATACTATTGTTGTACTAAACACAAACATTACACAATTACCTACAGTAGACACACTAAAATAAATTACATTTGTATTTAATAGATTCAAACAACAATTTAAAAATAATAAGTTCACATTTCATCAATATGTCGACATGTAAATGAAACAATATGACCAACAGCTTAAAATTGATATAAAATAATTAACAAAAGATAAATTTGATAGATAGATAGAATTAATTAAAAATAATAATAATAAATTATAGATAGATCAATAAATCAGAATGATCCAATCAAATTTACCATGGTTTTCTCAACAAAAATATTAATTTACATGTATTCCTTTTTTAATCGGACTATACATTATGGAATACTTTCTTATAAAAACTCACTAAAGTAGACCATACACGCTACGGTCTACTGTACGGTCTACCTGTGCAAGTTTGCCTGCGCAGGTAAACCGACATGTCGTATGGGAACATACGACATGTCGGTCGACATCACAGGGTCTGTTCCAATACCTGTCTACCTTGGCAGGCCCACCCGCATAGGTTAACCTCTCCGGTAGACCGTAGCGTACAGCATGTAGAGTTATGGGGACCATAGTCCCTATAGCTCTACACATCGTTTCAACAGTTCATCACACAGATGTTTTGCTTCTAAACGAACGAGTACTTAAATATAACATATTGACATTAATTTCGCAATGATATTACTACGGATTGCAGCTTCGCAAGTGAATCGCCTACGTTACTATTAAGTAATCAGTTTCCCTCAATTAATTCCGACAGCTCGCGTGGGAAGGCACTCGGGTGACGGCTGTTTTTCTTACCAGATCGGCAAGATAATGAGGAAATATTTATAGCATAAATACCATGAAATTACACATTAATCGAACCTTGTAAGGCTTCGAATTACAGGCGATATTTCGTCCTTAGTTACAGACATGTGCAACGTGTAATGTAGCTATTGGTGTAATGCAACATAAACATTATAGATATTATTGTTGTAAGTCCGTGTCTACACAATACGACATGGTGGTTTGACGCAGGGCTGTTCTATACTGCCCCATAGTTGAAGCTATAGGCTATTGTGAATTGTAGTGTAGATAATACACATTGTTGGTATGTAATTCAGGCCAACGTGAAAAGGTTGTGTCGACCGGTTTGATTTAGTTTAATGAATTTCCACCACAGCTTGAACTATTCTCCGTATAGTACGTACCTACGGATTCAAGAAGAAAAGAGGGGGAAAAAGGTACATGTTTATGATTAGGTATAACATATTTAGGGCGAATTTCACCAATGAAACTGAACGCGTGTAGCACTTCTAATCTGTGTTCAACAGCTGTCAGTGTCAATATTGTTATGGGATATTGACACTGACAGCTCTTGAACGCGGCTTAGAAGTGCTGATCACGTTCATGTTTATTGGTAAAATCCGTTCTTAAGAGGGAACAGAGCCTGCGATTCTCCATACAAATGTATTCCATTTTTTTTATTCCTAAATAATGCCTCTAGACTACTCTAGAGCAATCATTTTTTTTCATAAAATCAAGGTCTGCTGTAGACACGATACTCTTATTTTAATGGTAAAGAAAATATGACCCTCAAAAATTACAAAAATGCCCTATTTTTACCGCCGCGGTTAGAGGACTACCAGACAAATTCGAAAAGTTTTTAACATAAAAAAGACTGATAGGAACCTAGACATACTCTTTCTTAAAATTTTAAGGTAAAAAATAATTGAATCGGCTCAGTTTTCGAGGAGAAAAAAGGGGAATACGAAACGTGGATCTCCTTATTTTTTTTGTTGACAGCCGCAGCTGTCCCTATCGCACTCTACAGGTGCAGACTTGAGGTAACACGATAGCAATAGTTTCTTCAAATACCTATTTTTCACGCAGGCCCTGTTCCCTCTTAAGACTATAACGGACAATCAAATTACAATTCCGCAGCACAGTCCAATTCAACAAACTTTGTTGCACGACTGGTTACATGTTGTAACATTATGTATGTACCCATCTTTAAAAGCAGCATTAATAACTAGTATCTTTATTCGTATATTATGCAAAATTAACAATTTCTCACTAACTGACAGATTTTTATCAAGACAGTGGGTATAGACCCGCTGGTTTTGGTGTTTATCCATGGGGTCTTTAACCACTGTCTTGATAAAAATCTAGGCATAACATAATTATATTCTATGGTTATAGGATAATCTCGGTAAAACTTCTTCTTTCTTGGATACACAAACAGTAAAGCATTGTTATTTAATTATGTGTGCATAAATTAACATTCCGGTTACAGTTAATTCTGTTATACAATTAGCTACAGATATATGTGGTATGGTCCAAAGTAAACCGGTAGCGATTTGCCCGAAATTCAAAAAAAGAAGTCCTGTAACCAATCAGTTACATAATTAATGAAAACACAATGATTTAAAAAAAAATCTGAGCTCAATGTTGAGCTCATAAAATTGTTATTAGATGAAGTTACCTACCATCTGAATATTTGGTAACATTGCATGTTCTTGCATGGTCACATTTGTGGTAGGTAACTTCATCTAATAACAATTTTATGAGCTCAACACCGAGCCCAGATTTTTGATATCGCAAACAGTCAAAGCACTGCTCTCTAGAACAAAAAAATATATTTTACAAGGCATCTTTAAACTGACTGACTTCTCTATCGCTATTAAAGTTTAGCATTCTAAAATACTGGTTGAATTTTAGGCTACTTAGGCTTTCTTTCTTTTACTTACTTACTACTTACAGCCATAACAACATTTTCACATTAAAAATTATACTACTGAAGTCGTTTATAACTTGCATCTACCACAAACAACGCGAACATTAGTTGTTTTCAGCACAATTTATTATTAATGTCCACAGTCTGTCTGTCCGCTTGTATGAACATTCATTTGTCAAACCGCGGTGCGTATGTGCTCACTTGTACAATGCAGAGCTAATCATCGTCCGATATTGGAATCGATTATGTGGTGAGAATGGCAATCGATTGTGTATTCGATTCTCGATAGGTAACCATTTATTTTGGATGGTATGGATGAGTTATATAAGATGTTCAAAATGTTGTTAGGCATCTACTTATTAATCAACTTAATAAAAAGCTTACAATTCATTGACAGAAAATGCTCAGCTTAAGTCGCTGGGTCTGGAAACATGGTCCCCGAAACGATCAAGTGCCATCAATTTGTATTTTAGTAATATTGTCAATCGCCGCAATTGCATTTGGTAGACGATCAATTTGCGCATCAATGTCAAAAACATCAATCACGTAAAAAATGACAATTGCAATTAAGTAATCGTTTTACGAAGGTGAGCACTAAGGAAGGATTTTCGCGAATTCATTCCCTAAAGGGGTTAAAAGGTGTTTACAGTTTGCATGGAAGTTCGTCATTTTTGGTGATGGGAGCACACGGCTTGTTCCATAAAACCTCATGCAGACTGGCGTGCCGCGACTCTAACAAAACAATTTCTAAGAAAACTTCACGGTAGAACAATTTCCGGTGTTGCTTCGCACCGTCGCGTCAATCTAAACTGACGAATCTGGGGATCTACTCCCTAAGTGAAATCTATGTTTTCGGCCGATAATACAGGCGCTTCGCGCTCCTTCTTGCTTACAGACATACCGTAAGTGTGACGGCGAAGGAAGCGACCGTAACGTCAGCCGAAATTATGGATTTCACTTAGGGAGTAGACCCTGATCTCGATCGGTCCGTGCAAATGAGTGCACCAGACAAGAATCGATGAGACTGTTCGGTTTCAATAGTAATCGTTCTAGAAGCCATAAGCCTGACACGGAAGTAGTACGGATCTTGATCACATCAGACGATCTGATGGCAAAACTGACCATGTATGGTAGCTTAAAGGCATCACGAGTTATCTTTTATTCTCATTACATAAAGAATAGTGCTGTTCACACAACGTTGCCATACAGTCGTGAAAAACAAAACCCTTTTTTTACCCAACACAAAAGCCTAAACTCCAGTAATTTCAGCGGTCTCTAGTGGTCCACAAATACATGGGCGATAGGTAATAGCCTAATGGTACCAGCTTTGCCCCGAGGTGCGGACGTTGAGTGACCATCTCTGCAATCTTGAAGCGGGCAGACATGAGCGCGTGACGACGCGGTGCTAAGATGTAGGAGTGACTGGATCTGATAGGGTTTCGATGTTAAATAAAGTGGGAACAATACTTACAAACAGCCGAAGAGCAGCTGCCGACGAGTGGTATTTTTGACACTATATAACCGTTTTTCGGAGCTTGTGTGTGATTTAGTTGTGCAGGTCGATATTTTTTGCAAGAATACTTTGTTCTTCTTATAAACTAGATAGTAGAAAATTTAATAGAGAATCGATAGTCTGGATCTTTCCTCGCATTTCTTGTTGTTTTAGTAAAACAAAATTAAAAATAATTTCTTCTGCATTTTACAAAAACAGTCCATCGTAAATGCATCTAATTGCCTGTTATTGACATAAACATTAATACTCGTACCGCCACAATACATGACACATTTATTCCCAAAATCGAACAATAAACATCCATCATGACCACAAATTATCACTCTGTACATCACTGCATTATTATTTCTACATGTCCCTAACCACATCCAGTAACATAGGTCGCTGTACCCAGTTCGTCCCCAGGGCCCGATTATCATTTATTACCCATGCATCGTGCCATTACCCGACGATGCACCGTGAATTATTCTTTTCGTGCCAATTTGCATTCCGACACTGTAATTGATATTCGCGTAAAATTTTCTCATTTTTCTGTTAGCTCGTCTTTGGTTTTGACGTCGTAATTATAGTGTATGTTCGACAAAAATGTTGAATGGTGAAGATTATTTATTACACTGTCTTTAGCCCTCAATAGTACAAAAGATTTAGATAAAACATCTAGAAAATCTATTTCATGTACCAAAAGCTAGACACAACTTCGTCCGGACACTTTCTATTATCATCATTTTATAATGGCATGCCTGTAACAGCAGTAATGACTTATTCTGTAAATACAAAACGCACTAAAACCCATAGAATTTCATTAAGCACACTATAAAATATAACGAAATAACTTTCTGATTTATAGAGGTCGGCCGTGGTATCGATAGTAACACTTCCGAGCAATTACAACTAGTACCTCCACCATCTTATTGGTCGGTCACTTGATGTAACGTTCCACGCTATTTTATGTCAGACACCTGTATACTCATTTACAACGCTACAAGGAGCTTTTGGCGCGTGGCCAAATTCGGAACTAACGCCGCCATCTTGTTTTGTCAATACAATTTCTGTGACAATTTCACAAATGTTTACCAACAACGCCCCTCTGTTAGCGTCGTTCAGGAGCTAAAAGATCTTTGTAGCACCATAGATACTTTTTTTTAAATACATCTACATATGTGTAGCACTCTACTCACAAATGTGTAAAAGGATTAATTCGCATGACATGTGTGCCTAATGATGTTCACTTTTTGTAGCTTTAGGATCCTTTGGAA
The DNA here is from genome assembly GCA_949128155.2 of Xanthia icteritia. Taxonomy (NCBI): domain Eukaryota; kingdom Metazoa; phylum Arthropoda; class Insecta; order Lepidoptera; family Noctuidae; genus Xanthia; species Xanthia icteritia. The sequence goes on from OX421937.2 coordinate 5,258,193, forward strand.
AGACATCCTTTTACGAGGAAAATTAATATTTCCTATTTAAGTCTCATTTGGGTGATATTAATTTGAACAAGTTATTAAGTGGGCAAAGTTACCGTGTACTTCGTGACTGAGGACAAAATGTTGCATGTCGAGAGAAAATGCCAACACCAATTTGTATAACACGCGTTGTATTTATGGCAATGTCTTCTAACGACTATGCATTAGCATTTATGAAGAGACTCATGTTTAACGATGTTTAGGCGCTTGTTCTTCATAAATGGTTAATGGCAAAGTTACCAGGCTCTACTAGATACAACATATAACACAACTAACTGTTTACACTGGGTAATACCAAATTAAAAACTTACTATACAAAAACAAAAGGACACTTAGGCGTTGTCCGCATCGCTGTCATCCAGAAACGTGCCAAGAAGAATTTGCATTGCCATTCAACGTGGCAATGCTGCCATTGCCACGTTGAATGGCAATGCAAATTCTGTGGCCGAAGAACGAGCCAGCCCTCTGGTCACATAAAGTATCGACCAGTCGGCGAGAAGTTTCCTTAAAAAGGAGACGCGAACTCGTGCCCCATGACCCTAGCGTTTCTATCCCAAATGGCTCAACACTGCAGTTGCCTATAAGGTATAATATACAGTATTTGCGCCGCTTGAGCTCAGCAGCCGCTGCGGTGCCAGCACAGTCAGCCGTGCTTGGAACATCCCACACCAGAGGCCTATCTAGAAACAAATATTTTCCCATCCACCTCACTCAAACTGTAAATAAACTGTAATGTACTGTAAATAAATCTTTTTCTCCACCAACTCATCAGAACACACCTTTCGTCCTACATAGAAATTTAAATCAATTCTCCGACCAATTTGGTCAAAGTTTGTGAAACCGGTTTTCTTTTGCAATAGACGCCATCTTTGCCAATGGCCGCTGGTCACAAACATTGTAATGCGATCCGTTTGTAAAGTGTCGAATCAGGCGGCGAGTAGATCAATCATTGGATGAAATTCGCCAAGAAATTATGCAAGATTGATCGGCCACACGCAGAGTTTTGGTGTTTAATCGATTCGTAATTAAGATATTATTTTATTTGGTGTTCTTCAAGGTTAATTAGGTGCTATTGTCGATTTGAAAATTCTGTAGTCCTCTGATCCTATATTACATTGATTTGTTCTTTGATGTTGCATCTAATGAAAATCGGTTATTCTAAATATTGCGATATGATTTGATAACGTTCCATTTTGATTCTAGCTAAGACAAAAAAAAAACAAGTCAGCGCTGCGAACAATGCACTGAAGCATGCCAAAACTACACCTCCGCTCTGTACATACACGCTCACACTTACAGTCAAACTACACCTCACTAAGTGCACACGTTTACGAAACCGGCCTCACGTCACTGTTGACAGCGCTATGTCTTAGTTTTTTATTTGGTCTGAGGATTCTAGTTTGCTTTCTGGTATCCAATTTAACATCACAGACAGCTTTCTGAACTCTCTGTAATTTGTTATTATTGACCGAACCACGTCCAAACTCATCCATGAATTTTCGATATTTGACGGAAAATTAAATATTTTCAATTCGAAACTCAAATTCAAATGAATTCTCCGTAGTCCGTACAGTTCACGAATGAATTTCATCCACACATTGTATACGGGTAACCACGCGATTATAGCTTTCAGTAAGAATGATGAATCCGTACCAAATAGTTACATTAATTAATTAGCCTTTAATTAGGACAACTGCAGCGCAATTGTGGGATTTCTGACTAAGTGTTGGCCACTTCGTTACATTATTTATGTAACGAAGTGGCCAAAATAAAGTTTATTTCATGATCAACAGTAGTAACCTGTAACCTGTTTAACTAGCTTTCGCCCGAGGCTTCGACCACGTGGAGGTCGGAAATCATCCCACGGGAACGTACTGCCGGGATAAAAAGTATCCTATATGTTAATCCAGGTTATAAACTATCTGTGTGCCAAATTTCATCCAAATCTGTTAAGCCATTTTTGCGTGATTGAGTAACAAACACACACACATACAAACTATACAATAACTATATAACACAAACTTTACCCGGTCCGGCTTCACACGGGTAGCACTAAATACTTATCTACCCTACCTACCTACCCTACCTACCTACCTACCTACCCTACCCTACCTACCTTACCTACCTACCCTAACTACCTATCTACTTACCCTACCTACCTACCCAACCTACCTACTCTCACCGTTTAAACCTTCCCTGAACTACGACAAACATTTCAAAACCAAAATCAGCTAAATCGGCCCAGCCGTTCTTGAGTTTTAGCGAGACAAACGAACAGCAGTTGATTTTTATATACATATAATTATGTATAGATAGATTATACACACCAACAGTTTTTTTATGGCACCAAACACATCCTTTTTGATTTACTCAGTTCTGTAGGCCGAAGAATATGGTATTACTAGAGCACCTGGTCCACCGCCAGTAATAAATGAGAAGCGAGTAGAGCTACTAAAAACGAGATGGTGAGCGACGAGCAGCGAGTGTACGACAGCGACAAGCGATTACTGTCTGGTATACGTATACCCAGCGTGAGTCTCAGCGAGTGTTCTGACCGCCAAGCAAGCATCGCTGAGCGAGTACTCTCTTTAATAGCTCTTGTCGCTACGACAAACGAGTACCTATCTACTCGCCGGCAGTGTGAGTGATCAACTATTAATATATGTATCTCTTTTACTTACACGGGACCTATAATCTTTTGTACGTTTCTTGAGCGAGAAAATTTGTTGATTGTTAATCGCTTCCTCGTCGGCGGTGGGACAGGTGCTTCGCCCTTCATCACTAGTTTTGTATTGCGTGTCCGTACCGGTGCTCCTTAACTTTCTATCACGCAAGACTATAAAAGTAAAAAGCAATCAACCACAGCCACTATTCTTTTCTTTTGTCATGCACTGGATTCGTAGTCATATCTACAGATCTATAGACCTACGTTTAGTGGATATTTTACGATTGGTTATGGTATCTTTTGTAAAAGAAGTAAAAACAAAAGAATATTGTTGCATCGAGAAAATAAAGACGGCATTATTCAAATCGATTTACGCAATTACAGACACAGATCAATAAATAAAAATATGCGTGCACATCTTACATGACATGTGATAGAAGTGAAGTAAAAAAATAAAGAATAAGACAGATATGTTTCTTCTCTCTCATGTAACGAAATATGCCTAAACGTGACGCGTCCTTGTTTCAATTCTCGTCCAATTATGGAAATGCCGCCTAAAAAGCTTCACTTAAAAAAAAACCGGCCAAGTGCGTGTCGGACAATGAACGGTTCCGTAGTTGGGATGAATTTATCTCAAAAACAAATCTAACATTGTTCTCCCATAAATCGATATATGTCACGGTCAATTCTCCAACTGCAAATGTAAGATTGTAATCGCAAAAAAAATGTCTGATAAATCTACAAATTAACTATCTTTGGAGGTTTTCTGCCAAATTTCATGATTCTAGGTCAACGGGAAGTACCTTGTAGGTTTTGATTTATTTGCGAGTATCAAAATATTATGTCACATTAATGGCCGTATTTTTTTATTGCGTTGACTTAGAAGCTTCATTTTTTTTTGAGCTCTAAGAGACCATAGGTCTAATTTTATATTTATATTCTAATTTTCAAGGGACCATAGATTTGATATTAATTTCATCTAGATACCTCCACGAGTTCCTGATAAAATGGGTCTTGACAGACTGACAGACGGATAACAAAGTCATCCTAAAAGGGTTCCGTTTTTTCCTTTTGAGGTACGGAACCCTAAAAATATTCGTTTAAAAAAAATCTAAAAAATAAATTTTAGTTTCGTATTTAAAATTATTGCTCTCCATTCTAAATATTTACTGATGTTTTTTGTTTATTATATTGTCTGAATAAGCTCTTTTTGAAGGACCTAAGTAAACTTAATATCACTTACCTAACATAAACCTTTTTCAGAGTCCAACGTCCTCACGACCCTCATAGACAATTCCAGACAAAAACCAAAGAGTACAAATTATAAGTATTCTCAGTACACCAATACTAATAAATTTCTCTATGAAGCTAGTTACTGCTAGTTAAAAGTTTCCGATCCCTAGCGGCGGGAAGACTTAATTAGTTACTCTGTGGCGAAGGGACCTGCTGGCTCCTTTGTACTAATGTGATGACTATTTAACACTGTTCTTTTTAATTGTACTTTGTTTGAAGTTTCGTTCGCTACATTTGTGATAGTTTCTTAACCACAGTTTTTGTTGTATCCTAGGGGAACGCCTTTATGTACCCGGATAAAATATCTACCTACTTAGCCTTTTCCCAACTATGTTGGGGTCGGCTTCCAGCCTAACCGGATACAGCTAAATACCAGTATTTTACTTGGAGTGACTGCCTATCTGGCCTCCAAATGGGTAACACGATACCTATTGGTAAGACTGGTTGTCAGACTTTGGGCTTCTGATTACCCGTAACGACTGTCAAAGATCTACAAATGACAATCGTGACCAACGGCTTAGCGTGTTTTCTAAGTCTCGATATGTAATGGTTGGTCACCCATCCATGAACCGACCGCGGCAAACGTAGCTTACCCTTCGATAGACTCGTGCAGCTGTTATTATTTAGCCTATCCGGATAAAACATATTCTATAATAAATGTTCTAATCCAATATATTGTCGAATAACATCTAAATAAAAAGTTTAAAAGCTTTAATTAAACTTTGTTGATAGACACAACAATGAACTGTAATAAATAACGAACAATAACGAAGCTTTTAGTTGGAAAAGCTTTCTGGAAACTGAAAATTACACGGAAAAATAAATAGTTCCGAAAAATAATAATTTGTTGTTGGATATTCTGTAATTGCGCAGTGGTGGACAAGCGCTTTACTTTATGTAAATAATTTAATCACCACTGCTCTTAAAACGATGAAGGAAAACGTCCTGAGGAAACCGGCATGTCCTAGAACCAAACATTTGAAGACATGTGACATCTACCAACCCGCACTGAGCCCGCGTGGTAAATTACAGCCCACTCCCTCTCGAAGAGAGGAGGGCTGTGTGGGAACATTATAGGCTGATTATGCTATTCTGAAATTGACCTATTCGATCCAGCCACGCATTCTGTAGATAGAGAATTTTTAGAAAACAAAATAAGATTGAATTCTATCTTTTTTTATTTAGGTATCATATCAATAAGTTTCCGATATCGTATTGTTTCACAAAGCGAAATAATATTGGCGTAATTCTGTTGATATATATTTTTTTCAATCCATTCAGTTTAATCCAGTTAGAATCTAGTCTAAAAGTCTTGAATAATTAGAAATAGAAGTATAATCTAGTTAACTAGATTACATTTCTTTTTCTAATTATTCCAGTAGCCTAGGAATAATCTGGCTTGATAATAGGAACTCAAGAACTGGCAGCACTATCAGAGTCACCCAGTTGACAGCCCTGAGAGTCAGATATCAATTATAACTTTAGTACTGACTTGTGACCGAGATTTCCCTGTTGTAAATGCTAATAACTTGGACAATACAACCTACTTGTACCTATCAATGGAAATAGTTCTATTTTTGCATTCGATTGCTTGAAACCTTGGAATTAATAGCAGTTTTTCCAAAACTGAACCTACTAGTGGCAGTACCTACCACCATACCTACCTATTTCTGCCGGTAAGCAAACAATTTGCTGTTTTGGGTTTAAAAGGTGAACACACAGTCATGACACAGGCTCATAAGTCATTCCAACTCTGTATGGTTATTACTTTTTATTACGGACGCTTTTACAAACGTGCACGTCTTTCTACATTGTTCTCACATGCATAATTTCAACATTAATGATGTAACCAATATTTTGTATCAATTTTTTTATTTAAAAGTGTCCGTGGAGTTTCTTGCCCGTTCTTCTCCATAGGTACCTACTACGCTTTGGAATGGACGACTAGCTTCATATTTCTGACTGACCGACTTCTTGACAATTCAAAAGTGCCTGTAAAATAAATGCATTGAGTTTGAGTCTCAAGAGTAGATATCGCACTTTCAATGCCTCTAGTATTGCTCCGAAAAACTGACCACATAAATTTTCTGTATAATCGACCGCATAACAGTGGTAACACTTACAATAAGTTGGCTTAACGTAGTACGGAGTTCAATTAGAATAAGAGGCCAGTTTATTTACTCTTGTTGCCAACCTGACAACCGGTCGATTATAGGTACGTATGCTACGATCACCAGTCAATTTGACAGGCATGGTGTCTATTACAGTATTCCCATAGAAACATTAGAACGCTAATGTTCACCACTTAAGATTTACGACTGAAGATCAAGCCAATATATATCAACAACAGTTTCTACTACAAAACAATTGAGCTCGTGCAAATCGAACGTCACGATGGTTATCAAATCTAGGCGATGCGATGCCATGCGCCGGCGCAGACCGCTGGACCGTTATTGTTATTATTTGCCTGTTTCGACCCAAAGCAATTAGGGTTACCACGCGAATGGAGTTACGAGAGACTGGTCGTGAATTAGGGTTGCTTGAATTTAAATTAACAGTTAGGTTTTGTTATTATATTAAGGAGTGTAACGTAATTATGACTGTAGTTTATACAGGGTTTTGTAGGTTTTCAATTTTGAAGGTTAATTTATACAGCTGTTAACTTTAAATAATAAGTTTTGTTGTCCAAAAAACAGTGTTGCAGATATTTTTTCCCCCAGTTATTGATAAGAAGAAACTATGCAATACAATACAGTACTTAACTTTAGTGGAAAAGATCACCTGTATCCTGTACTAGTTAAAAAATAACACTAAACAAAAACAACTTTATATATGAAGCGTCTTGGAAACAAACATCGTGTATTTTACATGAATTGTATACCTTCTTATTTGTGTTAATCTCGACAAACTAGTAAAAGTACAAAAGTACATTTTTCTCAAAATTGCTGGCTCAGATTTTGATGCCCTTTTGCACAAGGTTGTACCTATATGATCTGTCCCTACACAAATATCGAATCGCTATTGGTCCCATACAAATTCGCCAAGACTCCTTTCAGCATGTGTTTATAAGTTTTTCTCCATAATCTTCTCGTTACGGAAAACATAGACTACTGAAATGAGGATGATCAAATCATCTACATACTGCGCAGTAAGTACACGTTAAGTACTTAACTAAGTAATTTACATATTTAACGTATTCTTCCGTAATCAGTACAGCACAAGTACCAAAACTATTGTTGTTTTTAAATCAACCTAAAACGGTTTTTCTTGTAATCTTTGGCAACATTATGCACACAGATATTGTTACAGAAAAACGTTATTTTGTATACGTACTATCTGTGAATCAACAACCAGGCTTACCAAGGGGTATCGTATTACCCAGTTACTGGGCTGTGGTAGTCAGATAGGCAGTCGCTCCATGTAAAATACTGGTATTCAGCTGCATCCAGTTAGACTGGAAGCTGACCCCAATATAGTTGAGAAAAGGCTAGGTAGATTTGATTATATGGTAGGTAATCAGAAATAAGGAAGTTTATTTAGGTTTCCGATATGGAATTTAGTTAATCCTAATGAAGATGGAGGAAGGTAAATTATCACTTGTATCTCTTAATTAAATATGTTAAATAACCCTCTGATTCATAAACGTTGCTTAAAGTTAAGTGATGTTAAACGTCAAAAATGTATGGTTAAACAGGCGCTAATCATTACTTAACTTTAAGCAGCGTTTATGAATAAGGGGGTTTATGTATATTCAAAATTAAACCAAACCACGCCTTAATAACCCCACCTTAGTAGAAAACAGGCCTAAATACAAACAAACCAGTAATTTAAATTATAAAATAACTCCCTAATATGGAGGAACTAACAGCAGTGTCGTGGCCCATACATTATAATACTTAAGTATGGTATTCCATTAACTGTTTACAGGCGCCCATTTCTCCGTTTAGCGTTCTACTTTATACTGACGTTAAGCAGGACGAAAGGTTTACTTAAATATCTAAGTGTACACGTTCAAGAGCTGTCAGTGTACAATATTCCATAACAATTTTGACACTGACAGCTCTTGAACGCGTTTTAGAAATGCTGATCGCGTTCAGTTTCATTGGTGAAACCAGCCCTTAGTTGTAAACTTTTCGTGATTGCTTTGACAGGGACATTTTGTTACAATGTTTGTTAGAGCAGTGTTGGCGCAGTGGTAACAGCCGCGACTTACGAGTAGTAGGTCGTAGGTTCGAGTCCTGAAAGGTCCTTTACTTTGTGTAATCATGACTGCTCTCAAAACGGTGAAGGAAAACATCGTGAGGAAACCGACATGTCCTAGAACCAAAAATTCGAAGACATGTGACATCTACCAACCCGAACTGTACCCGCGTGGTGGATTACGGCCCACTCCCTCATTTGCTGATTATGTTGTTTGTTTTTGGATGTAGAATGAAGGCTGCGTGGTGATTCAAGCACATCATTGATTTAATTTTGGTAAACGACTGTAAGCACGCGATCCATAGAAATAAATGTGTAAATGTGTTTTACTAACACATTGAAGTTTGCATTTACTTTCTCTTCCTTTTGTATCCATCGTTGACACGAAGGGAATCACAAGCCACACATTCTCTTTCGAATTGCTCCAGTTGCGGACCCACCAATCTTTGAGAGGGAATCGGTTGCAATCCACCACGCGGGCCCAGTACGGGTTGGTAGATGTCACATGTCTTTGAATTTTTTGTTCTAGGACATGCCGGTTTCTTCACGATGTTTTCTTTTACCGTTTTGAGAGCAGTGGTGATGAAATTTTTTACACAAAATAAAGCAGGGCCTGGGTTCGACCTCACGATCTACAACTCGTAAGTCACAGCCGTTACCACTGCGCCACCACTGCGGATGGGAGAAGAATTAGGGTCAATCTAATGTCCTTTTTTAATGCGGGGTAATAAGCAAATATTTCGGTATGGAAGGAGGCGAAGCGACAGTAGTGCATCGCGGTATGTAAATACGGTTGAAAATGGCGATGCATTTGATTTTGGTTGAATCTTTATTTGACTAATTTTCCTGAATGAAATACTGTTGAAAAAGTCATAAATAATATGAAGTTGTAGCGCAAACTGAACCTTATGAGTAGGCCCATTTTTGTTGTTTTGGCTAAAACTCGTGTTTGTTTACATGTTCGGTAAATGAATTGCGAACGCAGATTAGGTAGGTACATGCGCATTGATACTATATTACCACATCTGATCCATCGCACAACTTTCTCTATCTACGCATCCACGCGGATGTGGCGTTCATTGATGGAAAATACTCATTCATGTCAAAAGTATGCGGTGAACAAGATATTGTTGGATACCTCATATATGGACGTGCATGCGAAGCAATTAATAAAAACTCGGTCACAGAGTTTGTAGTTTGAAACATTCAAGTGTGAATTTAACGCTTTTTTGATACAGAGAAAGTCATAAAAGCACATTCAATTTCAAAATAAAGCCTCGTGCAGACTGGCGCGACGTGACCCCGGTAATTTTTCTGCCGTGAAGTTTTCTTAGTTTAGAGTCGCGTCGCGCCAATCTACACGAGGTTTAACGTGTAACTTCTTATATGTGTAACTTAACTACCCTAGAACCGAGTCGTTCAGTGCGAGGTACAAATTGACCCATAATCACGGACGGCTTGAGCAACACCGCGGTATCCAAGGCTCGCGCCGATGTGACAAAACACATCTATCAGCTGACCAATGATCCACTTAGGCTGTGTTGGAGCTTCGTTTAGATGCGATAGTCACTGGTTCAAGTCGATTTCCAAGAATTTTTGAAGGAATTTGTAATTTTAATGATTCATGTTCTGTTTATGCTAGATTAGACTCTTAGTAGTAATAAAATGTGCCTATCATTATAAAGTGCCAAAGTGAGTAACTAAACTAACTAGTGAGTGCTTATGATAAACGAATTAGCTTATGATGTGACTCATGTCATTTCATCACTTCAAATTTCAATTATTTGTCATCAGTTTTACATAAAGAAAGAAAGAAAGAAAATAAATTTATTTGACTCAGATCAAGCACACAATATTCACACAAAAAACAAATAAAACAGAGAAAGCTTAAAACAGTATTGTGTGCCTCACGGCTGCGCGAAATAGGCCCAGTTCAGCATAAATGCCAGACAACTAGTGTCTGACGCTGGTTTTCAACTGGACCTTATGTTACGAAGACGTCTTACGGATGTAAATCAGTTTTATAGTATGTGTTTTATATTTAAATAAAAATAGATAGATGTGTAGCAAATAATATTAAACTCGATTAGATATTTGTTTGTTGTGGTTTTTGTGGAGTTTGTACATAACCTCCTTCCGTATAAATAACAACTAGGTAATGCCAGTCACACAGGAGGGAGGCATTTTAGAAGACAAAAGCCATAAACGGAACTGTTGAACAAAAGACTCGTTTCCGCCAAGACTTATCAATACGTGTGGTCTCACACCCTCATACATGAAGCGTGGGAATATCTCATTAAGGGTACAATATCTGAATATCATCCAAGCTCCTAGCAAGCATGTATAATAGGAGCTTAAGTGCGCCATGCAATTTTACGGCGAACCCATTTACTTGCAAACTGCAAATAAATTCTTGAAGTTTGCTGGTAAATGGAGATGAGCTAAAAATATCCTTACCTATACTTTAGCGCAGTATCATGAAAACTTGCATGCGTAAACACGCTACTTTTGAATACGATTATTTTTTCACGCTCTCTTTAAGCCAGTAAGCTACTAGCTCTAGTGGCCATCAAATCTAAACGCTGCACGGTCCGTTCGAGCCCGTCAACTTGGCGCAGGCCGCACATCAATAACTTCGAGCCGACCGCTATAAACTGATTGCTTCCACTACTCCAAATGGCCCCATTTGCGCTTCGAAACTTTAATAAACGCCCCATGTCACTATTATATCGTAGTTCGTAACATATGTTAGTATTCTGTTGCCTTTCCGGGGTGAAGATAATTCTCGGCTGACAGGGACGGTTTATGCTGCCTTTAGATGCAAACTCTACTCGTGAATAGAAGAAATATTTTTAGATGTCATTCTAATTGGGTGGATCTTCATGTTACCTGATTAATTGCCAAGCCAAATCCTACTTTGCATAAAGATACTGTAAACTCTTCAACCATGATTTGTAGTGTTTTTGGCCCTCTGGAGTGACTACCACCATGTTACGAAACCTTAAAATCTCGCTACATTTTAATGGCACTACTTCCGTATCTACCAACCTAACCTGAAACCTATGCGTACTATCTAAGCAGTTTGAAATCAAAATCCTGTGAACACGATGACCACATCTGTTACCGCCCCGGTTCTATAGCGGCCGAGCACTACAAGCAGAAATAGTCCTTACGGTGTATGGATACGAATATCCTCGATGGTAGATCGCGAAAAAATTATCAGCCGCCCTAAACATTTGAGTCGAGGAGGTATTGAAGTTTTGTATGGAACTGTTGATATTTTTTTCGCGTTAACAATGTTGGTCCCATTGAAAAAGTTGGTCTGTACCACACCCTCAAATATGACCACACATTTCTGATACATACTGTACATATCGAAATCAAATAACAGCTACAGCACCAAAAGAGCAGTTTTTCACCTCAATTTTCCTTCTTCCCTACAATGCAACAGCTATTCAACCTCATGACACACATCTTCTTACCTCAACCTTTAAGAGGGAACAGGGCCTGCGTTTCTCCATACAAATGTATTTCCCTTTTTTCGAAACGCAGGCCCTGTTCCCTAGAGGCATCTAGAGCAATCATTTTTTTTTTCATAAAATCGAGGTCTGCTGTAGACACGTCCCTATTATTTCCTTTTTTTCAGCAACTCATTGATAAAGAAAATATGACTCCAAAAATTAAAAAAAATGCCCAATTTTTACCACCGTCATTAGAGGACTACCGGACAAATTCTAAAAGTTTTGAACATAAAATAAAATGATAGGAACCTAGACATACTCTTTCTTAAAATAATAATTGAATCGGCTCAGTTTTCGAGGAGAAAAAAGGGGACTACGAAACGTCGTTTCGTCATTTTTTTTTGTGATATAATCGCTCTGAGCTGTAGAGCTATCCCTATCGCACTCTACGGGGGCAGACTTGAGGTAACACGACGACAATAGTTTCTTCAAATTCCTTGCAGATCCTGTTCCCTCTTAACTGTACTAATAAAACAACGTTACACAATGTATTACTAATAGCTGGCAAGTACTAAATACAAATAGCATACTGATAATACGGTGGCAGTCACGTTCATTTGTGATAAAGCGGCGGCTACCGGGACTAATTATTGAATAGTTGTGACTTGTGATTCTAAGGAAACTATAACGAAGAATTATTGAAGGTGACATACTAAGATGAACTATAGAGCTACTAGAGCAGTGGTGGCCCAGTGGTGTCGGTCGCGACTTACGAGTTGTAGGTCGTTGGTTCGAACCCTGACAGGCGCTTTACTTTGTGTACATTATTTCATCACCACTGCTCTCAAAACGGTGATGGAAAACATCGTGAGGAAACCGGCATATCCTAGAACTGAAAATTCGAAGATATGTGACATCTACCAACCCGCACTGGGCCCGCGTGGTGGATTATGGCCCACTCCCTCTCACAGAGGTGGCCTGCGTCCCAGTAGTGGGAACATTATAAGACTGATTATGCTAGAAGACTATAGAAGCCTGCGGGTTTTGTCGACGGAAGAATAGACAAAATGACAGATTGTGATTGTTTATCTGTCATTTTGTCTATTCTTCCGTCGACAAAACCCGTTTCTACGGTGGTCATGCTGCTGTAGTAAAAGGGATACCTAAGAAAATACTTAGATGAAAAGCTGTGCACTCTGTCGGTTACTAGGGCGTAAAACTTGTATATATTTCAAAGATTTAATCGTGGTTAAGATTTTTTATATTTTTTGACGAATAGCAACTAAAACTAAACTTGATTATGAAATTAACACATTTGAGTCCACCCACTTTTCATAGAGCTCATCTGCTCTGCCGCCATATATATAGTGGACCATCCAAGAGGGTCACCGGCATTACGTTTGCGCTAAAGTGAACCCTCCAAGAGGACTCCCGGCACTGAGCTGTACCGTCTGCTGAGTACAGTAGACTACCTACTAGTACAATAGCTATATTTAATTCAGTAATCTATTTACATAACAAATAATTAATATCATTAATAAAAACACACCTTTCACTGAACGCTATCTTCGACGACTATGACCGACAGACGACACACTAACCACTTCAGACAGAGCTTCAATATTTATTGTCAACTAGGTTCTGCCCGTGACTTCGTTCGCGTGGAAGTCTTAAGATACACACTAAATTAAAATAACAGCTACATTTTAATAAAACCCCCACCGGGGCCCACCGCATCGCAGCGCCCGCCCACGCTCATACTTCGTTTTCGCTTAGCGTTCTTTTTTACTTTTTTTGCTCGGCTCCTAAATGTCGTAGCGTGATGTTAAATAGCCTATACCCTTCCTCAAGAGTTGGGCTATCAAATGCAAAAAGATTCTTTCAAATCCGACTGGAAGTTCCAGAGAGAAGCGAAATAAACAAAAAAAAATACACAATCTGTGATATTTCAACGGTCTACCTATTACGGTTCATGAGATACAGGCCGCTGACTGACAGACGGACGGACAGCGGAGGTTTAGTAATAGGATTCCGTTTGGCACCGTTTTTTTTTTGGTCGAGAAATTATTAAATAACTTCTCCCGCCCTGGGTGGAGCGGGAGGCAATGTCAGACTCTTACTGACTAAAACCCACCCGTGTTCCTTCAGTTGCCTCTGTACGTTGCCAGGGGCCACGGTATCCCTTTCGGACTTTCCCGCAACCCCGGCAGGCAACCGTTTGGCACCCTTCAGGTACTCTAAAAACAAACAAACTCTTCAGCTTTATTATATTAGTATACATAATATAGATAAATAAATACTGATACGCTGGCAACAACGGGTAACACTAACAAGTAATCAATCCAATGACCTACAAACCGAACAGTGGAGTTGTAGACAACTCCATTGTATGTTAAACTGTGGTTTAATTGTCGCGTGTGTGACTGACAGGGTTGTCGCTGAGAAATAGAAGAGAATTGCGAAACATTGTTGAGACGTAATTGTTAAGGTTTAATTGTGATGTTGTCGAGTGCTTTAGTTCAGCTTTGTAGTTTCGTTTATGTTAATTAGTATGTTGAAGACGTGGAGATAGAGACCACACATACTACAATATAGTTCGTTGGAAACTGCAGTAACATAAACGATTAATTATTATTGGGTACCTCCTGAAACTGACTAGTCTTTTATTTATTTTGCAAATTTTATGACGATATTACATCCTTAACTAATAATATAAATGCGAAAGTGAGTTTGTTTGTTTGTTACGCTTTCACGCTAAAACGGCTCAACGGATTTGGATGAAATTTGGCACAGGAATAGACCTTGACCTGGAAAAGGACATAGGCTAATTTTCATCCTGGATCACAGACGAAGTTGTTTCGTAATTCTCCATAATATTAATAGATTCATTGATTAGGTACCTACTCAAATTGATCAGTCTTATTGTATTGTCTGTAATAAATAAATTATTATTATTATTTTTCTTTTTTTTTATTAATTTATTTTGCTCAAGATTTTATGACGAAATTATTTAAGTAATATTTTTAGTTGCTTTTGACGATTTTAATACGCTGTGTGTAGCTTTTCCCACATTTTAAACTCCAAGAACACAGTTATAGATTTCAGGTGTCACAATAATTACTAATTTAATGACGCAAACGCAACATTACAGCGTGCCAGCCCTATAAAATTAACAAGTAGCGGGAACACCTACGATCTGTCAGGGGAGTAGGCAGTAAGCCTACTCTAAATTATACTATGAATGTGAATCGTATTGTCCAATGTACAGCTCGTTTCTGTAGCCTTAGTACATTCTCTAGACTTTTACCTTGTAACGGAACTAGTAAATGGATCATAAATTAGAAGCAAGATATTACTTGCTATGTGTGAAAATCCGGATATTCATTTGTGGCTAGATTTCAGTGGGAGTGGGTAAGGAATTTTGGTTGCGAATTCTATTGTTGACTATGTCTTTAGAGGCCAAAGCCGTAAGTACAGATTATGCTGAAGGCTGATCGGGCTTATCTAGAAGTCCAGAATACTGGCTTAATAAACAAGATAATTTAATCTTTCAAAGCCGCCTAGAATTAAAATGACTTAAAATTATACATAAGATTGAAAAACTCAAGATATGATTCCGAACAACGCTGCACAGTGCTGCCGCGTTACTACTGATCCCCATACATTTAGTTTGCATTTATTTTAGATGACATTCCGAGCACGGCAGCAATGCTGCGTCACATTGCTGCCGTGCTCGGAATGTAATCTCGTATAAACCTATAGAAAATGTATGGGGACCAATAGTGACGCGGCAGCACGGCCGCGTGCAGCGTTGTTCGCAATCATACCTTTATCAGCTAAGTTGCTATACAAAGAAAGTTAATCCTAAATGCTAACTATAATATTATAAATTCGAATGTGAGGTTGTTTGTTTGTTACGCTTTCATGCTAAAACGGCTGAACGAATTTGGATGAAATTTGGCACACGGGTAGAACATAACCTGGAATAGGACACAGGATACTTTTTATCCCGATATTTCCACGGGATCGAGACTAATGCGGGTGAAACCGCGGCGCGCAGCTAGTATCAATATTTATTTAAACCGCACTATTTATCATTGGCTTATAACAACATCTGCTACTACAAATAGTAAATAGAGATAAAACGGGTATCTACATAAGGATTATTTTTCACTTTTCATATCTTATCTCTCGTTAAACCGATATCTGGCTTAATCCTCAGTTATCTGCGTAAGATAGGGAGTTAATTCTGACCAAAATTGGCTAGTTAATGTCCATATTTAATCTGTTACTGATAAAGGCAAGGATATCTTATTTATAGTGATGATGTGCGCTGAATTACCATACGAAGGAATGTTGGGGATTTTTTAACTTATTTCGCGGCGTTGTGCACTTTTTTTGTGATGGGTAAAAACTGTTAAACTCACGTCAGGACACGTGACCTGGTCGAAAATTCGTAAGACGGAGGGAGAGTAGACCGCAACGTTAATATTCAAGTTTTCACTTCGCCGGCACTCCCGGAGTGCAACCCATATTTTTTTTTAAGATAAATTACTGCAGTTTGCATGCAAGACTATGAAATTCGGATTTGATACAAATAAATCTCGTGAAAACTGGCGCGACGCGACACCGGTAATTGGTCTACCGTGATGTTTTGTTAGAAATTATTTGACTGGAATCGCGTCGCGCCTGTTTGAGGGCCTGTCACAAATGTCGTATTTAAACTTTCTAAAAGTCAATATTCTACATTAATGTCTCCCTATGTGATTACAACACCAATACTTTATTGATGGATTTGAAAAAAAAAACCTTTTCAATTTTATAGCAATTATCTCAACTAAGAGCTGATGAATTGACTAGAAAATGAATTCCAAATAATTCATCGCTTCAAAACATCTAAATATCAGCAATTTCTTTAGATCTCAAATATAAAAACATCATTTTTAATCTTAAGATATTGCGACTCCTTTGCCTCGTAAGCCTTGCTGAATACCTACCCGTGACGTCATACCGGTATTTTTCCAATATTTCCACCACGCTTGGCCAATATTACTCGAATACGGTGTCGTACGGTATTACAAGATTCCCTCTAAATTCTGCGAACGAAAAATCTTTTGGCATATATATTGTAAAACCAATCTTTATTTGGAAAGTAGGTCAGAATATTTCTCTTATTTTGTTAAAATTGAATTGTGGCTAGTTCTGTAATCCCAATTTATTAGGAAAACGTTGGAGAAACAGACCTTAGGGCTAATGAATAGAGACTTAGGTTGAGGGCCGAAACGGCCGGGCCAAACCGACTTCTTAGCCAGGTTGCTAAGGGTCGGTTTGGAGAAATAAAAAAAGCGGTCAAGTGCGAGTACCACCGTTAGACGTTTAAATGTATTGCCATTATTAAAATCGAGACTAAAACGCCGAAAAAATACACGTTTTTTGTATGACCCCCTTTCATTTTTAACTTTTTTTTTTATTATTAAAACGGTCATAGTAATATATACTTACACACTGTAAAAAAATCATATTTCTACATAATAAGGTTCAAAGATATAGCCCTGTGATAGAAGGACAGATAGCGGGGCCTTAGTAGTAGTAGAAAAAAATTGAAACATCAATTTGTTAGTCTGACTTTCATGTCTAGACTGCCCCCTTCATTTCCATTCTTGCTTAAGCTAAGTCTATTCAAATATCACAGTCTTAGAAAAACATTGTATTTGCACTTTATCGTCACGTTTATCTTGTAAAACTAGGAGAAATAAAGCTGCCTAACTGTTAGCCTATTCAGTAGCAAGCAACAAGTTCTAAACACACCACGTCATCCACTAAGTATTAACTAAGTGTGGGCTTCAACATAACCCACGTAGTTTACAAGTCCTAGAAACTTACCTAGGTAAGTACCAAGAACGGCATACAAAACTTTTCAAGAAAAATGACTAAAGTAAAATTTCTCCAAGAATTCTTGTCTACTTATTAGAAATGAGGGTCGATATGACCTATACAAGAATAGCGTTGGTGATAGCTAAGCTGACTGCTAAAAGTGCCCCTGATGTGCAGACAGCTGCATTCATTGGGTATAAAGAATTTAGACAAAGGGGAAACCAATTAAAGACTGCTGGTATCCGTACGTACGTTACTATCTCATCGCCCTGCTGGGGGTTCCTTAAATGCATCTCGTTTTCTAAGGTCATTTCCTCCATTCCTGGCTATTTATACAACGCACTCCGCACATCGATCATATTAACATGTTCATCTTGGAACAATTTCTTAACTTAGCGCTGTGTGACTCCTCTATAGCCATAACTTATACCAGTCTTGTTACGTTAGACGCTTCAGCGATATATCATGCCTGTTAATCTGCACTGCATTGTATTCCAAACACAAACAGTGGCTTAACTAGTTCTGTGTACACTGCGTGCCAGAAAAAAGTGCAATCCATCACTGGATTGCAGCGTTTTTATTGTGCTCTGGAAATGAATTAGTTCTACAAGCGGGGAATGAGAAAAAAGATGGAATAATTTCAAGCCAATTGTATTCTTCAATGCAATTTAACATTTGCTATAACCGCATATCGAATTTAATTGAGTACCTATTCAATAATAGTTTCGGAAACTTGAATTTCAAATAACCTTTTACGTTTCTTTTTTAGTTACAACAATGACATTCAATTCAGTAAAATCCAGTTCGAAAACCCAATCAAATACAATAAAAGCTTCACAAACTCAGAATTTACGACCAACCAGATCAAACCGATCATTCAAAATGTAAGATATCTCAATCTAAACGAAATACCAGCGTAATTAGAAACAGCATTATCATCACACAACGTCCCAAGTTCTTGTGGTCCATAAATAACTTGGCTCAGTTCATTTATAAAGCTGGTATCAGTCTGACCTGCAGTTTTGCAGCCATCAGTTCCGGCTGGCATTTCTCTATCAATCCTGGTGTCTCTGCTAATATATCTTGCATCGTTAGTGGAGCCAGTCAAGCCTGTGATTTGTTTGCCTGGACTGAAAGCTCGTTATAAGTTTTCCAAAAATAGTGATTTTCTCTTGTTTGTGGGGTTTGTGACAAATTGGGTTTTATTCAATTTGGAGAAGTGTAACTGCATCTAGTAAATGTATGTTCGACGCAATTTTTTTTGTTGTCATGATAATAATGTATCGTCAATTAGGTCCCTTTTCATTGATCGAATCACTCATCTTATTTTTTTTCTTATCTTTCTATGTAAATTGTTAGCCGAAACCCCTCCCAAATCCGCATAAATCTCGTAACAAACGACAAGCCATCATTTATAATCTTCACAACTCAGACAACATTTTTTGCACCTCCAATAGTTTCAGTCAGTCGGTCCATCCTTTTGATGTAAATCGCGTGCCGCGTGCAAAACGAGAGATCATTAAACACACGGCCTGTGGCCTAACTATATGGCCATATAGCTGCATAACCAGTTATGACGTCATAAACACCACCATAGACTGAATTGAGTCGAGAATCGAGACATTATTGTCGCGTTTGTAATTAACTTTGTCTATAATTAGTGCAGTTGTTCGAAACCTTTTATCGGTATTAAAGATCATTCATAGCTTGAAATGGGTGTCCTTTTTGTACCTTATACTCATTAATATTTAATTGGAAATATAATTAACGCGTCTCGTCTCTTGCAGGATTTGCTGGAATTTATTCCGATTCCCTGTAGTCGCTGATATTGCTTCGCAAGAAAAGCATTCGCTTGAATTCAGTTGACAATTTCCATTTCATTCTGTGTTTCTCTGAATTTCTGCTTCTACAGAAATTTATATTTATTTTCACTATTAAATACAATGTAGCATTCAAATCAAAAGAGTATTTTAAACATGTCGAGAGGAACTTTGTGAAGGTGTGCTAATGCAGTCTGTTTCAATTCTGCTCTAGTATTTAAAAAGAGGTAATAATTTTTACAACCGTTATTTAAACATTAGGGACATATGATAAGTTGGAAAATATAAGGGCAGGTGTTTTATTTTTCCTTTTAATTAGTGTGATAGTAATAAAAAGAAAATTGGTCTGTTAATTCATCCTACAATGCCAATACAAACAATTCTCAAGTAGTGTAATAAATGAATGGCCAGTAAAAAAATTGGAATTGGCAGTGAAGTAAATAGTTTGGCAGTTCATAGGTTAGGTCGGAACTGTGACCAACCACGCGCGAGCCGAATTGGTCGCAGTAACTATGCCAGGGTACCCCGACCAAATGGGTTAGGTTAGGTTATAATTGTGACAACCGCGCGCGAGCCGAGCGAGTAAAGAGATCGGTAACGCGGTAGCGGCCGGCGAGCGCTACTTCCAAGTTACCGACTAATTCCGATTTGTTTACTGCCCACACGTAGCTGCGTTCAGCCATTTTACTGCGTAATACATATTTATTTTATTACCCATTTAAATATTTATTATGAGTAATTTTTATTTAGTTTACTGCTTAGTTTTTACTGCCGAACTTGTTAATAAACATGCATTTTGTACTTTTTTATTTACCAAAACTACAATAAACCGCTTTGCTGGCCGCTGTAAATCAGTGCCTTTAAAAAGTACAGTCGTAAATTAATTGCGTACACATTTAACTTTCGTACCTGTACCTATCCACCTTTAATTACCGATCAAGATAAACAAAATAGACATCAAGTTAAGTTGTTTACATTGTAATTAAGTGATTGATACTACAACACGGACTTCGGTCTATTAGTTCGCCCGATAAATCGCAAGGCAATTGATGCAACCGCAGAGATTTATCTCTCTATCCTTTGCACTATTAATTTTCTTCAGATGATTTCAGTATATAATTAATGTATTGTAGTTAATACAGGTGATTTATTGTTTAGGAGTATTGTAATGGAATTCGCGTTGGCAAGTTAAAAGCATTTGCAAATGCGTTATGGTCAAAAATAGATTATATCGTGATATATTTACTACTTATAATCCATTTGAAATAAGATTAGACTTTTAACTTAACCTTTTTTACAGTCCGTTCAACCGATTTTGACTTCTATTGCGTTGGAAGCATGACAAATGGCAGCTGCAGTAAACAGTTGGTATTTTAACCACTTTTTTGCGTTTAATGACATTCTTATATCTACGGTATAGAAATCAGAATCGGTTGACCGGACTGTAAAAAAGATTTGTTTAAATGTCTTATCCATTTTTTCAGTTGTGTGTGTAAAAAAATTGTGAGAGAAACTATTCTATTTTGATGAATTACGCCACTTATTCAATAGCCTTTGTTATGAGTAAGATATCCATCTTACTTATAAAAAGAAAAAAAAATCTTTTAAAACTATACACACCCAAATAAAGAAGCAAATAAATTACTCATACAAGTCAGATTCATCTGATAAAAACTAATGACGTCACATGATGGTTTTTAATAAATCAAATCAAATCATGGATTTGTTTGAATATGGGTAATGAACAAAATGTTTATTTTATGACAATCTAGAGAGCTTTTCAACATAATATGACATAACATCACACTTGTGTATTTTTCACCACGTTCTAGAACACACACATTTTTTTAAAGCTACCATAAATGTATACCATACCTTTCAAGTTCTAATTAATTTATGTTCCATATACAAATATACATTATATGAACGAAGTTAGCAACACGTACCTATATATGGTCTCATTTCTAACCCCCAAGGGGTGATTCTGGTATTACGGTTGATGTCAAGGTCGCTTCTATCGATTTCCCGATGAAGGGTAGGTCCCTAAGCGGTTATAGACATGCGAGTGTCTTACTGATGATACATTTGTATTGACGACACTAGCGATTCCCATCGACTTCGTTTACTTAACATGTTACTTTCAACAAACCAAGAGTGGACTTAGAAAAAAACTTTTTCATGAGATGGCTAGATTGTATTAGCAATCTAATGATATACTTCTAATACCTACTATACTTACTAAGGTTTTCAGACATATGTTTTAAAAGACTGTCCTTGGAGTTTCTTGCCCGTTCTTCTCCATAGAGATCTACATCTAGGAATGGGCAACTAGCTGCAACTTTCTGACTAACTGACCGACTCTTTGACAATTCAAAAGTGCCTGTAAATGGTTTAATTGAAATAAATGCTTTGAGTTTGAGTTTGAACCCGGATAAATGTAAATTGGTAAAAAAAACACTTTTACATGTCAAAAATAAATTATGTTTCAAACCAGATGTCGGTATTTCCTATCTGACAACTCTGAGAAGAAAGATACTACACCTGAATGACGGTTTCATCCTAGCAGAAAATAATAAAACGTTTTAGCTTTAATGGAACTTACGTAGCATAAAACATGAACTTATAAGAAGCTTTGGGTTGTTACCATCATCGACACGACAGCCATAGCAGTACACTGCTGAACAAGAGTTGTTTTAGTTCCCAAAAAGTAAACTCAAACTCAAAGCATTTATTTAAATTAAACCATTTACAGGCACTTTTGAATTGTCAAGAAGTCGGTCAGAGAAAAATGAAGCTAGTTGCCCATTCCAAAGCGTAGTAGGTACCTACGGAGAAGAACGAGCAAGAAACTCCACGGACACTCTTTTAAATCAAAAATTTGATTCAAAACATTGGTTACATCATTCATGTTGAAATTATGCATGTGAGAACAATGTAGAAAGACGTGCACGTTTGTAAGCGTCCGTAATAAAAAGAAAAAAACAAATAACCATTCCAATTTTTTTTTTTATATATAAATAAGCCATGGCAGCTAAGAGATGACAAGTCCCAACTGACGGCGCCCATTCACGAACATGACGCATGGGTCAGCACCATTCAGATATTAAGTTAATTAACCAACCCCTTGACCTAATGGGCTCTTTGTCATGATTTCCTGTTCCTTACTCTTATTCTTTTATTACCATAACTAATATGCTTAATCTCTTTGTTTCCAGGAGTTGAAGGAGAGTTTCAACTATGGTTTATTCTGCCCGCCAGTCAACGGCAAGGCCGGCAAGTTCCTGGACGAGGAACGCCGCCTCGGAGACTACCCCTTCAACGGACCTATTGGATATCTTGAGGTAAAGATTGAAAACAAAAATAGTTTATTATTTAGATAATACAGTAAGCAGGGACACAGGATGAGGCACCATTAGCAGCTTAAAATATTACCTAAAGCATCAGGTTACAAAGTATTATTTTCAGTGAGCCCTATACTAGCCAGTTAGTTATTAACGCTTTCTACTTAGTGCGGATTTTACCAATGAAATTGAACGCGTTCAAGAGCTGTCAGTGTATAACATTCCATAACAATTTTGACACTGACAGCTCTTGAACGCGTTTTAGAAATGCTGATCGTGTTCAGTTTCACTGGCGAAATCAGCCCTTAGTGTCAAAAAGGCAAGGAAAGAAAAAAATAAGAAAGAAAATATATTTATTGAAACTCGCACAGGAGATCACAAATTAGACTAAAACACACTCATAGAACAATAAAAAAACATAAAAATAAAAAACAAAGTAAAATACATAAAAGCAGAAAGTCTTGAACGAGGCTAAAAGGCTCCTATCTCAGCATGATCAAAGTAACATTGTTGCAGTTCCCGTCGACTTTGCCGGCGACATTTATATCTTGGTCCTAGGCGGAACCTTCGTCAAATTGATCTTCTTTCTGCCTAACTTAGGCCCGTATTACAGAACCTCACTCAAAACTCAAGCATTACTTAAAACTCGTTTAAAGCCTTTTCATTGGATGAAACTAGTTTTAAGTCATGCTTGAGTCTTGAGTGACGTTCTATAATACGGACCTTAGTCTTCTTCATCTTAATAGCTTACTAGGGTTGATTGGCTAGAATACAAAAAATCTTCATAGTGCCTCAGGACACTTGCTGCTCTAACCAACTACCTAGCATTCTTTATGTCAAAATTTTACTTCGACATGCGAATGATCTTTGACTACGGTTACGGTGAAGACTTCGATCAGGCCTTCTAGCTAGAAACAAATGAAAATAGTAATAAAAGATGCAAGATCTTTTAATATTCTTATTTTCAATACTAACCAACTAATCATAAAATTGCAGTTAAAATACAAGCGGCGGGTCTACAAAATGCTGAAGCTTGACGAGAAGACGCTGAAGGCGCTGCACTCCCGCGCAAACCTGCGGCGATTCCTCGAACACGTGACACATGCGCAGATCGACAAGATCACCAAGGCGTGCGCCAAGGGACTCGATCCCAACTTCCATTGTCAGGAGACTGGCGGTAAGAGATTTTGCTTTTAACATAGACACTTAATTTGGCCTCTGCATAGGACTTATCTACTAGAAAAATATATCCATATTTCCGTTTTAAAAGCAAAAATCCGCTGGTTATCAAAGTTATCTTATACAGCACTGAAGTTGCCCACAAGGACGCCGCATATCGCTTGATCATGCTGATAAAAGTTATACAATAAAACAATGTACGCCCTTACCAAAACAAAGCTTATAATCGCTTGCTCTCGAGTTGTTTCGGAACTCATCCGTTCCGCTCATAACATCGTTTAATTCCATTACTTCACAACTCTTCAGTCCAACCTAACCTCTTACATCCGCGATCAGATATTGAACCCATTCATCCACTTAGGATCAGCCATGAATGGCTCGGACATTCTCTTGCCAAGTTGGCAACGCGGCCTGATATACGGCCACACTAATTTACATACTGATTCTTATCTGCTATTGTTCTACGTGTACCTACCTAAGATAGTATTAAGGGTGTGTGCATATACTGTTACGAACTAGGAATGGTTGACATAAAAAGTGGTTTGTAGAACGGTCTAGAAAGATGGAAGATATCTCAATGTTTGTTTAAAGACTTTTTGGTTATGATTTTAAAGTTACTTTTTTTTTAATGATTATTTACATATTATAAGTTTTTTTGCCACTACGTGTAGCAAGCTTTTAAAATTCGTTGATTTTTCCGCCCACCAAAAATCATGGTTTTTTCTGGAACGAAAATTATCAACGTGTCAAAATTAAACGCATGTCAAGTGATCCGATTGGCTGTTGATAATTCAGTTAACCAATCACAGCAGTTTACGAGCGCCTGACTATTTGTTAGCTAATTTTCGTTCCAGAAACCGGGCGTTAGTAGTTCGTAATTTACATTGATTAACATAGGCCCAAAGACCTCGCAAAGAATCATTTGTTTAAAACTAATACCAGACAGAAGAACAATACTGATCAACTTGTTGACGTTATTATATCCCGAAATAGCCTAGACAATGTTCGCCGAAACAGTAACGCTCTTTGATATTACGTCTTTTCAGTCTAGACATTTCAATAGAACTAATTAGTGTTACCTCTATTGTGAACTGCCTTTATGACGTCACAAAGGCTAAACCTTAGATGTGCCCTTATACATAAATCGTTATGAGACGTTTATTATTACGTCAATTTGAGTCTGAGGCACAGTTACCTATTCAAGGTAAGTTGTTCTGAAAGGACAAACGCTGCTCTGCATTTAGGTCGTCTAGTGTACGTAGTCGTTGATACTTATGCTTGTGAAACAGACCAGCTGTGGCCACGGCTTCGTCTGCTTAGAAAGTTCCGGAGTTAAAAGCTATTTATAAATCCAGGAAATATTCATGTGTCTTTCAAATGTCAGTTTTTAGTATGTACAGTAAGTTAGTTACAATGCTAGCTAGTGAACAAGGGGTCTCTTGGGGGAAAACTATGTTCAGCAGTGAACGTCTTTCGGCTGAGATGGTGATAATGATGACCAAAGAATCGTAATTTCAATCTTGACCAGTAGCGCGTGTGTTGCACTGTTGAGGTGCACAAGCATAATATATTATTATAGCATATTATAACTGGTTTTAAAATAAATATTCAGGGTGGCAAGGTCAACGACGCGCAAACTGTAGCCATGAATTCAGCACATGATTCTAGACCCTCTAGCGTAGAAATTATTGGTCGGTTATAAAAAAAAATCTGCTGTTCCATAGAAAAGTACAATACGTACGCGTTTTTGATAACCGACGAAAAATCTCAACGCAGGTAGTTTCAGTATCTTGTACTGAATCTATGGTCTGTTACCATGGATTATGCGTTGATTTTCCTGACACCCTGTATACTTCTGCAAATCAGGGGCAAAGTCGTCTTTGAAATCATTGAAAAGATACCAGACACTTATTTTACGGCAATTTCGTTCAACTAGCGTAACTCGTGTCCAAATGCGAATTCCATAACAAATCCTCAGTCCAATGTATCATATCGTAACAAATACTTCCAAATTCATCTCAGGCCATTCAATTCAAGGCTGCTACGAACGTCTGAACACGCCTTAGCTATTGTAAGACAGGCGTATCAACCGAGCCGTGGATAATCTGCGATAAACGTCTCCAGTCTATGAAGCAAGTTGAATTATTTGTTCCCGTCGAACAACTAATATATCATTTGTGATTTAAATGTCCCATTCTTTACGTAAAACTCAATGGACGGAATAAAACTGATCATTGTTTTAACCAACGTCATATAGGTGTGTTAAATTCGGAATATGATTTAGGTCTTTAAGCGTAGCAAAGATTTTGAAAAGTTTTAATTGGTGTAAATAATGCGAAGGTAAGTAGGCACGCTGTATCATTAATTTAGACCAGCTGAATATGCTACGTGGTCAAAATACAAATGGCTTTCAGCTTTGACAAATCTTATTTAGCTGCGGGTTGCTACCAATTTTTCGCCATCTACCAATTTTTCGTTCGTAATCAGTTTTGAATTAAGGA
This sequence comes from Xanthia icteritia, assembly GCA_949128155.2. Taxonomy (NCBI): domain Eukaryota; kingdom Metazoa; phylum Arthropoda; class Insecta; order Lepidoptera; family Noctuidae; genus Xanthia; species Xanthia icteritia. The sequence goes on from OX421937.2 coordinate 5,284,563, forward strand.
ATCATATTGTCCAGTTCCACATAGAAATCCTTAGAATTGAAACTAATCTAAACTATTTTCTCATCATAGAGACACCCCTCACAATCGCAGCTGGGCTGAAGACACCAGGAAAGGTTTTGATAGCCCTCGTAAACGGCGGAGCACTACTAGACTACAGGACCAAAGATGGCAGCACAGCCATGCACAGGGCTATCGAGAAGAACTCTCTAGAAGCTGTGAAGACCCTGCTGGAACTCGGAGCGTCACCTAATTACAAAGATGGGAAGGGATTAACGCCGCTGTACCTTTCGGTGACGAATAAAACTGACCCGCTGCTGTGTGAGACCCTGTTACATGATCATGCGACGATTGGGGCTACTGATCTGCAGGGGTGGCAGGAGGTGCATCAGGTGAGTTTATAAAAAAGGCCTTAACCGTACGATGTCTTTTTAGCACCGGTTCCAGTATAAATACTTTTGTGCCAGGTACATGAGTCCATACCTGGACCGGCCCATGTAACTTGTAACATTTTATAATTCCATAACCACAAGGTGGATCTATTATTTTTATATGGTTATATTCTTATGCTCATGTCAATAAACCAGGAATGTTTCAATGTAAACCCTTAAGATATACATTATCTGAAGAATTTTATTGAAACATCAAGAAAAACAGCAAGAAAACCTTTCCAGTTCACCCTTTGAGACCTAACTACATAATTTCTTGTGATCTTGATACGTGAAGACAACCTGTACAATAGTGTGCACCTTATTCTTATGCCCAACTACCGAAATGATGCCTGTATAAAAACCTTACCTTATTTTTTCCTTCTTCATATTCCAGGCCTGTCGTAACGGTCTAGTCCAGCATCTAGACCACCTCCTCTTCTACGGCGCGGACATGAACAGTCGCAACGCGTCCGGTAACACGCCGCTCCACGTGTGCGCTGTCAACGCGCAAGACTCCTGCTCACGCCAGCTTTTGTTCAGGGGATGCGATAAGGAGTCGTTGAACTTCGCTAACCAGACGCCTTATCAGGTAATAAAGGTTTAATGTTTTGGATTTCCAGATGAAAGGTTCAACAGATGTTGTCGATAGAAGTCAAACACCTGTTGAACTTGCCAATATTGTCTAAAACAGCTGAAATTCTTCGGAATGAGTCATGAAAATTCATGCCACCAGTTGGCGCCACTTTGACAAGAGGTATTTCCATTTCGACAACGAATATAAAATATTCATTATGATGACGTTCATCATTAGTTTCATTAATTCGTTCATCACATATCACGACTAACGAAAATACAGGCGCTTTGACACTTTTGACAGGTGCCCGGACCTGACGTCTCAGCGCTGCCACCTAGTGAACGTCATTTCAGAAAATCCTCATTTTAGACTTTTCAGGCACTGTTAGTCAAGTTACACATAGACTTCCTTGTCAAAAGTAATCCAGTGTTTAACAAAGAATATCTTCACGTTTTAATTAGCAGTTTTCAGTAGCCAAGAGACAAACAATCCATGAGAAATACCCTCATCGACTTTGATCTTCGTAAGTAGGAAAAAAGATAGTCTTTTTTTCTACTTACGAATTTTTCTTTCTACTTTCTTTTACTTAACCACTGGAAGTGCAACTTACTCCTTTTCATTAAAATATCTAAAATCCCCAGGTGGCAGTAATAGCAGGCAACTTAGATCTGGCAGAAGTGATAAAGAACTACAAAGCAGAAGAAGTCGGTGAGTCCAGCCCCGGTTGTGTACTGCATGGCTTTGATTGGAGCTTTATATACGCCTTATGTGTTTGTTACAGGGATTCTTAAATCTTTACATTTATTAAAAATGATTCGTCCAATGTGAGTGTATACTTTGATTTTAAATGTTGCACCCCGTATAATCGATATTATCTCATCATTAACGATCGCCTACTAGAGTAGAAGCCATATGCATATAAGCTCCCAACGGTTTTAACGATTATATTTATTGTCGTTTCGAATGGATTTTTCTTATGAACAATCGCTGGTTCATACAACATGTGTCGGGTTAACATCCATTGGATAATGCCATCCATACAAATAATACAAAAACCAAGTATGGAATAGACAAATGATATTGAAACATTTCGATTTTACATAAAAATGGGCCTAAAGTTCTTCGAAAAGTTGAAAATTTCAATAGTTCGTTGTGTTAGAATAGATTTAAGAATCCATGTTGTCAAAAATACAAAATTTAAGTATTTTATGTGCAATGCTTTAGTATGTTTACCGCAATACATATATACCTATACAAAATGACACACCATACTATTTATATTAAGTAGTATCTGTGTAAATATTTTATAATTATTATTATTGCATGCGTCATCCGTTCTATCTATTCTATTCCATTGCTTAATATCATAATGGTGATGGTTGTATTTTTGGATACCTACGCTAATATATAAAAATATCACTAACCGAACCTAGATTATATACCAACAAACACTAATATAATATGTAAAATTTATATTCCGAATATTTCACCTCAAATATTATTCCCGAATATTTTACAGCACTATTTTTTTTTATATAAAAAACTTGTGTTCGTCAGATAATTTGATGTTTGATTATGTTCTTGATATTTGTTTGACGCACGATTCCTTTATTAGTTTGTTCGGTTGCTAAATAAAATATTTCAGTGCCGTTCCGTGGTCCTCCTCGGTACAATCCGAAGAGACGCTCTGCGGCTTGGGGGGGGTGGTGGACTGCGGGGGACAGGTCCTCCCTGGCGTCGTCCACTCGGATCCCGGCCGAACTAGACTCGCTGCTGCGGCGCCAGCCGGGGCCCGCGGCCTCGCCCTGCAGTCTGGAGAGACCGTTCTCCTCGGCGTCCTCCAGCATTAGTGACGCCAGCCATCCCAGCCACGAGGACGATGCCAGTATACTCACAGGTAAAATTGAGGAGGTTGAGTTGCGTTGGAAGATAACGTTACAGACGTAGATACGACCACTATAATCAGCAAAAGGCCTGTAAACCAAACTAGCACCGATTACACACAGTGAATTCAAGTGTTAGAGTACCAACCAACTGACGTGTTTGCACAACCCACTTATAATTTGACCGAAACCGCTGTACCGCGCCTTAGGAATGGATGGCGAGCAGGGGGGCACCGTTGACGAATAAGGGGCGGGACGCCATGAGCTTTGATCAATAAGCGGCCTACACTGCCCCCCGTCTCGCCGCGCACAAACCTAAGACGCGGTGCAGCGGTATCGGTCAAACTATAGTAGTCGTATCTACACCGTTACATTCCACCGTGTGGTCCAAGGTTGCGGACACGGCACCACGGCCACCATGACGACCGACAACCATCACCATGCACCGACATCACCCGTCCACTTCGTTGCATGTTCTATGTGCCTTTATGTCATGTAGTTACCCATCGAACGCTTCTTCGCTTCCTTTTACGACCAAATTATGATTTTTCCACTTATAACTCTTTTAGATCTAGGATGTACGAAAATTGTGTTTTTAGAGAAATACGGTTAATTTTAATGCAGTCCTATTTTTAAGATAATTGAAACAAAATCTTGCCCTGTTCAGACACCAGCTGACCCAACTTAATTACCAAATTGTTCTGTAAAGTTCAAAACTTGTATTTAGTGTTTCCTGTACACAACAGTACACGCTTTAAGTCCCCGTATCCAACAATTCAAGTGTCCGTCATTGTAAAGTTGGCACTAAACCTACACAGTACACTGTTATTAGCCTACTTCGTCCCCCTTGAAGCTCACAGAAACAAAAGATCCCAATTTTGGACCCAAGTGTACCTACCATTTGACACTGATTTAAAACCCGACTGACCGTTGAGCGACACTAACCCCAACAGATAAAAGCGCGGGCGATACCAGCGACATCATATCGGACTCTAGCGGAGTCGGCACCAGCAACTCCGACACCACCTGCTCTCTCCACGGCGGCGCCACCGTCGTGTGTCTGCAACCTTATGATGGCGCGACTCCTGGTCACGTGCGCCTCAACCAGGGAGATATTGTTGAAGGTACAGTGTCAGACACTATAGAAAAACACGTGTGACGCTCAGTACTTATGCTATAAGTCTAAGGATGCCGCCAAAATAGGACAGCAGAGTGACATCGTATCAGACAACAGAACCGAACCTCTTACGGTGCTGTGCTCCTTGGCTAAAAAAGGTAACGTCAATCAGGTTATTAGACGTCAAAAGTATCTTGGACAATACAGACATACACATTTGACACGCGCTTTATCTACGACTGTTGTCTGCAGCCTCATGGTAACTAACACAACGCTCAACAATCTGTACCTCGACACTGGAGAGACTAGCGCACGATACTTGCGATATTTTTCTATACTTCTTTTGTAATAAGTTCGAGTATATCATCATCCACCTAGCCTTTTCCCAACTATGTTGGGGTCGGCTTCCAGTCTAACCGGATGAAGCTGAATACCAGTATTTTACATGGAGCTACTGCCTATCTGACCTCTACAACTCAGTGAGTATACGATACCCCATGTTAAGACGGGATATCAGACTTTCGGGTTTCCGACTACCCGTAACGACTGTCAAAGATCTACAAATGACAACCGGGACCAACGGATTAACGTGCTTACTGAGATATGCAGGGATCTCGATATGAATATATATGGTCCCCCATACACGGACCAACCTCGGCAAGCGTAGCTTAACGGCTCTTAAGTTCGAGTACCTTCGTGCTATTTCAAAGTGCCCATTAATATTAAAGTTGAACCTAGGTGTATTATAGAATAATTCCTTTAAAAAAACAGAAGTCATCAGTCATCACACTTGGTTTCCATACAGTACTTACAAACCATTATTAATGTCATTGTCCTCATATATACTAAAATATGAATAATAAAATATCATTGGTTGCACTTTAACTGAAAACAATGTGAGTAACTGAATTCATTCATCAGCACCACTGTTACTAAATTTAAGGAACCGAGAGTTTCAAATTCATAGCATGGTCCCAATGTGAACAGTTTTAAGTTAAAACTATGAAAACCAGTTTCAAACCTAAGAAAACTATTTATTTTTTGGCCAAATATTGTAGAATCTAAATTTATAGACCCAAAATCCTTTATTGATAAAGGTTTCTATATTCTATCCTTTTGGATATTAAAACGTTATCCTATAACAAACAGTGACGGGAGCCACAGATGACGGTCTACTGGAAGGCACAGTTCGGGGCTCTGGAGCCAGTGGACTGTTCCCCATGCAGTGCGTTCAAGAAGTGCGCCTTCGACAGAACACACAGCATCTACATCAGGTATGTTCAAGACTAATACTTCCCAAAAAAAGAACTCTTGGTTGAGTACTTTTTTTCTTATCAAAGGAACAAAATCTGAGCATCCAGAATTGTTAGTAGACTTAAAAATCCAAAAGTGAAGTCAATTAGAAGTGTAATTTGTTTTTTTTTTGCTGTTGGAATCTTTTGCGACCTCTCGAAGATGTTCGATTATGTAGACCATGAATTATTTCTACTGAAACTAGAGCACTATGGGATTAGCAATACAGCTCTTGATTTACTAAGATCATACCTGAAAGATAGAAAGGTTAAAGTTCAAGTAAACGGCATAAACTCATTAGGGTCTGGAATGGCAATGAGCGTTCCTCAAGGTTCAATATTGTGTCCATTCCTCTTTTTAATTTACATTAATGATTTACCCCAATTACTTCCAAATCCACCGAAGATGGTGTTATTTGCAGATGAAACATCATTGATCTTTAAAATAAACCGACGGTCACAAAATCTTGACGAAGTGAATAGCTTTATTCTTCAAGTCCAAGATTGGTTTACGGTAAATAATTTGGTACCTACTAAATAAAAAAAAACTAAATTAGATTTAAATTACCTAATGTTAGAAGTAGCGAATTTTACATTACATTGAATGGAGAAAAACTGGAATTTATTAATCAAACGGTTTTCCTAGGAATCACGCTAGACGAGAAATTACAATGGGGACCTCATATAACATCTCTTGCGGGGCGGCTAAGCTCGGCCACTTACATTATGCTGTTAGAAAGATAAGACAGTTAACAGATGTAGACGCCGCGCGTTTGGTCTATTTTAGCTACTTCCACAGCATTATGTCGTATGGCATTCTACTGTGGGGTCGGGCTGCTGACATTGAATTCATCTTTATTTTGCAAAAGAGAGCTGTCAGAGCCATTTATAATCTACATTGTCGCGAATCTCACAGGGAACTATTTAAAAAGATGAATATTATGACGGTACCTTGCCAATTCATTTATGAAAATATTATGTATGTAAGAAAAAATCTACATCTTTTTAATAAGTGATAGACATAATTTTATTACTAGAAATAAAGATAAAATAGATCAACCATTTTTCAGATTATCTAAAGGGGTTTGGGAAAAAAGTTACAACAAAATACCTTGTGTATAATTACAATTTAAAAAAATATATAAAAGAAAATATTATATTTTTACAATGTTTGTAAATATGTGAGCACCATGTATCTATCACATAATTAGTTTATCTGACATTGCTTCATTTTTAATACTTTTTACCTATTGTGGTATAGTAATTTTATTCCAGGTGCATCGTCTTATTATATAATTAATGTAAACAAAATATTGTAAAAGAGTAACGGTTGAGTTTCTTGCCCATTCTTCTCCATACGAAAACTACCGTTTGGAAGGGGCGACTAGATTCTTTTTTCGATTTCACTTTGTCTTTATTCACAGAACACAGTTTTAAAATTAGCCCAAGAATCATATTGAAATGGCCAGAAAAGTCTGCTGTTTTCTTTCGAAGAGAATTTGCCGACCTAACCTTAACACTGTCTTAAAGCCTTACTCCTGAGCTTGAACAGATATTCCGCCAAAATGACAAAGATACAAATTTTACTATAATTTGCAGGTTTTAGGGTCTGGACCGATCCACCACTCCCGGGTGACAGGCAGACGGGAGATGGCTCTCAGCAAGACTTACAGTGCTACTGCGCCTAGGATTAAAAAGTCGTAAGTATTCCCATTGCATACCTGTACTACTGCAGTGGTGGCCCAGTAGTAAGGCCGCGACTTACGAGTTCTAGGTCGTAGGTTTGAACCCTGACAGGGCTTTACTTTGTGTAAATTATTTCATCACCACTGCTCCCAAAACGGTGAAGGAAAACATCTTGAGGAAACTGGCATGTCCTAGAACGAAAAATTCGAAGGCATGTGACATCTACCAACCCGCACTGGGCCCGCGTGGTGGATAACGGCCCATTCCCTCTCAAAGAGACGAGGTATGTCTCCCAGCAGTCGGGATATTATAGGCTGATATGCTATACCTGTACTAAATAGTGGATTCGGGGCAAAGTTGAGACCAAAAAGATACCGAAACTTAGTCATCGTCGGCCTAGTTCATATTTTTGTTGGATCTACCAGAATACCCGCGAAATTTCGTGGATTTACGGATTTTTTATTCATATTCTTTATGGCACCTTTTTAGGTCATGATATATCTGAATATCAAAAAATATTTAGCCTAGGTCTTACGGGGGGAAGGCGTGAAAATTGACTCGCTGTTACAATGTATAATAGATTGTTGATATAATCTACCTAAATAGCTTCATGAGCAATGAAAACAGATGCAGACTGTGACATCATAATAAACAAACTTATAAACAGGACAACAATGGACAATGCTTCTAACATTGCAAACAAAATAACATTTGCACATGATGTCGACCAGACAGCAAAGGTCGGCTTCGTGTTGAGAAGTGAGAGTGACAATGGAGGAACTAGTATCATGCTAGGCTGTGAGAAACTTGACCGGTCCAGTTCTTTAGTGTTTAATTGGTTTTAAAATAGACATGATCTGTCAGTGGTTTAAAAAAGGTTATTTAAAGAAAAAGTGTAAATATTTCGAGGCCTGATTAGTGTCACCCAGCAGGGTTAAATTGTTGATTGCTGGGTGGCACAGAATATCTAATAGTCATGGGGATTTATAATAAGGAATTCGCAGACCTATATATAAAACTAGAAAAGATGTAAGCCAGCATTTTCTATCTTAGATCTTCATTGCCCTTTATCAAGTGTTTTTATCAACCGTAATAAACAGGTGAAGTGGAAAGACGTTGCACTGTTAACGATGAAATTGAAATGGCCAAAGTACTTTTGGGCACTTTTGTTTGGGTCAGTATTAATGCATCAGCTACATTATACTTACGTATTTCTCACGTATTGAATTTAACTGATATCCAATCTATACTGCTCTTCTTAGATGAAAGCCCAAGTCGTTATTCAAAAAATCTTAACCCTACGCGCTTCTAACAGGACGATTCTGGACCTCTAACTTATTGAACATCCAAAGTTTTCACAACACAAATGACGTTACGTCATTGGCAGTAAATCCACCGTTCCAATTTATTCCTGCTATTCTCTGATACTCATCATCTGCTTAGCCTTTTCCCAACTATGTTGAATATATAACGTATCTACGGACCGACTTCAACAAGCGTTGCTTAATATTTAATCGATCCGTGCGGCTGTTATTACTTGGCTGTTATTACCCCTCCCGCCCTCTGATGACTACTGTGAAGTACGGTTGACACCTTCAGATTTGGGAGAGCGACAATTTTCGCAAGATGACTGGTAGCAGCTAAATAAGCGTAGCCGAGGATCGGGTTATTCCGTTTGTCCCCCCAAAAATTCACCCTAAGGTGGATACTCGGACACATATCTCCGAGAATTTAGCCGGAATTCAGCAGGTCTAGTTGGATAAACGGAATTTTCGGCACAGTTAGGGTCGATTCCCGGATATACGTTTCAGAGTATCCACCTTAGGGTGCATTTTTTGGGGTGGATAAACGGAATGACCGCGACGATCGATTCACACGGCGTGCGATTAGTCAGGCCTATGTCCAGCAGTGAACTGCTACACCTTGTTCCTTAAAAACAATTGTAATTGTGGTATGGCTGATGATCCTCTAATATAATTGACTCTGTCCCAGGTATGGCAATATGGAGACCCGCACGGTGGTCCTGCACCGCGCGCGGCGAGGCTTCGGCTTCGTGCTGCGCGGTGCCAAGGCCTCGTCGCCGCTCATGGAGCTGCGGCCTTCAGAGCGCTGCCCCGCGCTGCAGTACCTGGATGACGTCGATGCGGGGGGCGTGGCAGACCGCGCGGGACTGAGGAAGGGAGACTTTCTTGTGGCGGTAAGTGCAAACTTTTTGGCAAAACTTTTAAAGGTATGATAACCTTTATATACGACGATAGAAAACCTCAAACATAGTGGTTTTGTGTAAGCTACTTGGCTAGTTCCATAATTTCCTGTAGGGCTTCAGAAAGTCAGATTAATATATCGTTACTAGCTGATCCGACACATGTTGTCCTGTCCAAATTTCAATCATTCATACAACATTCCCAGTTCTCGAATTTTCCCGGCAACTATTCAATTTTTCCGTAAGAACTAGATTCGGACTATTACGAACATTTTAAAACAAATATTTGCCAAATCGGTCCAGCCGTTCTGAAGAGGAGCTGCGCTTACTAACGAACAGCATTTCATTTTTATATAGATTAAATTTAAATTAGGTAGGTTTATGTGAAATAAAAAATATTTTGTTAGCCATTGTCGCTGCTGTAACATATCCCACGAAATCATTTGAAAGACCTCGAAGTTATATTTTTCTTAATAGATCTATTACAGTTTTTATCCAAATTCATGATATTTGACGTTATAATTTTCAGCACCAGTAAGATATTTTAATTATTTGATTATGAATTACTATAGTGCCATTCTCTTTCTTTTAAGTTGGAGTTACACATTTTAGTTTTTCTTTACGTGTAATTTACTGTAAATATTTTACGAGCTCAGTTTACAAGAAAAACCCTCGATGATGAAACTTTGACGCTCAAATTCACATTGTTTCATTCAATTCTAATAAAAGCTAAAAATACTACAAGATAAGTAAGTTAAATGTTTTACTTGTTTATTGGAGTTCTAGAGTTTTTTTAAGTTCCTTGAGTTTTCACGGAAAAAATCGTAAGGAAAAGCAATAAATGTCTTGATTCAGCGTCCATTATATTCCAATTAAACACAATTTTATCAAATAAACTAATATGATATAAAATTTATATCTACAATGAATACGTATTCAACGTTTCATTTGTCAATACAATAAGAAAAAATTACAATAATTAAAATTAAATTACTATATATTCCGCGTCAATTCAGCAAATTACACGAAAAGAATGTGTAACTCCAACTTACAAGAAAGAGAATGACAGTATCGTTATTATAATCAAATAATTAAAATATCTTACTGCTGCTGAAAATTACAGCGCCAAAAAGGATGAATGTCCGTCAAAAAAAAAATTACTTAAACCTCTGTCACCCTGGCCCATTGTGAATCTCCAATTACTTTGGGAATTCCTTCATGAATATGCAGCTGTTTTGTCGACACAAATGGCGCGTGTTTAAGCACATTAGAACACCAAATATTTACTACTTTTTGACAAACAACGCAATTAGGTAAACTATTCAGAAAATATTCAGTTTCTTGTTACGTTGTTTTACAAAACATACAAACATATCGTGGATACGCAAACATTAGTTTCCGCCGAAAATCATTTCATTCAAGTCTTGACTGGCGAATATACATATGGCTGACATGCCCGTGCTCCTCAGTTATAGAAAAGTAATTGTGATTGTATTACACAAAACCAGTCTCCAATACACTCCATTGGATACTGGTTTTGTGAAAATAACAATAAAATTATTTGTACTAATTAGATATTTTTCAGCACTATAATTAACCACACTTGTCTTCTGGGTTCTTAAAGAAGAAATAGAAACGTAAGTACGTATAAGGAGTACTTACGTTTCTACGGCTTCTTAAAGTTTTACTATTCTTTATACATTGTACCAGCCCTTAAATCAACCTATATCGAAATGTTTAGCTTCGAAGGTTTTCATTTCGTTTTGAGCAGCAGTCCGACTAAGCTCTTATGTTACTTCTGCCTATCTCCTCAAGCGTAATCTTTTTCTGTTTTAATGTTTTCCAAATCAAACTCTAAACACTTTTCCTCCAAATTTGCCACTTAGGACCATTTCGGCCATCCACCACTCCACCACCATCCAAAAGGTACACATGGCTACACATCAAGCTATACATTTCGAGTATAAGCTGACCTCGAATTGTACGGAAATCCTATACAATGCGAAATTAGCATAAAGTGGAAATGTATATGTGTAGCCGTCTGTACATCCCATCCATCCACTTCGTTCTCTGGTAAATTTTAATGTTTGTCACACGCACTTCCTTTTATGTCTTTATCTGTTTTTTCATTGAAGTTAGTCTGTTCCTTCTGTCTCCTATATCTCATCTGCTATCTCTCTCACTTCTATACAGATAAATGGCGAGGACGTGTCGTGTGCGTCGCACGAGCACGTGGTGGAGCTGATCCGCAACTCCGGGGCCCTCGTCTCCATGACTGTTGTCTCGTTGAACAATCATAATGGTGAGTTATTTTTTAATCTTAACTTCTTGGATAGATAAACCTGCGCCAGATTGGTTTGACCAGACATCGCTTGGCTTATGGTTAGTGCTTATGGTTAGTGGTCGCTCCAACGAATGTAGGCGCTTACATCTTGAGGCGGTAACAGCCACACACGTTACAGATTTTGGTGAAGTCAGTCAGAAGGATTTGAAGATAGTCCTGGCCTGAAATATATCTATATTTCAGGAATGGCCATTCCTGAAATATTAAATTTGGAAATATTTTCATGTAATATATTATTGGCATCAGATCCTCGCTCACGTGGGATATTAAGGGCGAGCTATCATTACGTAAAATGGTATTTAAACCCGTCTTTTTGTCAGGTAACAACGAGAACAACATGTGTACGGTACCCACAAGCAAGTCTCAGAACCAACTGTCAAGTTCCGGTCGCCCTTACGCCGCTACTTTGCCTAGAAAGGGAGCTGGAGGTAAATTTAATATAGGTACAAGTTCATTTTATTGAAACAATGTGTTAACAAATCGGATGTTTCTCTTATACGATTACAAACATAATATTTTAGTGTGATAATAAACGCATTATAATATTATCTTTGTAATCGATTCCAATCATAAACATCTCGATATTATTGATTTTATTATTATTTAAGTACAGGAGAACCAACAAGTATAACAGTTATATAAATAACATAGAGCCAATTACAGGTTCTCACGGGTTAAAACAGAAGGTCATGGAAATCTTAGGATCACTGACAAGAACGATAAAAAAAAACTATTGAATGTTAAAACAAAGATTATCTCTTTAGGTCGAGCGCCTGCGCCCGCGCCTCCGCGTCGCGATCCACGCACGACGCTGAGCGTGGGACGAGCGAGAGCCAAGTCTATGGTCGCTGGACTTGGTAAGTACCTTACACAATTACTGGCTAGAAAGAAGCAAGAGAGAACTTCCTTGATGGTTTTTTTTATAAAAATCTACATTCAATATAAGTACAAATAACATCCAAAACTACCGAGCTGTGTTCAGGTGTCAATTCGACGATGGCCTCTGAGCATTGTTTTGGATTATTTGATTTTTATTTTCTTGTTTATAAGGTGGAATTTGGACTTTCAGAGAACGGTGGTGAAAAGGAAGAGAGTTGTGAACCCTTGAGCGTTGCGGGCAAGTCTTCGTCAGCGGAATCGGTGCAGTTGCCGGGCGGCAGTAACAGTTAGTATTGTTTCTTATTATCTATCTGAAAGATAAGTCAAATTGCTTTTTTTTTTTCTCTAAAATTGGTTGATTGCAATTCGCACTTGACCGATATACTGGTGATAGGTTAAGGTAACGTTGCCGCATTGAAGCTTCTAATTTATGTCGTTCGATTTGCGTGCCAACCATTGATCCTGTCTGTTATTCATCCCTCTATTATTTAATTTTTCTGAATTATCTGGACATTAGTCTTGTCTCGTCGCGGTGTTAGCCAACTTTCTAAACAATCCACTATAATACAGCTTCATGTAGGCTTTATCTTACCAGGTGGCACACCAGTATCGGGTACGCCGGTAGCGCCTCGCACGGCGTCAATCCGTGCGCGACCTGCATCAAGCCGTATCACTGCCGCTGAGCTTGAGGAGCTGTTCCAGAGACAGGCTGATGCTGATACCATGTGAGTATTTATCATGTACCGGGTAGGCACTAGGTATCCAGCAGCGTAATTCGAAAAAGATACAGATTTAGAATAAAGTTATACTAAACTATAGTTTGACCGGGACCGCTGTTCAGCGCCTTAATGAGCGGCGGAACGCCGCGTTCCGCGAGTTTTGTTTGAATTAGCGACCTGCACTGCCGCCCATCACGCTTCGCACGTAGCTCAGGCGCGGTACAGCGGTCCCGGTCAATCTATAGAACTTTTCCGGAGGTGGTGAAGCCGTGAACAAAGTCTCCCCAACTCTCAATGGCTCCCTTTAAAATGTAATTAAAAACTGCTGCTGGATAACTTAGCGGTGTCTTTAAAAAAATACATTTGTGAAATAGGCAGTCAGAAATTACTTTAAAATAACGTGACTCCATTAGGTCTTATAAGTTCGTTCCACAAAGTATGGAGGCAATATCTTCAGATAGTCCGTTAAAGAAAAACTTCTCATTACTTACATGTGTTGTTTCAAAACGGTCGTTTCTAAATTCAATGTCGTTACATTACAGCCTAGGCAACAACGCGATGATGACTCGCTCGGCGTTCCAGGGCGGTTCGAACTCGCCTCCCTACTCTCCTGCGCGCGCGCCTAATCGAGTGTACGCGTCTGTCGCTGAGATGAAGAGGTCACGTGGAAAGGTATAGACAAGCAACTGTGAAGGGATGCTGTGCATAGACTATCAAATGAAATCAATTTATTTGTCATAAGTATTGGTACAATTTAGGTCTTAACATAAATAATACATATCCATAACACGTAGTCATAATAATGTGATATGCAAACATTTAGGATTATAATCACCTACTATTATAGTCATCATTAAATTAAAATTAAAATTGAGTATCAATGTTGTTATATTATTAGATACATTTTCAAAATACTACTGATGTCAGTGGGTAAATGACTATAATTATCATTTATTTTTCAATCTCTTATTAAATATGCCACTTACTGAGTAGAAATTATTTTCCTTTAACCATACTTTTAAGACACCTTGTAAATTTATTAGCTGATAAGATTTTAACACTGTCAGGTATAGCATTATTGCCTAACTATTCCTACTATATAATGCTGTCCTAGGAATTATGGGCAAAACTATTCTATTTCTATGCCTAGTACTTTTGGAAACATTTCATGAGCTTTTTTAAATAACTCCGGGTGCATTTTTACTTATTTAGCGCACTCAAATATATACAGACTTGGAAGGGTTAGTATCTTGAACTTTTTGAAAAAGGGTTTGCAAGATTCCCATGGACGTATTCCCGCTACTAATGATACGCACCGGTATTTTTTTTTTCATAAAAAAGGCAGGGCCAAGCTATACCAGAAACATTTTCAAAAACAACCCTGTGTTTGCTGTCGTGCAGTCGGGTAAAACGATAAAGGATTTTTTAGTTTTCTTTCTAAGGCCGCGCTCACTTTGGACGCGTTTCAGTACGAATTTTGCTCGTGCAAACACATACTAACACGTACGAACGATCCCGACCTTCCAAGTACTAAGGGAGTGCGCAGGCTAAGTGCGAGTTAGTCGTACGCATACGCACGTTTAGTTCCGACGTCCGTAAAACAATCCGAACTTTTACGGATTTTAAAACACTTTGTGCGTTGAAAATTAAAAATGGATGGAGAAGAGTTAATTCATTCGGTTTGCGGACATAAATGTTTGTGGGATCAGAGTGATTCAAGTTATCACTTCGCGAAATTCATTGAATTAATGTCTTTAAATATATTTTTCGCACCCATTCGGTTCTACGACAGCGACGACGCCGCCGCAGTCTCCCAAGTTATAAGAGAATTATTTTTCTTGAAGATAGAGATTATTCATAGCGCTCCGAAGAGGACTTCGCGAATACGATATCACCAAAACACTACCTATTTGACGGAGGAAAACGTCTTCAGTGTGCGCATTCAATTCGTACGACCACGTCGTTTACGCGTCCAAACTGTACGCGGCCTTAATCTAGCTCATATCGAACTTTCCTTCTATTTCTTGGGTGTTTCTCTTAAAGTTCATCACAAAAACTCATTCTGTAGAAAAAGTAATTGTCTAAGCTTGTGCAACTAATTATGATTCAATGTCAGACTATAGTTTTACCGAGACCGCTATTCCGCGTCTTAGGTATGTGCATGGCAACACGGGGGGGAGTAGTGCAGGCCGCTCATTCGTCAACGCTTACGCCGTCCCGCCGCGCATTCCTAAGGCGCGGAATAGCGGTCTCGATAAAACTATAGCCTTTTTCCTGCTATTCTAGGGTCGCTTTTTATTGGATTTATGATCAAAACATGGTTCTGAGTTTGTAAACTTTTTCTTGTCTACAGCTATGGAGCAAGTCTAGTAGCAGCACGTTACGTCGAGACTTCCACTCGACGCCTGATTTAGCAGCTGAACATACCGCTCACCCACCGCGAACGCGCTCCAGCGAAGATGTACACGGTATGAATTGACCTTAGAACGTGTCCTCCAATAAACAACATTTTCATAGGTTTTTGTCGGCTATTGCTGTTGGAGGCCGTATTATGAACTATTGATGCCATCATGATTCCGTTGAGAAAAAGGCATGGTGCTATCGGTCATGTAAATCTACGTTTTCTGGGCACTAGAAAAATGATAGCATTAATGATAAATGAAACTTCATAATACGGCCTCTACCTCTCTATCCCAGGGCACTTTTTTGTTTGTCGGCTGTAGCCGACCGTGTCGCTTCAAAGTTTAAAGCCGGGTCCTAAACGACCGCCCGCGAGTGCGCATCGTTTATATGAATATGAAGTTACGAGGCAAAGTGAGAATGACTTTAGGAGACAGTTCAGCTAGCAGCTGATATGAACCGAGTGCTATAACGTGCCCGCCCGCAGCGCCCGCGCGCGCGCCGCCGCCGGCGCACCCGCCGCCGCCGCCGCCGGGCGCGCCGCCCCCCCCGCCGGGCGCGCCGCCGCCGCCGCCCGGCGCGCCCGCCAGCACGTTCCGGCCGGCCGCCGCGGCCAAGCTGTACGCGTCGCCGCGGGACCTGGACAGCGTGGCCTACCGGCCCAGCTGCAAAGACAACGACCACAACGTAAGTGACATGTCTACTTTAAATATAAGCCAATTTAAAAAAACGTGTGGGGTCCGTGGACCCCAAAGTTCCTTTTCACGTATGATTTAAAACAAAAACAAAATTTCTCAACAGCCATTTTGGATTTACATTTTAACGTCATTATTGGCTTTAAAACCATGAAAATAACACTCATGATGAATAATTTTAAAATATTCGAAGCCGCCATCTTAAATTTTCATTGTGACCGATACTTTCGAAAATGATAAAGTCTCATAGTCGCTCATAAATTCAAAACATTTTTTTGTCACATGATGTCTACCAATTTATTCCTACCGCAATACGCGTTAAAACCAAAAAATTTGCCAACTAAGCCACCCAAGACATTTGTTGCACCGCCGGCGATTACTCGTCAAATTAGCCATGTTTCGACCTACACCGTCATATTACAAAACAAGATCTAACTTTAGCCCGAACCAAAACTTGAAGCCATTTATTGTGTTCCGAACTTTATTCTGGCAAAAGTCAAGTTCTTAATACAAAAATAACCGAACTTTATTCCGGCAAAAGTCAAGTTCTTAATACAAAAATAAGTTGTCAGTTTTGTCTATAGAACTGTATTTTGATCATAGTTGAATGAATGAATGAAATTCCGACCCCAGCGTGGTTTAACCAGACTCGATAAATCGAATGAACCCCAAGATTTGCACTAGCCTCGGGAGCCTCATGCTTCATGGGGTTACAGAGGCCATTGCATATCAAGGAGTAGACTGGGGGGCGCTGTAATGGTAGAGAATACGTGCCCTTAGGATATGGAAGGATTTGCGACCCGTACCGGATATGCATCCTAGAGTAGGCAATGGAACGTGGAGACACGGTTGTTATCTATGGATGGGCATCTTTTTACGACGTCACCGCCAGGTTGGTTCAGGTCCAGCTTCACCGGTGCAGCTGCTCTTTGCTTTTTTAATGTCTTCGCCTGAGTTTCGTCAGGTTTCTTGTAAATCTCGCTAGCAGTCTTCATAATCTTCTCTCGGTCTTCGGCCGTGTAAGCCCTGTTTTCAGGTTCGTATTTGGAATCGTGACGCGATTCCAAATACGAACCTGAAAACAGGGCAATTATAGTTCAAAGTTATGCACACTATTCAGCACAAATAATTAATAACAAACACTACACCCCCACAAAAAATCCCCGACAGGGTGTCGTACTGTCGCGTCGCCTTTTTCTACAATAACGTCTCACTTGGCACACCCCGAACCAAAACAAAAAAATCTAAAGGAATGTTGGTTGGGTTACCTGGGACTCACGCTTGAGTTCCGAAATGTCAAAAAATTTGAATGCGCACTCATAAAACAAACAATTTTAGAAGGTATGGATTTATAATGAGATCCACTCATGACTTTAAGCGGACCTCTTCAGCAGAGCCCTGAAAGATGTGGAAAGATCTCCCCAGATTAGCTTGCACGGGGTCATTGTATATCGCTTGGACTGGGTCATTCGGCAGGCAGCTAGTCCCTTGTATAATTTAAACACTCACATAAAAAAAAAAAAAAACGTGGCACTACACGAAATAAACACGACAACAGTGGTCTAAACGCATCGCCGCGCGTCGACCGTCAACGGGGGCGCACGGCCCCCGTTGACGGTCGACGCGCAAGTCCAACAATGTATTTTGATCACAATAAAGTTAGGTTCCTATTTCAAAAACTGCCTTTTCTTTGGACATGGCTTGAACTTTTTCTTGATAGAGCCAAAATAATTTTAAAGTTCACGTCTTTACGTTACAGAGTCGTAAAGCGACATCGTTGCGGTCGTGGGCGGGCCCCAACCGGCCTCAGTCAGCTGACGAGCCCGGCAATCAGTATGCACAGCCCTTCAACACGCATAAGGGCTTCGTTAGACAGGTAATAAATAACAGAATAAGGTTGGGGAATAAGGGTACAACCTTACATATTTAATTAAACAAGTATGTAAAATTTTGTTCAAGAGCCACCAAGGTGTATCATTGATCACTAGGTTGACATGGTTGATGATACCTACAAAAGAGGCCTGGCAAGCGACTGTTAGAAATACTCTCGACTACTCAAGCAGCACGCGTAGCATGACAACCATAGAAACGAGCTTTCTACGGATTTTGTCGACGGAAGAATAAACAAAATGACAGATTATGATTGTTTATCTGTAATTTTGTCTATTCTTCCGTCGAAAAAAACCCGTTTCTATTGTGATCATGCTAAGCGTGCTGGAACGAGGGATTCAGAATAGGTACAAATTGAAAATCTATGTTGTTTCCGCACAATATACATTAAAATTGAAAGAAACGAAAGAGTTTTTCACTAACTTGATCAACATCGCTTGCTAACTTCATATTTGAAATTTCCAGAATTCAACTCCAGCTCCGCCAATCCCTGAGCCAGACTACAGTATGTCGGAATCTGACGATGAAGTGGATGCCAAGCCCAAAGGCGAACCCGCTGCAGTTGCCGAGACCAGCGCCAACA
Organism: Xanthia icteritia; assembly: GCA_949128155.2. Classification (NCBI taxonomy): domain Eukaryota; kingdom Metazoa; phylum Arthropoda; class Insecta; order Lepidoptera; family Noctuidae; genus Xanthia; species Xanthia icteritia. The sequence continues at coordinate 5,303,256 of OX421937.2, forward strand.
GCAACGCTAGGTGAGTCTTGAGATGTAGGGCATACGGTTCAGTTTTATTTGGGTTGAACGGCAATTTGTTTGGGCAAATATTGGTGGTGCCAAATTAGCAGTTAATTGGGTGTTTCTTTTGAGGTTTTCTGTTGTTTATAATATTATTAAATACAATAAAATCATAAGTAAATTTTTGTTTATTCTAATTTCTTTAAATATTATGTTTAATTGTTTATATTCTTTCTGACAATCAGTAACAACCCTGTGGCATAGGTTCTTCAATATATTGTTAACAAAGAGCACGAAAAAATGCATGTCCTAATAAACCTTAACATTTTCAGGATACCAATATACGCAACGATATTTGAGAATGACGCGGAATAAATATTTAATTTTGAGCTTTGATTCTTAACAAATAAGGTATAGTTTCAATTGTCAATGGATTACGTGTCGCTGGGAAAATGCTTATGTGTTTGTAAACAGTCACTATCACATAAAAAACCCATTATTGTCTCGACACAGATTCACATGTCCTACTTTGTCTCATTTTAAGAAAATCATTTCATTTTTGTCGATTATTTTGCAATTTTAAATTTGCAAAAGAATCAATCCAAGAGAACGAAATCAAAATAATGAAACTCAGTACATTTTTCATTGAAGAATACACATGTGGTGGCTGGAGGTTGGGTATATACAAAATAGTAACAAAATGAAGAGAAAAAAAAACACAATGCACTAATAGATAGAAAGTAGAGTGCATTATACACACAGAGGGTATACAGTGATTAACTTTTTGTCATTAGTGTTTAACAAAAATGTTTATGTTATACGTTTGTTTATTAGTAATTATATCTTGTGGGTGGGTATTGTTGGTTTATAAGTAAAATTAATAGTTATTTGTTTTGTTTTTGTTTTAAAGAATTGATTAAATAATGGATTTTTTGGTTCAATTAATTTTGGAGATTAGATAATCATGTAGGTAACTAACGAAATTGTTTACATAATTTCAGCGGCAGCAGCTCGGGTTCAAGTTCTATGCAGCATTCCTTCTCCGTGGACGAGATCCAGAAGATCCGCACTCGTCTGAAATCTTCGAAGTCTTGCGGCGACGAGTTGGGCGTGGAGCGAGACGACGGCGACAACTCGTCGTCGGGCGTGTCGTCCGACCAGGAGGCGCAGGCGCGGCCTCCTCCCCGCCGGGATAAAGTGTCCTTCTGCTCTTCGGTCACCGTGAAGTCGTCCAACGACGTCATCAGCACGGAGCCGGTGCACTCGTCCAGCGAGAGCCTGGCGCCGCCGCCGCCGCCCATGCAGCGACACAACTCGCTGACCCGCAAGCGGGCCACGGCCGCGCTCCTGCGGGGCCCCGCGGGCTCGGCGCGCGGCCGCTCGGCGGCGGAGCGCCTGGGCGTGGACGTGGACAAGGCGCCCGGGCGGCGCGGCCGGGCCGCCGCGCTGCTGGCCGCGCTGCCGCCGCCGCCCGAGGAGCCGGGCCCCGCGCCCGAGCGGGGCCCCGCGCCCGAGCACGCGCCCGTGCTGGCCCCGCCGCCGCAGTTCAGCGACCGCGTGCGCGTGGTGGCGGCGCTGCCCAAGCGCCTGGCGCACCTGCAGTAGTGCCGGCGCCTCCGGAAGGCCGCGAGCCCCTCTCGACGGATCGGTCTTATGAACCCTAGATAATAAATCTTCACTTTTCGTACCCTCGTCGTAGGCTTAACCCGTATGTCGCCGGCCGCGCCTCGCCGGTCGGCGCGATGAACGAGAAACGTTTTGTAATCGAGCGACTAAATGAAACCAAAGATTTATAGTATTTATTGTTGAGGAGTTAACATTGATATAGTTGAAACTAATTTTTATACATTCCCTTATTAAGCTAGTATTAACAAGCGTTTCACGAATCATTATTATTGGTATTACTTTACTGTTATATCCCGACGTAGCGGTTTTATTCTGTTCGTTGTAGCAAATTTATTTAATTCTAATTCCTATGTTATAATTTCAACCCTTTTACAACGCAACCAAGTGCCATCGTGTCTATGATTTTAATATATTTTTATAGTATATATCTGTAAATATTTTACGAGAGCTATTTTCGAGTTAAAAGAGTGGACCAGACGCGTAAATACAAAAGTATCCGGCCAACATATTATATATTTAAAAAAACAGATTATTTATTAAACACTTATATTTATGAACGTTGATATACATATTTATGGAACTTATTGTGCTGTGTTCCGATCGCTCGTTATAATTTTATTGTTTTCAATATTCGTCCAACGGTACGTCGAGATGGTCCACTCTTTTGACGACATATTATTGAATTATTATGTTTCAATGGCCGCAAAGGCGATTATTTGTATTGAATGTGTTCTCATAGAAGACTAGCGCTTGAACCAAACTCACTAGCGTTTCATCCGTTCCATGATATTGTAAAGATTTTATACTAATCGAAATACATCCGTGCGTCATTTAGATATAGTTTATATCGCAAAGAGAGTAACACCAATTTTTATATTTCATTAATCGATTTTGTATCTTATTCTAATGTACTTTAGATATCATTTTTGCAAAAATTGTAATTGTGACTCTTCGAAATTATCTTATAAAAATTAATTACTGAAAGAATGAACTCTCACATATGTTTCAAATCATTTACCCTTTTGCTTTTATAAAAAGGGAAGAAGGATTTATTACATTAAAGCCCCGATAAGAGGTGTATCGAAATCTTACCTGATATTTATAATAATACCTGCCAATATGACAGAGTGAACTGAAAAAACATTCCATTTTGTCATGGTGTCTGTTAATCAATAAGTAACGTAAGTTGCAAACACTACCTAAATAACGATCAGCCTAATAGGAGAAGCCATTTTGGATCTTATGTTCATTGACGTTAAGTTTTATATTGTTTGTTAGTAGCAATAGAATTTTTACCGAAAGTTAAGCTCCCTGTTTCACGACACCCAGACACTAGAAACTATTTACCAGATAAAGAAATGTTAGATTTATCTTTAATGGGGTAAGGAAACAGGCGGCGATCAATGTTAAAATTAGCTGAAATTTAGCTGAATTTTAAAATAGGAAGTCGCATATAGCCGACTATAGCCTCCACATGTATTATTAGCACAATCAACTAATTTGTTTATTAACGTTTGTATTATTTCGTTATAATCGTCTTGTCATTATTTTAAGTTGTATAAATGTATTGTCTACTTAAGGCATAGATAGGTAGTGGTAATGATTAGGGCAATACCTGATTGTAGAGTATCGGTCGGTAAGATAGGGCAGCGCGTTGGGACTGTTGCTTATTTAACTGCTCTTTTCTGAAATGTCACTTTTATAATTCCGTTAAATACTTTTGTAAAATAAATCTCATAGGAAAATATTCAAATGCATTTGTTAAATACCCACCTGAAAATACTGTGTACATACATTAAAATGCTTAACTTATTTCAAAATTATAGGTAAAATCTGAAAATTTCATTCAAACTTCTTCAGATCTCGGCACCATCCGATTATTTTAATAATAAAATATTCCTTAATTAACATTATGGGGGTAGTTAAATAAGCGACAGATCCCAACGTGCTGTGGTTTTGTATAATACAATTGTGTTTCGCGTTTCATTTGAATCTCAGTATCGGACGTGTAACTACAACTTGGTATACTTTCAAATGAAAAATTAAATGTTTCATCACTTATTTTTTGAAGTTTTATTTTCTTAACATTACATAAATAAACCCATAATTATTACACAGAACATAACATAGACATTGTTTTAAAAAAACTTCATCATATAATAAAGTGAAATATAGAAATATACAATTTGAACATACACATTTCCACTTTATTTTCAGTATCATCTAAGAAATTCTTTAATGGCTCATTTTCATAACTCGGTCGATATACAGCATGCGGGGACTCCCCGCACGCAGGGTAATGACTAATGAAAGTCATAAGTCGATAACGCGGTCGGTACATCGTCTGCGGGGAATTCCCGTAGCCGGCGGCGTAGCGACCAATGAAATTCATCTGTCGGTCAAAAGCGTGTGAATCCTTCAAAGAGAGCCTTCAAAGCAACTGCCAAACGTGCGGTGCAGGTTCCCGAATACCGCAATCGTTAACTATCGACAAATAAAAACAGTTCCCCGAATACAAGCCCTATAGCATGCTTTACAGACATCACCAGCACCCCACATGCGGGCCCTATGGAGTAAGGAAAACGGTTCCCTGCATGCAGGCCCTATGGCCTGCATGCAGGGAACCGTTGGGTCCTTTATTGGACGATAAGGCCAATTATCGTCCAATAAAAATAAGCCTCAAATTGTATAAAATCGTACTACCCAGCAATAAATTCAAATTCTGTTGCATAATATAATTGGGTATTTGACTGTTTAATTTTTATTCTTCGGAACCGACAACTATTAAAAAGCCACATACAAACAATATAAAAAATATGGCGAAGTTGTATACGTTTGAAAGTCTATGCTAGACAAAGACAGCACTTCTGCGATCTGACGCCACAAAACAGGAACGCTATAGTAACTTCGCGTCATTCAGCACAATGAGCGTTTTGCAAGACGAGGATAGAAGAATAATTTCAAAAGCTTAAAATTTCTCAATTTTTCCACGGATATCCCTTTTTTTCAAAAATATTCTTTTTTCAGATCGCTCTTTCTCTTTTCTCTCTTAATCTTTAAAATAAGTATTAATCATGTATACTTTTGACAGTAGATACTTAGTCAAATACAATATTCATTGCATATTGCGGAACCTAGAAACACTTACACAAAAAATCTTATTCTATTTTAGAGCGTTTATACTGGAAGTTGGCAACTTCGCAAATAACTGTCAAATATTTCGCTGTTTTGATTCATTTGGCAATATTATTGTATAGAAATAAGAAATATGGCAAACTAGTGGAATATGGGTTTGCATGCAAACACGTATAGTAACTAAGCAAAACATGTTCGATCTATTTTTTTTTTTAATAACACGTTGTATACCATGTTTTATGCAAATAAAATATCTTATCTTATTAATAATGAATTGCAATTAATCAAAACAGCGAAATATTTGCCAGCTGTTTGCGACGTTGCCTACTTTCAGTATAAACGCTCTTAAGAGAGCTCACACTAAAACTGACATATAAATAACCGTAAATTGGACGGACGATTACTTAATTAAATTATAATATAAAACAACAATAAAAAAAGTCTTCAAAGTGTTATCTCAAGGTGTTTGTGATGAATATAATCAAATTAACTAACCTTGAAGATAGCGGCGGGATTTGTAAACTTATCGCTAATGGACGGAACGAAGGAATATCAACCTTATGTCTTTTACATTATAGTTTAGTTTAGTTTACAATTACGTGTTTTAATAGATACAACGGAGGAATTTGAACTTTATTCATTTCATTTAAAGGCTTAGTTTGATATAACGTGTTGTGGTGGAGACTCGATTGTTTAATACGACCTTGTGTGTTAACACGTGTTGAAAAAGACATTTTATACATTTTAATCAATGCAAAACACTTATCCACGTTTCTGTCTCACTGCGAGATAAGGGTACCTCGTACACTACGCGGTCACGAGCACGACTGGTCCCTGCGAAATCTGTCGCAGAAGCTCCGACCAAGATGTAGACGATCATAATAAAGTACACAAAGTTTCACCGCATTTAGTCGGAGGCACATCGTGCGACCAGTTGGTCGTTGTTGACGATACTTTTCTTGGCCGGTCGGACCACTGACCGTTATCGTGGCCGCGTAGTGAGCGAGTTCTCTTAACCAGCAAAACTTGCTATGATATCACTAGCCGTTTCTCAGACGGCCTTCTTATTAAATTAAGGTTTCTTGTTCTTATAAAAATGGTTATTTTCGATGACTGAAAAAATTCAGCGAAACTGAATTTTCGCACATACTTGAGGTACTAATTTGAACTCTTTTCTGTGGTGTTAATGTCCATGTAAGCAGCAACATCGTCGATCTTGACGAGCCGACGGTAATCGACGTTTTCACCGCACATTGGACACTTGCCTTCTTCTTGAAGAATCCTGTACGAAAACAAATATATTTTGTTACTGATGAAGATTAGAAACTATAGTTTGACCACTACCGCTGTACCGTGCCTTAGGAATGCGCGGCGAAGCGCAAGGCAACGTTGACCAATGAGCGGCGGGACGCCGCGCGCCGTGAGTTTTGATGAATTTGCGACCTGCACTGCCGCCCGTCTCGCAGCGTACGTACGTCAGGCGCGGAACAGCGGTAATGGTCAAACTATAGCTGTTATACTATATCACCATCATAAACATTTCAGCTGAAACACATCCACTACTGGACATAGGCTTCCCCCAAGCCACATGAACCAGTTCTGTGCTTCTCACATCCCGCAGATTCCTGCGGCCTTTATAAGGTCATCGTCCCACATCGGCCGTATGTTCTGCGAGTAACGTTCCCTGCCCACTTAAGTTTGGCAATTCTTCTGGCTATGTCGGATACATTGGTTCCTCTGTTGTTGAACTTTTACGCTCTATACTATATTTATTATATTAATGCATTTCAGGGATTTTGATAGAATTTTTTTGTAGGCAACACTGAACTTACTCAACAAATTCAGTGAGGATAGCTGGAAAGTCGCATTCTGGACATGCAGTCAGATCGTCCTTCACTATGTGTAGACCCTGCAATATAAATACCAAGTAATTATTGAAGTATAGATGTTTTCCATCCCGAATTTGTATCTAAATATCTGACAGGCTTAAACTTTAGACAAATTCCTTCCCCGTTTTGCCCACTCAGGGCAAAAAGGACAAACGAGAAAAAATTTGAAAGCGTAAACTCTTGTTATAGAACGACCAGCTTCGTTGGCGTTGATGTCTTGACGTAAACGCTAATGCAGAGTCTACACTCCGTATACGTTCCACGAACGCTTACGCTGGCTTAACACCTGCAGTCTCGTACGCTGGCCTAACACCTGCTAGCAAGGCATCACTACTCACAAAAACCCTCATAAATTGTCTCTGTATCTGTTTCGTCGTTGTTTTATGTCTGATTTAACTACATGAGATTACTGACCGTAGCTAAACAGAAAGGCACGTCCACTTCGCAGCGCGCGCAGGTGAGCTCTGCCACGGGCAGCGCGGCCCCGCAGCGCGGGCACGGCGCGGCGGGCGGCGCGGGCGGCGCGTCGCGGGCGCCGTGACGGACCACGCTTTCTATTTTCTTCACGTATTTTGGATCGATCTGGCGGAGAACGGTGTTTTTGGTGTACTGGTTAATTTCGGACGACTAAACGCGCGTTATTGCACGACCCTCGTTCCCTGTGCCAAAAGCTTTTGCAAGACCCGGATCTTCCCAAATCGAACAAAAACAAATCTAAAATAAGGCTGGTCTACAGCCCGTGATTCAGCCTTAGCGGGCTGAATACTGTTTCAACTAAGCATGATATACTTTTTAATTTGTCCTTTAGTCACAATTTACCTAAATAATTCAGGCTGCAGAAATGCAAAATGAATATAATATCAGATCTGGAGAACATGAATTATTATCACCGTAAAACGTTTTCAAAAGAATAAAAAATCTAAGCAAATAACAAAAATACAGTCAGAATATGGTATTAAGAAATAACCTAAATACCTGAGAGCGATATTCTGGCTGCATCAACACCCTGGCCCAGTGATACGCCTGATGCTTCAATCCAGCGCGACTGCATTCAATGACCGTCGATGTCAATATCGACACTTGATCTGTAATCATCAATTAAAGCTTTTTTCTCGTCTATAAAAACCTTTTCTTTTCTGTACTTTAATATGGAGCGGAGCGGAGTGTGGCGCGTCTCCGTGGATACTATCTATAGAAGGTTTTGTATTGCATGAAAAGTAGTAATAGTAATTTATTTCCTCAAAAAGGTACAATTAGAATCATAGCATCAAGTTACATTTTAAAGTTTATCCTTTGTGAGAGCTGGAGTCTATACTGGGTTCGGGATCTGTATGACAGATCTCCAGGCTCACACCCTTAAAATTACAATATTGAATTGTTGCGCGCACAGATTACTCTGAGCCGACGGCGCGCGAGTCGATTGCCGACTTAACGGAATGTTGCCATTTTACTTTATTTATTTATGTAGAATTAATTATTGCATATTTATTTTATTTTTATATCATAATTATATTTTATTGTATGCTGCACCGGTCGACGTCATAACGTCAACGCCGGCTGTCGCTGAAAACCAGCGCTGGGGCTCTGTCTTGCATAGAGTCGCAGCATTATGCTGAGCGATGGCCGTTTTGCGTGGATGTGACGCATATTTTCCATAAACTGGTTTCTTTTTTAATTTTGTGTTCTTTTTTTGCGTCATGTTTAAATGTATTTTCTTTGTTTCTTTCTTTTTCTTTTCACTAAAAGGTTTTTATAGTGTACCGTGGATGGCACTATCCGTAATTAAGATTATTTCCGCTTGGAAATACAATCAAATAGGATTTTATAAAACGGTAGCATAAGTTTGATGAAATCAACACATTATTTGAGTCAATGTGAAGTTCGGACTTACGTTGTGGAGTCGGGAAGAATGTGACGTCAGCGGCTGTGCGTAGCAGAAGTCTAGCGGCCAAGTCGTGACGACCACGTTTCACGTGTGTACGTACCTACGAATTACCCAAATATAAAATTGTTAACGTTTAGTATCACTGAACTTAAGTCTATTAATTTATTTATTAATAGAAGAACCAACAGCAATAACAAATGGATAACAGTTGATTAAGAAACAGAAAGCCAATTACAGTTTCTCACGGGTAAAAACAGTTTTTTTTTTTAGAAAACTTAGGATCACTAACAAGCACGATAAAAAAGATTAAGAATATATATATATATATATACATATATATAAGGTACAATAAGTATTATGCACTATGCACTTTTAAAAAACTCTTTACAAAGAATATTAAAGTCCTTACTCGCTCGTACCATGTATGTGTTTTGCCTGTAGTTTGAAGAGGAAAAAGGAATGGAGATAGGCGGATTATAATAGGTTGGGGAAAAAGTTTCTTCGCATTTTTTAAGAAAATTCAAAACATTTTTTAACATAGTATGTTTACATTTAACTAAAGTATGTAGGTACCATTTTGTTCGATAACTTTTTGCCATCTTGTAGGTAGGGACATGATCCCATTGCTATAGAAATTTTGGGACTTCTGATCAAAATACCGCGACAAGTGGTTTTGGCAGTCCTCCCGTGATGTTAACCTGACACTGCCTAAAGAATTCTGAAGAGACCGAAACAGGTGGAAATCTGAAGGTGCAAGGTCAGGACTATACGGCGGATGCATTAACACCTCCCAGCCAAACTCTCTTAATTTTTGCTGAGTGGCTAAAGATGTGTGAGGTCTAGCGTTATCATGATGAAAAACCACACCCCTTCTGTTGATTAATTCCGGCCGCTTTCTCTCAACTTCTTGCTTTAATCTCATCAGTTGTTCGCAGTAGAGTTCAGAATCGATGGTCCTGCCTGGTGGTAACAGCTCATAATGAATAATGCCCTTCCAATCCCACCACACACACAGCATCACCTTGTTGCGAGTTAACCCGGGTTTTGCCACAGTCTGTGAAGCCTGACCGGCCTTTGACCACGACCTTTTTCGCACGTTCTTGTCGTACGTGATCCACTTTTCATCACCAGTTATCAGCTTCTTCAAAAATGGTTCGGTTTCATTACGTCGTAATAAAGAATCACAAATGAGTACACGGTTCATTAGGTTTCTTTCAGTGAGCTCGTGAGGTACCCAAATATCGAGCTTTTTTGTGTACCCAGTTTTTTTCAAATGCGCCAAAACTGTTTTGTGGTCAATTCCCAGTTCTTCAGCTACGTCGTAACTACTAATATGCCGATCTTGCTCCACTTTTTCAAAAATGGCATCCATTTTATCCGTAATAGGGCGACCAGAGCGACGTGCATCTTTGACATCAAAATTTCCGGATTGAAAACGCTTAAACCAAATTTGTGCTACTCTCACAGACACTGCACTAGGTCCATAAACATCGCAAATTTTTTTCGCGGCTTGCGTTGCATTTTTACCTTTTTTGTAGTAAAATTTTAAAATGTATCGAATTTCTTCATTAGATTCACTCATCTTGACAGTACGAAAAACAAATAAAAATCACACATTTTCCTAATTTGAATTTGGAATTATGTTCTTTAAAATTTAAACTTTCAATGATACCAAAACCAGCCAGATACACATAGTATAGCCAAAGAGATTTTATTACAAGTTCATACATACTATAGTGCGAAAAGACTTTTTCCCCAACCTAATATCTAACTGATCTCTGAGGAACATTGAAACGTAGTTTATGTAGGAGATCAGGACAGTCAATCTCGTTGGATATAATTTTTAAAAGGAAAGTGTAATCTGCTAGTCGACGACGATTTATGAGTAGCTGTAAATGAAATTTCTTGCAAAGATTTATGTAATTATCAGAATGGTATATCTAATGCGAACAATTGCGAAACAAAACAATATGGTGACGGTTCAAAGCGGTCGATCTAGTGCACATTTAAGAGTGGATCTAGTTCACATGTCTGCGGTCACTCGATAGTCTGGACCCTGTTCCAGACTCAGGTAGGCCTGTATTTTTACATAAATAAATAAATAGATAACTGACCAGTATATAGCTGTGCAGTAACGCGATGGCATGTCTCATGTCCCTCGGTACAGGCATACGTGACGCACGCAGAGACACGCACATAGCGCGGACCACGTCGCGAGCCTCGCGGTACTTGCCGGCTCGACATTCGGCCCCGGCTATTATTACCTGTAAATTAAAATGAAGTTATTTTCCGGATAAGTTTACCAGAACTTACCAGGTGATGATGGTGGTGAAACCGGCCATTAATAATTAATATCATAAAACAGCCAAGACAAGACACTCTGAGTCCCTATTCGAGGAATTTATTGATTTTATTAAAATTTTATGGACAATCAAAAAAAATACTGTACAAAGGCGGACTTAATAAAGTTCGATTCAAAGTTAATGGCGGCTCGGAAGTTAGCTGCTCGCTGCGCAGTACCGCACCCCTCACCCCCGCTGACCCTCGAATTTGTTACTGCGCAGCGACTCGCCTCATGTTCCGAGCCGCCATTACGTTTGAATTGGGCTGTACCTGAGGCATTTTCTATCAGTCAACTTTAGGGTGATGAAGACACAAAACATGGCAGGTGCCAATAAAATATCCATACCATAGGTGCCATAGGCTTACTAATACATATAAACAAAATAACCTTAGAAAAAATAACGATAGGTAGAGGAGAAAACGAATCCAGTTAATCAGCGCTGGGATTATTCTTATTAGACACCCCGAAAGTCAATGTTGTTTCCAATTAGGAGTTCCAAAAAGATTCTAGACCAGGGATCACCAATTAGTTTTATTGGGGGTCCGTTTTCAAAAACTGACTGCCCGTGCGGTCCGTTTGTTAGTCGATTACTAACAAGCCAAGATTAAAAATATAAACAAAAATAATTATTTATTAAGTTGGTAATAAAGAAATATTATGTAATGAACAAAAATATTCATATTAATGTGAAAAATTTTTTTACGTACTTTGAACTATCTGTCTGAAGTTTAGAGTTTAATTGGTGCAGGCTAAAACTTAAAATTTTCATTTTTATATTTTAAGATTACATTTTAGTTATAAATCACCATTTGGAGACTACTGTTCAAGACCTTTTTCTAGGGCAAAAATGTAAGCACATCCTAATATCCCCTCTATAATATTATCTGAATGAAGAGTATCAACATCAGTAGTGTGGATATTTATTCTCACCGCAGTTTTAGCAGCCTCAGCGAACTGCCTCTTAGCCATATACAGTCGGAACAAGTGTCGAGGCTCTCTCGGAGTACCATCTGTCTCACCCAGTAGAAACTCTATCAATCTGTAATAATTAGAAGACATCCATTAAATCGCTTAGCTGGTTCATAAACGATCAGATTCCTTTATTTACTAAATCATTTTGCCTAATCTTAGGGCTATTTCACACATGGTGAGCTGTCTTGCTGCGTTTGATCATCGCATTGATTTAGGGATCTCGCGCACTAGACCACGACTCCAGCCAATCATGACCATCTAGTAGTATTGTATGGTCTGCGGCTCATTGGCCGTTGCGACCAAGTGAGCGATTCATATCGGTATCCATAGTTCCTGGTCGCAGTCGTGATCGTGGCTGTCAAGTGCGCGAGATCCCTTACTGAGCGTTGGAACCGATCATTAAAAATATAACAGTAAGCGAACAATTTAATAGTCGTCGGAAAGGAACAAGTATACCAAGTCACAACTGAATAAACCAAGAGGACGATGTCTGAAATTAGCTTGCACGATTTGACCCAAAAAAAACACAACATCCTGTGGAGTACAAAAATAGAATCACCCCTTACCTCCTCGTCAATCGCTCATCATCACTAGCTGCAGCCGCATCAATAGCAATACCAATCGCCTCATTTTCGTCCTCTTCCGACCCCCCACTCCTCAACAAATGCGACATCGCCTTACTATATTCCCCCGCATGAAAATAAAACTTGCCCGCAAGCAAATGATTCTTCTCCCCTTCAAAATGTAACGCTAAGCTTTTGAAATCTTCAGGTCTTGCTTGAGAAGTCTGTATCAGTATTTCTCCATACAAATGTAGCTTCCCATTCTTTCTAGCCAGTTGAAAAGCCTCATCATAACATAGGGACATTACTAAGAATTTGATTGCCGATGTAGGATCATCACTGTTTTGGAAATAGTTAGCGACCATTTTCGCCCCTTGTATTGATTTCGTTTCTTGAACAAGATTTACAGCCTCATCTATATCGTCTAGTTTGTCGAGATTTAGACGTATAGCTGCTTCGTAGTCTTGGGCTTTTAGGTAGGACTTCAACGCGTCGTGGTACCTGCCTTCAGCTTCTTTAGCCTTTGCGTACTGTATGTGTATGCTTGGAGAGTTGATCTTTGGGAGTAGGGCTTCAACTTTGAGCCAAGATTTGAGTTTGATATATAGCGATGCGGCTTTTTCCGTATTCCCTGCTTGGTCATATAAAGCTGCTGCATGGCTGTACTGTTTTTCTTCTTCTAACAGTTGGGCACATTCTTTAACTAACATGATGTCGTGTGAATGTTTCATAGCGGTTGTTAAGCCTCTCATGACGTCACCGCATCGTATCGCCATTCGTGCGATGCCGGCTTCACATTTGTCGTTGTGTTCTTTGATTTTAATGTCGTCTGTGTTTTCTGTTATGAGGCTTTTCTCGTAGTTTGTTAGGGCTTCATGGTAGTCTGCCCTATAAGAAAAGAAAGCTTATTCAGTATTGTAAATTGTAACGAGACGTTTTATTTTAGACTCAATTAGATGAGACGCCTTTGTGCTTCGGAATGCATGTCAAGCCGTTGGTCCCGGCTGTCATTCGTGGATTTTTGACAGTTGTAACAGGTTGTCGGAAGCCCGAAACTTTGACAACCAGTCTAACCCAAGGGGCGGGGTATCGTATTATCTAGTTACTGTGTTGTGGAGGTCAGACAGGCAGTTGTTCTATGTAAGACATTGGTATTCAGCTGCATCCGGTTAGACTGGAAGCCGACCCCAACATATTTGGGAAAAGGCAGGCAGATTGATTTAGGTTATTAAGCTGACTGTCTGTGTATCGCAACAAAAAGAATCATAGTGCAGTTACTTTCGATTTCATACAGCCAATTAATACAGTGGATTTTAGCAGAAAATAAGAGGAGTTCATATCCCAAAGCGTTCCTACTACATCTACGGTCAATCAGTCTGGCGACTCTTTATGTCCACTGTAGTGGTCTGTCTAGTATTGAGGATCATGATTTCGCATTAAAAGCCAATGTGAAGAGGGACTAGGCTCCTGTAACAAGTACGCACGTGAGCTCCAGGTGCTGCGCCCGGTGCAGCGTGATGGCGGGCGCCCGGGCGGGGCAGCTCACGGCCGCGATCTCGGCCGCGCGCGCCCAGTCGCCGCGCGCCGCGTGCAGCTCCAGGGCGTGCAGGGCCCCGGCGCTAGAGCTCTCCAGCCAGCGCGCGGCGGCGTCGCCTTTACATAGACATGCACAGAGCATTCCACTGGAGAATAAACAAGTAAATGATAAACTTTATTCAGCTACACAGATCACCGACCTTTTCGGATTTCGAGCCGTTCGGAGCATTCTTTTTTTTTATGTCTGAGTGTTCTCCAGAACACGACGGCTCGAGACATTGATATACTAAAAAACCCAAGGTACACTCAGCGTCTCAAAACCGTCCGCAAAAAAAGAGCGCACGATTGAAAATTGTGCGCTCATTTCAGATAGTATATGTTGGAGTGCAAATTCCCGAATCCGAACTGCGCGACATCTATCGTCTGCCAGGGAAGTCTACAACTTCTGATACCCCACGTCCAATAATTGCAGAATTTACTAGAGTGCAGACAAACGTAATGAGGACAACAAATGTCTTGACTATCTCATCTTAAATGCTTTCTCATTGCCCACTCACGAATTTCCCGCTCGCCTCGAAAAAAACCTAGATCACATACTTCTAAAGGCTAAACTTTTGTCGACCACACTGATTTTAGAGTCCCATATTACTGACCACAAGCCGATTCTCCTCGACATCATAGACGCAAACCCTACGCGCAGAACATGTTACCTTTCCACCCGTCTTAACCATGAAGCTATTAAGCTAGAACTGGAAAATACCGACTTTTCAAGTATATACACTGAGAAGGATGCTAATATTTCTATGAACAAATTTATAGACATCGTTAGAATGGTCATGTCCAAACACACAATTCAAGCTAAAATCCCTAGACAAAAAAGAACACTAAAACCCTGGATAACTCCTGGTCTTCTAAAATGCATTAGGCACCGGGATAAGTTACACATAAAATCCAAGAAAGCACCAGACAACCTTATACTTAAAATTACCTATAATCGCTACCGAAACTTTTGTAACGACCTACTCCGAAAACTAAAAATATCATACGAAAGGAGTGAGCTTGAGAAAGCAAGTAATAAACCTAAAATTTTATGGAAAGTAATAAAAGAAATAACCAACACCACGAAAATATGTGCAAGCCCCGTTGAGCTATTAAAAATACGCAATGATCCTAAGTCTTTTTGTTAATGAGGTCTGCAATTTCTTCAGTAATGTAGGAAAAAAGCTAGCTGACAACATTCCATCACAACACCACACCCCATTACCTCAGTCTAACGATCAGTCTCATCGAAATAGTATAAACCCCTCCCATGTAAACTCTCTTGCGCTCTTAGAAGTTGATGAAGCAGAAACAGAATCGCTTATCCTACAGTTACGCAATGACTGTGCTATCGGATGGGACGGTATATCGCCGGTATATATTGAAAAACTGTCGCCACGTACTGATACCGCCACTTACCTTCATCATATATAACCGTTGTCTCCAATTGGGCGTGTTCCCGGATGCTCTTAAAAAGGCGATAGTCCATCCTATACACAAGGGGGGGGGGACAGAATTTGTGTCAATAATTACAGGCCTATATCAGTTTTGCCGACACTTTCCAAGATCCTTGAGAGGATCTTAAACAATCGGCTCCGGACATTTTTGGAAAAATATAAATTAATAGCAGACAACCAGTATGGCTTCCGAACCGGTGTTTCAACAGAAGATGCTGTGCTAGGATTGACTCAACAGGTAGCTAAAAATCTAGACAAGAAGACAAAATGTTTAGGTATATTTCTAGATCTTTCTAAGGCATTTGACACAGTTTCTGTCCCCATCCTTACCTCAAAATTAGAACACTTAGGTGTACGTGGCGTATCGCTTGATATATTTAAAGATTATCCCAGAGAGTTAAAATTGATACTCACCTTAGTGAAGAGGAGTTGGTTACTTTCGGCGTCCCTCAAGGCAGCATACTGGGCCCCACGTTTCACGTTTCAAATATATGTCAACGACCTTTGCAAAATGAACCTCCCAAATACTAAGATATATACATACGCTGATGACACCGCGATCTTAGTTCATGGACCTACTTGGGATACTATAAAATCTATAGCAGAATCGGCATTAGCGGAAATAATGAAATGGCTCAATATCAATCTTCTTACCTTAAATATAAATAAATCCTGCTACATCCCTTTTGCAATTAGGCGAAAGACAGCACCGTCACAGAGCTTTGCAATTACTGCCCATTCTTGCTCAAATCGATCTTCACCGTGCCGTTGTCTAGCACTAACTAGAAGTGACAGCGTAAAATACTTAGGTGTCCACATAGATGACGGACTTACATGGAAAAAACAACTTGACGCTGTCACGACTAGAACTTTGCGCCTCATTCATATATTTAAATCCCTCCGAAACTCTGCTAATGCCGATATTTTAAAAATGATTTATTTTGTACTATGCCAATCGGTCATAGGATACTGCATCTCTGTGTGGGGTGCTGCAACGAAAGGTTGCCTCCTGAGGGCAGAGAGAGCACAAAGAGCCGTATTTAAAGTAATGACAAGGAAACCCCATAGATACCCAACAACACAACTGTATGCAGACTGCAAGGTTCTTACAGTCCGTCAGCTCTTTGTGCTTCAATCTGTTCTTAGGAAACACAGCAGCCTTCCCCCGTCTAACCCAAAAAAGCGCACAAACCTTCCCTCAGGCACCCAACATAGGACCACGTTCGCAAAGCATCAGTATTATGTAATTAGCGCTTATATATACAAAAAGGTTCATATAAAACTGAATATCTTAGACCTGAACAAACACAACCTAAAATTAAAAGTGACAGAATGGCTACTTAAACAGGACTACTGACCTACATCGCCTAATAATAAGCACACAATCAACTTCATGCTCGCACGAATTACTTCTATATCGCATTCATACACACTCGCACATACAACTCCCCCACTCATTTACAAATCAACACCACATCACCTACCTATCCCCACTCACACACACACCTACACACCTTTAATCACATTAATTTACCCACACCCTCACAATCTCACAAACATTTAAAACCTAAAACCTGTAACGTAAAATATAACTTATTTTTATTTTTTATTTTTTTCCCTTTTGACGGTAAATTGACACAGTCCACTCATACATAATATCAATTGGAACCTCATTGCGAATCACTATCTCTTAAGATACAGGATACCCTAGTTTAAGAGACAGAGTTTAATCAATTGTGTACAGATTTCTCAGCATCCAAATGTTTTATGTAAATGTTCTCTGTCTGTATTTTTGGGAAATAAAGATATATTATTATTATCACGCCGCTCGCGTCACTGACCGCACGTTAAAAATGCCGAAGTGTTGCTTGAAAAATAGCAAAAATATTACGTTTACAACGTTAAAAAAGTATTTGATATCGTACTTTCGATAAGTAAAAGAGTTTATTGATTTGTTTTTGTTGTTTATATGACTAAATATAAGGAGAAATAGGTGATTTTGATTTAATTTGTCTTAAAACTTCACCCAACAGCTCAAGTATAACAAAGCAAATTTCAAAATAGCCGGTTTTTCAGTGTAAGAACAATGCAATTACTACGTACTTTTAATTTAGTCGAATAATACAAATTAACCCTGTTCTTTTCAGTGGATTGCGATTTTTTAATACAATGTTTTTTTTTACTTATGTATAAAAACTTTTGAACTTTTTCGTATTTAGTTTTAAATTAATATTTATATAATTAAATATAGTTTTTAACCGACTTCCAAAAGGAGAAGAGGTCCTCAACTCAAAGATTTTTTTAATGTTTGTGTATCGATTACTTATTTTAGTTTCAATAACAACAATATCTATTATTATAAAATTATAAATATATGTTTAGAACACACATTCATATAAATTTAAAAAACTCCTAAAATACTAAGTCAATGTATAAAAAAATAAAAAGCATAAAAATATATTCGACTCCACTTCATGCCATGTCCTAACCAGCTAACTTCGGTCAAATTTTTTTATTGCTTCATAAACATTGCTTTGTAAAAACTACTATTTTCAAAAAAGTATGTTTGTATCATGACTATAACTACTTATGTATAGTTGGAGACAGTTTTGAGTATTACTTTTGTTCGAGACTGTGCATCTTGGGTTTTTATATATATCAATGGCTCGGGACAATATTGTGTGAGCAAGCTCTTGCTTAATGTTTTTCAAACAAAAATTCAAGTTTTGTCACTAACGGGACAGTGATTCCGAATGACTCAGAGCCCAGACGACACATTTTTTTTTTGTATGTTAAATTATCAAATAACTTCTCCCGCTCTTGGCGGAGCAGGTGGGCGTGTCAGACTCTTACTGACTAAAACCCACCCGTGTTCCTTCAGTTGCCTGTACGTTGCCAGGGGCCACGGTATCCCTTTCGGACTTTTCCGCAACCCCGGCCGGCATCGGTCCTAACGGACCCCTTCAGTTGCTAACATCTCTTTGAGGCGCGCGTGGAACACAACGCGCTGTCGACCCGGGCCTGGTCCTTATAGGACGGCGAGCTAGCCCAGACGACACTGACACTGATATGGGTAGATTAAACATTTACATGGCAAAAATCTAAATAATATAAGAAACAAATATATACAGAAAGCGATTAATAATACTCACCACAATATGGACAAGTCCTCGATATGTGAAGCGTCTTCCAGCGCCCAGACCATTGCGACATCGCTCAGCCTTGTGTAGACCCGAATCGCTGCAAATTGTCATACCAAGTAAATAGACCAGATATCTAGGTGTAAAGGACATCGAAGCGCCAACTGTTACCGGCGTACAAATTTTCCGTCGCTTCTTAAAAATAATCAGCTGTTTCATACAAAAGTGGAATCCCTGCACGGGCAAAATGTACAGGGTCAGTGCAGAGTTTCGAAGTGCATTGAGTGATGACTTATTAGATAACATAAATTTTACAAAAACTCACCAAACTCCACATTCAGCTCCGCTATAGCAGCTTCCCCCATCTTCCTCCATAGATCCACTTCATCCACTGCATCACAGAACAGCCAAGCTTCACTAAACCGTCTCAAAGCCAACAGCTTTTCAATATGGCGGCGTTGGTTCGCTAGACGTTTCTCTGTATCAGCGTCGGCTAGACCGCTCGTGTTGTGGGAGTCTAACGCCACTTTAATTACCCTAAGGAGGAAATAAGACGTTATTTGGAACGCATAAAATTCGAAATTGTTGAACAAATATGTCTGTGAATAGGTCCACTTCGCTAAATCGTCTCAAAGCCAGCAACTTTTCAATATGGCGGCGTTGATTCGCCAGACGCTTCTCTGTATCAGCATCGGCTAGACCGCTCGTGTTGTGAGAATCTAACGCCACTATTATTACTCTGTAGCGAATATTGAACCTTATATACAAGAAGTTAAGAAGTTTTTCCAATTAATTTTCTTTTTTTTTTTCCTCTACTTTATTTTGTCGTTGCGGATGCAACCAACCACCCTGCTCCTAACGTCGCTTCTCGTCCTACCCTACGTTTACTGATTTGTCGCCTCTACAAAACACGTTTACTCCAACGGTAATCGGTTCTATGGCTAATATGGCCGGCTTATTGCTACTTCAGCTTGTTTATACTGTGGACTATGTCAACTAATTTGGTTCTTTGTCAGATCACCTCATTCCAGATTCGATGACTAAAAGAGACTCCAAGCATAGAAAATTCCTAAAAATATCGTAAAACACTTACGACCCTCCATTAGCGTAGCAGTAGACGTCTCCAGAGAACAGTATGAGCGGTACATGGCCGAGCATGAGCGGCGTCGTGCGCACTAGATCTACGTGCGAGCCGTTGATGGAGTTCGCGGAGTAGTAGTACGTCTCTATGGCCTCGTCTGTGTAGATTATGAACACGTTGCGGTCTGACAGACAGATGTCCCAGATTATGCCCCTGGAAGTGGAGATTTTGGGAACATGTTATGGTTGGGATTTGGAATTAATATACGAGAAATAAATTGGTTTAAAATTTAAACCTGATATTGGATTTCAATAATTTTATCGATTTGGTATAACTGCCAAATTAATCGATAAATTGTAAAAAGTCAATATATTAATCATTTATTTTGACTCAGACGAGTTCTTCAAAAGTAAAAAATAAATGATTCGTTCAGTAATCCGCCTGGCTCAAGTTAACGGCAATATAGCGTGCCGGTGCGGTAGTGAAAGTTGTTCAAAAGTTTAATTTCTTTATATTTCTAAGTCTTAAACATCACAAGAGTCACCAATTTCAGACAAATAAGTTTTTTAAATAAATAAATATGTATGGGACATATTTATATATAAGACTTGCAGCTAAACAAAACAGAATAAAAATTGTAATTGTAATTGTCATTCAAATTACAAGCTTATAAAAATGCCTCAGGAATCTCGTCCACTAGGCGACCACGACCACGACCAGTGGTCGCACCGAAGTGTCCAATAAATTCGATTCAAAACCCAATAAATAAAAATCTATCATACTTAGATAAAATATTAAATAATATACACATAAAATATTACTCTATGATATTTTGCCGCTAATGGAAGATAATGTTCTACATTATTTTCCGATCCCAAGACTAGTCATAGGGTTAGCTTCCAACTCCTATTCTCTCACTCCCACGCTTACTCACACCCACTACTCACACACACTCACCTCCTCACCATCTCCTACTCACATAGCACACACATCCCTGCGCGTTTTATGCCTATCATAAAAATACTGTATTCCCATTTATTTCTTTTATTTTTAATTTTAATTTTATTTGTATACTTTTACATGAATCTTAAACAGGCTCTATAACTTAATAACTATGAATACATAACCTGGGGAAGGGCGGAGCATCCTAACACAAGCAAACTATTTGCTTAAAAGGATTCTCCCCATTGTAACTAGAATAAGTTGTGTAAGATGAAGCAATAAACATTTTTTTATTTTTTTATTTTTTTAAATATAGTTTTTATTAAAATTACATTTCTTTAAATTAATTACAATTGTTTAAAGAAATGTATATTTTACATCTATTAAGATGTTTCGGTATAATTCCACCTTTGACCTTCCTCATCAGCTTCAAACGTTTTTCAAACCCAACACACGCCGCACGCGCAGCTTCCATTAGCATTTCCTCCCAAACGCGCTGGATAACTTTCTTGAACTACTCCAGATTTGCAATTTTATAGTCATTTACCTTCGACAGCATGTATGACCATACAAAAAAATCCAAAGGATTTAAATCTGAGCTGGGAGGCCATACATTCTTGGGTAGGAAATCAGTTAAATTGGCTTGACACCATGCTTGAACCACGTTTGCTATGTGTGATGTTGCTCCATCTTTTTGGAAGATATAATAATCATCTCTGTAGCGCCGAGTTTACTTGACAAACATTTTCTCCAAAACTTTTGATTTTAACACCCTTTTCGATAAATATCAATGAAGGTTTTCCACGTTTACAAATCGCCCCACAAACCACCACAGACGGTGCACCTTGATATCTTGGAACGTACTTCTGGTTCTCTGGAATGTCTGCTATCCTTACTGCCCACAATTGATCGTTTTGAACATTGTGCGAATACTCTAGGACAAACAGTTTCTCATCCGAAAAGACGAACTCGTCCCCAGCGTGCCAGGAAAGTTTTGTTTTTCTTCTATCTAGCCTCTTTCTCTTACAAGCATTTGATACGCCGTGAACTTTACGTTTTTTATAAGCTTGACACTCAAGGTCCATTTTCAAAATATTATGCGCCGATCCCCTTGAAATGTTCAAATCAACCGCAAATTTTCGCAAAGAACGATGGTGTTTTCGTGAATTCGCCCCCTTACGATCTTCAACCCGTGCTGTCCGTGCTGAACGCGGTCGACCAGTACCCTAATTACGTCATATATGATCAATCGGAATTGGAATAGTTTTGAAACAAATTGCTAAACCATTGCTTCATATTTCAAAAAAAAAAAACTGCTCAACACGTAAATAACGCAATGAATGTTGTTGAACTGTCAAAATGAAATAAATTTGTCGTAATCGTTTACGAAAATGTGCTGCGTAATGAGATAGCAGATCTTTGCCGTTCCTTTAATAAAGATTTCTCCTTGTACCTTTTTATGGTTTTGCACACAAAATCACGTTTGATCGCGAGAAGTTTCAAAGCCTTAAAAATGGCACC
Organism: Xanthia icteritia; assembly: GCA_949128155.2. NCBI lineage: Eukaryota > Metazoa > Arthropoda > Insecta > Lepidoptera > Noctuidae > Xanthia > Xanthia icteritia. Next base: position 5,325,377 of record OX421937.2, read on the forward strand.
AGGTATTTAGCCACTGAGATTTTTTTAACAACTTCTCCTCGAAATTGCTTCATTATTCAATTTTTGACAAAGAACTAGCAAAAATCATACGTCAGTAATTCTAATTTTCTTTTATTTTGCAGTCGTATGCATAGACAATAAACGGTTAAAAATGATTATCTCCGAAATGTTTGCTTTATTCAGAATAAATGCCTGTAAAAGTGTATTCGAACTTATTGGACACGGGTTATAGCTTAGTGCGCGAGATCCCTTAGAAAACCCAAGGTTATCAAATAATGAAAGGCGTCCAGAATTCCAGACAGACATGCTACCGGACGTCTGCAGTAGCGGTCCTGGTGAGCGCGCACACGTCGTCGGCGGCGGGGCAGTACACGTGCACGCGGCGCCGCAGGTCGGCCACGCACGCGCGCGCGCCGCCGATGTCGCAGTACACGCCGCGCACGCCGCACGCGTGCCGGTAGCGCGCGCACGTGCGCCACTCCTCCACGCCGAAGTACTCGATGTGGCCTTGCTGGGGGTGGCAGGAATAAAACGAAAGAGTTGTGAACTAAACAAACTAGGGAGTGATGGGAGGAACAAAAGTGCCACAAGATACATCAGAATGAGTACATGACCGAGATTCCTGGCTAGACTGGTAAACTAGGAACTTTATCATGGAACTAATATTGCTATTAAAGTTTTCACCAGAATCGAGCTCATGGTTCCTTTGACCGCATATCTTCGCTACTAATTATTAAAAATCCGTTCATACTCTGAAGTCTCATCTAAACAAAAGTTTTAGTAGTATTTACTTATTGGAATATCGAGAATATTTTAGGGAAAATGTGAATTAAAATAAATTTTAATAGTCGAGGTCACAAAGACAGTCACTCGGTGTAAAATCCTGGGAAAAAGCTAGACAGATGAGGGCGAGTTGAGATTAATCAGTATTGTGGTACAATTAGATGGTACTTACATCAGTGACGAATATGAAGAAGTCGCTAGTAAGGTGTATATCAACGATCTTAGCTCCATGCATGTGTGGCTCTGGAAACAATATGGATTCCTTCTCCGGCTGGGCCGGGTCCACTTTATCGATCTAATTGCAGAAAATAAGAAAGTGTAGGTAACTTCGCTCAATCATTGAAAACAATTTAAATCTGGTTCTTCAGAATATGGGAACCTTTTTGTAAATACAAACTGAATATAAAATGGTTGAATTTGTTAGAAAAATCATAGTATACAGGATGGATTTTTGAGATGGGACAGTAAGGACAGGTACCTTAACCTTTATCGCTAAACGAAAACGGTCTTAGGAGACTGTCCTTTACTTTTTGAAAGATTTCGATGTGCATTCACAGATTTTGAAAAAAAATACAGTCAGCAAGAAAATGGACAGTTTTCACGAAATCTTTTTTTGATGCCAATCGATTCTGTTTCTTATAAGGATCAAAAAAGTCTACTGGGCCAACTGAGGTTTGAGTACTAGAAAATTCTTTCCTACCAAATGTATGGATTTTTTTTTGCAATTTCTGACTTTTCTAGTACTCAAACCTCAGTTAGCACTCTGTGGCAGGACACAGTCATACCTACTTTATAATGCTGTAACACCATATAACTTGCGTGCGCAAATAAATATAATTTGTTTTTATTCCGTCTATACTAACCGCATGCAACATAGCCCGTCCCTGAAACAACGCAGCAGCATACTCCCCGGCCAGCGTGATGACGTCAATAGGCGCCGGGTACTGCTTCCGCACCGCGGCGCCGCCTGCTAGCGGGTAGAACCACGCCAGCGCGCCACTGGCGCAGCACACGTGACTCCCGCCTAAGGCTATCACGCTTGGCTCTGTAGGTAGCGTGTACGTGGCCAGGGCTGTTGGTTCCGCTAGAAATATGGAAAATTAACATGTTTATATTGCAAATCATGAAGTCCCTAACCAACGACACTAAACAAAAATAACCGCCTATAAAAACGTCTTTGCACACTGCAGTTTCGCAAGTACCTACATGCCATAAAACATCAAGACAATGAAAAATCAAAGGAAAATACGTCTGCGATAACTGTTTCACATAAACAGCGCAATAATTTAGTGATGACGTCAATAGATGCCGGTACTGCCGGTACTGCTTGTGCGCCTCGTCTCCGCCCGCTAGCGGGTAGAACTACGCCGCCAGCGCGTTACTGGCACTACACACGTGACTCCCACTTAAGGCTCGGACTCCACAAAAGCGGAGATGTGCGGAGCAGAGACAAGAAGAGGTGTTTCTCAGCTAGGGTGTATCCACCGACACTGTGCAGAGACGCGTACTGGCTAGACAGGAGCGGAGATGTGTGCTGGCTAGAGCCGAGGTGTGTGCCGGCTAGATCGAAACTGAGCTGCGTGCGGCGAGCGTTGGATGTTGGCCGCTCACATCTCTTCTCGTCTCCACTGCGCGCCGTCGCTAGCTTGCTAGGCACAGCTCACATCTCTTTGTACCGCCACCCAGCTCAATCTCGGCGAGGCACAGCTCACACTTCCGCTTCGATCGCACCATACAAATACGATACATCTCCGCTCATTGGTATCCACTGAAGCTGAGTGGAGACGAGATGTATGAATAACGAAATTCTATTGAAATAAATAGAATATTTACACGATCGATTTTTTTTTAAACAAATTGCTAATCCATTGCTTCATATGTTCGAAAAAAAATCTGCTCAACAACGTAAATACCGCAATGAATGTTGTTGAACTGTCAAAATGAAACTAATTTGTCGTAATTGTTTACGAAAATGTGTTGCGTAACTAATTATCTAAATAGCAGGTGCCGTATGCCGCATACAACGACGGTAGGGCAGTCACATCTACGCCAAAACCAATCAGAATCCACGCCAAAGTATAGATCATTAAGAGGGCCCTTCCCGGTCCGTCTATCGTCAACGCGATCATGCTCGAAAAGCAAGTGAGAAAGCGATACGTACGGTACGAAAAATAGTGTCTAAAAATTTGTTTCAGGAATTACGTGTTTTTGAGTAAGCCTTACAAGTTTGTAAAAGAAATGTTTATCATTTAGGGTGCTTTTCCACTGAAGCGGAGACGAGCGGAGCTGAGCGGAGACCTGCAGGAATCGACCAATACAATGGTTGCAATACTCATCGCGTCTCTCGTCTCGTCTGGGATTGGACGATTCCTGCACGTCTCCGCTCGTCTCCGCTTCAGTGAAAACGCACCCTGAGAATCTTCATTACATGTGCGAGGTTTCTATGAAGATGTTTTCTTTACTTTTACTATTTGTGAGTACATTATGACCGGCCAAAGTTCAGGTAAAATATGTGCAAAAAAGCAGCAGATTTTTTGAGGTTTACTGATTTTTTTTTTTTCACAAATTTTGTATTTTTTGTTTGCATAGAAACCTAGGTATAGTGCACAAGATACATATTAGTTTTTTTTTAAAGCCGTTTTTTGTGGATGTAACGCATATTTTCCCCCAATTTGTTATTCTCGTGTTTTATTTTTCCTTTGCGTCATATTTACCGCAAAAAAACGTATTTTCTTTCTTTCTTTCAAAAAAAGATATGTTACAACAACATAATCACGTACGAGCGTTTGTATGAAAAGTATGACGGGTTGGCCGCTCTTAAAACTTACATTTATTAACAGGTTCCGGCTCATCTCCAACAGCGATACACTGATATACAGTCGCTTCAGTGAGACTAGTGAGTGTGATGACCCTGGTGCCGTACGCCGCATATAATGGCGGTAGGGCAGTCACGTAGACGTTCAGATACGCGCGGCCGGCCGTCGCGAGCAGACGTCCGTCTGAACTCCACGCGCAACGCTCGGCGCCGCCTGTGGGCATTACTGACCCTGAAACCTCGCCGTTGTTCCATATGGCGATTAGTTTTAATCTGAAATTGAAGATGGTCTGAGAATACGCAAGGTACCGAAACCGAAACTGTAAAAATTTCCCAATCAAGTTTGAACCTTATGCTTTAGTGATAAAGTTGAAAATCTATTAAAGAAATTTGACAGATTGTAGTAGGTTGATATGCTTACGTACTTTCTAAAAGTTTTCATGGAGATAACAACATCACGCTTGTAATCCCCGAAGGGTTAGGCGGAGATGTACCTATAGTTCACCCACATTTCGCCAGTTATGTTTAAATCCCATGTAATATAATAAGGGGCGAGGCTATTGCCATCAACCGGGTACAAATCCAAACTCTGTGCTGAAGCTCAGAAATTCCTGATACGAAAATCCAATAACACTTTGCCGGATCTAGGAATCGAACCCAGGACCTCATACTCAACATTAGCACTTGCTACCACTAGACCAACGAGGTAGTCAGCCAGCTCATGAAGATGCATGATCCAATTTTTACTTTAAAAAATGGCAGATAAACTCTCCAAACCGCTGTCTTTTTAACTTCAGCAGAACTGCTTGACAAATCGGTTGAAGGGTAACCGATTGTCAAACTCAAACTCAAAGCATTTATTTCAATTAAACCATTCACGGGAACTTTTGAATTGTCTAAGAGTCGGTCAGTTAGTCAGAAAGTTGAAGCTAGTTATCCATTCCAAAACGTGGATCTCTGTGGAGAAGAACGGGCAAGAAACTTCAAGGACACTCTTTTAAATCAAGATATTACAAAATCCTGGGTATATTATTCTTGTTGCTTCTATAATATGTCAGAAAAAAATAAAAAATAATTAAAAACAATTAAAACTATAAGACAAAGAAATTAGCCCTGGCAGATAAGACATGACCAGTCTCAACCGACGGCGCCCGTTCACGAACATGACGCGTGGATCAGCACCATCCAGGTCAACCATTTTGTTGGGAACCGAATGATCCAACACACACGCCACCATCAGCGAGAATTGTTACCGTAAGACTAGAAAACTTCTTGTAGTTTAATCATGATGATAAGCTACTTGGCTTAAAACTGAGACTGTTTAAAATACTGAACATTCTAAAATACTGAAGAATCGCAGATTGGGATCAAAGTTTTGTTATGCAATAACAAAACTTTGATCCCAATCTGCGATTCTTTTATTCATCTTTTTTTTTGCACAGAAAAGGAAAACCTTAGTAGCTTGGTAAAAATGAGTTTTTACTTTTTTGACGCCCCTCACGCTTTCTTACAATCAAAACCAAAAACGAAAAAAAACTAAATCAAATCTGTGGGAGTGATTTCGTGAAAAGGGACGGAAGTGTGTCACAGGAAGCCGGAAAGCACGCGTAATTTTATTTGACCAATGAGCACGCGAGGTGCTAGAGTTGGCCGTCAGAAACGACCTTGAGGCCCCGCCCCTTTAATGATGCTTATTACCAAGGTGAGATGTCAGACGCTACACATCATATGCTACTACTGTAAAGCTCGCTCGTTGTTTTTACACAGATACTAAGACCATTCAAAAATGAAACTTATAGAAAATTCCTGACAACTCACTGTCCATCTCCACACGAAGCCGCCAGTCCATTACAAACCGCTACATCAGTCAGACTTTCCTTATGATTCTTCACCTGGAACAACTCTTCACCAACCTCCTTGATATGTGTGGATATGGCTATAATAAAACCAGCACTAAATCCTATAAGAATATAGCCATCTCCATACCATTTGTATGATACTATAGAGCCGTACCGCTGTTGAAATGCTAGCTCTATTGGGTTTTCAGGATTCAGGAGGTTGTATAGGTATAATGTTCTTTTGCCGACGACTAGGCTTATCTGGAAAAGAGATATAGCATTGGATTTAGAAAGGGAACTAACTCAAAAGAGAAGACTAACAATTTAACTACTTCGGGACTTGAGATCTCTAGGTACTTGATGACTTATATACTTTTCTAGCTGTTGGCCGCCACGTGGACCCTATTTCTTTTTCTAAAATAAAACTAGCCTCATTTACTCCTTATAACATCAGCGCTGTGCCAGTGAGTGCCGTCAAAATCGGTCCAGCCGTTTCGGAGATTAGCCGGAACAAACAGACAGACAGACAAAAAGTTTAAGAATTGTATTTTTTTTTTTATAAGTACCGTAATTTACTTTCATGCATTTAGTAAAAAACTGTTATTTTGGCATCACAAACAGACACTTTAATTTTATTTATTTGTATAGTCCAGGGGTTCCCAACCTTTTAATATACGCGCCCCCCTAGCTTTCTTTTAAAATCAGTACGCCCCTGAGTTAGGTAGTTTCTCGACATAATCAGAAATGCATAAGCATGTATAGCGAGCGAAATGTTTGCACCCCCTTGGATAGGTTAGAATTTCTTTTGATCATTCAAGCAGAAATAGAAGTTACTTTGTCGAGTTTTGCAGAAAAACTCAAGAATTATGAGAATGCATAATATGATGAGAATTCAAAGCGAGCTCGAAAAATGTTGTAGACACAATTTCGGATTCGTTACATTTTTCTTTTGACCATTACCATACAGAAAAAGGAGTTAATTGGTCGACTTATGCAGAAAAGTTGAAGAATAAGAGAATATATAATGGAAGAGCAAACGAAGCGAGCTCGAAAATTGTAGCGAGCCGCCTCGGATAGGTTCGGTTTTTTTTTAGTCCATTCATTCAGAAATAGAAAAACTTAATTTGTCGACTTATGCAGAAAAGCTGAACCTCATTTTACAGCACCTAAGTAAGTAATATGAAACCTTTGGGTTTTGGAAACTAGTCTTACCTTTTCTAATAGTAAGAACATAAAATGTTATAAAGTTATACTTTATTAGTAGAGCCGCCGCGCCCCCCCATTGATCACTCTACGCCCCCCGAGGGGGCGCGCCCCACCGGTTGGGAATCCCTGGTAAAGATTATATGCTCATGAAAACTGTCAGAAGCATGACACCTATTCTGACTCAATAGACTGTAATGAGTTATGGAAAGATATGACATTAATCAGCAATCTGTCTGTGGATTAGGTACTGCTATAGTCACCGCGTGAAGAACTGAGTCGTCGGGCCATAAATCATTGTTATTGGTCTGTCTCGGTCGCACTTATGGAGCTTATGGAGCAGGTAGCAAACTATCGATAAGACGCAAGGCGTTGCACATTTTTGCTATTGACCAGATTTATGGCCCGACGACTCAGTTCATAACGCGAGTACTAAGTTATAATTTCTTCATGCAAATGTCATGTCACCTGATTGGCTGAATAAACACACAGAAACAGATAAGATTTACCATCTATTCCAGCTTTCAGAGGCAACAAACCATTTGAGTATACTATAATTATCTTAACTTAATAATATTGTATAAATGTTTTGTATTGTTGTTGTGTTGTGTGTTTTATGTTGTTGTATGATATTTTGTAGTGTTGTGTTGTTGTTGTAATGTGGGTGTCGGTACTATACACCTCTGCCCAACCTGTGTCTGGCCCAATCTGTTATGTTATGTTCAAAAGCTTACAGTATTCTCCCCAGCCACTCTCTGATCAGTCTTCATCTCAGAGAACTGCAGGTCATTGGGTGCATCTCTCAGAGATATCATCCTCAATGTGTCACCATCTGAGTTGTTGATGGACAAACTCTTGTCTTCTGAAGCTAACACTAGAATACTGTCCTTGTTCCATTCTGCACAGGTGATTTTCTTTGTGTGTTTACCTATTATTGGTATTCTCCTGAATATGAAGAAAGAAAGATTGTGAACTAGTCGAACTTTTGAATTAAAATTTTTGTATTCAAAACCACAAACATATATGTGGGTTAGCAATTGTGGTAAAGAATTCAGTTTAGGAACCTAGTATTATTTATAAATTCAGTGTTCTAACTACTTGATATTAATGGCTTAGATAGCATTAAGTTAACAACATTGTTCCTTTCCTTATCTGTAAATTAAAATAATAATATGAATTCTGTAGGAATTAATTATACATACTTAGTCGTGTGATGGTTATACAGTGCCAGATTTCCTTTCTGTGTTCCAACAGCCAACAAAGGCTCTCCGTAAGCCCATGCAATGCATGAGGGTGGTTCACGGAGCCCTGTCTCTATATTAATGCGCTTGTTGGCATGGCATTCCCATAACAATACCGTGTTACTGTTGGGAGTAATGATTGCCAAGTAGTCACCGTCCTGGTCCCATTCCATGCCAGCGCAGAGACTGAAACAGTTTATTATTGTTTTTTTAATATTGTAACAATTTTTCTCACCAAGATGCTTGGCACGTTACTCTTTCCAACCAAAAATACTGAGAAACAGTATGAGAATTGTAAAGACATTCAAGAACTAACTTGAAATAAATGTAATCAAATATGTTGAAAAAAAAATTGGTTTGATCTATATGCTAATAGCTTCTGCCCGCGACTTCGCCCGCAAGCCTATACCTTCCTCAAGAATTGGATTATCCAATGCAAAAAGATTTTTTCTAATCCGACTGGTAGTTCCGAAGATTACATACAAACTTACAAACAAACAAAACAAATTTTACCTCTTTATAATATTATTATTATACATTATATTATGTAGACAATAATTCTTCAAACAAACCAGTTATCATTATCAAGAATAAACAATGTACAGGCAAGTTTGAATTAAATTTATAGTTTAAAGTAGTAAATCTCACCCTTGCAGCTTCATTCTTTCCATAAGCTGGCCAGTTCTGTCGTGTATGGCCACCGTAGCATCTGTCCCAGTTGTGGCCAGCAATGAGTGTGACTCACCCTTCTGCCACAGAAAATACAGTTCACCCATCCCATGGGGCTGTTCTATTGTGTAAAGCAACTGGAAACATTTTGGAAAATGTTAAAATTGGCTATAAAAGGGATTACTACAGAAATTACAACTAATAGAGAAGAAGGGAAGAAGACATGCTGCTCCAACCACAAATAAATTGGTAACATCTCAAGAATTGTTCACAAATAATTTGGTGTGTAAAGACAGCTGATCTTATTAAAAAGAAGAAAATCTTACTTTAGGGGTAGTCATTCTGTGCAGTTTTTGTATCCTCCAATCAACGAATTTAATTTGATGGAGTTAAAGCCACCGGTTCAGTTATAAAATTATAATTATGGGAATTCGACAAAAATACATTTTTATTGTTGACTCGTTGTTGTCATTTCGTTGCTTGGCAACTAATCAAAATGAACGTTTCTTGACGATCAAAATCTGATAGTGTATCATAGTATTGTTTTGTTCCCTAAAATATTTTTACTACGCATTTTTGTCTTTTGGAATATTTTAAATGAAAAATTGCTTGAAAATTTAAATTATAATATTTATTTATTGATTGACTTTAGGGTTGCCAGTTGTCAAAAAATAAGTGAAACATTGTATGTTCAGACGCCAGCACATAACCTACTACACTCTGTCAAATTTCTTTAATTCATTTTCAACTTTATCAGTAGAGCATAAGGTTCAAAGTTGATTGGGAAAATTTGACAGTTTTGAGTAGGTTGACCTGCTGGCGTCTGTACTTAATATTTTGTAGTAGTAGTAGAGCTAGCTTGCTACTTATTAATAGAAGCGCTATAAAAATAAAGAGATAAAGATACATTTATTTTGTAGAAATATGACTGAACAATACAGGCAATAAGAAAGTAGCTAGAAATAGTTTATTGTCCAGGTAATACAGTAAGCAGTTAAGACGACATGAGTAGCAATATTACATATAGCTATGTTACAAAATATTGGTGCCGATTCTCTTGTCACAAATGCCTCTAAACTAGACTAAAAATCACTAAAAAATAGTTTATTCCTGTCAAACGATGATTTCCCATTCTGAAATAGACTAAAGTGACACAACTTAACTATATTTTAGTTTGACAGCACTAAGATGGCACTGAGATTTTAATTTAGTGAAAATGGTGCCGATTCTCTTGTCACAAATGCCTCTAAACTAGACTAAAAATCACTAAAATTTAGTTTATTCCTGTCAAACGATGAATTCCCATTCTGAAATAGACTAAAGTGACACAACTTAACTATATTTTAGTTTGACAGCACTAAGATGGCTCTGAGATTTTAATTTAGTGAAAATGACAATTTTGCTATTCTGAATTTGACGTTTTTCACCTAAAATTTTAATTTTCTATCTAAATCTGACCATTTTTAATCGCGATAAAATATGGTGTGGAATACTATTAGTTGTCATGAACTAAAATTCACACGAACACCTCGACTTCAGATGCAAAAACAGTACTGTATATATATTTTTTTCTTTTCTTTTGCTTATAACTCGAAAATGGTGTGTCCTATCGCAAAAATAATGAAAATTTCGACCCCCTTTATGAAAGCCTTATACCCCTAATTATCAACACGTAGGTAATATTTTTTTTTATTTTCCATGCAAAACGTGAAAAATTCCATATAAAACACGTCGAGGCTGCCCACTCTGCGCACCTCCGGCTCTAAAAAAATTCACGGGGTAGGGCAAACAAGTGTGTACCACGTGGAGTCGCGATTGTCAAATTCGATTTAGTTGTGTCAAAATAATTTTTAAGTTTAGAGACTTTTTATTGCAGAATAGCGTTAAGATTCTCATAGTAAAAAGTAAGGAATTTTAGTGATAGTTTAGTTAGTTTAGTTCGGTGTACAAGAGAATCGGCACCAATATTTACCAAATCTAGTCTTCCAGACTGGCTTCTTACTTTAATTCCTATGTTGAAGTTAACAACTTATCTTTAACTTTTACGTGGGGAGGGCCCCATGTAAAAGTTTAATCAACTTAAAAAAAGGAGGAGGTTATGCATTCGACGATTTTTTGTTAATGTACACAAATTTCTCTGTGATTACGGGGCCGATTTACGTAATTATTTTTTACATTTGATAGAAGACGCCCGCGCGGTAGTCCCATCCCATAGCACTTTAACATTGCAAGTTTTTTTTTTTTAGTCATCTTCAATAATAGGTTTTTAACCAAGGTGGTCTATGTTGATGATATTGTTATCTTCACGTAATAAGCAATGAATGTTCATGAATTTGTGTAGGGTTGATACTATAAACCATCGAGATATAAGTACTTACGTTAGTACTTATATCTCGATGCTATAAACATAGAGAAAAAAAATTGAGGCGTCGTCGTGGGACGCCTGGCAGATGCGAAACATTGAAACTGATTTGAATAGAAAATATACATGAAAGGATGGTTTGAAGGTGATTAATTATAGGAAATGAATATGGCATAATAAAAAACAAATTATTCTGATATTTTTAAAGAAAATATAATTCCTTAAAAAAACTTTTGGATGTTGGCTGTTGGCCGCGTCGCCATGCCAACAGCCGGTCTCCGCACATCAATAACAACTATTTTTATATATGGCAGCTGGCAGTGGCAAAATATACAGTTGACAAGTGGCAACATTACTTATGTCAAACTAAATAAATGTCACTCTCATGCTCGGCAGGCTGTTCATCAACTTTCTAAAATAAAATCAATTGAAACTACAACTTTCTATTGTATGTACAGCACTGTAATTTCTAACCTTAATTCGACTTCAAAGCGGAATGAAATCCAAAATTATGTTACTTGACAAGGTTTGTCTGGTTTGTCATAACAATCCCAAAACTATTAATAATTTTAACAATATATCTGAAAGTACAATAAATAGCCATAGTTAATTACTTCTTTATGTATTGCAGATACTTCCACGCAATGTCGATAGAAGCAGTGTCATTAGAAACCTGAAAAATGTGAACATTTTTTATAAACACAATGAAAACAAATACACTGTTAGTATCCTAAATAAAATAGACCCAAGTTACCAGGATACTGGACAAAATCTAAACAAAAGTAATGACTTATCTTTTTATGTGGAAAGAAATAGATTTATACAGAATATACTAGAAAGTTTTAAGTCACCCGAGCCAAGACCGAAAGTGGAACCAACGAAAATAGTAATAGACTTCAGTTCACCAAATATTGCTAAACCTTTCCATGCTGGTCATTTAAGATCTACAATCATAGGAAACTTTATTGCAAATATAAATACATACTTTGACAATAAAGTTACTAGACTTAATTACTTAGGAGACTGGGGTACACAGTTTGGATTGCTACAATATGGCCTAAATTCAAAGAATATTGATTTCAAGGATTTGCAGAATGATCCAATCAAAACATTGTATGATGTTTATGTTTATGCAAACAAATTAGCCTCAAAAGATGACGGAGTACAAGAAGAAGCCAGAAAGTACTTTTCGGATATAGAACAAGGCAGAACTAATTTAGAAAACTGGAAAAATATCCGTGAAGTAACTATACAGGAGTTGGAAAAAGTATATCGAAGGCTAGGAATACAGTTTGATGCATACCACTGGGAATCAGATTACAATGGTGGTGCCATTAAACCTGTTATGGATTTATTAGAAAAACAGAACATTCTTCAAACTGATGAATTGGGAAGGAAAATTACAAAGATAAATAATAAAGATGTGACTGTATTAAAAAGTGATAATTCAACTCTTTATCTATCTAGAGACATTGCTGCTTTGTTGGACAGATACAAAAAATATGCATTTGACAAAATGCTGTATGTAGTAGATAATGCTCAGACAGATCATTTTGCAGCTGTATTTCAAGTTGTTAAACAAATTAACAAGAAATGTACCGATTGCTGTGAACACATCAAGTTTGGAAGATTAAAAGGAATGAGCACCAGAACTGGAAATGTAGTATTCTTGAATGATATCCTGGATGAAGCCAAGAGGAAAATTCATGATAAGCAACTTCTATCAAAGAGTAATGTCACATTTATACATAATTAATTTCCATTTTATGTTAACAGCTTTATCGTAAATACTATATGCAGGATACAGCAACAGTTTTATAATAACAAGAGCATTACTGATTTCAGTTTGAAAGATTTAATTACAAAATATGTGAGGCTGATGCAATTGACCATCCAATGGGAGGCATGACATTTCTAAGTTCAGTTTGGTCAATTACTTTCGGTTTTTGTTCAATAATTTATCTAACTTTATCCTACAACGAATTACTCTTTTGCAGATACCAGAACTGGAGCAATGAATGAAGAGACATGTGACATATTGGGCACTTCAGCAGTTTTAATTAATGATTTGAAGCAGAGACGACAAAAAGACTACACATTTAGCTGGGACAGAGCACTCCAAACTGAAGGCGACAGTGCTATCAAATTACAGTATCTTCATTGCCGACTTTGGAGCCTAGAACAGAACTGCGGTGTGTCTTTACCCGATACCTGTGATCCTAATCACTTGTCTGAAGAAGTCATAGGCGATGTTATTGCAGAATTAGCCAGATTTGAAAACATTCTTCAAAAGTCATTAGAAGAATATGAAGCTTGTATTCTTGTTAATTATTTATTCCGCCTAGCAAGACATGTCAACAGAATGTTTAATGAAGTTAGAGTGAAGGATGTTAGCCCTGATTTAGCAGCTCAAAGATTACTTGTTTTCCATTGTGCTAGAACAGTTGTTAAAACTGGATTAGGGATTTTAGGTGTAAGACCTCTGAAAGAAATGTAAATCTAAATAGTCACTAGAAATTAATTTTGAATAGAATAGTTTATGAAAATTGTTGATCCTTACATATCATAAAACGAAGTCCCTCGCCGCGTGTCTGAACGCGATTAAAACAAAAACTACCAAACGGATTTTCAAATAGTTTTCGCCAATGGACGGAGTGATTAAAGAGGAAGGTTTTGGTGTATAATTCATAAAGGTGTGTAAATTGGCTGAAATATGACTATTATTGTTGAAGAGTCTTGTTGAAGAGTCTTGGCGGTGTCTCTAGACATCGCCAATGCCTTCAATAGGGAGAAGTTATTTGATAATTTCCCAACCAAAAAAAAAAAAAAAAAAAGTTTGACCCATAGTAACCATTATTATCTTTCAGAATTTGATAAAAAATTCATTGTAATTTCCGAAGCTATTTTCACCAGCAATTAATCCTTAGTTACGTACTTCCCGGTAGTACGTTCCCGTGGGATATTTTGCGACATCCACGCGGGCGAAGCCAGTACAATATAATATAACCTGTTTATGTTATGTACCTTTTTAGCGTTGGGACTTTTAGCTTTGTGTAGTACGGCAGGTAACGTAAATATTTATATTACCTGTGTACCTACCAATTAACGAACCAAAAATAATGTAATGGGCTTCATTTTTGAAAAATGTGCCATTTTGTCTACCCTCCAGGAAATTTAAATAGGATTTTCATCGATCGACTAGGATATTTATTTCAATTGAATAGCTACCTACTTTAGAGTAAACCGCAATTTCTATTTCCCTCCAATATTTTATCGATTGGCAAATTATGGTGTATCCCTATCAGAGGAGATCCCTATCCATAGTATCCATAAGTATCACAGATAAGAAATAAAAATGTTGTAATTTTTTTAAGTTTCTTTAGAAATCCATGGAATTAGTATGTACTACATAGTACACAAAAATCGAACCTGTTTTGTTTTTGCTTTTCATGATGTAAATCTCCAAATATGAAACCTATTAAATTAATAACTAAAGCGTGTTAAAAATAGACACAAGGGGAATTACTGAATAACTATAAAAGCGAAAAGAGAGTTAATTTAGTTAACTGCTAGCAATAGTCAATCTAAATTAATTAAACTTTTTTGAAGGAAGATTACTATTATTTTATCTCCAATATGGAGAAAAACTAAATTGCCTGTACTCTGAACTGCTCACAAAACAAAAAAAAATCTCCGGAACTGTCAGTCTTATTTGAAAAATTATTTCTGCATTGGATAGCTCAATTCTTGAGGAGGGTTATAAACTCGCGGGCAGAAGCTAGTTTGCTATATAGCATAGCGGCAATAGAAATACACAATTGTGAAAATTTCCACTGTTTAGCTATTACGGCTTATACACCCCGCTGACAGACATACGAAAAGATGAATAGGGTTCCGTTTAGCATCCTTCTGGTACGGAACCCTAAAAACATATAACCAAAGACACCGACTCCTGAAATTAAAGTTGTTCTTTTATTTGGTGTTTTTTTTAAAAATTGAAATCATGTTTTATTTTACCATTGTGTTCTAATAAAGTTTTTGACTAACCCAGACGTATATTATAAGTTTGATGGCTCTGTCAGTATGCATAACAGTGCGTCCGTCTGTGGCATCGTGGCTCCCAAACGGTTGGTATAATTTCAAAGGGATTTTTGTTATTAGAAGGCTGGTCTAACTGGGATGTTTTTTAGCTATGTTTCATGAAGATCCGTTCAGCCTATTGTGAATATAATCAGCTCTTTTCGGGATCTCAGCCATGCAATGATAATTTATTTCACAGACTAACTCGTCGGATCGATTGAAAATCATATTTTAAGAACACTGCAATTATGTGGTAATCTGATGCTGCAGCCAGGAAAATCTGGATAACCAACTCTTCAACAACTTATAGTACACATATCCACAGAGCATGTAATTTACGTATATCGAGTGTTGACTTAGAGATAGTGAACTAGTCTTGTCGGATGATTGAGCAGGAAGTTGGGCACAGGGTCCCGGCTTTATTAATCGTAGACCTATCGAGTGTGAACCTGTTGGATTGCTCTAGATGTGTAGTTGGTAGATAGACGGTGAAAATGATCTAGGCAATGATGTAGGGAAGAATTTTGAAAAAAAACTAGGCTTATTTGTCACAGAAACACGTGTAATATAACAACAATATAAACATATAAGCAACAGAAATATTCGGCAGCTACACGTCATGACTGTGACAAGAAGGCTTCCACTCAGCATAATTCTGTGCTATGAGGGACCTACAGCACAGCGCTGATTTTCAGTGGTCACCCGAAAAATACGTACGGACATCAAGTCAGTAACTAAATATGAATAAATCCAGTGTGTAAATATTGATTCAATCAGTGTCTCTCTTGGCGCGTCGCCAAGAGAGAGAAAGAGATTTTTAATCGCAGACCCATATTTCAACTCGTTCAAAGCAAGCAACTTATTTTCATTATCATTGTTATAATTCAATAGTTACATTAGTAATGATATAATTAAGTAATAAAATTGTTGTTTCAGGGTAAAAGTTGGATGGTATGTTTTGAACGGGTTTTTTTTTGCAATTAGTATACAACTTGTTTTTCACTTTTTATTTGTAGTACATACCTCACACAACAAATTCATACATAATTGTACAATTAGGTACTTTGTAATTGGTGTACCTACATGAAAAAAATAAAAACTTGCCGAATGCATACACCTTCTTTTTTTGAAGTCGGTTAAAAATACAAAACTTGTTCACTTACAAAAAACGCCACGTTGTGAAATTTGTTGAAATTACAATGAAAATCATAAATTACCAAGAGTTTTAAGATTAAAAAAACGATGAGAAAAAGTTCTCTGATGTCTTTGACTATTTCTTAATTTTTACCATTTACCATAATCAGTAGCTCTGTACCCTAATTACGTAATACATGATCAATCGGAATTGGAATCGTTTAGAAAAAAATTGCTAATCCATTGCATCATAAGTTCGAAAAAAAATCTGCTTAACAACGTAAATAACCCAATGAATGTTGTAGAATTGTCAAAATGAAACAAATTTGTGCTATACATTTCCAGTATAAGCTGACCTCATATTGTACGGAAATCCTGTACAAGCACATCAGTGGTAGTAATTTGACAGTGCCTATAAGTTGTAGCAGTAAGACAAAATAATGTTTGTAGTGCAAGTGTTTTCACTGATTTGCGGTTGACTGTACAAATATATTTTTCGTATATATTTTTTTGAAAAATCAGACCTGTGAACAGCTTATTGCGTGGTATAGATTATTGATTAAGTTTGTTCTAACATTTATGTCAATCGAATTGATTGATATTTAATAATAAAGATTAAAAAACGACAACAAAGCTATTTGTTGAATTTTTGACTAATTAGTTAGTGTACCAGATCTCATATAAAAATTAAAAGTAAAACTTAATGGTTTATGGTCGTCTCTATATCATAGACAGTCTAGAGACACGTCGTATTGATGATGGCCACTCCCGATTTGGAGGGAATATTCAAAAATGTACATCTAAATCATTTTTTTTATCGTGTGTGCCCCTTGAAAATGTCATGTATTTCATAGGACAGTTAGATCTTAACTTTATTTAGCTAGTTGTATTCTAAAACAATATCATTTGAATAGTTTTTTATGTAAAATATGCTTTTACATGGAAAAAACATCTTCGGCTTTCTTCGGCTATGTTCGGCTTTGTACGCCTTGACGTCAGAATAATCGGACCGATCCTGCGTCAAATCGGTATTTCCGGCAGTCACGTGGTATGCGCGGACCAATCAGAGCGCTTTCCTATACTCTATATAGGCCGACATTTTCTGACAAGCGTAGAAAAAGTTTTCATCAACAGCCGCCATTTTGCGCTGGAGAGACTGAGAAGAATTTCGGAATTTGTCGTGTAAATTTTCTGTTTTTTCTTACATCATTTTATCATAAACTTTACCATTCCGTGTATTTTAAAGTGTTAAGTGAAATCGTGTTATTCGATAGCGTAAATAAGTTCTATAAAGTAGCTAAAATCTGGTGATATTGTTTTCATTTATTGTGCTAGTTCCGACGGAAGATGGTGAGAGGGTCTGTGTAGCTCTTCGATTCCGAGCTTTGTAATGGCGAATACTTGAGTGAGAAATTATAATATGTGCCTTCAATGGTGCGAAGGACATCGAACGATCGCGATGTGGGTGAATTACATTATGATGAATGACAAATCGCTCTAAAATGTTATTTCTTGAAGATATAAGACATAAAAGTGTTTTTTAAATCGGCGGGCCGAAATATTCACGACGGCTTACGTTTAGTAAACAGAGCCATGGCCGATGAGCCGCCTAACAAGCGGCCTAAGATGATCCGGGACCCTTTTCAGGGTCCCTCGGACTCCGCGGGTGAGTATTTTATTGTTTTACACGGAGTTTGTAAAGTGTCGGAACAGTGTTCTGTCATATTATCTTTCTTTGATTTTTGACATTTTGCCTTCGTTCTTGTTAGCGCCTCGCAAGTTTTGCGTCGTATTATTGTGTATTAGCTCATGAAATGAGAAAATATTAGTTTTAATCGATATTTTGTGACATTATTTAATAAAATTATAATGTGTTTCTGTTATTTCATTTATTATAATGAACAAAATACAACTTTCATGACATTGTTTTAGGGTGTACATTTTGTAATGTAGAGCAATTATTTATTAGATTTTATCTATGAGTACACATTTTTACAAAATATATATTATTTTAGTGTTGTTACATGAAGTTGTTTATTTTTGCCTTAGTTTTGCTTCAACAAGCAAGACAAGTAAAAATATATTTTGTAGAATATGGGAACTAAATATTACACAATATTAATTATAAAATAGCAGTAAATAGTTTAAAAAATGTTTAAATAATTTTAGAAATGTTGGTTATTAATTCAAAACATTGCCTGACATACAATTAGTATTGGTGACCCACATTATGTTTTGGTATCATAACATACATTTTTCATCCAAAATAAAAAAAATGTAGATAGAATACCACATTTGATTGTATATCCACATGTAATGTTTTATTGAATGTTGTGTAAATTGATAAGAACATAACCTCTTTTTTGCATGCTGACAAAATAAAGTGCAAGGCCATTATATTAAAACCAAACATATTCTATAATTTAAAAGTTATTGTATGTACCAATAGCCAAATTTCATATCATATCATATGCACACTAAATTACCTTGAATTTTCAATGATGTAGTTCTGAATTGTTTTAAAACTTTTTATGTTTTGTATTTGAATTTTAATGAATGGACAATATTACGTTTTAAAATAGTTCTCATTAGTATAAACAGAACTTATTTTGTAGCATGTAAAAATACTTAAACCAAAACTTTAAAATGGTTAAGTAAATGCTAGAGTTATCTGAAATCCATGTAATGTTGCTATCATTTTGTGTCTTAGGTTTTTTTGCCTATTTATGTTACATTACAAAATATATATTTTTCTGTTTCTTTATTATTTTATTTTTTAAGTTATTGTTTATTAAATATGGGATTGCTGTCATAAATCAACTTTTTTGATTATAGACCTTATAAATTGCCAATTTGTTTCAGTATCTTAGTACAGTGTTTGAATGGTACAATTTTCCCCAAATTTATTAAAAGTATAAGAAATACACAATTAAAAAGATCAAAGTAGTCAAATAAACAAAACAAAAAAGAAATAGGACTGTTTTACACTAAAATAAAAGTCATTATGTACCAAAAGAAAGAACTAATGATGAGTTCCTGTAAACAAAAACTAATAGTTTTGCGTACCAGTGGTAGCATATTTTTTTTGTCAAACTGAGCATATAATATAGATTCATAAGCTGACTTTACCTGAAATTGCTACTTCCATATGGGAGGGTCTGCTATGCAAAGCTATGAGGTCTTTGCTTCATTATTGGTCAAGATACAAGTCTTAATTTACCAATAATGGTCCGTAAATTATAGGAATTGGCCAAAAATAAATTGCTAATTTGTTTCAGTAACTTAGTAATATGTTTGATTGGTACAATTTTCCCCAATTTATTATTAGTAGAAGAAATACACAACTAAAAAGATAAAGTAGCACAAGAAGTAAATCAAAAAGTTGAACATCCATTTTATAATATCCCAAAAATGGAAATAATGGAAATAATTATGCAATAAACATTTTTCTGGATTGAGACCATACAAAATTAAAGTAATTTAAATGAGTACCTTTTCAAAAGAATCACATAAGAAACACAAATTAAAAAAATAACATCCATGTAATATAATCCATTCCATAATAGATGGAATAAAGTAATAGATTAATTTTTCATTAGTGACAGACCAAAGCTTCGTTTTCGGCCATGAAATCCCGATTCGGCCATATTTTCATTTTCGGCCATAAACCAGCCAAAGCTTTGGCCAAGCCCAAAATCAGAAGTTCGTGAATTGTCGCGAGTTCAGCTTACTTCGTAAAGAAAATACACACATTATCTCTCTAGGTGTAAAAAAAGCAAACAAGATTTCAGTGTACAGTGGAAATATTAATATTTATTCATGTCTAAATCATTTTTGTCTTCGGCCAAAAATAAGACTAAAGTCGAAGCTTCTTTTTCGATCAGACATTATTTTTCACAACCACATATTTTAATTTTATTATAAAACCAAACATTTACAACTAGCTGCTCCCAGCGGCTTCGCCCTGGTGGACTCTAATTCTTTTTTAAATAAAAGAAGCCTAAGTTATTCCTTATAACATCAGCTGCCAGTGAGTCTCCTAAAAATCAGTCCAGCAGTTCCAGAGATTAGCCACAACAAACAAACAGACAGACAAAAATTTTAAAATGTTATTTTTTGTGTCTGTATGTATTTTGAAATTACAAACAGACTTAAATTTTATATATTTTGTATTGACGTTTCTCACTTTACACAAACACTAATCTAAATTACAATACACTAGTTTCTGATGTAATTAAAACTCAAAAATGTCAAAAAAAAATTTATTGTAGATAAAATATTTTAGATTTTTGGAAAAAAATTCAATCAATCTGCCTAGCCTTTTCCCAACTGTGTTGGGGTCGGCTCCCAGTCTAATTTTTGGAAAATAAATTGATATAAAATGCAGATTTTTTTTTCTTCTTATTTTTAAACATAAATACAAAACTTGAATACTATCGAATTTCCTTTTTGTACAAAATGGTAAACTTGTCCATGAAGTAACTAAAACTTTGTCCCACTTTTTTATTTCTGCAGATGGGTTCTCTAACCTTGACATGTTCGACCTCGAAAAGGATCTCCCAGATGAGTTGATGGGAGGTGCTTGGGGGGAACAGCCCGGGGTCACGGGCCCCAAACCTCCTGCCCAGGGTCCAGGTCCTGGGGGACAAATGTCCCAACAGCAACAGCTCAACGGTGATGACCCGACGGCTGCTATGCACAGGCAAATCAACAATCACCTTATACAACAAGTGAGTACCTGGGATTCATGGAATTATAATATTTTTTTTGTTACTGTTAAGACTAGTGATCTATTCAGATAATTTTATAACCATATTTAAGAAAAACATTGTTTAAAAAATTAGTTTAAAAATTCAGTCAATAAGACTAAATTTTATAAGAATTAAATCCAATTTTGTCAAGTCAATCAAGTTAATGGAGTGCAGGGTACCACCTACTTAAAAATAGGAAACATGTAGGCAAAAAATAATAAACCATGTGTTTTTCCTTAATCATTTTTTTTTACTGCTGCTGCAATTAAATACTATCCACACAGTTTTAATTTTAAATAAAAGCTATTTGTGTACTTAATTTGTAATTTATATAAGTACATGATTATTGAAGATTATTTTTAGCTTTTGCCGACAGCTAAAAATAATCTTATTATTGTTGATAACTTTCTATTTCCAATGAAGTAGGTAGCTTTTTAGGTCCCATTTAGAAAATATGTATTCAGTACTATTTTGTATTTATCATAACATTGTTTTGATTGATTTGTTATTTACAATGTATATCAATTTCTGTGTACATTAGGATTTTAGGAAGTTATTTGAAATAATAATTAACCAATTTATTAAAAGGCCATATTAATAGTGTATGTCGTGTATTGGTCTTTTCACAGGGCAACAAAGGCTTAGTAGGCCACAACAATCCATTAGGATTGAGTAATTTAGGTAGTAAGAGTCCAAACCTACAGTCACCTCCAAACGTGTCTGTATCAAAGGACCTCATGGGTGGCATGCACCCGCAACTAATGCCAAATACGAGTCATCCAAATCAGCTGCACTCCACAATGCCAATGAGTTCTATCCAAGGAGGTATGAACGTGGCTAATGTCGGCGGGAACATGATAGTGACGAATAGTAATATGACGGGCGCTGGGATGCTCGGGAGCGGGATCATCAACAGCGTGAACAAGCAGTTGCCCACGCTCATGGGCGCCAACCATCACGGGACGCCGCCTCACCATCCACATGCCCAAGTGAGTTCAAATTCTGTTTTTTCGCATCATGATCATTTGAAAAAGCCATGTATTTAATCAAACTTAAAATATTTACCATTTGTTTTCCTAAAAATATTATTGAACACTTTAATATAATTAATGGTTCCTCCTTTTTGTGATTCTCAAATAATTCCTATTTTGGGGTCCTAAAAACACTAAATAGCCAAGTAACTGCGACAGACTTGGATGTTGTGGTTGGTCACAGTTCAAACCTAACCCATTTGGTCGGGGCGCCCTAAGTTTGTTACTGCGACCAATTCGGCTCGCGCGTAGTTGGTCACAGTTCTAATCTAACCCGTTTGGTGTGTGGTCGGGGTACTCTAGCTTAGTTAGGTACTGCAACCAACTGTGAGAAAATTCCAAAAAGTATAGAAAGAGGCTTATTCATTAAAAAAAGTTTCATCATTAGAAGCCCAAGAAGTATTTAGAGGGTCATTAATTTAAAAAAGCGAACATCGTTGGAAAGTTGTCAACAAGTTTTTAGATGATCAGTTAAATATTTCCCTTTGAAAAAGGTAATTATTTTGAATCTAAACCCAAGACTGCTGACTACTACGACCGATATCGAGTATATTTGCCATTTTACTAGAAACCGTTGGATCATGCCCGAATCGGCCGCAGTCCAATTCTCTTTCACGTTATTTTTACCCTACTGCGCGACAGCAAAGACAGGGTTATTTTTCAAAAAAATATCCAAAATAGTGACACAGACTGTTGTGTTGTCGAAACACATTTCTATTAGCAAAAGCATGATAAAAAATAATAATTATGGGTAATTGTGAATTTTAGACAAAAAATATGCACAAAATATTAAGCAGTCCAATTGGGTTTTTCTACCATCACTTTCCAAGAAATTGCTTTCCAAGACATGGACAGTAACACGGTGGCACATTGCAGGCGATGCAAAACGGACCGCTGAGCGGACGCGTCGGCGTCATGGGCACGCCCAACATGCGCACCGCGCTGCAGCACCACCCGCGCATGCCGGCGCCGGGCGGAGGGGGCCACCCGCTGGCGCCCTACCAGCCGCCCTACGCGCAGTCGGCGCAGGGGCCCGGCGTGCCGCACGTGCAGCGCGCGGCCGGCGCGGGCCAGGTCGGCGTGCGCTTCGGGCCCCCAGCCGACGCGGGCGGCGGCGGCGCGGCGCAGGCCGTGCCGCCCGCGCCCTCGCCGCAGACCCCGGGCGCGCCGGCGGGCGGCCAGTCCCAGCCGCAGGCCGCCACACAGGCCCCCTCCTCGCAGCCGCCGGCCGCGCCGCAGCCTCCCACCTCCGGCTCCATCGCCGACCCGGAGAAACGGAAGCTTATCCAACAACAGCTTGTGCTGCTGTTACACGCACACAAGTGCCAGAGACGAGAGTCCCAATCCAACGGCGAGACGTGGCAGTGCACGCTGCCGCACTGCAAGACTATGAAGGGTGTTCTCAACCATATGATGTCATGCCAGGTATTGTATTGTTCATAACAAATGCAAAGAGTGAAATTTCTCTCATGTTAGAATGTCTCTAAATGTGTACAATTTACAGGCCGGCAAGAATTGTGCAGTACCGCACTGCTCGTCATCAAGACAAATAATTAACCATTGGAAACATTGCAATAAGAATGACTGTCCGGTTTGTTTGCCGTTAAAACAAGCCGATAGGACTAGAAACATGAACGGTATGTTATGTAAGGAATCTTTTTCACTAGTAGACTTTTTTATTGTAACCCTCGAAGGTACATCACTGAAGAAGTTTTCTTTATCTTAGCAGCGGCAGTGACTCAACATTCAACAGCGGGAGTGAGCACCGGCAACGTCGGCGGCGTGGGACCCGTGCCCGGAGTGGGCAACGTCGGCGGCGTGGTCGGGGTGGGCGGCGCGGGCAACGCCATGGGCGGAGTGAACCAGCTGGGCGGGCCGGGGCCGGCCGCGCCGCCCGCGGCCCCGGCGCCCGCGCCCGCGCCCAGCACGCAGGGCGCCGACATGAAGCGCGCCTACGAGGCGCTGGGCATCGCGTGCCCCACGTCCGTGTCCAACATGGGCGGCTTCCCGCGCGCGCCGCTGTCGCGCCTGCCCGTGCCGCGGCCCGGCCTGCCCGACGTGCCGCAGCAGCAGACCATGCAGGCGCTGTTCGCGCAGCAGCCCAGCGACATGCAGCAGCAGCAGCAGGCGTTGGTGAGCCCCTAGTCTATCTGCTCGTTCACTGTGCTTCCATCACTATTCGCTTGTGTTCAATGTTTGCCTCATACTTTTAATCCTCCTGCAGATGGGCGGCGCACTACAACTACCGAGCGGAGCCGTAACCGCCAACCCAGTATCCGGCACCAAAGAGTGGCATCATTCTATTACGGCTGATCTCAGAAACCACCTTGTTCACAAACTGTAAGCTATATTTTCGAAATTAAGTCATTTTTGTAGTTTTAAAACATTTAAATGACATTGTGCATTTTCACAGGGTGCAAGCGATATTTCCAACACCGGACCCTACTGCAATGTTAGATAAGCGAATGCATAATCTAGTCGCATACGCGAGGAAAGTCGAAGGCGATATGTATGAAATGGCGAGTACGCGATCTGAGTACTATCATCTGCTCGCCGAAAAGATATACAAAATACAGAAAGAACTCGAGGAAAAGAGACAAAAGCGAAAGGAGCAGCAGCAGTTGCAAGCGCAACAGCAACAGGCGGCGCAACAGCAGCAGCAGCAGCAACAGCAGCAGCAACAAGTTGCGCAACTGCAACAGCAACAGCAACAACAACAACAGCAGCAGCAGCAGCAGCAACAACAACAACAACCTGTGAGCGTTATGTCCGGCGGCGGCGTGCTGGGTGGGGTGGGAGGCCCCAGGCCCGGCGTGGGCGGCCCCTTGGCGCGGCCCACACTGCCCGCCATGGGTGCGCAGCCCGCGCTACCTGCCATGCGGATCCCGTCACCCGGGATCGCGCTCTCCATGCCTGCCAACCGCATGGCCTTCCAGACCAACCTCGTGGGCCCACCCGGTCCGAGTCCGAACCAATTGCCGCACACGCCGAACGGTGGCAGCGTAGGCATCGGCAGCGTCGGCGCACCGGGGATGTCCCCGTTCGGCCAGCCGATGACGTCGCCGGCGCCGAATTACCCTTCGATGCAATCGAACGGGCCGGCGCCGCTCGCTTCGCCGGGTCATCCGGACGCGAAAGTTCGGTTGCTGGGCAGCGCGGTACAGAGTCCGTTCGTGAACCACGCGGCCTTCGGGCGCGCGGACGCGGCGGCGGCGTCGCCCGCGCCCGCGCCGGCCTCGGTGCCGGGCGCGCCGGGCACGCCGGCCACGCCGCACGCGCTGGCCGAGCCCGCGCCCGCGCGCGCGCCGCCCATGTCGGCGCACCTGGCCGCCATCACGGCCTGCTCCTCGGCCGATGACAGGTGAGGCTCAATGTCGAGTCATACATAGAAACGTACGATACTTTATTTGCACGGAAAGTAGGTACAAGTTACAGATGTTAAGTTTAAAATGATCCTTATACTAATTACCTTAACTAAGACATGCAGACAGTTTAAGCTATAATAATAAAGAATCGTTTAATATAAAATATATTATATTAACATTCAATCAAATCAATAAAGTTTACCATGTCAAGATGAAATTCAGTAAATAATTTGAAATAGACAATACAATTATACATTTCAACATTTTGTGAAACCATTTTTGTTTGATCATCTTCAACCTTCGTGGCATTTTCCGTACAGTCCGCCGCAAGACGATCGCAACAAACAAGATTCTGATGACGTCCGGATCAAGGAAGAACCGGACGAGGATTGTGGAGGCAAGGGTATGCGGGACGAAACACCTGACAAAGACGCAGAGAAACCAGACTTCAACGTCAAAACAGAAGTCAAGACTGAGGTCAAACAAGACGTGAAGGAAGAACCGGGAGAGACTAGTGTGGGTAGTGTCGGAGAATCAGCGAGCGGGGAAAGAGGGGCACGAAGGACTTTCGTGTTTAAACCCGATGAGCTCCGAGTAGCACTCATGCCAACGCTAGAGAAGTTATTCCGACAAGACCCCGAGTCCTTACCCTTCAGACAGCCAGTCGACGCGCAAGCGCTCGGCATTCCTGATTATTTCGACATAGTCACCAAGCCTATTGACTTGTCGACCATCAAACTGAAGCTAGATCGCGGGGAGTATAGAGACCCCTGGGAATATGTTGACGACGTCTGGCTCATGTTCGAAAATGCATGGCTTTACAATAGAAAGAACTCGAGGGTTTACAGATATTGTACTAAGGTTAGTTTCACCTATATTTACTACTACAATTAGTTTATTTTGTCCACTATTTGGTTTTGAAAGAGTGGGTTTATTTGTTCCACCATCTGGATAGTTCTTACAACTCGACACTGTATCTGTGTTTTGGAAAGTCAGTTGATTTGGAGTTCCGTCTTACATTATAATAATAAATGTTCATTATTAATAATGACACTTCTAAGTGTGATTACATTACCGTTGCAATATTTTACACTGCGACCATTGACGTCAATCACGTCCGTGAATATTTGCTATGTAGATGTTTTTACCTTATAATGAAAAAAAAAATATGCAATTAAATCTTCATTAGCATATAATATGTAATTAAAGGCGGTATCCACTATTGTTGACATTTCCTGACACGGAAAAATTCATAATAGGGATGATGCCGGGGTAAAATAAAAGAAATTCTGTTTAGTCCGTTAGTCAGATAATAAAAAAAATATTAGACACGTATTTTTTGCTTAGTCATATTAATAAAAAAATACTTAGGTAAAACGCGTTAAAGTTGAGGAGTGGGGGCTCGCTACGTCACAACTAAGTATAAAATCTATATAGGCGTGACGTCATGCCACATTTTAACTCAATCTATCGCCTTAATATTTTGATTACTTAAAAAAAAAATATGTATCCAATATTTTTTAATTAACTATGTGACAGAAAAAAAATAATTAACATCATCCCTAATCTATATTTATGCCTGTAAATGCCCAAAAATTTTTGACCGTTGTATTTTCTATTACCCACTACATAAAGCTATAATAATACGATATTAACAATAAACCATGTTGTTTTAGCTATCAGAAGTGTTCGAGCTAGAGATCGATCCTGTAATGCAAAGCCTAGGCTATTGCTGTGGTAGAAAGTACACATTCAACCCTCAAGTGCTATGCTGCTATGGCAAACAATTGTGTACAATACCACGGGACGCCAAGTACTTCAGTTACCAGAATAGGTAAGCACAACTCTCATGATATTTTATGTAAAAGATCTGAATTTAAATTACACAGTGATGATAGTTCAATTCTGTTTAGTAGCTGTGTAATTTAATTCTCCTATATACTCTGTTCGTTTTAGGATATTTTGCGTGACACATCTGAAATAACATTTTGCAACTAACTTAGATACTTTGTTAAATTATTATGAAAATAGTCATTAGTCGTGATTATTGAAAACTATGGAATAAAAATATGGCATGTGTCATGCAACCCATCCGTTCCTGAACAGACAATAATAGTAAATTATTAAAGTTAAATCTTTGACCAAGATTCTATTGAAACACGGAGTATTAAGCGAATGGAGACTTATTTAGCGCGTGAGCGTGATCGATCGCCTTTCCTAATGTCATTTCAAATTATTCGTCTTACAGTCTTCGGAATAAAATTCAATTACCCTAGTACTCCATTGACTTAGTACTCTGTGTTTTGCAGCAAAATTAAATTCAATCTCAAATTCTTGACATACTTTCCCCCAAATTTTTGTTGATGACTATAATGAGTACTATTTTTTTAAGACATACATGATACACATACATAATACTCTTCCAATAGTCCAGCTTTATCCATATTCTGACTAACGCTTTAGCAAGCTTTTTATATCCTTACTTAGGGTACCCACATTATCATGGGAAATGTTACTACACTACCCTTATTTGTGTGTGTTAAAAGTCACCAATGAGTGTTTGGACTTTTTGTTAAAAAACTCACGTCAAATTGACATTAAAAAAAAACTACAGAACTATTTTCTTTACCATTGTGCGAATTTATACTTACGTGCTCAACTACCGTCATAATGAGTTTTGATATAATTATTTGAGTATTGAATAAAAAATGCAAGTTTCCAAAAGTTTTTTAGACCAAAATTTTGATTGATTTTATATGACAAGATTTTTATTTGAATATTTCGTTCTATTTTAGCTAATTTCGAAATTATTTTCACCGATTTTTACACTATTATGGGCCTTATGTGGCCACAAAAGCTAGGTGAATCACTTAATTGCTACAAATAGACCCGACCACTGCAACTTGTGGTGTATATTTAACTTACTTTGTTGTAAGAACATTTTCGCTGCTATTTCAAATCGAAATACTTTGCTATGTATATTATATTATTATATGTCTCTTAGATTGTCGTAAAAAGGAAACTAAAATATTACGAAATAATATTAAATCGAAACAAGTCAGTCACTTGATAGTACGCATTAATAAAATAA
Organism: Xanthia icteritia; assembly: GCA_949128155.2. Classification (NCBI taxonomy): domain Eukaryota; kingdom Metazoa; phylum Arthropoda; class Insecta; order Lepidoptera; family Noctuidae; genus Xanthia; species Xanthia icteritia. The sequence continues at coordinate 5,353,740 of OX421937.2, forward strand.
AAAATAACCGTATTAAATTGACGCCGAACTAATCTTCAATAAGTGCAATTAAATGCATTGCTATCAATAAAGTTAGCCAGAAGTTTCAACTCGGTATATCGGCCGTCGTGGCATACTTGATCAAATGATTGTATCTAGTTGATTTTGTAACTTGAGAGTTGCTTGCCGCGACGGATAGTCGCGGAACAAAGGAATATGAGATCGGCATTTATCGGTTAATAAATGAACACCCATTTAGACAATGTGTAGGTGCTTACTAAAGTTTCATATATGAATTTGTTAAAATTACAATAGGGATGATAACAAAAAATATTTTTTTCCCTCATATAAATCATAAAAAAATACTGGACACGTATTTTTTTCTTTTTCTACGTAATCAAAGATTACGGCGATACATTGAGTTACAATGTGGCATGACGTCACTTGTTTGTAGATTTTATACTTACTTGTAACATAGCGAGCCCCCACTTTCCAACTTTAATGCGTTTTATCTAAGTAATTTGTTATTAATATAATAAAGCAAAAAATACGTGTCTAATATTTTTTTTATTATCTGTTGACGGATTAAATAGAATTTCTTTTTTTTACCCAGGTTTCATCCCTATTCTCTGTAATTTTAATTGATATTATAAATCTTATTATAAATTAACGACCCAACGAATCTTCGCACGTGAAATAGGAGTGTATTCTTACTAAACCCGTCCTCAATTTATTTTTTCTAAATAATGGTAGGTAAAGTGCTTCATGTAGTTTAGAACTACTACGCGATTCACAGATAAACTTCTTTGTTTTATACCATTTAGAGCATAAAATATAATGAAATATAAAAAAATGGAAGAATAAAATTGCATTTAATTCCATAGAAATAATACAGAAAACGATATTTATTTTAGGTCACAGATTAGAACAGATGGTTCACTACGCAAAATCATTCAAATAAAGACTCTTGCTACGACACAATAAAGTGCAATTCAGGTCGCACAGCGGTAATAACCTACAGTTATATTCACCTACAAGTTTCCCTCTCTTTCTATCGCGTAACTCTTACATTTTCGCTCACTCGTGTAATATCAGAACTATAGTTATTTTGAGATAAAATATACCTATTTCCTTCCTACAAACGATCCGTGTGCCCAATTTCAGGTAAAAGCCTGAAAGAAGGATAATCGTACTCATGATAACATTAATAATGTTAGGTACTAATCATACTCGAAATAAAAGTTTAAACCAGTAAAAACATCATTAAAACAACCAAGAAAATATTGTCACAGCTCCCTGAAATATTATATTGTATCATTAGCACCAGCCGGCTTATTGGTCTGTATTGACCTCATAAAAATCAACTAGTAACATATAAATAGTTACAAATTTATTTGACATTGTTTAATAATTTTACTACATGCATCGGTTTGCAACGTCCTTGGCGCTCAAAATGACGTGGTGTTACCATAAGACGGTCACCATCGATTTTTTCAGATAAAAATAGGCATTTCTTTAAAAGATTAATGTGGGCTTTAAAGGACACACCTTACAACAGTGAAAATATTGACTGGCACAGATTTGTTTATATAATTATTTAGGAAGCCATATTTTTTAATGTTCATGTTTCGAATTGAAGAAATTCATTATCATTGGGGGTTTTTATAATGTCCGAAAAGTATTAACTTTATTTTTGTATGATAAAAAATAATTTTCATAAATAAAATACTTCTGATATGTTGCACTGGTAATGCGTTATTTTGTTGATTACTTTACAAGTCATGAATATGCAATTAATAGATTGACTTTATATTTTGATGGAAGTTATTACTTCCCTGCTTAATATATTAAATAATTTTAATAAGTTAGTTAACTTCACTAGTAACTGACTGAAACTTAAACGATGTATACAAAAATAAATGTTCTCTGTCTCAGTAATGATTTGTTTTGGTTTAAACTGCCCGTTAGTCTCAACGTTGCATCGTTCAAATCCCAATAATACGAAAATATTTTTAACGATTGGTGTACTTAGTCTCATCTTTGAAATAAAAAAAACAGCAAAATCAAAAATATTTTTTATTAGCTGCGCCCCGCGGTTTCACCCGCATAAGTCTCGATCCCGTACGAATATCGGGATAAAAATCTTATATCCTAATCCAGGTCATGGTCTACCCATGTGCCAAATTTTATCTAAATCTGTTCAGCCGTTGTAGCGTGAAAACTTAACAAACAAATAAACAAACTCACTTTCGCATTTATAATATTAAGTTTGGATTGAAAATCAGCAGTACATTCCAACATCAAATTTACCATTGGTTTGGCTATAATCGTTAAAAATCATCTTGGTAAAATTAAATCAAAATTACAACAATGTCTTATGTATCAAGAAATCTGTGAATGTAACGATGATAATTGCAGCAATATCCTGCTAGCATAAGTCTTGGTTACTAAAATTCACTTAGTATAAAAAAATAAGTAAAAAAAATGAGTGACCTTGCAAGAATCGTAGGCATAAAATAGGTGGTTGGTCATAAAACTAAAAGCTTCATATAAATAAGTACTTTTTAAGTGCCGCTATATTATTTTACGTCGTACCTTTCTCTGTAATTGTACGACACACTCAATAAATTACATCTATGAATCTGTTCATGGTAACATAGTTAAACTCTGTATTTAGCTTAATCCCTAGTGATGTTGCCAAATTACGATAGCATACATGAAAATACTTAGTTGTTTTTGTTTTCGATTTTCTTCAGTATCCGTTATTCAAAATCAAAAGTCATTATTTTATTCAAACTAGGCTGAGAATCGGCACTTTAGAACGTCAAAATTACATATTATAAACAGTCATAAAATCACGCCTTTATAGGGCTAGGCAGGGAACCCTTATTATTTATTCGAAGAAGACAATACTCCACATAATTCAGATAAATCAATGTCTGCTACACAGTGTACTGCCATGCTATAACTTTGCTATCTACTATACAAACTCACACAACGATAGAATAACCGATTGTTCCGATATTTATTATTATTCCATTTATTAAATTGATCGTATACTAGACCAGTCAACTACCTATTTATCGCTATCCATAGTATAGGTATTGCAGCCTATGTTTAATTACTAAATGGGATACTTATTATAGGACAAATTGTCCTCAATTACATGTATTACACTCATTCTGTGCTCTCTTCCTATTGTCTTTAAATGTCAATTACTGCTGCTTAAACGATTGGATTGTATCATGTGTTTGAAATTATTATTTCTTTCGAAATTAAGTGTATTATTTCACATTCTGAATGAAAAGAAATGGTTGTTTCACATCAAAATTTTGCTCATAGACATCTCAACAACGGTAGGTTTTATAAATTCGGAATCAAGAAATCTACGCTGACGTGCGACCTTTTCTGCGCGCTCACCCGAGTTGGCGCAAGTATGCGTATGCATATTTAACAGGAAGATGATGTTTATTTATGTGTTAACTTTAGAAAAAACTCTGATACTAGTGGACAGATTTAAATTTGAAAGTAAGCATTCAGTAAAGCTCCCAGCTTTAATAAAAAACTGAAACAGCCAAATTAGTAAAAATGAGAACTACTGGTTGATATGTCTATATAAAGGGCCGCTGTCTCATGTCACGGGCTTTCGATGACCCACCATGTGCGCTCCGCCCACTGTCTAACTATTAACCCCTTTTATGTTCTCATTGCTTACTAAATTTTTTTCGCCCTGTCCACGCACGTCCTTGCCTGCACACAATGATCCTGTACACGCTTCACATCACTACTGCT